>CM019064.1:199650352-200912807 GCA_009667805.1 Leptobrachium leishanense
ATATTCTGCGCACAACTAAAAAGGTGGTTCGATATGCTCAGATTATTGGGCAGGCGTATGTCAAAAAACATTTGCCATAAAATGGTGTGTCATACAGTAAATTCTGGCATTAAGTATCTTTGATTAAAGTGCGTGTAATATCAACTCCATTTTGTAGTTCATCCCTGTATTTGGGTGGAATTTACAATTTTTCAATTTCAATGTGTCTTATGCGGTCGTGATGTGAGTCTCTTGTGTACACCTTAATAAAATTTGATATTAGGTAGCCGGTGTCTACCCTTTTTTGTGTTTGATACTATATGCTGGGTTAAGCCCATTTGTAGACACTGGCCAATAATTGATCCCCAGTGTGTCGTTCGTTTACGTTACTGGTGGAGACTGCCATAGCATCCAATGAACTCACTTTGTAGCTTTATTAGAGCTTGGGGTCCTTTTAAGCCATATGTAATAATTCCAGTCACCAGCAAATCTATGTGGCCTGTGCTTTTGTTAGGAACAGTCATAACTGATATACAAGTGGGTAGGAACAGATTGATAATGCTCTTCCATTTGAGCCCACTGTGATATCATGGGTGAACTGGTGTCACTCTGTACTGCAATCAGTGCCAGAGTTCACATGTACTGGGGGGGGGGGGGATCTAGATTTGCTGCTCCTTTGAAAATGAAGCACCCAGCAACAGCATTAACACACTGCTTGTTGCTCCAGTGGCAGCACCACACAGTTCAGCCGTGCAACAAATTGTACTGAGCCATAAGCAGTCACATCCACAGCGGAATCGTTCTGTTAATTGGCACAAAGGGGGTTAAGGAATTTTAAAGTTGTAGGAAAGTGTATCCCTCCTACAACAAGGACAGTACCAAAAATAACACTTTTTAGCCCATTTTTATAGAAGTAGTTAAGAAAAAAAGTAAAATATTTTGTGTTTGACTCTGGGAAAATAACATTTTGCTTTTGCTGGCTTGTTACTATCCCAGCATTGTCCATTATTGAGCTCTGCTATGATTAATTTATGAAGCAGGCAATGCCCAGAGGTTACCTTGCAATCTCAAAGAATTGACAGATATGGGAGAAGGACAGCAATAAATTCAAAAGGGAAATACAGGAAGTAGGCATTATGACACATTAGATCGTGAGAGGCAGGTGGAATAGAATGTGAGCAAGGACAGACCAGCAAGCGCCAAAAACAAGCTGAACATATGATGGCTGCAATGAAGGGAATGAGTAGATCATTTTCCCACAAGGCCTTAAATACTGGGAGACATGCATAGATTTTCCACAATTTTATGAACTATCCCTGAATAAAAACTTAAGCATTACAGTATTTTTTAGAACACTTTAAACACTTGGCAAGTATGGTTCAGACCCCATCACATATTGGTGTCTTTGCTTTACAAAAGCACAGCAGGATCACTGAGTAATGTCAGGGGGAAGTCATCAGGGCATCTTCCAATGTCAGGACCTCAAGTTTAATAGGGATTCACCATGCCAGTTTACACAAAGGGTACCCAACCTTAAAAAGGGACACTACAGAGTCTAACCACATTATCTTACTGAAGATGATAGCCTGCGTGAAGTGCCTCCCAAGTGCTGTCAGGTATATTGGAAGGAGAAAAGGAAAATGGATGCCTGTAGCCATTTTGTTTTTAAAGACCGTCTTTTTCTTTTTCCAAATTGCCCTAGTTAAAAATGAAATTTTTTTTTTATTTATTTTTTTTTTACACAGAATTCATGGCTAGGTGAAAAATTATATATATTTTTTTAGAAATACCAGACATGAAGGAACCTTAAAATGTCTTTGTGTGATATAATGCCCAAGCTAAGTGCCAGACATGTCATTTAAATTTATTGACTTGTTTTAGGTCTTTAAAGCAAAGATATTTTATCTTTGGGTATAAAGAAATAAGAGTTAAAATCTGTTTAAGGTAAAATATATATTCACAAAATATATTTTTATAAAATCAGGTATATTTTATTATATTCACAGTAGAAAATATATGCTCCAATAAATATTGTAGAAGTATAATTGGTAAATAGTATAATTGTTGAAGAATAGATTCTGTTGATTTTAGCTAGAGAAAAGAATTCAACTGATAAAGACTAAGTAACTAGAAAGGAGTGAGGAAATAAATCTAATTTTGACATGTAGAGACTAAATGTCTACACTGGGAGAGAAGAAGGTCTTTGTGTCCAAAATGACCGACACAAGATAAGACTTAAAAATTAAATGTTGGAATTAAGTGCCATACTGCCCTCTAGATAGTAAATATTATATTTGATATATTGAATAATATTGCTAGTGACGTCAAATTGACTATAATTGAAGCGGCAATGTTGGTTGCAGTCACTCCGAGACATACACCACAATGCATGCAGATTCCAGGACATGAGGCACTCCGAGGCTAACACACATCGCCAACAGACCATTCCGGGACAATGCACTCAAGACTCACCAAATCTCTAACTCACATGCATTGATTATATAATATAATTGTCACATATTCCAAAAACAACATTACACAAAGAATTCTAAGGCAGACTCATCAAAATCCAGATTGGAGAGGTAATGTATGAGAGCTATTTAAATTAAGGAATTAATGTAATTATATATAATTGTAGTATTTCTTGCAACAGATAGCTCCAAAAGCTAAATATTTCTATTCTGCAGATAGAGATGAAGTAAAGACATAAGAATTTATCCTAAAAAGAAACTGATAAATATATTGTATTTGGAAATTACTGTGATTGAAATTAATAAGCAAGGAATTATATAACTAAAAAGTAAAAGATTAGAAGTTTAATTCTCGAGATGAGGGGAGGATTCACTAAAAGTTTTTATTACTTATTCTAAATTAGCTCATCTTTTGTTGATCCATGTAGCATAGAGAAATATATATATATAGGATCTAGCTGATTAAACATTGTTTGCTGGGAAATGCATGTAGTATTAAGCAGAAAGTTACTGATAAGGTAAATGATATTAATCATATATGCAGTTACTAACAGGTGATATATATTGTGAAGCTAGTTTTTTATGTGCTGATGGATTGTGGTTTATAAATCTTTGTTTATGATATGAGATTTGAAACGTTTTTGTAATATATATATATATAATGTTTTTATCCGATTATTGAATATTGTATTCTTCAAAGCAAAACACAGACAATTAAAAGAATTTAGGAGAATTTCTAGGAAATATAAACTATTGATTTGTGTCTCGTATAAGTTTATGAAATAATAATCCCTGCCATATTGGAGGCTTGGCTGAGAAGTCCAATATATGACGTGTTCTAGTCACGTGCAGAGATTATATCCGACAGTGCCATTTGAGCCAACTGTGTGAAGCAGAAGTTTATGCTCATTAAAGCTGCGGTCACGAGTGCATCCATGTGACCACACTTCCCTGCGTCTGTCGCAGCTTTGTGAAGGCTGGACGGGGAGGGCCACACGGGGTAGCGTGCACCGAATTGTGCACGCTACCACTGGACATGATTTCAGCCTCCCCGTCAAAAAGCTACGACACCGACAGGGCTACAAAGCACAATCCTCCATAGAAGGATCGCATTTTGTAGCAGAGTGCAGTAACTGCGCTCAGCGAGGTGGCCACATGGGCGTCCGTGGAAGGAACGTCCACTCAGACGTTCCACTCTGAAAAACGCTTATGGCTAGAGTCAGACGAACGCAGTCTGAGCACACTCCGCGTGCGTGCATAACGGACAGACGTACTGACGGAAGATACTGTAGACGCCACACGATCCGTTTTTGACGGACGTAGAAAAAAAAAAAAAAGGGGAAATATGGGAAACAAAATGAATATGAAAAGGCATTTTGTGCGTCAAGGTGCTGGACATCGCAAATGCGCTGCGTCTGATGTCTCATCACGCACACAGAATGCTACGCGGCGCACTCTGCACGTGCGTGTTAGTGGTTTTACGTTCTTGCCCAACTTATGTCTGTTTGCCACGTGCGTTGTGCGTGCGCAGTTTGGTGTGGACGCACTTAGTGTGTGGGTCTCTATTGCTCATGATTCTATGCTATGCTATGGACGTTAAACTGTGCGGCAACACGGACGTGATCACTGTGTTGGTCTGTCATGGGCCTTAGTGACCACAGCCCAAGTCCAGTGTCAGACAAGCACACTACGTGCACCTGTACTGACGGGCCTCCCGATGCAGCGTTGTAATGTTTTGACGGGGCCGGCCACTGTAGCACGTGTTGCAGCAGACATGCTGAAAGCCTCCCCGTCGAAAAGTTACAACACGTGTTTGATGGCGCTGCAAAGCACGATCCTCCATAGGAGGATCGAGCCTTGCAGTGCTGATCTTACCAACTGCGCTCAGCGAGGTGGCCAGAGTGGAAGGAACGGCCAGTCTCAGACATTCCTCCCGTTCTGAAAAACACTTGTCTGACCACGGGCTAAAACCTCACCAGGCAGACAGCATTTGAACATCTCATCTGGTGGTCACCAGATCGGTCCCTGATTGATGTCAACACTCTGAACTTGCATCCCAATCCATGCCTCTCACAGAATGCTCACTGCCGCGAGCATTCCGAGACCGGATGATGCCGGCACGCAGAGTGTGCATTAGATGCTGCAGGTACAGTCGCCACACAGACACTAATTTGTGGGGATAAAAGAAGGGGGGGGGGGGTAAAAAATTTTAGTAGACTACGCACAATGCAAAAAACACCATTTACAATGTAATATCCATCTGGCACAGGCTGTCAGCAAAATGAAATAGCAGGGCACCCAGCCACTTATGTAGCCAATAGAATTATTCTTTGTGCTTGTTACTGAGTAGCAATAGGAGTTGGCAGCGTTAAGCCTTCAGAATACACATATTAAGCAGAGCAGCAGCCAATTGACGGCTTTAAAGCAAGGGTAACCCCCCCCCCCCCCGAGCCAAGAAGCAGTAACAGGATGGAAGGAAGTGTGGAGATGGGGAAGCAGGACCTGTCACCATGACCACTTAAATCCTCAAGTTGTCATATTGACTAGAGTACCTTTAAAATTTAAATGACTAGGATATTAAAGCTGACACTATAGGCCCTGTGCCGGGGGGGGGGGGGGGGTGTCGTCGACTGATCATCAGTACTATTGATAATCAGCTGATATTTGGTATTTTCCCCATTAACTGCCTGCTATACAGCCAATACACTGATAACCAGTACACGCCAGTACTCTGCAGCCCATGGACAAGGTTCCGCTGCTCGGCACCCCTCACTTCTCCTGCAGGGGGCTGACATCTTTGATGGCAGCTGCCTGCAGGGCCTAGTCCTGCCCATTGACATCTTGAAATGGGAGTAATGATGTCAGAAACAGGACCCCACCCCCAGAATTCCCTAGGGGGGGGGGTCCTTTGGACCCCCTATCTCTGGAACCAGAGAGGCTAGTGTGACATGAGGCATCCTTGGAAAGGCCAGAACATGACTAGGGTTTGTGTAAAAATAAAGTTTTATTTTTCCAAATGCAGCACGATTGTTCACTTTTAAATTCTAAAGTGAACAATGATGCTGCACTGTGGAGCTTGAGATACAGTAATGTGCACTGTGTATGATTGTATCACAAACCTCTACAGCAATAAAACCTTACAGTAAATACAACCTGTAGCCCAATCTACATGTGAACCTCTCCCACATCAGAAGAGCATCAACATTAAAACCTCCATCCTAGGCGGCGTGGCCGTCAGCGATCGGGAGCAGACGCATGTGTTCGGAGCTCCGCTATATGCCTGACGAAACCGGCACTTTAAAGAGACTGACCCGCAGAACCTCTCCTTCCCTACCTCGATTGTGGCCGGCCATCAGGTGGAACGTTCCAGAGCCAGTTTGCTCCCCCCTACGGACCTGCGAAAGCAGTTGAGGCCGCGCACGTGGTATCACAGCGGCAGACCAGCAGCCATCTTTGAGGCCTACTGTGGTTGCGGACCCACAGACACACGCGGCGACACATAGCCCTGGAATGGGTAAGACGAGAGCCGGCGGTGCCGCGGACAACACCCTTGCTCCTGACATCCGTCTCTTATTGGGAGGGTGTTGGAGAAAAACAACCAGGCTTGGACCTGCCTAAACCCGGGCCCCCTGACCCACAGCTGGCGGCTCCTAATACCACCCCACCTGTCCCGCACGTGGCGCCCTGATGCGGCAGATTAAGATCTCCCTGCTACTAAGCGGGATATACGCACCCTGTTGGCTGACGCTCGTGAGTCCTGGCAGGGAGATCTACAAGCCCTCGGAGCTGACTTAAAGGTGGCCCAGACCCAGCTAGTGGACGTTCAGGTCCGCACTAAGGTGGTTGAGGAGGTACAGGCTGCATCCTCTTCCCACCTACAAGCAATGCAACGTCAACTGGACAGCCTCCAGTCTGCTGTGGTGGTGCTGGAGTCCAGACACCGGCGTAAAAATGTAAAGCTTCGGGGGGTGCCGGAGTCGGTGAAGGACCCGGACTTACCATCCTATGTCTCCCACTTTGTGATGGCGATTCTCCCCTCATCGGATAACCTTGGGGACCCAGTGTTGATGTTGGGCCCCGAGACGTCATCGCGACACTTTGGGATATCTCCATATACTCTGCGCTGTTTCGGGCAATGAGGAATACACCTGCGATACCCTTCAAGGGGGCGACTATTGCTGTGTACCGGGACCTTCCTTATATTACTCTCGCTGCCAGGTGCCGTTTTTGGCCTGCGACGATTCTACTTCGAGCCCAGGGCGTTCGTTATCAAGGTATCCCGATTATTCACCAGGGAGGATGGCAGCTCGCTCGTGGCTTCTTCAGCCGAGGCGGCTTCTACACACCTGCGAGCTCTGGGCTTACTTCGGGAACCTTTAAGGCCAAGGTCAGACGAAAGCAGTTTTAACGTGCGTTTAGACGCACGAAATCACGGCTGTGCTAGCAGCAAATGACGTCCAATGCCGGGGAACACACGAAGTACGGCCGCACGAAAGTTCGTCCGCCCAACGCAAGTGGCAAACGAACGCATTTTTTCTAGAACGTCAAACCGCTAGTACAGACGTACAGAGTGCGCTGCGTCCGCTAGAGGTGTGTGTGCGTGACGTCAGACGCTGCTAATGTCCGGCCAACATAACGTCCAGACACAAAGTGTTTTATTGATGATCCGTACAAAATCACGGACGAAAAGGCGCATCGTATGACCACTATCGTGTATTCCGTGAAAAAATACGTCCATTCGTTCGAACGCACTTTTTCACAGACAACGCGAAAAATGCGTTAGTCTGACCCTAGCCTAAATGATGCCGCTGCAGAACATTTGGATGACTTTTCTGTGCCGCAAGGCGCACCGGATTGAGTGACTTGCTTCCCTTGAGGACACTGCCGTTCTCCGTCTGCTAGCCTTCTTTTGTTTCCTGGTACATTGCGTTTGTGGTTATTATGGACAGTATGGACCCTTTACCATGCACGCGGCCAGCTTCCCCAGCCCTGCGGATACCGGCAAGCCAGCCCAGCGCTGGCTTCCGGTATCAGGGGGGTGTATCGGGCCATTTGCACGAGTACTAAGTACTCGTGCAAACGGCAGAATCGGCACCGATACTAGTATCGACGCATCCCTACTAATTAGATTACTTACAGTAAAAACATTACGTAACATTTCTAAACGAGTCAGGACGATGGTAAACCGGATAACAGATTACAGACAGCAGATTTACGACCTATTCAAATAGAAACATAACATTCTTGAGACAAGGGTAGGCTGGGATGTTAATCCTCTAAACAGATACACATGGACCAGACAATAGCATTCTTGTATACAGTTTACAAACATTCTGCACACGAGAGATTAATAAACTAATATCGATTAGGAGGCCTGCACCCTACAAATATGCCTCCAAGCACATGCACACCAAGTCCAAAGTGACTTACATCACAAGGGTAAATAGTATGTGAAGTAGCTGGGTGCGTGTGGATTGTGCAGGAAATTTACAGTGGGATCATGGAGGGAGCAAATATGCTTCTCTAAAGTAATGCGTTTTCAGAGACTTCTTAGAGGACTGGAGAGACTGGGAGAGTCTGATGTTGCAGGGGAGGGAGTTCCAAAGAAAGGGGGCAGCGCGGGAGAACTCCTGAGAGTTGGGGGTGTGGGTATGAGTAGATAACATCAGATCATTGACAGAACGACGTGGTCAGGACACGATGTACCTGCTAAACATACCATTACTAAAACAGTGATCCTTTTCATTATTTCACACCAACACACATTTAGGTATACATTACAAGGATATAGAATAAGAGTAACATAGTGGAAGTGCACTGTGATGCGCTTGTGTCAAGGAGCAGAATCCTGCCCACCTCTACAACTCACCGCTCCGGTCCGCCATCTCAGGGGCACGGAGGGAGGGGGACGACTCCGGGGAGGATCTGAGGAAATAAAAACAGTTTAGTATTAATATAAATAGCCAAGAAAGCACAAACCTTAAATACAGCACTGCGGTGTAGTCTAAAACCCAGAAGAGGATCCAAGCAGTACAGCAATATGAAATCCCTTGCTGGCAATGCCCATCACTGGGGCACAGGAGCCAAGTGGTTGCAGTCTTTCATACAGAAGGGCAGGCATTTCACATGTCTGTCTACTCTAAAGCAGAATCAGGATGATGTGCAAAGGTGTAATTTTCCTGTACAATAGCACATGGGAGCAGGAAACCTGTAATCTACTCCCCAATGAGAATTATACCAAGGGAAACCATTACATTTTCCCCTCGTTCAGATAGGCTTATTGCACACAAATTGCTCATACGTCTCTGGCAAGTGACGGGACACAAATGGAAGGGACATGTCAATTAGCTAATCCAGCACAAGAAAGACCATGGCTCTTCCTGCAGTATATTAGTCTGTTTTCTATGTAAATGTGGACTGTGTGCAGTTTATCTGTGACGCTGAAAAGCAGAGTGACATTCCTGTAGCTGCACAAACCTCTAGGCTTCACTGCACAGAAAGCCTTGCCTTGTGAAGGCAGGAATGAGGAGTTGCCTGAGCAGAGGGGAGGCAAAGGTAAATTCATCAAAACGGCAAGTCTGGGCAGGCGTACAAAGGTGCCCTGACATGCCACACTCCCGCAGCTGGTATCTGCTCTGAAATCATGAGGGATAGAAACCCGCACGTAAAACACAATGCATGAAGACCGGGAACCGCTGAGTCAGCCTGTCCCCCCCTTCCCCCGCCCCCTCTAAATACAGGTCACAAAATGACACTGGTGTTTCATCTGGGAATGTCTCAAATATGATTTTTTTCTTTCTTTAAGCCCGACAGATCTGTAACTTTTGATCTTGATGTACAAAATAAAGACCGCTTGAAAATTTTTAATTAGGTGTAGGGACAAAATCAAAAGAAATCTGAGACCTCTTCGCAGTTTTAGGAGCATAATTGGAGGTTTTTCCTTTGCATATTCTGGGGGGGGGAAATCAAGTTGAAGCCAGTGGTGCCTGGCTTTGTCGAGGCCCTAACTTAAAGGTCATTTCCAATTGTAACGCATAAAAGGCAAACATTCCTGGCTGCCTCCATAATGGGAATCAGATTTTTCCATGCATCAGCGAGATTGTCCAGTTTTGCCAGCCTTATACCTGCACAGAGCGTGCATTAGAGGCGTGCGCCAACACACACACACAATAGTTGTGGGCGTGCATTTGGCTCTTGTCACACAGTTCTGGCAGACGCTGGCAATGTTAATATTAAACTTTTACTTAGTTACTTATAATGGAGGCTCACAGATTCCCATTGTACTCCAGGTCAAAAAAAAAAAAAAGTTGGGTATTTTTTTTTTATTTTTAAAAAAACAAACAATTTATAGCTATGCAAAATATATGAATGCAATTAATACAGCTACAAAACATTCAATAAGAACAAAAACAAATGAAGCACAACCTGTAATAGAAGGGTAAAAAAAAAAAAAAAAAAGTTCCTTACCATTAAAGAGAAAAGCCAGTAACCGCAACCAGATCTGTCGTCAATTAAAAAGAGTAATACTGTTCCTTAACATGGAAAGGCTTCCACAATGACCGTTGAAAGAGCCAAATTAGCCAACAAAAGGAAAGGAAGTCCCTCTTTAGAAATAAAAGATCTAGAAATAGAATAGTCGCCCTACAGGAAAACTAGATTTCCTAACAACTTTAACGCCACAGCCTTAATTATAACGAGTACCAGCACTACGCCAATACATTGTGTCAGGCAGCAGGGATGGCATTTTGTGTATCAACAGGAAACACTGGACATAAAACAAGGGAGGCCTCCCTAGGGTGGGCTTACATTATGTGGTGGGACACCAATAGAAATCAAAGATCTTTTCTTCCAGCAGGCCGTGGATATAACTTCTCTTCACCCTCATCGCCTGCTGCAGGCTCTGAATCTGAATACTACAGCTACTGCTATCTCTCCGGAAGAGGCGAGCGTCAGGCACTCCTCCCCGCCTGCGGGAAGACAGCAAATATTTGTGTAATACTCATGAAAGCTGTAAACCAGTTTCATATCAAATCATTTCACTCTCAGTTCACGAAGAAACCAAACATACAGGGATATTCAGAGAGCAGTGAAGAGCAGGAGAATGACTGGAGAATGGAAAAATCTAGGTCAAAATAGCCAATTTGGAAAGTGAGATGCATTGGAGAATTTTTCTGGTCTGGCTAATTTAACCTAGAATTTTCCATTCTCCAGTCATTCGCCTGCTTTTCATCGCTCTCTGAATAACCCTGTTAGTCAGCCTTTCATATAGAACTCCTAATTCATTACAGTGGCTAGAGAAAAAAAACTATCAAAAAAATCCCTTTTCACGACATCTCTAGGGAAAAATATGCATATGTACAGCTCATGACTGGTATTTTTCGCGAAAAGACGCAAATACCTCAATTTATGCTTCCAAAATGTAAATCAGCTTTTTCTATAGATGCAAATCATGGAGACAGCCTAAGCCACACACAGGCCTCTCAAAGAGTGCCATACGACCTGTACACTGCAGCACTTTAAAACATTTCTGACTTGCTCTTCAATAAGTGCCCAAGTCATTGCAATTTCAGTATTGCAGGGACCTACTCCATATAACCACTTGGGCTTTGCACACAACCCCACCCCCCACAAAGGGAACAAATTACCTATTTAGGGCTGAAACAACTAAACAATTAATTGACAACTAAAACGATAATGACAATAGTTGCCAACTATTCAGAGTCAGACCGAGTTAAGTGTTATAACCTCTGACTCGGCTTCGGAGCTGATTGCAGAAGACGCGTCGTTGCTTTAGTTCTTGGTTTATGTCAGACATAACCAGTTTGTTTTTATTCCATTTTCAACTCTAGCAGCTCTAGACCACAAACCCTGGGATACTGCCACTGTGCATGGGCACTGTAACACTGTTTTTTTTTTTACCAACGGAGACCTGTGCCACCACCCCAACCTGCTTGCCACCCCTCTTTGGTCTGGAGCTGCCATTCTCTCCCTTTGGTCCGGTACCTTCCCATAAACTCCCTCCCACACTTAGGTCCGGTCTTTTATCCAAACCAACTTCCGCTCATACTGTGGTTAAGTCCCTTGCCCCAAACTCACTCCCACCTCAGGACCCTCCTCCCGCTCAGTTTGTCCATGAAATTATTGTAAAAGGGACACTGTGCACCCTGACCACTTTAGCTTATTAACGTAGTCCTGCTGCGTGGAGTGCTCCCCCTTCTCATCCTGCTTTCATGCAGACATTATCAGGTCTACCTGAATGCTGTTGCAAGCGCTCAGTTGGGGAGAAAGCGAACATGGGCTTAAGCTGCGCACGCAGCATCAACCCACTCTGACCTGGTACTTGTGTACCCGGTGTGAAAAATATGCAATTTGCTTATGTACGTATTAGTATATACTACGCAAATTGCTTATGGAAAAAAGGTTGGGGGGGGGGTTGACCTTTTTTGTGCATAAAAGGAATATGTATTTTTTATCCGATGAAGCGATTATTTCAATTAATCGGCCAACTAATCGATTATGCAAATCATTAGTTGCAGCCCTAGACCTATTGAACACCATTTATTGGCTACACCGTGCACATAGGGCTCCAATCCAGACAGATCAATTATCATTGGTCGATTGAGGGCCTATACCTGAACATGTTCCACCCATGTATTTTAGGTTTATTCAGACTTCAGGAGGTGAGAGTCCAATGTCACAATGAAGGCAAAGAGAACACAAGCATCCAATACACGGATCCCATGAATATACACTTTAGTAACTTTTCCCTCACTCCCCCCAGCCCTTTGTTCTTTTATTGCTGTGATACATACCTGCTCTCTATCGCCAAGGTCCATCTCTCACCAATTCCACAGCCGTGATGTATTTGTAAGGGAGCAGGATGCTTGAACATCCAGCGGCTCCCAGTTCAAGTGCATCAGCGGTCATTGCCGACCTTCCTGACCTAACTTCCTAGAAGGTTGATCAGAACAAACTGACAACCTTGAAGACTGGGAATCAATAATCAGGTCACCATGCCCAAACTTAAAGCAGTGCTTCGCGCTAGGCAATTAGGCTTTTAATAGTATAAAGCCGGCAGTCCGTTAGAACAGTAGATCCTTGCGTGCGGCATCTCACCCCACCTAAGGCTGGGATCAGACTAGCGTTTTGCAGAGCGGAAGGAACGTCCGTGAGAGTGGACATTTCTCCCACTCTGACCACATCACTGAGCGCAGTTAGTACGCTCATCGCTGCAAGGATCGATCCTCTTATGGAGGATCACGTTTTGCAGCCCCGAAGACGTGTCCTAGCGCTTCGACAGAGGCTTTCAGAACATCCGCAGCATGTCCGCTGTAGCACATGCAATTCAGGTGTGAGCTACATCGTGTAGCCAGCCTCGAAGCGTCACAATGCTGCGACGGACGTCAGGAGACACGTCAGCATTGGGCACACATAGCATGCTCGTATGACGCCGGCCTAATTGTTATATTTCTTGCGAATAAAAGTAATAGATTAAATGAATAATTTTGCCTGCTTTAATTAATGGGGGCAAGAAAGGTATTGCCGAGATGTTTATATGCAGGCTATTAAAAGCACCTGGATGAGTCTGGGTGTTTAATGCCAGGCGACGGATTTAGTCCTGGTGTTACATTTCCGTTCTAGTTAATATTTTTTAAAAAGCTTAAACGCTACATTCACGGTTTTAATATATGCCATAAAGCCCACGGCCTTACTCCAATCAGATTTTGTGTTTATGATACTTGAGTTTGCTTTACATAACATGCCTCTTCCCTTCCTCAAATATAAAATATTGGCAAGCTCTTTAGGCCCTGTTCACACTGTGCGATTTATCGCGCGGATTTTGCTGCGACGTCGCAGCAAAATCCGCGCGACGTCGTGCTGTGTAGCTTCTCCAATGCATTTCAATGGAGCTGTTCACATCATGTCGCGCATCGCAGAAGCATGTCGTATGTACATGACCCTTTTTTTGCGATTTGCCATCTGCGATTTGTATTGGTGGTGCTTTGCAAAAATCGCACAACAGTGATGTCGAGCGACATTATCGCACCAGGTCGCGAATATGAAAATCGAGCAGAAAGTCGCACAACTTTTAAATCGCACAGTGTGAACGGGGCCTTAGGGAGAGCGATCATTTCATTTTGCACAAGTAAAGCAAAAACAAGTGTGTGGTCATTAAAAAAGGTTGACAATTTATACAGGCCTCTAGTATATGGATCGTTTTGTAGATAACCCAAATACTTTGCATTAAACCTTGATACATCTTTGGCAAGGTGCCATGGGCTCCTAGAATTGTGTACTTTGAAGAGGCAAAGGCATTGTAGGTAGAGAAAAGAAACTTCACTTTCACTACATAAAAAAGTACGGGGAAAAAAAAAAAAAACACACACACACCCCTCTAGATCCACAAAGCTGGGAAGTGGGTAGAAATTAAGTAAATTCTGGAAAGGCAGAGAAAAGGCCATTATCCATGTACGCTTATAAAACCTATATACTCCTGTGCAGGTTTTTTTTTATGTGAAACAAAGTGGTGGTAAAATTCCCTTTCACAGGTTCCTCTAGGCTGAATCTGCACACATCTAACAGAGGTATGCACCGTGCGCACCTTGCCCAGCAGAGGAAACATTAACTTTTAATGGTGCTGTCAGTTATATATGCATGCAGGCCGTGTGAGCGAGTGCGCAGAACACCCAACACTCCCCGGATTCAAATTCCAACACAAGCTCTGAACAGAACTGGCCTTGTGTTAGATTGAGAGGGACACAACAAACCGCCTCGCAGGACAACAGAGCAGGCATATTTAAGAACATTCAAAAACATACAAAACGGTTATATCCCTGACACTACCTTTCAGGACATGTGAAACAGATATACTCTTTATACAGTCTTAGGCTGGCGTCAGGCGAGCGCACTATGTGCACCTGTACTGACGCGCCTTCTAGCGTCACAGCATCGAGACGCTGCAACGGGGACACACACACACACACACAGTGTGCACAACAGCGGCCGTGCTACGTCCGTTCAACAGCCCTCTGTCAAAGCGCTAGGACGCACATTGACGGAGCTGCAAAGCACGATCCTCCATAGTAGGATCGAGCCTTGCAGCGCTGAGCGCATTAAGTGTGCTCAGCGAGGTGGCCAGACAAGCGTTGAGTCGAAGGAATGTCCACTCTCACAGACGTTCCTTCCACTCTTCAAATACGGTCGTCTGACGCCACCCTAACAATTCAGCACTGTGTGCGCCATGCAAGTACGGTTTATTTAGAACAGGGTTTCTCCTCAGGACCCAATACACGCCATGTTTGCCAGATATCTGGCAGGCACAACACAGACATGATTTACTACACAGGGATTGCAGGATCCAGTCTGCATTTCCAAGGAAATCCTTAAAACTTGGCCTGTTAGTGGCTGAGGACTGGAGTTGAGAAACACCGATTTAGAAGATGTGTGAGTGGACATGGTGCTAGACTTGTGATTGTGGCAAGAGTTTGAGAGCAACCAAATGTCGTGAGTGGGTATTGGGACAATCTGGTATATCACGGCTTTAGATCCGTGAGGAAAAGCATGGCCCCACCCCTCAAAAAAAGACAAGAGCCATGGAGACCTGTATTCCTTTGCCAGTTTCATCCATTCCAGTCTCCTTTTACTCAACCCACCAACGCAGCAGTGATTACAAATCCTATGTCCTGAAAGAGAAAGTACCGGGCTTGCTCCTGCAAAGGCCCTGGCCATCCCTGGGTGGAGAGTTGACAAATCCAGAGGCCTCAGACACTGGCTCTCAGAATTACACCTTTGACACCTAGAAGTATGTCCAATTCTATGCAAAAATGATTGTATAGAAAGATTTAGGAGTTATATGTACAGTACAAAACGTTGTATATAACCTCTAGTTCAAGAAATTAGACTTCAAAACAATGATTAAGAGGCTTTCACTCAGTCTTCACCCACTGACGTCCAGCTGCGTTGAGTCCTACAAGAATTCCAGAAACTGGAAGAATCTGATCTTGTTGATCCCAAGCAATTCAGAAACAGGGATGATCAACCTGTATAGATCATCAAGCAAGACGTGCCGTGCACAACAGATCTTATTCTTTGAATGCAAAGGGTTTTATTTAGGAAGTGGACAGGTCAGTCTATGAACAGACTTTTCTCAACAGGATTTGAGAAATTGTTAAAAAAAAAAAAAGTATGGATTCAAACAGGTTTGTTAATAAAGTCTAAATATGAAAGAGTAAGGTCTCCTTGTTTCACGTTTCTGTGGCTGACAAAAGTACTGGGGTGAAGAATGAAACCAATCCATGTGCAATACTTTATACTAGGGAGGCGCCATTACTAGCATTGTATCAGTGCCGATAACCGTCATTTGCAGGAGGACTTTTACTCTTGCAAATGCCCCAGATAACAGAAGCCAGCCCTGGGCTGGATTGCCGGGTGGAATCTGATGGCTGGGGCAGAATGCACTAACAGCATTCTGCCAAGCTCCTCAACTGGCTGCATTCCAGTGAGTGGCCACCTGCATGTGAAGCTTGCAACGCAGCTGTGCGCTCGCAAGATCTTGCACAATGCGAGATATCCCAAAAGGAGTGGAGTTACAACCTTTACATGCTGGAAGAATATAGTAAAAAAAAATGAATCACACCCTAGGAGTGTTTTATGTCCAATATGCCAGTATGTGTGGGCATGACAGGTGCACTTTAATACATCCAACATTTTAAATTCACCTGAATTAGGTAATACATTAGATACAAAACACACAGAAGACGGCCACAAGATTAATGTACCGCTGTGCTGCAGTTTGATATACATGGGCATTAATATGCAGGTGTCTGTTTGGAGGAGAAATTAAAATTGTGATAACTTACCATGGGCAATACAAGCTTTTCACTTTTTACCTCTTATTTCTTATCCATGGCAAGTAACCTATTCAAAAAAACTGCTTAGCGACAGTAGCCGGAGCGGCATGTGACATTTTGCTGGGGGCGGTAAACACTTTAGCACCATTTCCTCTTTTTTTTTGGACATTTTGTTGGATATTGCTACCTGACCAGTCATTGTGTTGTTGCTAGGGTAACACCACAGGCAGGTGCATGCTTCTCACCAATCAGATCAGTTAAAATGCTGAGGTAACGTAGACTGTTCATCAGAACAGCTACAGGCAGTGGTGACGGAGAAGTTGCACCACATATGCCCCCTCTAATGTTAAGGATGTTTTTTTTATTATTTGTTGCAATAGTTGAATTCTAGTGATCTGTATTTCATGCTTTAATTTTAGAATTGTTATGTGAATAATATTTTGTGTAAGTCATTCCTGTTTAAACTGATGGGAGGGATTGATTTCTTGAAAAATAGTTGATATGACAACCTGGCCAAGTAGACGTTAATGTGAATGAGGTTTGGTTTACTAATGAGTAATAGGAGTATTTTGACCCTAAACGTACCACGACCTTATCCATGAACCTTCAGAAAATTGTTTTGTACCCAGTACAGGACTCCAGGTATATACAGTCAGGTCCAGAAATATTGGGACAGCGACAATTCTAACATCTGTGGCTCTATACACCACCACAATGGAGTTGGAATGAAACACAATGTGCTTTAACTGCAGACTGTCAGCTTTAATTTGAGGGTATGTACATCCAACTCAGGTGAACGGTGTAGGACTTACATCAGTTTGTAGATGTGCCTCCCCCTTGTTAAGGGACCAAAGGTAATGGGACAATTGGCTTCTCAGCTGTTCCATGGCCAGGTGTGTGATAGTCCCTCATTACCCCAATTACAATGTGCAGATAAAAAGGCCCAGAGTTCATTTCAAGGGTGCTATTTGCATTTGGAATCTGTTGCTGTCAACTCTCAAGAGGAGATCCAAAGAGCTGTCACTATTAGTGAAGCAAGCCATCATTAGGCTGAAGAAACAAAACAAGCCCAGAGATAGCAAGAATATTACGTGTGGCCAAAACAACTGTTTGGAACATTCTCAAAAAGAAGGAACGCACCAGTGAGCTCAGCAACACCAAAAGACCCGGGAGACCACGGAAAACTGGTGGATGACCGAAGAATTCTTTCCCTGGTGAAGAAAACACCCTTCACAACAGTTGGCCAGATCAAGAACACTCTCCAGGAGGTAGGTGTATGTGTGTCAAAGTCAAAAATCAAGAGAAGACTTTACCAGAGTGAATACAGAGGGTTCACCACAAGATGTAAACCATTGTGAGCCTCAAAAACAGGAAGGCCAGATTAGAGTTTGCCAAACAGCACTTAAAGCCTTCACAGTTCTGGAACAAGATCCTATGGACAGATGAGACCAAGATCAACTTGAGTGATGAGAAGAGTATGGAGAAGGAAAGGAACTGCTCATGATCCTAAGCATACCACCTCATCAGTGAAGCATGGTGGTGGTAGTGCCATGGCGTGGGCATGTATGGCTGCCAATGGAACTGGTTCTCGTATTTATTGATGATGTGGCTGACAAAAGCAGCAGGATGAATTCTGAAGGGTTTCGGGCAATATTATCTGCTCACATTCAGCCAAATGCTGCAGAACTCTTTGGACGGCGCTTCACAGTGCAGATGGACAATGACTCAAAGCATACTGCAAAAGCAACCAAAGAGTTTTTGAAGGGACAGAAGTGGAATGTTATGCAATGGCCAAGTCAATCACCTGACCTGAATCCCATTGAGCATGCATTTCACTTGCTGAAGACAAAACTGAAGGGAAAATGCCCCAAGAACAAGCAGGAACTGAAGACAGTTGCAGTAGAGGCCTGGTAGAGCATCACCAGGGATGAATCCCAGCGTCTGGTGAGGTCTATGCGTTCCAGACTTCAGGCTGTGATTGACTGCAAAGGATTTGCAACCAAGTATTAAGAAGGGAAAGATTGATTTAGGATTATTATTCTGTCCCATTACCTTTGGTCCCTTTTCAAGTGGGAGGCACATCTGCAAACTGCTGTAAGTCCTACACCGTTCACCGGAGTAGGATGTACACACACTCAAAGCACATTGTGTTTGTTTCATTCCAACTCCATTGTGGTGGTGTATACAGCCAAAGAGGTTAGAATTGCGTCCATGTCCCAATATTTCTAGACCTATCTAATTTATATTGCAGAGAATTACTGCAGAAATTATCACATAGCAGCTGCCTTTATGGTCATGCAGCAAACATGAAGAGCATAGCACTGCTAGCATTATCAGATACTTTCAGATGTGGGTTACTACAATGGGATCCGAATATGCTCCTTAGTGTCTGCTACCGTCCCCATTAGCATGGGATGTAGGAAAAGAAAAAAAATAACGTGTAAAAAAGATGTTGCCTCTTTTTTTTCTAAAGCACCAGTCATCATTGGCAAAAGATACAAAAGAACAGTCTTAAAAATAGCACTAGGATAATCATCTTCACACTGCTTATCTTGTATTTACAAAAGTGTAAAACAAACTGTGCAAAATGCAAATTAGGAAATCTACAAGTGTTGTGGGGCACCATGAGTGACAGAAAACAGGATTTAATTAAATGGTTACAGGGGTGTGGAAATTTAAAAAAAATCTACTAAGTAGTAGTCCAATCTACTGGTCCTGATAATTTCAACAAAATAGTGTTTAAATAGAGGTCTTTATTCATAACCGCCTATAGAGGCAGCGTCAGATAGAGTACGAGTACCGATACTTTAATGTCATGTGACGCTTTCCAATAAGAACAGACCATATAAAAATGCCCCCAGCTCACATGTATATCCCGATATATATTTGCCCCAAGCTCACACGTGGATATTGCCCCCCCCCAGCGCGACGATACTTACCTTCCTGAGCGACACCGGCAATGTCTCCGCGCGTGTGCTCGTTGGAAGGACCCCAGCTGTGACCACGTGGGACCATGTGATCGCGGCTGGGGTCCTTCCAACGAGCGCGGAAACTTTCCTGGCGTCGCCCAGGAAGGTAAGTATCATCGCGGAGAGCAGCTGCAGGGCCTGTCCGAATGCTCTATCGGCATTCAGACAGGCCCTGCAGCTGCTCACTGTGTTTATATTTACCTTCGTGAGCGACGCGGGGAAAGTTTCCGCGCGTGCACTCGTTGGAAGGACCCCAGCCGCGATCACATGGTCCCACGTGGTCGCGGTCCTTCCAACGAGCGCACGCGGAGACATTCCCGGCGTCGCTCAGGAAGGTAAGTATCGCGGAGAGCTCCAGGGGCGGCTGTCAGAGCATTCGGACAGCCGCCGCAGCCCCTCGGATGCTGGCTTCCGGTATCGGGAAAAATATCGGGGGGTACTGCGCGAGTAACAAGTACTCCTGCAGTACCCAGTATCGGCCCCGATACTAGTATCGGTGCAACCCTAGTCAGATACATGTGATGAATAAAGACCTTTATTTAAACACTATTTTGTTGTGTGTATGTATATATTAGGGATGCACCAATACCACTTTTTTTAAGACCGAGTACAGATACTTTTTTTCAAGTACTCACCGATACCAAGTACTGACACTTTTATGTCATGTGACCACTTTCCAATAAGAACAGACCTCATAAAAATGCTCCCCGCTCACATGTATATATCCCCCCGAAATATATGGATATACTGCCCCCAAGCTCAGACCCCAGACCAGACATGGGGCGGCTGTTCGAATGCTCTATCAGCATTCAGACAGCCACCCCTGGAGCTCTCAGCCGCATACTTACCTTCCCGAGCGGCGCCGACAAAGTCTTCGCGCCTGCACTCTTTTAAGGACCCCCAGCCGCGATCACGTGGGAGTCCCACGTGATCGTGGCTGGGTCCTTCAACGTGCGGAAGCGCAGAGACTTTGTCGGCACCGCTCGGGAAGGTAAGTATGCGGCTGAGAGCTCCAGGGGCGGCTGTCTGAATGCCGATAGAGCATTCGAACAGCCTCCCAAGCCCTTCAGATGCCGGCTTCTGGTATCAGGGGCATCCCTGTAATTAGTCCAGAAGCCCGCCGGACTACATCTAAAAAA
The DNA here is from genome assembly GCA_009667805.1 of Leptobrachium leishanense. Taxonomy (NCBI): domain Eukaryota; kingdom Metazoa; phylum Chordata; class Amphibia; order Anura; family Megophryidae; genus Leptobrachium; species Leptobrachium leishanense. The sequence continues at coordinate 199,670,761 of CM019064.1, forward strand.
AATAAATAAAAAAACTACTCGCCCGGCGCCCGGATCTTCATGTCCCAGGCGTCGGGCAATACAATTCCCACACCCCTGGGTTAGGAAGGGAGCGCATTGAAAATATCCATCAAGGTGTATTTGGAACTGAAGGGATCAAAAGAATGTCAGGATGTGGAGGTGGCCCAGAGCATTGTTTCTCAACTCCAGTCCTCAAGTACCCCCCCCCCCTCAGGGGCAAAGTTGACGGCAGGATTCAACCAGCATTTCCCCAAGGGAATTGTTAAAATCTGACCTGTTCGGTGTACTTGAACAGAGTTGAGAAAAACTGTTCCAGAGTAGGGATGCAGTGATACCATTTTTTTTTTTTTTAAGACTGAGTACAAGTACCGATACTTTTTAAAAGTACTCACCGATACGGAGTACCGATACATTTAGTCATGTGACCGCTTTTCAATAGCAACAGATCTCACACCTATTGCCCCCAGCTTACCCTTCCACACTGCCAGGCTCCTCCGGCGTCTTCTTCCAGCGGCAGAGGTTGTAGCCCCGCCACGGTCTCGCAAGATCTCGTGAACTCTGCGATCCCACGAGATCATGGCTGTGCGTGGTTCCCAACGAGTGGCTGGGCTACAACTCTTTGCCGGCGGCCACTCAAAAAGGAAGACGCCGGAGGAGCCAGGCAGCGCGCCCGAACACTACCCCAAAGAAACCGACTGGCAAGCCTAGTGCTTACGGTATCGGTTTAAGCATCGGGGGCCTCTACACAAGTACCAAGTACTCGTGCAGGCCCCGGTATCGGCATCCCTAGTACAGAGCATACAGTTAGTTGTCAGGAAACATTGGCAAGCAAAAGTTGTGTCAAAAAAATATAATACGAAAGCTTTTCACTAAAATTAAAAAGAACTTTAAAATAATTAATGATTTTACATTTGAAACCTATAGGATTAATACCTGTTTAAACGCTTCGAACTGATACACCGAAAATCAGGTGATTTCGCCAATATTTTGACGTTCTGTGAATAGACAAACTATTTTGCAGCTGAAGATTGTCGAACTGTGCCGTATTTCACCATTGATTTGCCTGCATTTGGTGAATTGACAATTTGACTGCCCTGAAGTTGCACAGAACCGAAATTCACCACTCTGCTAAGTGAAAAAACTCTTTAGTGACAAATTAAGCACCCCATGTGATTTTAAACAGAGCACACTCAGCCAGCTCCTTCCTCTAATCCACATTAAGACTCCAAATCGTGATAACTGCCTAAACTTCTTAGAAAAGCGTAACGCACTTTGGTATGTTCTTATATTATTCAAGTACTTTAATATAAATAGGCATAAGAACATAAAAACACGTTCTGCTTTTCTAATAGGCTTCCTCAGTTATCACAATTATTCAGAGTCTTACTGTGGATTTGATCTTGAATAAAAGGAGCTGGATAGGATGTCCAGTCCTCTGTTAAATTTTTAAAAAGATGGGGGGGGGAGATCGCCTTAATTTAAAAAAGGTGCCACATATATAGGCTCAGAAATACGCCAGTGGAACCTACTTATTCTTTATAAAGCACCAGCATATTCCGCAGCGCTGTACAATGGGCACACTATAGACAGGGTTACAATACATTGCACAACATTTTGACAAACCAGTACAGGAGGAAACGAAGGCCCTATTCCCGTGAGAACTCACAATCTATTTCATTTGCCCGGTTGATCAGCACTATTGACTTCTTTTTTTTGAGCTCCAAGTTACCCAGGAGTGAACCTATGGCATAAATTCAGATACATTTTAGCACTGGACTTCTATTAGATTTCCTCCTGTGTTTAACCAGTAGCCATCAGATTTGCAATTACTTATAAGGCGTTAACATATTTCGTAGCGCTGTACAATGTTTTTTTTTTAGAAAGGATTTTTCCAGGAAGGATACATTGAGATTTCTCTCATTTTCAAGTATGTCCTGGGTGGCGAGTATGTACCGTTATGTGTCTTGCCCAAGGACACTTACTGGAGAGGTTGCTCGCTGGGATCGAACCCATGACTCCACAGGCTCTCTCCACGCAGAGCGGTGATGTTACCTCTACTCCACCCAGCCGGTAGTTTGATTGGAAAAGACCCTGCTCAACAGACAAAGAACATCCAGGAGAGGGGACATTCCACTCTGACGCCGTGTGGCCATCTCGTTGAGCGCAGATAGTGCGCTCGGCTCTACTCTATGGAGGTTTGCGCTTTGTAGCCCCGTCCTATGTCCATCGTAGCTGTTTGACAGAGAGGCTGTCAGCATGTCCAGTGTAATGTGCACTACACAGTGTGGCCCTCCCCGTCGAGACATCAAAAATCTGTAACGGACACTCCATGCACTTGTGTGACCGCAGCCCAAGAGGAGAGGGGTGACGCCAATTCTGTATAAAAAGGCAAACCAAGCGTATTTAATGGCCAGTGAGCACCAACCCCACATATGTAGAGCAGACAAGTGCTTGAGAAGAAAGCCAGGGAGCCACAGGCTTATTCATGCAGAAACTATCACCCAGCTCTTACATAAGGTGCTGCTGAATCATAGGTTTTATGAGTACAGTATCTATGAAAAACAAAAAGCTTCCTGATCAGCAGTCAGCAACCTTGGCCCTCCAGATGTTTTAGAACTAGATTTCACAGGAACCTCAAACAACCTAACGAGAGGTTGAGCATCATGGAAGTTGTAGTTACAAAACATCTGATGGGCCAAGATCCCTCTGGATTATACAGTACAAGCCAAACACAGAGCCCCAGTTATATTCATCAGAATTGAGGGGAAAAGGGTGCGATTGGATCCCAAGAGCAACAAAAGTTAAGAGTAAAACCAAGCAGCTGATGGCTCCATGTCCTGCGTTAGAATGCACACCAACAAGCAAGCAGAGCCTGAGGCCAGAGCCACGAGATGTTTACATTCCAGCCTGACTGATCCACCATGTGCACTTAACGGGGCTCGGCATAACCCGAGGCCAGGCAGCCAACGGCTCCCAGATTCAAGGACTATTCCACACCAGCCTCTAGATTGGTACGGCTGGCTCCTGAAAAGGTACGGCTGGCTCCTAAAGTTTCTTATTGACTCCTATGTTTATATTAGACATTTGCCCTGCAATGCACTCGCCCCACGGGCTCGGGGAGCCTTCCTATGGCAAAGAGAGCGAATCCCAGGCCGCAGGGCACAGGGATTGCTAATGTATGCTGGTTACAGGGTTTCCAGTACAGCCTACCACCCTCCGCCGTGATTCACCGAACACCCTACGCGCGGCCGGTGTCCGGTGCAGTGAGCTGGTTTAATGGCGGAGCAGAGGGTGTTAAGGGACGGGATAACCCACACGCCGTGTAGGGGAAGGGGGCACAGAGCCGGTAGAAGGGGTGTGGGGAACAGTGGAGGTCCGGGGGGGGGGGGGGGGAAGCACTATCCACCCTGCATACACCTTGAATGGGTAACTCACCCGGATTGCTGGCTGTCCGACTCTGGCCCTCCAGGGTCTGTTTCTCCTCGCGTCTCTAAATCGAGATTCTCCTTGTGTCCCGGGGCTCTCTCACTATCCCCCTCTGACATCATCGGAAGTCCTACCTGCTCAGTTCGTACTCGCGACCGGAAACTGAAGAAAATACCTGCGCAAAGCTTCATGGGAAATGTAGTGTAGGTCGGCGGTGGCATCCCGCCCTATATAGGTTTAGGGCGTGTCGCTGGGTGATGATGCAGGCGCCACTGTGACGCATTTATCTATAGTTACAATGTAACGCGGCGGCGCACGTGGTCGTGTGTCACAATATTGTGTCTATGGGACGGAGGGAGGGGTTCTCCCTTACTATATGGCAGACAATAGGAGTTCGCATTGTTAATGCCGTAGCCAAGCTTAGGGGCGCCTCTGAAATCGTAGGGCACCGATGGCTGAGAGTATCCATAGGCATGGTATCCTGGATCATGGCTCACATATAGGGTTCCCAGGCCATGCATTGTTTTTTTTATTTTTTTTATTGTAATAAAGGTTTTATTAAGTTATTTGAAAACATACATCACTTGACATTAAATACATTGCCACATATTCAATCAATTGTGAATTATTTGGACGTAAATATCAGATAATAAAGTGTGTATTTTCGATACAGCGTCTCTGTGCATCACAATATGAATACATATAATACACAATTCAAGCAAAAAAGAGGGGGGGTAGGGTACAACCTGTGACAAGGGAATAAAAGAAAAAGGTGGGGCTAGGGGTTTGGCCATTCATTTGTTATTCAATTTGTAGTCAAGAAAGATCTACAGAGTTGTGAGGTGGGGAGCGGGCTGGTGTGGACCAATAGAACCAACGCCTCAGGTGTCTGGCAGAGGTGCCGGAGGATTGGTGCATCAGATCCTCTACATCTCTTATACGTTGGACTTCGTCTAGCCATTCTCGGAAAGTGGGGGCTATCGGAGATTTCCAGTGCCTGGGGTCTACCGCTTTGGCGGCGTTCAGTAGCCGAATATCAAGTGAGTTTCTGTAGGTGTCCACAGGCAGCGGTGTGTGGTGGAGCAGCATGGCCGCTGGCGTATAGGAAGGTGGAGTGTCAGAGATGTTGCTAATGGCATCATGAACCAGTGTCCAGAAGGGTTGCAACACTGGGCAGGACCACCATATATGCAAGAGATCAGCGCGCTGTGATCCGCATCTCCAGCAGGAGGCATCTGCCGTGACTGAATATGTAGCAATAGTGGTGGGTGCCCTATTACCATCGTGACAGCAGCTTGTAAGCCGTTTCTTGTGTGCGAGTAGCAATAGAACACCGGGTATTGAGCGCAAACATTTGACTCCACTCTTCCTCTGTGAATGTTTGGTGGAGTTCATCTCCATTTCACAACGTAGGGGGGTGTGGAGGGGAAAGATTTTGCAGGACACCGTACAAAGTCGATATACCGTGTTGGGGAGGAGTCTTACGGGTGATCACTGTTCAAATACGGTCAGTGGGCGAGTGTATTTTTCAATGGAGCTAGAGAGCGGAGATAGGTTATGAGGCAGTGCATATGGAATGTCGTAAGAAAGGAGTCGGGGTGGGTCAACGGTACATCCTTCGGGGCTTTAGGTCGGTCCCATCTATGTAAAGGCCCGGCAGGGGGTTTCGTGGCAGAGCCGCGCGTCAGTGAGAGGTAACAGTCGTGGCGAGAAGGCCGGTAAGTGATTGAGAGGGAGAAGCGGAGAGGGCCAGGGGGCTAGCTGCGTGAGCCTCTGCAGCCGTCGCCAGATGGCCAGTGTGACCGAAACTGTCGGGTGTGTGGGGATGTCAGTAGGGGCAGCGGTGCCTAAAAGCCAAGGGAGGGAGGTTAGCGAGCGGCCGGCCAATTCATGCTCTAACGCCACCCATTGTTTATCTGAGGTACCCAAGCTCCACTCCACCAATCGCAAAAGATGAACAGCCTGCATTGTTTTCTTGGATGCATATATTTTATACATGCTGATGGGCAATGCATGATAAAATGCAACCCTGTGGTATGTAGAATCCATATAATTACAAGTAAGATTCTAAAAAGAATCCCAGATTAACTGCCCTGATTTCCTTACATATATGCATGAAACATGTTCCTGTGCAATGCTTTTCCATGTGCTCTACCTCTGCATGGACAATCTGGCATCCCTGACATTGAAAAAGGTGATCTGGGGTCGTGGCCGGCAGCTGCACATGGCGGACGTGTGCTAGAGCTGCGCTGTAGCTTGCCAGTGTAAATCCGCGGATATCTTGCAGCAAACCCACAGTCCTACTAACAATTTTACCCCTGGACGCTGGGACGAATCATGGCAACCACGGAACAGAAAAAAACGGCAGAAAAGACAGACTTCTTCACCCCAAAACAGGGTAAACGTAAAGACGGGCCAATCTGTCAAAATGGCGGCGACTCTCCCACTTCTGTGGGCGCTGCTGTGTGCAGGGCTGGAGATCTCAAGGTGTATTCCTCACGTATAGAGGGGATGCTGCGCGATCTCTCCACCACCCGACTAGATTCGGTAGCGGCGGAAATCCGTAAAGACATTAGGGATATCGGGGCAAGAACCTCCAAGCTGGAGGATAAAATGGCGGAAACGGGGAGGCACACAATTCCATGGTTACGAAAGTGGAGGCTTTAGAAGAACGGATAGCTCGTGCCACCCTTAAGCTGGAGGATCGCTCCAGATGCCACAATTTGAAGATTTGCGGGGTCCCGGAGTCTGTACACCCAAAAGATCTTCACACGTAGGTGACAGATCTTTTTTCTTACCCACTACCAGATGCAACGCTTGAATCCCTTCTCTTCAACCGGACCCCAAAACCCCCTTCGGCACCGACCTCTGCACCCCGCAACGTCATCCTATGGCCGGGTGCACACTAGAGTTTTCTTCTGCGCACAGTACGTGCATTAAAACGCACTTACCGGCGTCCACTCGACGCCCGCCTGTCCCCCCCCCCTCAGCGCTGCAAAGCACGATCCTCCATAGGATAGCAGCTAGCTGCTGCTGTGAACAGTCGCATGCTCCCGGGCTCTGCTGTTATACCGCTGTTTTTCACAGATTTGCCTGTTTTTCTGCCTGTCACTGGGTGCCTTTGTTGCTGGGGACAGTGTATGGGACTGTTGTGCACACTCTGGTGCGGTTTTGCAGCAGAATTTAAGCGGATCTGGATTTGGGCCTAGTTGTGTGACCTAGCCTACAGAGGTTCCTACAGCTGAGCACAATTCCACTGTCCCTACACTGAGATTGGTAAGAAGACAGCTAAGAGGCCGGAACAGACGGAGGGAGTGCGCCAGAGTGACATCCGCGAGGCCATGCTAAGCGGTCATGCACCCAGACGTGTGACCTTCTCCCTCACCCTCCCGCCGGGTTATGGATCCTCGAACAAGGGGGACAGCTACTACTGACTGAGGGACTGGATGGCAGGCACCTGCTTTCCACGACACCTTCCGGGATGACACCGAAGAAGACCGGCACCGCTGCGTGGAAGAGGGCCCAGGCAAAACGCAAATTAATGGCTGCGGAGCGTCGGGTGAGTCATCCGGATTTGGCAGCCTCTTCTGCTGCTCCTCGAAGCTCAGAGGAGGATTGCTCCCCTTCGGACAGGGATTCCTCACCGGTGGCCTCCCGTGGCTCAGCACCTCTGATGGTGCGGGGAACCCCGAGACGTTCTCACCGGACTAGGCCTGAGGTGTCACTGGGAACTGAGTCCACTTCCTTACCCGCCTTTGCCTCTGACCTGCATGGTATCGTTGGAGAAGACACTCTCCCCTCTACGAAAGGGGACCTCCGTAAATTTATGGACGAAATCTGATCGGTGTGGCGGGCCGAGGTTTCTGCATTGTGAGCCGAGGTGCGCGCCCAGGTTCAGGAGGTGCGGGCGCAGTCGGCTGAAGTGTGACAGCGAATGCACACCTTACAGATCAGGTTGCTGAGCTGCGCTCCCAGGTTGCCCTCCTAACCCGGTCGGTGGAAACCCTGGAGGACCGGCACCGGAATGTTCGTATCCGAGGAGTCCCAGAGTCGGTACTTGAAACTGCTCTCCTTCCCTATGTGAACCGCTTGGGATGCCAGGTCACGAGTTCCTCTCCGGAGACCCCAGCCATGTTCATCGCGGTGTATCGCGTTAGGAAGGCTGAGACGGCCCCTGCGGATGCCCCAAGGAATCTTATTGCTGTGGTTGTAGATGTCGCCTGTCAGATGAAACTCATGACGTCCCCAGGAGCGCGGGAGGCTGTGCGATTTGAGGGCTCGAATCTCCTACTATATCGGGACTTGCCTCTCGTTACCCTGCTGCCTCGCCGTAGGTTTTGGGAGGTAACTGACTCTCCACTCAAAGGGGGTCCGATACCGGTGGGGCCTGGCAGGCTCGTTGGAGGTGACTCACGGGAACTTGCTATACACCATCACTGACCCTGCTGCAGCGTGGCCAGTGCTGAGGCGGGCCTTCCACAAGACCCTGCGGCGACCGGACTAGGCTGAGCTATGATTTTTTTTCTTCTGACACCATTGCTCATCCGCACCAGGCTTTGGTCCCCTGCAAGACCTGGCCTGCATGGTGTCGTCCTCCCAATACAATATGGAGAAGGGGCCCTCTGAACGGATCGTTTTCCGTGCTGTTTTTTGCTATAGGTTTTGATGACTGTTCTTTATATTGTTGCCTATACGCTGACTTACTTTTGTCCTATATGCTCATCTATATTGCTGACTGTCATACCCTGTTTATGCCTTATGATGTGGACATTTGGATGTGTTTTATATACATTTGTTTCCCTTTTTTTTTTTTTGACTACTACGGGTTGCCTCATGGGACATTATCGGACTTGGTATCCGATATGTCCCCCTTGGCACCCGGGCCTGGTGCCAATACCCCCCTGTGGCTTTCTCCCACGGTAACTGGCCGTTGGGAATTCACCAGGGTCGGCACAATACTGGCCTTTGCCGCTTGCCCCTTTCCCCTACCATTTTATCCCTTCAACCCTACCCATATATTAAACCCACACGGCAGACTTCGTTATAGCTTAATTTTGTCTTTTTGCTGTTTTATGTGATTACCTCTCCCTTCGGGATGCCATGTTCCGGTCCCGCGCGACCGTTTTTGATCTGTCAGATGGCAAATTTTGACCCTGAGAGGTCCTTTATGTCTGTTTGCTTGTTCTACTTCAAGTCCTTGATAATAAAAAAAATAAAAATACTAAGAACAAAAAAAAAAATCCTATGGAGACCTGTTCCTAAGAGGTGGCGGAGGACAGCCGATTAAAAAATGTCCATCCACCTTCAATATATAAACCAGGGTGGCTCCATGTTTGTCAGTTTGTTATATCTTCTCTCTTAAGAAAAAAACCCTTTATAAAACCGTCTTACACTAAAAAGGTTCTGCAATATTGTGTCTTTTTTAGAGGAAGATATGGTCAAATACTGATTGAAAACATCTCCTGGGGGGCTGAGCTGACTACCGAAGGGAGTGACTGCACCTTGCTGAGCTCTGTAGCTGACCTATTTAACCCCAGATTTTGCATCTCCCTGTTGAGTTAATAACTTCTGTTTGGGTATCACCACTTCCTGGAGTAGGTCCCACGCTGAGTTGTTGGATCCTCCGCCGACTTCTGTGCCAGTTTTGCGCTTCGGGCCTGAATGCGGCCTACCGCTGGTGGCCATTTTTACAGCCTGCTGTAATGTTTTGGACTCCCTGACCCTGCCACTCTGAGCTGCTGCTCGCTAGACGGTGTTTTCTTTGGGCTACATTGCTGTGTCTCACCTGCTCCTGTCCTGGGGGCTGCCTTGCTTCCTCGCGACGAGGTACCACCCTGACTTGCTGCCGCTCACGCGGGGGATGCTGTTGGCTATGATGGCGGAGTTCTGTGAGCTGTGGTCCCTCGACGTGCGAGAGGCTGGATGGAGATGTGATGCTGTTCTGGCGCCAGTGGACGTTGCGCAACCTGACGTGGAACCGTTGCGAGTGAGATCCTGTGGTGCACCTGCTGCTGGGCATGGCTGCGGCTCGGTGACCCGGAGAATCTTCTCCCCCTCCCGGCCGGGAGCGGGGTGGATCCACTGGATGACCTTCTTACATCAGTGGTTGGAGACCAGTCCGTCAATTGTTTTGGGTCTGGTGAGGCCTTTCGACATTCGACCTTCCTTTGCGGCGTCGGAGTTGTTTGGGTGTCTGGTGGCTGCCCCCGGCTGTTGAGAATGGTGGCCGTTCTACTGCTGTGGTTCCGCTGCGTGCTCCGTTCTGTGAATGGCCCCCTTTCACTGCTGAGACGACCTCTCCGTTCAGCGTGACCCTTCTCCGCTGTTGCAGCTTGACATGGCGTCTTGGTGACTCATCCTCTCAGGTAGCATAGGGGATCCTAGGCGACGCTCACAGGGCCCTGGTCACGGAGGTTTGCTGTGATGAGCCTTGGGTGTCCCTTTGTATATGGACACTGGCTGAGCTGTGTCCCTCCTTCGTACGTTGCTGATCTTGGACTGGTAACCTGCACCCACCCCATTGCGGACACCACCCCACATTAGATTTGGGGTGACCCACCACTTATTTTCCTATTTTGGCCCCCTCCTTTTTTTTTATGAGCAGACTTTTTGTACTCAAACTTTTTTGTTTTTCTGATGATCCTCCTGTTATTTGCAGAGCCCCTTCCCTGCTGGCCTTTTCACCTCTCCCCCTTCAACTTTTTTTTTTCCTCCTTTCTCTTATTTTTTTTGTTCCTCTCTCTCTGTTTTATTACTTTGAGCAAACGTGTGGACTTAACTGCTGAGTTTTTGGGACTTTTAGCCATCTGTCTGGCGGAGTATCAGGATCTCCGGTCTCTCCCCCCACTTGTTTTAATTTTTTTTTTATGGGACATCGGGTAGCAGCCTGGGTGAGCCGTTAGAATGGCGACCTTGGCTGTAGCCATCCTTCTGGCCCCAGGTCTCCCGGCCTCGTGGCGCCTTCCATGCCCCCCGGTATCCTTGGGGTTGCCAGGGTGCACCACGACCGAATAGGCTGTCCCTTCATTTTTAAAAGAAAATAAATAAATTCTCTTCTCTCCCGGATCTCCTGATGCCCTTGCCCCTGAAGGACACTTTTTGGGCTGGAACTCCCGACTTGTTTTGTTTTACTCTGCTCCCTCTCTTTTATACACTCCCTCTATATTGCAGTATATCTTTGTGATTGTTTTTGTTGGCCCTGCGTGGCCATTTCTCTGTGTCTTTCTGTATTGCTGACATGCCTTTACAAATAAAAATTTTAAATTATAAAAAGAAAACATTTCCTAGAAGGTAACTGATGTTTGCTTAGGCGCTGCACTCCATCTATCGAATCTGGCATCCCTAGCCACGTTATAGATCTTTAACTACACTCCCATCACTCATACGTAGCTCCAAAAAACCGCTTTGCCTCTTCAATAACTTCACTCACCTCCTGTGGCGTCACCAGTCCTAGGATAATACAGTTCCCAGGACGCGGCAAAAAACCCACCACAATGTGTCCGGCACCCACAATACTCCACCGGCTGTGTCGAGTTGACAGGCTGAAGCTGATTGGAACATGTCGTACAGTCTGCTGAATGTGTAGAAGCACACAGCAGCGACAGCCACCCGTGCAGCCTGCTCGAGTGCTTGTTCACACACAGCAGGATGCAAGAGATGTTCCTATCGATTCTGCCCGTCAGCAGTGTTCCCTGCTCACGCTATGCTCCTCCTTCATGCGGACACCATGCTTCGCGTGGTTGGTTCTGATGTCAGACGGTCACGCGGGATTCGGTAAGGAGCAGAACTTGGCGGGCCGTGCCGACGCAGGGGACCCCGCCTGCACCACCCAGTCACCTTGCCACTACCAGACTCTGTCACCCTCCTACACCTCAACCACTGCCACCGCGTGGGTGGATGGCTTGACACTCTGAGGGAGACTGTACATGCTGAGCGCTCAAAGATCTCTGCATGTAAAAGCTGTCTTGAGTGATAGAACTCCTATCGCTCTTCTGAGGCAGCCGCTGCATGACGGGAATGCTCATATGTGAGTGAGCATACTACAGAGCTCCACATCAATAAACCTCACAGTAGTGTGCGGTGTGCATGAGCATATCACAGAATTCACAGCAATAAAACTCAGTAAAGTGTGTATGAGAATATCACAGCTCCACAACAATAAACCTCACAGTAACGTGTTGTGGCGTGTGCGGTTCTGGTATGAGCCCAGCAGGCGGCGACACAGAGGGGAGGCCAGACAGGAATCACGCAATGAATATTCTTTAATGAAACGTAAATGGTCCTTAACTGCAGGCACTTGAAAGAACAAAGGAATTATATAAAGTCCAGGGAGAGTTCTTGACTGGAGAGTCTGAGAATTGTGGGCAATGCCAAGGATAAGTCTGGACAGCGGACAGTGGTACCTTGATCAAAAGGTCAGAGACAGAGATGAACAGTAATCCACAGGTGGAGATCGCTGAGAGTCCCTTGCACAGACAGAGATGTATCCAGGAACAACAGGGTAGACAGATGGATACTGGATACACAGGATAAGCTGGAGCAGGTTTGCACACATCCAGATGACCTCAGTCAGGGAGTACAATGCAGACCCCTGCTGGCTGGCTCTCTCTGCCTTTTATGGAGGCTTAATCATGGATGGACCTCAGCTGGAAGTCCAGGGCTAGAAAAGGAAGACCCAGGCTGGATCTCCATGAGCCTGGTCATGGCACTGGGCTGAGGTAAACCCCGGATTGGAACCCAATACAAAAGCATTCCAGGACAAAGGCTGTGCAATATAGGTACCCCGGGTGGACCGTGACACGTGTGCTGTGTATGTGCGTTCAGTGTTACATGGGAGTTCTGACTTATGAGTAAGAGCAGTTAAAAAAAGAAACCGTGGGCTGTGAAGGGAAGAGCACACGTTTATATGGAGCTCCGTCTACCGTTTTGCTGTGCAGGGTCTATAAGGTGACCCTTTTCTGCTGATTGCCTTTTTGGAGTCCCCTGAGCAGGTCGGCCTTCGGGTGTGCACCTCCGGAGCCTGAGTTAACCCCCCTCCGGAGCTGGGACGAGAGTTTGGGCAGCTCCCTCGTCCTTTGTGACACGCGGCCATCTAGAGGCCTTCTTCGAGGCTTCGCTGGATCTCGGCCTTGCGGCTCCCTTCACCTCTGCTACCTACTGCTAGGCGGGCACCTGCTGCGAGCCGCTGAGATGGAGGGCCCCCATCCCTTGGCCGCTCTGGGGGTTGGTACGGTGGAGGACATGGATGAAACCCGGCGGCGTGATGTTCCCCCTCCACCCGGTGCTGTGAAACTGGGCCTGCTCTTGTGCCTCAATGCTTGTTTGGAGATTCTGGGCGGGGAGGACTCGACATCACTCACCCTGGGCACATGGTGCCGGATGATCACCACACTACGACGATGCGGAGGAGCGGGGGCTGCCGCGGGAAGAGAGCCAGTGGAGAATTTGCCTGCCACTGACCTGGCTGGTCTCGGAGGGGCTGCAGATGTGGGCTTCACTGTCTGCGACGTCCCGGATGCCGCATGGATACCGATCTGGCTGTCTGCTGCAGTGAGTCCAGAGCAGTGTGGGGAGGACGCGCTGCTTACCGTCGTACCCTCGGCTGAGATGGCGACACCGGATCTGCCTGATGCTGGTCCTCCTGTAGCGTCAGTGATGGTGGAGTCCCCTGACAGCGGTGGATTGTCCCTTGGAGAGGTATGACGTCGCTCCCAAACCAGCAGCACTGCTTACGGCGTGGACAGAGCTGCCGGAGACTGGCTTGCCCGATGGGCTCCCCGTATGATGGAAAGCCCTGCGTGGGCAGCTAATGCTGTTTTCTGGCTGGACACGGGATAAGAACTGGGCAGCCCACACCTGGGTTACCCTACACTGCATAGCTTCAAGGGGTATGTGCTGGGAGGAGGGGGTACCCTGGGCCCCTCATATGGAAAGTGTTCGCAGGGCTCATGAGCCACATGAGGACAGATCCCATGCAATGTTCTGGGGAGAGTGAGTGTAACGAGCACACAGTGGTGTAGTGTGGGGGGGCAGGGGGGGCCGTGGCCCCGGGCACAGTTTTGTTAGGGGCGCATAATTTCAAAAGAAATTTGCGCCCCTAAAACTTGATGCCCGGACTGACCCGCCGGGCCCCGCCCAAGGGCCCGCGGGTTGAGGGGGCCCAGATGCCGGGCAGCAGGAGTGCCTGCCCGGTCCTGAACAGTGAGTCCATCCGTGTTGAAAGGGAGGCGGCTGCGTGCAGGCGCAGCCGGTCACGTGGTCCGGCTAATCAGGCGGTACTGAGTCTCTGTACCACCTGACTGGCCGGACCGCGTGACCTGCGCACGCACGCAGCCGCCTCCCCTTCAACACGGACGGACTCACACGCTGTTCAGGACCGGGCAGGCACTCCCGCTGCCCGGCATCTGGGCCCCCTCAACCCCTGCTGGATCCGGAGCTGGGACAAGTATCCATGTGAGAGCTGGCTGCCGCTGGGGCAATTTCCAGGTGAGAGCTGGGGCAAATCCATGAGCTGGGGCAATATCCATGTGTGAGCTGGGGCAAATCCATGAGCTGGGGCAAATTTATGTGAGAACTGGGGCAAATCCATGAGCTGGGGGCAAATCCATGAGCTGGGGCAAATCCGTGAGCTGGGGCATATCCATGAGCTGGGGCAAATCCATGTGTGAGCTGGGGCATATCCATGAGCTGGGGCAAATCCATGTGTGAGCTGGGGCATATCCATGAGCTGGGGCAAATCCATGAGCTGGGGCATATCCATGAGCTGGGTCAAATCCATGTGTGAGCTGGGGCATATCCATGAGCTGGGGCAAATCCTTGAGCTGGGGCAAATCCATGTGAGAACTGGGGCAAATCCATGAGCTGGGGCAAATCCATGAGCTGGGGCAAATCCATGTGAGAACTGGGACAAATCCATGAGCTGGGGCAAATCCATGTGTGAGCTGGGGCATATCCATGAGCTGGGGCATATCCATGTGTGAGCTGGGGCAAATCCATGTGTGAGCTGGGGCAATATTCATGTGTGAGCTGGGGCAATATCGATAACGTGTCCACAGGTTGGGGGGGCGCACAATTCTTGGCTCGCCCCGGGCGCTGACAACCCACACTACGCCACTGCGAGCACAGCTTGCGATTAGGCGCGTCTCTGCCTGTCACTGCTAGCCCAACGCCAGCTCTTAGCCAAAACTGGTAGAGTGCGCCCCCCGAAACCTGTGTCTGGATCCACCCCTGATTCTGACATCCTAAAGGTCTGCAAGGAGGAGATATTAGATGAATTGAGGTGATCTTTTCACATTCGGGCTTCTTTCAGCACTTTGGCTGCAGCACTGTGATGTGACTAAACAGGGTAGTATGACATTCTAAGATCTGCAAGGATTAGATATGAGATGAACTTTTAACATCATACCTTTCTCCAGCACCCTGGCTACAACACTGAAAAGTCATTAAAAAGGGTATTCTGACATCCTAGGGTATACATAAATGAGCGATCATCTATAAGGTGAGATTACATTTTTAGCATTGAGTCTTTCTACAGCGTCCTGGCTGTAGCATTGTGACATAATTAAACAGGATATTATGACAACATACGATTTGTAAGGATGAGATATGCGAGAAGTTTTTTTCATCACACCTTTCTTCAGCTCCCTGGCTGCAGCATTGTGTTGTCAATAAGCAGGCTTTAATGACATTCTAATGTGTGAAAGCATGATATGAGATCAGATTTTTTTTTACCAAGTCTTTCTTCAGCACTCTGGCTGCAGCATTGTGATGTCAACAAAAATGGTACTGTGTAGGGATGCACTGATTCCGATACTAGTATCAGTATTGGTGCCAATAGGCAAATGCCCCAATACCTCCCCCGATACCGGAAACCAGTGCTGGGTCGGCTTTCTGGTATCCATGGAGCTGGATGCTGGCTGAATGCATTAAAAGCTTTTGGCCAGTGTTCCTCTTCGGCTGGCTGAGTTACTGAGTGAGCGCCACCAGGCTATGGAGGCTGTGATGCTGCCTCCAGCTGAGATCTCATGGGAGCACGTCACAGTGCGTCACTGCCCTGTGACCGCTAGGTAACGTGGCCAGCCATAGGGGAACGCTGGCCAAATGCTTTTAAATGCATGTGGCCAGCTTACCCAGCATCTGTCTGAGGTCTGTATACATGAGTGGGTATGTCTGGTCTGAGGTCTGTATACATGAGTGGGTATGTCTGGTCTGAGGTCTGTATATACAGTGGCAAGAAAAAGTATGTGAACCCTTTGGGATTACATGGAGTTTTGCATGAACTGGTCATAAAATGTGGTCTGATCTTCAGCTAAGTCACAACAATTTGAAAAACACAGTCTGCTTAAAATAATACAACACAAACATTATATGTTTTCATGTTTTTATTGAACAGAACATGTAAACATTCACAGTTCAGGGTGGAAAAAGTATGTGAACCTTTGGACTTAATAACTGGTTGACCCTCCTTTGGCAGCAATAACCTCAACCAAACGTTTCCTGTAGTTGCAGATCAGACCTGCACAACGATCTGGAGTAGTTTTGGACCACTCCTCTTCACAAAATTGTTTCAGTGTAGCAATATTCTTGGGATGTCTGGTGTGAATCGCTCTCTTAAGGTCATGCCACAGCATTTCAATCGGGCTGAGGTCAGGACTCTGACTGGGCCACTCCAGAAGGCGTATTTTGTTTTGTTGAAGCCATTCTTTTGTTGAATTACTTGTATGCTTTGGGTCATTGTCCTGTTGCATCACCCATCCTCTGCGGAGCTTCAGTTGGCAGACAGATGGTCTTACGTTTTCCTGCAAAATGTCTTGATAAGCTCTGGAATTCATTTTTCCATCAATGACAACAATCCGTCCAGGCCCTGAGGCAGCAAAGCAGCCCCAAACCATGATGCTCCCTCCGCCATGTTTTACAGTGGGGATGAGGTTTTGATGTTGGTGTGCTTTGCCTTTTTCTCCACACATAGTGTTGTGTGTTTTTTCCAAACAACTCAAGTTTGGTTTCATCTGTCCACAGAATATTTTGCCAGTAGTGCTGTGGAACATCCAGGTGCTCTTTTGCAAACTTCAAATGTGCTGCAATATTCTTTTTGGACAGCAATGGCTCCCTCCGTGGTGTCCTCCCATGTACTCTATTCTTGTTTAATGCTTTCCTTATTGTAGATGTGTCAAAAAAATGTTAGCATGTGCCAGAGATTTCTGTAAGTCTTTAGCTGACACTCTAGGATTCTTCTTTACCTCATTAAGCATTCTGCGCTGTGCTCTTGCAGTCATCTTTACAGGACGACCACGCTTAGGGAGAGTAGCAACAGTGCTGAACTTTCTCCATTTGTAGACAGTCTGTCTTACCGTGGACACATAAACATCAAGGCTTTTGGAGATACTTTTGTAACCCTTTCCAGCTACATGCAAGTCAACAATTCTTGATCGTAGGTCTTCTGAGAGCTCTTTTCTGCGAGGCATGGTTCACATCAGGCAGTGCTTCTTGAAACCAGTAAACCCAAAACTGGTATGTGTTTTTAAAGGGCAGGACAGCTTTCAGCAACACATCCAATAATATCACACTGATTGGACTCAAGGTTGGCTCACTCCTGGCTCCAATTAGCTCTTGGAGAAGTCATTAGGCTAGGGTTTCACATACTTTTTCCACCCTGCACTGTGAATGTTTACATGTTATGTTCAATAAACACATGAAAACATATAATGCTTGTGTTGTATTATTTTAAGCAGACTGTGTTTTTCAAATTGTTGTGATTTAGATGAAGATCAGAGCACATTTTATGGCCAATTCATGCAAAACTCCACGTAATCCCAAAGGGTTCACATACTTTTTCTTGCCACTGTATGTATCCGAATGAGTGTATCTGGTCTGTTCTCTATATATGTATCTGAGTGGGTTTGTCTGGTCTGAGGTCTGTATAAATATATCTGAGTGGGTGTGTCTGGTCTGAGGTCTGTATACATGTATCTGTGTGAGAATATCTGGTCTGAGGTCTGTATATATGTTTGAGTAGGTATATCTGGTCGAAGGTCTGTGTACACATATCTGAGTAGGTATTTCTGGTCTGAGTTCTGCAAGTATATACATGTATCTGAGTGGGTATACATATATCTGAGATGAGGTATGTGGTCAGGATGTGTGCAGGCCTGTGCAGTGAGTAAAGGGGGTGTCTGGCCATACGTTTCAATATAAATATAAATTGGACAGGCTTTCAGCAAATCCCAAATTATTTATTGGAAAGCTGTCACATGACTTTAAATAAAAGTATCGGTGCTTGGTATCGGTGAGTACCATGGGCGTCAGCAGGATGGGGCAAGGGGGGCTCTCGCCCCCCCCCGGAACCAGGGCTGCCTGTCTCCTCTGCCCAGACAGCTGTGTGTGCAGCCTGCTTGAGTGTTTGTTACTCATAGCATGCTGCACAGGAGTTCTGAGGCGCGTTCAATACCTCAGCCGCTGCAAGTGCTAAGTTAGCAACTTGCCATTGAACGCCGTTCAACCACTCAGCGCTCAGCACTACTAACTTAGCATTTGCAGCGACTCGGAGATGCTGCGAGTAGCTGAGTGTGACGCATTAAAGATGAAGCAAGTAACAATTCCGTACAGCAACATGGCCGCCGCCATGAAGCAAGTAACAATTCCGTACAGCAATGTTAATTTTGAGGTTTTTGATCACCAAAGCACAAAATATTTATTTATTTACCCCTGCACATAGACATATTACAGTTCAATTATATATTTTGTTTCAGAAGTAAACATAACGTTTATTCAATAAAAACTATCATTTGTGGTGTGTGCATACAAAACGGAATTGTGCTGACTGCTTTTCTTTATCAGATTTTGACCGAGTGATATGAGAAACAATCTGAATCTTTGTTCGAGAGAAAGACTAATTAGGAATGAAGGAGGTTTAAGGATTATCCCTGTATTGCACAAGAGTGAAAGGGAGAGTTTCCTTTGTCTATGGGATCAGGCTTTGTTTTATGAGCTGAAGCATGGCTCTTTGTGATTGGGTACAATGGGAAGATAAACAATGGAAAAGGAGGGGGAAGGGAGGATACAAGAGGCTGGGCGGGGGGCATTTTGGGATTGCAGTAATTTTTCTTTTACTAAGAACTTCAGAGACAGGGCGGCGGCGAGCTCCATTTTGCCATTACCATCATTGTATGAAAACCAATGACTGGATAAGTATTACTTGCAGTATCTATCTGTTCTGCATACTCTATTATCATAAGTCTGCTATATATATATATTCCTAGTTCCATTATTTATTGGAAGGATAGGTGTGGGTTTCCCATTGTACGGATCTGTAGGTTTATTTAGTGGATGCTTATTTATATTTGTTCCAATTTGCCATACTGTATTCCTTGTTCGTTTGGTGTCCAGCTGCATGTTAGTAATTTCTAATGGGTTATTGTTCTGGGATAACTCTGCCAGAATTCAGTGATTTGTTATTAGGGGCATTAGGATTTCCAGTAATTTTGCTTTGGCTGTCTGTGGACTGCTGTGCCTTATTAGTTTATGTGCTCAGTATAGCGCATGACTGACTGTCCATTTTTAGTATCATCCATGGCTGCAGCCAAAATCATAACAAGCAACCCATATAAACACCGTAAACAAACACAGGGCCTCCCTATACAAGCATGTGCCCTCACCATACACACAGTAGGAACTCACTATACATAGTGAAATCACACGTAGAACCTCGGTATAACACACAAAGTCACGCTAATGATGTAGCTATCATACACCCTGAAATCACGAAATTCCTCTCTATAACACACTGAAATCACTAATGTAGTAGAACACTAAGAGAAATATTAAAAAATATATTGATATATATATATATATATATATATAATGTCTGCTCCCGCACTCCTTATTGCGTAGATATACTAAGAAAAACAGCGGTGAAGCCATTAGACATGTAGAATATAGAAAAACGAAGAGATGGCTGCACACGCACCAAATTGAATAAAAGGCAAAAATTTATTAAATCATTTAAAAATGACCGTTTCGGTTCACACAGGAACCATCTTCAAGGTAGCTTTGCAAAGAATGTACACTGTTTTTAAACCACACTCATGCATTGCTTTCCTACAGAAACGCCCCTTACAATTAGACATCTCCAGGTGAATTCACTGCAACATGGAAATATCCAACAGGACGCCGCTGAACGCAACGTCCCAGGAAGCTCAGAGCTACTTGTTGCCGTAGCAACCTAAAAACAAAACAAAAATATAAGAGTAAAAAATGAAATGCATATGATGGAGGACGGCAACAATAATGGTGCACTCCTCCGTACTAACAACTATACTGTATGAACATTTGTTTATACTATAATCAGCTTTATCGCTCTGAAAGAAAGCATGAAAAAGAAACGTATTCATTTAAGCCTCTAGGTGAGACCGTGTCCAGCGTTTTGATCCAGAAAGTCTCTCGCTGAAGAAGCAACTGGGAGCGATTGCCACCACGGAGGAGTGGGGGGACATGGTCGATTCCCACAAATCTGAGTGACGGCAACCGGTGTTGTAGGTCGAGGAAGTGTTTCGCGACTGGCTTAACTGTGACGCCGTCTCTGTAGGCTGTATTAATGGAGGAACGATGGCCTCGTATCCGATCTCTAAGTGTTAAGTCTGTCTTCCCTACATAAGCCAACCCACATGGGCATGTGATAAGATAAACTACAAATGCTGTCTGGCACGTAATTCGATGTTTTATGCCATACTTATGGCCCGTATGAGGATGTGAGAAGGTGGAAGTTGGACACATATGGTTGCATGTAACGCAACCAGTGCATCTAAAGCAGCCTTTCTTAAAATGAACAGGACGGTTGTCATATGCTTTAACGGAATCAGTGTGTACCAGCCAGTTGCGCAAGTTTTTGCCTCTTGAAAAACTGATCAAAGGTGGTGAAAGAAAGGGTTTTGGTAATTTACGATCATATGTAAAATTTCTCCAATGGTATTTGACATGTCTTGATAGAATAATCCGGGGGTCTTGTAGTTTCGGAATGGTTTCACTTTTGTCAGGTTCCATCGCTTTTTGTAATGCTTTTTCCAGGCGATCTTGAGAGTAACCTCTCTCTAAGAATCTTGTATAGATATCCTTAATTTGATGCTCACGTTTTGCTGAATCACTATTATAACGTATAACTCGTAAAAATTGTGAAATTGGCAAGGAGTTAATAAGATGTCTTGGATGATAACTTTCTGCATGGAGTATCGTGTTTCTGTCCGTTTCCTTTCTGTATAGGGTATAACCTAGTTTGTCTTCCGTACGGAAAAGCAAAATATCGAGAAATGCAATTTCTTCTCTACTATACGATGCTGTAAATTTGATTGGTGTATTTAGATGATTAAGTTCTTCTACCATGCTTACAAAATTCTCTTCATCTCCTTGCCAGATGATTACGATATCGTCAACAAAGCGTCCATAGAACAAAATCTTTTCAGCGTGTTTTTGAAGAAGGTGTTCACATTCGAAGCTGTACATGTAAAAATTGGCGTAGGTTGGCGCCATTGAAGCTCCCATAGCCATTCCAGACACTTGGATGTAGAAAGATTTTTCAAAACGAAAGTAGTTATGGAATAGTGTAACACGTAATAATTCCAATATAAACTCTACCATAAATAACCAAAAACCACCAGGCAGACCCATTGTGTCAGCGCGGGGAAGTCTGTTAGAACCTATAGGAAAGTATATAGACCGCATTTCTAAAGATACTATGATGCATTTACCGACTTGTCTTAAAGACACAATGCAGTTGATACAGAAAATTAATAGTTTAATCCTACCGGCTACTCCATGGCTTCTAGCCACAATGGATGTAAAGAACTTGTACACCATAATCCCACACGAAGAGGGTATTTTAGCATTTAAACAACTTTTGCAAGATTCATCACATTATGATGGTCCACCTGTAGAGTTTATATTGGAATTATTACGTGTTACACTATTCCATAACTACTTTCGTTTTGAAAAATCTTTCTACATCCAAGTGTCTGGAATGGCTATGGGAGCTTCAATGGCGCCAACCTACGCCAATTTTTACATGTACAGCTTCGAATGTGAACACCTTCTTCAAAAACACGCTGAAAAGATTTTGTTCTATGGACGCTTTGTTGACGATATCGTAATCATCTGGCAAGGAGATGAAGAGAATTTTGTAAGCATGGTAGAAGAACTTAATCATCTAAATACACCAATCAAATTTACAGCATCGTATAGTAGAGAAGAAATTGCATTTCTCGATATTTTGCTTTTCCGTACGGAAGACAAACTAGGTTATACCCTATACAGAAAGGAAACGGACAGAAACACGATACTCCATGCAGAAAGTTATCATCCAAGACATCTTATTAACTCCTTGCCAATTTCACAATTTTTACAAGTTATACGTTATAATAGTGATTCAGCAAAACGTGAGCATCAAACTAAGGATATGTATACAAGATTCTTAGAGAGAGGTTACTCTCAAGATCGCCTGGAAAAAGCATTACAAAAAGCGATGGAACGTGACAAAAGTGAAACCATTCCGAAACAACTACAAGACCCCCGAATTATTCTATCTATGAATTACAATACTCATAGTGATCTTCTATCAAGACATGTCAAATACCATTGGAGAAATTTTACATATGATCGTAAATTACCAAAACCCTTTCTTTCACCACCTTTGATCAGTTTTTCAAGAGGCAAAAACTTGCGCAACTGGCTGGTACACACTGATTCCGTTAAAGCATATGACAACCGTCCTGTTCATTTTAAGAAAGGCTGCTTTAGATGCACTGGTTGCGTTACATGCAACCATATGTGTCCAACTTCCACCTTCTCACATCCTCATACGGGCCATAAGTATGGCATAAAACATCGAATTACGTGCCAGACAGCATTTGTAGTTTATCTTATCACATGCCCATGTGGGTTGGCTTATGTAGGGAAGACAGACTTAACACTTAGAGATCGGATACGAGGCCATCGTTCCTCCATTAATACAGCCTAAAGAGACGGCGTCACAGTTAAGCCAGTCGCGAAACACTTCCTCGACCTACAACACCGGTTGCCGTCACTCAGATTTGTGGGAATCGACCATGTCCCCCCACTCCTCCGTGGTGGCAATCGCTCCCAGTTGCTTCTTCAGCGAGAGACTTTCTGGATCAAAACGCTGGACACGGTCTCACCTAGAGGTTTAAATGAATACGTTTCTTTTTCATGCTTTCTTTCAGAGAGATAAAGCTGATTATAGTATAAACAAATGTTCATACAGTATAGTTGTTAGTACGGAGGAGTGCACCATTATTGTTGTCGTCCTCCATCATATGCATTTCATTTTTTACTCTTATATTTTTGTTTTGTTTTTAGGTTGCTACGGCAACAAGTAGCTCTGAGCTTCCTGGGACGTTGCGTTCAGCGGCGTCCTGTTGGATATTTCCATGTTGCAGTGAATTCACCTGGAGATGTCTAATTGTAAGGGGCGTTTCTGTAGGAAAGCAATGCATGAGTGTGGTTTAAAAACAGTGTACATTCTTTGCAAAGCTACCTTGAAGATGGTTCCTGTGTGAACCGAAACGTCGGTCATTTTTAAATGATTTAATAAATTTTTGCCTTTTATTCAATTTGGTGCGTGTGCAGCCATCTCTTCGTTTTTATATATATATATATATAATTATAATAAACATAAAAGTAAAATAAAAACTTGCTATAACATGCCGTAATCACACAATAGAAACACACAGAAACCTAGCCATAGCACACTGAGACCCCACAAGGACCTAGCCATAGCACACGGAGACAACACAAAGGGAATGTAATCACACATAGGAACTTGATATAACAGACTGAATCACTGGACATTAGTCACTATAACTCTATAGTGTGCCGAATGAGAAAAGCACCATACGTGCATTGCTGAGTAACACCTTTAGTGGATTCTCAAGCAGCTTCACATGCTGGTCTTTTATGTGGGTTATGATTTACAGGGTTATTCAAAGAGCTGTGTGTTTTAAATAATGTTGGAGTAACCCCAAGGGCTAAGCAATAAGTTGGTGAACAAATTAATTTGTATACTGTATTTAAGTTCACTATTCTAATTGTTGCAATTTTAAAGTGACACAGCAGTAATGTACAATCATTTGTTTTGAGCACTTGCTACAGTTGAGTAAATAATTATTTAGAACGGTAACTTTGTCTTTATTGAGGGAGAGGAGAGACTTATTTCAGGAATAGAGGAAACATGAGCAGTAACTCACTCATATTTCACACTTGTACCATCATCATAATAAAGCCTGCGAGTGGATAAGTATTAAGTGTATTTATTCGGGGAATTTTAAGCTATGTTGCTAATATACTATATGCGTGTGTGTGTAATCTATTGGGTTAAATACGCGCTAATTTATCCGTTCTAGTGATTTGCATTGTTAGCTAGAATATGCTCGTTGATATTTGCTTCACTTTGTAATACTTGATCAAACCTTATTATTTGTATAGTCTGTATGATCTTATAAACATAGGTAGTCAGTGACCACATGGCTGGCAGCCATCTTAAACCTCAAAATCACATGGTCTGCTGCCAATGAGGAAGTGCTGCAGCAGTAACTGTACAATCTGTTTAAGTTTACATTTGCGCAACTAAATTAATCCAGATTGTTTCTGCCAGATTTATGAATATATAACAATTACTAACCAAATACACATCTAAATGTGTCTGTTATAATTTCTGAAGAGGCTTATCAACTAAACAGTGATTCTGTATGTTAGCAAATGCTGTGTCATTAGGTTAGTTTAGCTTTATTTACTCTGCTGCGGCGGCGCGCGCCTCCCAAATTAAAACCGCGAGTTAATGGGAAGGGAACTGCACGTTGCGCTAGCACCGCCCCCTTCATCCACGTGGTGCACTCAGGAGAAGAGGGCGCTCGAGAGTGGTGGGAGCCTGCGAACGGAGCCAGCCTGAAGGAGGGAGTCCGGAGCAGACACTCACGGCCGGTGCAAATGTAAGAAGTCAGGCAGGGTGCTGGCCGGCTGCTGCCAGAGCGAGGGGGGCCCAAAAATCCACTTCTGCCATGCTTCAGTGTGGTGTCCTGCCTGCTTGCAAGTGGTTACAGTGAGAGACGCTTCGGCAGACAGTGTGGGGGAGTGGACTGTGATACCATCTCTTCCTCTCCTCTGTCTCTGCCTCTTCCCATCACCAACCACTTGCTCCCGCTCACTTCAGGAGGACCACGCGCTTACAAGGGAGATGCAGCAGGACAGGACAACTCCTACATGAGTTGCAAGAGCAGCTGCTGCTCTGTATCCATTCCCTTCTCACCACCTCCTCTTCACTCACAATCTCCATGGTAACCTGCACTGCCTGGCTCGGGGTGATGATGACATCAGGGAGAAATGCAGTGCAGGTGGATGGCTGCTGCCCCGTGCTGCATTTTGGGAGATATCAGCCTCCTGTTAATAGCATTGTGGAGCAGCCCCAGGTGAGAGGCTGACATGCTCTGACTTGTATTGCAAAGCTGTTCCATTGGCAGGACTTTGTCTTCCTTTTCTTCTTCCCCCTCTCTCTCCTCCTTCCCCCCTCTCCACCTTCCCCCTCTCTCCCCACCTTCCCCCGCTCTCCCCACCTTCCCCCGCTCTCCCCACCTTCCCCCGCTCTCCCCACCTTCCCCCCTCTCTCCACCTTCTCCCCTCTCTCCAGTTTTCTCCCTCTCCCCATTTACATCCCTCTCACTCTCTTCCTTCCTCCCTCTGCCCTTTTCTCCCTCTCCACATCCCATTTTCTCCCTCCCTCTCCACTTGTCTCCACATTCCATTTTCTCCCAACTCTCCTCTTTTCTAACTCTTTCTCCCCTTTTCTCCTTCCCTCTCTCCCTTTCCTTGTCACCCTCACTCAGCCCTTTCTGCCCCCCTTCTTGCCTCTATACAGTGTACTGCCTTTGTAAAGTGTGAGCAAGTTTGGTTTGAAGGGGGCTTACTTAGAAATGAAAGGAGCTGATTTCTGGTTCAGACTAAGAGAGGCTAATTTGGGGGTTAAAGGGCTGATTTAATGTTTGGGGTGGAATGGGGCAGACATGAAAGGTGAAAAGGAAAGGCATGTATATGTATACGTATGGTATACATGTATATTTCTTTCCCTCTCTCTGTTCCCCCCTATCACCCCACACATTGGTTTTCTGTCTTTTAGGTGTGCAACTCACATCACACACAGGCAACTCATACATTCCACACATAAAAGTCTTAGCACCGGCCCTGCGGAGGGAGGGGTCTGGTCTCTGAACTTTGAAAAGTCACTGGGCTGGTCTCTGAACCTTGCAAGAGTGCTCACCCCAGAGAGCAATTGCACCCGCTACCTGTTTCCCAGCTCACAATATATATATATAAAAAATAAAAAGAAATAAATATATATATATAAAAAAAAAAAACACATCCCTCCCCTTTATTGGGTCTGATATTCAAGGTGTGGTGCAAGTGCTGAATAACCTATGTCAGGTATTTGGTGTTGATATGTTTGAAAAGCAATATTAATTTCACGGCAAATCACATACCGGGGGTAAGGAAGGTGGTGGTGGATACATTGTCCAGTTACAGGTGGGATGTGTCCCGACAGTTGGCACCGGGAGGAGGAAAGAATAAAAAAAATTTCAAGGTGAAGACTGCCCTCCATTTCTTTGCCAGATGGGGAGCAGTTAGAGGGCATCAATGATTTGGTGAGGAGATTGTTGTTGCAGAAGACATGGGCACCGTAGAGAAGGAATGAAAGGGTTGGATCGAGTTTTAAAGGGACAGAGGAGATAGGGCAGAATGTTGTTTTCAAATAGCTACTGAAGTTCGGCGGTAAGTCAATAAAGGACAGCTTGGATCTATTTAGTGGTATTTCATACTTTATAAGGAAAAAGAGTGTCATCTGCGCTCGTTTCTATGTGTTCCATGTACAACAAAAATGAGGTTTTTGTTTGTTTCAATGGCCATGCAACGTAAGCCCACTCGCCACTTCAAGGCACCTCTTTAGAGTGGGTACCTAACAATTGTGACCAAAAGGCCGCTCTACTGAGCAGCTCCAAGCCCCTCCAGCTGCTTTTCAGCGAAGGAGAGGCAAAGATGGTGGCTTTTATTTATACACGCACCAAACACTTCCCATTTGGGATCAAAAACAAAAACATGGAAAGAGGAACAGCTGCAGAACGACGGACTGGTGTTACAAGCATGATATACATAAATACAGAAAAAATGGCGTCGCGCCCATACTCACTTATTTTTGGAGGGGCAGCAACTGCCAGGAGTAACAGCCCAGTCAATGCATAAAACATAACAAGGAAAAAGAGTGTCATCTGCGCTCGTTTCTATGTGTTCCATGTACAACAAAAATGAGGTGGCAATGGCCATTGAAACAACAAAAACCTCATTTTTGTTGTACATGGAACACATAGAAACGAGCGCAGATGACACTCTTTTTCCTTGTTATGTTCTATGCATTGACTGGGCTGTTACTCCTGGCAGTTGCGTCAACTGCCAGGAGTAACAGCCCAGTCAATGCATAAAACATAACAAGGAAAAAGAGTGTCATCTGCGCTCGTTTCTATGTGTTCCATGTACAACAAAAATGAGGTTTTTGTTGGTTTCAATGGCCATTGCCACCTCATTTTTGTTGTACATGGAACACATAGAAACGAGCGCAGATGACACTCTTTTTCCTTGTTATGTTTTATGCATTGACTGGGCTGTTACTCCTGGCAGTTGCTGCCCCTCCGAAAATAAGTGAGTATGGGCGCGACGCCATTTTTTCTGTATTTATGTATATCATGCTTGTAACACCAGTCCGTCGTTCTGCAGCTGTTCCTCTTTCCATGTTTTTGTTTTTGATCCCAAATGGGAAGTGTTTGGTGCGTGTATAAATAAAAGCCACCATCTGGAACGCTCTCCCTCGTGCTGTCAGACTTTCCCCTAACTTCTCTTCCTTCAAACGCTCCCTGAAAACATTCCTATTTAGGGAAGCCTACCACCCAACTCACTGACGCAACCATCAATCACTCTCACCTTACAGTCCTCTCCTCCTGTTTCCAACCCCAACCCTCCTAGATTGTGAGTTCCTACGGGAATAGGGCCCTCATCTCCTCCTGTACTGTTTGTCAAATGTTGTTCAATGTATTGTAACCCTGTCTGTACTGTGCTTATTGTACAGCGCTGCGGAATATGCTGGCGCTTTATAAAATAATAATAATAATAATAATAATCTTTGCCTCTCCTTCGCTGAAAAGCAGCTGGAGGGGCTTGGAGCTGCTCAGTAGAGCGGCCTTTTGGTCACAATTGTTAGGTACCCACTCTAAAGAGGTGCCTTGAAGTGGCGAGTGGGCTTACGTTGCAATGGCCATTGAAACAAACAAAAACCTCATTTTTGTTGTACATGCAACACATAGAAACGAGCGCAGATGACACTCTTTTTCCTTGTTATGCATTTCATACTTTGCCCGGTTAAAGGAAGAGGAGGACTGGGCTAAACAATTCGTGGTGAGGAAGATCTTGACAGCAGAGTACAAGTAGGAGATGAGATGGAGCTGATAACAATCTTTGTAGGGCAGCATTTGTTTTAGTTTTACAGCTGCCCTAAGGATTGAGGAAACCATTGCTCTAGGTGCCCATGGTGGGGAAGTATGCCCAGTGGTATGTATGAGGGCATACTTGGAGGCCACTCCTTCAAACGGTCGCATGTTCTGGGGGCACAAGGGTGGTACTAACTTGTCCGGGTATCAATTCAAAATGGTTCCGCAGCAGGCCACGGAGGGGCTTGGTTGAAAGGGGAGTTACATTTGCCCCCATTCTTTTAGGATAGGAGCTGCTGGTACTGGAGGCAGAATTGGGTTACCCAAAGGACCGAATTAAAAAGATGGGGAGATGGAAATGGGAAGTATATAGGAGATATGTGAGGTCATTAAAAAAATGAAGGGAAAACTTATGGGGAACAATTGTTTTGTTTTAATAATAATAATTTGTTTCCTTGTTTCTTTTGGTTTCTTTTCAGTTCAGGTACACTGTGTGTGTGTGTGTGTGTGTGCATTACAGTTAATGGTTTACATTTTGGTTATTTGCAGGACACGCAATGAGAGTGCGGATCCTGGGACACTCCTATGTGCACTGGATGGAGAGTCATGCTGCTGGCACCAAGAGAGAAGCGACCCCGGGGTGCAGCGTAATTGAAGTAGGGATTAGATGGATAGGGAAGCAAGGTAGGGGGTGGGGCAGTTATTGGGAATAGTAAAGACATCCAGGAGAAAGAGGGGTAAGCCAGATATTATGGTACTACATTTAGGTGACAGCTAGAGAAGAGATAGGTATTGTGAGTGGTGAAATAGCGGCCTGGCACGTGGGGATGCAATGGTAGGGGGAGGGTCTGCAGGGTACGGGGTGAGTGTGGTTTCGTACGGCCAAGCTCAGGTGCCTTCCTGGTTTGCAGATCCTCTCGGCCTGCTATTTGCGATATAAAGAGACCCCTGAGCAGACGTGTGGTCATCCTGCTTAGCCACGTGGGGCTGCTATTTCTGGACAATATGTGTGGTGCATTGCATTTGCTGATGTTATCTGGCAATGGTTTTGGAGCACCCCGAAATAGGAGCAAGAAGTGAGGAGTTCATTGAAAGGAGTGATAAGGCTGGGAACACACTCTTCATTGAAGGCGCGATAAGGAGCCTTTTGTGGGTTAAGGAAAGGTCATGGGTTTTTTATTTGGTGGCAGTAAAAAGAGGGTCCTCGTTTTTGGTGGCGGCGATATAGGCGGCCTGGCACGTGGAGGGCGATAGTGGGGGGGATGGTCTGCAGGGTACGGGGTGAGTGTGGTTCGTATGGCCAAGCTCAAGTGCCTTCCTGGTTTGCAGATCCTCTCGGCCTGCTATCTGCGTGTGGTCAGCCTGCTTAGCCACGTGGGGTGCTATTTCTGGGCAATGCTTGTGGTGCATTGCAGTTGCCAGTGTTATCTGGCTGCCAGTGTTATCTGGTGTAGGAATTTGGCATACGAGGATCGATAATAATAATTCTGCCTTAGAGGCAAAGAATTTGGCCTTAAGTAATAAAAGACGTGACCTTTTCAAAATGCCAATACTTTGTTGTGTTTTCATTTACGGGAAAGGGGGGGCCTGGGGGGGTTAGTAGGTTTAAGAAGGTAACTTACATGGGAAAAAGTGTAAGAAGAGGATAAGGGTATAATTCTTAGTTCGAGAGAAGGACCAATTGGGAATGAAGGAGGTTTAAGGATTATTCCTGTATTGCACAAGAGTTTCAAAGGAGGGAGTTTCCTTTATTCTATGGGATAGGCTTTGTTCTGTGAGCTGAAGCATGGCTCTTTGTGATTGGGTACAATGGGAAGATAAACAATGGAAAGGAGGGGAAGGGAGGATACAAGAGGCTGTGCGTGGGACAATTTTGGTATTGCAACTAATTTTCTTTTACTCCCACCCAACCCACCCCGTTTTATTTTCTCTTTCAGAGATGCTGGTTCTCTACAACGTCGGAAAGGTCACGCAGCAGAAGCACCACAGATAGGGGCAATGGAGTGGTGATTTCACCACTCATGAAAGACCGCCTGTGGTTTCCCATATGGAAATATGCCGTGTCGCATGAACCTGGTTCGTGGTTTAAATGGCCATGTCTGGGGGATTGTATAAATATCGACATGGTTAGTCTACCTTTTGCATCAAGTGATACACCATGTTACATGAAGCCAGCCTGAGGTTTTTGAACGGCCAAGGTTGGGGGATTGTCTTTGATTAAAGCATGGTTAGAGTAATTATTATCGATCAGACAGTATCCCAGGTTTGGGTACTTTACCATGTGGCAGGAAGCCAGCTGGTGGTTTGGTCGGCCACAGCTGGGGGAGTGCGCTTTAAGATGGACATGGTTTAGGTTACGGAGGAGCAGCGAAATAGGCGGCCTGGCACGTGGAGGGCGATAGTGGGGGGATGGTCTGCAGGGTACGGGGTGAGTGTGGTTCGTACGGCCAAGCTCAAGTGCCTTCCTGGTTTGCAGATCCTCTCGGCCTGCTATCTGCCATAAAAATAAACTGAGCAGATGTGTGGTCAGCCTGCTTAGGGAAGTGGGGCGCTATTTCTGGGCAATGCTTGTGGTGCATTGCAATTGCCAGTGTTATCTGGCTGCCAGTGTTATTTGGTGTAGGAATTTGGCATACGAGGATCGATAATAATAATTCTGCCTTAGAGGCAAAGAATTTGGCCTTAAGTAATAAAAGACGGGACCTTTTCAAAATGCCAATACTTTGTTGTGTTTTCATTTACGGGAAAGGGGGGGGCCTGGGGGGGTTAGTAGGTTTAAGAAGGTAACTTACATGGGAAAAAGTGTAAGAAGAGGATAAGGGTATAATTCTTATGGATGCCATTAAAATTCCCCCCCTGGAAAAATTTCTGCGGACGCCCATGGTGAGTACCTGAAAAAAGTATCAGTACTTGTACTCGGTCCTATAAATGTGGTATTAGGGCAACCCTAGTATTGTGACATCCAAAGGTTTGCAAGGATGAGAGATTTAAATGAGATTTTTTTTTATCATCAGGCCTTTCTCCATCACTCTAGCTACAGCTTTGTGATGTCACTAAATATTGTATTATGACACCCAATTATTTGCAATGATAGTATATGAGACGGTGGGAGATGAGATATGACATGTGATGGGCTGCATGAGCGGCAGCCGCCTGTGCAGCCTGCTTGAGTGCTTGTACACACACAGCAGGCTGCGCATGCGCGCGGTTCCCACTAAGCTCCTTCACACTGAAGCTACGGTCACGCGGGATTCGGGAAGGAGCAGAACAAGGTGAGCCGTGCCACCGCGGGGGACCCCCTCACCTCTCCCCTCCTGGACTCTCGGACCAGGACGACCAGGCAGTCAGGTATGTATGTGTGTGTGTAGACTACACTACCCAGTCACTGGCTTTACTACGCCAAAAGTTAAATGTCTCTTCTACACCACTACTACTGCACCACCCAGTCACCTTGCCACTACCAGATACTGTCACCATCCTACACCTCAACCACTGTACCACTGCATGCGTAGAAGGCCAGACACTCGGAAGCAGACTGTACATGCTGAGAGCTCACTGATCTTAGCATGTAAAGTCTGACTGAGTGATCGGACTCCTGATGGGAATGCTCATACACAGCGCACATTACTGTGAGTTTTGTTGCTGTGCAGCTCTGTGATACACTCATACACACGCAGGCATGTACTGGCCATCGGGACTACCGGGAGGATCCCGGTGGGCCGCCGCTTTCTCAATCAGAAGCTCCGGTATTGTACTCTCAGAGTCTGATTCCGGAGGTTGTCTGGCTGCGATTCGCGGCCCCAGCGCTGCAGCATGCCTCCCAGACGCACAGCATGCGGCTGGGAATGACACGCTGCTAGGCACCCCCCCCTCCAGGAAGCTGTGGATGTCTCACATGATGCCGCGAAGAGTTGAAGAGACCAGTGGTGTCTGAGGTGTTCGACCGGGAGTGGGGACAGAGGCACAGAGGCAGGCCTGCCTGAGCCAAATTGGATGGGGAGTATAAAAAACTATTGTGTCACTCCTTTATTGCTTCTTTTGCAGGTTGGGATGTCATCATAGAAGAAAGAAGATGAGATGACCAAGGAATGAGAGCGATGGAAGGGGGGGGGGCTGCAAACTGAGCAATGGAATATATATTAAATTATATGGGGGCTGTAAACTGGGCAATGGAATATATATTCAATTATACGGGGGCTGAAAACTGGGCAAACTTGTCTCTCTGTCCTCTTCGGGGCTTGGGCAAACCCCTTCTCTCTCATTCCCTTCTCCTCCCTTTCTTTGAGTTCGTTCATATACAGTAGGTAGAAGTTGGGAAGCTCCATACCTCTCTCTACTATTGTTTCACTTTGTGTTTAATTGTATGGTGCCATTAGTGATGAGCCGAAAACCCCCGTGACGAACTGAACTCAATGCAAGTCAATGGGACTCGAAAGTTCGGTTTTTAGAGTGCCCTCCAAGAGTGCATATATGCTAGATATTTGCCATAAAAGGTGTATGGGGGTCTGGGTAGTGCCCTAGGGGACAGGAAACAAGGACAAAAAGTTAAAAAAGAAAACATTTTTAAAGGAACAGTGGGTTTTCCATGAAATAAAGGTTAAGAATAAAAGTGAAAAATTCCTTCAAATATCGTGCCTAGGAGGTCCCCATGACCTGCCCGTGAAGTGGCGGATTTGTAAGATGCATAGAAACATTTAAAAACTAAAAAATGACATTTCAAATGACGGTAAATGGTTTTCCTTTAATCTATTCATAAACAACTGCTTGGGGCAGCAGCCTGTATGAAAAGAAGAGACGTTTTAGGACACGCAGAACAAGTTTAGTAATTTTTTGGCTAAATTATGGTGAAACTTATGCAGGCTTTAGATGAAAGTAACAATAGGTGCTTTAAAATTGGGCCTTTACTGTCGGCAACAGTGCCGTCACACCGTAACCCCTCTGTGGTATTGTGGACGAGTGCAGGGTTGGACCCTGCGGTCCAATATTAAAATGATATGAATCTGGTAATCTAGGCGTCAGTGCACCCAAATATTGTGCCTTTGGTGGCAGCAAGTGCCTTCACACCGTAAGAAACCCCTCTGTGGTATTGTGGAAGAGGGCAGTGGTGGAGGTTTTGGGAATGCAGAAGAGATCCCCGATCTATTCAGTTACGTCATCAGGGGATTGACAGCTGCTGATCCAGGACTGATTCATTTTTATAAATGTCAGCCGGTCTACAGAGTCGGTGGACAGATGTACTATTTTGTCTGTGACAAAACCTCCAGCGGCACTGAACATCCTTTCAGAAAGCACGGTGGATGAAGGGCAATTTAGTAGCTGCATAGCATATTGGCTAAGTTCTGGCCAGTGATCCAATCTCAACATCCAGTAAGCCAGTGGATCATCTGCTGTAAAGGTATCCAGGTCTGCCCTTGCCCCTATGTAGTCCTGCACCATATGGTGAAGAAGATGGCAATGGGTGCCTACATTTGACGTCCCTGGGCGTTGTGGACTAAAAAAATTAAAAACGGCATCAGTCAAGCGGCCCCGGCCTTCACCGCTCTTCCTCTGATCATCTGCAGCCTCAGAAGCACCTGTGTCATCACTTGGTAACCTACCAGTGCCTGGAAAGGTGTTACACAAGTGTCGCTTTAGAGCGTCCTCAGGTTTTTTCATCCTGTGCTCCCTCTGTGCGGGCAGGATGAGCTCTGCAACTTTACCCTTGTATCGTGGATCAAGAAGGCTTGCAACCAGTAATGATCCCTCTCCTTGCTAGCACGAATCCTGGGGTCCTTTTAGCAGGCTTTGCAGGATAAGGGAGCCCATGCAGCGTAGGTTGGAGGTGGCATTAGCTTCCGAGTCTTCCTGGTCAATGAGGATGACCCCATCATGCACTTCCTCCTCCCAGCCACGTACTAGTCCTTGGGTTTCTGGGCACACAAAACCCTCCCTTGAGGAATCCCCACCTTCAATGCCCCCACTACTTAAATATTCCTCCTCATCCTCCTCGTGTCTGATCTGAGGACCCGCAGGAATGCTGTCTGCGTAAAGACTGGGACCTTGAGAGCTAGAGAAGGCCTCCTCTTCCTCCCGCTG
Organism: Leptobrachium leishanense; assembly: GCA_009667805.1. Taxonomy (NCBI): domain Eukaryota; kingdom Metazoa; phylum Chordata; class Amphibia; order Anura; family Megophryidae; genus Leptobrachium; species Leptobrachium leishanense. The sequence continues at coordinate 199,704,786 of CM019064.1, forward strand.
CTCTGCCTCTAGTGCCACATCTATAATTCCACGCAGAGTGCGCTCCAGCAGGAACACTAAAGGAATTGTATCACTGATGCATGCACTGTCCCTGCTCACCATCCTCGTTGCCTCCTCAAATGGTGACAGTACAGTGCATGCATCCTTGATCATCAGCCACTGCGGGGAGGAAAAAAACCAAGTTGACCTGAACCTGTGCTTGTGCCATACTCACACAGGTACTCAATGATGGCCCTCTGCTGTTTGTGCAGATGCTGCAGCATTGCTAATGTCAAGTTCCACCTGGTGGGCATGTTACAGATCAGACGGTTTGCGGGAAGGTGGAATTCTCTTTGAATTTCTGCCAGGCGAACACTTGCTGGGAATGACCGTCTGAAGTGGCTGCAGACTTTTCTGGCCTGGCTGAGAAGCTCTGCCAGCCCTGGGTACCTGGTTAGGAAACGCTGTACCACCAGATTTAGGACGTGTGCGAGGCATGGTACATGCGTCAACTTACCCTGGCGTAGGACGGAGAGAAGGTTGCTGCCATTATCACAGATGACCATTCCCAGCTGAAGCTGGCGTGGTGTTAACCATCTCTGCACCTGCCCCTGCAGAGCTGACAGAATTTCTGGCCCGGTGTGGCTCCTGTTCCCTAAACAAACCAGCTCAAGCACAGTATGGCATCTATTTGTTTGAGCCATTGCGTAGCCTCTGCCACGCGTCGGTTTAACTGCCACTTCGACAGAGAAGGAGGAGGAGGAGAAGGAAGAGGTGGTGGAGCAGACAGACCTCATACAAGCAGCTGTCTGGAGGCGTGGTGGATGAACAAGCTCCAGCACAGAGCCCCGTCCTCGATCCCTCCCAGCTGCAATCAGAGTTACCCAGAGTGCCGTGAAGGAAATGTAATGGCCCTGTCCATGCTTGCTGGACCACGTGTCTAAAGTCATGTGCACCTTGCTGCTGACTGCCTTTCCCAATGACTCCATAACATTGTCTTCCACGTGTTGGTATAGTGCTGGAATGGCCTTCCATGAAAAGAAATGGCGTTTTGGAACCTGCCACTGTGGTACAGCACATTCAGCAAATTCACGGAAGGAAGCAGAGTCCACCAGCTGGAAAGGCAGCAGCTGTAATGTGAGTAATTTTGCTAAGATGGCATTTAGACGCTGTGCTTGGGGATGGTTGGGACTATATTTTTTCTTACGCTGCAGCAGCTGGGGCAACGTAATCTGACTGTGAAAATCTTCAGCTGATGGGATGCTGTCGAATTCTGAGGAAAGACCTGGTACACCCATTACTGTAGCATCATCCCTGTCAGTGGAGGTTGTAGGCATTGACATGGCAGGACATATAGTGGGGGTAGAGACAGATGAGGAGGAGGACCTATGCAAAGTGTTGTGCCAACGGGATGCGTGGCAGGTTGTCATATGTCACCTCAAGCACGTGGTACCCAAGCGTGGGATGTCTTTCTCACGCTTGATCCTCATCTGACATAGATTACAAATAGCAACGGTGCGGTCTGCTGCACATTTCTTAAAGAACTCCCAGACAGGAGACTTCCTGTACATGTGCTTTGAGACAACAGCGCTCTGCACCTGAGCAGTTGTGACTTCTGATGCCATGGACTGGCTACGGTTGGTCATAGAGGACGTTCTGCCTCGTTTTTGTTGTGCCTCCTCCTCCCTTGACTCCTCTGTTTGATCCGGCACCCAGGTGGAGTCAGTGACCTCATCATCGTCATCACCCTCTATCTCCTCGTCACTGGAGCCAACCTCACAATATGCTGCAGCTGCTGGGGGAACATGAGTGCCAGTTCTTTGTGTGTCACTGGCACCCCCTCCCTCTAGGCTGATTTTACTCCCTTCCTCAACCTCAGAGTTTGAATCAGAGCACTGGAGTTGATGAGCATCCTCAAAGCAGCATGTCACTGACACTGTCACTGTAGTCAAACAACTCAGCTGACTCCTCCGTGTATGATAGTGAGGCTACGGCAGGAGTAGTTGTGGACATGGAGGCTGAATTAGATGTTTTGGCAGCTGAGGTGGACTGTAAACCACTACAAGCCTGGCTGGCAGAGGACTCGGAGGATGAGGATGGCCTGGTTAGCCAATCCTGCAAATCCTCTGTATGTTGCTGCTGCTTAAGATGGCCAGGACCAGTTAGAAACAAGGACAAGCGTGCCCCGGCAGAGGATGCACCACGTCCACAACGACCAGGGGCACAGCTTTCCGACACAAAGGCTGCTTGCCCTTTTATCTGTGTCTGGGAGCGTCTGCCTGTCCTTTTTGGTCTTTCTGACATGGTGAGTGATATATAGATTAAAGATATACAGAACTCTGATTCAACTCTGTTATAAAAATTGGAGATATGCAGAACTTTGAGTCAACTGTGTTATCTAGATTAAAGATTTCCAGAACTCTGGTATAACTCAGTGAGACACCCTGATAGCTGGCAGCCAGTGACAAGACACAGATTACAATTCCCAGGAACCTCCTATAAATCAGTGAGACCCCCTGATGGGTGACAGTGATAAGACACAGATTACAATTCCCAGATATCTTGTAGAAGGGAGACCCCCACAATAGCTGCTGGCAGTGAGAACACACACTAACAGAACAATCTCCTCTCAAAAACCACGTGCTGGGGGCTGTGTGAAGCCTTATATAGTGTGCTGCGGGACTTAGCTCTGTGAGCCCATGATTGGGCAAAATTTGCCCGATCAGGACTCTGAGCCATGATTGGCATAGTTTTGCACCTGACCTGTGGTCAGGTGCAAGACTGTAGCCAATTACAGGCGTCAGGCCAGTGGAAAAGTGCATTGTGGGCGAACACGCGGAAATGTTCGGAGTTCGCGAACGGCCGATGTTCGATGCGAACTCCGAACAGATCGATCTGAACAGCTCATCCCTAGTGCTTATGCTTTCCAATAAAAATTACATTTAAAAAAAAAAAGTTCAAGACAATTCAGAAGCCTTGTTGATTTGAGCTAATTTCCCTGAAAGAATCTGGATGGCTCAGCAATGCATCCTTGAACGCTTTCTACTGGAATGCCTACTCAGCTGTAACAGTGGTCAAGTCCATGTAACCAAGTGTGGAAACTCACCAAGCATCCTACATTCTTCACACCAGAGTAACAATCAGTTTCATGTCACCCACCGCATGCACTGAAATGTGATTTTGATAATAATGCTAAAGCCAGGCTGCATATTTGGGAATCATTCATATATTTGTTGTGATTTAACAGGAAAGCTATACTGCAAAATAAAGAAAGATGTTCGATGTGTGTTGACCAAAATAGTAGGGAACTACATCCCCATGTGTAGCGCTCAACTTGACCCCTGGCTATCCCCATTTTTCTTACCCTGATGTGTACAGTTGTGATGGACTAGGGTCGGGGTGAGCAATCTTCCCCCTGCAGATGCTTTGGAACTACATTTTCCATGAGACTCAGCCAACCTAATGAGTGGCTGGGCATAATCGGAGATTCTGCTCCAAAACAACTGGAAGGCCAAGTTTGCAAACCCTGGACTAGGGAGTAAAACTCATATATGTGACCTGCTTAGGATTCAGGACTGAAGGAATCTTAGGCTAGGGTCAGACGAGTGTGATTTCTACGGACGTACGTCAGTACGGAAGACGCAGTAGTGGCCACAGAGTCCGTTTATTCACTGACGTATATTTTGACGGATGTAGCAGGGAAAATAAAATAAAAAGCAAAACCATTTTGTCTGTGAAAAATGCTGGACGTATAAATGCAGTCCGTCTGACCACGTTCCATCACTCACACACAAAGCTATGCAGACGTTGCGGACGCAGCGCACTTTGTGTGGCCGTTCTAGGGGTTGTACCTTCTTGCCTGCCTTGCGTCCGTGGGCCGCGGCCGTTGTGCGTCCGCAGTTCAGTGCGGACGTACTTCATGTAACGGCTCCGATGGGCTGTCATTCTATCACGGACGTACTTTTAGGCGCAATCACGGACGTGAACACTACGCTCGTCTGACACCAGCCTTAAGTCAGCTGTTGATCTAGAATATTATTTTATGATCTGGTTTCAAGGTCTCATGCTGCCGTCCTGAACTGGATTCCCGATTCTTATGCATGAATGTGGTCCACTGCTAAGTTGCCTTCATTGCGCTATTCACATTAAATATGCATTACATGCTCCTGCGATGTAGGCACAAATTCTTAATCACTGTATTGAGCGAACTTATCTCAGCAGACAAGCATTTGCAAATTTCCATGCAAAGCAGGATAAAAGTAATCAACCTGAGTAGACGAGTTCCTTCTTTTTAAGTACCGGAAAAGCTCTTAGAAGTGATTATTACCGCACTTCGATCCATTAAGGCTTTGGCAGAGTGCAGCTGCTCATCCTGTTACATTATAATGAGAAAAAAATAGTGCTAACTAATCTGATACAACTATTTGCATGTAACATTAAAGTTAACGTTAAACATGAAACTTCTATGGGGGTTATTCACAAAATCTTTGCTTTTTGTTGCAAACGTGAGTACATTTTAACCCCTTAGTGACCGAGCAGTTTTACGCAAATCCGTCCTTTAGGCTGGGGTCAGACGAACGCAGTGTTAACGTCCGTGTAGCTGCACTTTAGTACGTCCGTGCTAGCAGATAATCATAACCAATGAAGTCCCACACACGAAGTACGTCCGCATGGAAGTGCGGACGCACTACGGACGCGGCAAACGCAGGTTAGCAAGAACGTCGAACCGCTAGGACGGACGTGCGGAGTGCGCCACGTCCGCAACGTCCGCATAGCTTTGTGTGTGAGTGATGGAACGTGGTCAGACGGACTGCATTTATACGTCCAGCATTTTTGACGGACAAACAGGGTAATTCAAAGAGAATCGCAAAGTCACCGCACGTTCGGTGACTTTTCGTTCTCTTCAACTCGGTTCGTTTTGCCGATCCCATTTCGGCGACCCTGCAGTGTATTCAGCAAGCACCACAGGGTCCCCGAATTGCAGGGAAAGGCTGCCGCAAACCCGACGAAAACTAACCGCAAAACCCGGCGAATGCACACCGAAACCCGCAAAAACATCTGGATTAACCCACCGAAAAAGCCGGAAAAACCCGAGCAGGAGCCGAACACACACAGCGCAGCCGCCGGAAAAAGCCAACACTGCAGACGGAGGCAGTGAATAAATTAGCAAAACAGTTTGCTTGTATGTTTGAAAAGTGAAACGCTGTTTGCAAAGAAACTACTGAGCGAAAATGTCTGAAATTTACATATGAGGTCCAAGGAATGATAAAAAAAGGGCTGTTACAGAAAAAATAAGTAAACTTAACCACTTCGCTGCCGAGGAGGCGCTCAGCGCGTCCTCCCGCAGGAAGGGTTGGCTGCGGAGGACGCGCTGAGCTGAGCGCATCCTCTCTTCGCAGCCATCGATCGGCCGGATTCCGGCCGATCACTGTGCCCCCTGGCACTCTGGGACCGCCGCGGGCACAATAGATGTCATCGCGGTGGTGCAATGACATCTATTTCAGGCGCCCCCCCCCCCTGCGAGTGCGGAGGAGGCGCCTGAAAGGGAGGGGACCTCTCTCCCTCCCGATCACCTGGGGCCTGAGCTTAATGTCAGGCACCGTTTGGAAGGGCACAGCCTGCCCTTCCAAATGGTACCTGGCATTAACCCCTTGGGAGCCGGATCACGATTCGGCACGGAAAAGCGCCGGATCGTGATCTTCTCCCGGGGCTGGCCGACATCTTGGATGTCGGCCAAGCTTCCGGGAACTCCCCCTGATGACTGGCGTCATCGTGCATAGCACGATGACGTCAGTCTTGGTTCCACCAATGGTGGAGATAGGGGGTTCCAATGAACCCCCCATCTCCCAATCCGTGGCAGCTAGGGGTTACTGTGTGATATCGTTGGATCGGCCAGAGCATGGCCTTTCAAACGATACCAAACATGACAATGTAAAAAGTTTTTTTAAAAAATAAACAAATATTTAAAAAATATAAACAAGTTTCTTTTTTTAAAATTTGTTTTGTTAATGCACCAATATTGTTCCCATTTAATTTATAATGTGAACAATGATGCTGCACTAACGATTTTTGTATGGGGTGCGTTTGTTAAAAATCGCATACGTTTTCCCCAAAAAAAATGTAACAAGACCCCATTTTTAATTTTTTTAACAAGCGCACCCCATAGAAAATATGACCGCAAACGATCGCATGTTAAAATGTGGAGAAAAAAAAACACTTTACACGTTGTAAATTATTGAAAATTCTAATTTTATTGCATATTTTGTTGTAATATACAGACAGGACATAACGTATACATATAATAATGATATATTATCAATCTGCCGAGTCTCCCGGAAAGAACGATATAGAATATGTCTGGGTCATATAATAAAATAAGGCTTCAAAACACGTTTAAACATGATGAGCGAAACCGGTAAAAATGACCTCAGCACAGAGGCGGGAAATGCCTCAGCAGCGAAAGGGTTAAAAAAAAAACCGGACTTTTAAAAAAAAAAAAAATCCAGAAAAATGCTTAAAATATCCGAAAAAATCTATAAATTCAGAGACTCTTTACTGCAGAATTTTATAATGAACGGTTTATTAGATGTTGAATTAAAGCGGGAATATTTTTAACATTGAAGCCTATGGGATTCGCCTGAATAAATCTGCCGCATGAAACCACTGAATGGCAGGGCATTTTGGGAACCTTTCACTGCTGGTTTGTGCTCTCTGAATAGCCGAAGCAGTGCTTTTTTATGGGGATTTCACTGCCCTCGAACAGGCACCGTATGTGCAGGCAATTCACCAGGATTTGGCGAATTGCCTTCTCTCTGGATAGCCGAATGGCCAAGAAAGGTAACCGAACGCTGATTTTCAGCGTTCGGTTACCTTTCTCCAGCCTTTCGGATCTCTTTGAATTACCCTGAAAATGTTTTTTTATTTTATTTTCCCTCCTACATCCGTCAAAAATAACGTCAGTCCCATAAACGGACTGTGTGGCCACTACTTCGTCTTCCGTCAAAAAGTGCGTGCGTACTGCACGAGCGCACAGTCCATAGAAAATGCGCTCATCTGACCCTAGCCTAAGTGCCCGCTGCTGTTTTTACGTTTTTGCGCTATTAGTGTTTAGGTCAAATTTTACTCTTACTCGTTTATGCAACTCACACATATTATACACGTTTTTTCCCGTCATTAAATGGACGTTCTAAAAATACCATTATTTCCATCATATCCTATAATTTACTATAAAAAAAATTAAATCTGATGAAAAAAATGGTAAAAACACACTTTTTCGTAATTTAATCCCCAAAATCAAAACCGCCAAAAAAGACCCCAGCTAAATAGTTTAAAAATTTTGTCCCGGGGGCGTGGCCGGCTGTGAGCGGGAGCGGACACGCTTTGAAGGAGCTCCGCGTGTCTTTCTTGCTTAGGGACCCCCAGCTGACTTAATTTTCCAAGATTTTACCCTTAGGGGTCCTGGTGTGGCTGGCCACCGGTACGGACGTGTCCGGAGCCCGTTAGGTCCCCCCTCCGGACCAGAGACATTGCTGGCGGCTACTGATTCGGGGCTGGAACATGGCACGGTGGCCATCTTGCGGCCTACTTATAGCCTACCTGCGGCCTCGTCCTAGACCGAGATCCTGAGGAGGACCAGGGAGATGGTGGGCCCACATCTCCCAGTCAATCCGACTGACGGTCCTGGGAGGGGAGAGGATGGGATGGTGGGGAGAGGGGAAGACGGATCACATCCACACGCTGACATTTTTTCAGGCCTGGAGACTTGCCTGCTGATACTGGCTGAGGAGGATGACGACGAGGCCCCACTCACCAAAGGTGTGTGGCGCCAGATGATGGCGGCGTTGCGAAAGTGCAGAGTGTCGTCGGCACCTGGGGGCGGATGGATTCGGGGCACTGGAGATCTCCCCCTTACCAGCTACAACTGAAGGGGAAGCTGACAGAAGTGGGGATTCGGAGGCTTCAGGCGAGGCCCTCCACCCCAGTGCTGCTGCGGAGGATCTGCGGAACGAGGCTGTCATCCTCGTGGCAGAGGTCGGTGCCCTGGGAAGCGACGCAGAAGAGGTGCGGCAGCCTGAGGAGCTTAGCAGAGAGCTGGGGGTCATTGTGCGGTCCGCCGTGGCATCAGCTGCGCGGGGGCCGCGTCAGATCCCTGGAGGGCTATCGGCTGTAAAGGCCATTATTGCCTGGGCCTTTCTGGCCAGCTGCTACGGGGATACTGGCCTGCGCTTGGTCAGGCGGCACCGCAGATGTCGAGACGCCTGAGAGGATACCAATCCAGGTGATCCGGCCTGAGGGGGATGTTGCCCCCGTGCTCTGGATGGACACAGGCTGAAAATCATCTCACCTACCCTGGTTCCAAGCCCGTACCAGAATTTTCTGATCCTCCTCTCCCTGATGTCTTTATAATTTTCTCCTTCTCTGCCGCTTTCTCACCCGTTTATCCCCCCCCCTGCAAATGATGACTTTATTACTCTGAGACTCCCCATTGCTTTTGTTTTTTTGTTTTTATGCTGAGTCAATCGTCAAGCTTTGAGAGTTTTTTTTTTCTTTTCTGAGACTTTTTTGAGGCTTGCTGATCCCATGCAGAGCTTTCCTGTCGCAGCAGCCCTTTACTTTGCTGTTTTATTTAATTTTGATGTGCGCCCCCTCCCTCTGTCCCTTAACCCCCATCAGTTTATTTTTGATTTTTGTTTCTCCCCTTCCCCCCTGCTGAGATTACACCTTGGAACCTTCTCGCTGCCTAAACGTCGTTGCTCCCCGGCTGGGGACGTTGGTTTCCTTGAGAGGCTCCCCCCCCTTTTTTGTGTGGCATACTACTGCTTACGTGTATTTTTTCTCAATCCCCTACCCCCCTCCCTCCCCCTCCTGATTTCTATTATATGCTGAGACCCCCCCTTTAGGGGGATGTTTATTACTTCTCACACGTGGTACTTCTGCTGTGGATGGCCCTGCGTGGCCCTTGCTTTCATATGTTTGATTATATGCTGACTTCTTTACAAAATAAAAATTGTAAATTCAAAAAAAAAATTTTGTCCCGAGAATAGAAGTACCCAATTTTTACATGCTTTTGCTTTTTAACCCCTTCACTGCTGAACCAGTTAACCTATGTGCGCTGAGCTCATTATGACCGTTTTGTGCTCATCATTTTTAGATGCCAGCCTAGGTCCTATTTAATTAAACCCACCCAGACAATTTTTTTTAAAAAAAAAAACAATTTTTTTAAATTATTTTTTTTTACACCAAACCTGGTCATGTTTGGTATCATGATCAGGCCTTTTCAATGATGAGAAACATGACCTTCCAGCTGCCACGAATCAGGAGATAGGGGAATCCTTTGGATCCCTTTATCTCCACTTGGCAGCTAGGGGGTTAACTGGTCCACTGATGTCCTCACACATATGGTGAGGATGTCAGTGGGTGGGGGGGAGACCCGGAGGCTTGGCTGACATCCAAGATGTCAGCCACATCCAGGTTTGAATCGCGATTCGGCAGCGAATTGGTTAAATTTATACACCGCTGAAAAGGGGAGACTCTCCCCTTTCCAGCGGTGTAATTTTTTTTTTTTTACTACAAATGGTTGGGGATGTAGAGGGCTCCAAAGGAGCCGACCCATCCCCTTCCTGGATTTTACTGCAGGCGCTGGTGGGCGTCTGCCAATGACTTCATCACACAGCGTGATGACATCATCGCTCCTGCCGGCCCCTCAGAAACTTCTATACTTACCATGACATTAGAAAGTTTACCCAGCAGTCAATACATTTCATTTGCAGTTTTACATACTCCAGCCGGATGGTTTAGACTCCATACTCGAACTAAAACCCCCATTAAACCCACCACCACTGCCTGACCCAACATTAGGAGACCCCCAACTAATTGCTCCTGAGTTTGATCCGTAAGAGTTATTTCCTGAGCTAAAGCCCTGCGGCTGCTCCCTCGGCTGGCTCCCCCCTTGTCCCTGGCTGCTACCTGGAGGACCAGACTGGTTCTGTTGACTGGCCAACATCCCCATCATCCCCCAGCTACTCTGTAAGGCAGCCTGGGCAGCTGCCATCATTGCTGGATTAATGCTGAATGCCCCAAAATTCATGCCACCGCCGCCACCCATGTTTCCACCTTGGTTATTACCAAGTGGCCCACCACTGGGCCTAGGGTTGGGGTAACCCTGACTGCCAAAACCTGGCCCAGGGAACCTGCTGCCGCCACCGCCACCACCTCCTCTTTCTAGCTGCCTATTGTTATTGTGTTTTAGTTCTGCAGTAGACACATGGACGCTGACGCCTTTAATTATCAAGTCTTCTCCGCAAGGCGATTGTGCAACCTGATCATCTGCGAATGTAACAAAAGCAAAAGCTCTGAAGGGCTTTGGAATAAAGACATCCACAACTTCGCCATACTGTGTGACGAACTGACAGAGTTCATTGGCACTCATGTCATCTGTGCAATGTCCCACGAAGACCTTCCGGCTTTGCATCGGTTCATCTGGGCTCTGCTTTGAGTTTGGCAGTTTGCAGTCACACCAGGGACGTGCAGTCAGTGGAGGCAGGGGAGGAAGAGCTGCACCTGCCATTAAGTGATAAGTTAATAAACTAAAAACAGACTCACCTGCTCCCCCGCTGTCAGCTCCATCCTCTGCCTCTGCAGGCATTAGTTTTCCCAGCCTACGCAATTTGCATAGCAGGACATTTCCCAGCTGCACTAATTGAGTAAACTGCTCAAGATGTGTGCAGCACACGTCAGAGACAAGTGCTGCCTATTTCCTGGTCACTGCTCATTAGTGCCGCACAGACTGACAGGCACTGATAGAGCATTGGAAAAGCCTGGACCAATGGGAAAGCACCATTGGTCCAAGCCATTCCCAAAAAACGCCTGCATTAGAGGAATGCCTCTGATTGACAGGAAGGGGCACATCTAGCAGTTAGACATGCCCCTTCCTGTCAATGATGGGCCAGGCAGCCCTCCAATACAGGCTGTGAAAAGAGTGTATGATGGACAACCCCTGACAGACTGCATGGGGAGCTGCAGTCCAGGAGCCTGGCACAGGAGTGCCCTGCTCTGCCACTCAGATCTGCATCAGCTGGGGATGCCCATTTATACCCCAGGCTGGTTATTGTCTGCTAACTGGGGCTGGAAGAATGCACAACACATCTGCCCCCCAGGAGGGATCTGAGGGGGTGCAGCAGCCTTTGAAATTCAAGCAGCAGGAAGCCCTCTTTGCCCAGCTGCAAGGTAAGTGACCTCAGGGGGAAGGGAGAGGGTTAATGATGGGGAGGGAGAGGCCATGGCTTTCTTCTGTGCTGATTTCCTGATGTTCAGATAGTGCTTAGCTGCCAATCTGTATGATGTATTGTACCTCTAGCCAGGCTGCCTGTGGAGGGACAGGACACGACAGGTGGGGGACTCAGCAGATGCAAAGTTGCCAGCAAGACTCTCACAACTCATCTTCTACCAGGGCTGTCAGATCACAGCGTGTGCTTCATGGGTCACTGGCTTTGGGCTGGGGTGTCAGATCTCCATTTTTGCTCCCTGGTCAGTGCCTGAAAGTGCTGCCCTGCAGTGTGCAGAAGTCAGGTTGGGTCAGTTTTCCAGTTGGGTCAGTGGCTTGCTTTCCCTTCAGTATCATATGAATGACGCAAAATGTATAGGTGCTTTAAGGAAACCTAATGGATGTGGCCAGGCTCCTCTTAATAATACTTTGTTATAGGGGCAGCATATAGAGAGTGTGTGTGTGTGTTCTTACAGTGCCAGTCTCTTTACACACACCCTTTCTTTCACATGCTGTGTGTATCTATATTTATATGCTGTGTGTATGTATATTTATATCTCCAATCTCTGTGTGTTTTGCCAGGGGCAAGCGTTGGGTTAACCTTTTTATGAGCCTGAAATATCAGGGTTATTCAGAGAGAGGTGAAAACCTTGAATTGGCAGGAGAATGAACAGCCAATTTGGAAAGTGAGATAAATGGGAGAATTTTTTTGATTTGACTATTTTGACCTAGAATTTTCCATTCTCCAGTCATTCTTCTGCTTTTCACCGCTCTCTGAATAACCCTGATACAGGGCTATTCAGAAAGAGGTGAAAACCTTGAATTACTGGAGAAGTGAAAATTCTAGGTCAAAATAGTCAAACCAGAAAAATTCTCCCATTTGTCTCACTTTTCAAATTGGCTATTTGGTCTAGATATTTCAATTGGCTATTTGGTCTAGAATCAGTGTTTCTCAACTCGTATCCTCAGGAGCCACTAACAGGCCAGGTTTGCCAGATATCTGAAGCACCGCACAGGTGATATGATTTGCTGCTCAGTGATTGCAGTATTCAGTCTGCTTTTCCCCAACGTGATCTGTAAAATCTAGCCTGTAGTGGGGTCCTGAGGACTGGAGTTGAGAAACTCTGGTCTAGATTGTTCATTCTCCTGCCAATTCTCAAGGTTTTCACCTCTCTGAATAACCCTGATAGTATTTTTGAATCATTGTGCTGGCTCACTATAGCTTACACTCTCTTCAGTATTTCAGGCTATCAGGGATATTCAGAGAGAGGTGAAAACCTTGAATTGGCAGGAGAATGAACAAATAGCCAATTTGGAAAGTGCGATAAATGGGAGAATTTTTCTGGTTTGACTATTTTGACCTAGAATTCAATTCTCCACTCATTCTCAAGGTTTTCACCTCTTTCTGAATAGCCCTGAATCAGGGTTATTCAGAGAGCGGTAAAAAGCAGGAGAATGACTGGAGAATGGAAAATTCTAGGTCAAAATAGCAGATCTGGAGAAGGGAGATGAATGGGAGAATTTTTCTGGTTTGGCTATTTTGACCTAGAATTTTCCATTCTCCAGTCATTCTCCTGCTTTTCACCTCTCTCTGAATGAATAACCCTGTATGAAAACAAGTCTAGGTACAAGGACCCAGGACTGTAGATTCTTCATTTTAAGAAGTCTTTGCCAATGCAATTTAGAAGACATATTGTAAGATAATTGTTCTGTATAAAGGAGCGAGAGGTCTGTGGAAACAGAATCGGCTTCCAGTCCTTACTCGCAGTGTATGTCCTTTGATGTACTAAATGCCTGAAGCCTCCTCTTTGGGAGCTAGGTGGTTTTCTGGCTGTTTTGCATTTGTATATCTGGCTCTGCTACTAACCAGTGCCTCACCAGCCACTGACCTCACCGCACGTCACGGAGTCACACCACCGCCATCGATCATATGACGCTGTGACATCACTTTCACTTGAGTTTCATAGTCTGCAAACCTTACAAAGCCAAATCCCTTTGAGTGTCCAGTCTTTGTGTCCTTTTTAACCTGGACCATGATGACTTCGCCAAAAGTACTGAAGTAGTCTTTCAGATCCTGTTCTGTAGTTTTCCATGGCAGACCCAACACAATCAGGTCTGAGGTTTTCGTGACTGCACGCTTGATTTTCACAGCAGAAGAGGCATCAGTTTCATCCATTTTCCGCTTGTTATCTTTGGGGTAGTTAACAACATAGATGAGGTTTCCCCATCCACTTTCTGGGGCGTGAAGGATGCCTTCCACCAGCCGCACACCACGCATGCACTGATTCACCGGGTTTCTGTAGCGCAGGCCGCAGGCTCCGGGAAACTGTGCAGTTACCGTGGACAGGAGGACCGTGCCGTCGTCCTCAGATGGGATTTCCATTGGCTCTTCATTCTCATCCTCCGCCACTCTAATATATTCCATCTCCATGGCTGCAAACTCGTTCTCGGCGCAATTATCAGCGTACTCCAGGTTGAAAAAGTGCAGTGGAAGCCGCGCAAAGGGGTCGGTGGTCTGTATCTTGGCGGTTTTTAACTCTCCGGGCTCGCTGAAACACCCCTCCCGCGCTTTGCGTCCTCACAAAATGGCCTCCGTCTTTTAATTTATTTTTTGGAATATCTTTTTGTATTTTTTAGACTAAATTTTTGATTCCCAATAATGGACCTTTTTTCTTATTTCCACAGATTTTCATGCATTTTATTGGTTTAAACACCTTTTAGAAGAATAGCAGAGTTAAATTTTTGTTTTCTGCACTTCAGTGGTGTTCATCGGTCTTCAGTGATTCCATGTTCACCGCACTTAGTGACCCTGTGGTAAATAGTGAATTCACCGCAGGGTCCGCAAAATGGGATCACCATGCGCACCGAAGTGCATCAGACTAGAAACAACCGAAGTTTCAGTGCCTTCTGAAAAACTCCTTTAGTCTTTGGGATGGGCGTTGTGCTGTTAGTTATTCATTTAGATGGGGATTTATACTGTATAGATAGTCCTTATGCTGCCACCTAGTGGTCTTTCTGTATTGTACATGCTTTCTCTTTTTCCCTCGCTTTATGATGATGCACTTCCTGTGTGTGTGAAGTTCCACCCTTCTTTCTGAGTAAGAGCTGTAGCATGGTGTAGTTATCTAGCAACACATGTCTATTCATCTGCATGTTAAGGACAGCATCATCTTTTGACCGCATAAAACATATCATTCCATCATCTGCTGTATCCTGTGATCTGCTGTAACCTGATGTACGGAATAAAGCAAGTCGTGGAAAGAAACAGTGTTTTGGTGAGTTCAGCTATCTGATAAGGATCGTCCTCGGTGATTGCATCTACTTATACAGGCCAGGCATAGAGGTCTCTGCAAGGGATAAATCGCTATACAACGATCGGAGTCAGAATAGTCAAAAGATGTGTAGAATCCTACAGACTGCTACTATATATGTGTGTGCTTAATCTGCAATCAAGCTCAGTGCCATCGGCCATCTTGGGGAAGCACATGGTCGCACAAGCTTACTGCATCTCACTTATACTGCATCTCACTGAATATTGAAACGGTTTTTCTGCATTTAACGGTGTTACCTGCCTGTCTAAGCTGCCGTTCATCTTCTTAAAGAGACAGTACTATTTTTGCAAAAACGTATAAAATGTCCAGACAAGGTTCTGTGCACTCTATTATGGCTGAACCGACGCAGATTCATCATGTCCCTGAACCCGCAGACGTACAAGGAGCAGATTCTGCAGAGTTTGCTGATCAGAGTGTAAAACCCAAACGCACAATAAAACCGTCACAAAAACTCAGAGAAAACTATGAATGCACTAGAGATGAGCTCTCCAGCAATCTGACAGACATGTGGGACAGAACTTCACAATGCATGTCAGTTTTACCACACTTTAACAATCACCCAGCTGAATTAAGAGACTCTATAGATCGTCTGTCTGCTGCATATCAACGTTACCAGAGGCTGTCAGAAAAATACAGACTTCTTGCAGGACTCTAATATGAAAGACTTTTCAGCAGAATTGACCAAGACTGATGCACTAAACCAACAAAGAGACCTCCTAGTGCAAGTTGCCAAAGAACGGGCAGAACTCCGCATTGCTCAACTGCAAGAGACCAGATCGCACAGATCCACATCAACCAAGCACACTGCACATTCTTCCAGATCCTCTCGCTCCAGTCATTCAACGTTAAGCTAATAGAGGCCCGCGCTGAAGCGGAGTCAAAGAAAAGCAGAGATGGAATCCCAAATCAAGATTCTGCAAATGGAAAAGGAGGAAGCAGCTGCCGTAGCGAGGCTGAAGGTCCTCGAAGAAGCAATGGGACAAAGTACTAATGCAGACTGCCCTATCCCAGCAGAACTGGAAGACCCAGTCGAACGCACTAGTGAATACGTATTAAAGCATAACATTTGCAACAATACAGTCATCTCCTGTACCTCCTCCCAACACTGTTCTGCTGACTCTCAATGCAGAGACCTCTCAGCTCCAAATGCCTGAGCCTCTTCCAGTCCACAACACAAGAACATCTACGCAGCAAATCACATCAACTCATTCTGCCAGCAAGGTGATCCCAGCAGAAGCCTTTGAGACTACACCAAAGTTAAACGCTCTTGCAACGTCATTTTATCCTGGAAAACCTCACCCTTCATCACCAGAGAACTTTAACACCCAAGCGGTTCCTCAAGTTACTTTGGCACCAGACTTGACTGACTTCGCCAGATATATGATACGCCAAGAGAGCTCATTAACACAAGCCTCTCAAGGTTCGACGACTGTCCAGAGAGCTACAGGGCCTGGAGATCAACCTTCAAGGCTGCTATTGCTGATCTGAACCTTAC
Source organism: Leptobrachium leishanense (assembly GCA_009667805.1). Taxonomy (NCBI): domain Eukaryota; kingdom Metazoa; phylum Chordata; class Amphibia; order Anura; family Megophryidae; genus Leptobrachium; species Leptobrachium leishanense. Next base: position 199,720,855 of record CM019064.1, read on the forward strand.
TACCAAGGAGGAACTTGATTTGCTCATAACTTGGCTGGGGCCAGAATCCACAGATCGTGTTAAAAGACTGAGAACAGTACATGTTGACCACCCGGATGCAGGTCTCGTTGCTGCGTGGGCAAGACTTGAGCAAGCTTATGGCAGCGCTGAAGCCATAGAAGGCGCTCTGTTCAAGAGACTGCAAAACTTCCCAAAAATGGGTAACAAAGACTATCGCAAGCTCCAGGAACTGAGTGATCTCCTCATGGAGCTAGAGTTGGCAAAGACAGACCCACGTCTACCTGGACTAAGCTTCCTGGACACTGCTCATGGTGTCAATCCAGTGGCGTCTAAACTGCCATACGGCCTGCAAGAGAAATGGGCGCAACACGGCTCAAGATACAAAAGAGACTACAAAGTATCCTTCCCTCCATTCTCATATTTTTGCAGGTTCATCAGCGAACAAGCCTGGATAAGAAACGATCCCAGCTTCAGCGAAACCAACTTGCCAGCTTCATCATCATCACCAGCATCCTCATCAAGGTATGATAACACAGCGGCTACACGTAGAGACTTTAATAGAGCCATATCTGTTAAAAGGACAGACATCTCACCACCCGTGTCCTCTCTTGCAAACCAGAGGGATTCGGGTGATAGCGATAAAGACCCTAATCGTCAGTGCCCTATTTACAAGAAGCCTCACCCTTTAAAGAAATGTCATGGCCTTAGGGCAAAGACTTTACAAGAGCGCAGGGAGATTCTTCAAAAACTTGGGGTATGCTACAGGTGCTGTGCCTCTTAGACATTTTGCTAAAGACTGTAAAGTTGTCATCAAGTGCACAGAATGCAGCAGCGACAGACATGTTACAGCTATGCACCCCACTCCACTTCCAGACAACCCACAGCAGCTACCTACCTCTACTCCTGTCTCAAATCAGGGGCGGGGAGCAACAAGGTAATGCTCCAGCTATAGGGAATGTTTCTTCTTCATGCACGGAAGTCTGCGGAGAAGGCTTAGATTACGAATGCTGTGCCAAGGTATGCCTAGTCAAGATATACCCAGAGGGTCAACCTGAGAAAGCTACGAGGACGTATGCCATATTAGATGAACAGAGCAACAGATCGCTTGTTAAGCCTAAATTCTTTGAGATCTTCGGCATAAAGGGACATGCAACACCGTATACTCTCAGAACCTGTTCTGGTCGGGTAGAGACTTTCGGCAGAAGGGCCAACGGGTTTATGGTCTCTCACGTCAAGGGGAGAGAGGGAATACTCCTACCAACATTAGTTGAATGTGATCAGATACCAGACGAAAGGGAAGAGATTCCTACTCCAGAGGCTGCATATCACCATCCGCACTTAAGGCATCTTGTAGATGATATTCCAGTAATGGACATGAATGCTGAAATCTTGGTCCTGCTAGGAAGAGACATTTTCAGAGTACATAAAGTACGCGAACAGTGCAACGGACCTGACAATGCCCCTTATGCACAAAGACTTGACCTGGGCTGGGTAATAGTGGGCAATGTATGCTTGGATAAAATGCACACGTCATCTGAGATCCACTCCTTCAAAACTCACGTGTTAGGAAACGGACGTGTATCCCACTTCAAACCGTGTCCTCACCATTATGACGTAAAGGAGAAGCCTCTTGACATCATCTGCGTGCCTGACGTCACTCCTATCCTCTGTGATGACAAACTAGGTACCACAGTGTTTTAACAACAAAACAGTCTTATGAGGTGGAAGACAGAGAATTTATCAAAATAATGGACAAAGAATTCTTCAAGGATGAGTCTAACAGCTGGGTAGCACCATTACCTCTTCGTGCTGCAAGGGTCAAACTCCCAAACTATCGTGAACAGGCTTTATCCAGAGTCAAGTCACTACAACGAACACTAAAGAACAGACCTGAAATGAAGGACCATTTCATCACCTTTATGAAAAGGATCTTTGACAATAATCATGCTGAGCCAGCTCCACCTCTTTGAGAACATGAGGAGTGCTGGTACCTACCTTTCTTCGGAGTGTATCATCCACGTAAGCCAAAACAAATCAGGGTTGTATTTGACTCCAGTGCCAAGCACCAAGGCATATCCCTGAACGATGTTCTGCTCACTAGTCCTAACCTGACCAACAACCTCGTAGGTGTACTCATGAGGTTCGGAAGGCTGCCAGTCGCCACACGCTGCTACACTTCAGCTTCTCTTGCTACAAGTCAGAGAAAGGAACTTCACATCTTCTCAGATGCATCTTCTGACGCCATAGCAGCTGTCGCCTACCACAAGGTCCGGAATTCCTGCTGGATCATCTAGAAGAAACAACAGCTGACGTCTTTGGTCTACAAAATCCTGACGAAGATCCAGATATTCGTCCTGAAGCCAAAACTCTTGTCACCAGAACTGCACAAAGACTCGTCTTGGGCTGTCAATGCTTTGAACGTTTCTCCATCGCGAGAAGCATCTGCCATAATAAATTCTAGACCACTTGTTCCAGTGTCTACAGATCCAGAGAACCCAACCATCCTTACTCCAGCTACTCTTCTTACCCAGAAACTCGGGACTGTTCCTGTTCCACCTGGAAACTTTAAAGCAGGAAAAATGTGCTACGACCAGTGGAAGCGAGTACAACACCTTGCCAACTGCTTCTGGAATCGTTGGAAGATGGAGTATCTTTCCACTCTGCAAGGACGCAGGAAATGGCAACGCCTGAACCCGAACGTTCAAGTTGGAGATCTCGTTCTCCTCAAGGACCAGCAAGCCGAAAGGATAGAGTGGCCTATGGGACTTATTAAAAAGAGCATCTCTAGCGATGATGGTAAGGTACGTAAGGTGGAGGTGAAGGTCGCAAGACAAGGAACTGTAAAGACTTTTATCAGACCTATCATGGAACTTATTTTGCGCTTACCGCTTGGAGACTGATCTTACTTAGGTCTTCAAGACATCTAGCAAATTACACTGTCGTTATTTGCGCTTGCATAACTACCGTTATGATGTTTATATATAGTGACATTTCAATGCCAGGCGAGGAGTGTGCTGTTACAGTTATATTCATTTAGATGGGGATTTATACTGCATAGATAGTCCTTATGCTGCCACCTAGTGGTCTTTCTGTATTGTACATGCTTTCTCTTTTTCCCTCGCTTTATGATGATGCACTTCCTGTGTGTGTGAAGTTCCACCCTTCTTTCTGAGTAAGAGCTGTAGTATGGTGTAGTTATCTAGCAACACATGTCTATTCATCTGCATGTTAAGGACAGCATCATCTTTTGACAGCATAAAACATATCATTCCATCATCTGCTGTATCCTGTGATCTGCTGTAACCTGATGTACGGAATAAAGCAAGTCATGGAAAGAAACAGTGTTTTGGTGAGTTCAGCTATCTGATAAGGATCGTCCTCGGTGATTGCATCTACTTATACAGGCCAGGCATAGAGGTCTCTGCAAGGGATAAATCGCTATACAACGATCAGAGTCAGAATAGGCATTCAACATAAACACCCACCTCTTATAATGGTCAAAAGATAGAATGAATTTACACACAACTGGGTTGTGGGGTATTATATTTTGTTATGGATGCTGTGATGAAGATAGATATGATGAAACTAAGCAAGTACAGGTGAAACAGCATATGTGTATATCTGTTATATACATACACACTGACCAGCCACAACATTAGACCCACTGACAGCAGTGAATAACATTGATTATATGATTTCAATGGCACCTGTCAAAGGGTGGGATATATAAGGAGCAAGTGAGCAGTCAGTTTCTGCATGTCTTGCATTGGAAGCAGGAAAAGTGGGTGAAAAGATCTGAGTGACCTAGATAAGGGCATACATTGGGATAAGATGGATAAGACATGTCCAGGTGGGGTACAGTGATGTTGTGACAGCCTTATGCCCCATATGACGATACATTGAGGCCAATTCAACTACACTGTTCCAATGCAGGTGATTTTACTGTCTTTAAAACTAAATTGAAATGATTTATACCCTGTATGTTGTATTTGTTTTAGAAGCACCCGCCCATATTGCTTATTTAGATTTCGTGCAGCCTTTTCCACTGGTTTATACACAGGAGGGTAAAAACAACTGGATTAGTTAAAGTCATCAAAAATACTATATGCCCTATATTGGCACAATCACTGGCGGATCCAGAGAGGGGGCACAGAGAGCATTTTAGTAAGCTGGAGTATGTGGATCACATCGGCACTCACCTGCCCTGGGAAGACCAAGATGGCGTCAGGCTGTGCCTCGGGAAATCAAAACTCGAGGGGGTGGCTAAGGGGCACGGCCCGACAAGAGGCGTTCCTAGAGGCCCAGCCAGATCCTCCAATGGTGGACCAGGAGCCCTCCCATTGGGGGGGGGTGTCCACCTCTACCTCATCATATATATACTGCCATACAGGCAGTCACTCTTCACTTCAGCGTTGTGCAGCATCCTGATTTGAGGTCTGCTAATTTTTGGAAGCCTATCCCTGCTACTCTGTGTAACAGACCCCGTGGCATGTTCCATGCTCCTGAACCGTTGCTGCCTGCCCTGCCCTTGAACACTCTTTGACCACATCTTTGGAATTGCCACCTTTAGATACCATGCCTCAGACTGGCCTTTGTTATCCCTCACTCTGAGTTCCAGTTTCCACCATCATCTTCCCTACCCAGGTGTCACAGTTTGTAAGTATGTAGTGAATATATAGGTGTGCAGGGCTTAAAATTTCAAATCCCGAGCTACTAGCCAGGCACTGGTGTATTTTGGCCTAGGCCAACAAGGCCTAGGGCGGCGGCCCGCCGGGTGGCCCCACCCCAAAAATTTTTTAAATTTTTTTTTGCACTTTTGCAAATTATTTTACCAGGAAGGATACATTGAGATGTCACTAATTTTCAAGTATGTCCTGGGTAGGCAAGGCCTAGGCTTTCACTTTCCAGGGGACAACAAAAAACCTCACCACTAAATGACGCCAACATTTTGGTGTTCTGTAGTTCCCTGCATTTCGGGGAATAAAATTTCCCCACCCTGAAGTGAATTCACCATTCACCGCAGGGTCCCCAAAGTGCATGGAGTCGGCCGCTGTATGCTGCCACCGCAAACCCATGGCCTGCTGTTTTCAAAAGGACTACTGAACGAAAATGTCTGGAATTTACATATAAGATCCTATGATTGATAATAAAAAGTTCTGTTACAGAAAAAAGAACCGCTATTAAAAAAAAGCGGGGGGGGGAATTTTGCCCAAAAAAAATCTGAAAAATTACTAAAAGGTACTAAAGAAAAAAAATTGATAAATAAATAAGGACTTTTTAATGCAGATTAAAATAATAAATGGTTTATTGGATATTGCATAAAAACGGGAATATTTTTGACATTGAAACCTATGGGGTTCGCCTGAATAAACCTGCTGATTGAAACCACCGAACATCAGGGCATTTCACTGCCATTTCTCTGCTGTTTGGTGTTCTCTGAATAGATTAACCATTACTTCTCTATGGGGATTTGCAATGCCTTCAAACAGCACCGTACTTGCTGGCAGTTTGCCAAACTTGTGTGTGAGCATATCATCAGAGCAGTGGTGTACTTAGAGGAGTGGCGGAGGGCGGGCCGCCCCAGGTACCAGTGATTATTGGGGTGTCATTAGGGGGTACTAGGAGGTGTCACTGTCAGTGTGTGTCAGCTTTGAGCTGTGTTCTCAAACAACGAGCAGCGGAGCAGGGCGTTTGCATACAGAATAAAATCGAATAGAATAAAAATCCCCCTCTCCTCCCTCCATAGCTCCTCCCCTGCCCCGCAGCAGCTCTAGGAGAGGGGAGGGGGATGTGATTTGTGTGCAGAGAGAGAAGATGACCGTAAACGGCAGGTAAAGGGGGGGGGGGGTTTATCAGCAGAATATGAAGCCCTGTCTGCTTACTGCTGTTTAAAGTGGACCTTTCCTTAACCAGCACTGCAGTGATAGAAATTTGTCATTGAGCTGCCTGGCTCCTGGTGAGGCTGCGTGCGTGCAGGTCACACTCGGTCCGGCCAGTCAGGTGGTACTGAGTCTCAGTACCACCTGACTGGCTGAACCACGTGACACGCACGCACGCAGCTGCCCGCCCTTTCGTTAACATGGACTGTCACTCTATTCTGGACTGAACACCCACCGGGAAAGGAATCAAAGCCACGGTGCACACTCTGGCAGTGGCACCCCACTGCTGACAAGATGGCTCCATGCACAGGCACAGCCGCAATCCTAACGTGGCCTGGAGGGACCTCCTGCTGAGTCTGTACACAGTCCCTGCTGACTCTGCACACAGCCCTACCGCGGACGGAGGCCGGTAAATATAGAATAAATAATTGCTGTGTGCTCATATTCACTCGGTTTGCTGGGAGTCTTATTGCAGTGGATTCTGATGCACTCATACACACCGCACATTGCATTGCTGGGAGTTTTATTGCTGTGGATTCTGATACGCTGACACACACCGCACATTGCATTGCTGGGAGTTTTATTGCTGTGGATTCTTCTGATACGCTGACCCGCACATTGCATTACTGGGAGTTTTATTGCTGTGGATTCTGTGATACACACTGCATAGTACTGTGAGTTTTATTGCTGTGCAGCTCTGTGATACGCTCATATGCAATGCACGTTTCTGTGGATTTTATTGTTCAACCAATTAGAGCGGCTGTGATCCAGTATACTTGACATGCGTGGCTGTTCTTTGTAAAAATGCTTGAATTTAAACATTTCATAGTTTTATTTATCTCAATAGATACATTTGAAATGGTATACAAAATATACAAGTAGGCACTTGGTATCCACTTTAAATATAAAGAGAGGAAAAGGCGGAGCTTAAAGAGGAAGGGTGGAGATTAACCAGGAAGAGGTGTGTCCTTGACAGGAAGGGGTGTGTCAAATTTAAATTAGGGGGTGCACGAGTTTAGTCAGGCCTAGGGCAGCACAAAACCTAAATACACCACTGTAGCCAGGCCTTAAGAGTTACTTGCTACCAGTTGCCCCACCTACCCTGCATTAACTCCTCCCCTAAACACACCATCCTAAATTATCCTATGAAATTACACTGTTTAATGTTTTACTCAGAATAACGTTACAAAAATAAATAGCAACAAAATTAATACCCACATATCAGACCCCAGATACAGGTATACCCAGACATCAGACCCCAGATACATGTATACCTAGACTTCAGACCCCAGATACATGAATACCTTGACATCAGACCCCAGATACTGTACATGCATACCCAGACATCAGGCCCCAGATACAACTTAAGTGAGGGCGAGTGGAAATGGACATGCAGGCAGCACAATAAATTGTATTGCGCTGTCTGTGCTTTGTATTCCAGTGGTGTCCTAAAGAAAAAAAAAACACGGCTGCCAACGCAATACACAGCACAGGTCGCACAATATAATTTATCATGCTGCCTGTCTGTGCATTTCCACTCGCCCTTACTTAATTTCCACTCGCCAAATGCGAGTAGGCGAGTGGAAATTTTGAGCCCTGTAGGTGTGTATATAACTATGTAAGCGTATGTGTCTTCTTGTGTGTATGTGTATACGTGTCTGGTAGATGTATTCAGCTGTGTATTGCTATAAGAGTCTGTATTGGTGTGTGTATACAGTTGTGTAGTGCTTGATTCTCAGTGATAGCCAGAGAATGTGTCAGAATGCAGACTGCAGATCTTTACTGTGCGTGGTCTGTCAGGTGTGCCCTGAGCAGAAGAGCACAGATCCTGTGCAACAAGGTTATAGTGGTCACGGAACGGACCTGAGCGCTCCTTCCAGCGAGCCACGTGACTAAAAACTCAGACAATTTTAAAGACCATTTTTTCCTTTTATATTTCGGTTGTGCGTTTAAGTGTATGGACATTTTATTTAATTTCTAAATGTGGTTTTTATTAGAGTGTGAGGTATTAACATGTATCCTGTATTGTAGGAGTGTGGATTCAGATGTGAAATTGTGTGATGCATTTAAATGTATTATATTTTTCCTTGGTTGCTAGGATTGAAAGGCTGTGTTGAAATTCAATTCTATGCTAATTACTGTGTGCATTAGCTCTCTGTGTGTGTGTAGTCTGCTCATGTAAGAATGCCATTGTATGCAAATCCGTCTGGACATGTCTGAGGGGTACCAAATGCTTTTGTGTTGTGTTAATAAATGCATCTGCCCAAACCCTTCATAAATCAGTCCCTGTTTTAAAGTCATACAGCCTCGTCTGGTGAGTTATTTCAGGGCATATCACATTGCACCTAGAAGGCACTCAGCGGCCTTCTACATCACGTCTATCCCAGGAAAAGGAGCCTCAAGTCAGCCCAGCAGCCACCTCCACACCAACAAGAGGTCAGTAAATCAGGCTGCTCGAGACGCCGAGTGCCGAGCCACTCGGTAGTCGGGCCGGACGCCATCAAGGGGGTCAGATAGGACCAGGACCGCAGGCGGACACCCCATTCCATCACATTGGTGGCAAGCGGTGGGATAGCTCTCTGCACCCCCGGAAGAGACCCTCATCTCAGCATGGCAGCCTACGCCAGCTGTAAACGAGACACTCTGCGAGATCTGTTGGAGAGCCGTGGAGGGACCGCGGGCTCGAAAACCAAAGAGGCTCTGGTCGAAGGGCTAAAGGACATGGATCAGCGGGAGAGGGCCACGCCCGCACCCCCACCACCGACGGCCCCCCAGGCACCCATCTCTGAAAATTCCTTCCAGAAGAAGGTGCGGCTTACGGAGCCGCCCCGACGGAAGCCACCTTCCAGAATATTGTTCAAGAAATCGCGCAAGAGGAAGAGCGGGAGAGGGTGCACCAGCATGAGCTACGGCTGGCAAAAATCCAATACCAGAGAGTGGAGAGCCCCAACCCCGAGAGACCAGCGGCCCGGAAGGTACCCTTCCAGGTCTTCAAGACTTTTAACGAGGCGGAGGAAGAGATCGAGAGCTTCCTCCAAGACTTTGAGCGGTCGTGCCAAATACACGAGGTTCAACGTTCCGCTTGTGTCGGGATTCTGTCCTGTAAGTTGACCGGACGAGCTGCGGAGGCCTATCAAACCGTCCCAGATGAGGAAGCACGGGACTACGAGCAGGTAAAGCAAACCTTACTGGCCCGCTTTGCCGTCACTCCCGAAGCCAGCTGGATGAAGTTCCGGAACTCACGCCGGCCCAACGTCACTACCCATGTGGAGTGGGCACACCGGCTGCAAAGAGACCTGAAGACCTGGTTCGCAGGGAGCAAAGCTCGAACCGTGGAAGACATCACCCAGCTGTTCCTCCTCGAACAATTCTTCGACCACACCGCCACGGCAGTACGGGAGTGGGTGAGGGACAAGAAGCCCCAGACGGTGCAGCAAGCAGCTACCTGGGCAGATGAGTATACGGACACACGGAAACCCAATGGGGCAGAACGACCCCCACCCCTTCGACCCACACTACCCACCCCTCCCCCGGAGCCACCGACTCGCTGCCCCGCACCCAGACCGACAAACTGCTCCCACTCCACGGTTACCATCCGATGTTACGGGTGCGGCCAGGTGGGGCACTACCGTCAGAACTGTCCCAACCAACCTCCGCCTCCGCGGGGACCCCCCCAAGCACCACCTGCGGCCCACTGTTACCAGACAGAATCCCTGTATTGGGACCCCCAGGAAGAATGGGGGATTCTGCACGAGGCCGACCCCGTACAAGCTGCCTCGGCCGACAACCGCCAACACCACCGACAGGCGGTGTGGATCAACGGGCGGGCCGCCGAGGGCCTCCGAGACTCTGGCGCCACCATCACACTCGTGCACCCCCACCTGATATCCAAAAACAACCAGCTAGACCACACCATCGCTGTCCACGTGGCCAGAGGAAAAGTGCTTCGACTCGCTACTGCCCGAGTCCACCTGGATTGGGGGTCTGGGGAGGGATCCGTGAGGGTGGGTTTACTAGACCAACTACCGGCTGAAATCCTCCTTGGGAACGACCTGGGACGCTTAGTCTCGGCCTATGCCACGGACGCGGCAGCCCCGGGGACCACACGGCAACAGAGCCACCGGAACAACCACGGCACTCTAGTCGGGACCCAGGTGAGACCACAACCCAAACACCGACCAAACGAGACCACATCCCCTCGACCTGACCACCCCCTCATGTGGAGCTCCCCAGCTACCCTCCAACACCAGACTCAGACCAACCCCACCCTAGAGAGGTACCGCGACTGGGCCGGCAAGGGCCTGGAAGGCGTAAGGGACGACAGCATTGAGTGGGAGGATGGGTTACTGTATAGGTACACCGCAAGGGGGGGCACTCGGAAGCCACAGGCTCCCCATAAGCAATTAATAGTCCCTCAGGCCCCTAGACAGGAGCTCCTGAGACTGGCCCACGACATTCCCCTCGCCGGTCACCTAGGGGTGACCAAGTCCCGACACCGGTTAACCCAAGCGTTCTTTTGGCCCGCCTTAGTGAGGATGCCCGAGAGTACTGTCGCACCTGCCCGGTTTGTCAGAAGACAGGGAAAGCCGGAGACCACCCGAAAGCCCCACTGCACCCCATGCCCATCATACAAGAACCCTTTAGTTGGGTGGCAGTCGACATAATTGGCCCCCTGCCTAGTCCCAGCGCCACCGGGAAGAGATATATTCTCACCGTGGTGGACTACGCCACCCGATACCTCGAGGCGGTGCCCCTGTCCAACATCCAGGCTGACACCATCGCCGATGCCCTCCTACGGGTGTTCTCTCGGGTAGGATTCCCACGGGAGATTTTGTCTGATCAGGGCTCCCAGTTCACCGCTGAGCTGACCCAACAGCTCTGGCGCCTGTGCGGTGTTAAGGCGCTTCACAGTGCCCCATATCACCCTCAGACGAACGGGCTGTGCGAGCGGTTTAATGGGACCCTGAAACAGCTAATCCGAGCCTTCACCCAAGAAAGGAAGGACTGGGAAAAATACCTACCCCACTTGTTATTTGCCTACCGAGAGGTCCCCCAAGAATTGACCGGGTTCTCCCCCTTCGAATTATTGTACGGACGCAGGGTTAGGGGTCCCTTAGATTTAGTCAGGGCTCAGTGGGAGGGGGGACAGGATGCCGAAGGTCTCCCCATCCTGAGTTACGTCCTGGAGCTCCGAGAGCGCTTGACCGAACTCACAGAATTAGTTCAGGGGAACATGCAGGCAGCCCAGGCCCAGCAGAAGGCATGGTACAACCGCTCTGCCTGCAGCCGCTTATTCCTCGTGGGACAGAAGGTCCTGGTGTTGAAGCCACAGCGGCAGAGTAAGCTGCAGGCGTCCTGGCAGGGCCCTTATCGGGTGGTAACCCAAGTGGGAGAAACCACCTATGTGGTTGTCAGCTGTACCGACACCAGGATCCAGCGGAGGTTCCATGTCAACATGCTCAAGGCCTACCACGAGCATCCCGGAGACGGTGTCTGCCATCTGCGCTCCAGCCACCGAGGAGGCAGAACAGTTTCCCCTGAAAGAGCTTCCCGGGATAGTCAGCCCTCAGGAGTAGAGCAGATGCAGCTGGGGGAGGAGTTGGGACCCCATAAACAGGCACAGGTTAGGCAGCTCTTCCAAGACCGCCAAGAGATCTTTTCTGCCCTCCCCGGCTATACCAGCCGGGCCGTGCACCAAGTGGAAACCCCCGGCCAGAGACCCCTCCGACAACCAGCATACAGACTCCCGGAGGCAGTCCGCGAACCCATGCGGGCTGAAATCTGGGAAATGCTGGAGCTGGGGGTTATCGAGCCTTCGGCCAGTCCCTGGGCATCGCCCGTAGTCCTGGTCCCCAAAAAGGATGGTACCACCAACTACCGGAGGTTAAACGACTGCACCATCACTGACGCTTACCCCATGCCCCGAGTCGACGAGCTGTTAGACCAGATCTCCCAGGGCCATTTCTTGACCACCGTGGATCTGTGCAAGGGGTACTGGCAGATTCCCCTTGCAGAGGAGGCGACCCAGAAGTCGGCCTTCATCACCTGTTCGGCCTGTACCAATTTCGGGTCATGCCGTTCGGGATGAAGAACGCCCCGGCCACCTTTCAGCGGTTAATCGATCGCCTCCTCGATGGCCTACAGGAGTTCGCTTGTGCGTACCTGGACGACATAGCCATATACAGCCAGACCTGGGAGGAACACCTCCACCATCTGGGGGTGGTATTAGATCGAATCAGGGACGCCAACCTGACCCTTAAACCGGAAAAATGTAAAATAGGAATGTCCGAGGTGCAGTACCTCAGCCACCGGGTGGGTTGTGGGACCCAGCGACCAGAACCCGCCAAGGTAGAAGCCATTCTAGAATGGCCCACCCCCGTGACCAAGACCCAGGTCCTCGCCTTCTTGGGCACCGCGGGGTACTACAGGAAGTTTGTCCCCCACTACAGCGACCTCGCCAAACCCCTGACAGACCTGACCAAGAAATCCCTACCCCGCCAAGTCCTGTGGTCCCCGGAGTGTGAAGCCGCCTTCCAGAAACTGAAAACTGCCCTAACCCAAGCCCCCCTCTTGGCAGCTCCGAATTATAACAAACGTTTTATCGTCCATACAGACGCCTCAATGTTCAGACTGGGAGCCGTGCTAAGCCAAGTGGGGGACGACGGGGGGGGGGGATCATCCGGTGGCGTACATCAGCCGCAAACTCTTACCCCGGGAGGTGGGATACGCCGCGGTGGAGAAGGAGTGTTTGGCCTTGGTCTGGGCCCTGAGGAAATTTCAGCCATATGTTTACGGGCGGTCCTTCACCGTTATGACAGACCACAATCCACTGGTGTGGCTCAACCGGGTGGCAGGCGAAAACGGCCGCCTGTTGCGGTGGAGCCTGGCCCTCCAACCGTTTAACTTTACGATCCAGTACTGGCCCGGGCCTCAGAATGGGAATGCCGATGGACTATCGTGGCAATTTGCCCGGGAACTGACTGGTGTTACAAGCATGATATACATAAATATTTATGTATATCATGCTTGTAACACCAGTCCGTCGTTCTGCAGCTGTTCCTCTTTCCATGTTTTTGTTTTTAATCCCAAATGGGAAGTGTTTGGTGCGTGTATAAATAAAACCCACCATGTCTCTGCATCTCCTTAGCTGAAAAGCAGCAGGAGGGGCTTGGAGCTGCTCAGTAGAGCGGCCTTTTGGTTACATTTGTTAGGTACTCACTCTGTAAAGAGGTGCCTTGAAGTGGCGAGTGAGCTTACGTTGCAATGGCCATTGAAACAAACAAAAACTTCATAGTGTTTTGTTGTACATGGAACACATAGAAACGAGCGCAGATGACACTTTTTTACCTTGTTATGTTTTATACATTAACTGGGCTGTTACTCCTGGCAGTTGCTGCCGCTCCGGTGAGTATGGGCGCGACGCCATTTTTTCTGTACTCAACAGAAAATATGTTCCAAATTGTTCCCCACTGTAATTTATTCATGTTGCTGGAAAAAAGTATGAAAAATGCAACCCTGCATCATGTGCTGCAGGAAAGTAATCAAAAAGGAATGCCAGGGGACCTGCCTTGATTTCCTTAGTAAATCCAGGTAAAGTATCCATGTAATTGGGCAGACTAGATTGGCCGAAAGGTTCTTATCTGCCGACATTTTTCTATGTTTCTTAGGCAGCATATGAATTATGGTATTTCTACCAGCAAAGCATTTTGTACAAGGATAGAGTATCCAAGCCCTAAGAAAAATACCAATCTTGCAATTACCTTGTGGACAGTAAACAAATGTCTCACTCTGCTTCTTAAATCAGGATATCCCATTCCAGATAGGATTAGGATAATCCAATTATGCCTTGCCATCTATTATATTCATGGGATACATTGACCAAACAATCAGTTGTTTTGTAACTGATTCCTTATCAATGAAATGGGATTCAAGAAACTCACAATCCAATTTCATTCATGCAGAGTACATTTACTAACCCTTTCGCATTTGATTATATCTGTATTCATTCTTCTAGGCTTCATCTTATTTTAAATCTCCCTAATAAAAATCTCTTTCCCCCAAATGTTACATTCAAGTCCAATTTTGGTTGAATCCTGGTCTCATCTAAAGCCTAAATGTTGCTCTACGTGTGTTAGTTTTATATATCGTGTGCAAACAATAATAATAAACCCTGCTCCCTCTTCTGGCTGAGCTGGTGATAGGGAGCCACTAGCTATTATTATTCAGGATGCAAAATACCATTTTTTTTAAAAAACAAGTAGGAGTACTGATACTTTTTTCAGGTACTCCCCAAAGTCATGTTTTAATGTCATGTGACCACTTTCCAATAAATTATTTAGGATTTTGCTGAAAGCTTTCCAATTTATAGAAATATTGAGACACCTAATTTACTGACTGCACATGCCTGCATACACCCTGACCACACACACCCCAGACCCCAGATGCAGTATCTCACAAAAGTGAATACACCCCTCACATTTTTGTAAATATTTTATTATATCTTTTCATGTGACAACACTGAAGAAATGACACTTTACATTGTAGCAAAGTAATGGTTGTACATTTTGTATAACTGTGTAAATTTGCTGTCCCCTCAAAATAACTCAACACAGCCATTAATGTCTAAACCGCTGGCAACAAAAGTGAGTACACCCCTAAGTGAAACTGTCCAAATTGGGCCCAATTAGCCATTTTCCCTCCCTGGTGTCATGTGACTCATTAGTGTTACGAGGTCTCAGGTGGGAATTGTAACGTTGGGGGCTTCCAGCCCTACCTGTGTGCTTGAGGACAGCAAGTCTGATGCTGCTCGCTGACCACTGCCCGGTTTAAATGGAGACAGGCAGGGAGGTGATTGCATGAGGTGTGGCTTGAGTGGGGGGCGTGGTCTGGTGAAGGTCTTTAAAAACCCTCAGTATAGTTTCAGAAGTTGCCAGATCGTGGTTATCCATACCTGAGCTCCTTGTACCTGACTGCTATATTGATTTAACCTGTTATTGACCTCTGCTTGTGTTCTGACCATTCTGCCTTCTGTTGCCCTAGACTATTTTCTTGTACTACACTACTGTTCTGATACCGACCCGGCTATTCCATTTGACCATTCTGAACTCTGTATTCCTGATTCTGGCTCGGCTGACTCCTCTCCGTATTGTTAACCCTTTTCTGTCTAGCTAGTTTACCTGGCCAATTCTAAGGACCAGACAGATAGGGATCATTCACAGCTACACTGTTGGTAGCTTCTGGGTTTTGTGGAGTGTTGGGGGTTAAGTACTGCGTGGTGGGATCCGGGAACCGTGACAGGAATGGGGAGCAGGTGTGTTAAATTTGGTGTTATCTCGCTCTCTCATACTGGTCACTGGACTTTCAACATGGCACCTCATGGCAAAGAACGCTGAGGATCTGAGAAAAATAATTGTTGCTCTACATAAAGATGGCCTAGGCTGTAAGAAGACTACCGGGGGGCAGGGCTGACTGAAGGAGAGAGGTCGTGTCATGGTGGAGCTCCGCTCGTCCTTCTCTCCTTGAGGACTCTAGCTGACTTTCCTTGTTGATTTTGTGATACCTGAGGTCCCTCAGTAGTCGGTCATTGGGTCAGTCGTATCCGGAGCCCACCTTGTCCCCCTCTGGACCAGAGACTTGCCCTTTGGAAGATTTTACTGCGGGACCATGATGCCGGCAGCCACTTTGCGGCCTACCACTCTGCTCCAGCTACCTCCTCCCCCCCCAAATATTACCCTGGGTGCTTCGTCCCCGGATGGGACCAGGATGAGGGCTGAGGAGACAGGGGGGCCACGTCTCCGGCCGTTTTGGCAGGTGGTGTGGCGGGACTGAATGGTGGAGAAATGGGAGTGCAGTTCACCGGATTCCCTCCCCCCACTGGAGCTGAAGACACCGTGATTTCGGCCTTGATGCCTGCCTGAGGCTGCTGTTGGTGGAGGAGGACGGCCCGCTCACCAAAGGGGTATGGTGCCGACTGATGGCCGCACTTGGCAGCTGCCGGGCACTGAGTGCCCTGTGAGTGTGTGAGGTGGTGGGTGCCGTGGCTCTGGATCCTGCTGCCCCAACAGTGGAGGAGTCAATTTGGATGGTGGGCAGAGGCCCTGGACGAACAGCTCATCCCAGACGCTAGGCCATTGGAGGCACTGTTGGGACCATGCAGCCTACTACTGCCAGAGGGCCGTCGCCTTCCAGATCAGGCTGGGACCGTTGCGGTGGCCCCAGCAGAAGCGGGCCGATGTCCGGTGAGATCTGCGTACCCCTCCCAAAAGATGCCAGATGCCTCCCCCTGCCCGTCTCCGAGCGAGACACTGCCTGCGAATATTCCTAAGGACTTGGTTGGGGCGAGTAGGGACCTGGCCCTGTCTCCCTTACGTTCACCCTAGAGTACATGCACACCCGAGGAGAATGCGAGGCCTGGACGTGATTTACACTGCCTCCTGTGGCAGATTAGATCTGTATGTCTAGCTCGATATGTATATATGTATCTACCTGTGTCTACCTATGCGTACATATATAACTCTATGGCTATCTATGGATACCAGTGGCCATTTTGCGCAGCGGTAGTAATAAATGCCTGAGTTTCCAAGAAAGTAATTAAGATGTTTATCACTGAGCCCTGGTGAAAGGATATCCCCAGGTTTTCGCAGAATACCAGGGAAATTAGTCTGCTTTGATCTGCAGGCAAATTACCCCCCAGGTGGTCTAATGTCATTTCTTTGGTCTCGTGCAAGCATTTCACATCTTGGGCAGATGGAAAAGGCACATCGCAGACGTCGCGGCACCAATTTGTAAGTGATCATGCATTTCAAAGAAGCGGTCATATCCTTTGATCACTAGAGACAATCTTTGGGAATCAAGTTAATGACGAAGGGAACTGAGCGTACTCAGGAGAGGGTATTCTGGGAAATGTAGTGCCCAGGCTCTTCCAGATAGGAGGCTGTCCTGGGAGGAACAAGGCAGCCTATATATACCTGAGCCAAGCATGGGCTCGTGGCTGATCAAAGGGGGTTCACGCTATATGATGGTCTGCCCATGCTGTCCATGCTTCAATAGTCACTACCCCTGGTCGAGAGGAGACTGGCACTACGTTGCAATCCTGGGGCCACTTCATCGTGCTCTACGTGCCTGTTGCGAGCAGAGGTGTTGTTGGGATGATTAGGTAGGCGCGCAGGGGATTGTTGTCTGCGTAGTCATTATCTGGGTCTAGGATAGACAGATAGTGAGTTGCTAACCCCTGCATCTTTCGCTGCAGCGCGCGTAGTTCTCGTGACAACTGGTGACAGCGGTGGGATATCAGGTTAGTATTTGGATCTGTGAAGCAACATAGATCCAGATAGTAAAGAAATTGGTTTTCTAATTTCCAGAGCAGAACATTTATTAGAATTTACACACAGCAGTCCCCCCCCTCCTTGGTTTTCTTTTGTATCTTTTATTTGGCTGGAATGAGAATGACACAACAACCATCGAAGAAACCTCTGGAACAGTTGTGTAAAGAAAAAAGTATTTTGACGAAAGACAAACGTAAAGATGAACTTTTGCAAGCCCTCGAGGATTATGAGGCAAGGCAAGCAGTCCATGATGCAGCAGAGCAGGGTACCATGCTTAACCCAGCCGAAGGAAGCTCAAGCCCAGTGGAGAGGACAGCGTCAAGCCCAAGGGTGATACTGCCCTGGATGTTTAGTTGCAGACTGTTTTAAAACATGTGGAGTCCGTGAACTCGCAGACGCGGCTCCAGCTCATGCTGCAGTACCAAGAGTGAGAGCAGTGCCAAGCCGAGAAAGAGAGAGAAGCGGCAGAGCGGCAAGCTGAACGAGAAGCGGCAGCGTTCCAAGATGAGCAAAACGCAGCAGTGTGCCAAGCTGAGCGGGAAGCTGCGGAGCGCAGGGCTGCGGGTGAGTGAGAAGCGACAGAGCGCCAAGCAGAATGGGCACATCAGCTCACTCTGGTACAGGCAGGCAGAGCGCCATTATCTCCTGCCCCTGCGGGCACTGCAGATCTCTCTACGCCCAGACCCCGTGCCAAGAACTTTCCCACTCTGGACAAAGATGGGGACCTGGATGTGTTTCTGCAAAGTTTTGAAAAGACTTGTCGACAGTACCAGCTGCCCAAGGAGCAATGGGCCAGGTACCTCACTCCTGGACTAAAAAGGTCCAGCGCTCGAAGCCTTTGCGGAATTACCAGCTGAGAGTGACCAGGACTATGAGGTGATTAAAGCTGCACTGCAGAGGCGGTATAACCTCACGCCAGAGGTATATCGCAAAAAGTTCAGGTCCTTGAAGAAACGGGCCGCGGAGAGTTTCTCTGCAATCGTGAGCCACCTGACCACCCTATTTCGACAATGGGTCAGGGGGCTGGGCTGAAGATTGACACCTTGGATGCCCTGGAAGACCTGTTAATCAAGGAGCAGTTCGTGCAGCTGTGCCCACCTGAGATCCGGGAATGGCTTCTGGATCGCAAACCTGAGACTGCACTGGAAGCTGGTGAGCTGGCCGATTACCATGCGGCCAACAGAGCGTCCGTGGACCGGAGCAGAGGTTTCCCCAAAGGATCGTCTGGATGGAAGCCCAACTCCAACTGACCCCCCCCCCGACACCAAGCCGGCGACGCCCCTCTCTGTGCCAGTTTCTGCTGGGGATGGGAGAAGTGAAAGCCGCTGGTGCTTTATCTGCAACAGTGGGAGCCACCTCAGGTCAGCGTGCCCCGAGAGGAAAAGACCGGCACCCACAGCTGGAAGGGGGCGCCCCTCGATCACCCTCTGTCTGGTTTGTGACCAGCTCGGAGGGCAGTGCCAACATAAATATGCAGACTGTGATGGTTGGATCCAAGGTAACCTTTGGGTTAAGAGATACAGGGGCTAAGATGACTTTGGTGCGCCCAGAATTGGTCAGCCCTGCAGACTTTATTCCTGGCAGGACTATAGCCGTAAAAGGTTTTGGTGGGGTATGCCCTGTGGTGCCAATGGCACAGGTTTCCCTGGACTGGGGAGCGGGGAGAGGTCTGATGGAGGTGAGGGTGTCCGAAAACATTCCTACAAATGTATTACTCGGTACGGATTTGGGTAAATTGTTGTCGCAGTATGTGCCTGAAAATGAGGTCGGGATGTACCCAAGTCCCCTAGTGGCCCTACAGTGGAGAGGGCTGTGTGTGGGAGTACACAACAGGACCCCTGGTTGGATGGACGTCAGATGGCGGTGACCAGTCTGCACCTGAGTCAGGTGTGTCTGCAGCGTTGTGTGACTGGGAGGGCGGGTGGTGAGTGAATGCCAGCCTGTACCCGAACTATCCACCCCCCTGAGTCCCGTAGGTGAGGGGGCCACCATTGCCATAGTTACCTGCCAGCAGTCTGCCCGGAAGCAGGGTCTGGAGCCACCGGCCGATCTGGTGGGGCTGCTGGTCGACGGGCATACTGAGGCAGGGGCCAAAGCCCCTTCTGGCCTAACCCGGTCCCCAGTGGGGGCTCAGGAGGCTGAGATCGGTGCTGACACTGAGGTGCAGAGTCCCGAGTTTCAGGAGGCCCAACAGACAGACCCCACGCTAGAGAAACTGAGGGAGCAGGCTAGGTGACCCCTCACTGGCCTGGATAGGGAACGAGTCTACTGGGATAAAGAAAGGTTATATTGAGACTCTGCCTGGGGACGGGCAAGGTCCCTGGGTGATGGAGAGGCAACTTGTGGTGCCTCATAGGTATAGGGACCAGTTGCTGAAGGTGGCCCACGCTATTCCCATGGCTGGGCATTTAGGGGTGCATCGGACGAAGTCTCGCCTGGCACATCACTTCTACTGGCCTGGGATGGGCACTGATGTATCCAACAACTGTCGCTCTTGCCCCGAGTGTCAGAAGGTTGGGAAGCCAGGGGAGGTGGGTAAGGCCCCTTTAATTCCCCTCCCCATAGTGAGCGAACCCTTTGGGAGGGTAGCCGTAGATATTGTGGGGCCCTTAGCTATTCCCAGTAGCTCAGGGAAGCGTTTTATCCTGATCGTGGTGGACTATGCCACCCGGTACCCAGAGGCCATGGCACTCTCATCCATCAGGGCTGACAAGGAGGCCGATGCGTTGTTGGGCATCTTCTCACGCGTGGGGTTTCCCAGAAAGATGCTGACCGACAAGGGGCCCCCAGTTCACCTCTGATCTGATGCAGAGCCTATGTCAGAAGGTACAAGTCGAGCACTTGGTGACCAGTACCTACCACCTGCAGACCAATGGCTTGTGAGAACGGTTCAACGGGACCCTGAAACAAATGCTGCGGACGTTTGTGTAGTAGCAGGGTAGAGACTGGGAGCGATACCTGCCCCATCTCCTCTTTGCCTACTGGGAGGTACCACAGGAATCCATGGGTTTCTCCCCATTTGAGTTACTCTATGGGCGGAGAGTGTGCGGCCCCCTCGCCCTTATACGGGAGGGGTGGGAGGGAAAACTGGGGTCCCCAAGAGATCGGTGGTAGAGTATGTGTTGAAATTCAGAGAGAGAACGCAAGCCATAATGGGAGAGGTGTATGACAATCTGAAAGCTTTTTACGCTTTCCCCTCTCATCCAGAGCAACTACATAGTTCACGTCATTTATCCTCTGGAGTATAGTAAACGGGCCCTCCCAGGCTGCCTGCAGTTTGTTCTGTCTCGTGGGAATCAGCACAAGCACCTTCTGGCCCACCTCAAACACTCTCTCCCGGGCACCTCTGTCATACCACTGCTTCTGTTTGGACTGGGCAGGTTTATCACATTAACATGATCAAGGCCTACTACGAAAGGGACCCCGCGGTACTAACCGTGTGCAATCTGCCTGGGGATGAGCCAGAAGCTGACCCCCTCATTGATCTGTTGGCTGCAGCGAGGGCTCCAGACTACTTAGACGCTGCCCAGGTCAATGCGGACTTAAGCAAGAGTCAGAGGGGTCAGCTATCTCGCGCACTGGCCCCCTACCGCAGCATCTTCATGGGGAAACCGAGCTGAACCTCCCTGGTGGCCCACCACGTGGATACGGGAGACAACCATCCCCTCCGACAGGCTGCATACAGGGTGTCTCTAGAGGTGAAGGCAGACATTAGAAGGGAAATAGAGTAAATGCTAACGCTGGGAGTGATCCGCAAGTCGCACAGCCCCTGGGCCTTCCCCGGACTACCGGGGGTTGAATCTAGTAACTGCATTTGATGCGTATCCTATGCCCCGCATCGATGCATTACTTGACCAACTAGCTGGGGCCAAGTTCCTCAGCATTATGGATCTGAGCCGGGGCTACTGGCAGATCCCAATGACTCCGGAAGCCCAGGAGCGGTCTGCCTTTATCACCCCCTTTGAGTTGTAGGAGTTCCAAGTCATGCCCTTTGGGATGAAAAATGCTCCTGCCACCTTCCAGCATCTAGTTAATCATCTCCTGGAGGGTCAGGAGGGGCATGCGGTGGCCTACCTGGATGATATTGCGGTGTTCAGTGACAGCTGGGAGCCGCACCTGGATCACCTGACCAGGGTCCTGGACCGCATATCAACAGCTGGGCTAACCATTAGACCTGACAAGTGCCAGCTGGGCATGGCAGAGGTACACTACCTGGAACATAGGGTGGGAGGGGGGACCCTGCACCCCGAGCCCACTAAAGTAGAAGCCATAGCGGCCTGGCCAGTCCCCACTACAAAAAAGCAGGTGATGTCTTTTCTGGGTACCGCAGGCTATTATCGAAGGTTTGTGCCCCATTATAGCACTCTAGCCAAGCCCCTGACAGACCTAACCAAAAAGGCTCTTCCCCGTGTGGTTGCATGGACGTCTGCATTTGGAATAACGTTTGATAGTTTAAAGCAAGCCCTCATGGCCTCCCCAGTCCTGCAGGCCTCCAATTATGGCCTGGGACCCGTATTGAGCCAGGTGTATGGGAAGGGCGAAGAACACCCCGTGGTATACCTCAGTCGAAAGCTGTTGCCACGGGAAGTGGCCTATTCCATCGTGGAGAAAGTGTGTCTGGAGATCGTCTGGGCCTTACAGAAACTACAGCCCTACCTATACGGGCACCAGTTCACCATGATAATTGACCATAATCCCCTACACTGGCTACATACGGTGGCCGAAACGAACGGGAAGCTACTCCGGTGGAGCTGGTTTCTCCAGCAATATGAATTGTCCATACAGCATAAGAAGGGCAGCATGCATAGTAATGCGGATGGGCTCTCACGACAAGGAGAAGACCCGGTTTAAGACGCACGAGATAATCATGAGAGCCTCTCTCTTTCCACGTCTCCTTTTGGATGGGAGATGTGGCAGATTAGATCTGTATATCTAGCTCGATATGGATATACTGTATGTGTCTACCTATCTATGGATACCAATAAAAATAGAAGGTCCTCGCGCAGTATGGAAAAAATCTGTATATGTTCTTCTTTGATATTCCCTCTAGGTTCCTAAAATACATAAAAATGTACTTCCTCCAGGAAGTTCCCGGGGAGAGAAGCTGTTTGTAGCAGAGAGCTCAGTGCTGAAAGGAGGATCCAGGTGGCAGCTCCATCCCCTTTGTCCTTTGTGTCCTGAGCCCTGCGAGGTCGTAGATCCGTCCTGGGAGTGAGCAGCCTTCTTACGTGAGACCTGGAAGGAACAGTCTGGGAAGCAGGTTGCTGGTAACGGTGAGGACATTGCCCAATACCACCACTATACCATATGCTTTACTGCTCAGAGCCGGCAAAAATGTGGCTCTGGAAAAAGTGAGTTGAATAGCCACTTTTTTCTATCTTTGATCCCCCATTTTTCAGTCATACTGCGCAATGTATGTACATTTTTATGTATTTTAGGAACCTAGAGGCAATATCAAAGAAGAAGATATACAGATTTTCTCCATACTGCGCGAGGACCTTCTATTTTTATTTGTATCTATTGTTGTGTGGACATAAGGAGTGGATCCATATGGGACCTTGCTGCAATTATTGTTTTTGCGTTTTTGTGTTTTCTGTATCGTTTGTCATGTCTATTCAGTGATCTGCGCCCATTTACTTTCCTTCTATCTATGGATACCAGTGGCCATTTTGCGCAGCGGTAGTAATAAATGCCTGAGTTTCCAAGAAAGTAATTAAGATGTTTATCACTGAGCCCTGGTGAAAGGATATCCCCAGGTTTTCGCAGAATACCAGGGAAATTAGTCTGCTTTGATCTGCAGGCAAAGGCGGGGAAATTACCCCCCAGGTGGTCTAATGTCATTTCTTTGGTCTCGTGCAAGCATTTCACATTTTGGGCAGATGGAAAAGGCACATCGCAGACGTCGCGGCACCAATTTGTAAGTGATCATGCATTTCAAAGAAGCGGTCATATCCGTTTTTTTTTTTTCCCATTCAAAATTTTATTTTGAAAATAAGTCAACAGTAGATCAGACAGAAATAAAAACAAAAATGAGAAAAGCCAGCGAGATTCAAAGATAACAAAAAAATAACATGGGGGGGGAAGGACACTCAGACAAAAGTGACTAGGGAGGTGGTCTCGTCTTCAGGCAGGAGACGGGGCATCCACTTGAATAAAAAAAAAAAAAATGGGGGACAGCCCAGGAAAAAGTGGAATTCCTAGGCTCGCTACAGCAACCTCGCAAGATGACTGGAGGCCACGGAAGGGGCCAGAGGGAGCGGGCAGAGCCATGGTATCTGCTCCAATGGCTCACCCAGGGCAACCTATTGTCCCGCACACCCAAAAAAAATAATATAAAGGAAATGAAAAAAAAGGGGGGTCAGATGCTCGGACCGTTGCGCCAATCCACATCCTGGTCAGGTAAAGTAAAGTGCGCTAAAGAGTGTCCGGGGGGGGGGGTAGAAATCAGCAAGAGTCCTCAAAAAAGTGTGGGGGGGAGGGGAATGTCAGCAGGGAAAAAACCTCAGGGGGGTAAACACTTCTGAGGGGGAAAGTGGGGAAACAGCCACGTAGGGGAAATCGGCAGCCAGGAATCCGGGAGCAGGGCTATTCAGGTCAGCAAGTGTCCAGGGGAAAAACAAGACACACAATCTTCCCACACCCACCATCCAGGAGCAAGGTCAAAGTCAGCAGGGGCCACAGGTCAGAACGTGGAGTATGACCCCAGGACTTCCCCTAGGATGTCCGGGGGGAGAAGGTCTCACCATCTACACATCCTCCAGGCAGCCTCGGTTCCAGGACCATCGGGGGTCTCCATACCCCACCGCATCCCAAGAAACAGCGGGGTCGACAGCATCACCGCACGGGGAGATCTTTCCAATGTCTCAAGTGCCGCAGGGCCCTCCTGGGACCCGTAATTCTCCTGGACATTTCCCTTCGAGAGCCCACTGGCAGGAGGCAAGCCAGATACCCTCGGCACATGGAGCAAACCAGCCGGATCACCGCAGTCGGTCAGCTGCAATGTGTCTTCAGGACCGCCACTCCCTGGTCTCCATACCTCTTCTCTCCTCTCGACCGAGCAGGTAAGCACCTATCCTGATCCAAGGATCAAGTGTACTGCTGACCCTATATATAGGGCTGAGCAGGTCATGTGACCGCAGACTATCATCCCATGAGAGATGGTCTGCAGTGCCTGAGCCTGAAATCCATTGAACTGAGGACTCCCTGCTCCCACCACCAGGGGGCAGGGCCAAAATGTGACACTGTAGCTAGTCTCCCCCTCCTTTTTCCACCCTGTCTGTGGATACGTCGTTTCAAGACGCCTGCAGGCGAATGGCCGAATTTACCGCCATCCTATCGCCACTTTTGGACGAAAAGCTGGGTCGTCTCTCGGCCTCCATAGACATTCCTCTGGCTCAACTTACTTCCCAGGCCCAAAGCCTCACGGAGGTGGAGGAAAGAGTGTCCAGCCTGGAGGACGAAGCAGGACCATTGAAAACGGCAGTCGAATCTCATGACACGCTCCTCTCGTCTCTGATGGAAAAGATAGACGACTTGGAAAACAGGAGCCTCAGGAACAACCTGTGAATTGTGGGCTTACCAGAGTCCGTTAAGGGCTCACAACTTCACCAATTCGTTAATACCTGGCTCCCTCAGGCCCTAGACCTGGCTCCGACTGAGTCGCCATTGATTGTTGAAAGAGTCCATTGACTATCTCCTGTGCTGGACTGTCCATGCACAGGTATTTTCAAATTGCTCAATTTTACTGACAAACTTCGAATCCTACAAGCTTACAGACGACTTATGTCATTGATCGATCAGGAAACCACCTTGCGCATCTTTCAAGATTTCTCTGCCTCTCTGGCGGCCGGCCGTCGTGCTTTTGCTCTGGTCTGCTCTCGGCCGGCGGCAAACAATGTTCGTTTGACCTTACAATACCCGGCTCGTTTACGGGTTCATATACTGTAAATGGTCAGAATAAGTTTGACACTCCTCAGAATGCCTCTTCACTCTTCGGAACTGTCCTGGAGTCTATCCCCACAGCAGCTTCGACTTTTGCTTCAACCTCTCCTTCTCTTAAACCCGACTGAATTGAATTACAAATCACCTTTTGACTTTAATGTAATTTTTTATTTTTTTTTACTGGTTTTTGCAAATTTTCTGCGATGATTCAGGACACCGGTCCTGACCACCATCTCTCTTGACGGTGGGACTATGGCTCTGTTGCTGCAGATGCAGGACTCCACGTTTGACGGAGCGAGAGGTGGATTTTTGATGTCCGCTGGGTGCCCGCTCAGGTCTCAC
The DNA here is from genome assembly GCA_009667805.1 of Leptobrachium leishanense. Classification (NCBI taxonomy): domain Eukaryota; kingdom Metazoa; phylum Chordata; class Amphibia; order Anura; family Megophryidae; genus Leptobrachium; species Leptobrachium leishanense. The sequence goes on from CM019064.1 coordinate 199,746,341, forward strand.
AAACAAGGTTTTAGCTTGATTGTGCCAATACAGGGATGAATTCTCCATATGCAAATCAGCCTGCTCTCACCCAGAAAGGGTGGCCAGCACTGATTGCCAAGGACCTGAGCGGGCACCCACCGTAGAGCAGGCCATTAGTGCTGTTGCTCGTTCTCAGGACCCTCACAAACACCCCCCCTTTCTCACTTTAAGTGTAAAGGGTCCTTCAGACGCGGACCCCTTGCTTGATGTGCCTAAAGGGGTGTCAGCTATACCCTCCTGATGAGGCCCAATAAGGCCGAAACGATCGTCGGGGGTTGCTGCACCTCTCGTGCAGGGATGACGTCCTTGGCAATCAGTGCTGGCCACCCTTTCTGGGTGAGAGCAGGCTGATTTGCATATGGAGAATTCATCCCTGTAATGGCACAATCAAGCTAAAACCTTGTTTGTGAGACCTGAGCGAGCACCCACCGTACAGCAGGCCATTAGTGCTGTTGCTCGTTCTCAGGACCCTCAAACACCCCCCTTCTCACTTTTATAAAGCAGACCCCGATAACTGCCCATGTCAGCTAGCCCTCTTCCACAAAGCCCAAATCCCTAAATTGTCCCTTGGTGAGCGTGACTCCCTTTCCGCCCCTATTTCTGCTAAAGAGATCCGAGACACAATTTCCTCCCTTAAGGTTGGGAAGGCCCCGGGACCGGAGGGATTTGGGGCGGAAAATTATAAATCCCTTTCGGGCTTCGTGATCACACACTTAGTCACAATATATAATAACATCTTATAGGGCGAGACCCCGCCACCCGCTTTTAATGACGCACGACTTACTGTTATCCCCAAGCCCGGTAAAGACCCTACTTTGGTTTCCTCTTACCGCCCCATTTCCCTGCTAAACACGGATCTTAAAATTCTCTCCACCATTATGGCCAAACGCTTACAAGTCCCTCTAGCTCGATTGATCAGCGCCTCTCAAACCGGCTTTTTTTTTTTTGTAATTGAAAATTTTATTTTGTAAATAAGGCAGCGTACAATCAGACATAATAAAATAAGGGCCACATATGGCCATCCAAAACTGTTAACAAACATCCCCAGACAGGGGAGTCTCGGCTAAACGTAACAAACAAAAGGCGAGGGGGGAGGGGAGGAGGAGGAAAGGGTAGCACAAAAATCTAGAGAAGCCCCATCTGGTGATCATCGGCAACAAAGTCTATATAAAGGGGGGGGGTTCTCGTAAAAATTAAATAAGCAACAAAACAAAAATACAAAAATACAATAGAATACACGTGGCTTCGCAGAGTCGCCTCTGCAGCTGTCAAAGATTGAACGTACAAAAGAAACAGAAACACATGTGAAACGTCCACATAAGCCAAAAACAAACAAAAAAACATAGAGGTCTCGCGAATCAAACATCGAGAAAGTAAACGAGAGAGGAGCCCGAAGTCGCAAAGTCAGGGGTGGGGGGGGGGTGGGAATACACCACATAGAGTAGGGAACCGGCAACAAAGAAACAACGGAGTCTACACGTAGAGGTGCTCAGCCCGGAGTAGAAGGCACTTGGTCAGGAGCAAGTCCCATGCCGGAAAGTATTGCCCAAGCTTCTGCTGGATCTGCAATAATGGAGGGAACATTCCCATGGGTCACCTCGAGAGAGCCAGCCAAGCCCCACCGGTAACGGACCTTTTTGCGTCTGAGGAAAGCAGTCACCTCCCGAAGGCGTCGTCGCACCATCAGGGTCACGTAGGGAAGGTCCTGATAGAGCTGTAGTTGCATTCCCTCAAGCCTGACAGGTGCCCGGACTCCCGGAGCTGCCAGAAGTCGCGACTTAGCGGCCGGATCCCCTGCAACCGCAATTACATCCCGTGGAGCGGCGGCTTGGCCGCCGCTGCTTTTCAGATCTGGTAAACCACATCAAAATGGTTCGGCGAATCAGGTGGGGAGTCCAAGACATGGCCTGCCACACGGTTCGTGAGTTTGAGCAAGTCCGTTGCAGGTACCAATTCCGGGACCCCGCGTATACGGACGTTGCGTCGGCTGTGACGGGTTTCCATGGCCTCAACGGAGCGGGTCAACAGGTCCACCTGAGATCGGAGGGCGTTCACTTGGGACGACAGGACCAGTTGTTCCTCTGCCAGAGTCGCGGATTGGGCTTGTGCCGCCACGGCTTGGGAGCGGACCACCTCCACCTCAGCGCGGACCCCTGACAGCGCGGCAGACCAAAGGGTTTTAATTTCATCAATGAATTTCCTGTAATCCCCCATAGTAGTGGGGCGAGCGTCATCTGATATAGAATCAGGATCCGGGGCGAGGCAGGGAGTGGGCATCTCAGGAGTTATCGAGGTCCCCAGTCCCAAAGAGGTGCCCCGAGACGGCTGGCCCAGATCCCCGATGACAAGCCGGCAAGCAAGCAGATCGTTGGGTCAGGTCCTCCACATCAGAATGCGACTGGGTGTCCTCCGAGTCCTCCGTGGATGGGTCAAATGCAGTCACAGGCACCTCCAGGGAGGCCGCCACCGCCTTCTTTCTCTTTTTTTGGGCTCTTTTACACGCAGCAGAGCTCATTGGAACCCCATCTTGCGCTCGGGGGTCAGAGCAAGCCAGTTAAATCAGGGGTCACCACCCGTCGGCCAGGATGTGTCTTCCTCCCCCGATAAGCCATATCCCTGGGGCAGGTTAAGGGAGGGAGCCAGTGCTCCAGAACTGCAACCACCTCGTAGGGAATCCCTGATGTCCCTCTGCCTAGGACCCTCTGACCTGTGTGTCTGCTTCCTCTGCGTCATCTTCCCCATATCCAGGGAAAAATGAAGGAGCGCCAGATGGGGTGCGGATCCGCGGTGTTCAGCAGGAAACTCCCCAGGGTCCGCAAAATGACCACCAGCAAGGCCACACCAGGCCCGAGTTCTGTCTGGCTCAAAAATGTCTCTGCGCGCCTGGGAAACAGCGTGTCCGATGTGGGTGTCTTAAGGCAGAGTGAGCGGGTCGCCAAAAAATTGTCTAAAATGCTGAAATACAGCAGAGCTCTCTCTGCATGCAACCTCTCTCATCTGCTGCTAGCCACACCCCTCAAACCGGCTTTTTAAATGGTGGCCATTCTACCAAGAACATTCGTAAAGCCCTTGCGGCCATATGGTCCTCTTCCCTCATACCTAATTCCTCCAATATCCTGTTAAGTTGTGACGCTGACAAAGCATTTGATAGGATCTCTTGGGCCTATCTTATCCTTTTTTTAAAATTCCATCATTTTTAGTAAAGAATTTCGCAATCTTTTTAAGGCACTTTACACACAATCTCACACAGCGACTAACAGACTCAACTCCCACTCCTTTTCTACTGGATATATATAGGTACCAGACAGGGCTGTCCGCTGTCCCCTCTTTTATTTAACCTTACGTTAGAACCTCTTTTACGTCTCATTGATTCCAGTAATGAGATTGTAGGAATACGACCGGACTCTACCATCACGTTGAAGGTGGTTCCTTTTGCAGACGACTTGCTACTCTTCCTTTCTAACCCTGCGACGGACACTCCTTCCTTACTAACCCTGCGACGGACACTCCTTCCTTACTAACCCTATTGCACGCTTTCAAACCGCCACAGGGTTTAAGATAAACTACAACAAGACGATAGCGCTTCCTTTAGGTCCTATTCCAAGTGGAGACTGGCTGACGGACTTTCCTTTTCAGTAGGCCCCGACCCCTCATATTAAATACCTCAGAGTTTTTTTACGCGACCTTTCCCAATTATACAGCTTAAATATTAATCTCATTTTATCTACCTCCAGAACTCTACTGACGGCATGGGGTTCCCTCCCGCTCTCGTATCTAGGTCGGGTGTTTCTCGTTAAAATGACATTGTTCCCCAAACTCCTCTACCCTTTACAAGTCCTACCTATACTTTTACGACCCACTGACATTCGTTCATTTCACAAATTGTATGCCTCATTTATATGGCAGGATAGACGGGCCCGTATTTCCCTTTCCAGCCTCCAACAGTTGCTCTCCCGTGGAGGCCTCAATTTTCCAAACATCTCGGATTACAATTTGGCCGCCCTTTATGGATACACCTCAGACTGGATACGGGGCACCTCCCATTATATTGACCACACGGTGGAGCAGGCGTTACTACCTGCCTCCTCTCTATTGATTTTTCTTCACCAACACTACCCGGCAATTCCCAGTCTGTCCAATCCAATCCCTTATTGTACACTACCAAACGTGCCTGGATCCGCGTCTGTAAGCATTTACATTTATCCTGGCAAACGTCTTTATGGTCCCCCATTTAACGTAATCCTAATTTTCAGCACGCATCTCCTGCTCCCATTTTTAACACGCTAGCCCCGCTAGCCCATTGAGGCCTGACACAACTACACCATTATGTAGATGCAGTATCGAGACTGCCCCTCTCCTTCATGACTTTAGGTAACATAATAGCCCCTCTTTCTCTCCACCCTATCTTTTATCTGCAACTGCGACAATTTCTTCTTGCTCAATTTGCTGATTTTACCCCTGCAGATTGGGAAAATCCTCTGGATTCCCTATTGTTCATGAATTCCATACCCCCCCCCCCCGTCGACTTCTAGTATTTATATCCACCTACAGATTTCCTCGCCTACATCTACCCCTTGGATGGCAATTTTGAAATGGACCACTCATTTCCCGACACTTACCCCGCAAGACCTCGTCCAATCCACTTTACAATCTCCGCCTCATTCCTTCGGCTAATTATTGGGATATGCTATACAGAATCCTCCACCGCACTTACATGGTGCCCAATAGGATGGCCAGAGCCGGGCTCACACCTACCGCTGCATGTCTCAAATGTGGTCACTCTCCCGCCGACATCTGGCACTGTTTATGGTTATGTCCTAACATCCGGCTGTTCTGGGACTCTATCCGTAGATTCTGATCGACAGTCCTTCGAATCACAGCTCCCAACACTCCTGAATGGGCCATTTTCAACTTTCTCCCTCCTGCCCCTGCCTGTCCCCAACCTAAAAGTCATAAGGTTTTGGCTCCCTTTCCTGGCAGCCACAGGTAAAAAGGCCATCCTCTCACAATGGATTTTCCCAACTCCACCCACCTTTTGTATGGTATATGACAGGGTTTATTCACTGGTTTTAATTGATTGGATAGAAGCCTCCTTGCACCTGGAGAACCGGACTATGTTTTTTTTCCAGAATTGGTCACACTTAAATGCGACCCTTCCCAAAGATACAAAAACCTCATTGCGACGCACCTTTTACTGCACCCCCTGGTATTCTCTGCAAATGTTGAAAGGTTCCCCACCTATCCCCACACACTTTCTGACCCTGTTCTGTCCCATTTCCTGGCCTCCACTGGCCCTACCCCTGATGAATCTCTTTCTACCCTTGTAGGACACGGTCCCATATGACGCTCTCTGGCACTGTTGTACTGAACATTTACAACCTATCTCCATTCGATCCGGAGGAATGGATATCCTCCATATCCGGTGTGTTGCCGCATAGTTTAATTAATTTGGTTTGCTTTCGGGTTTTTGTAATGCTATGACACTGTTCAATATTCCTCTGTTTCTGTATCGCAATTGAACCCTCAATAAATATATCTTTAAAAAAATTTTTAAAAAAGATTTGTAAGACCCTGAAAATTCGGGATCAGTTCAGCCAAAAACCGAAAATCAGTCATCCGAACCTGGGCCGCCGAGCCGGGGACTCGCCTGAGCCAGGAGGCCGGCCTCCAGGCTCAGGCAAGCCCTCAGGTCGGCTGGGCCTGGTGGCTCGGCTAAACAGGCCCAGCCTGGCGGAGCAGGGAGCTCACCTGAGCCTGGAAGCCGGCTGAGCACACGGCTCGTCCAGCCTTCAAGCTCAGGTAAGCCCAAAACTCGGCCGGGCCTCCAGGCCCAGGTTCGGATGACTAATTGGGGGGGGGGTGAGATTGCATTATACATACTCGCCTACATCGACATCCTCCAGCAGTGGCAACCCCATGGTGAGTGGTGACAGTCCTCTGGCATCCAGTCCCCCCACTCCCCCCCCATAGAGGCTTCCAGGCTCAGGCGAGCCCCTGCTCAGCTGGGCCTCGAGGCCCTGGTTTCGGATGGCTGATTTTTTTCCCCCCAGCCGATTTTTCCTAGCGGCCGAAAAGCACCATTTTCAGACGATAATTTCGGTGGCCAATATTTCGGTGCATCCCTAATCAAAAGTGCTTTCCTTTTGACCTCAGGGTTTTTCTTCCATCTCTGCTGTACTAGCCAGCACACAGACTGTACAATGAGAGTAAAGAGTTTTTGTCTTAGTTCTTAATCTATTGCAGCACAAAGTAAAAGGTACCTTGAAACCTTTAAAAATACCAAAATCGAAAAAATAAAAAACAATGGCGCAAAATCGTGCATATATCAGTTAAATACCAATCTGTTGGATCACCAGACACAGTTGGATCACCAAATCTGTACTCCGTCTTTACTTTTGATCTAGGAAAAAAATCAAAAAGGAGATTACATTGCGTAGTATTTTAATAAAAAAATTCTTTAAAGTTCTTCAACAAAAAGCACACTCACATTCTTTCAGGCACATAACAAAATGTGCATATAAACATTTGCCACAATGGCTCAGACCTCCCAAATAAAACGTCCGATGAACACCAGGATCCACTTCCAAAGGTCCCAGGTCTCCTCGGAGATGTTCCTCCCCGGGGTCTCTGAGCATTCCGTCAGATCTTTTTCAATAAGTCATTCGACGCGTTTCGTGGGTACGTCTGTCCCACTTCATCAGGAGTGTAAATCAGAATGAGAGAACCACACACACCTCCTTTAAAAAGGGCAGGCAATCCTAATTAGCCCTCAGCTGTTTAGTTAACCCTTCAGGGAAAAGGGAGTCCTCCATCTGCTGGCTGATATATTTGTGACAGTGTGATTAGGGGCAGTGTAGTAGACCATAAATATATAAGTGTGAGTAAAAGGGGTAAAAGGGGCCCATCTCCCCTGGGTTACAGCTGATTTTACACAAATGTACCAGCTTAGAGATTCACTGTGGTCAAATTTCAAGAGTACTGGTTCCAGGACCGATCACTGTGAATACCGAAAATGGCGGAATGCATGCACAAACAAACAAAAATGGCTAAAGCCCAATACTTCAATGACAATCTAAACAATAACATATCAAACCCTAGAAATTTTTGGAAAATCATAAGTAACATACAATCCCACTCCCAACCGGCTGCTGTCAAAGTAAACAACCAAACCCTGCAACACCCCGTAGATGTAGCAATTGCCTTTAACCTCCCTGGCGGTATTCCCAAGTGTGACTTGGGGTTAAATTTTGCTACCGTGAACGGTAACCCCAAGCCACACTCGGGCTGTATACTCCCCGCATCCTGCGCTCTCTCGCTGTCCCCCCCAGTGTGATCGCGACGACTTGCTTCCTGGTAACGCTACCTGCGAGTCACGCAATGCAGGGGGGGCAGGACCAGGCTGCAAATTAGCAAACTGTAAAAAGAAAATATATAGGAGTGTAAAATCCCTTTCACATGAACGGCCACTAGGTGGCACTAACAGATCAGAAACAGACCATACATATTCTAAGACAGAACTTTACTGTATATATGGTTTGAAGATCTCTCTTATATGAAAATATAATTATTGATACACTGTATGCATTATGAATGTTGCTGTATAAATAAGAGTGTACATAATTGAAATAATAAAATCATACCAAGGATGTTTACACTGAGGCAATATGCAGTGACAAACATTGCACCCTTGTTTTTTGAAAGATTTCAGTGTTTTTGGTTTGATTATATTATTAAATATAATTTATTGGCATTATTTTGGATAATTATTTTTGGGATAATAAATTATTTAGTTTTTCAAACTTTATCTGACTCTGTGTGTTTACTAGACGCTTGTTTGCACGGATTTCAGTGAGTTCTTCCTAAGGATTACAGGCGTACTATATAAAACAACACATTTCCTTTCTAAAAAAATTGAAATGCTTTTACAAAATTGAGAAAAATCAGACCGCCAGGGAGGTTAATGATTATTTTGTTGGATGCGCCACCACCCTGATTGTTAAGCTAGCAAATGACACACATTCTGAAAGGCAGCACGCAGGTCAGGCCCCTCCAACTGTGCAAAGTCCCTGTATCAGAGAGAAATTCAGTTTTAGACCAGTGCCTGTCAGTGTCATTACTAATCTTCTCCGTAACCAAAAAATGAAATACCAGTCTGGACCTGATCAAATCCCAGCAATGCTGCTGAAAATCAGTGCGCCAGCAATTGCAAAACCTGTTGCAACTATAATCAATGAATCACTGGCGACTGGATACATACCCAAACTCTGGAAGACTGCAAGGGTGGTACCTATCCATAAAAGTGGAGACAATACTTTGGTATCCAACTACCGCCCAATATCATTGCTCCCTATAATGTCAAAAATTCAGGAAAAATGTGTCTACACTCAATTACGTGACTATTATCGGTATTGGAACTATTTAACTCCAGATCAATCAGGCTTTTGTCCAAATCATTCAACTACAACTGCCCTTTTAAAAGTTTGTACTGATATCCAAGCTGGCATGGAACAAGGAAACCTAACTGGAGCCATCTTCCCTGATTTTGCCAAGGCCTTTGACACAGTAGACCATGGCATCCTATTACAAAAACTTAAAAACTCCGGTATTGGTGATAGCACGCTAACCTGGTTTCAATCATATGTATCTGATCAGTCGCAATATGTGTCCATTTCTGGCAGCTAATGGGAAAGAAGGGTAAGAAGATGGAGCCATTGGATAACACTAGGCAGCCAGATATCCGGAGTTCTTTGAGTGGAGCACTGATTAATCAACTCCTTTTGCAGAGTGCGGAGACCCGGGAACCGGAGGTGTGTGCAGATGCCCAGGCCCTTACGGCTACTGGGGAGCCTCGGACTCCCCTGTCCCAGCCCTCCACTAAAGAAGACATCTGCCAGCTTTAGGAGGATCTTCGAACCTTGTAGCACAGGGATCTGGCCAAAATTCAGGCCGATATTACGGCTCTCGCAGCGGGTTCTTCAACTATGGGTGCCCGTCTGGACTTGCTGGAGGAGGGGAGGCTGGAGTCCGCAGCCAGGCTAGAGGACCTACAGAAGCAGGTGAAGTGTCTGACAGCGACGGTAGTGGACCTGGAGGCCAGGCATCAGTGGCGCAACCTCCGTCTTCGGGAGATCCCGGAGACGGTGGGAGCTGGGGACTTGATGTCTTGTACCACCGGCTTTTTGCACGTTATTGAAGCTGCCCCCGGACTCCCCAGCTGTTATAGTTTCGGCTTTTCGAGTCCGAAAGGCGACTGCTGCACCTGCTGAGGCCCCTCGGGACGTCATAGTCACTACTAAGGCTATTTCAGTTCATATGCAGATTCTTCGAGAAACTGGGAACATACCTGCAGTGCCTTATAGGGATATGCAAATTTCTGTTCACAGGGACTTACCATTCCTTGCGCTGATTGCGCGATGTCGCTTTTGGGACATAACGAGCCTCATGAGGGAACATGGGGGTCCGTTACCGCTGGGGACTTAAGGATCACTTGTGATATTACACGATGGACGGGCACACCCTGCGACTACCCCTGAGGAAGCTCGGGCTTATGCGGAATCTCACCTGCAACACTTGCTGGCTCCATCGACGCCCAACCCGTCTGCAGTGGATGTTGCTTCCGTTGATCCGGGTTGAGGACAATAGACTCTGCAGCTGTTATAATTTTTCTGTTTGTGTGTGTCCTTATCCCCTTCTGCCCCCCCATTATCTCAGCCCTCTCACCTTCAAGTGCAGGAGCTTCGATTGTGGTTTCCTCCGGTTATGCTCACTCCATTGCTGTTAGAGATTACAGTCTTTGCCGATTTCTATGGCCCAACGTGGCCACATTTTACGAACCACCTTATTTGTCCTTGTGCATCGTTCTTATTTGAGACATTTCTTTCTGAGGACTTTTGTATTTTTATGTGTCACCATTGATGACTTACTATGGCCCTGTGTGACCACTTCCTACTGCTGAATACATTCTCTGTTTATTTGTGCAAACTTTAAAATAAAGAATTATAAAAATAAAAAAAGTGTGGATCAACGATATTAAACTTTTTCAAAATACTGACAAAACTGTTACGATGCTCTTTGGTACAGCACCTAAACTACACAAATTGCAATCGCCCCATCTAGATGTCAGGACAAGATCAAATGACACAGTCACCACATACCTAGATATTTGAGAGAAGTTAAACCCAAATCTATCCTTTGGCCCCCACATCGAAAAACTCATCTAAACTTTACCCCAACAAATCCTGCCTGAGCCCCCGGTAAGAAAGCAGATTGTACAGCAAATGCTTATGCCAGCTTTTGAATATGGAGATGTAGGTCAGTATTACAAAGCTGGTGCTAACTTAACCAGAGCTGTTGTAAATTTACCAGAGCCATTATAGTCTATGGAGTTGTTAAGTTTACAACAGCTCTGGTTAAGTTAGCACAACTATGTAATACTGCCCGTAGTGTATGCAGCTGCCTCGCAAACACACTTCCAGAAACTTACTACATCATATAAAGCACCCACGCCTCACAGCTTTGCTTAGGGAAGCAGAATACTGCCGCTTTGTGCTACAATGTAACTACATGACCCACCATTGTGACATGTTAAAAGAGCTAAACTGGGTGTCACTGGAATCCAGACGCACCCTTCACCTTTCCAACCTGGTGTTTAAGAGCTTTTCTGGGAAGCTACCACCCTACCTGAATAGGCTGCTTCCCCTAGCAGTTCCCTCATCCTATAACCTCCGATCCAGGACCTGCAACTTACTTGCAATACCACAATACAAAAAGACAGTTGCTCGTCCCTCATTTTCCTACCGAGCACCACAATTATGGAATAACCTTCCAAACGCCATCAAATCTTCCCCAGTCTAAAGTCACTTAAGAGCTCCCTGTTAACATTCCTCAAAACAGAATGCACCTGTAACATGTAACACAGTGACTATATACAGAATGCACCTGTAAACATGTAGCATAGTGAATATATTTATTTTCTGTTACTCTGTATATATGTGCTATTTTCTTTAAGATCTTCCATTTTATTACTTTGTATTTCTGTAACAACTGTAACAATTTAATGTTGCTGAACCCAGGACATACTTGAAAAAGAGAGAAATCTCAATGTATCCTTCATGGTAAAACCCGTTCTAAATAATATATATATATTACAAATATATACGCACACACACACTGTACATACACATCCCAGACCTCAGACACAGATACTGGGGAGGCTGGCAGAATGCATTAACAGCATTCTGCCAGGCCTCTCCAGCTGGACGCATTACAGGGACCATCGTCTGGCATGTGAAGGTTGTAGCGTGGCCACTGGGACCTCCAGCCGTGCTCTCGCAAGATCTTGTAGAGTTTGTGAGAGCTCTACAGCAATACCAAAATTTCGGTGCGCTTTCATTTGGCGCACTTCGGCTAGTTCAATTCGCTGACCCTGCGGTGAATTCAGCATTCACCGCAGGGTCCCTGAAGTGCACTGAATCGATCCGCCAAATGCAGCCGATAAACCCACCAAGCGCGTCTGCAAAATGCTGAATGCATCTGAAAAACCGCCAAATGCAGGTGACGATCCGCTGAACACCTCCGAAAAAGCCAGCCAACCACTGCACAGGGCAAGAAAAAAAAAAGCAACTTTTCCAAGGCGTTCTTAAAAAAATTAAATAATGCATGGAAATAATACTGTATACAGGGTCCAATGAACAACAATAAAAAAGGGTCCACAGACAAATTATATATCCTTTTTTTTTTTTACGGCAGACTTGGGAGATTTATATTATATGTATATAAGAAAGGATATTATAACGCTAGAAAAAGTGCAGACGGGCAACTAAATTAATAAGGGGAATGGAAGGTTTAAGTTCTGAGTGTAATATATTCAAATGACTGATGCAGAGACAGGTTGTGGATGAATTACTTATTCTCTTTATTCGCTGGTACAGCCACAGCACTCCAACTCAGGAAAATGACAACAACAACGTCTGACCCTGAAACACTATTTACATTAACCTCCCTGGCGGTCTAATTTTTTCCAAATTTTGTGTCTAAAAGCGTCTCAATTTTTTTTTAAAGGAAACGTGTTTTTGTACATAGTTAGCCTGTAATAATTAGGAATCACGCACTGAAATCTGTGAAATCAAGAGTCCTTACTGGTAAAATCCTTTACAAATAAAATTAATTAATATAAAAAAAATAGTAAATAAAGTTTGAAACACGACATAATAATTTATTATCCGAAAAATAATTATCCAAAATAATGCAAATAAATGATATTCAATAAAATACAACAAAAAACACTGAAATCTGTCTGAGAACAAGGGTGAGACGATGTATGGTCTTTCTTATCCTGTACTGCCACCTAGTGGCCGTTCATAAACATTGCATTTTGTATTCAGTGTTTATTATGAATGAAATTTGCTGCGGTCCAGCCCCCCTTGCATTATCTGACTCGCAGGGAGCCTTCCAGGAAGCAGCTCGCTGCGCTCACACTGCGGGGGACAGCGAGGGAGCCAGGAGGAGGGGAGTATGTATCCAGCCCGAGTGTGGCTCGGGGTTACCGTTCATGGTAGTGAAATTTAACCCCGAGTCACACTCGGGAATACCGCCAGGGAGGTTAACAGAAAACAGGTAACACAAACAACTATGCCCTCTAGTGGTAGATAAGTATAACACTGTCACGTTCGCTGTCCCGCTCACCCCCTCACAACCGTGGTGGGAATCCTTTTGGACAGACTTCTAGACCCTCCGATCCTTGAATGGTTGGGACCACTAACCCTATCACTCCCAGCCAGGGGGAGCAAACAGACCAACAATAATAAGTATAGTCTAGTCACAGCAGGTTTCGAGATCACGTTATCACTGAGCCACAAAGGGTTAACTTCACTAATAAGCGGAAAGCAGTCAGAGGTTTTAGCAGAGTGCTCATACACCAGGGGTTAACAGAAGCGTGGTCATACGAACGTTCCGAGTTGGTAACAGAGAGTGTTTTTGTACAGGCAGATTTTTCAACAAACAAGGTCCTCATACACTCCGATTTGGCAACAGGGCAGATCGATGGATTACCTGAGTCAGCGCTATGCAGGACAGACATATACTCTGTATCAATATTATGCAAGATAGTTATACACTCTGGGTCAGCGTGGTGCAAACGTAACATGCACTCTAAGTCTGCTTTAGGCACAACACACATACAGGCTTAGTCAGAAAGAGAATGGTCAGCAAGGCAGTCCGAGTCAGCAACAATCAGGGTCCTCGTATAATCCGGTTCAGCAACAGAGCAAAATAATCAGTGAAGCAATGAGAGAATACACCAGGTGATGTGGGAACTAACCCCACGTCAGGGCGATGAGCTGACTCGTGCGCCCTGCATTTAAGGCCGGCGGCTCCGCGTCATCATGCTGCGGCCCGCCCCTCCAGGTGCACGAACGGCCGCAACTCCTGACACCCGGCCAGCCAGCGATGCCGCCGGGTGCCCAGACCCCCCCTGAAGTCCCACAGGTGCCGAGGACATGTCAAACACTGATCTACTACAGCCCCTTCTCTCTGATAACACTAGTTTCAAACATGCAGTCCACGTGTCCATAGGCACACAGAAACTTCTACTAAACTTGTGACTTCGGTAGGACTACCTCCGTCCCAGTGAGTTCCAGGACGCATTCTTGTCCTGTGGCTGGGGAACTCACTACTAAGCTAAACATAATCCTGCAGGTAAGTTGGTGCTTTCTTCTGTCTGGTGGATCTCCTTAACTCTCGCTGCTCCTCCACACCTGGAGACTCTGACAGCTTTTTCATTGGAAGCTCTCCCTCTGTCTGTGCCTCTTTACCGTCTGCTGCAAGAACGTCATCAGAAGGGGGTGCCAGCTACACCCTATCTGGCATTAATTGGTTCTCCAAACCCAACGGTGTCCCTGGAGATACAATATGTCTAGCTCTCACCTGGTCAATATGACGACGCACAAATCTGGCCATTTCCAAGTGCGACTGTGCATGACACAGGTCCTGTCTTTTCCTGAACTGTCCCCGGAATCCAGGCAGGTCCCACACCAAAATTTCTAGTGTAAACTTTGTCACCTTCCATTAGATGTCTCTCTTTAGCATGTTGATCATGATAAAGTTTTTGCTTCAACTGTTTTTCCTGCATCTGACCTGCAAAATCTGTGTGTATTACGTCTTAGGCTAGGGTCAGATGAGCGCATTTTGTACGGACTGTGCGTCCGTGCAGTACGGACGTACTTTCTGACTGATGACAAGGTAGTGGCCACACAGTCCGTTTTTTTCACTGACGGATTTTTTGACTGATGTAGCATGGAAAATAAATTACAATGAAAAAACATTCTGTCCGTCAAAAATGCTGGACGTATAAATGCAGTCCATCTGACCACGCTCCATCACTCACACACAAAGCTATGCGGACGTTGTGGACGTGGCGCACTCCGCACGTCCGTTCTAGCAGTATTACGTTCTTGCCTAACCTGCGTCCGTTTGCAGCGTCCGTCAGCCTCCGCACTTCTGTGCGGACGTACTTCGTGTGTGGGGCTTCATTTAACACAATTGTATGCTATCACGGACGTACTTACGTGCGGCAACACGGACGTTAACACTGCGCTCGTCTGACCCCAGCCTAAGGTGGAACGCAATTTTCTTCCACAAACAGTTCTGCAGCCGATTTTCCAGACGTCAACTGAGGAGTTATCCTGTAACGAAACAACACTCTAGCCAGCCTGACCTCAGTGGAATCTCCTGAGCTTTTTTTCATCAGGCCTTTAAATGTCTGCACCGCCCTGTCAGTCCATTGGACGCTGCATGGTAAGGTGCTGTGGTTACGTGTTGAATACCATTTCGGGCCATAAACTCTTGAAACTCCATATTTGTAAAACTGCTGCCATTGTCTGATACCACCATTTCGGGTATTCCATGTTGACTAAAACTCTGAGATATTGAACAGTTACTGCGGAGGTGGATTTATTTAACGGGTACACCTCTATCCATTTCGAGTAAGTATCCACCACAATCAAAAACATCTAACCCATCCATGGGCCAGCATAATCAATGTGAATTCTTCTCCATGAGAGGCTTGGTACTTCCCAAGGATGTAAAGGTGCACACTGGGGGGAATTTAGATTTTCTTGGCACACGTTGCAAGTTTTCACCATTCCTTCTATATCGGCATCTATCGTCGGCCACCACATATAGCTCCGCGCCAGTCCTTTTCAGTCTGATTATGCCTGGATGATTGGTGTGCAACTGTTTGAGTAGGTCTGTACGGCCTGGGGGAGGAATAACTACTTGGGCACTCCACAAGACACAACCTGCCTGCACACTAAGTTCCTCTTTCCTTTTTGCATAAGCTCCAAACATTGATTTATCCGCTCTTTTTGGCCATCTTCTGAGGACAAACTCTCTAACCCGTGCCAAAACGGTATCTGTATTTGTCCATTTCCCCACCTGTTCGGCTTTAATCAATGGTACACCATTTTCTTCCAATAGAAGTACTCGCTCTTCCTCAGCAGAAGTCTCCACCTCCTCTCCTGCCACCAGAATGAGCCTTTCCTGCTTTGTACACAATAGAGTACTCATATCCACATAAAGTCACAGCCCATCTCTGACTACCGGGTGAGGCCATATGTGGCACCTCCTTCAGTTCATTTAATAAGGAGATCAGTGGTTTATGGTCTGTTACGATGGTAAGTTGTCTCTCATACAAGTATGTGTGAAACTTCTTTACCCCAAAAATCACAGCAAGGCTCTCCTTCTCAATTTGTGAATAATTTTTCTCAGCTGCATTCAGGGTATGTGAGACAAACCCTATTGGCCGGTCTGTTCCATCCTCCAGCGTGTGTGACAACACCGTCCCCACACCATAAGGGGAAGCATAACAAGCCAGGATAATGGGTTTGTTGACATCATAATGCACCAACAAGGCATCCGACTGCAGAAGAAGTTTGGACATTTCAAAGGCCTCTTTTTGCTCACAACCCCAAGTCCATTTACGGTAGTCTCTTTCCTCAATAGTGCATGCAACGGTGCTAGTAATGTAGACAAACATGGTAGGAATTTATGGTAATAGTTCAATAGGCCCAGGTAAGCCTTTAGTTCACTCAGACTGCGGTGTGGTAGCTTCTTGTATGGCCTGGACCAGGGACGTGCGGTGAGGTCAGTGGCTGGTGAGGCACTGGCATGTAAAGGACATGTGCACCTCTATGTGAAGCAGACTGCTTCCTATAAAGTGTGTTATACAGAGAGCTGCTGGATATAATGCTTCATACAGTGTGTTATACAGAGAGCTGCTGGATATAATGCTTCATACAGTGTGTTATACAATCTAGAAGCTCTCTGTATTACACACACACACTGTGTAGGAAGCAGTCGATCCAGCAGCTCTCTGTATAACACACACTTTGTAGGAAGCAGTCTGCTAACTGGATAGACTGCTTCCTACAAAGTGTGTGTTATACAGAGAGCTGCTGGATAGACTAACGATCTAGCTGCTCGCTGTATAACATACACTGTGTATGAAGCAGTCTATCCAGCAGCTCTAGCTTCACACAGTGTGTGTTATACAGGGAGCAGCTGGATAGACTGCTCCCTACACAGTGTGTGTTATACAGAGAGCTGCTAGATTGCTGCTGGATAGACTAGCAATCTAGCAGCGCTCTGTATAACACACACTGTGTAAAGAGCAGTCTATCCAGCAGCTCCCTGTATAACACACACTGTGTAGGAAACAGTCT
This sequence comes from Leptobrachium leishanense, assembly GCA_009667805.1. Lineage (NCBI taxonomy): Eukaryota > Metazoa > Chordata > Amphibia > Anura > Megophryidae > Leptobrachium > Leptobrachium leishanense. The sequence continues at coordinate 199,763,080 of CM019064.1, forward strand.
ATCCAGCAGATCTAGCTTCATACAGTGTGTTTTATACAGGGAGCTGCTGGATAGACTGTTTCCTACACAGTGTGTGTTATACAGGGAGCTGCTAGATTGATAAGTCTATCCATCAGCTCTCTGTATAACACAAACTGTGTATGAAGCATTATATCCAGCAGCTCCCTGTATAACACACACTGTATGAAGCATTATATCCAGCAGCTCTCTGTATAACACACACTACAAAGTGTGTGTTACACAGAGCTGGATTTAATGATTCCTACACACACACAATGTGTTTTATACAGAGAGGATCCAAGGCAGGATAACCAATATAATGAGAGGGGGCTTTAACCCCCCCCCCCCCAGCCACCCAGCCAGTGCTACAGGGGGGACACACTCACCCTTCAGGAAGCAGATGTAGGGCCCCCAGGGTGATCTGCACGGTGTTGTCCTTCCTCCTTGGGCTCTTATCATCCATGATCCACCCAGAAGCTGCTCACGGACCCCTCCTCCTGCACTCCAGCCTATATTGGAGGCTGCCTGGCCTATCATTGAAAGGGGCATGTCTAGTTGCTAGATGTGCCCCTTCCTGTCAATCAGCGGCAGTCCTCCAATGTAGGCGTTTTTTGGACTAGCTTCAACCAAAGGTGCTTTCCCATTGGTTCAAGCTTTTCCAAAGCTCTGATCGATCGTCAGGTGGCTCGGACAGAGTATGATGGAGAAGTGTTGCAGGTAGTTGTCTTGACTCTTTCCAGTGTCTCTCTGGAGTCTGCAGCACTAATGAGCATTGATCAGGAAGTAGGCAGCGTTGGTCTCTGTGACGCGCGCTGCACACTTCTTGAGCACCTTACGTGATTAGCGCAGCGGGGAAGCATCCCACTGCGCAAATTGCGTAGGCTGCTGTGAAAACTAATGCCCGCAGAGGACAGAGCTGACAGCGGCGGAGCGTGGAGCAGGTGAGTTAATGACTTCATTTTTTTTTACTTAATGGCAGGTGAGACTCTGCCTCACCTGACTGCACGTCCCTGGCCTGGACCTTTTTCACAACTGGCTGCACACCTGCAGCACTGATTTTGTGACCCAAAAAACCCACTTCCCTTCCCAGGAATTCACACTTACTCCTTTTCAGTCTCAGTCCCCTTTTTTTAGCCGAAACAAAACTTCCTCTAGATTTCTTAAATGTTCCTCCTCACTGGCCCCAGTAACTAAAATGTCATCTAAGTAGACTGCGACATTCAGCATGTTTTGAAAGATGCCCTCCATAGTGCGTTGGAAAATGGCTGGGCTCGACGCCACTCTAAATGGCAATCTACAGTAAGTATACAGCCCTTTGTGTGTGTTAACAGTCACATACTTTTTAGCGCTTTCATCGAGCACAATCTGCTGATAAGCATGACTGATATCCAGTTTGGGGAATTCGTGGCCTCCCGCCAACTGAGCAAACAATTCTTCCATTTTAGGAATAGGATATTGCTCCACACTGGATGCTCGGTTTACTGTGAGTTTGTAATCTCCACAGATGCAAATTGAACCATCCGGCTTCCTCAGCGGCACGATGGGGGCTGCCCATTCTGAAAATTGTACTGGTTCTATAATTTTCTCATCTACCAGTCTCTGCTTCTACCAGAGGTTTGACAACAAAAAGGTATCCGTCGCAGCTTATAAAATCGTGACTGTGCCTCTGAGTTCAATGAATTTTAGCTGTGGTGCCTTTCAGCTGAACTAGCTCTTCTTTGAACACCTCAGCAGGTCTGTCTAGAATGTCGATCAAATTTAGTGTTGGACTGACTGTTATTGTATTCATGTATGCACCAGTTGGGGTAACAATTTTAAGTCTTTCAACCCACTTCGCCCCAACAAATTTGGGCCGGCCCCTTCAACCACTACCATAGATCGTTTTCCTCTTTTCTCCTGACACTACACTGTTCCTATAACCTGACCTAAAAAGCATCTTCTCACCTGTATATGTTTTTAACGTCAGGTTGTATGGTTCCCACTATGGTATGTCTGTCTTTATCCATAGCTTGGAGTATTGCTTTTTGCTGATAATTGTAATGCCACACCCTGTGTCCACCTCAAATTCTATGTCCATGTCATTCACTTTTAACTTCTGTATGAGAGGAGCCACTTTAGGCATATTATGTGAGACACTGTATATTGTATTTATGTCACCTGCATCTTCTGCCTCACTCACATCCTCTTCTCTCACTAAATGTGACCTCCTACCTTTCTCCTTTTCCTCCCCCCCCCCTCAGTCCTTCAAAGGGGGCATTGTAATCCTGCATCACAAACTTGGATTTGCATGCCTGCTTAATGTGTCCCCATTTCCCACATTTGTGGCACAGTTCCATTATAAACTTGCATACGTTTGGGCGCATGATTCCCTTTGCACCTGTAACACTTAGTCCATGTTATGCCCCCTTTTATCCTCCGAGCACACTTTATGCATCGCCACCTGTACCGTTCGTGAACTTGGAGACTGTGATTCCTCATCCCCAGGTAGGCCTTGGAGATCTTTTATATGTCTGTTAGCCGACTCCATCGCCTGACAGATATTAACAGCCTTTTCAAAGGTTAAATCCATTTCTGACAACAGCCTTCTCTGCATTTTGTCGACATTCACGCCACACACCAGCCTGTCACGAAGCATTTGTTGAAGCGTAGGTCCATACTCAGTGTTCTGCTAACTTTTTCAACTCCGCAACAAACTCAGCCACTGTCTCGTCCGTTTTCCACGTGCGTGAATTAAACTTGTACCTCTACGCAATCTCATTTGGCTTTGGATTATAATGGGCCTTGAGCACAATGACAAGATTCTGATACGTTTTCTCAGCTGGTGTCACAGGACACAGCAAACTATAGGTGGACGCACCGACTCCACTTAATAACACCGCTTTCTTCTTACCGGCATCAGTAATCTCATTTGCTTGAAAAAAATATTCCAACATTTCTATGTATTCCTCCCATGATTGCAACTCACAGTCAAAGGGGCTCACATTTCGAACAAGTGCAGCCATCGTGCCTCAGCAAACGACTTCTTTGTCTGCATTTTTTTTTTTTTTTTTTTTAAGCTTGTCTTCGGCTGCTATGCAGACTCTGAACCTTCACATAACAGTCTCCCAATACACACTGGTTTATCCTCGTGGCCAATTATGTAATATCTTCATATGACTGATGCAGGGACAGGTTGTGGATGAATTACTTATTCTCTTTATTCGCTGGTACAGCCACAGCACTCCAACTCAGGAAGCTGACAACAACCTCTGACCCGGAAACACTACTTACATTAACAGAAAACAGGTAACACAAACAACTATGCCCTCTAGGGGTAGCTAGGTATAACACTGATCTACTACATAGAGGAAAGGCTAACAAGTTTAAACCTGTTTAGAGAAACTGCACCTTAGAGGGGATCTTCTTATTATTATTATCGTCATTTATATAGCGCCAACAGTTTCTGCAGCGCTTTACAATAACCAAAGGGAACGAGATAAATGGACATATGATGGAAACAAGAGGCGTAGAGATGAAAGAAAAAAAGCAAGTAGGAAGCCATGTTTTCTTAAGGTCTTCACAAACACCGTTACTTCAACAAAAATAATATTTTATTTATTTCAACTTCTTTAAAAAGAAATGAAGCTTGCAGATAAAAAAAAACTATTAAAAATAGTTTTTTTATCTGCAAGCTTAATTTTTTTTTAAACATAAACTTCAGTTCAGGGGGCGTGGCCGGCTGCAAGAGGGAGCAAACGTGAATCTGCAGAGCTCCGCCTATTAGTGAAGAGACCGGCGATTTTTGGACGGCTCGGACTCACCTTACTGTCCCCCTGAGGCTGGTCCTCGGGTGCTGCACTCCGGAGCCCGACTTGACCCCCCCTCCGGACCTGCGATTTATCAGGCTGCGCTCGTGGTGCATGTTGGAGGGAGCTGGCGGCCATCTTTGCGGCCTAATACGCCTACACTCTTCGAGCCCTGCTCTTCAGCATATCATTCCTGGATGGGTAAGAAAACCAAGAGCGGAGAGGCGGCAGGTGCCCCCTGTACCCCTGATATTCGCATATCCCTGAGAGGAGGGCTGGGGAGACGACTGCCACGTCCTGCCCTGGCGGAACTTGAGCAACCTGGCGTGACGGACACAGGCCTATCATCTACCCCCCCCGGAGCTGTTGTTAGGGATGGAGGAAGATGACCTTCCGGCTATGAAGCGAGATATCTGCTCCTTGTTAGCAGACACCAGGACCGCCTGGCAAGCCGACCTGCAACCGCTGAACACTGCCATAGCCGTTACACAAACGCAGCTTGGAGGTTCAGGCCCGTACACAAGAGATTGAGGGAGTGCAGGCTTCGACCTCTACTAACCTACTAGCGCTCCAGCAATAGATCCTCACGCAAGCTGCAGTGGTGTCTCTGGAATCCAGGCACTGCCGCAAAAATCTCAAACTACCTGGTCTACCGGAATCTGTGCAAGACCCGGAGCTTCTGGCCTTTACCGCCCGTTTCGTGACCTCCATCCTCCCGCAACTGATGATCCGGGAAACACGGTTGTTTCTGCTAACCGTGTGCGGAGGGCTGCTACAGCCCCCGTTGGGGCTCCCCGCGACGTAATCGTGGTTTTCCGTGACAACGCCTTACACTCTGCTATACTACGGGTGGCCCGCAATACCCCATCATTCACATTTGAGGGAGTTTGTCAGGATCCCCCTCGCTGACTGTATCATGCCTGCATCGTGTATTCTGACAGTGCATGTAAAGTGATAACCCTTTCAGTGCTGGACTGGACTGAGGGCAACAGTTAAAGCACAGCTTACACACACCTATGTCTGCTAATAAAAGATCTACACTCCCCTCTCAGCTTTGGCTCAACCTTAGAGTCTTGTCCCGCCAGTGTGAAGACCGGTTATATATGCTCTCTGTATTATATTGTGTGCCAGACCCTGCTTGCCCACTGACTATCTCTTTGCCACCAGCCCCTGAACCTCGGACCATTCTCGCTGGATACTCCTTTTGTACCTTTGCCTGGATCACCCCAGTATCTGTTTACCCTCCTTCACTTCATTTGTGTGTACACCTGCATATTGGGCTCTTACACCCTGTACCTGCGGTGCCACCCTGGTACCATTCCTGACAGAGCTCCTATTGCAGTATACCAAGATCTCCCATTTTTCGTGCTGGCGGCTCGGCGTCGCTTTAAACCCACGATGGCTACTTTACGCGACAATGGCATTCGCTATAAATGGGGTGCTCTTGGATCCCTCTTGATCTACCAGGGCGATGGGTACAATCTGCAAGCATCCACACCGGAGAAGGCAGCCGACCATCTTCGGACTCTGGGACTCACTCCCAGACGCATCTCCCCGGGTGCCAGGAGTAGGTCTGCTGACTCCTCTTCACCTCTCCGGGACCCGACCGGAGTCGCCGGACTGCTCATATGGCACCATTGCTGTTTTTTGACCCTGTCTTACGATCTCTCAGTTTTGTCTTCCCTTGTTATGATTGGCCCACCTGCGGTTTCCTGACATGACCCCCCATAACTTCCTAACTTCCCCACATCGATGCAACGTGCTCTGGACTTTTTGACTCCCGCTACCCATTAATCCACTGTATGCAGTCATGTGGGACTTGACCTCCAGCGGGACAATGTGGGTTCTGGACCCTCTTCCCTACCTCCCCCCTTTTTTTGGCATTTTCCGGGCAGTCCCGAGGTGTGCCATCATGGCTTTGTCCGTCATGCCTGGCCCTGGGGCTACGTGACATTATCCCTCCATGGCCTAATTCGGGAGTGTGCCAGGAGCGTCACGATGATGGCCTCCGCCACTCCTCTTACCCCCCCCCCCTTTCTTTTTCTCTACGGGAGATGTGGTTTTGTTTTCTCCTGATTCGCCAACTTATGTTATGGAGACCACGGTCAGCTCTCTTTAGCTGTATACTTTTGTGAGAACCCCCCACCAACTTCTTGTGTTTTATGCATTTCGTTGGTCCTGTGTGGCTGTTTATGCGGGATTTGTTTGCATAATAAAAAAAAAAAAAAAAAAATCACGATATTTATGTTCTCCCTTGCTTACAGCATGCACACCGTCGCTCCCAGTCACTGCGAGGCGCATGCAGTGTTCTGATTCAGTTGCCAAGCAGAAGCCATCCAATGAGGAGCTGCCCCACCTACCAGATGGTCCTCATCTATCCCCTGCCGGTGAAACCCTGCATTCGGATATCTGGAAGAGGCAGAGGGCGTGGTAAAAGGCTGAGCAGTGGCAGCGGCCCTGTAATAAACCGCAGGCTGCTCAGCATGTAATGTGCTGCCTGCCTAATTAAGCAAACGGCATATTATAAAGTATTTTAAAATACAATGGATATTTTTTTTACTTATACTCAGGGCCGTGCTGATGCTCTGTGCTCTTCAAGTTATTCAGCACTTCCTTCGCTGTCTTTTTAAGCATCTCCCTAATGCGCCGCTGCTCCGTCCTTACTGAAGGGTCAGTTCCCTCTGATCTTTTGCTTATGGCCAGGTTCTCCCTAACAGGTTTTTTTTTTTTCTCTACAGAACATTAAATTTCCCCTCCCCGTGTCCCTCTACCAGTCTGGTCATTAGGAAAGATAAGGAACATCACAGCAACCCAGCACTCAGCCTGACATCAGGTAGGGGTTAACCCTATATGTGCTGCCCTGATAAACCAGAGCCCTGAACCTGCAGGTGAAAAGAAGAAAAAAAAAAGGCCCACAGCTGTGCGTACAGAGCCCCCTGTACATAAATCTGTATAGAATTTTATTTTTATTTATTTATAAAAGGATTTTACCAGGAAGGATACATTAAGATTTCTCTCGTTTTCAAGTATGTCCTGGGTTCGAGAACATTGAGTGGTTACAGAAATACAAAATAGTAAAATGCAAGAAATTAACACAAGACCAAATATACAGATTAACAGAAAAATAAATATGGAGGAAATAAAGTCATTATGTTACATGTTTACAGGTGCATTTTGTATTGAGGTATGTTAATAGGGAAGTCTTAAGGGACTTTAGAGTGGGGGAAGATTTGACGGTGTCTGGGAGGTTATTCCATAATTGTGGTGCTCTGTAGGAAAATGAGGATCGAGCCATTTTCTTTTTGTATTGCGGTATTGCAAGTAAGGTGCTGGTCCTGGATCTGAGGTTATAGGATGAGGGACCTGCCGGGGGAAGCAGCATAGTCAGGTAGGGTGGTAGCTTCCCAGAAAAGCTCTTAAACACCAGGTTGGAAAGGTGACGGGTGCGTCTAGAGTCCAGTGATGGCCAGTTTAGTTCTTTTAACATGTCACAATGGTGTGTCATGTAGTTACATTGTAGCACAAAGCGACAGAATGAGTTATACAATGTAGTAAGTTTCTGGAGGTGTGTTTGTGGGGCGGCTGCATACACTACATCTCCGTATTCAATGGCTGGCATAAGCATTTGTTGCACAATCTGCTTTCTTACCGCGGGGCTCAGGCAGGATTTGTTTCTGTACAGGCACCTAGTTTGGGGTAGAGTTTAGATGAGAGTTTTTCGATGTGGGGGCCAAAAGATAGATTTGGGTCTAACCACATACCTAGGTATTTGAGAGAAGTGACTGTGGTCAGCGTGCCATTTGATTTTGTCCCAACACATAGATGGGGTGTTTGCAATTTGTGTAGTTTAGGTGCGGTTCCAAAGAGCATTGTAACAGTTTTGTCAGTATTTAGAAAAAGTTTGTTATTTGCGATCCACTTTTCTACCCCTGTGAATTGTTCTTGCAGCACTGCCTCCAGCTGTGGGAGATTTGGTTTGCTGGTATAGATTACAGTGTCGTCTGCGTACATGTGTACAGTTGAAGCTTTGCAGACATTGGGCAGATCATTTATGAATATTGTGAATAGCAGGGGGCCAAGTATCGAGCCTTGTGGTACACCACACGTGACTGGGAGGGGGAGGGAAGTGCTGTCAGAAATGGACACAAATTGAGACCTATCAGACACATAGGATTGGAACCAGGTTAACGTACTATCACCAATACCAGAGTTCTTAAGTTTTTGTAATAGGATGCCATGGTCTACGGTGTCAAAAGCCTTGGCAAAATCAAGGAAGATGGCTCCAGTTAGATTTCCTTGTTCCATGCCAGCTTGGATATCATTACAAACTTTTAAAAGGGCAGTTGTAGTTGAATGGTTTGGACGAAAGCCTGATTGATCTGGGGTTAAATAGTTCTGATACTGATAATAATCACGTAATTGAGTGTAGACACATTTTTCCAGAGTTTTTGACATTACAGGGAGCAGTGATATTGGGCGGTAGTTGGATACCAAAGTATTGTCTCCACTTTTATGGATAGGTACCACCCTTGCAGTCTTCCAGAGTTTGGGTATGTATCCAGTCGCCAGTGATTCATTAATCAGGGTTGCGACAGGTTTTGCAATTGCTGGTGCACTGATTTTCAGCAGCATTGCTGGGATTTGATCAGGTCCAGACTGGTATTTCATTTTTTGGTTACGGAGAAGTTTAGTGATGGCACTGACAGGCACTGGCCTAAAACTGAATTTCTCTGGGTTATGGGGTCTTTGCACTGTTGGTGGGTCCTGACCTGCGTGCAGCCTTTCTGATTGCGTGTCATTTCCTAGCTTAGCAATCAGGGTGGTGGCGCATCCAACAAAATAATTATTAAAAGCATTTGCTACATCTAGGGGGTGTTGAATAGCAAAAGGGAGTTAAAAAAACAAAAATCCACTAATGTAAAATTCGAATTTACATTATTTTAGTGGATTTTTTTTAAATATAATCCCCCCCCCCCTGCTATTCTTTACAGACGTGTGTGCACATCTCTGCACACAAAGCTGTGGGCCATTTTCAGGGCTCTGTGGTTTAACACCTGTGCTGCCTGATGTCCATCTGAGCCGTCTCCTTGCTTTGCTAGTGACCAGACCGGTGATCTGTCAAGAAGTCTAACAGCATTGGAATGTGTAATGACTTAATGAGCATGATCACCATGCTTCAAATTCCAATGCTATGACCCCCCCCCCAACCCAGGCCAGATGGCATGCAGGTGGTTATCCTGCTCCCGACTGGTGTTAACTCTGCCAACTCTCCAAAAAAAACACGTATTTAAAAAAAGATAAGTTGGAATAAAAAAAAAATTGTTGAAAAGTGCCCAAAATAAGTTTTTTTTTTTTTTTTTTAATAAAAGTCTTTTTGGTGGAAATAAAAAAAAATAAAAAATTTTTTTTTTTTTAAATTGAAGCTTCGAGCAGGGTCCTCTCTCGTGGCCATTTGGCTGTTCAGAAAGCTGGCAAGTCCCCAAATAACTACAGAACCTATACCAGCAGCGGCCTACGTCATTTAAGTTCTACGTCATGTAATCGGCTACCACCGTAGAGCTGGCAGATCAGACGTTGTCACCAGCAGTTCTTGGATTGCTACTCAAACCAGAATGATGGCTCATGTTGGCACTGACTGCAGGTGCCCATGCCCAAGTGTGAAGCCATGTATTGGCTGGGGATTTTCAGCTGAACTGATCAGTCTGCCAAAAGTAAGGGTCCCAGCCTTTTTTGCAATAAAGACGGTTGTGTGACATCAAGGGAAGCCTTAGCGGACCCTTTCTCAGCTAGGCATCAGCAGTAATTACTAATAACTTGGGTTTGCTGAATAGTGAGCAGCTGGGAAACAACAGCAATTGTGTTCTCACAACCAAAGCCTTATAGTAGTGCCTGAGAGCAACACCCATGAAGCTTAGGAGAGGAATGGTCTGAGGACCACAATTAGATGCTGGAGGTCAAGGATGTCAAACTCGAGACCCCCCCCCCCCAGTTTCTGAATTACAACTCCCAAGATTCTCAGACCATCAATTGTATTCAAAAAATTCTGGAGATTGTAGTCCACCAACATCTGGGGGCCTGAGTTTGAAATCCCTGCGACAAAGAATATGATTTCTCACACACACAGAACTCCTATTCTAGCCTTTTCTTTCAAAAGCAATTTTCAAAGTAACTTGATAAAATTTCTTTGTTCATGTTCTTAGCTCCCAGTGTGTGTGTGGAGGTAGAATTGACAGGTGTCCATCAAGCTGTTGTCTTCTCATAATTCATTTGCCTAACCTAGGTCGACTGAAACAAACAAAAGGTGAAGCTCCGGAGAAGGTAAAGAAAGGTGAAGCTCCGGAGAAGTGAAAATTCTAGGTCAAAATAGCCAAGCCAGAAAAATTCTCCCATTTATCTCACTTTCCAAATCATCTGCTCTCTTCTCCCGAGATTCACATTTCTCTGAATAACCCTGAAAAGGTTTTGTTTAGCTTGCAAGAAACCTGTTTTTGCCGCTGTAATAGCTCTATATGTTTTAATGGCAGGCTGGCCCTCCCGCGGGCTAGGTTCATAGGCTCATCAGGCCGAACGATTGACAGCCCTGCTCTGCAAGGTTTACCTGGGTCGCTCTATCCACACTTGTTGCCAGCAGAATACACATCTTGCTGCAGTTCAAGTATACACAAAGAATTGGAGGATATACGGCATATTTATCAGAAATAAGACATTAAAAAAAAACACAACATTAAAACCACAAATTAACCCTTTCCTGTTCATAGTTACTGGCACAGTTCCCAGATAATGTCCTCTTTCCTCCAAATACTGAAGTACCTGCCATACACGGCAAAGGCCCTTGCCGTTTGTAGTAAAAAAAAAAAGTAAAATAGTGGGCTCAGTTTATACCATCCAAAAATGTAATATTTTGCAAAAACACTATAGCCTTGCATGTCGTACTGTGCTCTTCACATCACACGTTTTGGATCAATCTTCTCAAGCTGAACGAGCGGTCGGAGCTGCTCTGCAAAGCTCCTAACTTCATCTGCAATGGTGTCCTGTCCAGCAGGTGCCACAGCACTCAGCTCAACCAGATAAGAGAGAGACATTGGTTCGGCTCCTTCAGCTGCCCCCGCAACCAGCACTCGGAAAACTTTATACACAGCTATCTTCATAACTCCCTTCCGAAATAAGTGTCCCCTCGCCACAAATTCATGGTCCATTCGGAAGCCCATTTCCTGCAGAAATTCTGGCAGCACATCAGACGTGGCAATGTCAACACAGTTACGAACCAGGGCATGGCGGCTTCTATCCCCTGCCTCTGGCTGGCCCAAGTATCGGAGGTGCCATGGAGCACCTGGGCGATCCAAAGACCGGCGTGCACGCAGGACAAAGGGGCTGGCTTGCTGGCCCTTGAGGAGGTAAACACTCTCATGGTCCGAGAAGGTTTCTGGCTCCATGTTATCGCATAAGCCACGCAGGCGATGAAGTAAGCTCTCCAGACCCTGATCGAGAATACTGCCTATGAAACAAAAACATTAAATTGAAGACTAGACACATTTTAAAACAGAACTTCATGATAAATTATCCAAAATTGATGATGGCCCTCCCAAGCATCACATACGGAAACCTGAAAAAGGTGTAATAAAAATGGAAACTGAAGATGTAATAGCATTATAGAATCCAGCCCAGGTCCTCTTCTCTGCTATCTCCCATCTTGATCTTCACTATTGACTCTTACTTTTGTTGCTAATAATTTGTTTCCATGTAGTCTACGTGCTGCCAGTTTATGATATCGGAGAGTTTTTTTTTATTTTGACACCTCCACCAGTATCGAAATTAAACCCTTAAAACAGGGATCGCAAACTATGGCCCCAGAGATATTTATTTCCTACAATTCCCAGAATCCTTTGAATGCAATAAACTGGCTTGAGAATCCAGGGAGCTGTAGTTCGGAAACATCTGGATGGGCCAGAGTTTCAGATACGGGTGCTAAAATCTAAAAATAGTTTTGATGGATTCGTGGGTTTTAGTGATTGAGAGCCACACAAAAAAGGTAAATTCAGCGTTCGTGGCTTCCCGTTTTATCCTTAGTGGCTTCCTGTGAACAGCTCTATTAAAAGTAAGCTGCTGTTAGTGGTTACCGGAAGTGGCGTTGCTGGTATTGTCTCCTGGAGACCATTAAGACTTACAGCTGCCCTGCATGTGGAAGGAACACCTTGACGTATTAGGAGTCATGCTCGACTACTCTGCGTTGCACTCATGATATTACAGGAGTAATCCTGCACCATAACTGAATGGCGTACTTCTTTTTTTAAATCATTGAAAGCCTTTTGAACATAAAATGATACTCACGAACGCAAAGCCAGATTCTAATTGAGCCGTTAATGGTGACCAGCAAACTGAAAAATCCTTCCCGAGTTTTTTTTTTGACTTATCAGTATCAGTGTCTCAAACCAGAATTTTTTTTGAAGGTTTATCAGTAGTGGCATAGGGCTCCACGGCCCAAGTCGAGCCCACTAAGTTTACCAGATAAAAGGAAAATTATTTACTTGGCCCCAATTTCTGTTACTTATTAAAGAGATACTCTATTGAAAAATAGATTTAAAACCAGGAGTTCCCTTCAATTTTTTTCCTCTTTTTGGGTGATTTTACTGACCTTGTCTCACTCGCCGCTCAGCTCCACCTCTTTGGTTCAGGGAGTCCAAAACCCAGAAGTCTCCGAAACCTTTCTGCGCAATTTGTGTAATGTAGCCTGCGCAGAACAATGGATTGGAGTTGCGCACATCCCCAGATCTGATCCATTGGCGGCTGTTCGATACAGTGGGTGGCGTTGGCACGCTCTCTGCGTGCTGGTGTCACTAGTGACCGGCAGCAGGAAATTCAAAAATCCTAGCTACTGAGGACGCTGGATGGGTGGATGAAACTCCTCCACTTTTCACAGCGTTTCTGCCAGGATGAGGGTATGCCTCATATTTATTTAATTATAAAGGATTTTACCAGGAAGGATACATTGAGATTTCTCTCGTTTTCAAGTATGTCCTGGGTTCAAGAACATTGAAGTGTTACAGTCGTTACAGAAATACAAAAGTAATAAAATGCAAGAAATTAACACAAAAACAAATATACAGATTAACACAGAAAATAAATATGTAGGAAATATATTCACTATGTTACATGTTTACAGGTGCATTCCGTATTGAGGTATGTTAATAGGGAGCTTGAATGACTTTAGACTGGGGGAAGATTTGATGGGGTCTGGGAGGTTATTCCATAATTGTGGTGAGGATGTGATTAGTGCCTCCCCTCCCTAGATCTGATGAAATAGCAGGGTGAAGCGGAGGAGTTTCCTCCACTCCATCCAGCACCACTTTTTTTTTTAATTCCTGTCTGCCGCTCACCAGATTGGTCACCAGTGATATCAGCAGGATGAGAAAATGCAACATCACCCTGTCTGAGACCAATTACTTTAGCGAGCAGTCTCAGGGAGGCAATTGATGGATCAGACATGTGCACGTCTCCGATCCTTCGTTCTGCACAGGCGCTAAGTAACTTGTATACGTAAAGTGGGCAAGTCCCGTAGAGATGTGCAGTTTCTATGCTATGCAAGTTGTGTATGTGCGTAAATCAAGCAGAGAGACTTCTGGGTTCAGGAATCCCGGAGCTGAAGAGGAGCAGCAGCAGCACACAGCGAGGGAGAAAGGAACACTGGCCAAGAAAAAATTTAAATTATTGGGCACACACTGCCCAAATATGTTATGGGAATGGAGAGTTTGAAACCCGTGACTGTAAACTGTCGTAGAAATTCACTGACAAACATAAATATGGAATATATTGATTTGCTAGATCAGTAAAAAAAATAAAAAATAATAATATCCCCCCCAAACTAAAGAATGTATATAGTGTGATGTGATCAGACTTAGATTGCAATATGATATAAACGATATAAGCATGTTTGGGGTGTCATGGAGCATGTATGGCCCAGGTTGCTAGAGGTAGTGCCTCATTAAGCAGCACGGTTGTCTCACCTTGCAGTAAATACTCCATCATGTTGATGGTCCCTCCAGACACAGGCATGGTGGAAACCGGGGGAGCCTCCATGGCTGAAAAGACCCTGAAACGGAGACACCAATAAATTAAATTCCATACACAACAAAGAGACGATTCCAGATTAAAAACAATGCTCCCAATTATGGGATAAAAAAACGCTGAGCCCCACTACCCCTTACAGCCCACAGGTGACCCACTAACCTTGGACACAAGCACACTCGCAGACAAACAAGGAATAGCAAAGCGATAGCTGTATCTTTCCAAAACTACAACTCCCGGCATGCCAGCGCTCAGCCAATCACAACGTAAACTGTCGAACGAAGGCGCGATAGGCGCAACAGAAGTGCGTTCCATTTTCCGGTCGCTTCTGGTAGGTGGTATTAGATGGCGGTGATTGGGACAATGTAAAATATGAACCGTCACCGGTTAGAGGAGGAGCGCTCAAAAGGTGTTATTTTTTTATTCTTGATTTATCGTACTGGTTGCGCGGTAGGGTAACAAGGCGCAGCACAGCCTCTCTCACGCTGTACCACTCCGCTTTGTGACGTCACCATCAAGCTGTCCATGAATAAAATGTTTAGGCACTTCCTAAAATATCACGTGAATGACCTGAACACGTGATTTGATTATACGTGATCAGTGAAACGCCATTGCGTGTGTGGTTTCAAACCTTGGAGAGGCGACATCATCAGGCATACAGTGCATTTTTAGGGCGTTTAAACCGAATTTTCTGCTACAGTCCCAGATTGCTGGCTTAAAGGGCTGACCCCCCATTTAGATGTCATATCCCCAGATAAGAGAGTTGCTTTCTACTACATGAATTTGTAAAGAAAAACATAATTTAGCCAAATTCTAGTGGATTCAATGCTACCTAATTATAACTACTGGAGTAAAGCTATCAGCCAGTTACAAACCAGTGGTAATGCACAAAATAAAATCTCCCATTGGACCAATACTTTGACATTGCAGATAAGTCGTACACCCCCACCACTATTTGGGGTTCTGTATCCAATGGAAGATTTTTTTTTCATCCTATTTTGAAGTATTGGGAAAAAGTGACAATATAAGCAATGGGTTGATATTTGGGGTTCTGTATCTTTAAATTTCCACAGTAAAAACTTACCATATCGTTCGATATCATAGTGGTGGGGGTGTACGACTTATCTGCAATGTCAAAGTATTGGTCCAATGGGAGATTTTATTTTGTGCATTACCACTGGTTTGTAACTGGCTAATAGCTGAAAGAAGTGGCTGATAGCATTACCACTGATTTGTAACTGGCTGATAGCTTTACTCCAGTTTATAACTGGCACAAAACAAAAGGGGATATTCAAAGAACACCGAATTGGCCACGGAATTGCACAGAATGGTGAATTTCCCCATATGGTGCAATTTTGTGGCCATACAGTTATACAGAATTCGCCAAATATCAGCAAATTGGTAGCGAAATACGGTGACCTTTGACAGCAGTGGAATCCCCATAGAGAAGTAATGACTAATCTATTCAGAGAACTCTGAAGAGCACCAAAATGTTCTGATTTTCAGTGGTTTCATTCGACAGGTTTAATCAGGCGAATCCCATAGGTTTCAATGTAAAAAAAAGTCCCCTTAAATACTTATTCAACTGTATAGGCTAGGGTCAAAGGAACGCATTATTCGCAGCGACCATCAAAAGTGCGTCCTAACGCATTGCCGTATTTTTTCACGGAATGCGCGAAAACGGCCATTTTCGTGCACGCTTTTTACGGATCGTCAATAAAACACTTTTTGTGTCTGGACGTTATGTTGGCCGGACATGAGCAGCGTCAGACATCTAATCACGCACACTCGCCGCTAGCGGACGCAGCGCACTCAGTCAGTCCTAGCGGTTCTGCGTTCTCGAAAAAATGCGTTCATTTTCCCCTTGCGTTGCGCGGCCGGACTTTTGTGCAGCCGTACTTCGTATATTGGCCGTCATTTGCTGCTACTACGGCCGTGATTAAGTGCGCCTAAACGCACGTTAAAAATACGCTAGTCTGACCCCAGCCTTATTCTTTTAATTTGCAGCAAAAAGTTTATTTAATATTTTTTAGGCAATTTTCAGGATTTTGTTCTGCAAAATTTGTAACTCAGATTTTTTTTTTTTCTGTAACAGACCTTTTTATTATTATTCATAGGACTTTATATATTATTTCCAGGCATTTTCATGGACTAGTTTTTTTAAAAGTGCATTTTAAAAGTTGTGGGTTTTTCCTTCTTTTTTTACCAGTTTGGCAGCTTGGCTTTTTCCAGCAGCTGTTCGGCGGGTCGTCAGCTGCTTGATCAGTTCGGCAGTCTGTTTGGTAGATCGTCGGCTTTTTTTTGCCGGGTTCGGCTGCGTTATTATTATTATTATTATTCTTTATTTATAAAGCGCCAGCATATTCCGCAGCGCTGTACAATAAACACAGTATAGACAGGGTTACAATACATTGAACAACATTTGACAAACAGTACAGGAGGAGACGAGGGCCCTATTCCCGTAGGAACTCACAATCTAGGAGGGAGAACAATCTGCTGCGTTCAGCAGTTTCACGTATCGATTCGGCGGTTTTGCAGCAGTTTATGTGTTCAATTTGGCAGTTTGAGGATGTGTTCGGTGGGTCGATTTACCATACTTCGGAGACCCTGTGGTGAATGCTGAACTCATCGCAGGGTCGGCGAATTTAACTCACCAAAGCACTGGCAAAAGAGAGGGCGCCTAATGTCAGTGACATTTCGGTGCTCTGGATAACCCCTAAAGTGTAAATTTGCCCACACAAAGGGCCTTATCACCTCCTTCAAGCTAACACTAGCGCTCACATTTCATTTCAAGGTGGAAGTGCCAAGGAAGAATACCCCCTAAATAAGAAACAAATGAGTCTAGCCTGAGCTAATAGCAAGTAAAACTAGAAAACATTAGATAGTATTCAAAATAGGGAAACACAGCCGCTGTGCTGGGTTTGGCAACTTGACATCAGTTTCAATGCCAAAACTGTCAATGGAACAGGCCATTAACATCCCCTACCTGCTCTGAGTAGTCAGTTTAAGGCTGGGGTCAGATGAGCACACTGACTGCGCACAGTAACGGACGTACTTTTTAACTGATGAGACTGTGGTTACATTGTATCAGTTAATTTTGACTGATGTTGAGAAAAACAAAAAAAAACCTGTATGCAGTTGTTTCTCTACGTCCGTCTAGCTTTTTCATGTTGATGCCATTTTGGCATACGTTGCAACATGCATTGCGCGCGTGTGAAAAAGTGTGCACGTGCTTCGTGTGTTGTTCTCTTTTGACTCCTTTGAAAAGCTACAACGGACAGCAAACCGTGCGGTCAGACAGATGTAAAAAATGCGCTCGTCTGACACGGGCCTAACTGACAAAACGTGACGGGCGAGACACACCTCTGCCAGCGGACTGCAACAGAACAGGTTATCATCTAAGACTGATCAGACAGAGGCAGCACTGTATCAAGGCCTAGGCTTAGAGCGCAGTTTCCAGTTAGGGTGGCAAAAACAGCAGCTACTGTGTGTCAGTCTGGTGGATTGTTAACCCTTTAAGGACCTAGGGTCTTTAAAGTCAATGCATTTATGCTGGAACAGTTCTGTCATTGGTCCTTAAGGGTTAATTAGGCAGCAGAGGCCTTGTTATCTTTTGTCTGGCTATCCATCATGAGTCTGACACTTCCTGGTGTCTCATTGCAGTGTCTGGTCAGCTCATTAACCCATTTAGTTAAATGGAGAGAGTTTTTCTTTTTGCAATTCTTTATTTTAAATATAATAAGATAAGATAACAACACATGTATGTCGCACCAGAAGACACAATGTCAAAAAATAAACTTCAGAGAGAATAGAAAATAGGCAAACTTTTAGGCTAGGGTCAGACGAACGCATTTTTCACGTTGTCCGTGAAAAAGTGCGTTCGAATGAATGGACGTATTTTTTTTACGGAATACGCGATAGCGGTCATACGATGCGCATTTTCGTCCGTGATTTTGTACGGATCATCAATAAAACCCTTTTTGCGTCTGGACGTTTTGTTGGCCGGACATGAGCAGCGTCTGACGTCTCCCAATCACGCAAACACGCCGCTATGCCGCCGCAGCGCACTCTGTACGTCCGTACTAGCGGTTTGACGTTCTCGAAAAAATGCGTTCGTTTGCCACTTGCGTTGCACGGACGAACTTTCGTGCGGCCGTTCGTCGTATGCTGCCCGGCATTGGACGTCATTTGCTGCTAGCACGGCCGTGATTTCGTGCGGCTAAACGCACGTTAAAACTGCGTTCGTCTGACCCCAGCCTAAAAGGACAACGACATATCGAAAAAACAATAAAAAATAAAAGGGAAGGGAGTTTTTCATTCTTACTAAAAACATTTTGTTAAAACTCCATTAATGAAAAACCTTCACTAAAAAAGGGTTATAAAAGAAGCGGGAGAGTGCTATTAAACTAGATTAGATCTTAATTAATACTCCACCTTATAACAGTTACAGTTACAAGCAATTATAAAGCGCCAACAAATTCCTTAGCGCTGTACAATGGGAGAGACAGAATAACAAATATACATACATGTTACACACACTGAACAGAAGGAGGAAGGACCCTGCTCAAGAGCTTACAATCTAAGAGGAGAGGGGTGACACACTAGATGAGGTAACATAACACAAGAGAAATCTATATGAGGATCCATAACCCATTCTTTAAAAATACTTCCAAATTGTATGGCCATTTTAAGAGTGCAAAAAATAACTGTATACGACACGTGTCTCCTGCACTATCCAAAAACTGCTGGTTTCAAAACCTAATACTACTATAACCTATCGCCTAGTATCCTATTATACTAATATTACCATAGCATTAAATTCCACAGCTAATAGATCTATAATAGGGATACTAGGCGATAGTGCAGGAGAACTGTATACAGGTATTTTTGCAAAAAGTTTAGTAAAAATGCAAAATTCTCTCGCATGGAGGGGAGGGGACGGGGGGGCCTTATAATAATAATGGATTATTGCACCGGGCCCTAAGGTTTCTAGTTACGCCTCTGCTATAAAAGCAAGCAGCAGCCAGGCCTTCACCGGCTGCTGACATACTGCACTACTTGCCCAACGATTGTAAAGCTGCTAGGGGAGAGACAAAGTTTCTCACCGGCCCTGCAATGCTGCCAGCGCTCAGTGAGGGCAGGCTGGCTTCGATGAGCAGCAATCACTGCCTGACACCACGCCCCTGTCAGCTGACATCAGCCAGGGAGGAGCCGACTATCCGCTCGCAGCAATGACAGGCTCTGGACTCGGTAAGCAGGGACCCCAGAGATTACTGGCCTCCAGCCCCTCTCCAGCATGCCCAGCCAGCCCTTATGGTATGGCCCATCTATTACACTGCCACCAGATGATGCCATCTGACAGGCATTCTGCAGCATCCTGATCTGATAAGAGGTGCCTCCTTTAATGTTTGAGCAAGAGGGCATTTCAAGTGGTGAGTGACTAACACACATCACACACACCCTCCATATATACTGTTACCATACTGCTTCCCTCCATATATACTGTCACCATACTGCTTCCGTCCATATATACTGTCAACATACTGCCTCTCTCTATATACTGTCACCATACTGCCTCTCTCCATATATACTGTCCACAATACATGTCATATAGTCCTGACTTAATCATTCCTTTTTATTTCTCAACTAAAATTAAAATATAATGATTTTGGTTATATCAGTGTGGTGCTTGTTATTCAGTTTTAGTTAAACTTTATGTATCCTATATATTAAGGGCAGCCCCAATTTTGGCATCAAATCTCTCTGTCCCTGTTTTTCCCTAATCTCCCTCTTGTTAGGGGCTCCTCCATATACTGGGTTTAGGTTGTCTTAAAGGAATCCTCTGTAGGTTGTTTCTGGATGTCTTTAGACCCTCCTCCATATTCGGGGTATGTAGATGTTTACAGGGGCTCCTCCATATGTGTGTGCGTGTCTCTGCCAATGAGTTATGCGATCGTACCTTTTACTATTCTAGTTGTTTTTTTGAGGTTTTACTTAATATGTGTAACACAGACAAAAGTGAATCCCAGACTCTCTGTATTGTGTAACACAGACATAAGTAAATCCCAGACTCCTTGTATTGTGTCCTCTGTATGTATAATGTGTAATGCAGACATATTGGTAAATCCCAGACTCCCTGTATTGTGTCCTCTCTGTGTATTATTATGTATAATACAGAAGTCCTCTGTAAATTTGTAGGGGTCCCAAAAGTTTCCTAAACTTGTTGGCAGGCCTCTCCATGCAGCCTGTACTGCACTAAGTGGATGATGGCCACTGCATTATAGCAACAGCCAGGGGCGGACTGACAACTAATGGGGCCCCCGGGCAATAGGATTTCATGGGGCCCCTTGTTGCGCACCCACAGGAGACCACACCCATAAAATCCCATCCCCTACAACACAACACATGGGTATATATTGCCCCAGAAGCTCAAACGTGGGTATATATTGCCCCCAGCAGCTCACACGTGGGTATATATTGCCCCCAGCAGCTCACTAGGGGATATATATTGCCCCCAGCAGCTCACACGTGGATATATATTGCCCCCAGCAGCTCACACGTGGACATATACTGCCCCTAGCAGCTCAAACGTGGATATATACTGCCCCCAGCAGCTCAAACGTGGATATATACTGCCCCCAGTAGCTCAAACGTGGATATGAATTGCCCCCAGTAGCTCAAACGTGGATATGAATTGCCCCCAGTAGCTCAAACGTGGATATGAATTGCCCCCAGTAGCTCAAACATGGATATGAATTGCCCCAGTAGCTCAAACATGGTAATGAATTGCCCCAGTAGCTCAAACATGGATATGAATTGCCCCAGTAGCTCAAACATGGTAATGAATTGCCCCAGTAGCTCAAACATGGTAATGAATTCCCCCCAGTAGCTCAAACATGGATATGAATTGCCCCAGTAGTTCAAACATGGTAATGAATTGCCCCCAGTAGCTCAAACATGGTAATGAATTGCCCCCAGTAGCTCAAACATGGATATGAATTGCCCCAGTAGCTCAAACATGGATATTTATTGCCCCAGTAGCTCAAACATGGTATTGAATCCCCCCCCCGTTGTTTACCGGGTCTGCAGGGGCCCGGTGTAACGTTGGGGGCTTCCAGCCCCTCCGGTGTGCTCGGCGGCAGCATGTCTGATGCTGCTCGCTTGCCAGCGCCCGGTTTAAATAGAGACAGGCAGGGAGGTGGCTGCATGAGGTGCGGCTTGAGAGGGGGGCGCGGTCTGGTGACGCGGACCTATCAGAGGAGTCCAGGTCTTTTAAAATCCAACAGTTCCTTCTAAGCAGTGCCAGATCGTGATTATCCATATGTGACACATACGAGGTATGTGCACAATTATATAAAGTAAGTAATTGTCATGTATAGTGGTGACATTGAAAGGTATGTGTTTATGTTTTCTATGTGGTATATGGTGCCTATAACAAGTCACTATGAGAATGCAGCTCTCTGCTGCAGCAGCAGGGGACTGTTATTATGACGCACAGGGTCTTATGTTCCAGAAGGATTGGGGGAAGATTATAGGTGTGGCACTGGTGATGTGTTCCTGCTTACCCTCATAACCACGAGGATACTGTGGAAACAAGCAGCCAATCTGTCTGTCTCCTCATTCTTTCCTGTTTTTACAGGTAAGCCTAAAGCAGGAAGTAACTCCCAAACACTTAAAATAAAGAATCCATGTTATATACAGCAGTATTAACTGTGCAGAGAGTCAGATGGGAGACAATAAGAGAGATATCCTTAATGTAAACACTAGGAGGGTGAAGGCTCCAGTTACTCTGCAATAATAATGGTAAAAGCAGTATTTCCTGATGCAGAGTCAGTTATGTACATTTAAATGTACTCAATATGCAGAAATCTTAGATGCATTATTATTTGTTATTAGAAAGGAATTGTTCTATGTCTTGGCAGATATGACATCCCCTTATGTGCAGAAGGAAAAGGAATAGCTGTAGCACGCTGCACACTGTATATAATAGGATGTATAGTCTGTGAGACGGATTCACAACTTTCCACAGGAAAAGTTAGATATTTTGCGAAAATGAAGATGACATGTTAATAGGTCATTTAGAATGAAAATGTTATTGTTTTAAAAGCATTTGGAAAATATGCATTTAATAAAGATAACCACGAGGATACTGTGGAAACAAGCAGCCAATCTGTCTGTCTCCTCATTCTTTCCTGTTTTTACAGGTATTTACATCTGTCTGCTGGCCCTCTGAACGGGGTCTGCAACAGATTCTTGGGGGCTCGTCCGTAAACTTATGATCTTCGGGACCAACAGAGTATGGATACAGCGGCTGTGATCCAGAAAAGTCGGTTGTGAGAAGCGCGTCCTGGCTGGCTGGTGACGGTGACGTGAGGGATCGTGAAAAGGGTCATCATGGCGGATAAAGTACGGAAGAGCGTGGTGTGGAACATCAGAAAAAAACTTCTCACCTTGTCCGCTGGTGAACTATTTCAGATCGCCCAGAGCATTGTTACGGTACCAGACGGGAACATTACTGAACTAGATGCTGGAGACCAAGAAGGCTGCTTTGAATACATTAATGCGTTCATGTACAGTGCAGACTTACTAGACTCAGAGGATAGAGGTATGGCTGAACTGTTGAACTTGAAAGACATCGTTGACTCTGTTGAGCATGTTCAAACTACGTCTACACCTGTTCATCAACAGAATGATGACACTGCTCCTACCGCATCGTCTACAGCTGTTGCTGACAAAGGGTCTAGTGTAGCATCTACACAAAATTCGACGTTGCAACAACCTTTGACCAGACTATCACAACAAACACGCAGTAGTGATAATGCACAGTTTAGCAACAACCCTGAACGGTCCATGCAGTTACTGACAGAGAAGGTTGTCTCCCTCAGGGACCTCTCCTACCTCCAGCGTCGCGAATTTAAGATACAAGGAGGACAAATTTGTGATTACACATCTGACATCACATACACAAGTGTATGCAGACAAATTGAAGATGGAATCAAAGAAAATTACAGTGATGCTGACATAGTCAGGGGGACACTACGGATAATAAAAGCAGGCAGTTTCAAGGACATGTTGATGAATAAAGAAGACATAACGGTTGAGGAACTCAAAGGGTTTCTTCGGTCGCATTTAGGAGACAAAAATAGCACAGAATTGTTCCAGGAATTAATGTGTGCAAAACAAAATGAGAATGAGACGCCTCAACAGTTCTTGTATCGAGTAATGGGTCTTAAACAGAAAATCATCTTTGCTGCAAAACAGGCGGACACTGAAGTGAGATACAGCACAGAAACTATTCAGGATGTATACCTTCACACGGTCTACCAGGGTTTAGGGCACAAATATACAGACATTCGTAGGGAGTTAAGACCCCTGCTTTCCAACCGCAACGTCGCAGATGAGGAAATACTAAGAAATGTAACAAG
The DNA here is from genome assembly GCA_009667805.1 of Leptobrachium leishanense. Taxonomy (NCBI): domain Eukaryota; kingdom Metazoa; phylum Chordata; class Amphibia; order Anura; family Megophryidae; genus Leptobrachium; species Leptobrachium leishanense. The sequence continues at coordinate 199,786,352 of CM019064.1, forward strand.
AATCACCAGCGATGAGAATGAGAGGGCCCGAAGGCTGGGTCCTGTAACACGTAATAAGCAGAGCATTGCAAGTTGTACCCTTCTAGAAAGTGAACCTGTGAGAGAAATTCATGAGCAGAAAAATGTGGATGATCCAATTAAACAACTGACAGCACGTGTCGAAGCACTTAGCAGTATGGTAGACTCCATGAGAAATCCAACACAGCCTGATCCTACCTTTCAGTATACTATGAGTTGACCACCTCTACAAAAAGGGGCTAAACGTCATGGTTGTTTAAAGTGTGTGGAAGCTGGTCTGCAAAACTGTACTCACTGTTTTCAGTGTGGGGAAGAGGGGCACCTGTCCAGGGGATGCCTCCGGAAACGTAACCCGCAGGGAAACGGGAAGCGGTCACTGCAACGGGGCAACCAGTGACCAAGTCCTCCCTGTCCCATGGCACAAATGATGACAGATCAGAGGATGAACCTGGTCCTACAAAAAGCAAAACGAAACCATTTCATTATACGACATTCAAAACTTCCAAGGACAAGGAATGGCTTAATCAGACTTCTACTTTCTCTGTCCCTAGGAAAAAGAATGAGGCCATTGTCAATCTAATAGGAAGGAAGGCTTTGACACAGTGCAACCTCAATGGCCTAGCAGTAAGTGCTTTGCTTGACACTGGAGCTCAAGTCAGTATCATTGATCGTGCTTGGAAAGATAAATATTTGCCAGCTGTGGACTTGAGACCTCTTTCTGAACTTATGGGAACTATGGGAAAGCTGGAAGTGTATTCTGTGACTGGGGATGTCATTCCATTCGATGGCTGGGCTGTTATTACTGTTAATTTAGAAGGAAACAATGACCCTAACCTCTCTATCAGCGTTCCCTTTTTAGTAAGTCATCTGCCAATTGAAAGGCCTCTACTTGGGTTTAACGTAGTGGAAGAATTAATTCAGAGACAACCCAAGCGCCTTGTGCAGGCTTTAGTCTCTCTACTATCAGGAGCCATCTCTATGTCAAACGAGAAAGCTCAAACTCTGGTAAGCTGTGTCCAAACCCCTGAGCTGAATGAACAGTGGGGACGTTTGAAGGTAAAGAGTGGTGGCGTTGTCATTCCAGCAGGTCAAGTGATGTGGGTAAAGTGTAAAATACCACCTAACATGGATCAGCCCGACCCAGTCATACTGTTTGAACCAGAGGAAAACAATGTGCAGTTGGAAAAGCTGGATATAGGAGGGGGGCTCCTAGAAGTACAGAACCAGGAAAGGCCTTATGTCTCTGTTCCAATTGGTAACAACTCCACATGTGAAATAACACTGCCTGGTAACACAATCCTCGGTTATATTCAGCCAATTGAAAAAGTACTGGAGGCAGAGCGATCAGAAGAACTGAAGTCTAAGGTATCGGTCGAGGGTGTGACTACCTCAGGTACTGAAGAAACCTTGAAACGGTGGCACCCACCTGTAGATCTAAGCCACTTGAGTGAGGAACAGCAGCAGGTGGTAAGAAAAATGCTGTATGAAGAGTCTGTGGCATTTTCTCAAGATAAGAGTGACATGGGTTGCATTCCGAGCCTACAAATGTCAATAAATCTCAAAGACGACATACCAGTGCAGCGGTCATATTCATCGGTACTGTGACGTTTGGGGGCCCACAGAGCACGTGCACAATGTCTTTCACAAACAAAACAGTTTTATTCACCCTTTCAGGGCAGTCAAAAAGGCAACATAATAAGTACACGCTTTGGTTCAGCGAAATTAAAGCAAAGTCCTGATCTTCAGCACAAATAAACAGAGAAATAATAGTGGCTCACCAACGCTTTAAACAGTCCCAAACCTGGGGAATCCTTTCCCCAGTATGTAGAAGCCTCTCCAGCAAGGCACAGCACGTCTCCTGCTTTTGGAACACAAACACACAGCTTCCACTGATTACTTTCCTTTTCCTGAAATCCCACCATCCTCTCTGGGAGCTGCTGGCTTTAAAACTCTTCCTGGACAGGAAGATTAACCCTGTGGTTGCCCTTAAAGGGTCCACAACCCAAATAGGGGTGAAACATATTGTCCATCCAGGACCCAGCCCTGCCGACCTCTACATATCCGCCCCCTCTGTCTCAACGCGGAGGTGTTTGAGGCAACAGTAGACAGCCCACAATGCATCCGGGACAGGGCATCAGCATTTTGGTGCTGTTTCCCAGGCCTGTGTTCCACCACAAAGTTAAACTCCTGGAGAGACAGGAACCACCTGGTAACCCTGGCATTAGCGTGGCGGTGCTGCCTCATCCAGGTCAATGGGGCATGGTCAGACACTAAACGGAACTTCCTGCCCAACAGGAAGTATCTCAAAGAATCCAAGGCCCACTTTATGGCCAAGCCCTCTGCATAGTTTTTCTCCGCTGCCGTCAGTTTCCTACTAAGAAAAACCACGGGGTGCTCTTCCCCATTGACTTCTTGGGATAGCACAGCCCCCAAACCCTCACTTGAGGCATCCGTCTGTACAATGAACTCCCTCATGAAATCAGGGACTACCAGCACTGGGTGCTGACACAACGCATTTTTAAGCTTCTCGAAGGCATCTTCAGCATTGGCATTCCATGGAATCATCACTGACTTCCTACCTTTCGTCAGGTCAGTCAATGGTGCAGCAATAGAGGCAAAATTGGGGACAAACCGCCGGTAATACCCCACTATACCCAGAAAAGCACGAACCTGCTTTTTCGTGAGGGGGCGTGGCCAGTTCTGGATAGCCTCTACTTTGTTAAATTGTGGCTTTACCAGACCCCTGCCTACGACATATCCCAGGTACTTAGCTTCTTCCATCCCTACCGCACTTTTCTCAGGGCTAACAGTAAAGCCCGCTTTTCTCAAACCGTCCAAAACTGTCTGAACCCGGGGAAGATGGGACTCCCAATCTGGACTGAAGATGACAATGTCATCCAGGTAGACCGAGGTATATCTCAGGTAGGGGCGGAGCACCCTATCCATCGCTCGTTGGAAGGTGGCCGGGCTGAGTATAACCCAAAGGCATCCGCTTATAATGAAAATGACCCTCTGGAGTGGAAAAAGCAGTCTTTTCTCTGGCTTCCTTAGTCAGGGGTATCTGCCAGTATCCCTTAGTAAGGTCCAGGGTGGTGATATAACGGGCCGGACCCAATTTCTCTATTAATTCATCCACCCTTGGCATGGGATACGCGTCAAATTTTACACCTCGTTAAGTTTCCTGAAGTCATTGCAGAATCGCAGAGTGCCGTTGGCTTCGGTACCAACACGATGGGGCTCGACCATTCACTCTGTGACTCCTCAATGACATCAAGCTGAAGCATTTTTTTTTTTTTTTTAAAGACTTTATTTATAGAAGTCAGAGCAAATCAATATATACAGCAACACAAAATCTGAATGAGTGAAGATTCACCCCTGACCCAATCATAGATGATATATATAAGTGAAACCCATTGCGTAGCGCAGGAGAGTGATATAAGCGAGTGAAGAAAAGAGAGACACAACACAGGGGAATAACATACTGGGAAGGGAAGGGAACAGAACACACTTAAACAGTGACAGTACAGGACAACACGATACACCGACATACTAACTAACAAAACAGATAAAGGCACTAAAGGAGCCGATGGCATACCAGGGTATATTAGAGGGTGAGCAAACCAAGCACTCCCAGGAGTCTATTACACCCCAAAGGCATCCCAAGCATCCCAAACTCTCTGGTACGCCGGCAAGGTGTGATGCATCTTTGCCGAGAGTTCGTCCATCAATTGAATGTGGTCCATGATCTGCAATATACGTCTCTGCGGAGGGAGTTGCGGAGCTCTCCAGGACTCCGCCACCGCTTTCCTTGCTGCTAATAGTATTTTCGATAGGAGACGGTTGTGGTGTACAGTGAAGTCCGGAACCGGGTTGGCGAATAGGTATGTCCAGGGGTCCTTTGGGACTTCAGATCCAAAGATCTGTTCCACCAGGGCTTGTACTGAGTCCCAATATTGGAAATTGCAGGGCACGACCACCACATATGAGCCTGAGTACCTCTTTCTCCGCATCCCCTCCAACAGTCGTCAGGAATGGCCGCGTTCGCTTTATGGAGGAGCACAGGGGTGGCGTACCACCTCATCATAGTCTTGAGCCCCTGTTCCTGCAAGGTTGAGCATATGGATACTTTTCGAGCTGCCTCCCAGATGTCCAGCCATTCATCCCCCTCGAGCGTCGATCCGAAATCTCTCTCCCATGCTGCCATGTAAGTGAGAGCAGGCAAGGAGGGTGTGCTCGCTAGGTGGACATAGAGCCTGGAGATGAGGCCTCGGGGCGGGTCTCCAGATAAGCATAGTCGTTCAAAGAAGGTGAGAGGAGAGGAGCCAGCCATTTTATTTTCTGTGGTAGAGGCAAAGTGACGGAGCTGTATGTAGCGGAAGGAGTCCCGCGGAAGCAGCTGGGAGCGGGCTGACATGGAGTCGAAAGAGTACAGTCCAGTATGATCCCGCAGGTCTCTGAGCCGCAGGATGCCCCCCTTGATAAATCTAGAGAATTGTTCCGGCTCTTGCCCCGGTGGAAACTGTGGGTTTCTCCACAGTGGGAGCATGGAAGATGGAACTTGACGTAGTTTTTTGGAGGAGGCAAGGGAATCCCATAGCGCCATTGAGTGACTCAGCGGGGGGCAGGGTACCGGTTCTTGGGGTCGCAGGCGTTTAGGGAGCCACATCCAGTATCTGGGGTCCTCCGGGAACACACACGCCGACTCGAAGTCCACCCAGCGGTGGATGTTGGGCGGAGAGTGTAATGCCACCACCTGGGATAGTTGCGCCGCCTGGAAGTACCATTGTAAATTAGGAAGTCCGAGGCCTCCCAATTCTCTTGGGCGATACAGTGTAGATCTTGCCACCCGACGCCTCCCCCCCCTCCACACGAACGCGTCGATGTTAGATTGCAGAAATCGGAGGTCACTTGGGTCGACGGGAGATGGAAGCGCCTGGAACAGGTACAACAGGCGAGGCAACAGATTCATTTTAACGCAATGTACGCGTCCAATCCAGGAAATGCACTCCCTATTCCACACCTCCATCTCCCGCCGCAGTTTAGCATATAAAGGTGGGTAATTGACCTTGTATAGGTCCTTATATTTGCTTGGCAAGTGAATACCCAAATATGGGATTGAGGTAGACGCTATCTTAAATCCGAATCGGGCAATCAAGTTCTGGATCCCCGTGCGGGAGAGGTGGAAAGGTAAGATGATTGATTTGTCAAGATTGACTTTATACCCCGAAACATTCGAGAAACGGGACAATAATGCAGTAGTGGCCGTCAATGAGGACTCTGGAGAGGTCAGGGTAAGTAGCACGTCGTCCGCATAGGCGGATACCTTGAAGGATTCCCCCTGAACCGTTATGCCTTGGATGTCTGGGGAAGAGCGTATGTGCGTTAGTAGGGGTTCTAGGGTGAGAGCGAACAAAAGGGGAGAAAGAGGACAGCCCTGGCGGGTACCGTTATAAATAGGGAAAGTGGACGTCCCGGAACCGGTATGACAACGTCAGCCCGAGGGTTACAGTAAAGGGCCCGAACCGCGGAACAGAAATCAGGGGGAAAGGACATACGCTCCAGCAGGGCGAAGAGAAAAGGCCATTCGATACGGTCGAACGCCTTCTCTGCGTCCAAGGACAAAAGCAATGAAGGCTGGCCCCTCGCCTCTAGGTGCCAGATCGCGCCCGCCGCCCTACGGGTGTTCTCATATGCTTGGCGCCCCTGTATGAATCCCACCTGATCAGGGTGTATTAGAGATGGTAACAGCGGGTTAAGTCTGGTAGCCAATACCTTAGCATAGATCTTGACATCGAGATTTAACAGGGATATGGGGCGGTAACCCGATGGGCCGGAGAGGTCCTTACCCGGTTTAGGAAGAACCACCAAGGATGCCAACAGGGAGTCGGACGGAAACGGGCTACCCCCCTTGACCGCATTAAACAAAGTTACCAGGTGGGGACCAAGTATCGGGAGGAAAGTTCTGTAATAGCGGGCTGTGTAGCCATCTGGGCCGGGAGCTTTATTCGGTTTTAGTGAAACTATGGCTTCTGAAATCTCCTCGAGGGAGAAGTCCTTCGCGAGCGCCTCCCCTTGTGTCGATGAAAGTGTGGGCAAGTCAACGCTGGTAAGAAAAGAGTTAATATCTGCTAGGTGGGAGGACGTGGGAGGCGAGTGTAGAGGGGAGTGATTATATAAAGAGGAGTAATACTCAGTAAAGGTTCGTTTAATTTGTTGTGGGGTATTGATCGGTCTATTGGCCGAGTCTCTGAGGGAGGTAATGCGGGTCGCTTGGGGACGCGGGCGAATCTGCCGCGCCAACAGCGTGTCCATCTTGTTCGCGGATTCATAATACCTGCGCTTTGACCAGGTCATTGATCTAGCGACATCATCGAGCAACAGCCTGTTCAGAGCCTGTCGGGTGCCTTGCAAGCGGTCAAAACCCTCCTGTGAGGGTGCGGATTTATGATCCAATTCCTGCGCCTGCAGCGTGTGTTGTAACTCTAATACGCGTTGTAGCTTAAGGCGCTTACGATAGGAAACCTTTTTAATAATCTCCCCTCTCAATACAGCTTTATGTGCCGCCCATACGGTAGAAAAGGAAACCTCCCCCTCGCCATTTTCTCGGAAATATGTCTCCAGTTCCCCTTTAAGCTCCTCGACCAACCCCGCATCCTGCAATGTATGAGAGCCCAATCGCCAATTCCACACCGGGGAGCAGTCAGGGAGACCAAGCTCCAGCACCACCTCCGCGGGTCCGACCAACTGATAACCCCAATGGAAGCCGCCACCACCCACGGAAGGAGGGAGGGAGAGATGAGAATGTTGTCTATCCTGGAGTAGGACCCGTGGGGATTAGAATAAAAGGTAAAATCTTTAGTGGAGGGATGGGAGACCCGCCAAATATCTATCAAGGCCTTCTGGGTTAAAAAAGAGCCAAACATGGCGTCCTGTCGTGAACCCCCAGTCAAGGAAGGGTCGGCGGTAGGGCGAAACCTGTCAATAGCGGGACATGGGACCGCGTTAAAGTCCCCACACATGATAACGTCCCCCGAAGCAAATCTATCCAAGTCAGCGTGAAGGGCATCCCAGAACGGTTTATCGGGTGTGTTCGGAGCATAAACATTAACCAAGGTGACGGATCTCAGACCAAGTGTGCCCGACAGGATAACATAGCGTCCAGCCAAATCAGTATATACATCATGTTTTGTAAAAAGACAGTTTTTATGTATAAGGATAGCCACTCCGTTATGTTTGTTGAGAGCGCAGGAGGAAAACACTTGGGGGAAACGGGGGTCTCGCAGCCTGTGCGATTCCTGCCGAGGCAGCCTCGTTTCCTGGAGAAACGCTATATCAACATGTTTGCGTCGAAGATCTCGAAACATTAGTCTCCTCTTCTGGGGGAATTTAAGCCCTTCACATTAAGCGAAAGGGCTGTAACCTTTCTAGGTGGGATCATAGGTCCTAGGAGTGAGGTGATGTTGTACTCCAGCGCCCTCAACCCACATCAGTGCCAGACACACAGATAACATAGACAGGGTAACATGCAGACAAACAAGACGAATAAGAACAAGACACCAAGAGGGAAATGCAGGAGGGGGAATATAAAGTAACAGAAAAAAACATAGAAGGAAAGCCCGAGACAATCTCAATAGAGTCCCGGGTAGTCCCTCGATAGGGGGGACGGATAAGGAGGACATGGTAACCACACATGCTACCTCCTTAATTGACGCGTGAAGCAGCATACATATGGACATAGAAAGAACCCAAAAACTACCAATATGACAAAATAATGTGAACGCAGATCAGAGAATTGAACAAATAATCAATTAACTTGACAGTAAAACAGAACGGCATGCAAAGCCCCGCATGTGCTGTGGGAAGGGGGAGGCAGGAAAGCCTCCACCTCAACAGGGCACAAATCCCCAAGTGACCACAGGCCCGCCGCTGCCCGTACCCCACCATGTTACCCACAAGAGCGCCCGTGAGTGGGGATCGTCACCCGGGATACGTCAGCTGGGCGAAAGGGACCGGATCCATGATGCAGCCACGATGGCCCCCTCACGACGGAGGGCGAGGGGAGCCAGATGGGGAATAACCTCCCACTCTACTTCCACCGGTTCCAGAGGCTGCAGGGAGGGATCCGTTATTTGTAATTCCAGGGCCGGAAGGCCGAGTTGGGCCAAAAAGGCAGGAGCCCCCGCCAACGAGGCGCAGATGGTCGTGGTGCCATTGTGGAAGGCTAGCATTTTTAGGGGGAAACCCCAAGCGAAGCGGACTCCATGGCTCCTCAAATGGTCAGCGACGGGCTTCCAGGGACGGCGTCGGGCCAGCGTGGTAGGCGCCAGGTCTTGGAAGACCTGTAGCTCTGCATCTTGATATTTGAGAGGAGAGTCCCGCAGGGCCCTTAATACCGCTGCCCTTGATGTGAAATAGTGAAAGCGGAAAATCACGTCCCTAGGACCCGCTGGGGGGCCACCCTTGCCTTCAGGGCGCGGTGCACTCGGTCTAGTAAAAGTTGGTCCGCGGTAAAGTCAGGCATCAGGGAGTGTAGCAAAGTCATTACCGTCTTCTCCAGAGAAACGGAGGGAACCGACTCCGGGAGCCCCCGGAGTCGTAGGTTGTTGCGCCTCGACCTGTTGGAAAGGTCCTCCACTTGTTGCTCCAGGTGCTGGATACGTTCCGCCAATACGTTGGACCTGTCCACCACCGTGTTATGGCCTTTGGACAGCGTGGTCACCGCTTCCTCCAAAGCGGAAGTTCGGGCGCCAACCGCGTGGATCTCTCCCCGAATGGCGCGCGCCGACCTGTCCAGCTCCCCCGCCAGAAACTGCTGGACCTCGACCAGCCGGCCGAGGATCTGCTGCACATCTCCTTTAGTTGCTGCCTCAGGGGGCCCCCCGGGGCTAGAGCATGCGGAGGAAGCTGTCGGAGAGCTGCGGCCGCCATCTTGGGGAGTAGGCCCGGATGTGAGAGGGCGAAATATCGGGGCCACCTGCGTGCCCGGGGTCCCCTTCGCCCGCGATACCTTGGCGGGAGACATCAGGAGGTAGTCAGCGGTGATGGGAGTCGACTTGAGAGGGATCTGCTCCAGTTTAGCTCGGGTTCTACGGTCGTCAGGACGGAGAGATCAGCCTACACGTCTGCTCTCATCCCGCTCCAGGCCACGCCCACCAAGCTGAAGCATTTTTTATAACCTCATTTCAGAAAACAGCCTTTCTTATGGGCTTCTGGGATGCGGTACGCTTTACCGAACCTTTACATGGGGTTCCGTCACAATATCATTAATCCCGGACGCGTGTCCCGGTAGTCCTGAAAACATGCATTTGTTTCTTTGCAGAAACTCCTTAACTTCTTGGGTTTGGTTTGGACAGGGTGGCAGCAATGTGTACTGCGTCAACACCATCAGACTCTATACCCACCCCAACCATGGCGGACACCTCTCGGTCTCTCCAGGGTTTTAACAAATTTATGTGGTAGATCTGGTATGGTTTTCTTTCCCAGGCTGATGCACTCGGTAGTTTACTTCCCCTACTTTTTCAACCACCTCATATGGTCCCTGCCACTTGGCTAGGAACCGACTTTCCACCGTGGGTATAAGTACTGCTACCCGGTCCCCCACCTGAAATTGCCGCAGCTTGGCTGACCGGTTGTACACCCTTTTCTGGGCCTCCTGAGCTTTCTGCAAATGTTCCTGTACCAAAGGCATCACTTTAGAAATTCTCTCTCTCATCTGAGAGATATGTTCAATGAGCGATTTGTGTGGAGAGGACTCACTTTCCCATGTCTCCTTTACCAAATCTAGCAATCCCCGGGGTCTGCGACCATACACCAGCTCAAAAGGTGAAAACCCCGTGGAGGCCTGAGGAACCTCTCGAATAGCAAACAGCAGTGCGGGAAGCAAATGATCCCAGTCTCTTCCATCTCTCTGCACAACTCTTTTAAGCATCATTTTCAGAGTTTTGTTGAATCTTTCTACCAGACCATCCGTCTGAGGGTGATAAACAGATGTTCGCAACTGCTTGATTTGGAACAACTTGCACACATCTGCCATCACCCGGGACATAAATGGGGTCCCCTGGTCTGTCAAAATTTCCCTTGGCAGGCCAGTTCTCGAAAACATAAAAAACAACTCCCGCGCAATGGCCTTTGATGTAGGGTTTCTTAAAGGAACCGCCTCTGGATACCTTGTGGCATAATCAAGAACCACCAGAATGTAGCGGTGTCCCCGAGCAGACTTCTCTAAGGGACCCACTATATCCATAGCGATGCGCTCAAAGGGCACCTCAATTATTGGCAGAGGCACCAAGGGGTTCCTATAATGGGGTGCTGGGGCAGTTAACTGGCAAACAGGGCAGGAGGAACAGTACCTCTTAACTGCGGCACCAATCCCTGGCCAGTAAAACCGGTCTGTTATCCGGCCTCGGTTTTCTCAGCTCCCAGGTGACCACCTAGAGCATCATTGTGAGCCAGATCCAGCACCATTCTCTGGTAGGGCTGGGGTACTAGTAATTGTTCCACAATTTCTCCCCGAATTTCTGATACCCGGTAGAACAGATCATTATTGACCGCAAAGTGAGGAAATCTTTTCTCTGCATCTGGTGCTTGAGGTACCCCACTGACAACAGTTACCTGTTCGCGAGCATTTATCAACATCGGGTCACCCATTTGAGCCCTGCCAAATGCACCTCTGGACACATCTAAGTCAGGGTGTACTGGATAAGAAGAACCCTCCCCCTCATCCACCCCAAGTGTAATATCTACAGGGGATAATTCCTCTTCATCCTCTCCTACCATAACCGGCACGGGAGAGGATTCCCCCTCCTTGGGTGTCAACTCAGGTTGAGGAGCTAGGACACTCACATCAGTTACAACATTCTTATTTTGAACACATTTGAGCAACTCCTCATCAACAGTGTCCACAGTCATGTTTGGTGGGGGTGACCCTGAATTGTTCCCCAGTTCGATGGGCAGTTCAGTTTGTGCCAAGCACCACAGTTCAGCAAACAAGGGGCAGTCCCGTCCCACAATCACATCATGTATCAGAGTACTCACCACCCCGACCTCTTGGGTGACCGACGTGTTCCTGGCGGAAATGGTGACAGGGATCAGCGGATACTCCCGAGTATCCCCATGGATACAGACAACCCGGAGGGTTCTTTGTACTGGACCGAGCCTTCCGACTACCCGGGCATGCACCAGGGTGACCATACTCCCAGAGTCCAGGAGAGCTTTGGCTGGGCGGTGATTCACCCACACAGTACATTCAAACTGACCCCCCTCTAGGTCAAGGTGGGTAGTGCACGTTGTGAGGGTGTAGAAAGACACTCTCCGAGCGGATCCACACTCCATGGGCTCCTCCTGTAGCGGACACTGTGCCCGGGTATGGCCCCAGGCGCGACACCTCCAACACTGTATATCGCCAGCAGTTCGGGTAGCGACAGGCCTCTGCAGAACCGAGGAAGATGATTTTGGGGTGCTGGTTACCCCAAGGCGGGCCAGAACCTCAGCTTTCAGCCGGTCATAATTCTTTGCATCTTCTAGTGGCAGGTCAAAATATGCCTTTTGAGGGTCTCCTGTCAGAAACGGGGCAATGAGACCGGCCCATTGGTCTTGGGGCCACCCCTCTCTCTCAGCAGTCCTTTCAAACGTGGTAAGAAATGCTTCCACATCATCACTGGCAGACAGTTTTTGGAGGAAATGACTGGCCCTTATGGAGACATGGTTACCAGTAGTGACCACTGCTTGATCACGTCCAGGTGCAAGTTGCTGCATGGCCTCCCGCAGGGCATTGATCTGCGTCTGTGTGGCTACCTGCTGTGCTGCAAGTTGTGCAGCCAGCAAATGGGTGCTTTCTTGTTGGGCAGCAACAGCCTGTGCCAGGGCTTGTTGCTGCTGAGCCATCGCCTCTTCATGGCGAGTCTGGGCCTGCACATTGACAAAGACCATCTGCTTAACGAGCTCCTCCATAGCTGTGGACTTCAGTGCAGCCTTAGCCCAGGACATGCAATCAGAACACTGTCTTTTAAAAATTTCATTTTTTTTTTTTTTTTTCTTTTCACAAAAATTCCTCTTGCTTGGCGTGTGAGGGGTAGCAAATTGCCCGCATTCGAAACACCAGTTGTGACGTTTGGGGGCCCACAGAGCACGTGCACAATGTCTTTCACAAACAAAACAGTTTTATTCACCCTTTCAGGGCAGTCAAAAAGGCAACATAATAAGTACACGCTTTGGTTCAGCGAAATTAAAGCAAAGTCCTGATCTTCAGCACAAATAAACAGAGAAATAATAGTGGCTCACCAACGCTTTAAACAGTCCCAAACCTGGGGAATCCTTTCCCCAGTATGTAGAAGCCTCTCCAGCAAGGCACAGCACGTCTCCTGCTTTTGGAACACAAACACACAGCTTCCACTGATTACTTTCCTTTTCCTGAAATCCCACCATCCTCTCTGGGAGCTGCTGGCTTTAAAACTCTTCCTGGACAGGAAGATTAACCCTGTGGTTGCCCTTAAAGGGTCCACAACCCAAATAGGGGTGAAACATATTGTCCATCCAGGACCCAGCCCTGCCGACCTCTACAGTACCTAAACCTTTATTCCAAGAAGTGAAAGATTATATACAAGATCTCCTGGCAAAAGGGTGGATTGTGAAGTCCAAGTCCCCCTATTCTGCACCAGTGGTCTGCGTCCGAAAGAAAGATGGCTCACTTCGCCTGTGTATAGATTATCGCCTCCTCAATAAAAAGACTGTACCAGATAGGCACCCTCTGCCAAGAATTCAAGACTTGCTTGACACATTGGGGGTTATGCATGGTTCAGTATTCTCGACCAAGGAAAAGCCTACCATCAGGGCTTCATAGCCGAAGGTTCTAGGCACATGACAGCTTTCATAACTCCCTGGGGACTTTATGAGTGGATAAGAATTCCCTTCGGCCTGTCCAATGCACCTGCAGCGTTCCAGCGCAGTATGGAAGAAATGCTAGATTCTCTCAGAGATGAATGTTGTATACCGTACCTTGATGACGTGTTATGTTATGCCAAGTCTTTTGAGGAACACGTGGAAGGACTTCGCAAAGTTCTTCAAGCTCTCCAACATCATGGAGTCAAGCTTCGGCCTGAAAAATGTGAGCTCTTCCGAGGTGAAGTCCGATACGTGGGTCGTCTTGTGTCTGCCGAAGGTGTGCGGATCGATCCCAAAGATCTTCAAGCAGTTATGTCACTCAAAAGTCATACTCCACATACCGTCGGTGAGGTAAGAAGGCTTCTCGGCTTCCTAAGCTACTATCGCTCGTTTATCCAAGATTTTTTAGGTGTAGCTAAGCCTATGTATGAGCTCCTACAAGCAAAGCCTGGGGTGGCACCAGTTGAGTCCAGTAGGAGAAAGACCAAAGGCCCCCAAATGCCTTCCAGAACTCCTGTGGAGTGGACAAGTGAGCATCAGAAATCTCTTGAAACCTTGATTGACATGTTGATAAAGCCACCAATTCTTGCCTATCCAGACTTCAATTTACCATTCTCGCTGCACACCGATGCATCTGAAAGGGGCCTTGGGGCTATACTCTACCAGAGTTAGGATGGAAAATTAAGAGTCATTGCGTATGGCTCCCGGACACTGTCCCAGGCCGAAAGAAATTACTGCCTACATAGTGGTAAACTTGAGTTTCTTGCACTTAAATGGGCAGTGTGTGAAAAATTCAGAGACTACCTGTTCTATGCTCCACATTTTACCATTTACACAGACAACAATCCCCTGACCTACATAATGAGCACTGCGAAGCTGAATGGGGTTGGCCATCGCTGGGTGGGAGAATTGTCCGACTACCACTTTGATGTGAAATATAGGCCTGGTAAAATAAATATTGATGCTGACACACTGTCGCGTATCCCCCTTGACATTGAAAAGTATACCACTGAGTGCACTGAGCAATTGTCATCTGAAGTGGTGCGAGCAGTCTGGGATGGAGCTCGCGCAGCCAAAAAGAAAGATGTGGCTTGGGTTGCAGCACTCAGTATGTCGTCTATGGAAACTGACCCAACATCCCAAGGTTCATTGTTGCCAAGAATAAATAAAGATGAAATCTCCAAAGCTCAACGGGAGGATCCAGTGATAGCCAAGATATTGAAGATGAAGGAGGAAATCAAGGTGCCAGATGAAAGTCTAAAGAAAACCGTGACTGGAGCGGCCAAGAAACTTTTGTATGAATGGAACAAACTAATTATAGAGGATGGATGTCTCTATAGGCAAACAGCTCAAAACAAACAACTTGTTCTCCCAACCCAGTACCCAGTATAAGCAACTTTCTTTGGAGCACTTACATGACAACATGGGACATCTGGGCACAGAACGGGTTCTTCATCTGATGAGACAAAGATTCTACTGGCCATATATGAAGAAGGAAGTAGAGGAGTATATCACAAAGAAGTGTCCCTGTATTAAGCAAAAGAAACCAACGACCCATGTCCGAGCACCCATGGGGAGTATAACATCCAGCTCACCTCTAGAACTTGTTTGCATCGACTACCTGCACTTAGAGCCAAGCCGGGGTGGGTATGAGTATATACTAGTGGTCGTAGATCACTTTACTAGGTTTGCGCAAGCTTATCCTACTAAAAACAAGTCTGGCCGTACAGCAGCTGAGCGTCTTTTCAATGATTATATCCCTCGGTTTGGTTACCCTGGAAAGCTACACCATGACCAGGGCAGGGAATTTGAAAATGAGCTTTTCAGGAACCTTCGGGAACTTGCTGGAGTACGCCATTCGAGGACCTCTCCGTATCACCCTCAAAGTAACCCAGCTGAGAGATTCAACCGGACTCTCCTCCAAATGCTCCGGACCTTGGCTGATAAGGAAAAGATACGTTGGAAAGATCACCTTCCCCAGATCGTCCATGCATATAATTGTACACGTCACGAGTCAACTGGGTATTCCCCATTCTATTTACTGTTTGGACGCCACCCTCGCCTTCCTGTTGACTTGATATTTGGGCTCGTTGAAGAGGATGAGGGATTAACTCATAAGGGATTTGCTGATCATTGGGCTGGAAAGATGGCTGAAGCATATCAAATATCAAATGAAAACAGTAAGCAATCAAGTGCGCGGGGCAAAGCTCAATATGACTTGAAGGTCAAAGGTGTTATTCTGAAGCCTGGAGACAGAGTTCTTGTTAGAAATTTGAGAGAGCGAGGAGGCCCAGGGAAACTAAGATCATACTGGGAGAAGATCATCTATGTGGTGAAAGAGCAAGTAGCAGACAATCCGGTTTATGTGGTGAGTCCTGAGAATGGGAACAAAAGTGGAACTAGAACCCTGCACCGAAACCTATTACTGTTGGTGAATGACTTGCCTGTGGAGACACCATCACACCCACTGAAACACGGGAACCAGAAACAAAGCAGACAAGGTAACAGGGAGAAGACAAGAGAACCTACCTACCACAGTGACATCACCGATTCAGATGAGGAAAGCTCTGAAAGATACTGGTTGAGAATTCCTGAGAGTTGGACAGAGCATAAGAGACAGCATACTTACCGGCAAGGTTCAAAACTGAACCATGAGAACTCTCTTGTCGAAATGACGTCACCATCACCTGAGAGAACCGTGCGAGAAAGAGATCAAGTCCAAGTCCCACAGGAACAGAGACACAGTTTGATCGAGACTCAATCACCAGAAGAAGTGATCCTGAATTCAACATTTCCACCTGAAGTCAGTGGAGATAGTGATAGTGAATGTGCCCTGCGTGATGAAGCGGAAAGTCTGACATCAGAAAGCTGTATCGAACCAAGACGGTCAGTGAGAGGGAGTAAGCCAAGACAAGTGTTTACGTACGAAACACTGGGTCAACCATTGCTACAACCACAGACTATGCTCCACAGTGTAGCAGCATATACCTTTCCTCACTTACCTGTATTGGCTACACCATATTATATGCCACCACTCTCATACTACCCGTTTCACGACTCATACAATATGGTACCATGTATTCCCACAGGGGCAGCATATTAAGTTAAGAAAGTGGTGTTCTGGACATAGTAATCTTGCGCCTGAGTGTATACATATTTTTTTTTTGTAGCTGGTGCCCATTTTATTTTGTCGGGGAGGATGTGACACATACGAGGTATGTGCACAATTATATAAAGTAAGTAATTGTCATGTATAGTGGTGACATCGAAAGGTATGTGTTTATGTTTTCTATGTGGTATATGGTGCCTATAACAAGTCACTATTAGAATGCAGCTCTCTGCTGCAGCAGCAGGGGACTGTTATTATGACGCACAGGGTCTTATGTTCCAGAAGGATTGGGGGAAGATTATAGGTGTGGCACTGGTGATGTGTTCCTGCTTACCCTCATAACCACGAGGATACTGTGGAAACAAGCAGCCAATCTGTCTGTCTCCTCATTCTTTCCTGTTTTTACAGGTAAGCCTAAAGCAGGAAGTAACTCCCAAACACTTAAAATAAAGAATCCATGTTATATACAGCTGTATTAACTGTGCAGAGAGTCAGATGGGAGACAATAAGAGAGATATCCTTAATGTAAACACTAGGAGGGTGAAGGCTCCAGTTACTCTGCAATAATAATGGTAAAAGCAGTATTTCCTGATGCAGAGTCAGTTATGTACATTTAAATGTACTCAATATGCCGAAATCTTAGATGCATTATTATTTGTTATTAGAAAGGAATTGTTCTATGTCTTGGCAGATATGACATCCACTTATGTGCAGAAGGAAAAGGAATAGCTGTAGCACGCTGCACACTGTATATAATAGGATGTATAGTCTGTGAGACGGATTCACAACTTTCCACAGGAAAAGTTAGATATTTTGCGAAAATGAAGATGACATGTTAATAGGTCATTTAGAATGAAAATGTTATTGTTTTAAAAGCATTTGGAAAATATGCATTTAATAAAGATAACCACGAGGATACTGTGGAAACAAGCAGCCAATCTGTCTGTCTCCTCATTCTTTCCTGTTTTTACAGGTATTTACATCTGTCTGCTGGCCCTCTGAACGGGGTCTGCAACACATACCTGAGCTCCCTGTACCTGTATTCTGTCATGATTGGACCTGTTATTGACCTCTGCTTGTTTTCTGACTATTCTGCCTTCTGTTGCCCTAGACTATTTCCTTGTACTACGCTCCTGCACTAATATCGACCCGGCTATTCCCTTTGACCATTCTATACTCTGTATTCCTGATTCTGGCTCGTCTGACTACCCCCGTGTTGCTGACCTGGTTTTGTATTACGACATTGTCTTTGATTAACCCTTTCTGTCTAGCTAGTATATATATACCTGGCCAATTGTAAGGACCAGACAGTTAAGGATTCTTTTACGGCTACCCTGTTGGTAGCTTTTGGGCTCTGTGGAGTGTTGGGCTTTAAGGACTGCATGTGGGATCCGGGAACCGTGACATTACGATCTGGCCAAATGGATCCCGCAGACTTAGCACAGCATTTGAGTAACTTTGTATCCAGACAGGACGAGCAGGACCATAGAATGGATCAGTTTGCTCTCGCCTTACAAACTCACCTTACAAACTATCCTGACTCGTACAGCTCACCTGGAACCAGCTGGGGTTGCACCTCCGCCTGCCATACCTGTGTCCCCTGTCGTTCAGACTTCCCAGGTACACATGACCGCTCCTATGAGGTTTGACGGTACTCCCTCGGAGTGCCGGGGATTTTTGGTCCATGTGGATATTCATTTCAAACTAAATCCACAAATGTTTAACACTGACATAGCCAAAGAAGGGTTCATTATTAAGCATCTGTCTGGCAGAGCGTTGACATGGGCGAATCCTCTATGGGAAGCAGAGAAGCCTATCATACTGAACTATAAAGAATTCATAGACGAGTTAAAACGTATGTTTAATCCTACCAGAAAGGCCAAGGTAGCTGGCAAATCCTTGTTCCGCATACGTCAAGGGAACAGGACTGTGTCTGATTATGCTATAGAATTTAAAACGTTGGTTTCTGACGTGAACTGGACTAATGAGGCTCTGGTTCTGGCTTTTATGGAGGGGTTATCAGAGTCGTTGATGCATGAGTTGGCTCCTCGTAAATTACCTGAGGTGTTGAGTGAACTCCTAGATTATTGTATAGATCTGGATGATCAGATAAGGGACAGAAGAACACCAAGAGAGAAACCTAAGAGACCGTTACCAAGGTTGGCCCCTGTCTTTCAGGCACCACCTAGAGAGTTATCTCCTCCCTCTGAGCCAATGCAACTAGGCCATACTAGGCTGACAGAGGAAGAGAGAACAAGTCGTCTTTGTGAGGGATCGTGCCTGTATTGTAGTGTAAAAGGACATTTACGACGTCAATGTCCTGCTCGCCCTAGAATGCATGATAGGTCGGAAAACTACCGCACCTAAGGCAGCTGAGGAGACAGGCCTTGGGTGTGATGTTCATGTCTCCTGTTAAAGACACTAGACTCTTGTTACCAGTATCCATAGCTTGGGAGACCAAGACCACGCATACTACCGCTTTTGTTGATTCTGGGGCTGCTGGTAATTTAATTGATGTTGAATACGCTTCCTCCATCTCTCTCCCTCTGGTTGTAAGAGAGACACCCTTGGCCGTCGAAGCCATAGACTGTAGGCCGTTATCCTGCCCCAGGATAACTCACGATACGGTTACAGTGGTTCTTACCACTGGTCTCTTGCACAAAGAAGAGATCATATTTCAGGTTATCCGTTCACCTTCCAATCCTGTTATGCTTGGTTTCCCTTGGTTGGTGGAACATAATCCTGTTATTGATTGGGCTAAGGGAGAGATACAGTCTTGGAGTCCTGCTTGTTTTGTGAATTGTTTAATACCCATTCAGCATATTGGTGCCCTGAACACACCTACAGCTCCTCCATTGTCTACAGAGGTTCCTGACTGGTATGCCGACCTCAGGGCTGTATTCGATAAAAGAGAGGCAGAGAAACTACCTCCATATAGACCGTATGATTGCGCCATAGATATTCATCCAGGTACCATGCCTCCTCGAGGCAAAGTATATCCTTTATCCATAAAGGAGAACCAAATCATGGAGGAGTACATAAAGGAGAATTTGGAGAGATGTTTTATCAGACGTTCCTCTTCTCCAGCAGGGGCTGGGTTATTTTTTGTGTCTAAAAAAGAAGGAGATTTACACCCGTGTATCGATTTATAGGGGGCTTAACAAGATCACCATCAAGAATGTGTACCCTATCCCTCTTATATCAGAACTGTTCGACAGGTTAAGGGGATCAGCAGTATACACAAAACTCGATTTAAGAGGGGCTTACAACCTGATACGTATAAAAGAGCGGCATGAGTGGAAAACAGCATTTAACACCAGGAGTGGGCATTATGAATATCTGGTCATGCCTTTCGGTCTCTGTAATGCTCCAGCTGTATTCCAAGATTTCATAAATGATGTGCTCAGAGAGTTTTTGCAATCCTTTGTTATCGTATACCTAGACGATATACTGATTTACTCTCCCGATCCGAAAACCCACCATGAACATGTCAGACAGGTATTAGCAAAACTACTAAACAATGGTCTTTATTGCAAACCGGAGAAGTGTTTATTCGACATTACTACTGTGAAATTTATTGGGTACATTATCACTCCAGAAGGTTTTGAGATGGATCCTTCCAAACTCACGGCCATCTCAGAATGGCTTCTTCCCCAAGGCCTCAAAGCCATACAGAGGTTTTTGGGGTTTTCCAACTACTATAGGAGATTTATCAAGAATTATTCTGCTGTAGCTTCTCCTATCATTAATATGACACGTAAAGGTCTGAAGAACCAGGTCTGGTCTTCACAATCCAAACAGGCATTCGAAGCTCTCAAACAGGCTTTCACTTCCGCTCCAGTGTTACGGCATCCTGATCCCAGAATTCCATTTGTTCTTGAGGTTGATGCTTCCGAGATAGGCATTGGGCCTGTCCTATTTCAAAGAGAGTCTCCAGGGAAGCCTCTACATCCTTGTGGGTTCTTTTCAAGAAAATTATCACCAGCAGAACGCAATTATGATATCGGTAACAGAGAATTGCTTGCTATTGTGTCTGCCCTGTCAGAGTGGAGACATTTGTTGGAAGGTACTCTTGACCCTTTGTTAATAATCACTGATCATAAGAACCTTACGTACATCGGGGATGCTAAAAGTTTGAACTCGAGACAGGCCAGGTGGTCATTACTACTGTCTCGGTTTAATTTTGTATTGACTTACAGACCAGGTGACCGCAATGTAAAGGCTGTTGCCTTATCTCGTCAATATGACCCGTATGAGTCTAATACACAAGACCACAATCCTATAGTTCCTCCTGAACGTATTGTGGCTTCCACTGTCTTGTCTGTTTCCTCGCCTTTCCTGGAACGCCTCCAAGCAGCTCAAATGGGGGCTCCACCTAACAAGCCTCCAGATATGTTGTTTGTTCCTGAAAAGGAAAGACAAGAATTACTCATAATGTTTCATGATTCAAAACCAGCAGGTCATCCTGGTATTACTAAGACTCTTACCAGTATCTCCAGACAGTTCTGGTGGCCCACCATGCGACAGGACGTACGTCTGTTTGTTTTGGCTTGTCAAGTCTGTGCCAGAAGCAAAACCAGTAAAACCTTGCCTGTCGGTTTATTGCAGCCTTTACCCATTCCTAATAGGCCTTGGTCTCATCTATCCATGGATTTTATTGTGGACTTGCCGAGGTCCAAGGGTCATACTGTGGTTCTGACAGTTGCAGACCGCTTCTCCAAAATGGCTCATTTTGTTCCTTTACCTAAGCTTCCTACAGCCAAAGAACTGGCGGCCTTCTTTGCTAGAGAGATTGTACGAATACATGACTGAAATAGTCTCTGACAGAGGAGCTCAGTTCGTCTCTCGTTTCCGGAGGGATTTCTGTGCGGAAATGGGGGTGCGATTGGCCTTCTCTTCAGCATATCATCCACAAACCAATGGGGCAGCAGAGAGGGCAAATCAGGGTCTCGAGCAGTACATACGTTGCTTTACCACACAACAGCAAGACAATTGGTCGGTTTTGTTGCCCTGGGCCGAGTATGCACGTAATAACGCCGTTAACGAGACCACTGGCCACTCTCCTTTTTCTGCTATCTATGTTTTTTTCCCTCCGGCTCTACTGCTTCAGTTTGCTGAACAGGCCATCCCGGCTCTCAATGAACATCTCACACAACTACAAGACATTTGGAGACAGATTCGTGAAAACATGGAGCGCAATGTTGCTGTCCAGAAACGCAAGGCTGACAGGCATAGGTTACAGGCTCCTTCCTACAACGTGGGGGATAGAGTTTGGTTGTCCACTAGGAATGTGAAGTTGCGGGTGCCTTCTATGAAAATGGCACCTCGGTTTATCGGTCCATACAAGATCATTTGCCGCATTAACCCTGTGGCTTATGCTCTTGCCCTTCCTAGACATCTTCGTTTGCACAACGTTTTCCACACCTCCCTACTGAAGCCTTTGTTGTGTAACAGGTACACGCGGGTTGTTCCTCCTCCTGTTCTGGTTGATGGAAAAGCAGAGTATGAGGTTAGGAAAGTTCTGGATTCTATGCTGTTCAGGGGTGCTCTGCAGTACTTGGTCGATTGGGTGGGTTATTGTCCCGAGGACCGGTCCTGGATTCCTGCTTCCAACATGTCTGCCTCTAGGTTGGTCAGGGCGTTCCATGCCTCGCACCCCGATCGCCCCGGTGGTCGTCCTGCCACTCGCCCCGGTGGTCGTCCTGCCACTTGTCCTGTTGGTCGTCCGGTGGCCTCCCGTGGAGGGGGGTACTGTAACATTGGGGGCTTCCAGCCCCTCCGGTGTGCTCGGCGGCAGCATGTCTGATGCTGCTCGCTTGCCAGCGCCCGGTTTAAATAGAGACAGGCAGGGAGGTGGCTGCATGAGGCGCGGCTTGAGAGGGGGACACGGTCTGGTGACGCGTACCTATCAGAGGAGTCCAGGTCTTTTACAAACCAACAGTTCCTTCTAAGCAGTGCCAGATCGTGGTTATCCATACCTGAGCTCCCTGTACCTGTATTCTCTCGTGATTGAACCTGTTATTGACCTCTGCTTGTTTTCTGACTATTCTGCCTTCCGTTGCCCTAGACTATTTCCTTGTACTACACTCCTGCACTAATATCGACCCGGCTATTCCCTTTGACCATTCTATACTCTGTATGCCTGATTCTGGCTCGTCTGACTACCCCCGTGTTGCTGACCTGGTTTTGTATTACGACATTGTCTTTGATTAACCCTTTCTGTCTAGCTAGTATATATATACCTGGCCAATTGTAAGGACCAGACAGTTAGGGATTCTTTTACGGCTACCCTGTTGGTAGCTTTTGGGCTCTGTGGAGTGTTGGGCTTTAAGGACTGCATGGTGGGATCCGGGAACCGTGACACCCGGTTTGGGGCGACACAGTAAGTCCCCGCTGGTTTCCTTCTGTACTAGAAATTAACATTCAGCCAGCGGCGCTCTCTGAAAACGCCACGGTGGCGCCTGTAGCGTGCCTGCATCCCAGTCTAACACTGGAGCAGGCACGTTGCACTGGCGCCGCCCCCTCACGTGACACGTCACATGAGGGGGCGGCGCAGGCACCACTGCACCGTTTTTACAGTGCGCCGCTGGCTGCCTGTTAATTTCTAACAGAGGCAGAGGGAAACCGGCGGGGGCCCAGTGTGTCGCCCCAAACCGGGCCCCTACTGACCCGTGGGCCCTCGGGCAGTGCCCGAGTGCCCGATGGGTCAGTCCGCCCCTGGCAACAGCCATCTTTAAAACCAGAAAGCGTCTGGCTGTTTAAACAGGAGGTGCGGGCCTTGAAAGGAAGGAGTGTGTCCAATTTAATTTAGGGGGTGCACGAGTTTAGTCAGGCCTAGGGCAGCACAAAACCTAAATACACCACTGGACAGAGGTATTTTATTGTTAAGCCTTTACAGGGCTTTTTTTGTGGCAGTTCATGCTGGTACGCAGTCTGATTGGCGGCGCTGCAGCGTGCCTCCCACACTCGTAACGCGAGTCTGGGAGCTGCACGCTACATTGGCGCTGCACGCTCTCGCGTGACGTGCGAGATTCACGATGGCAGGTCACGTGACCCACCAACGTGACATCACACACGAGAGAAGAGGCGGCACCAGCGCTAAGGAGGAGAGCGGAGCCAGCGTGAAGGACGGAGCAGCCAAGGCCTGCTGGTGAGTAGCGATAGGGGTGGGCCTGCCTTGCTAAAAAAAAAACTGGGGACCTGCCTTGCTAAAAAAAGAGGGACCTGCCTTGCTAAAAAAAGAGGGACCTGCCTTGCTAAAGAAAAAAAATGGGGACCTGCCTTGCTAACAAACACAGGGACCTGCCTTGCTAACAAAAACAGGGACCTGCCTTGCTAAAGATGAAAAACAGGGACCTGCCTTGCTAAAGAAAAAAAATGGGGACCTGCCTTGCTAAAAAAAACAGGGACCTGCCTTGCTAAAAAAACAGGGACCTGCCTTGCTAAAAAAACAGGGACCTGCCTTGCTAAAAAAACCAAAAACGGGGACCTGCCTTGCTAAAATAACGGCCTGCTTTGCTTGAAAAAAAACCAGGACCTGCATTGCTAAAAAAACGGGACCTGCGTTGCTAAAAAACAAACTAGGACCTGCCTTGCTAAAAAAAACGAGACCTGCCTTGCTAAAAAAAGAGGGACCTGCCTTGCTAAAGAAAAAAAATGGGGACCTGCCTTGCTAAAAAAACAGGGACCTGCCTTGCTAATGTAGCGCTCACTCCCGGAGGAGCCGCTGAAATTGAACCTCGGGTCAGTCTCCCCGCACTAGGGAATAAATATACTCCAGCACCGTTGTGGATCTTATAAATTATATAGTTTACTAGAATAAATGGCATATAATGATTAACACGGTGTTCGTATATATATATTTACAGTACTTCGTAATGCGGGAAACGCGCAGCGGAAAAGAAATACGATGCTTCGTAATTCGAGGAACGCGCAGCGGAAAAGAAATACAATGCTTCGTAATTCAAGAAACGCGCAGCGGAAAAGAAATAAAAATAAATCTTTAACCCCTTTTGTGTTTGGGGAGTGAGTCCCGCACAGGTTATGTCCCAGAATGTAAGTGTGTGTGTGTGTTACGGTACCCGGGTACAATATTCAACTGGCCAGTGAATTGCTTATGAGGTATCTTCGACTAGTCAAGTTGGGGCCCTGTGGGTTTTGGAAACAAACAGCAGCGTGCTTTATTTTCACAACGGCCTGGAAGGCCTCTCACCCATCCGACAGATACTTGATGCTCCGCTCGACCCAGGACGTCTCTCCGCTCGATGTTGACTGGGGTTCTCCTGGTTACTGGATCCGCTGTCTGGCTTTCTGTAGCTGCCGCAAGATATCCAGTTCACCGCCTGCTCTCCCTGTCCAATCGGTCTGCGGTACTCCTAACTCGGGGTTCTCCGGCTTCCTCAATATCAGCGCGGGTAGTCCTGCGAATCACTGGGTCTTCCTCTGGTAAGGCTGAATAACCCGGTCTTTAGCTCCGTCAGGCCCCAGCTGCGCTCCGGCCTAGTCACTGTCTCATTCTGCTGCTCTGCGTCTTGTTCCTCTCACTCCCTGGCGCGCTCTGCCAGCTCTCTCCACGAGGCTCAGGATGTAAGTGTCTGTGTCCCACCCACTTCCTGTCTCTGCTCCCAAAGCATGCCGGGAAATGTAGTCCCAATGTTCAATTTCTCTCATCGCGCTTGTCTCCCTCCAGTGGCCAAAAATAGGTACTGCCACGACAGGGAATTAAACCCAGCGCTACACTAACAAAAATAGGGACCTGCCTTGCTAAAGATGAAAAACGGGGACCTGCCTTAGTAAAGATGAAAAACGGGGACCTGACTTGCTAAAGAAAAAAAATGGGGACCTGCCTTGCTAAAAAAATAAAACAAACGGGGACCTGCCTTGCTAAAATAACGACCTGCTTTGCTAGAAAAAAACCCGGGACCTGCCTTGTTAAAAAAACGGGACCTGTCTTGTTAAAAAAACGGGACCTGCGTTGCTAAAAAACAAACTAGGACCTGCCTTGCTAAAAAAAACGGGACCTGCCTTGTTAAATGAACAATTTGCCTTGTTAAAAAAACGGACATGCCTTGCTAAGAAAAACGGGGATCTGCCTTGCTAAGAAAAACGGGGATCTGCCTTGCTACAAAAAAAACTAGGACCTGCCTTGCTAAAAAAAAACTAGGACCTGCCTTGCTAAAAAAAAACAGGACCTACCTTGCTAAAAAAAAACTGGAGGGGCGTGTCTAGCTGCCGAGGAGAGCAGTCGCCTATCTGCTGTGCTCCGGCCCGCGCCGAGGAAATCGGGTGATCGTGGCCGGTACCTTAATTTTATTTTGGAGTGCTCTCCTTGGCCTGTTTGCTGCCGGGCTCAAGATCGCTCTGACCCGTCTTGGGGGCTGCTGTGGCGGAGCTGCGGGCCATTTTAGGGTCGCATAGCTGACTCTTCGCTCCGGTGGCCATTTTGAGGCCTGTTTTTTCGGACCTCGAGGTGGCCTGGGTTGGAGACCCCGGGAGAGCAGCGTATGCCTGGAATGGGGAAGAAGACGAGGAAGTTAGGGGAGGCAGAGGGCCCTCGTCTTCCGGACATCCGAGTCTCCCTGGAAGTGGGACAGGACGGTGGACAACAGAGTGGCAAAGGTGAGGCTCCGGCCTACTCGGGCTCCTCAGACGAGGCGGGCCCACCCCCATCCCCGAAGTCGAGAACTGGCGACACAGGGCCACGTACCCAAGCTCCACCACTCACTATGGCAGACCTACAAAAGGTCATGGAGGACTTTAGGGGCCTGTGGCGTAGCGACCTCCTTGAGATGCGCACAGCGGTGGAAACATTGCAGACCCAGGTCACCGAGGTCCATACTCACTCCCAGGAAACAGCGGCGTCCCTGGTCGCCACGGATGCCAGGGTCACTGATCTCCAATCTCAGGTTACCCGCCTGAGTTCTGCGGTGCTAGCCTTGGAGACCCGACATAGACGCCGGAACACTCGGATACGGGGTATCCCGGAAGAGGTACGTGCTGAGCGGCTTCTTGCCTTTGTTCAAGGCTTGGCATCTCATCTCCTCCCAAATGCTGAAGCTCCGCTGGACTCTCTTATAGTCTCAGCCATGAGACTCAGGAAGGCTGCCACTGCACCTGAAAATGCACCCCGCGATGTTGTTGTGATGGCCAAGGATGTGCTTATCCAGTCCCAGCTTCTTGCTGCGGCTGGTCCCACCTATAAAGTTGAATATGCCTCTACTTGTGTTATTCTGTACTGGGACTTGCCCTTCCTGGCTCTGGCTGCTCGACGTCGATTCAGAGAAATCACTACTCTACTTCGGGACCAAGAGGTCCATTATCATTGGGGGGCCTCCGGCACTCTCGTTTAGACCTGGAAAGGCAAGACCTATTCGTTGGCAACCCTGGACGAGGCACGGGAAGTGGTGGCCGCCTTGGGGATCGGTGCGCAGCAGGATCCCGGTTGCCCTACTCATTCTCTGGACACTGGCTGATATGGTTGGCTACGCTTTAGGATCCCTGGCTGATATTGCCTACTCGCATGGCCTTTTCTTTAATCCCCTCTCCAGATATGTTTCGCCCCTTGTGGACAACCTCCCTCTCATAGTTCGCTGAGTGTGTACCCTCCACCTGCTGTTAGGCCCTGCTTACACCTCCCCCTTTTAGCACTTGCGACTCTACAGGAGGCTGTTCTTGTTTTAGGACTCTCTGCCGAGGTTTTTGATTCTCCCCTCCCTCCTTAATTGTGTTTGTCCGAGTGACCCTGCAGACCGCCTTGTTGACGTTTGGGATTTACGAGTTATCTACAGGGGCATCGGGATTACCTTCCCTCCCCCCTTTTTTTTTAATGGGACATTGGGTAGTAGCCTGGGCGAGCCGCTAGGGTGCCAACCTAGGCTCTGGCCATCCTCTTGGCCCCAGGTCTCCCAGCCATGTGGCCTCTTTCATGGCCCCCGGCCTCCTAAAGGGTGTCGGGGCGAGCCAGAAATGCCGCGTCTTAATGGTCTGTCCTTTATTCCCCCCTTTTTTTTATTTTTATTTATTTATTTTACTTTTCTTCCCTTTTTATCCCCCCCCCTTTTAATTTTTTTGCTGATGCCCCACTGTCGGACTACAATATATTTTTATTTTTCAGATTTTTCCCACCTGAGTTGTTCTGTTTCACTCGCCCCTTCTTATCCTTTTCCCATTTCGAGATATCTCTTTGTATTTGCCGTTGTACGGCCCTGCGTGGCCATTGAAGTTTTCATGCAGTTGATTTGCTTTTATAATAATAATAAAAAAAACAAAAAACTGGACCTACCTATAAACAAAAAAGGGACCTGCCTAGAAACAAAAATGGGGACCTGCCTAGAAATAATGCTGCTTCCTCCCAGCCACTGAGGAGGAAGTCAATTCCTTACTGTCCTCCTCACATCTAACCACTTGCCCACTTGACCCCATTCCCTCACATCTAATTCCTCCACTCTCCCCTGCTCTCACACACATCTTCAATCTTTCTCTCTCCACCGGCTCCTTCCCATCCACCTTCAAACATGCACAGGTTACTCCCATACTAAAGAAACCCTCCCTCGATCCGTCCTGTATCCCTGCTTCCGTTCACATCTAAGCTCTTGGAAAAACTAATTTTCAACCGCCTCTCCCTCTTCCTGTCCTCTAATTCCTACTCGACCTCCTGCAATCTGGTTTCCGTCCCCTACACTCAACCGAAACTGCCCTCAAAGTCACCAACGACCTCCTAACTGCTAAAAACCAGGGCCACTATTCTATTCTCATCCTGCTTGACCTCTCGGCTGCTTTTGACACTGTCGACCACCCCCTCCTTCTACAGACTCTCAGCTCTCTTGGTCTCTGACACTGCACTCGCTTGGGTTGACTCTTATCTATCCAACAGGTCCTTCTCTGTGCCCTTTGCTGGTAACTCCTCCTCTTCATTGCCTTTATCTGTTGGTGTACCTCAAGGCTCTGTCCTAGGTCCTCTGCTCCTTTCTATCTACACCTCCTCCCTGGGCATAATCATTAACAGCTTTGAGTTCAACTACCACCTCTATGCTGATGATACTCAGATCTACCTCTCTACCCCTGATCTCTCTCCTTCTGTCCTTTCCAAAGTCGGCGACTGTGTATCTGGCATCCCCTCCTGGATGGCCTCTCACCACCTAAAGATTAACATGTCTAAGACTGAGCTGTTGCTAATTCCTCCTCCTAATGCCTCCCCACCTCCTGACTTTTCTATCCCAGTGGAGGGTATCACTATCACCCCATCAAACCAGGTTCGCTGTCTCGGAGTTACTCTTGACTCTGCTCTTTCCTTCATCCCCCACATCCAGTCTCTTTCCTCCTCCTGCCGCTACCAACTACGCAATATTTCCAGAATTCGACCATTTCTTACTGCTGACACCACAAAACAACTCATCCATGCCCATGTAATCTCCCGACTCGACTATTAATAATCTCTTATCTGGCCTCCCTCTCTCCCGCCTCTCCCCCCTACAATCCATTCTAAATGCCTCTGCCAGGCTCATTCACCTCACCCGCCGGTCCCATCTGCGAATCCCTTCATTGGCTCCCTATCCACTGCAGAATTAAATTCAAAATCCTTACCCTGACCTATAAAGCTCTCACTAACTCAGCTCCCCACTACCTGTCCTCACTAATCACCAAATACACCCCAGCCCGCTCCCTAAAGTCAAACAGTGACCTGCGCCTACCTTCTCCCCGCATCACCTCTACCCATGATAGACTGCAGGATTTCTCACGCGCAGCCCCCATTCTCTGGAACGCTCTCCCTCGTATGGTCAGACTTTCCCCTAGTTTCCCTTCCTTCAAATGCTCACTTAAAACATTCCTATTTAGTGAAAAAAAAGGTTGTGAGGGTCCTGAGGACAAGCAACAGCACTAGTGGCCTGCTCTACGGTGGGGCCCGCTCAGGTCTCACAGGGTTTTTGCTCGATTGTGCCATTACAGGGACGAAGGCTCCATGTGCAAATCAGCCTGCACTCACCCAGAAAGGGTGGCCAGTACTGATTGGCAAGGACGTCATCACTGCACAAGAGATGCAGCAACCCCCGACGATCGTTTTGGCCTTGTTAGGACTTGTCAGGAGGGTATAGCTGACACCCATCTAGGCACTTCGAGCAAGGGGTCCACGTCAGCTATACCCTCCTGACGAGGCCTAACAAGGTCGAAACGATTGTCGGGGGTTGCTGCAAGACATTTTTTGTTTTTTCTGGAAAAATTTAGAAAACCTAAAATGTGTAATATGTTCTTTTACAATGATATATATGTCTAATATAGATTTAATACCATATCATAACATTAGGACCTTAATGAAAGACTTCTGAGACTTTAAAGTCTTAAACCATTACAATTTCTCTCAGCTGAGGACAAGCAAATCCTGGAATACAATTCAAGTAACACGTCTCAATGCAGTACTAGGACAACAAAAATAGGCATTTCAGCCTCTAGGGGGCGCTGCAGGGAAAAGGCTTCAGTTTAGCATGATTGTGAGCTCCATCTTGTACCTCCTAC
Source organism: Leptobrachium leishanense (assembly GCA_009667805.1). NCBI lineage: Eukaryota > Metazoa > Chordata > Amphibia > Anura > Megophryidae > Leptobrachium > Leptobrachium leishanense. Next base: position 199,815,867 of record CM019064.1, read on the forward strand.
AGTGGTTGTTGGGATACTTACAGTTGATGATAGTTTCTGTCTTCTCAGGCCTTAATGGACAGGTAAGAGGATAAAATTTGTCCCTATTTGGTCCCTGTTAACGTTCTCCCCAGCACAGTCTGGGATTCTGCAAAATATATCCCTCCTGCAACATGGTGGCTAGGTCTCTGCACAACACGACCTTTGACACCTCTTGCATCTCGCTTCCTTCAGATTCTGCATCTTCTGCTGGTGCTGTGAAAGAATCTGCTCTATGTTTACTAATATGCAAACCAAATCAAGAAACAAACTAACCCGTGAAAGGGGAGAAACGCTTGTTTCAATCCATGCAAACCTTACGTTTTTAGAAGTTAATGAGAAAAAAGACAAATATGGAGAGGAAGAAGAAACAGAATATGATAGATCAGAAAATGAGATTAAATTGCATGTATTGCATATGTTGTGTCTTTTGTTTCCTTTTCTCTATTTTTTTTAAAGCACCGCTAGAATGTTAAACCTCAACATGGAGTTTAAATATTGATGTATCCATCTCCTACAGGCACAAATAATGCATTTACTTCCTTTTGCTGTTGGTGCTGCTCAGGGGCAAATTTGATATAGAAATATATATATTTCTATGTTTTTCTTATTGATGGTTAATTGCTTTTATTGTTGCTCTTTAGGAGGGCTGGTTACGTGTTCTTATGGTTGTTACTTCTTCTCACACTATCCTATACAGTCCTTGTTATTCCATTTGAAACAAAAGATAAAATTCTAAGGCTAGGGTCAGACTGAGGCAGTGCGAACGCGCGTTCTGGCGCACTTAATCACGGCCGTGCTAGCAGCAGATGCCGGGCAATGACGGCCAATATACGAAGTACGGTCGCACAAAAGTCCGGCTGCGCAACGCAAGTGGAAAATGAACGCATTTTTTCGAGAACGTTAAACCACTAAAGTACTGACGTACAGAGTGCGCTGCGTCCGCTAGCGGTGTGTGTGCGTGATTAGGAGACGTCAGAACGCTGCTAATGTCCGGCCAACATAACGTCCAGACCCAAAAAGGGTTTTATTGATGATCCGTACAAAATCACGGATGAAACTGCGCATAGTAATGACCGCTATTGCGTATTCCGTGAAAAAATACGTCCATTCTTCGAACGCACATTTTCACGGACAACGTGAAAAATGCGTTAGTCTGACCCTAGCCTAAAAAGCAAATTCAGTTACAAATTAACTGTACTTTTATTTCAAAAATCGTAAATTACAAAAAAAGCATTGTCTTTTCAAAGAAAAGAAAAAAATCGGAACCCAAAATTTTGCCTAAAAAATCCAGAAAAGTACCTAAAAAATAATTAAAAAGGCGGATTAAAAAAAAAAATGATTGAATAAAAATGAAAATATTTTTTACATTGAGTCCCATGGGCTTCACGCACGGCGGTTTTACTGTGCAATGCATCTTTTTCATGTTTCCCTGCCCTGCATGGCGGTTTAACTGTATAATGCATCTTTTTCACGTTTCTCTGTATACAGAGGTTTTACTATACAATGCATCTATTTCATGTTTCTCTGCAAACAGCGGTTTTACTACACAATGCATCTTTTTCATGTTTACCTACCGCGGCACGGCGGTTTAACTATACAATGCATGTTTTTCATGTAAACTTGTACCAAATCGTCCCAGCATCGTCCGATAATTCCAAATAAATTTGGAAAGATCGCTAGTCTGTTGTAAACACATAAAATCGTCTGAAATCGTCCGATGGTGGTCGAATGCAGTGGAAGAGGGCTGATTCACCTGCATGTTGTATGATCGGTCAGGCAACTTCAGATATTGGATGATCGCACTATCGCACAAATACGGTGCCCGTGGACATCCAGCCTTAACCAGGGGGCTGTGTAATGACACATCAGCAGCCAACACTCCAGGAACCACCAGTTTTGCTCTTCTCCTCAAGGTCTGACTGCCGGCAAATGAGCAGGGAATGGGAGCCCTCCATATGCCAGACATCTGTCGCTACTCAGCTGAGGGCAGAGGTACCTTGCAGGGAGTGTACGCCAGGGTTTTTTCAGGGAGCTAGCGGGCACCAGTCCCAAAAGATGGCCAACGTCAGCGGTTTTACCCAACCACGCAGCTCAGAGACACAGGTCAGGTGTCTAAAGCTGGGGCGTGGTCTGGACCTTGAGGAGAGTGGCCGCCTTCCTGCTGAGCTCGGGGCTGGGCAGCCTGAATTAGGACACCTGGGGCCGATTTTCTTGACTGACCTCAGTGCACTCTCCTCGGGGCGTCTGAGAATCCGGGACCCGACTGATTGATCCTGCGGCTGCGGGAGCAGAGTAGAGCGGCGTCTTTGGGCTCCTTGTGTGCAGTCTGGCTGAGGCGGCGGCCATCTTGCGACCTGTACAGACGCTCCTACGACCTGGTTTCTCTGTGAGTGCAGTCGATCTCCTGATATGGGGAAGAAGACGCAGAAATCCGGTGAGGTGGAGGGTCCTCGCCTCCCGGATATCAAAGTCTCCCTGGGCGTTGGGTGTGATGGCAGACTGCGGAACCACCACGGTGAGGCCCTGGCCTAATCCAACTCTTCAGATGACACAGTGCAGCCCCCGGAGGTGATGTCGTGTGCGGAAGCAACAGTGGCACAGAGCCGGGCCCCATGACTTACTGCAGCCGACCTCCAGAAGGTCATGGAGGAATTTTGGGGCCTGTGGTGCAGTGACTTGAATGAGATCCGGTCTGCTGTGGAGACCATGCAGACTCGAGTTGCTGAGGTCCAGTCCCACTCCCAGGAGATTGCGGCGGCCCTGGCCATCAGGATTGGCAAAGTGGCGGAACTCCAGCTACAGGTGTTCCGTCTCAGCTCTGCGGTCCTGGCCTTGGAGAATCAACACAGATGCCGAAATGTCCGCTTACAGGGGATCCCGGAGGATGTCCGTGATGAGGGGCTCCTTACTTACCTCGGCAGCTTGCTGGCTCATCTTTTTTCGAATTCTGTGCCTTTTCCGCAGCCCATTGTTTCAGCCATGCGGGTTCGGAAGGCCGCTAAAGCCACAGCGGAGACTCCCCGCGATGTTGTGTTGATCACAAGAGATGTGTTTACCCAGACCCGGATCCTGGCAGCAGCTGGCCCTAATTTAAAGGTCACTTTTGCCTCTACTTGTGTCACCTTTTTTCGGGACTTGCCGATTTTGGCACTGGCTGCACGCCGACGCTTCCGTGAGGTTACCGCTCCGCTGCGGGCATGCGCGGTTTGCTATCCTCGGAGCCCGGTTGAGTGACTACCCTCACCCTTCATTTGTCTTAAGTTTTCTTCTCATTGAGTGACCCCCCCATATTTGACCACCTGTTTTTCAGGGATTTTATGCCCCCCCCCCATCCTAACTGATGTCTCCTTCTGTAGAATGGACATTCTGTTTGTTTCTTCTTCGGACTGTTCAATTTGTTTTTCTGTGACCCCCCCTTTTTCCCCCCCTCACCCCTTGGCGATCTTTGGTTATCCTGAGGTGAGCCACCATGGCAGCTACCGTGGCTCTGACTGTCATGCCTGGCCCTCAGGTATCCTGGCCTTGTGACATTTCTCCTTCAATGGCCTCCTAAGGACCTATGGGATGCCAGGAGTAAGCCAGGAACGTCACATCCTTGGCCTTTTGCCGCTACCCCCTTTTTCCCCCCCTCCCTCTCATGGACACTTTTTCAACCTGAATTCATAACTACTTTCTGATTGGAGTTTGTTGTCCGACCTTCTCTGTATATCGTTACTCTGTGATCTGCCCTTATTTCTTTCCTTTTCCTCCCTCCCCTTATGTGCCTTTGTAATGACTAGCCTGCTGTGGCCCTGCGCGGCCAGTTTCTGTCTATTGTGATACCAATTTGGTTACAAAATAAAAATTTAGAATGCAAAAATTAAAGCTGGATGCCTCATGCCAAGGACACTGGGAAACACACCCTGCGTAGGTGCTGAGGTGAGTATGTTAGGTCAGAAATTTTGCTGCAATACTTCCAAAAAAAAATATCTTAAACAGAGAACTCAGCAAATACAAGTTTTCTCCTCTCTGCTTTCAGCCACATCCCTCCTTGCTTATTAAAGTGTCCTATACGTTATATGGAAGATGTTACTGTGCACCCAGCAGATGCAAAACAAACAATTCCAAATAGTTTGCACTCCATCTCAACTTGATATGATTTTAAAAAGAATAACGTTTCTCAAACCTTCGTGTTAAGTGATTGTGCTTCAGCAAATCTAAATGAACCAAAAAATACCACAGATCCCTCAGTGGCAAGAGGGAAGAGTCCGTGGACTTCTCACTGACCCATGTGCATACACTTCGCCTACCCATCGTTTCTTGCTTTTGTATATCAATGAGTCACAAAGCAGAGCATGGCAGAAGCAGCGATTAGCACAGATGATTTTTTTTGGGATGCCCCTTTTTATTGTTCAATCTGTGGCCCCAATGCTTGTGAATCTTCATCACGTCATAAAAGTTAAAATAAGCGATTACCCTTAAACAGTGTCATGATCTGCCATGTTTTCCTGGACACATGTCACTCATACATGCTGAGCAGCACATGAAACCTGCTGCCAGGTAGTATGTTGTATTAATACACAGCAGGAGGGAAATTCATTCAATAAAACAAACATCACATAGGTTTTTTCGTAAAACTGTATTTTAGCAGTGTAAATGATCTGGAAACCCAACAGAAACATAATAGCATTGTAAATCTCTTATTTTAGCGTCTTTAATTCCCTATGGAAGAATCAAGTGTCTTAAATTCCAGCCACTGCTGATGAACACCTTGCTACAAATGTTTGTAAACACAATGTTGCAAATTGAAGTAACTGCACAGACCACTTGAAAAAAAAAAGCTACTGTTAGGCTTTCCCTGCACAACTGAGATTACCATACATTTCTATGAAGTATTTTAGTGTATTTTAGGCTAGGGTCAGACGAACGCAGTATTAACGTGCGTTTAGCCGCACTTAATCACGGCCGTGCTAGCAGCAAATGACGTCCAATGCCGGGCAACATACGAAGAATTGCCGCACGAAAGTGCGGCCGCACAACGCAAGTGGCAAATGAACGCATTTTTTCGAGAACGTCAAACCGCTAGTACTGACGTACAGAGTGCGCTGCGTCCGTATAGCGGCGTGTGTGCGTGATTAGGAGACGTCAGACGCTGCTCATGTCCAGCCAACATAACGTCCAGACACCCAAAGTTTCCTGGTTTGGATCCGTGTGAAATCACGGCCGAAATTGCGCATCGTATGACCGCTATCGCGTATTCCGTGAAAAAATACGTCCATTCGTTCAGACGCACTTTTTGACGGTCGACGTGAAAAATGCGATCGTCTGACCTAGCCTAACCCCTTAGTGACCAGGCGGTTTTACGATTGTCTGTCCGTAAATGCCCACTGCTGTTAAGTTTCTGCACCATTTGTGTATCATATCGTGTAATTTACTATAAATAAAATTTAAGAAATATGATAGAAAACCCACACTTTTTTGAAATTTAATCCCCAAAATCTAAATTTCTAAATCAAACTTTCAAAATTGTCCTGAGATTAGAAATACCAAATTTTACATGTTTTTGCTTTTTGACTCCTTCACTGCTGAGCCATTTCAACTCTGTGCGCTGAGCTCATTTTGCCTGTTTTATGCTCATCATGTTTAAACGTCAATTAAAGTCCTACTTTATTATACTCAAGACAATTTTTTTTTCTGCCACGGATTGAGAGATACGGGGATCCAAAGGATCCCTTTAGCACCACTTGGCAGCTAGGGGGTTAACTGGCCGACTAATGTAATCGCACATACGGCGGCGATGTCAGTGGGTGGGGAGGTGACTCGGAGGCTTGACTGACATCCAAGATGTCAGCCACTTCTGGGTTCGAATCACGATTCGGCACCTAAGGGGTTAAAGAGAGCCACCGCTGAAAAGGGCAGACTGTGCCCTCTGTCAGACCTTTTCAGATATGAAATTTCTATAACGCATTATATTTCGCAGGACTGTTAAATTTGGGGCCAGGAATTGCTTCACACAAACAACATGTCTGAGTGTTTAAAATGAAACAAGAATATGCGTTTTAAAACAATGTAACAAGCTTATTATCGTTATCTATCAGCAAACAAGGGAGGAACATCCATTGTCCTTAATTAATTCTGGTTGTAAGAAAAATAACCAGATGTTAGATCACATAGCTTAACCTTGCTGATCAAAGCTATGAAGCCATATAACCCTTGAACAATGGGTTGCCCAATAAAAATAAAAAAAACAGAGAAGGTTAAATGGCTTGGATAAACCAGATTGTAATGCTATGCTATTCGGCGATATGATCTAACACTATATGGTATTTGAATATTTAATTTATGTGGTCAGTTAGAATAGATAATCTTGGCGTCTTATATAAAACAGAGGCCATACCACATTCAGTTGATTATTACAAATGTATGGTGTACTAACATGCATAAAACAGATTAAGTCTAGTAATTGTGAATGTTAAAGACGATATCACGAATGAATGAATTAATGTATGTCTGCAGAATCCTCTCATATACACATACCCGTGGATTTAAGTAAAGGGGGTATGAAATGCACACACGCCGTGGCGAAGTATGCCGGCGATGCCACAATAGAAATAAATTTTGATTTGTAAATAAAATCTATGTAGTCCCGGGGTATAGGAATAAAACGACCCCAAACCAGTAAAAGATTGGCCAAATACATAAATTAATTCCTGCAGAAGGTTGATGGTTGATCTGAGAGCGCCATCTGCTGGCCAGGTAATATAACACATGGACAGACTCCTGGAGTTGATGAATATATATATCCTCCAATCAAATGAGGCCACATAGTGATGGGCTAGATCTAAAACTGGGCGGAAGACCACTATATAGGGGGGGGGACACTCCAGAGATATGAACACACTGAGAAAAGCTTGGAGAGAGACCTGAGGGACGCTTGGAGGGGAGAAAGGGCAAATATCAGCCCCCCCCATAAGACGTTACCACACCCTAATCTTCCACCACTCTATCTTCACTAACCGGATGGTAAAGTATGCCTGAATAACTTGATATCTATTTTCTAATTGCATAGTCCTTACTTTAGATGTCATCACAAATTAAAGGAATATAAATGAGTTATTTTGCTGTTTAATCCTAATCAGTAGAATAGTAATCAGCCTTTCCACTCCACTGCAGAGGAGTACTAAGGAAGAGATTATCTCCGGCTAAATACTTGAGCCATAATTTAGTGAAATTATTTATATTCCAAGAATACTGGATGTGGACATCTAAAGATCAATTGTATACCCATAGTGAGATACGCTGGAACCGTGAAATAGTTTTTATATGTCAAGTGCCGTCAGCCCCATTTGTAAAACTAGCATAACTCCTTCCATATCCATCTTGCAGCCCTTTCGATTGAATGCATGTAAGTCAATAAGAAGCTTTGGGTTAACGTATATTGAATGAAGTGCTGTGGGGGAGGGAGGCTCAGGGAGGAATGCATGGGAAGTAATCAGCTCCTCTAAATTTTGCAGTTAACTCCTTCCTGGCTCTCCTTGCCATTTTTAAACCGTGCACAAATCACAAATGCATCCAAACACTGACAGGGTTATTCAGAGAGCGGTGAAAAGCAGGAGAATGACTGTAGAACTGAAAATTCTAGGTTAAAATAGCCAAACCAGAAAAATTCTCCACTTTCTCACTTTCAGAATTGCCTATTTTGACCTAGAATTTTCAGTTTTCCAGTAATTCTCCTGCTTTTCACCACTCTCCGAAATAACCGTGACTCTACAGTGGGGACACAGCCTCCTTAACACCTCTTCTATACAGCCCTTCTTGGTCCCCAAATCAACCATACCCTAGTACGTCCTGAGGAAAATTCCCCTTAAGGACCACTGACGTACATGGTCCTTAAGGGGTTAACTATTGTCGGTAAGTGAGACTCCTGTGAGGAAGCCTAGATACACCAAGAGGGTCTCGCACTATAGACAGAACAGAGATTACAATCCACCTCTATGAAGGATTTTAGCGCATTTAATAGTTGTTGAGTTTACATACACCTCTATGAAGTAATTTTTGTCTGGAGGGGGGGGGTTAATTAAATAGGACCTAGGCTGGCATCTAAAAATGAGCATAAAACGGTCATAATGAGCTCAGCGCACATAGGTGAACGGATTTAGCAGTGAAGGGGTTAAAAAGCAAAAACATGTATTAAAACATTAAATTACGAAAAAGTTTTTTGTTTTTTTTTCATCATAGCATTTTTTTATATAGTAAATTATACGATATGATGGAAATAATGGTATATGTAGAAAGTCTATTTAATGGCGGGAAGAACGGTGTATAATATGTGTGGGTTGCATAAACGAGTTAGGCTAGGGTCAGACGAACGCATTTTCGCGTTGTCTGTGAAAAAGTGCGTTCGAACGAATGGACGTATTTTTTCACGGAATACGCGATAGCGGTCATACGATGCGCATTTGCATCCGTGATTTTGTACGGATCATCAATAAAACACTTTGTGCATCTGGACGTTATGTTGGCCGGACATTAGCAGTGTCTGACATCTCCAATTCACGCACACACGCCGCTAGCGGACGCAGCGCACTCTGTACAACCGTACTAGAGGTTTTACGTTCTCGACAAAATGCGTTCGTTTTCCACTTGCGTTGTGCAGCCGGACTTTTGTGCGACCGTACTTCGTATATTGGCCGTCATTGCCTGGCACTTGCTGCTACTACGGCCGTGATTAAGTGCGCCTGCACGCGCGTTCGCACTGCGCTCGTCTGACCCTAGCCTTAGAGGAACATTTGACGTAAACACTAACAGCCCAAAAATTTAAAACCAGCAGTGGGTACTTTCGGAATGACAATTGTAAAACCGCCTGGTCACGATGGGGTTAAACATGATGAGCACAAAACGGTCAAAATGAGCTCAGCACACAGAGGTGGAATGGCTCAGCAGTGAAGGTGTTAATAACAGCAGATATTTAGGATTTTTTTTGTGTAATACATGAAGAACAAAATTAAGTAAATAAGATGCCTATAGCAGTGAATTTGTGGAGTCAGCAAAACTTGGTATGGGAGGAGAAACTCAAAGCTTTCTTGCAACATTGTATAAATATTGAGTTCACAGCAGCAGCACCAAGAATAAGAGATTACCGGATTAACCATGTCACTGCCAGAGTGTCAAGCAAACACCTGCCATAAAACCCTATCACCAGGTGCATATGATTACCGACGGTGTGATGACACAAAGTTGTCAGTGATTCGTATTTAGAGGGATGTGATTTCCGACCCTAAAATACAGGTGAACTGTATAAATGAATTTACACCGCTAAAATACAGTTTTACCTTTTTTTTCGAGGATCCCTCCATAATAAAGTGATGGCCGCGTGTGAATTCTACAACCTGCAGGACAGCATTCTCATGGATCACCTAACCGTTAGCAGGTTGTAGAATTCACACGCTGCCATCCCCTTATTATAGAAGTGATGTGTATGAAAACATGGCGGCTCTGCTGTTGTCAAGCACGTTTCCCTGTCCCATACAATGGCATTGCCCGCGCTGCAGTTACTTTTTCCGTATCACACAATCCCTAAAACCGCGCTGTCCCTCTAATCCCAGCTCTATTCTGATTGGTCTCTCCGTGTTAAAGGCATGTAGTGTTCGTTCAGACACGCGCGGAAATTGACGGACTACATCTCCCGGCATTCAGATGGCCGTATTCAGTGGGATTAGCCATTCACAGCACAGCGTCGCCTCCGAAAACGTCATCGCGCAACTGCTTTAAAAGTCTCCAGTGGGCGGTTTGCTGCCTCTCAGTCACAGGATGGAGGAGCGGTATGAGGCTGTGTTTTCGCGGAGCGGTGCCCATGTGTCTGCGGCCAGGCGCACTGCCCAGCAGAAACTGGGGTTCGGCTAGGTGAGTTAGAGGATGAGGGGGGTTGATGTATTTCTCCTATAGTGCCCGTTGTTTGTGCACCGGCGTTTTTCCAGGCCGGACCTGCGTGAGGCCTACAATCCGGCGCTGCCACGTGCTCTATTTGCTTCACAGCGGCTTCTGCGAATCGGAAGTCAGGGCACTAGTATTCCATTGCTCTTTGCTGCAATTAAACGCCTCGCTCAGTTCCCGAGTAGCATGTAGCCTATCAGTTTCCTAGGCCCCACTAACTAAAGCCCTGTATACCGAGCTGCTATCCGTTCTAGGAATTCCTAATGGCACTGGTAGCCGTCAATCTAACAGATTCCCTGTCCAGTGGCAAAAGGCCTTTTTCTGCTCTGATCCAGACTCATTGGGAAGAAAAGTGTCCCTCTTTGAAAGCTGCCTGGCATTGGATGATCCGTCTCTGGTCCATGTATAACTTGTCTTTGACTGCACTGCAGTATGCTGCTTGGCGCTGTGCATGACAATCTGTCCCTACACAACTAGTGCCGAGCCATGAAGCTGAAGTTAGCATCTTATTCGCAGACTGAAGTTAGCTTTTTTCATCTAGGGACTGAAATGAATTTATTTGCCCAGATTCTTATTGATTTAAGAAATTTCAAACAGGCAATTGTAATGCAAAATCATATGAAATCACCGTCTTTAACTGGCACCCCTCCCTCCCATTCCTTTCAATGTGAAAAATTGAATTGGTTTTGCAAGGGGGTGAGTGGGGACTGAATTGATGCTGGTTTCATGTAGAGCCTGAAGTTCAGATAAGCCCCACGCTGGCAGCTTCAGGGAGTAGCTAAACTTTTTGGAAGGATTAATCCGAGCTGGGTTCAGAGCCTTAACCACTCGCGTTGTCAGTGCATACTGTTCACTTGAGCAATGCTGAAGAGCCTTCAGTCACTTGAAGACAATTAGATAGTAACTTACATTAATTAACTTTTTTATCGTTTCAGGTTGTCTGGCTGACACGTTCGTTATGGCTGTTAGTGATTTTGTTGGACATGATTGCTGGGAATGTCTCCCTAGAGAACACCTTATGATGTAGCCAGGCAAGTATTTTAATAGCGCAAATGTTCTACTGTTGGGATTGACCCTGTAACCTAGCACTTCCAGTTGTTGCAGTTTATGCTGCTATTACTATGTATATACATGGCAATATGACCTCTGTACATAAACACCCTGGGGAAAATTGCTGTTAAGGACCAAGGAAGTACCCTGTATAAAACATAAAAATGGCAGTGTGCACTTCGAGACTGACAATTGTAAAACTGCCTGGTCACTATGGGGTTAAACCAGGATCTTCAAAGCCAAAACGTTTTGATTCTTGCCCCAGTCTTCTGGACTGATTTGGTCTCAAATTAGAGTTTCTCTAGGCCAGGGGTCAGCAACCTTGGCTCCCTGATGTCTTGAACTACATTTCCCATGTGGCTCATCCAGCCTAATGGATGACAGAGCATCTTGGGAGATGTAGTTTCCCAAACATCAAGGAGCCAAGGTTGCTGACCCCAGCTCTAGGCTTTAAGATAGTGGGTAGAGTCTTCGCACTTATACCAAGTGTCCAGTGAGTAATACTTCACGATAATCTAGGAGACATACATTGCGCAGTACATCCTTATGACACCTGATTTCCAGGAATAAAGTAGTCAACTCACTTTTTTCTGAGCCCCATTTAGTCGGCTCTGAACTGTATAGGCATAAATCTGTGGCTATGATCTCATCAGCCCGTCCTACCAGCAACCATCAGTGGTAATAACCTGGTCCATGGATGAAATATTGGATCCCCGGGATATATCACAGACGAGTCGGCAGGATAAAATTTATTGCAGCACTAATGCGTTTCGACCTAATTTTGTTCTGAGAAAGGATTTTACCAGGAAGGATACATTGAGATTTCTCTCGTTTTCAAGTATGTCCTGGGTGGCGAGTATGTACCGTTAGGTGTCTTGCCAAGGACACTTACTGGAGAGGTTGCTCGCTGGGATCGAACCCATGACTCCACAGTCTCTCTCCATGCAGAGCGCTGACATTACCTCTACTCCACCTAGCCGGTACTAATCAAAGTGCAAAAAAATTATACGTATTTTTTTTGCACTTTAAAGACCAATTAGCCAATTAGAGTTAGTGCTGCAATAAATTTTATTCTATTTTATCCTGCCGACTCTTTCGTCTGTGATATATCCCGGGGATTCAATATTTATCTATTGACTATTCGCACTTGGGAGTGTGCGTTTGACTTTGCTGCTACCCAAGACTATCTATACACAATCTGCGCCACTTTTACCACCTTACTGTTTTTTCTTTAAGAAATCTTAGTTTAGTTCTCGAACTGAACCTTCTAAGGGGTGAATTAGCTTTGCAAAAACATTAAACCTGGCTATGATGACAACTTGCCCTCACTGTGAATTTATTCAGTGATGAGAACACCATTGTACTCAATCTTGTCTGAGCGCTACATCAATGCACCTCATGTAATGACACCCAGCACCTTCATTATGCCACTTACCCCCTTTTTTTTTTTTTCTTTTCGCAGGCTTTTGGTTGCAGTTCTTTAAGGTAAGCCTAGAACAGTATTCACCTACTCCTGGCCTTGTTCTTGACTAAAATCACATGGTCTGGTAATGATGACAAACTTGCCCTCACTGAGAACACTGTTCTATAATGAGAACTCAAATCGTACTCAAACCTGAATCGGACCAATAATGCTTTAAGGCCCACTACAGCAAAATGTTCTGTTCTGTTGCTGATCTTGCATGTGCCTTCTCTTGTATTTGAAAACAATATTTTCCCATGTCACTGCATCTATATTGTGACCTTTTGATGTAGCCCCCCAGTATCTTTGCCTCACCTGCATGAAAAACAGCATGTGGCATTTGTAATGCACACATAACCTTCACTTTAAGCAGTGGTGTCTCCTTTAAAGCCTGTTTCTGTCGTAAATGCCTCAAATCCCTGACTTAGTCTTCTGAAGGGTTATACATATCGTAAGCATGTGTAACCATACAAAGTTGGTATTGTACAACTTTTTGGTCATTCCATACTTCCAGAAGTCATTTGTTTCATGCATGCTGTGTGCGCTTTAGGTTGTCTTTAAAGTTGAATGCTAAACACCAGTAATGGCTCTCTTGGGAAAGAAATGGTACTGTAACTTTCTTTACTAATTTTAGGTTTTAAAGAATGTCCTTGCAAGAAACAGACAAGTGTGGTATCCTGAGAAAAAGGCATTTGACATTGTGTGGCCAGAAGGTTGCCTGGAAGTTGCAAGAAGGAAAATCAAGATATAAGAAAATGTAATAAGTGCTACAGTGGATTCTGGATTGATATTTACAACATGGCTCCTAATTAAATTCTTACCAGTCTTCCAACCTCAAATTGTGGTCATTTAAAGGTTATGTTCTTAGAACATGTTTTCTTATTGTGGCTATCCATGTGAATTAAGGCCAACATCTAGATATTGGCAGATCTTCCAGTATAATTTGGATGTCTAAAAAAAAATACCCCCTTACTGTCAGATCTATGACGAACCATGGCTAGACATTATATGCATGATGGCTGACCTAAATTGCCTTGTGATACAGCACTAGAAAACCTGTAATCTCACATTTCAATTACATAGGTGTGTCCTAATTGTGGTCTCTTAATACCGCTGACCTCATTTGAAGCTCTAATGGCCAAGGCTGTATTGCTGAGTCTCATGACTTCAGCAGATTCACTCAACTGACTGACGAGTCAAATTTAACCCCATAAGGACCACTGACATACATGGTACATCCTGGGGAAAAGTCACCTTAAGGACCTATGTACATACTGGTCCTTTAACCCCTACCCTCCCTATACTAACCAGGGTCCCATGGCAGATTAGCTTCCTTTTTGAAGCCAGCACAATGGTTTTATGGGCCCCAGCCTTCAATGTAATTTTGCAGCCCCCCCCCCCCTGCTGCCTGGAGGGGAAGGTCTTTTGAATCACTCTCCCTCCCCAAAAGCTGCAGCTAGAAAATGGGCAGTCTGCACTTTCCAGCAGTGCCTCTTGAACCCCTTAGGTGCTGGATTGCAATTCACTCCTGGAAGTGGCTGACATCTTGGATGGGCCACCCACTGACCTCATCACCATGTGTGGTGTCTGGGACAGTTAACCCCCTAGCTGCTAAGTGGAGCTAGGGGTTCTTGATCGTGGCCTTTCCAATGATACACTGACTCCTGTCATGTTTAACAAAGTGTTTAAAGAATATTTGGGGTATAAAGGACTTGCCAAATATGAGCATATAACTGTCAAGCTCAGCACAGGTGACATGTCTCAGTGAATGGGTTAAAAAGCAAACTTACAAATTGGGTATTTCTATTTTGCCAGTTGTAGAATTTTGGATTAAAGTTTGAACTTGACTCACTTTAGTGCCTTTCACTGTCGGACAACCGCCGCTAGAAATGTTGCACCCTTGTGGGCTGACACCATACTGTATGTAGTGGTCAACCTGGACATGTTGATCTGAAGTCCAGGGGTACAATTGACCAGCACCTCCAATTGTTTTATTGGTCAGCTGACTTGGGCCTTTTTTTTCCCACCCTGTTGAGTTAGGTGATCTCATCTGATGGCCACTCAAGGCAGGGGTGTGAACATCTCAGCTACCTCACGTTTTGTAAACTTGGGCTCTAACAGAAGGCCATACTTATACAGGAGAAATCTCAATGTATCCTTTCTGGTAAATTACTCAACAAATACATACCCCCTACTTTTGTTTTTGTACTTTACAATTTTTAAAAAAGTAAAATATCACCATGTAACATAAAACCAGTCCAAACCTTAAATCCTATACCCACTCAAGCCTTTAAATTTGAACCCCCAAAGACTAGGGATGCAGCTAAGCATATAGAAGGTGTTGGAGTAATAAATAAAGGGGTGGATGACAGGTTCCTTGTACTTGGCCTTCCCAGCTCATTCACAATGCCCTGAAGGGTAATGTAAGAGGCTGATCTAGGGGCAAGATAGCTGCCAAGGTGGCACACCCAGAAGCAACACTGTTGCTGCCAAGAGGGGAAGAGCCAAAATGAGGGGTGATTAATATGCAAAATGTAGACTAGTTTTCTGAAAGATTAGTGGTATGTTGTCCACAAAATACACTGTCTACTAGAATAGAAAAACAAGTCTTCTGAAATCAACCTGGGTCTTTACAAATAGACGTGCTGGCATTTGGTCTCAAAGTACTCCAGAGACATGTTTTGTCCATAAGACAAGTATGCCAGCCTCCCTATACCTGACTTCTCCGGCACGCAGACATGCTGCCACCCCAAAACCTGTGTGCCATTAGGGTCAGGAAAGGCAGGTAATTTTATAGGGCACCCAAGGCAGATTCAAAGGTAATGGCATCTTAAGCAGCAGGCAAGGCCATTCTCTGCTTCAAAGATACCTCTTTGACCATTGCAATAATGTCTGGATGCCATAGGTGGCGCAGCCGCATGCTTTTGGATGCAGTTTGCCATTCCAAACACCTCTGCCCCAAACCTAGCTGTCAACTGCCTCAGGAGGTACTGGATCTGGGACTGCTAATGTCTCCATGGTCTGGGACAAGTGCTCCACCAGTAACGAGTTGACTCGTAAGGCACGTCTGCACTGCTTCAGCAGTGTGCACATTCCTGAATCGTGGCCACTTGTTCCTGTACAAGATTCACCTCAGCTCTGACCTGCAATAACTGCTCTCAAGGGCACGTATCCCAGCCAACATGTTTGAAAACACCTTTTTGTGGAAGGTAAGTAATCATCCTGATACTCCAGCTATGGGGTGAGGAGCATCAGTTGCTCACTAAAGTTTCACTGGGGTCCTTACGGGAGCCTTGTTTGCTTTTAACCCCTGCTTTGGGACAAGCAAGTCCATGTTGTCTCCACTCTGCTCCCAGGATATGTCTCAGACGAGGCTATCGGTTCCTGGACTAGATTAGGGGAAGGGGTCACACCGTGAGAGACACACATCCTCTGCACAGGGAGTCACGAATATCTTGCTGGTGAAGGATTTCCAACTGGCCATGTTTCTTGGGCGTCGTACCCAGTGAATGACATGGGAGGGTGAGCAGTCGATGGGTCCAAAAACTTTCAGACCCTTTTTAGGGCCGCAAAAATGTCTGATTTGTGCAGTTTGCAGTTCTGAGAGTCACACCTGAATGGTTTGCAAGCCTGGTCATTTAGGTCCAGCAGAGGATCCAGGACCAAATAAACAGCTGTCTGGAGGAAAGGGTAAGTCCTGGATTTCTAGTTTAGTACTG
This sequence comes from Leptobrachium leishanense, assembly GCA_009667805.1. Classification (NCBI taxonomy): domain Eukaryota; kingdom Metazoa; phylum Chordata; class Amphibia; order Anura; family Megophryidae; genus Leptobrachium; species Leptobrachium leishanense. The sequence goes on from CM019064.1 coordinate 199,832,031, forward strand.
AGCTTGGCTATGTGCAGCCTCATGTCCATGTCTGCCCCCCCCCCTCCTTTTTTGTCTCTTCAAATATATGATCCAAGATCCAGAGACACAAATCCAAAGCCTTCCAATCATTTTTTTTTTTTTAATTTATTGGTCTGTGAAGTTAGCCTCTCTTCTCTGCAAAATCCGTCATTCCTTCTTTACAGTCCTCAGTGCAAGCCTTCTGTTTATCAAGCCTGTTGCCCTCCGCCAATGATGGCTCAAAAGCTCCTTTAACAGCTTTTGCCATGGATACAATAAGCTTTGAGTTACTGGCTATCTTCTCACATCCAATTGCCTCCTCTACAACTTTTATCAATAGGGTATACTTTACACACAAGTACTGCTTGTCTTGCTTCCTGGGCTGAGATGTGGTCCCCAGTAAGGACCATTTCCATAGCAAGGGACTTGCAGAGTCCCACCAGCACCTGGAATTGTTCCCAGCAACATTTCTGGCTGTCCAAACTGACTTCTCTACGGCATATATTCTATCACACATCATGGCCAACTCACATCCTCCAAGTGTGTATCCATTCACAGCTGCTGATCTCCCTGCTGCAAGCATCTGAAGAACACTGCTGCAGGTATCCAGTTTTCAACATGATGGCCACCAGCGCACTCCACAATATGCTATCTGAGCAATTGTATTTTGTATCTCCATTTCTTAATTTTTGGCTGATTTATTTTTTAAAAATCCTGCTTTTTTTTGATAGAATTTTAACCTGTGCCCCCCTGTCCCCCTCCTATCTATACTGTGCCTATTGTACAGCGCTGCGGAATATGCCAGCTCTTTATAAAGAATAATAATAGAGCCTCAAGGGGAAATGTAGTTTCAAAACATCTGGAGGGCTGTAATTGCGCACCCCTGACAATGTATTCAGAGCCTTGGGGAGATTCAACTGTATGAAACCCCCATTCTGATTCTGGCCCTTCCGATCAACTAAGATGTACTGATATGCTGGACCGGCGCTGTAGCCTCAGGAGAGCCCCTGACGTAGCTGACATACAGGTAGATAGAAACGAGAGGCTCCTCTATACAGCGCTGCCGTCTCCGAGCATGCGCAGCTGCCAAGTGAAATCACCCCCCCCCCCCCTCCTACTTCTGGTACTTTTATATATTTTATTTGAAACGGTTTGTAAAGTGTTCTTCTGTTCTTGATTATGTAGCATAACAGTACGGTTTTGAACCTGCCACTTTTTGACCCTAAAATGTCTAACATACGTTCATACAGTGTTCATACTGTCTTTCAACACTGTCAATTCTTGTAAACTTTCAATAAAACGTTTTACAATAAAACCCCCTAATGTTGTAGTCACTTAAAAGATATGCCTACTGGTGAGGGTGGCTACCCAGCAGAGAGCAGCTGTATGTAAGGTGAGCTCGTGTGTCCTGGGCTCAATAGAGTCTAGACCTGCGGGTCAAATCTTGTGCATCCATTGCAGCAATTTATACTTTCTCTTGTAAAAATATGTTTAGTCAATCTTTTTTGGAGCAAATAGAAGCAAAACAATGGATCTCGCAGGTTCCCAGATGCAAGTAATAAAGGATGCTCACGCAGGACCTGGAACAAAAATAAGTCAGGTTATCACATCTGGCATTATATTACAAAGCAATTAAGTCGCTAATCCTAATGGGGAGGAAGGGAAGTGAACCGAACAAGGCTTTCCAGGGAGTCCCTGTAAGGGAGTGGATTTGTCAGCGGGCATACATAGATACTTAATCTGGATCCTGCCAGAGAGCTCGGATGTCACGGGAGGAAGATGTCAACCCAGAGGGACCAAATGGTGGAGTATTGTGCTAGTCGATCGGATGCACTAAACATCATGCGTTCGACAGAATGAAACTCCTCCATTCAGGTATACCATAGGGACAAAGGCGGGGCACACACATTGTTTCCAATATAGAGGAATTAAGGCCTTAGCGGTATTACGTATGCGGATTGCGAGGGAGTGTTTGTAAAAGGAGACAGGGTACTCATTGTGGTGAAGCAACAAGGCCGCATGTGAAAAAGCAGGGGGCGGCTCTACAAATCTCGAGAGGATCTCGTATATTTTAGCCCAAAATGGTCGGATGATTGAGCAGTCCCACCAGATATGGAGCACAGTGCCAATCTCCTCCCCACAGCGCCAGCACTGCGGGGATTAGGGGACAGTAGCGGTTGATTACATCTGGAGTGCGATACCATAGGCTGAGAACCTTGTAGGCCGTTTCCTGTGACTTGCTGGATGAGGAGCAATGGTGTGTCAGGTCACATATCTTGGACCATTGCTCATCAGACAGCACTAAATCCAGAATTGATTCCCATTTACCCATATAGGGAGGTGGTACGTCTGAAGACGCCGTTCTCAAAAGAGAGTAAAGGATAGAGATGCCATGGGAGAGAGGCGGTTTACGGCAGCATAACCTCTCAAAGGTGGTCAGTTGACGCCCCAGTTGGTGCCGTTGAGGTATACAGTCTAGTAAGTGACTAACTTGTGCATAATGGAACGAATGTATGAAAGAGGTCGGTCTATCTCCCATCAGTTCAGTTAGAGGCCGGCGCCCTTTGGAGTCAAAGAAGTGTAAAAAGCGAGGTGTCGACACCGGGACTAGGCGCCGAACCGAATAAGGGTCCATGCCTAGGGGGAAATCGTCATTGCATATCACTGGAGACATAGGGACAATTTGTAACAATTTTGCAGGGAGGTGTTGTAGCGTGCCACTAGTATCCCGTAATCTAGCAATATAAGTGGTGGAGCGTTTTTTGGCCAGCATGCGTTTTTTGGCCAGCATGCGCGCCAGGAGTTTCCCATTTTTGTCCCCGTGGAGGTGAAAAAAGGCTTTGGATCTGAGATAAGCCCCGTGGTAAGAGGAGGATAGGAGTGTCACCAGGGTTTTACGCAATTCAGTCAGGCGCGCCAAGCTAGATGGGTCATTGTCTCGTTTATGGTCAGAGGAGACCTGTGCTATTTGCAGGAGGAGATCGCGCATCTGAGCGGAACGCTGTTTAGCCCTTTCAGCCCCTTTGCGAATGAAAAAAACCCTGATTACGCACTTGTGTGCCTCCCAAACTATGGGAGAAGTAACCTCCCCTCCTGTATTTTCCTCAAAGTAATTAGTTAGAACTTGCCGACCCTCCTCCACCAGCGGATCAGAGAGGAGTGAGTCATTGAGACGCCAGTTGGAGACCGTCGGGCGGTATAAGGGAGAGCTGATAGTGATAGAAGTCGGTGCATGGTCAGACCAGGTCGCCGTGCCTACGGACACATGGCGCAGCGTGGGAAGGTGATAATGAGAAACGAATATGTAGTCAATTCTGGAGTACGTCTGGGATGGGGGAGCGTAAAATGTGAAGTCCTTATCAGTAGGGTGCAAGGCGCGCCAGCAGTCTACCAGTCTGGACTTGTGAAGCGAGCGTCGACAGGAGCGCAAGATATGTGGTGGGATGGAGGAACGACCCGCGGAGGTATCCCCGGAAGGCTCCAGTGGCACGTTCAGGTCACCCAACACCACCAGACCTTCCGAAAAGTTATCCAGGGCCCGTAGGGTTGACGACAAAAACCTGTGTTGTGCTTTATTAGGCGCGTAGCATGTAGCAAAGGTGTAAACCTGGTTAAGGATATGGCCCTTCACAAAGACATAGCGTCCTCCCTCGTCAGTTACTGAGTCAATTAATTGAAACGGTACCCGTCTATGAATCAAGATGGCAGTCCCCTTAGACCGGGCTTCCACATTATGGCTAAAGAACCCTAGAGGAAAGTGTGAGTTCATGAGGGTGGGAGCCCTACCGGTTTGAAAATGGGTTTCCTGAATGAAAACCACCGAAGCTCCTTGGGAGCGGAAGTCACGCATGGCCTGTGAGTGTTTCTCAGGGACGTTGAGACCATTAGAGTTTATAGAGACAATGCGTAGGTCCGCGGGGACTAAGGACGGCTCTGTTATAGATGACATTATTGGGTTCACGAGCAAAAAAGAAAAAAGGGGGGGTGGAGAAAAAATAGGGAAGGGGGGAACTATGTACAGAATTTACAAAAGAGGCGGGGGTGATGGGTGTGGCGTCAACCCAGGTGAAAACACCTGAAGTCGGTCACACTCCTGGAAGTCACCTACCTCGTTGGGGAACGTGTGTGGGCCCCAGACAGGTCCGGCTAATCACTCAGAAAAGAAGAACTAAACATTTGGGAGCGCGGGGACTCAAGACGCATTAGTGAAACAGTGATGTGATGGTCTCTAGAAGGGGCCAGACGGTATCTTCCAGAGCATAAAGGAGAGTTAGATATCAAAATGTCATGTCGTGAGACTGTGGGACAAAATAAAACTGTGAAAAATCAGGGGCAGACCCGCCGGTCGAGCCGGACATGTAGCGTAGGCTGTAGACGGAATAAAGCGGCAGAGCTGAATCAGAGCGGCATCCTACTTCTGAGTGCCAGTGCGTCTGCCCGTTCGCCCTTTGTTACGATCCGGTCACGGTGGTAGGGGGGCGAGAGGAGAGCCTCTGGCCGCCTGAGTATAGAGCGCTAGTGGGTCTGGCCACGGAAACTGTAGTGGGGGTAGCTGAAATTCTTCCGCCAGGAGGGCATCTTCAGGTGAATGTACAATGAAGGAACCTCGGTCAGAGAGAACAGCCAGGCCTGTAGGTACATGCCAACGGTAACGAATCTTTTGATCACGCAGCAAGGTAGTGAGAGGTTTCAGGGCCCAGCGGTACGCCAGTGTGGCTGGTGACAAGTCGGGAAATAGTTGAAGATCTGTCCCTTCGTACGAAAATTGCGTGGCTTCTCTTGCTTTTCGCAGGATGTCTTCTGTAAGGTCCTGGAGGCCCTCACCCCCTGGCGCCCCCTTTTGGTTTCACATCCTGCATGTCCCCTGCAGATTTCAAGGCTCTGGTATGAACAATGCTCCTTCCTCATTTTGACGTCCTGGCCCTGGATCCAAACCTGCCCTTTATCCTCCTTGATTAGCCCTTCATATAAGGGAGTCCCCACCCTCAACCCTTCACTTCCACATTCAATGAAGTTCCTGTCTGCTAGACCAATCTGCCAAAGCTCCCTGAGACCTCCTGACACTCTCTACCAAAGACTCCAAGGATCCTCTGCTTTATTCTGGACATTCATTACTTCATACACCGGTACCCTTCCATCCTGCTCCTCCTCTGCCTCCCCCATCTAAGACTCCCCGTGTACCAGACCCCTTGCTGAACCCTGACGTCTCTATTTCTGTTACCTTGTCTGATCCCATGCCACGGTGTTTATTTATAATAAACACTCTTTGTTTATCCTTAAACCTGCCTCATCACTGCATCCTGGGCTCACAACCTCAACCTGCTACACAACCCGTAGTACGGTCCTTACAGAATGTGGAAGTCAAGACCCTGTGAGCCCGCAGTGATATACACCATGGTGGAAAACTTAAAAGATGCCTTCTTGAAGATCCAGCAGTATCTAAACTCCCTGCTGGATTATGTGCAGAAAGACCCAAGGGGCACCTCATCTAAGGTGCGCGTTCCAGCTACGGAGGGAGCCAGAGGACCGCTGACCCCAAAAGAAAAGGCAAGAAGGAGGGCGCTAGACCTCTTTCTACTGTGGGGGTCCCTTGCATCAGATCTCGGCCTGCCCGCTACGCCCACCTAAGCCAGGTACAAAAAGTTTTTCTAAACCTGTTATTGCAAAGCCTGTTCAGATCAAGCCTGCACCTGTCGAGCCAGCAAAGAAATTGTTGGAGAAACCGGTACCTACCCAGCCAAAAATAACTGCACCCACTAACAAGCCCATAAAGCCTTCATTGGGGAAGTCGGTACCTGCCCTGCAGGAAATAAATTCATCAAATGTTAGGTATAAAAAATCTGCACCCAAAGAAAAACCTGTGTCCCAGCCAACTCCCAGAAGAAGCCTGGTAATTAAACCTCCTGCACCAAAGCGTGTCCCTGCTCCCAGGAAACCTGGGCCAAGAGCTACCAGACTCTCTGCACCCAGAGACCAGGTTACCCCAGAAGCTTCTTCTGAGGGGTCAGACCAGGAAACCCCTATTGAGTACGCCGAACCGGATTCCGATCCCGACGTGCCAATGGAGCAAGATTCCATAGATGTTGAGTCAGCCATGCCCATGGAGACTGAGCCTAACCAATACATCATGGCTGGTGTTACCAAGAAGCCAGAACCCAGCCCTCTATCTCCTTGTTGCACATATGCTTCAAACGGGACTGTTGTTCGCAGAGAAGACCTGGAGGTATTCGAATCGGCCCTGAGACTCCGGGAAGCCATCTATCCTTGCCGCTCGGTTCCCAATTACAGGACTCCAGCTACCACAACCACTTCGAGGGCACCATACCAGAGATCTGCCTTCATTGGTACCCTGTTCTCCAGGCCACCCACAGCTGTCTGGTTGTCTGTGAAACCAGAACCTCAAGAGCTGGAGACGCACCCATGCCTCCTGAAATTGGAGGTTGAACAAAAGTTGCTGCCCTGCACATCGCAGATTCTCCAGCCGCTGCTGCCCTGCACATCGCAGATTCTCCAGCCGCTGCTGCCCTGCACATCGCAGATTCTCCAGCCGCTGCTGCCCTGCACATCGCAGATTCTCCAGCCGCTGCTGCCCTGCACATCGCAGATTCTCCAGCCGCTGCTGCCCTGCACATCGCAGATTCTCCAGCCGCTGCTGCCCTGCACATCGCAGATTCTCCAGCCGCTGCTGCCCTGCACATCGCAGATTCTCCAGCCGCTGCTGCCCTGCACATCGCAGATTCTCCAGCCGCTGCTGCCCTGCACATCGCAGATTCTCCAGCCGCTGCTGCCCTGCACACCGCAGATTCTCCAGCCGCTGCTGCCCTGCACATCGCAGATTCTCCAGCCGCTGCTGCCCTGCACATCGCAGATTCTCCAGCCGCTGCTGCCCTGCACATCGCAGATTCTCCAGCCGCTGCTGCCCTGCACACCGCAGATTCTCCAGCCGCTGCTGCCCTGCACATCGCAGATTCTCCAGCCGCTGCTGCCCTGCACACCGCAGATTCTCCAGCCGCTGCTGCCCTGCACACCGCAGATTCTCCAGCCGCTGCTGCCCTGCACATCGCAGATTCTCCAGCCGCTGCTGCCCTGCACACCGCAGATTCTCCAGCCGCTGCTGCCCTGCACACCGCAGATTCTCCAGCCGCTGCTGCCCTGCACACCGCAGATTCTCCAGCCGCTGCTGCCCTGCACACCGCAGATTCTCCAGCCGCTGCTGCCCTGCACACCGCAGATTCTCCAGCCGCTGCTGCCCTGCACACGCAGATTCTCCAGCCGCTGCTGCCCTGCACATCGCAGATTCTCCAGCCGCTGCTGCCCTGCACATCGCAGATTCTCCAGCCGCTGCTGCCCTGCACACCGCAGATTCTCCAGCCGCTGCTGCCCTGCACACCGCAGATTCTCCAGCCGCTGCTGCCCTGCACACGCAGATTCTCCAGCCGCTGCTGCCCTGCACACCGCAGATTCTCCAGCCGCTGCTGCCCTGCACACCGCAGATTCTCCAGCCGCTGCTGCCCTGCACACCGCAGATTCTCCAGCCGCTGCTGCCCTGCACACCGCAGATTCTCCAGCCGCTGCTGCCCTGCACACCGCAGATTCTCCAGCCGCTGCTGCCCTGCACACCGCAGATTCTCCAGCCGCTGCTGCCCTGCACACCGCAGATTCTCCAGCCGCTGCTGCCCTGCACACCGCAGATTCTCCAGCCGCTGCTGCCCTGCACACCGCAGATTCTCCAGCCGCTGCTGCCCTGCACACCGCAGATTCTCCAGCCGCTGCTGCCCTGCACACCGCAGATTCTCCAGCCGCTGCTGCCCTGCACACCGCAGATTCTCCAGCCGCTGCTGCCCTGCACACCGCAGATTCTCCAGCCGCTGCTGCCCTGCACACCGCAGATTCTCCAGCCGCTGCTGCCCTGCACACGCAGATTCTCCAGCCGCTGCTGCCCTGCACATCGCAGATTCTCCAGCCGCTGCTGCCCTGCACATCGCAGATTCTCCAGCCGCTGCTGCCCTGCACATCGCAGATTCTCCAGCCGCTGCTGCCCTGCACATCGCAGATTCTCCAGCCGCTGCTGCCCTGCACATCGCAGATTCTCCAGCCGCTGCTGCCCTGCACATCGCAGATTCTCCAGCCGCTGCTGCCCTGCACATCGCAGATTCTCCAGCCGCTGCCGCCCTGCAACCTGCGGGATCTCCTATTGTCACTGCCCTGCATCCTGCAGGCTCTCCTGAGCTGTCATCGCCACGGGGTCGTCGTCGTCGCCGTAAGGCCACGTCGCTCAACGCCGCCGCAGAGCCGTGCAGTGCCAAGGAGATCGCCAAGGGCGCTGCCACGCCGGTCCCCTCCAAGGGCGCTGCCCCGCCGGTCCTTTCCATGGGCGCTGCCCCGCCGGTCCCCTCCAAGGGCGCTGCCCCGCCGGTCCTTTCCATGGGCGCTGCCCCACCAATCCTTTCCATGGGCGCTGCCCCACCAATCCTTTCCAAGGGCGCTGCCCCACCGGTCCTTCCCACGGGCGCTGCCCCACCGGTCCTTCCCACGGGCGCTGCCCCGCCGGTCCTTCCCACGGGCGCTGCCCCGCCGGTCCTTCCCACGGGCGCTGCCCCGCCGGTCCTCTCCAAGGGCGCTGCCCCGCCGGTCCTTTCCAAGGGCGCTGCCCCACCAATCCTTTCCACGGGCGCTGCCCCACCGGTCCTTTCCACGGGCGCTGCCCCACCGGTCCTTTCCACGGGCGCTGCCCCACCGGTCCTTTCCACGGGCGCTGCCCCACCGGTCCTTTCCACGGGCGCTGCCCCACCGGTCCTTCCACGGGCGCTGCCCCACCGGTCCTTTCCACGGGCGCTGCCCCACCGGTCCTTTCCACGGGCGCTGCCCCACCGGTCCTTTCCGCGGGCGCTGCCCCACCGGTCCATTCCGCGGGCGCTGCCCCACCGGTCCATTCCGCGGGCGCTGCCCCACCGGTCCATTCCACGGGCGCTGCCCCACCGGTCCATTCCATGGGCGCTGCCCCACCGGTCCCCTCCATGGGCTCTGCCCCACCGACCCTCTCCGAAGTCACCTCCAAGTCCAGCCAGTCCGAGATTGCTTGGATGATGGGTACACTGGCAGGCTTCGTTGGCCAGATAGCCACCCTGTCCCAACATGTACGGGACGTCCAGGAGAACCAGCTGATACTACAGGCCCTGTTTTTTGACGCCCGTGTGCCATCAGTATACAGGCAGCCGGGTGATCCACTTCTGCCGAGCTCGTTGACTGCCGTCAGTGAAGACCCTGACCTCGCCCTGGGCCGTTCGGAGTCCGGCCCTTAGAGGGGGGCTCTGTAAGGTCCTGGAGGCCCTCACCCCCTGGCGCCCCCTTTTGGTTTCACATCCTGCATGTCCCCTGCAGATTTCAAGGCTCTGGTATGAACAATGCACCTTCCTCATTTTGACGTCCTGGCCCTGGATCCAAACCTGCCCTTTATCCTCCTTGATTAGCCCTTCATATAAGGGAGTCCCCACCCTCAACCCTTCACTTCCACATTCAATGAAGTTCCTGTCTGCTAGACCAATCTGCCAAAGCTCCCTGAGACCTCCTGAAACTCTCTACCAAAGACTCCAAGGATCCTCTGCTTTATTCTGGACATTCATTACTTCATACACCGGTACCCTTCCATCCTGCTCCTCCTCTGCCTCCCCCCATCTAAGACTCCCCGTGTACCAGACCCCTTGCTGAACCCTGACGTCTCTATTTCTGTTACCTTGTCTGATCCCATGCCACGGTGTTTATTTATAATAAACACTCTTTGTTTATCCTTAAACCTGCCTCATCACTGCATCCTGGGCTCACAACCTCAACCTGCTACACAACCCGTAGTACGGTCCTTACATCTTCTTTAAGACCAAAGTCATAGAGGCAGCATACCAAGTCCCGTGGCGGACTCCCCGGGGGACCTTTAGGCCTGAGAGCCCTGTGCGCCCGCACAAAATCCACTGTCGTGGTCTCAGGTCATTCTAGTAAGGAGTTAAAGATGGCTGTCAGCATTCCCGTGAGTTGGTCTGGGGTTGTTTCTGTTTCTGGCAGGCCACGTAGTCGCAGGGTACTGCGGCGCCCCCTATTATCCAAATCAGCCAGGTGTAAGGCCATGTTGCGCAGCTGTGAGGAACGAAGCTGTAACGTCGTTGTTGTGCCCTCTTGAGCTACTTGCACAGCGTCTGCCCCCTGCTCCAAAGTGTCCACCTGGTGTGACAGGCCCTGGATATCTTGGCGGACATGTTGCAGCTCCGCCATTATGGAGGTATGTAATGCGGCGTTTGCCTCCTTGAGATCTGACCTGGTGGGGAGATTCCTCAGGAGGGAGAGCCAGTCTGCAGTGTCCGGTGTCTCTGTAGCAACAGCGGTAGGCAGCGATGTGGAAACGGGGCCTGGTTCTAAGATCGGCCGTGTGTCGTCCGCCATTTTCTCGGGTGGTGCGGCCTGAGGATCATGTGGAGCGATCAGGAAGCGTCGTAGGGACGGGGTGTCTGTGGTCTTTTCAGTGCCTTGGGTCTTCAGGGTGCCAGGTGTCCTAGTGACCTTCCCCATCGCCGGACAGGGAGAGCGGGAGAGCCGTTCAGAGCTGGAGTCCGTGCGCAGCTCAAAGCTCAAGTGGCCATGTCCGTTGGCGCCCAAGCCACGCCCCCAGCAATTTATACTTACCTCGACCCCCCCCCCCCCCCCCCCAGCATCGCTGCGATGGCAGCTCTGAGAGCACAGTGGTTGCTGGATCCACCTTGATCAGTGAGGAAGAATGCACTAGGCTGCAACTTCCAAGATGGCAGCTCCCCAGCATCGCTCTCCCCATGGTCTGTGGCGGATCAGAAAGACCGCGACTTGCTTTATGCACTCAATGCTGCAAGAGCTCAGAGCAACTGTTCAGGTGGATTTTTGCAGCAGAACTCCACAGAAGTATTGGAGAGTTGGGAGACGGAACAGTCCAGCTGGAAACCAAAACATCTGCCTTACCCATAACGACTTGGCAGACAGGTAGACAACGCTTAATAAATCCTATGCTGCCCCTCTAACTCTCCAAATGTAATTGTATGAGGTTTGAAGCCCAAATCAAAACAAAATATAAGTTAAGGGTTGATTTATAACATCAGCGTGGAGGCCTTGTCATTCCTGGAGGTTAAGGTAAGGTTAGGGTTAGAGAAACTAATGGCTTTAGAGCCAAAATCAAGGTTGGAGGTTATACTAGGGCTGAAGATAAGATGAGGTACAATGCCAAATTGAAACTGGAGGCAAATCCAGTTTTGTACTTTTTTTGAGGTTTGCAGCTTAAGGTAAGTGTTTATGCTTGAAATAAAGCCCTCAAACTAGCTGCAAGCTTGAATAAACACCCCTAACCTTAGTTTCAAGCCTATCTTTAGCCTCCTAGCTTGATTTTGTCTTTGTACTGTAGCTAATATTATCTCAAATTCCTAGCTGCACCTCTAATTTACGCTTGAACCTTAATTGTGTTCGGTTTGTAGTACAAATTAAGCACAATGGTTAAATTCAGGTAGACGCTAGCGTGCGGTTTGGAGCCCTAATTAAAGTTGACGTTTTAGCTAGGGTTAGAGAAGTCATTGGTGTAGTGCTTTAATTGTTATTCATATGAGCGATGTTGGATTGTTGTTGTTTACTTAGTAACTGTCTATGCATGTTGTGTCACAGAGAGCAAGAAGGTGGTGGAGAAATACATGATTTGAATTGTATTGTATTGTGACAAGCAAAAGTTCTTTTTGACTGGAAGCAGAGACTTACAATGCACACTGAGGTGCTGCCTTTTGAAACGTCAGGAGGCTGCATTGGAATCAGTGTTACAGGTCTCTGGCTGTCTTTCATACATTGTGTTATAGAAGTTATGTACTTCTATTTGCTGATCGGGGTTAGAGAAACCAATGGCTTTAGAGCCCAAATAAAGGTTGGAGGTTAAATTAGGGCTGAAGAGAAGATGAAGTGCAGTGCTTTTTTGAGGTATGCATTTAAACTCAAGGTAAGTGTTCATGCTGGGGTGGAAGCTCTCACCCTTGGGATGTGACTAAACAGTGTAGTATGACATTCTAATACCTGTAAGGATTAGGTAGGAGATGAAATGTTAACATCCCATTTAACACCTTGGCTACAACACTGAAAAGTCTCTAAAGAGGTATTCTGACATCCTATCGCAGAGATGGCGAACCTTTTTGAGCACGAGTGCCCAAACTGGATCGCCGAACCAACTTATGTGTCCCAAAGTGCCAACCCTGCAAGAGTACTGCTGCAGGTTCTGACACAATGCTACTGCTGGTTCTGAGGTTCTGACACAGTGCTACTGCTGGTTCTGACAGTGCTACTGCTGCTGGTTTTCTGTCAGAACCAGCAGTAGTACTGTGTCAACCCGCAGCAGTAGCACTCTTGCCAGATCAAGTAGCAGCAGTACTCGTGACAGAACCAGCAGCACTCTGTCAGAATCAGCAGCAGTAGCACTCTGTCAGAACCAGCAGCAGTGCTACTGCTGCTGGTTCTGACAGTGCTATTGCTGCTGGGTCGGACGAGTACTGCAGCTTGGTCGGACGAGTACTGCAGCTTGGTCGGACGAGTACTGCAGCTGGGTCGGACAAGGTGTCACGTGTAGACTGCGATGTTTGCAGCAAGTGGGGTTGTGAGCCCAAGATGCAGTGAAATAGGCAGATTTGAGGGATAACTACAGTTGTGTTCAAAGTTATTCAACCCCCACTGAAATTGAGTGTTTTGGCCAGTTTGACATTGATTTTGATCATTCAGTCATCTTGCTTACAATTAAATCAAAGAGGCACGTGTAGGTCAGACAAATATAACATAACATTTATAATGAAATAACCACAAATGTCTTTTCTGTGCTCACATCATTATCAGTTTTATTCAACCCCCAAGTGACATTCAATCTTAGTACTTAGTACAACATCCTTTTACAGTTATAACAGCTTTTAAATGTGAAGCATAGTTTGACACAAGTGTCTTGCAGCGATCTACGGGTTTCTTCGCCCATTCATCATGGGCAAAAGCCTCCAGTTCAGTCACATTCTTTAGGTATGCGCACTGCAACTGCTTTAAGTCCCACCAGAGGTTCTCAATCGGATTTAAGTCAGGTGACTGCGATGGCCACTCCAAAATGTTCCAGCCTTTAATCTGCAACCATGCTCTAGTGGACTTGGAGGTATGAGGTATGCTTGGGATCATTGTCCTGTTGAAAGGTCCAACGTCTCCCAAGTCTCAGGTTTGTGACGGACTGCATCACATTGTCATCCAATATCTCCTGGTACTGAAGAGAATTCATGGTACCTTGCACACGCTGAAGCTTCCCTGTACCTGCAAAAGCAAAACAGCCCCAAAGCATGATTGACCCCCCCGTCATGCGCCGTATCGCGGTCCCCTCCCGAAGCTGGCCGACATCTTGGATGTCGGCCAAGCTTCTGGGATATCCCCCTAATGACTGGCGTCATCAAGCAGAGCGCGATGGCGCCAGTTTTGAAATTAACCACTTGCTGCCACCTATAGTGGAGATAGGGGGTTCCAATGAGCCCCCTATTGCCCGATCCGTGACAACTAGGGGTTAATGTTTGCTATCATTGGAACGGCCAGAGCGTGGCCTTTCCAATGATATCAAACATGACCATGTAAAATGTGGAAAAAAAAAATTATTTTTTTTTTTTTAGTTTTATTAGTGCAACAATATTGTTCCCATTTCAATTATAATGTGAACAATGATGCTGCACTAACGATTTTTTCTATGGGGGGCGTTTGCTAAAAAACTCGTAATTTTCCCCAAAAAAAGTAACGATTCCTCATTTCTAATTTTTTTAACAAGCGCACCCCATAGAAAATATAAACGCAAACGATCGCATGTTAAAATGTGAAAAAAAAACACTTTACACATTGTAAATTATTGAAAATTCTAATTTTATTGCATTTTTTGTTATAATATACAGACATGACATAACATATACATATAATAATGACATATTATGAATCTGCACAGTCTGCCGGAGAGAACGATATATAATATGTCTGGGTCATATTAAAATAAGGCTTCAAAACGCGGTTAAACATGATGACTGAAACCGGTAAAAATGAGCTCAGCACAGAGGCGTGAAAAGGCTCAGCAGCGAAAGGGTTAAAAAGTCCTTGTAGGATTTCATTCTGAATACAATTACAAATGTACACTAAATTCCCTAAAACCCTTTACAGCATTGGGGGTTGAATAATTTTGAACACAACTGTAAAGAGTTTATTTAACATAAACACATAAGAGAGTTGAACTAAACAAGGAGATTAGAACTAGACACTGGAGGAGACTGGGCACAAAAGGCAATAGCTTAGAGAAGGAGAGGAGATGCAAGAAAAGGAGGTAGAAACAATAGAGGGATGGCTGAGAGTTGTGGGAAGGGAGGTTAAGGAGAACTGAATATGGGAGCGGTTAGGAAGCAAGAGAAATAAGGGATAGCAAGATGGGATAAGATATTAGAGAAGCGAGAGCAGAAATAGACAAGAGGAATCTACTAATAACACATGGGGAGACTCTGAATAAACAATAATACAGATCTTAGAATCAACAGTCTCAGGCAAGGGGCAGGCAATAGAATGGTCAAGGCTAAGCAATGGGTCTGGTGCACGGGAATCCTAGGTAGGGGCAGAAGGGAGCAGGATGGGGGGTACCGGTAGAACTGTGAAATGTCCAGATATAGCAGAGGGTCCTTAGGAAAGTCTTTGGCAGAGGAATCAGGTGGTTCTCAAGAAGATCAGGGAGCTTTGACACAGGTCTTTGCAGTCTGGGACTGTTACGCCTCGGCGGCTGGTGCGGCTTCGGCGTCCTTCCCCGCGGTCCCGGGGCCAGCGTCTCCCTCGCGTTCCGTCCCTGCGCTGTATGCGCGCGCGCCGTCGGTCTCTCCAGATTTAAGCTCCACTGGCGGCGCAACGTCATTACGCCTCCACTGTGGGTCTCCCTGCAGCATGTGATCTGGTTGGCCAATCAGATGGCAGGGCGCGAGATTTAAACTTGCTTTTGCCATTCCTCACTGCCCTTTCGTGGTTCTGCTTGTCTGACCCTTAAGTGCTTGTTTATTACACCTCTGACTGATATTCTGTGTATGACCTGGCTTTCTATTTCGACTTGTGTACTTCTAATCCCCTTTGACTCGGCTATTGGTACTCGACTTTGCTTTCTTCTTACTCCCTAACTTTGGGTCGTATTTGACCACTCTATTTTACCACTTCATACCTACCTGTCTTAATACCAGCCACTCTAAGGACTGGTTTCTGTCCTCCTTGCTTGTTTGTCCCTGCCTTATAGGTTCACCTCCCACTATTGCGTAACCCAGCCACCTTAAGGACTGGTATCGCATCTAGGTTTAGGGTTGCCTATTGTTGCATTAGCACAAACCGAAGCACACCTTTAAATTTACGTGTGCTGACCTGACATCACGAAAGGGCCATGGACCTAGCAGGGACTGCCCAACAATTATCGGGTTTAGAGAGTCATTTGGAGGATCAGGATCACCGACTTGATCAATTCGCCCAAGCCCTCCAAACTTTGTTAGCTCGTACGGCACCTACCCCATTAGAGGTGTCTCCTCCTGTTAATCCGCCTATTCCTGAACCGTTTACCACGCCGAACCCGTGTCCTAATTTGCTTCCACCGGTACGTTATGGTGGCGACCCTATTGCCTGTAGAGGATTTATCAACCAGATCTCTATCCACTTTGAGCTAAACCCTTGGTTTTACCCCACAGATCCTGCGAAGGTAGCCTTTGTTAACAATCATCTGACTGATAAAGCATTGTGTTGGGCTAACCCTCTCTGGGATACTGACAAACCAATTGTGTATAACTATCGGGAATTTATAACCGCTTTCCGCAGAGTGTTTGACCCCCCTGGTCGTAAGACTAATGCCGCTAAGTCCTCGTTACGCCTACGCCAGGGTGCTAAATCCCTGGGTGATTATGCACTGGAGTTTAGATCCTTGGCTTCTGAATTGAATTAGAATAATGAGGCTTTGATAGCAGTGTTCTTAGAAGGTTTGAATGATGAGCTCCAGGACGAAGTAGCGGCCAGAGATCTTCCAGACGATCTGGAGGATCTGATCACCTACTTTTCCTTCATAGATGAACGTATTCGCCATCGTAAGAATACCAAAGATAAAGCTAGAAAACTACCTCTTAGGATGCCTCCCCGACCCCCTTTACTCGCACTTCCAGAGTCTACTTCTCTTCCCGAGCCCATGCAGGTAGACAGCGCTAAACTCCCTGAAGCTGAAAAGCAACGCCGCCGACGTGAGGGATTGTGTTTATATTGTGGTTTAGGGGGCCATTTGCTTAAAGGGTGCCCCAAACGCCCTCAGGGCCCTGCGGGAAACTTGCATGCCTAAGTGCCCCTGGGGGACAGCTCTTAGGTTCCTTTCCCTCGTCCCCCAAACTCGAAAATAGACTCTGGGTTCCGGTCACTCTCTGTTTGGAGAGTCCCCTTAACCCGGTGAATCTCTATGCCCTGGTTGACTCCGGTGCTGCCGATAACTTTATCGATCTTGTTTTTGCTCATAAACACGCTATTCCTCTGATTGAAAAGGAAACACCTCTACTTGTACAAGCCATTGACGGCAGACCACTTGAAACCCCTTTTGTCCTCTTCGAGACTCCAGACATTACTGTTAAAATAGGATTATGTCATAAAGAGAAAATGTTCTTCCATGTCATTTCTTCACCTTCCTATCCCATCGTCCTGGGGTACCCATGGTTAACTCGTCATAACCCTGTAATAGATTGGCGAGCTCGTCAAATCGCTAAGTGGGATAAAGATTGCATGTCTTCCTGTATAGAGGTCCCCTTATCTGTCAACACCTTAAACTTACCCACGGCCCCTCCTCTGACGACTACCATACCTCCTCCATACTCTGATTTGGCACCCATATTCGATAAGAAAGAGGCCGATAGATTGCCCCCACATCGTTCGTACGATTGCGCTATCGACCTTCTCCCCGGTACCACTCCTCCCCGAGGGGTTGTCTATCCGTTATCTGAGAAGGAGCATAAGGTATTGGAGGAGTATATTACTGATTCCCTTAAAGGGTTTATTCGTCCTTCTTCCTCTCCTGCGGGAGCAGGATTCTTCTTTGTTCAGAAAAAAGAGGGAGACCTCAGACCCTGCATAGGTTTCCGCGGGTTGAACAAAATTACCGTAAAGAATGCCTACCCTATTCCACTCATCCCCGAGTTGTTTGATCGCCTGAAATATTCCAAAATTTTCTCTAAGTTGGATCTCAGAGGAGCTTACAACCTGATTCTAATCAGACACGGGGATGAGTGGAAAACTGCGTTCAATACTAGAGTAGGGCATTATGAGTACCTAGTTATGCTCTTTGGTTTATGCAACGCACCAGCAGTGTTTCAGGCGTTTATTAATGATGTCTTACAGGAATACACTCCCTGTTTTGTCGTTGTCTACCTTGACAATGTTTTGATACATTCTCCTGACCTGAAAACCCACCATCAACATGTACGACTCGTCTTGTCTAAACTGTTGTCCAACGGCCTCTATTGTAAACTCGAGAAATGCTTATTTGACGTACAACAGGTACAATTTTTAGGCTATGTAATCTCCTCTTCCGGCTTCATGATGGACCCCAAGAAACTAGATGCTATCGTTCATTGGCCTCTTCCCAAGGGTCTCAAGGCCATTCAAAGATTTATAGGCTTCTCTAACTATTATAGAAGATTTATCAAGGGTTTCTCGTCCATCATGGCACCTATTACAGCATTGACTAAAAAGGGAATAGACACTCAGAATTGGCCCTCCACTGCATTAGAGGCTTTTGGGAGGTTAAAAACAGCATTTTCCACTGCACCCATCCTTCATCACCCCGATCCAGCTAGAACCTTCGTGTTAGAAGTGGACGCCTCAGAGACTGGGGTGGGAGCTGTGTTGTCCCAACGTCTGGCTGACGACAAACCCATGCAACCTTGTGGTTTTTATTCTAGAAAATTGTCACCCACCGAGGCCCGTTACGACATTGGAGACAGGGAACTGTTGGCTATTATACTCGCCTTAAAGGAATGGCGCCACCTCTTGGAGGGTTCTAATTGTCCGTTCTCCATAATCACTGACCATAAGAATCTGGTTTACCTGTCCGAGGCCAAGAGATTGAACCCCAGACACGCTCGATGGGCTCTATTTCTTACCCGATTTGATTTCGTCATTTCTTACAGACCCGGGTCAAAAAATATTAAGGCTGATGCACTCTCCAGACAGCACGAGCCCCTATCCACTCAAGTATCGGTACCAGTTCCCATAGTTCCCGAAGAGAAAATCTTAGCCTCCCTGAGTACTCAGGTCGACTCACCTCTATGGGATCTTTTACTATCGAAACAACCACTAGCGCCGCCGTCAAAACCGCCTAATAAACTTTTTGTTCCTCCTGAAGAGGTACACACTGTCTTACGACTATTTCACGAATCCAAATTTGCTGGACATTTTGGAGTAGAAAAAACTCTGACCCTGATCAAAAGAAACCTTTGGTGGCCTACGCTTGCCAATGATGTGAAAGAATACGTAACCACCTGTTTTGTTTGTACCCGTTCTAAGCCCTCCCGTCTTAGACCTACTGGTCTTCTCCAGCCTCTACCTGTTCCTGAACGTCCCTGGTCCCATTTAGCAATGGACTTCTTGGTAGAGTTAACCCCTTCGTTTGGCCATACGGTAATTTTTGTCGTTGTCGATTGCTTCTCCAAAATGGCACATTTTATTCCATTAAAGAATCTCCCCTCTTCTAGCGAGCTAGTACAGATCTTTACTAAAGAGATATTTAGACTTCATGGTGTTCCGAATGTTCTCGTCTCTGATCGTGGTTCCCAATTCATATCAAAGTTTTGGAGAGGCTTCTGTCACCAGTTAGGTGTCAAACTGTCGTTTTCCTCCACGTATCACCCGCAAACGAACGGATTAGCCGAAAGAACTAATCAAACACTTGAAACTTATTTAACCCTTTCGCTGCTGAGGCTTTTCCCGCCCCTATGCTGAGGTCATTTTTACCTGTTTTGCGCATCATGTTTAAACGTGTTTTGAAGGCTTATTTTAGTATATGACCCAGACATATTATATATCGTTCTTTCCGTCAGACTCGGTAGATTCATAATATGTCATTATTATATGTATACGTTATGTCATGTCTGTATATTATAACAAAAAATGCAATAAAATATGTATTTTCATTAATTTACAATGTGTAAAGTGTTTTTTTCCACATTTTAACATGCGAGCAATTGCGGTTATATTTTGTATGGGGTGCGCTTGTTAAAATAATTAGAGATGGGGTCTCGTTACATTTTTTTGGGGGAAAATGACACTATTTTTAACAAACGCACCGCATACAAAAATCGTTAGTGCAGCATCATTGTTCACATTATAAATGAAATGGGAACAATATTGCTGCATTAACAAACCAAAAAAAATTTTAAAAAAGTGTTTATTTTTTTTTTTAATAATTTTTTTAAATTTTTTTTTATTTTTATTTTTCTTTTTTTTTTTTTTTTTTACAAAATTTTTCACTTTCATGTTTGGTATCGTTGGAACGGCCATGCTCTGGCCGATCCAACCATACCAAAATTTAACCCCTAGCTGCCACGGATCGGGAGATAGGGAGTTCATTGGAACTCCCTATCTCCACAGTTGGTGGCAGTTAGGGGTTAACTCTAGGACTGGCGTCATCGTGCTACGCACGATGACGCCAGTCCTCTGGGGAGTTCCCGGAGGCTTGGCCGACATCCAAGATGTCGGCCAGCTCCGGGAAAGGATCGCGAACCGGCGCTTTTCAGCGCCGATTTGCGATCCAGCTCCCCAGGGGTTAATGCCAGGCATCATTTGGAAGGGCAGGCTGTGCCCTTCCAAATGATGCCTGGGTTAACCCCCGCAGAGCCGCCGATCGGGAGGGAGAGAGGTCCGAAGGACCTCCCCCCCCTCCCTTTCAGGCGCCTCCTCCGCACATGCGGGGGGGGCGCCTGAATTAGGTGTCATCGCGCCCCCGCGATGACACCTAATTCTGGCGGCTGCTGGTCCGGATGCCGGGCTGACATCCAGGATGTCAGCCCGCACCGGAGGGGCCAGCGATCGGCCGGAACCCGGCCGAACGCTGACCCCAATGGGAGGACGCGCTCAGCGCGTCCTCAGCACACCAGCGGGACTGCTGAGGACGCGCTGAGCGCGTCCTCAGCAGCGAAGTGGTTAAAGGCTAATTCCTGCGACCTACCTTCGGCTGCTGTGCTCACAGGGGAGAGGACTGTGCAGGGGGACCCCCCGATATATGCCTGGTCTCTTCTGTGCTCTTTCGGAGTTGTTTGGGGCACTTTGAAGTCTCCAGCCTGCTTTTGAGGCCTGCTTTGGGCGGCCATCTTTGAGCCTTTGTTGCAGTGCTAGGGGGACCCGTATCCTCCCTTCCTTGCGGCGGTGGGGCATTGATGGAGCGCCTAGATGGGTGCCTGGCTTGGGTACTGGAGGAAGCGGAGCGACCACTTACGTGTGGGGATGTTTGGCGCCTTGTGGCTGAGATGCGACTCGGCCGGGATGCAGCTACTACGTCTGGAGATGTGACTGGGAGCCCCCTGTGTGGGTGTGATGCGCTTACCTGCTCCTTCGAACAGAAAGAAGAGGTATGGAGTCCGGGGAGTGGCGGCCCTGAAGTTGCGTTGCAGCGGACCGGGTGCGGCGATCCAGCCGGGTCGCTTCATGTACTGGCGGTGTCTAGCTTGCCTTCGGTCTGTGGGCTCTCGGGGGGAGCTGTCTGGATGGACTCCGGGTCCGAGGAGGGCCCTGCGGCACTTGAGTCATCGGATGGATCTCCCTGCGTGATGATGCCGCCGACCCAGCTGCTTCTTGTGACTCAGCGGAGTAAGACATCTCCTGGTGGGCCTGGGACTGGCGCTGACTGGAAGCTGTGCGGATGGCGAGACCTACTCCCCCCGGATGTCCTTGGAGAGGCCCTGGGTCATAATCCACTCTTCGACTTGCTGCCCCAGCTGACTTCGTTGTTGCTCCTGGATGATGGATGCGGGGACAGCGTGTCTCCTATTTTTCCCCTGGACACTGGCTGAATTGGATGGCCCCACTGCTGGATTCCTGGATGCTGATTTCTCCTGCATGGCTGTTTCCCCTTTTTCCCCCTCAGAAGTGTTCCCCCCCGATGTCTTCCCCTGCTGACACTCCTACCCCCCCACACAGTTTTGAGGACTCTTGCCGATTTATTCTCCCCCTCCCCCTCTGGGCTCTCTTTAGCGGACTCTACTTCATCTGACCAGGACGTGGTTTGGCGTGACGGTCCGGGCATCTAACCACTTTTTTTTTTTTTTTTTTACATTGTTTTTCTTTCTGGGTGCGGGACAATAGGTTGCCCTGGGTGAGCCATTGGGACGGATACCATGGCTCTGACCGCTCCCTCTGGCCCCAGGACACCTGGCCCTGTGGCCCTTCCATGGCCTCCAATCTCCTTGCGGGGTTGCTGGAGCGCGCCAGGAATGCCAGTTTTTTCAGGGCTGTCCCCCCACCTTACTCCTTCTACCCCCCCTTTTTTTTTTTTTTTTTTGTGGTTGTCCCACCCCATACCTGTTTAATGACAAGACCACCTCCCTGGTCACCTATATCGGAGTACCCTTCCCTCTTTTATTTTTTGTTATCCCAGATGAACCTTGCTGGCTTTACTCGTTATTATTTGTATTTATGTCTGATTTACTGCTGACCTATTTCAAAATAAAAATTTTGAATTATAAAAAAAAAAAGAAACTTATTTAAAGTGCTTTATTTCTGACGCGCAGGATGATTGGGTCACTCTATTACCATGGGCGGAGTTTGCGTATAATAATGCCACATCTCAGTCGACTAAGTATTCTCCTTTTGAAATAGTCACTGGTATGCATTCCACCATCTTCCCGTCCTCGTTTATACCTCAGGATATTCCTCTGTAATCTACGTGTGATTTGGGAAAAGACTAAATTGAATCTTGAATCCGCTTCTTTGGCTCAGAAGCGTTCGGCAGACCGCAGGCGCAGACCTCCACCAGTTTATCATGTAGGGGACAAAGTATGGCTCAGCAGACGTCACATCCGGTTGAAGGTTCCTTCCATGAAATTTGCACCTCGGTTCATAGGGCCTTATAAGATTCTTAGGTGTATTAATCCCATCTCGTACACTCTGCAGTTGCCTGCATCCCTTCGTATCCCTAACACCTTTCATGTATCCTTACTGAAACCCCTCCTGTGCAACTGTTTTACCCGTCCTGACTCTCTTCCCCCTCCTCTGGTAGTGGTAGACGGGAACCCCGAGTATGAAGTTGAGTCCGTTCTGGATTCCCGCCGTTCTCGTATTCGGTTGCAATATCTAGTTCATTGGAAGGGTTATGGTCCCGCGGATCGTACATGGGTATCATTGTGTGACATTCATGCTCCCGGTTTATTGTCCGCTTTTCCTTTTTTTTTTTTTTGTATTCAAAATTTTTATTAAAAGGGCGCGTCAGTACATGTATCGAGTTGAAGTACAGACTTGTCAGATAATGGTAGTTAAGTAAAAAACAAAACTGTCAGTGATGCGATATAGGTACATAAAGAGAATATCAAATAAGCAGGTCCATACGTATGAGCTATAGTTAGACCCATAAATTGTTGCAGTCCAGCCACAAGTGATCCGCAGGCAATCCAGATCCTCTTGTCGTTTATATGAGGCGTGCATATGGTACTATAGTGGATGGTCTCGTATGAAGAGTGGGACATTGTAATCAAGGATAGAAGGAGAAGAGATAGTTCAGAGGAGAAGAGTGGGAGAGGTGTGAGGGAAGGGGGGTACGAAAAAGAGAGAGGGGGAGAGAGAGAGAAGGGAGAGAGAAGAGAAAAAGAGAGAGAGAGAGCGAGGAGGAAGAAGAAAAACAAAAAAAAAAAAAGGGGAGGGATGAGGAGTAGGGGTGGAGGGAAGCACCACGATGGAGTCCGGCGTGCCACCCGCGGGACCGTGCCGTCTCCCCCCACCACCACCGGAGGGGAGGATGTACCAGCGTCCGACCCAGAGCCACCTAAGTGCGCGCTTCTCGTGTCGCCTCAACCGCCGGAGACCCATCCCCGCGATAGTAAGGGCCCATAGTGGTCAGCCGACCGAGATATCAGTGCAGGCCGGAGCCATCGGGTCTCGGTGTGTCTATGATCCCCTATCCTGTGCAGTCGCGGTGGAAGCTCAAGCTCCAATCGTCGGCGAAGTGCGGCTGAGGAAACAAATTCCTGCCAATAGTACCAAGTTTGGTAGAACGCTTGCGTGGAATCTTCCTGTGCAGCGATCCGCTCCTCCACTCTGAACATTTCATCCACCTGGGATATCCATTCCCGGAGGGAGGGGACGGATCGGCGTTTCCAGTGCCTTGGAATCAGGTGGCGCGCCGCCAGCAGCAGACGGAAAGCCACCGATTTTTTTAAAAGAGGCCGTCGGAAAGCCCGAGAGTAAGAGGAGGAAGGTCCGAGGTGTGTGTTCCAGTGTAACATCTGTCACCTCCTTGATCACTTCCCCCACCCACTTCCAGTAGGTTTGTACCAGCGAGCAGGACCACCAGATGTGGAGATAGGAACCAAGTACCTCGCCACAGCGCCAGCATGTGGGGTCCGTAGATCCAGTGAATTGGAACACACGAAGTGGCGTGTAATACCAGCGGGTCAGAATTTTGTAAGACGTTTCGTGGTATCTCACCGCCCGCGTGCCATGGTGGGTCAGAGAGAGGATCGTAGTCCACTCCGCATCCGATATCGTTAGATTCAGTTCAGCTTCCCATATTCCCATAAAGGGAGGAGATTCTGAGTCTCTCGATTGGAGAAGAGAGTATAGGGTGGAGATGCCATGGCTCAAAGAGAGACTTAGTGAGCAAAAGCGTTCAAACGGAGTGAGCGCTCGGGTTAGTTTGTGCCCCTCCGGGAGGGTACCCAGATAGTGACGTATTTGTCCAAAGTTAAATCTGTCCAGGAAAGACAGTGGTGGGAGGTCAATGCGCGATGTGAGAGCCGCCAGTGTGGGGATGTGAGCCACATGCATGGCGAGGAGTCTATCTCCCTCCACAAGGTGGCGACGTAGAGAGGTCCTAACCCCCGGTGTGAAAAGGGGGTTCGATATTAGGGGGAGCAGCGGAGAGGGACTGGAGGAGAGCGCATGCGAGAATTTCAAGCGGTCCCACAGACGCAAAGTGGTCCCTATGAGGGGGTGAGTACGGGCCGCGTTTGGCACTGCCTGGTGTGGTAGCCATGGTAACGTCCACAGCGGCACCCCTAGGTCCGTGCCCTCTAGATCCAACCACCCTCTCCTTCCCGTGGCGGAAGACCAATCAACCAGCCGATTGAGTTGGGCTGCCCTATAATAGGTGAGCAGATCTGGGAGCGCCATGCCCCCTGCTTCCTTAGGGCGGCATAGTACCGCGAGTCGCAGTCTGGGCTTACGCCCCGCCCACATAAATTTAATCATTTCTGACCGGAATGATTTAAAAAAAGACCCCGGTATAGTTACTGGTACAGTTTGTAACAGGTATAGTATGCGGGGTAACACATTCATTTTAAACACCGCCACCCTTCCCATCCACGAGAGAAATTTAGTGTTCCACATCGTCAGGTCGTCACGAATCATCCCCAGGAGGGGGAGAAAGTTGAGAGCAAAAAGGTCCTGCAGGGTCGGTGAGAGCCAAGTCCCGAGATACTTCATCTTTGCATCACACCAGTGAAAGGGAAATGCATCCCGTATGCCCACTGCCTCTCCATCCGGGACTGAGACGTTCAGGATCTCCGATTTGGACATGTTGATTTTGAGGCCTGCTAATTTGCCGTATGTTTCGAATGCGCCCACTACCGCCGCCAGGGATTGCCGAGCGTCTGTTAAAAAAAATAGTAAGTCATCTGCGTATGCAGTGACTTTGTGAGAACGGTTAACCCCCTGTAGTCCCGGGATTGTGGGGTTGCGTCTCACCCCTTCAAGGAAGGGTTCCAAGGACAAAGCGAAGAGTAGAGGGGAAAGGGGGCACCCCTGGCGCGTGCCATTGGATATCGGGAAGCTGGCGGAGAGAGCCCCATTTACTTTAATTCTGGCCGTGGGGAGGGTGTACAAGGCCTGAACCCACGTCAAGAATCCTGAGCCCAGTCCCAGGGTCCGTAATGTCTGAAAAAGAAATGGCCAGAGGACTCTGTCGAACGCCTTCTCCGCATCTGTGGAGAGCAGGAGAAGGCGTTGACCTGAGCGTCGTGCTGCCGCTACTGCATTAATCGCCCTCTGCGTTCCGTCCCTTGCTTCCCTACCTGGTATGAATCCTACTTGGTCCGGATGCACCAAGCCGGGGAGGAACTGTTTAAGTCTATCGGCCAGGATGCGTGCCAGGATCTTGATGTCACAATTAAGGAGCGAGATGGGCCGGTAGCTGGTGCATTCCGCAGGGTCTTTCCCCGGTTTGGGGAGTACTGCAATCGTTGCGCAGAGGGTTTGAGGGTGAAAAGGTGTCTCTGCCGTAACGGCGTTAAAGGTGGACACCATGTGAGGTATGAGAAGGTTACGGAACTCCCTATAGTATTCCGCCGGGAGTCCATCTGGACCCGGGCTCTTCCCATTTTTAGTGGACTTTAAGGCCGCCGCTATTTCTCCAGCCGTAATAGGTGAATCCAATTGTTCGGCTTCTCCATCCTGTAGATGAATACGAAGATTAGCTGAAAGGTAGTCTCCAATCGCCCCTGGGGAAGGAGGGTTGGGGTCAGATAGGTTATATAGAGAGGCATAATACTCCCTAAAGGTCGCCGTTATTTCCTCCGGTCGGAGTGTGATCGCCCCCCCAGGTGTGCGTATCTTCGGGACGTAGGCCATTTGTCGACGCTTACGCAATATTCTAGCGAGCAGTTTACCCGGACGGTTTTCGTTTAAGGCGAAGAAGCATTTGGTGCGAGCCGCCGCCTGTTTGATGTCCAGGGAGAGCAGGTCATTCAACGCACGTCGCGCCTTCAGCAGTAGGTCCTGTACCTCAGCATCGAGGTCCCCGCCCCTGCGAAGTTCCAGCGTGCGAATTTCAGCCAGGAGGTCAAGTCTCTGTCCCTCTCTGGCCTTTTTCATGGCTGTACCCCTACTCATAAAATCACCCCTTACCACAGCCTTATGGGCTTCCCACGTCACGGGTCGTGTTACTTCCGAGGATGAATTTTCCTCAAAGTAATTGGTCAGCACTTCACGCGTACCCGCTACCGCTCCCCAATCCAACAATAGGGAGACATTAAGCCGCCACGTTCGTTCCCGTGGGCGAAACAGCGGTGATGCCATACGTACCGAGACCGGAGCGTGGTCCGACCAAGTGGTGGGATGTATATGCGCCTCCAGTACGAGGTCCAACCGGTATTGTTCAAGGAATATATAGTCCAGGCGCGAGAGAACATGATGTGGACCGGAATAAAAGGTGTAGTCGCGCTCCCCGGGATGGAAGGCACGCCAAGTGTCCACAAGGCGCATGTCATGTAGAGAGCGCCGTATAGTACGCAGCGTGTGTAGTGGTAGAGCTGACGTACCACCAGAGGTGTCCACCGAGGGGTGGAGTGCGACGTTCATGTCGCCCGCCAACACAAGTACCCCTTCCTGAAAACGCCTAAATTTGGACATAATACGTGCGAAACACGCCGATTGCGCGATGTTGGCGACATACACCATGGCAAATGTGTAAACGATATCGGCTATCATCCCCTTCACAAAGAGGAATCTGCCTTGGTCATCCACACAGCTATCCTGGAGGACAAAAGGGACATCATTGGCAAACAGAATAGCAACTCCTCGGGATTTACCGCCTGTATAATTACTAAAATAGCCATCCGGGAATCGCCGGTCACTTAGTGACGGTGCCGATCCCTCGCGGAAGTGGGTCTCCTGCAGCATCACAATCGAGGCGCGCATCTGAAATAGATCCCGTAAAAGCCGGGCTCTCTTCTCTGGTGCATTGAGGCCCTTCACATTATACGTGACTAGATTGAGGTCTCGTGGTCTGAAGCAGTCAGAGGGCCGGTCCCTCCCCCCCAGCAGCTCCGGCATTCTGTCAACAAATTCGTCCCCGCCTGGCAACACACCAGTGTGGACACGCACTCCGATGGGAGAAGGAGAGGGGTGGGAGGTAGGGGCCGGGGAAGTGGGCTAGGGAGGGAGGGAGAATGGGGGAAAAGAGAAGAGAGAGGGAAAGAGAGAGAGAGAGAGAGAAAGAAAAGAAAAAAGGGGGGGGGTGTAAATAAATATATAGGGGTAGAGCAAATGAAGAGAGGGGCCAAAGAGGGGAGTAGGAGAGGATAGTAAAGAAAAAAAGAGAGGATTGGTAGGTCCTCAACGTCAGCTGGAGGAAGGGTCAGGCCGGGCCCGACGCGACGCCCCAGAGATATAGACGTTCACCTATGGGGGGTGGTGCTATCAAGGAGTGAACCTTAGATAACGTTGGGCGGCAACTTCGATAGCGACAGGGAGAAGAAGAAAAAAAAAGGGTAAGAGAAATATAGGTATGGTATGGAGCAGGAAAAAATGCACAAGAAGAGCACCCCCACCGCACAGCATAAAGGGGTATACGACAAGCGTGCGTCATATGCAGGTCCCTGCATGGGTCGCCGCGGTCACAATGATAGAGGCCTCCTGTGCGGCAGTTCACGTGGCATTTGCAACAATAACCTTGGGATCTACTGCCCCAGACCTATCTAAGAAAAAATTCGAACTTGAAGTGAAATAACCGCTGTTGCGGGATTGAGTCTACGGAACACAACGCGACAAAGAACATGAAATATGCAGCACCTCCCTCCCACCCCCAAACCCCCTTCTGAAACGAGATGAAAACGAACAGTTACCCTTACAACGATAGTAGTTTCCCTTTCCCAGCAATCCAAACCCCTCCCCACCCGCCACCCCGCTGCATGTAACGAGTCCCTCCCAAACCTTTTTCCCAGGGATAATAATGCACAATCACTTTTTCAATAGATGCAGGTTCCCAGATCCCAGCATGTTCCCCCCACCCCCTCGCCCTGCTCGCCTCTCATGAGTCCCGTGTCCTAGGGAGGCGCGTGGCACGCCCGCCGTATCACCCATAAAACGGTCAGTCCAGCGGAAAGTCCACATCATGTTATCGGTCCTCACACCCATCCTCCCAGCACCCCCCTCTCAATTCCCCACCCCCTCCCCCTTTCCTCCCTCGCATCCCTCCCCCCCTCCCCTCACCCCACCCCCTCACCTCCCTCCCATCCCTCCCCAACCCCCCCATCCCTCACCAAATGAAACAGGGCAATCCTGCAATATTGTTAGCCTGTCGGGTCCGCCCCAAGCGGTCAGACAGCGGAGTCTGGTGACAAGCGGGAAAAACGTGTACCTCGTGTTGGCGTATGCAATGTTCGAGAGGCTTTAACTTAGATCTCCCCTCCCTAACTGAAGTAATGTCCGTTAAAGTTCCGTAGCTCCAAGCGGTAATAAACGAAAAGAACAAATGAAGGGCGTAGGTCCTCACTCTGGGTCCTCTATAGGTGCAGCAAGTGGTGGTGATGGCCGCGGTCGTCGGGGAATCTCGGATCTCCCTCCCTGCCTTCTTGGGAGACCTGCCGCCGAGCGAGGTTCTGCACGCTGTCCCTCATGTAGCGTAACCCAGTCGGTAATTTCTAAGTCTGGGAGCGCCAATATTGCCAGAAAGTCCGGTATATCCGAAATAGAGCGGATGGTGGCGGACGCCCCCGCGTTGGTGGCCACCAGGGCGAATGGGAAGGACCATCTGTATGCCACAGAGCGGGCGGTTAGAAGCGTCGTGAGGGGGCGCAGGGCCCTGCGCGCCTGCAGTGTAGACTGGGCCAGATCTGGGAAAATTTCCAGGCGTTCTCCATCGATCTCCCAGACGCGGCGGCATCTTGCCGCTGCCATGATTGCCTGCTTCAGTCTATAATCAGCCACGCGACATATGATGTCACGCGGCGGCGCCTGATCTGCAGGCCTGGGACGTAAGGCCCGATGCGCTCTATCAAAGCTGGCGGGGTGTACTGCGCGTTCTGCCAGAATAGTATTAAAGATATGGGCCAGGTAGGGATCCAGATCAGAAATCGATTCCCGGACCCCCCGCAAGCGGATGTTGTTGCGGCAGGAGCGGTTTTCGAGGTCATCTAGCCGACGCCATACCTCAGCGACCACCGAGGGGGTCTGGAGTTCCTCTGCTGGGCTTATCCGTTGGTCTGCGGCTGTAGCTCTGGTTGGAGCTGCCTCCAAGGCCGTCACCCTTGCCGCCAGTGCGCCCATCTCCTCGCGCATCGTGGTCAGGTCCTGTTGCAGGGACACCTGCACCGCGTCCAGCAAGGTCTGCACATATTCGCGAGTGGGGAGGCCGGCGATGAGCTCTGCCACGCGGTCCGCCGCCGTCGGGTCTGGGCCCTGCCTTGCTGGCTCCGTCCCCGCGATAGGCCGCAGGTCCGGTGTTGGTGAGGCCGGCAGCTGGAGATAACTGTCCAGGGGCCCTACTAGCTGTTTCCTCAGCGTCCCTGACTGCCCGGGGTCCTCTGGGTTCCTTTTATTGCGACCCATGACGCAGGTGTGCGGTTGATATCGGATGAAAAGCGCGGTGGAGGTACAGAGCTGTGCACTCAGGCGTCCATCTTGGTTGCCGTCCAGGCCACGCCCCTCTATTGTCCGCTTTTCATCGTCGTTTTCCCGATAAGCCGGCTCCTGGCCGCCCGGTGGGCGTTCCTTGAGTAGGGGGTGCTGTTACTCCTCGGCGGCTGGTGCAGCTCCGGCGTCCTTCCCCGCGGTCCCGGGGCCAGCGTCTCCCTCACGTTCCGTCCCTGCGCTGTATGCGCGCGCGCCACCGGTCTCTCCAGATTTAAGCTCCACCGGCGGCGCAACGTCATTACGCCTCCACTGTGGGTCTCCCTGCAGCATGTGATCTGGTTGGCCAATCAGATGGCAGGGTGCGAGATTTAAACTTGCTTTTGCCATTCCTCACTGCCCTTTCGTGGTTCTGCTTGTCGGACCCTTAAGTGCTTGTTTATTACACCTCTGACTGATATTCTGTGTATGACCTGGCTTTCTATTTCGACTTGTGTACTTCTAATCCCCTTTGACTCGGCTACTGGTACTCGACTTTGCTTTCTTCTTACTCCCTAACTTTGGGTCGTATTTGACCACTCTATTTTACCACTTCATACCTACCTGTCTTAATACCAGCCACTCTAAGGACTGGTTTCTGTCCTCCTTGCTTGTTTGTCCCTGCCTTATAGGTTCACCTCCCACTATTGCGTAACCCAGCCACCTTAAGGACTGGTATCGCATCTAGGTTTAGGGTTGCCTATTGTTGCATTAGCACAAACCGAAGCACACCTTTGAATTTACGTGTGCTGACCTGACAGGGACTTTAATGTGGAAGTGGGCTGGGGAGGGCGTAGCTTCCTTAAGTGCAGAGGAAATCAAGGGAAGGTGAGCTCAGGTGGGGCTCCAGGGCTAGGATGCAAGTCTGCCAAGTAAGTCCAGGAACTTGTATAGGCCAACAAAGCACGGTTTAATGGGGGTGCCGGGGGCCAGAGCGTGGTGAACCTGACACAAGGGTGCTGCTGTTCTGACAAGGGTGCTGCTGGGTCTGACAAGGGTGCTGCTGGGTCTGACACTGCTGCTGGATCTGACAAGGTGCTGCTGGTTCTGACACTGCTGCTGGGTCTCACAAGGTGCTGCTGGTTCTGACTGGGTGCTGCTGATTCTGACTGGGTGCTGCTGGTTCTGACCTGGTGCTGCTGGGTCTGACCTGGTGCTGCTGGGTCTGACCTGGTTCTGCTGGTTCTGACAGGGTGCTGCTGGGTCTGACCTGGTGCTGCTGGTTCTGACCTGGTGCTGCTGGTTCTGACAGGGTGCTGCTGGGCTTGAGAAGGTGCTGCTGGGTCTAACACGGCTGCTGGTTCTGACCTGGTGCTACTGGATCTGACGAGGTGCTGTAGTTGCGTGGCGTGCTCTCTCCCCGGTCTCACTCACTGCTCACACTGACTCCTCCAGCCCTCTCCTGCTCCTTCCGCGCTGGATTGCTTAGCAGTGAGGGACTGCAGCATGTGATGTGAAGTCACATGTGCAGGCCCCACCACTGGCAAGCAAGAGGATCTGGCTGCAGACTGGAGTGCCACTGGAAACATGTGACCTCCACTCCCCATGTGACCTGCTCACCCATGTGCGGAGGTCACATGGGGAGTGGGGGTCACATGTTTCCTGTGGAGCTCGACAGTCTGCAGCCAGACCCCTCTCCCGGCAAGAGCTGCATCAGGGAGGAGTCAGGGCAGGATTAGAATTCTCTGTCCTGTTCTTCCCATTTTCTTCCATAATATGGAATAAGTGCCGCGAAACAGCCAGTCGACTGCGGAGTGCGGACCACGCAAGGGCACTGGTTGGAGGCAAGTTAAACTATGGCTCGCGTTCCCTCACAGATGGCCCTGCGTGCCAGCTGTGGCACGCGTGCCATAGGTTCGCCATCACTGTCCTAGGGTGTACATCAGGTATGGGATGTCAGGGTAGGCAAAGCCTCACCTGCCATTAAGCATTAAAATAATAAAAGAAACTCACCTGCTCCGCGCTCCCCCGCTGTCGACTCTGTCCTCTGCCTTTTCCTCTGTGCGCGCATTCTTTTTACAGCCTGCGCAATTTGCGTAGCGGTGGAATGCTTCCCACTACGCTAAATCACGTAGGCAGCTCTGGAGGTCTGCAGCCGCCCGTCTGTTCAAATAGGAACACACGCACTCTGCCTACTTCCTGAA
Organism: Leptobrachium leishanense; assembly: GCA_009667805.1. Lineage (NCBI taxonomy): Eukaryota > Metazoa > Chordata > Amphibia > Anura > Megophryidae > Leptobrachium > Leptobrachium leishanense. The sequence continues at coordinate 199,863,788 of CM019064.1, forward strand.
TACTGCTGGTCAGAGCCTCAGAGAGGCCCTGACAGACCAATGGAATAGCTTGGACCAATGGGAAAGCACAATTGATCCAAGCCATTCAAACAACATCCTGGCAGCTCCCTCTAGTGGCGAAAACAGTGTATGACAGGCCCAGGCAGCTCCCTCTGCTCCCTCTAGTGGCGGATACAGAGTTTGACAGGCCCAAGCTGCTCCCTCTAGTGGCGTATACAGAGTATGACAGGCCCAAGCTGCTCCCTCTAGTGGCGTATACAGAGTATGACAGGCCCAGACATCTCCCTCTGGTGGCGAATAAAGAGTACGACAGGCCCAGGCAATTCCCTTTGCTCCCTCTAGTAGCGGATACAGGGTATGACAGGCCCAGGCAGCTCTCTTTGCTCCCTCTAGTGGCGGATACAAAGTATGACAGGCCCAGGCACAGAAAAACAGTTTTTCTATTATATTTATATATATATATATATTATATATATATATATATATATATATATATAAATTTTAATAGTAAAGTATATGATGTGATGATAATAATGTTATCTTTAGAAAGTCCATTTAATGGTGAGAAATATATATATAATATGTGTGGATACAGGAAATGAGTAAACAATAATTTACAGCTAAATACAAACCACAGAAGGTTAGTTAATATCTGTGTATATCTGGCTCTGATACTAGCCAGTGCTCCACCAGTCAATGACCTCACTGCACGTCCCTGGTGTACATATATGAGAGATCAGCTATAAGGTGAGATTCAATTTTTCGCATCAAGTCTTTCTCCAGTGTCCTGGCTGATTGTGATATAACCAAACAGAATATTATGACATCATAAGGTTTGCAAGGATGAGATATGATACAAGATTTTTTCATCAGATCTTTCTTCAGTACCCTGACTGTAGCATTGTGATGTCAATAAGCAGGCTTTTATGACATCCTAATATGTTACATAGATGACAGTTTGGAGGTTAAATTAGAGCTGAAGAGAAGATGAGGTGCAGTGCCATATTGAAACTGGAGGCAAATCCAGGTTTTGTGCTTTTCGAGGTTTGAAGCTTAACTCTAGGTAAGGGTTTATGCTGGGATGGGAGCCCTCATCCTTGCTGCATCTCTAACTCTCCAAATGTCACTGAATGAGTTTTAAAGCCCAAATCAAAATTAAAGATAAGTTAAGGGTTGATTATAATAACAGGCTTGGAGGCCTTGTCATTCCTAGAGGATAAGTTAAGGTTAGAGCTAGGGTTAGATAAATCAATGTCTTTAGAACCCAAATCAAGTTTGGAGGTTAAATTACGGCTCAAGATAAGATGAGGCACAGTTGCAAATTGAAACTGGAGGTAAATCCAGTCTTGGGCTTTTTTGAGGTTTGTATCTTAACTCAAGGTAAGGGTTTATGCTGGGGAGGGAACCCTCACGCAGTGCTTAAGTTGCTGATTTAGGAGGACAGATCGTGCAGAAATAATGTTTGTGTGCATGGAATTCCTGAATCCGTACAATCTGCAGAAATTAATACTTACCTGCACAACCTCTTTATAACCTTGCTCCCGATGACCTCCGTCACGTATCTTCTCATCGCCCTAGTGCACCATCTGCTCAAGCCTTTGCTGGTGATAAAAGCATTACCCAGAGACTCCCTATCTGTTTCATATATGGGACTTCATGGTTCTAAAAATGTCCATTTAGTCTTATGCCGCCTATCTTTTACAGTCTTCCAATCCTGCATTTTCATAGTCACGAACCATCTGCATATCCAAGGATGCAACTATGTACATACTTTTTTTCTGTTTATTCCTATTTTTCTTATGTGTTATTGCTGTGGATACTTTCCTTATTTTGTTCATGCAGACTCATACTCAAGTTTACACACTGACTGCCTCTCTCTCTTTATGGGACAAACTATCAGCACAGCAGACCTTCATTGTTCACCGTACTTCATGATGGGGTATCTATGGAGCTGCTGTTGATGCTGCCGATATTATGTTAAGCACCTTGTTATTCACTATGTTATGATCGCTGAACTTAATGTATTTTCTTTAACTGTAAAGGGCTTAAAACGCTGTGTATAAAAGGGGCTTTTGTTTAAAGACCTTCATGGTTCCGCAGAAGGGATATGTTACTATAGGAAACGTACTTATGTATGCGCATTCCTCTTCAACTCTTCAACATGGGAAAAAATGTAAAAAAAACCACCCACTTTACACGCTGTAAATGATTGAAAATTCAAATTTTATTTTATTTTTGTTATAATATATAGGCAGGACATGATGTATACATATAAAAATTATGAATCTGCGGAGTCTGCCAGAAAGAACTAAATATAATATGTCTGGGTCATGTAATAAAACGTGGCTTCTAAACACATTTAAACATGATGATGAGCAAAAGCAGTAAAAATAAGCTCAGCACACAGGCGTGAAATAGCTCAGCAGCGAAGGGGTTAAAATCCAAGTTTGCTGGTGGAATTCTGGCCTTAAGCAAGCACACCCATCTTTAACCCCATAATGATGGTCGGGTGACGCCGGTTGGGTGACGCCCGTGAGGACGGGGTTAACGCCGGCAGGGTATACTAATAAGGCTCCATGTCTCAGGGGTTACAGCACTGGTCTTGTAAACCAGGGGTCGGGAGTTCAATTCTCACTGGTGTCCAGTTAGTAGAGAATCTGCATGTGTTGTTGTAGTCCACAAGCTTTTCACAAGCTTTTCACCCTCACCTAATGAGTGAACCCTCTCTTAGATTGTAAGCTCTCTAGCAGGGTCCTCCCGCCCAGTGGTGTATTTAGGTTTTGTGCTGCCCTAGGCCTGACTAAACTCGTGCACCCCCTAATTTAAATTTGAGGCACCCCTTCCTGTCAAGGGCAAACCTCTTCCTGGTTAATCCCCACCCTTTTTCCTCTTAGAGCTCTGCCTTTTCCTCTCTTTATATTAAAAGTAGATACCAAGTGCCTACTTGTATATTTTGTATACCATTTCAAATGTATCTATTGAGCTAAATAAAATTATGAAATGTTTAAATTCAAGCATTTTTTACAAAGAACAGCCACGCATGCAAAGTATACTGGATCACAGCCGCTCTAATTGGTTGAACAATAAAATCCACAGACACGTGCACTGCATATGAGTGTATCACAGAGCTGCACAGCAATAAAACCCACAGAAATGGGCACTGTGTATGAGCATATCAGCGCTGCACAGCAATAAAACCGACAGAAATGTGCACTGTGTATGAGCATATCACAGAACTGTACAGCAATAAAATTCACAGTAATGTGCAGTGTGTATGAGCGTATCCCAGAGCTCCAGGGCAATAAAACTCACAGTAATATGTAGTGTGTATCACAGAATCCACAGCAATAAAACTCCCAGCAATGTAATGTGCAGTGTGTGTCAGCGTATCAGAATTCACAGCAATAAAACTCACAGCAATGCAATGTGTGGTGTGTGTCAGCGTATCAGAATCCACAGCAATAAAACTCCCAGCAATGCAATGTGCGGTGTGTATGAGTGCATCAGAATCCACTGCAATAAGACTCCCAGCAAACCGAGTGAATATGAGCACACAGCAATTATTTATTCTATATTTACCGGCCTCCGTCCGCGGTAGGGCTGTGTGCAGAGTCAGCAGGGACTGTGTACGGACTCAGCAGGAGGTCCCTCCAGGCCACGTTAGGATCGCGGCTGTGCCTGTGCGTGGAGCCATCTTGTCAACAGTGGGGTGCCACTGCCAGAGGGTGCACCGTAGCTTGGATTCCCTTCCCGGTGGGTGTTCAGTCCAGAATAGAATGAGAGTTCGTGTTAACGAAAGGGCAGGCAGCTGCGTGCCTGTCACATTCAGCCAGTCAGGTGGTACTGAGACTCAGTACCACCTGACTGGCCGGACCGCGTGACCTGCACGCACGCAGCCTCACCAGGAGCCAGGCAGCTCAATGACAAATTTCTATCACTGCAGTGCTGGTTAAGGAAAGGTCCACTTTAAACAGCAGTAAGCAGACAGGGCTTCATATTCTGCTGATACCCCCCCCCTTTTTCCTGCCAGTTACTGTCATCTTCTCTCTCTGCACACAAATCACATCCCCCTCCCCTCTCCTAGAGCGGCTGCGGGGCAGGGGAGGAGCTATGGAGGGAGGAGAGGGGGATTTTTATTCTATTTGATTTTATTCCGTATGCAAACGCCCTGCTCCGCTGCTCGTTGTTTGAGAACACAGCTCAAAGCTGACACACAGTGACAGTGGCACCTCCTAGTACCCCCTAATGACACCCAAATAATCACTGGTACCTGGGGCGGCCCGCCCTCCGCCACTCCCCTAAGTACACCACTGCTCTGTGATATGCTCACACACAAGTTTGGCGAACTGCCAGCAAGTACGGCGCGGTTTGAAGGCATTGCAAATCCCCATAGAGAAGTAATGGTTAATCTATTCAGAGAACACCAAACAGCAGAGAAATGGCAGTGAAATGCCCTGATGTTCGGTGGTTTCAATCAGCAGGTTTATTCAGACGAAGCCCATAGGTTTCAAGGTTAAAAATATTCCCGTTTTTATGCAATATCTAATAAACCATTTATTATTTTAATCTGCAGTAAAAAGTCTTTTTTTTTTTTTTTTTTAGTACCTTTTAGGAATTTTTCAGCAAAATTCCCCCCCCCTTTTTTTAATAGCGGTTTTTCTTTTTTCTGTAACAGAACTTTTTATTATCAATCATAAGATCTTATATGTAAATTCCAGACATTTTCGTTCAGTAGTTCTTTTGAAAAATAGCAGGCCACGGGTTTGCGGTGGCAGCATTCAGTGGCCGACTCCATGCACTTTGGGGACCCTGCGGTGAATGATGAATTCGCTGCAGGGTGGGGAAATTTTATTCCCCGAAGTGCAGGGAACTACAGGACACCAAAATGTTGGCGTCATTTCGGTGCTCTGTGAGTAACCCATTTAGTGGTGAGGTTTTTTGCTGCCCCCTGGAAAGTGAAAGCCTAGGCCTTGCCTACCCAGGACATACTTGAAAATTAGTGAAATCTCAATGTATCCTTCCTGGCAAAATACTTTGCAAAGTAAAAAAAAAAAAAAAAATCTAAAATTTTTTTAGGGGTGGGGCCACCAGTGCGGGCCGCCGCCCCCTGGAAAGTGCCGCCCTAGGCCTAGGCCTTGTTGGCCTAGGCCAAAATAAACCACTGCTCCCGCCCCCTGCTCCATGTGTGTAACATGTATGTATATTTGTTATTCTGTTTCTCCCATTGTATAGTGCTAAGGAATTTATTAGCGCTTTATAAATACTTGTACACCCCGCCGCCAGGTGATGACCATACAATACAGACGCGTGACACTGAATCCAAAAGATACACTATATTGCCAAAAGTATTCGCTCACCTATCCATATGTGAATCAAGGCAGGTGAGCGAATACTTTTGGCAATATAGTGTAAATGACTTTCAGATTGCCAGTAGATTTCCTTACTATCTGCTTCAATGCTGTGATTATGACTTGATGCTAAATGCTGTCGTTTTTTAGGCTAGAGTCACACGAATGCAGTCTGAGCGCACTCTGCGTGCGTGCATAACGGACAGACGTATTGACGGAAGATACTGTAGACACCACATGGTCCGTTTTTGTTGACGGACGTTGGGAAAAAAGGGAACTATGGGAAATAAAATTAATATGAAAAATGATAAAAATTTGAAAAGGATATGAAAATCCATTGTGTGCGCCAAGGTGCTGGACGTCACAAATGCGCTGCGTCTGACATCTCATTCACACAGAACGCTACACGGACGTGGCACACTCTGCGCGTCCGTGGTAGTGGGTTTATGTTCTTGCCTAACTTGCGTCCGTTTGCAACGTGCATTGTGCGTGCGCAGTTCGGTGCGCACCTACTTTCGGCGCCAGTGGGCTGAATTCAGGAAGGGGGGCTCATTTGGAGCCCTCTATCTCCCCAACCGTTTATGCTAGAGCGCTGCAAGTTGGAGAGTCTCCCCTTTTCAGCGGTGTACTGCGTTAACTGTTTCGCTGCCGGATCCCGATTTGGCGCAAATTTGCGGCAAATTGCGATTTAAACCTGGAGGGGGCTGACATCTTGGATGTTAGCCAAGCCTCCAGGTCACCCCCCACCCACTGACATCCCCACCATATGTGTGAGTATGTCAGTGGGCCAGTTAACCCCCTAGCTGCCATGTGGAGATAGGGGGATACTTTGGATCCCTTTATCTCCCAATCCGTGGCAGCTAGAGGCTCATGGCCTTTCCAATGATACCAAACATGGCCAGGTTTGGTGTAAAAATAAAATTAAAAAAAAATAATAATAACATTTTTTTTTTTTAAATTGTCTGGGGGGGGGGTTTAGTTAAATAGTACCTAGGCTGTCATCTAAAAATAATTAGCATAAAACAGTCAGAATGAGCTCAGCGTACATAGGTGAACTGGCTTAGCAGTGAAGGGGTTAAAAAGCAAAACCATGTAAATATTGGGTATTTCTATTCTCGGGACAAAATTTTGAAACTATTGAGCCAGGGTCTTTTTTGGTGGTTGTAGATGATTTTGGGGATTAGATTACGAAAAAGAGTGTTTTTACCATTTTTTTCTTCATATTTTTTTTTATATTACATTATTCTAGATGATGGAAATAATGTTTTTTTTTAGAAAGTCCATTTAATGGCGGGAAAAACGGTGTATAATATGTGTGGGTTGAATAAACGAGTAAGAGGAAAATTTGACCTAAACACTAACAGCGCAGAAACGTAAAAACAGCAACGGTCACTAAAGGACGGATTTGTGTAAAACTGCCCGGTCACTAAGGGGTTAAACTGTGCGGCAACACGGACGTGATCACTGAGTTCGTCTGACAAAGCCTTAGCTGACGTAAGTGATCTTCAGAAGTTGTGGGACTCTTTGAGAAGTCTTGCAGGGCATTGTCAAATTCGCTTAATGAATGCAGGTACAGTTGCAAGAAAAAGTATGTGAACCCTTTGGGATTACATGGAGTTTTGCATGAATTGGTCATAAAATGTGCTCTGATCTTCATCTAAGTCACAACAATTTGAAAAACACAGTCTGCTTAAAATACTACAACACAAACATTTATATGTTTTCATGTGTTTATTGAACATAACATGTAAACATTCACAGTGCAGGGTGGAAAAGCATGTGAACCCCTAGCCTAATGACTTCTCCAATAGCTAATTGGAGCCAAGAATGAGCCAACCTTGAGTCCAATCAGTGTGATATTATTGGATGTGTTGCTGAAAGCTGTCCTGCCCTTTAAAAACACATACCAGTTTTGGGTTTACTGGTTTCAAGAAGCACTGCCTGATGTGAACCATGCCTCGGAGAAAAGAGCTCTCAGAAGACCTACGATCAAGAATTGTTGACTTGCATGAAGCTGGAAAGGGTTACAAAAGTATCTCCAAAAGCCTTGATGTTCATGTGTCCACGGTAAGACAGACTGTCTACAAATGGAGAAAGTTCAGCACTGTTGCTACTCTCCCTAGGCGTGGTCGTCCTGTAAAGATGACTGCAAGAGCACAGAGCAGAATGCTTAATGAGGTAAAGAAGAATCCTAGAGTGTCAGCTAAAGACTTACAGAAATCTCTGGCACATGCTAACATTTTTGTTGACACATCTACATTAAGTAAAACATTAAACAAGAATGGAGTACATGGGAGGACACCACGGAGGAAGCCATTGCTGTCCAAAAAGAATATTGAAGCACGTTTGAAGTTAGCAAAAGAGCACCTGGATGGAGGGGGCGGAGCTAGCAGCAGCAGCAGGCAGCCGTGTTTCAGAGGAGCTCCGCATTGAGCCAGCGTTTTACCGCCTTTTTCCTCCTCCTACACGGCATCTTGCAGTGCTCGGTTGCCCCGGAGTGGTCTGGGGATTGCCGTGCTCCTTACCGGCTATCGAACCGGGTGTTCCGAGGTGCTCTGCAGCGTTTTTCCCAGACTTGGGCCTAGTGACGGCGGACATTTTTGAAGCCTCGTGCCAGCAACGAACGGACCCTCTGTGCCTGCGGTGACTGCAGCGACATGCCAAACGGCCGGACGGCAAAGGGGAGCTCCCGCCAGCGGGATATTAGGGACACGCTGACAGGTGGGTCTGTTACTGGAAGGGGGAAGGTGATTGTGCCTCTCCCTCCAAATTATGGATCGTCTGGGGAAGACGACGGTTCCTGGCCAAGCGGAGACGGAGCGGGGATGATGTGGCTCTCCCCTCAGAACCTGTCGCAAGACTTGCGCCCACTCTCCGCGGCGGCGAAGAAGCAGGCGCAGAAAAAGCGTAAGGCCGCGCTGGCGGTGTCCTCTCAGGCCCTGACTGGCGAGGACTCAGCCGACGAATCTCAACTTTCAACCACCAGCAGCGGGGCCCCGCATAGAAACCCTGGCCCGGAACTGGTGCCTCAGGCGACAGTGACTGTGCCGAAAGTAGCCCCCCTGGCGACGAGTACCGCTGACTCCGCGTCAAGAGGAGAAGATGAACATCTTCCTGCCACAAAAGGCGACTTCTACAGAATTTTAAATGAGCTGCGAGAGATACGGGAAATCTGGAAACCAGAAGTGGCTGCGGTCCGCGAGGAGGTCGCTGCGGTACGGGTTCAGATGGTGGAGGTCCAAGCGACTACCTCCGCGATGAAGCTGGAACAGACTCGTCTCTCGGACCAGGTTGTCACACTTCAGTCGCAGATGGAGGTTCTGACCCGCTCCGTGGAAACATTAGAATCTCGACACAGACGCCGTAACATACGGGTCAGGGGCGTCCCAGATTCGGTTTCAGCTGAGGAACTGTTGCCCTATGTAACTCGTTTGGCCCTCCAGGTCGTTGGGCTCCCATTGGATACGCCAGATGTCGTTGGCTCTGTGTTTCGGGTCCGGAGACCTGCATCGTCCCTAACGGGAGCACCGAGGGATGTTGTGGTAGCTTTTCGCGATGTGGCTTTTAAGGTGAAGATTATGTCTACCCCTGGCGCACGAGATCCGGTGCAATTCGAGGGATCTACCCTGGCACTTTACCACGACCTACCGTTTCAGACCTTGATGGCACGACGCCGTTTTAGAGAGGTGACGTCTACCCTGCGCAGGAAAGGAATTCGCTACCGGTGGGGCCCGGCGGGCACTTTGGTGGTAACGCACGCTAATGTACCTTATACAATTACGGACCCTGCTACAGCTTGGACTGACCTTGCGACGGCCGGTATTCCCCTGGACCCTCCGGAGATACAGCCGGGATGAAGATTATCCTACCCCTCCATATGCTTTTTGTTATAATTGCTTTTCCGACGTATTCCCCGGACTGTTTTGTTTCTGATTTTGTTTTTAATTTTCAGCTATACGACTTTGGCACGATTTTCTTGATTCACGCATGGTCTATTCTTTAGCCGACCGTTAAATTTGAACGCATTGTTTGTAGCTTAACTTTTCCTCATTCACGCTAGACTTTGCCACCGGACTTTTCGTCTTCGGTTTAACAGGCCATATATGGCCGCATTTTCGTTTGATTTCCTGATCTTTCTTTGTTCTTTTAATCTTTAAATAAAGAATTTTAAAAAAAATAGACTTATAAATATTAAAAACAAAAATAGAAACATTTAAAAAAAAAAAAAGAGCACCTGGATGTTCCACAGCACTACTGGCAAAATATTCTGTGGACAGATGAAACCAAAATTGAGTTGTTTGGAAAAAACACACAACACTATGTGTGGAGAAAAAAAAAAAGGCACAGCACACCAACACCAAAACCTCATCCCCACTGTAAAACATGGCAGACGAAGCATCATGGTTTGGGGCTGCTTTGCTGCCTCAGGGCTTGGATGGATTGTTTTCATTGATGGAAAAATTAATTCGAGAGTTTATCAAGACATTTTGCAGGAAACCGTAAGACCACCTGTCCGCCAACTGAAGCTCCGCAGAGGAAGGGTGATGCAACAGGACAATGACCCAAAGCATACAAGTAATTCAACAAAAGAATGGCTTCAACAAAACAAAATATGCCTTCTGGAGTGGCCCAGTCAGAGTCCTGACCTCAACCCGATTAAAATGCTGTGGCATGACCTTAAGAGAGCGATTCACACCAGACATCCCAAGAATATTGCTACACTGAAACAGTTTTGTGGAGAGGAGTGGTCCAAAATTACTCCAGATCGTTGTGCAGGTCTGATATGCAACTACAGGAAATGTTTGGTTGAGGTTATTGCCGCCAAAGGAGGGTCAACCTGTTCAGTCCAAAGGTTCACATACTTTTTCCACCCTGCACTGTGAATGTTTACATGTTCTGTTCAATAAAAACATGAACACATATAATGTTTGTGTTGTATTATTTTAAGCAGACTGTGTTTTTCAAATTGTTGGGACTTAGATGAAGATCAGAGCACATTTTATGACCAATTCATGCAAAACTCCACGTAATCCCAAAGGGTTCACATACTTTTTCTTGCAACTGTACATGTATACCCAGCCTTACACAGGTTCCCAGATACCTGTATACCCAGACATCAGACCCCCAGATACCTGAACCCAGACATTAGACCCCCAAGATATCACACTCCCAGATATCTGTATACTCAGACCCCTAGATATATGTGTACTCAGACCCCCGTGATATCAGACCACGCAGACATCAGACCCCTAAGATATCTGAATACACAGACATCAGACCCCCAAGATATCTGTATACCCAGATATCAGACCCCCCAGATATCTGTATACTCAATCCCCAGATCAAACCCCCAAGATATCTGAATACCCAGACATCAGACCCCCAAGATATCTGTATACCCAGATATCAGTTCAAGATATCAAACCCCCCAAGATATCAGACCCCCCAGGATATCACACTTCAGATCAGACACAAGATATCCAAGATATCAGACCCCTAACATGTATACCCAGCCTTACACAGGCCCCCAGATACCTGTATACCCAGACATCAGACCCCCTAAGATATCAGACCGCCAGGTCAGACCTCCAAGATATCAGGCCCCCTAAGATATCAAACCCCCAGATCAGACCCGCGGTTGTGCCTAGGTAGGCCGCAGTGACTCCTAGTCCTGTGTCCTATAGAAAACCCCAGCTGCCGCCGGAGTGGTCGATTAGGCAGCTGCGAGGCCACGCAAGCACGTAAAAAGGGATGTGATCAGAGAATCTGTATGGTAGTCACGGCCCTGCGATGCTCGGTGGATCAGTAACATCCACACCCGAGCCAAGGGGGCACATTTCAGCAGCAGCCCGAATGTCATGACATTCAGCCGGTGGCCCAGTGCGGATGTTGCAGGGGGCTTTTTTTGCTGCCTCTGGGCAAATGCCTTGTTTGCCTCACAGTAGATACACCCCTGCTTAACCCCATAACGACCAAGGATTACAAGAGCTGGCAGCTGAATAAGAAATGACAGAGAATTTAAACTTCTAATCTATTCCCCTGGTGATGTCCTTTAAATACATCAAACACAATATAATAATGTGAGTCGGCTGCCTAACCCATAGACTCCATTATATGGCCAAAATGACAAAGTGAGGACCAAGAAAAGGAGAAGAAAGATACTGGGGTGGGGGAGTTCATAACACAAAAGACCACACAATGGATGGACCCAGTGACACAGAGAGTAAAATATTTTCTTAAATAAACATACAACAGAAAAATAACACTTGTAAGATAAGAACATTTAAATTTTCTGGTGGAAGTGGCCCTTTAAGATGTCATATATAACTCTCCAGGATTGAAAAAACTCTGTGCACCAAGCCAGCAGATAAATTCCTAACTGAAGGCCACTGTTATTTTTATGGTTGTTATTGACATGACGTGGAGTATTTGTTTATTTAAAATTTTTGGTATTATTCCCTCTGCCTTATCTCCTCTCAAGAGGGTAGGGTATTCTAGGTATTTCCCATGACATGATGCTTGAAATTCATCCAACTTCTGTCCAGTTCTTAAAGCACTGTGACATAGTGCATGGATGGGTCTGCGTAGTCCCCTGTATTTTTGTTAAAGGTGAAGGCATTAACCCCCAAGAGGGAAGGTATTTTTGTGTTGCTGCAGGTGTCCCTGCAATTAAGGGGATAAATAGCTCCTGCTTGAAGGAGGGGTAGATTAGAATGTGCACTGGATGAGAATGACACACAGGGGAAGGCACTAGAGACACAGAGACTGATAAGATAAGCACAGGGGGCTGCTACTCCTGAGAAGGGAGACGAATGTTGAGCCAAAGGTTGGTCTGAATGTTCTGTTTTATTTGCTTTCTGTGATGCGGAAATAAAGCCTGGAATATTTCACAGTTTAAAGGACTTTGTGTGCCATAATTTGCCTTAGAGGACCGCGCTATAGCGCCCCCCTGTGACCGCATGTACAGATGCTATATTTTTTTGCAAACAAACCTTTATATTAAAATGTATTTTAATTACATATTCAAACATTACACAGTGCTGAGAATTATGTTAGTGGTTTATAATTCATGTAATTATTACATTACAGTGGATATTAACAAACAAGCAAAGCCACTGAAAGCTAAAATAAAATCCAGGGGTCAGGGACATAGAAACACCTGGCTCCTAGAATTCTACATGTGGCTCCTAAAATTCTTACTTATATTACACAAATCTACACTGAAATGCTCCATGACTCCTTAGGCTGGGGTCAGACAAGCCTTTTTAAGAGCAGAAGGAATGTCTGTGAGAGGATGTTCCATCCTCTCTGATGGCCGTCAGGCCACCTCGCTGAGCGTAGTTAGTGCGCTCAGCGCTGCAAGGCTCGGTCCTCCTATGGAGGATTGCACTTTTCAGCCCTGAACACGTGTCGTAGTGCTTCGACAGGGAGGCTTCCAGCATGGCCCCAGCATGTCTGCTGCAGCGCGTGCAATTCGTGTGCGTGCTACAGCGTGTGGCCGGCCCCTTTTGAAGCGACACAACGGTGCAACGGACGCCTGGAGGCACGTGAGTATGGGCGCTCGTCTGACACTGGCCTAAAAGTGTGTAGTTGTCTCCCATGTTTTCTTGCTGGCTCCTAAAGTTGTGAAGGATTGAATTACATGATTACATAAATACTTACAAGCTTCAGGTACAGACATAAACTCTATTTTATTTAAATCTGTGTTCTCTTCTACTAAAAAGGTAATAATTTTTTGTCTAATATACATAAATCATATCAAGAAAAAAGATGTCATCTGCGCTTATTCCCATTACACTGTGTGAAACAAAACACAATTAGAGGCTTTGGTTTCTATTAATGGCCATTAAGAGAGTAAGCTCACCTGCCAAATGTCAAGGCACCTCTAGTGAGGGTGAGTCCCAGGTTTTTTTTTCAGAGGGTACCTAGGGGTATGCAGTACCGGCACCTCACCACTCAGTACTGGCACCTCACCACCAGCCAGAACTAACAGGAGAGAGCATGATGCTCCTCCCTCCTCCTGCAATGACAGGCAGAGAATCGGAAGCGCTCGGCAGCTCATGTTGCTCCTGAATGCTTCCGATTGTCAGGAGTGTATGCAGGGACTGATAAACCCCCTCCCCAGTAAGTGACAAGGGAGGGCTGCTTCCTCTCTCTCTGCAGCTGCTGAAACTTTGAACAGCATGGGGAGGGGGCTGCAGCATGTTCACACACATCTGCCAGAGCTGCGGGTTGTCAGGCAAGTGGTGTGATCAGAGGAGCTGGCACTGTAAGGCGGCAGTGAGTTTTATTGCTGTGGAGCCAGCTCATACACACTGCGCATTACTGTGAGTTTCATTGCTGTGGAGCCAGCTCATACACACTGCGCATTACTGTGAGTTTTTATTGCAGTGGAGTTCATACATACTCAGCAAAACTGAGTTTCATTGCTGTGGTGCTCAAAAATGCTAAGGGATTATCCACTCAGTGCCATCGTTGCAACAAAAAAAAAACAGCTAACTGCCCTGCAATACAGATTTTTCTTGCAAAAGAGGCACTTAGTGGATAACCCCCATAGGGTTACAACAATAGTTGTAGTTCATTTAAAGGAACACAGTATTAAAAAATATGGTTCCCTTTTATAGTGTCTTCCTTTAAGTGAGCTACAACTATTGTTTATAAGGACATGAAAATAGTCATAATAATCAGTTTTCCCCGGGCATGAGAGTACCCCCACCTATTTTTCCAGAATAAAAGCACTGGTGAGTCCGATCCAAAAATGAAGCCACAGGCTGCTGTGCAGCGAACCATAACTGCTCATGCTGCTTTTCAGTCATGAGGTAGACTGGTGGTCTTTTATTTATGCCCTCCCAGAAACAAAGCCACCTTTGCAGCCGCGATCGCCCGGTATTCCGGCCGATCACGCGGCCCCCTGGTGCGGGCTGACATCATCGATGTCAGCCCAGCCTCCGGGACCCCGGCGTGCACGATAGGTGTCATCGCGCATGCGCGATGACGTCTATTTCAGGCACCCCCCCGCCATTGCAGGGAAGGTGCCTGAAGGGGACCCCCCCTCCCCTTCCCCGCGGGCCAGCGATTAAAGGCAGGCACCGCCTGGAAGGGCACAGCCTGCCCTTCCAAGCGGCGGCTGTCTTTAACCCCTAGGGGGCTGGATCGCGATATGGCCCTAACATGCGCCGTATCGCGGTCCCCTCCCGGAGCTGGCCGACATCTTGGATGTCGGCCAAGCTTCCGGGATATCCCCCTAATGACTGGCGTCATCGCGCAGAGCGCGATGGTGCCAGTTTTGAAATTAACCCCTTGCTGCCACCTATAGTGGAGATAGGGGGTTCATTGGAACCCCTATCTCCCGATCCGTGACAGCTAGGGGTTAATGTTTGCTATCATTGGAACGGCCAGAGCGTGGCCTTTCCAATGATACCAAACATGACCATGTAAAAAAAAATTTTTGTTTAATTAGTGCAACAATATTGTTCCCATTTCAATTATAATGTGAACAATGATGCTGCACTAACTATTTTTTCTATGGGGGGCGTTTGCTAAAAAACATGTAATTTTCCCCAAAAAAATTAACGATTCCTCATTTCTAATTTTTTTAACAAGCGCACCCCATAGAAAATATAACCGCAAACGCTCGCATGTTAAAATGTGAAAAAAAACACTTTACACATTGTAAATTATTGAAAATTCTAATTTTATTGCATTTTTTGTTATAATATACAGACATGACAAAACGTATACATATAATAATGACATATTATGAATCTGCACAGTCTGCCGGAGAGAACGATATATAATATGTCTGAGTCATATATTAAAATAAGGCTTAAAAACGCGGTTAAACATGATGAGCGAAATCAGTAAAAATGAGCTCAGCACAGAGGTGTGAAAAGGCTCAGCAGCGAAAGGGTTAATGGCCATTAATAGAAACCAAAGCCTCTAATTGTGTTTTGTTTCACACGGTATAATAGGAATAAGCGCAGATGACATCTTTTTTCTTAGTAGGTTTTATACATGTTGCTGGGCTGGATACGTTTGTTGGTTGCAGTCAACCCATTGGGGCATAGGCGTGACCCCGCCCCGAATATACATAAATGTGTATATATATATATATATATATATATATATATATTTTTTTTATTATTTGTAAATGTTTACAGTTTTTCATGTTTCTGATGACTAAATGGTTAATCTTAGGTCAGAAGCCAGGGCTGTGAGTCAGCAATATATTTTGGCCGGGTGTATATATACTGATAACCATTTCCAGGAGGCAAAGGGTGGAGTGGGTAGTTTGTCGTCAGAACTCCAAAAAGCCGCCTAGAAAGCTCTTTTTGTGAAGAATTCAAAGTCATTCAATAGATTTCCGCAACCCTTGTGCTTGTAACAATCGTCACACGGCCAGAATTATTGACAATAACCTGGAATTTTCTACATTAGTCTCTTCATACAGTGTTATTGAATTGAAGAGCACATTTGCAAAACTAGAAAAGTTTCAACAAGTTTTTCTAAATAATTTTATTGGATCATGTAGGGGAATAACAGATCGGTAACTGTAGCCTAAGCGATATGTGGTGTTCAGAGACAGTAATAACATAGTTGTTTTAGCTTAATGTTTGTAAATTGCATTTATGACAATCAGGTAAAATACTTTGCAAATAAATAAATAAATCTGTCTATTCAAAGAATGGTGACACAGTGGAGAACTTTTGGAGAAGTTAAAATTCTAGGTCAAAATAGCCAAACCAGAAAAATTAATCTCACTTAACAAATCAGCTATTTTGACCTAGTATTTTCACTTCTCCAAACGTTCTCCAGAGTTTCACCGTTCTCTGTATAACCCTGTAACTCAACATATAGGGCCCTATTCCAAGGTTGGTGCTAACTTAAGGCTGGTGGCACACTAGCAAACATTTTGCGTCCGTTTGACCGCACTGTTTGACGTCCGTCGTAGCTTTATAAAGGAGTCAATTAACACACCACACAAAGCCCCTGCGCACTTGTTCACGGACGGGCAAAGCATAAAGCCACGGACGCAAAATAACATCAACGTGAAAAAGCTAAACGGATGAAGAAACAACGCTGCCATGTATTTTCCTAGGGTGTGGAGACGTCATACGTTACAGACGCACTTTACGCAGTACTCACAATATCTCCCGTGAAAAAGTGCGTCCGTAAAGGACGCAGTACAGTATGCTCGTGTGCCACCTCCCTTACCAGAGCTTTTGTAAATTTAACATCTTCCATAGAATATAATGGCTCTGGTATGTTTACAACAGCTCTGGTTAAGTTAACACAAACCTTGGAATAGTGCTCAAACAATTTTATTGGTGGTGAAAAAAGTATAAATAAATCAGCCTCTTCATAGAGTAAATAAGTACAGGTGTGTTGGTAAAATGTAAACCTACTAAAAAAAAATATAATAATATAAGTCTTCAGTGGAAATTGCAGTTACAAATCAAATGCTGGCCATTATGATACAATATACTGTATATCCTTCCTTATTGTAAAGGCTCGAAAACCTCGCCCAGCATGCAGGGCCGGCCCAAGACATTGTACTGCCTGGAGCGAAGGCTGAAATGCTGCCCCCCCTAAAATGACACCCACACACCATGAATATATGGAGGAGCCCCTAAAAAGACACCCACACACCTTGAATATTTGGAGGAGCCCCTAAAAGACACCCGCACACCCTGAATATATAGAGTAGGGATGCACCGATACCGATACTAGTATCGGTATCGGTGCCAATACTGCTGTTTGTACGAGCACTTAGTACTCGTGCAAATGGCCCCATACACCCCCCCCCCATACCGGAAGCCAGCGCTGGGCCGGCTTGCCGGTATCCGCGGGGCTGGGGAAGCTGGCCGCGTGCATGAAAAGCACGCGGCCAGCGTTCCCCTCCGACGGCTGCAATACTCACCTGCTTCCGAAGGTCCGGGTCGCGCTGCTGTGCCGCGATCACGTGGCCGCCGGCACTCTGTGACACTGCCTCCAGCCGAGAGGGTATATTTGCCCCTCATTTCACATGGATATATATATTTGCCCCCCAGCTCACATGGATATATATATATTTGCCCCCAGCTCACATGGGTATATTTGCCCCCAGCTCACATGGATTTATATATTTGCCCCCAGCTCACATGGGTATATTTGCCCCCAGCTCACATGGGTATTGTCGCGTGGCGTGTGCGGTTCGGGTGTGAGCCTAGCAGGCGGCGACACAGAGGGGAGGCCAGACAGGAATCAAGCAACGAATATAACTTTAATGGAACATAAATGGGCCTTGACTGCAGGCAATTCTGGAACGTACCGGCAAAGACGTGGTTAAAGTCCATATACAAGGGGTCGTGGCTGGCAGCTGGCTGACAGGTGAAGTACGCCAAAGCAAGGGTTCGGTACACAGTATATCACATAAATACAGTCCAGGGAGTAGTCTTGGATGGAGAGTCAGGAAAGTGGGCTATGCAGTCCCAGACTGCAAACAGGATCCACCATGAATAAATCAGGACAGCTGTACCTTGATCACAGGTCAGAGAAGGTGATGAAAAGCTGTAATCCACAGGTAGGTTTCCAGACACAGGGGATAGTGGGCTACGCGGTAGAGAGTACCCACTTGAGCAGTGACCTGGAAGTCTGGACCACAGACCGTAGATACAGCACAGGTGGCGATCGCTGAAAGTCCCTTGCACTGACGGAGATGTATCCAGGAACAACAGAGTAGACAGAAGGGTACTGGATACGCAGGATAAGCTGGTACAGGAAGAGCAGGTATGCACACGACCAAGTGACCTCAGTCAGGAAGCACAATGCAGAACCACTGCTAGCTGGGTCTCTGCCATTTTAGGAGGCTTGATCGCAGATGGGCCTCAGCTGGAACTCCAGGGCCGGAAAGGAAGACCCAGGCTGGATCTCCAGGAACCTGGTCATGGTACGGAGCTTAGGTAAAACACGGATGGGAACCCAAGGAAAAGTGATCCAGGGCAAAGTTCTTAGAGCCAGGCTGTGCATTACAGGCACATCAGCAGGTACCCCAGGTGGACCGTGACAGGTATATATTGCCCCAGCTCAAATGGGTATATATTGCCCCCAGCTCATATGGGTATATATTGCCCCAGCTCACATGGATATATTGCCCCCAGCTCACATGGATATATATTGCCCCAGCTCATATGGGTATATATTGCCCCCAGCTCATATGGTTATATTACCCCCAGCTCATATGGGTATATATTGCCCCCCAGCTCATATGGGTATATATTGCCCCAGCTCATATGGGTATATATTGCCCCAACTCATATGGATATATTGCCCCCCAGCTCATATGGATATATTGCCCCCAGCTCATATGGGTATATATTGCCCCCAGCTCATATGGGTATATATTGCCCCAGCTCATATGGGTAAATATGGCCCCAGCTCATATGGGTAAATATGGCCCCAGCTCATATGGATATATGTGCCCCAGCTCATATGGATATATTTGCCCCAGCTCATATGGGTATATATTGCCCTCAGCTCATATGGATATATTGTCCCCCAGCTCATATGGGTATATTGCCCCATCTCATATGGGTATATATTGCCCCCAGCTCATATGTGTATATATTGCCCCCAACACATTTGGATATATATTGCCCCCAGCTCATATGGGTATATTGCCCCCCAGCTCATATGGATATATTGCCCCCCAGCTCATATGGATATATTGCCCCCAGCTCATATGGGTATATATTACCCCCAGCTCAGATGGGTATATATTGTCCCCCAGCTCGCCTCTCACCTCCTCTGCTGGCCCCAGGCTCTTCTCCATACCAGGAGGCGAGCGGCCGCTGACATGCAGCTTGGCCGCTCGCTGGAAACCACCTGACCAGCTGCGCCGCCACGTTCTCGCAAGATCGTGCGCTGGTCAGGTGGTTCCTATCCCAGGCGAGCGGCCAAGCTGCATGTCAGTGTCCGCTTGCTTCTAGGGAGAGGAATGCCGGCGGCGGCGATTTTAAAGTGGCAAATCCGCTCGGCGGCGCTGCCCTTGTGCTCCAACGGCAAAGATGCTGCCACGTCGCAACAAAAAAAAAATAGTGCAGCGGCCGCAGATTTGCCTCTTTAAAATTCTGCCGCCTGGAGCAAGTGCACTGCACTGCTCCATCATCGGGCCGCCCCTGCCAGCATGCAAATCTAAAACAAAACTACACAGGACTAGGAGATAAGAGCCCTAAACTACTTTTCCTTATAATAGCCAGGTAAAAAGACTAAACTATAAATAGTCAAGCTACAAGCCGAGATCTGGAACAGACAAATCAGAGTCAAGACACAGAGCCAAGCTCAAGGAATGTAGAAATCAGAGCAGGCACAGGATAGCCAAGGTCAATAACAGACACAATAGCAGATAGTAGTGCACTGAAGGGTCAGGATACCACGACAGGGCAGAGAACCTTTGATATGATGAGTCTTATAAATCTTGAGCTGTGCCCTGATTGGGCAGAGCGGAGAAAGAGCGGAACATTCTAATTTAAATTTTTTTTTGTATTAAAAGTTTTTATTTTAAAGCAAAATCAGCAAGACAATCATAAAGAAAATGGCCGCGCAGGGCCGAAACGTCATCAGCGGAAGAGAGCACATAGGAAGACATCAAAGAAATGAACTATCTATCCATGAAGCACTGCAATAAAAAAATTTAAAAAAAACAAGAAAAAGAGTCTGCTGAAAACACATCCTAAATAGCGCTTATGTGGGGGAAGGGGGGAAGAGAGGGCAAATAATAAGAGACATATATTACCATACTCATCTAAGAGACCATCAAAAACAATGTCTTAGATAACAAACAAGTGTCCTCAAAATTATCCCCGAGTGGGGGAGTCTCATCAGAAACAGAAAAGCGAGAATGTCATCAGAAGTCATCTGCAAAAACTCACGAAAGGCATATGCCATAAAAACAAAAGTCTCAGCCAAAAACAAAACAAAAACAAAAACAAATCCTCCCCAAATGGTGGGTCTCTCCGGTTCAGAAAAACTCTGCATGCGGGGGAAGGGGTGGGGGTGTTCTCATAAAATGGCTAAGATATCTCGCCATATAAAAGTGGAGGAAAAAAAATAATTAAATAAATAAATAAAAGAAAAAGAAAACAGAGCAGCAAAAGATCACTCAAGGGGGGGGGCAAGTATAGCAAAAACTGAGGAGAGTCCTGCTAATAAGTGTGGAGTCATTTGCTTCAACCTGTATCCAGGAGTGGCATCCGGGCCATCGCAGGCAAGCCCCAGCAGAGCGTTCCATTCCGCCTGGACCCTGCATGCACGAAAGCGCGGTGCGTCGGCGGGCTCTTTCGCGCCATTTTGACATTTGGCCGAAGGGGGCCATCCATCCCGAATCCGTCGGGCCCACATTTAGACTGCTCCCCCAACGCCACCTCCGTAGACACAGGGGGACACGCGGCATGCAGCTCCGGAGGTGCCCCTCCAACTTCCGTCTCCTTCGGTGCCTTCTCTGCCGATCCCGCAGGAACCGCTACATCCAGGGACGCACAGATCTCCCCACTGCTTCCTACGCACAGGATCAGGGCTGCTCCCAAGGGCCCAGACACCTGGGTCAGAGCTCCAGGCAGAGCACCGATCCCGGTACAACTCCCCAAGGACACCTCAGCAAGCGAGCAGGCCGCAGAACCGCCCGGTTCCTCAACGGCCTCTGTCTCTTCTAACCTCTGAGTTTTCGTTCCGTTGCAGCTCCTCAGAGCAGCTAGCATCCGGCGCCAGTCACCCCGGTGACCGGGCTATCGTCGTCCTCCCCTGCCAGCATTCTCAGGCAGGCGTCCAGGCCCGTGACCAGGGCTCCCTCACCTCCAGGTGGGGGTGATCCGTCCATCCATCCCCCCGCAGGTCCGCTCGCCACTCCCACGGTACAGCCACCCAGGTCTGCTGGGAGACGTGGGCCCACCATCCCCATCGACCGCGCAGCTATTGAAACCAGGGCAGGGCGATCCGACCAGCGAGGCCGCCAGACAGCTGGAACCTGATCTCAGGCCGCAAGATGGCCGCCGACGTTACTATGCAGCCACGAGGAGGCAGCTGCCAGCGATGTCTCTGGTCCAGAGGGGGTGCTAAACGGACTCCGGACAGCACAGTACCGAAGGCCAGCAGCTCAGGGACCTTTTAGAAGCAAAATGCTGCGGAAAAAGTCATCGAGTGGTCCCTGTATGGAGAAGACGTGTGGAGCTCCACCGAGACACGTCCTCTCCCTTTAGCAGCCGGCCACGCCCCCGGAACATTCTAATTTTACAATAATGCAGCACAAGGGCGTCAGAACAAGGTCTAATATAAACATCAGGTGTAGAACGATGCAAGGCGTGTGTAGCGTCTACTGTTACAGACAGTTGCAAGTATTTGTAAAGCACCAACAACTTCCGTAGCGCTGTACAGTGGGAGAGACAGAATAACAAATTAACATACAGGTTACACACACAGAACAGTAAGAGAGAGGTCAGGTAGAGGTGCAGAATGAACAGGAAGAAACACATTTTATCCACCAAGGATTTAGCCCACTCCGTCCCTGTAATAAGGTAAACAGAAAAGAAGGCAAAGGGCCCTATTCCATAGTTGGTGCTAACTTAACCAGAGCTGTTATAAACTTCCCAGAGCCATTATTGTCTTTGGTGTTATTAAGTTTACAACAGCTCTTATTAAGTTAGCACCAACTTTGAAATATTGCCCAAAATATTTTATTTTTAATTTAATTTTTGGAAATAGACAGCTGAGGAAGGGGGGCCCTACCAGTGGTTTAGTAAGGGGCCCCAATATTTCTGATGGCTAACCTTGTCTCCCATAAAAGAACTACATGTAACCTTTTGCATCTCAGAGGATCTATCGGAAGCCCAAATCGGTAACATGAAATTAATCATTCCTTCCCATTAGGATCAAACCACTTGAAAAAGGTGATTTTAGGAAGTGTTGAAAGATATACTGGAGTAACTTTACAGAGGCATTTGACAACTCACTATCTTTACAAATGTTTTGGCTTATACTCTGTTGCTGGATCTGATTATTGGAGGTGAGATACAATAGTCTCTTTTAAAATATTCTGCATATCACAGCATTCAAACGGTTTGAAAATTCCAGAGCGTCCACAAAGCAAAGTAAATATACGAACAGCTATCCTGTATAAAAATTTGTACAGTGCAGACCCCTTCCCAGGACTGCCAATGATCCCAATCTCCCTTTACCATCCAATACACTCTGTCATATCTGTGTAACATATATTTTCTTATATCTACAACATTTGACTGCGCAGGTCTTCCAATTTCTTAATTTTCCAGTATAAAAAAAATTACATATAAAATATAATATAGTGTAGTACGTTACAATATGACTCAAACCTAAACATCAAATTATATATCCCTCTCACATCTTTCAGAGCCCCTATTTGGCTCCTTTTTCAATGCCTGTGTTTTTTTCCCTCAAATTCTTCCAGGTTCCAACACCATCTCTTCACTTCTCCTGGGACACAGCTCTCTCCATCCATCATAAAATACAAACACAGAAAAAGCAGGAAAGGCTTCCTAGCATATACACCTTTATATACAAAATGTTAAACACAAATACCGGAGCCTCCTTTAGCTCTTTTCATAAACGTCCGGGCCTCTACTGGTGGGCCCAACCACCTACTCACCCAGTATTGCTGTTCACAAATTTCTCGGTACTCAGGGCCCTTTAAATTTTTTTAAAAAAAATTCAATGCCTAAAAAAAGGGGTCCCAGAACGCAAATTGCTTCATTTAGAAGCTTCCTAAGCTGGTATTGTCCTCAATTCACAATCAGTCCTTCTTTTGGGTGGGAGACCTACAGTTTAAGGCTAGGGTCAGACGAACGCATTTTCACGTTGTCTGTGAAAAAGTGCGTTCGAACGAATGGACGCATTTTTTCACGGAGTACGCGAGAGCGGTCATACGATGCGCATTTTTCGTCCGTGATTTTGAACGGATCATCAATAAAACACTTTGTGCATCTGAACGTTATGTTGGCCGGACATTAGCAGCGTCTGACGTCTCCTAATCATGCACACACGCCTCTAGCGGACGCAGCGCACTCTGTACGTCAGTACTAGCAGTTTAACGTTCTCGAAAAAATGCGTTCATTTTCCACTTGCGTTGCGCGGCCGGACTTTCGTGCGACCGTACTTCGTATATTGGCCGTCATTGCCCATCATCTGCTGCTAGTGCGGCTGTAATTATGTGCGCCTGCACGCGCGTTCGCACTGCCTCAGTCTGACCCCAGCCTAAACTGTCAGCATATGCAGACAATGTTCTTATTTCTCTAACAAACCCCCAGAGCTCTGTGCCACGGGTACTGGAAAGACTTCAGGAGTTCAGAGATCTGGGGGTATAGGATTAACGTGGGGAAGTCGGAAGCCATTTCAGTTGCGCTTTCCTCGTCCATTTTGCTTGACATTACCTCCTCTACTCCGATACAGAAGGCGGAATCAGAAATTATATATTTAGGAATTTGTTTACCCTACTAGATTTTATTAATCGTGGGTAATTTGCATCATACAGACTATTAAAAGGGACCTTGAGACCTGGGATAAGTACGTTATATCATGGACGGGCAGGGTTAATTGCATTAAAACAAATGTGCTCCCTTGTTTGTTATATTTCTTCCAAACCTTACCTATCCCCCTTGTTATCACTGAGTTTGATACGTTGCAGCGTGCAATAGATCAGTTTGTATGGGCAGGGAGGTGCCCAGTGGTGTATTTAGGTTTTGTGCTGCCCTAGGCCTGACTAAACTCTCGCACCCCCTAATTTAAATTTGAGGCACCCCTTCCTGTCAAGGGCACACCTCTTCCTGGTTAATCCCCACCCTTCCTCTTTAAGCTCCACCTTTTCCTCTTAGAGCTCCGCCTTTTCCTCTCTTTATATTAAAAGTGGATACCAAGTGCCTACTTGTATATTTTGTATACCATTTCAAATGTATCTATTGAGATAAATAAAATTATGAAATGTTTAAATTCAAGCATTTTTACAAAGAACAGCCACGCATGTCAAGTATACTGGATCACAGCCGCTCTAATTGGTTGAACAATAAAATCCACAGAAACGTGCACTGCATATGAGCGTATCACAGAGCTGCACAGCAATAAAACCCACAGAAATGTGCAGTGTGTATGAGCATATCCCAGAGTTCCAGGGCAATAAAACTCACAGTAATATGCAGTGTGTATCACAGAATCCACAGCAATAAAACTCACAGCAATGCAATGTGCGGTGTGTGTCAGCGTATCAGAATCCACAGCAATAAAACTCCCAGCAATGCAATGTGCGGTGTGTGTCAGCGTATCAGAATTCACAGCAATAAAACTCACAGCAATGCAATGTGCGGTGTGTGTCAGCGTATCAGAATCCACAGCAATAAAACTCCCAGCAATGCAATGTGCGGTGTGTATGAGTGCATCAGAATCCACTGCAATAAGACTCCCAGCAAACCGAGTGAATATGAGCACACAGCAATTATTTATTCTATATTTACCGGCCTCCGTCCGCGGTAGGGCTGTGTGCTGAGTCAGCAGGGACTGTGTACGGACTCAGCAGGAGGTCCCTCCAGGCCACGTTAGGATCGTGGCTGTGCCTGTGCGTGGAGCCATCTTGTCAGCAGTGGGGTGCCACTGCCAGAGGGTGCACCGTGGCTTTGATTCCCTTCCCGGTGGGTGTTCAGTCCAGAATAGAGTGGGAGTCCGTGTTAACGAAACGGCGGGCAGCTGCGTGCATGTCACGTGGTTCAGCCAGTCAGGTGGTACTGAGACTCAGTACCACCTGACTGGCCGGACCGCGTGACCTGCACGCAGCCTCACCAGGAGCTAGGCAGCTCAATGACAAATTTATATCACTGCAGTGCTGGTTAAGGAAAGGTCCACTTTTAACAGCAGTAAGCAGACAGGGCTTCATATTCTGCTGATACCCCCCCTTTACCTGCCGTTTACTGTCATCTTCTCTCTCTGCACACAAATCACATCTCCCTCCCCTCTCCTAGAGCTGCTGCGGGGCAGGGGAGGAGCTATGGAGGAGAGGAGGATTTTTATTCTATTCGATTTTATTCCGTATGCAAACGCCCTGCTCCGCTGCTCATTGTTTGAGAACACAGCTCAAAGCTGACACACAGTGACAGTGGCACCTCCTAGTACCCCCTAATGACACCCCAATGGTACCTGGGGCGGCCCGCCCCCTGCCACTCCCCTAAGTACACCACTGCTCTGTGATATGCTCTCACACAAGTTTGGCGAACTGCCAGCAAGTACGATGCTGTTTGAAGGCAGTGCAAATCCCCATAGAGAAGTAATGGTTAATCTATTCAGAGAACACCAAACAGCAGAGAAATGTCAGTGAAATGTCCTGATGTTCGGTGGTTTCAATCAGCGGTTTATTCAGGTCGAACCCCATAGGTTTCAATGTTAAAAATATTCAAGTTTTTATGCAATATCTAATAAATCATTTATTATTTTAATCTGCAGTAAAAAGTCTTTATTGATTTTTTTTTTTAGTACCTTTTAGTAATTTTTCAGCAAAATTCTCCCCTTTTTTTTAATAGCGGTTTTTCTTTTTTCTGTAACAGAACGTTTTATTATCATTCATAGCATCTTATATGTAAATTCCAAACATTTTCGTTCAGTAGTTCTTTTGAAAACAGCATTGCCACGAGTTTGCGGTGGCAGCATTCAGCGGCCGACTCCATGCACTTTGGGGACCCTGCGGTGAATGGTGAATTCACTGCAGGGTGGGGAAATTGTATTCCCAGAAGTGCAGGGAACTACAGAACACCAAAATGTTGGCGTAATTTCGGTGCTCTGTGAGTAACCCATTTAGTGGTGAGGTTTTTTGCTGCCCCCTGGAAAGTGAAAGCTTAGGCCTTGCCTACCCAGGACATACTTGAAAATGAGTGAAATCTCAATGTATCCTTCCTGGTAAAATACTTTGCAAAAGTAAAAAAAAAATAAAAAAAATTTTTTAGGGGTGGGGCCACCTGTGCGGGCCGCCGCCGCCCCCTGGAAAGTGCCGCCCTAGGCCTTGTTGGCCTAGGCCAAAATACACCACTGGAGGTGCCGCCGGGTGGCGAGACATACACTTTATCGCTCGAGAACATTGGGTGGATTAGGTTTGCCCTCACTCCTCTCTTATTTTTATGCCACTCAATTGCCTCAAATTGTAGCATGGCACTCGCCAAGAGGCTCTCGCAGACGGTTGGACCTGGAGGTGGGCCTTTTGAGGCCCAATGTTCTTGATCAATGGCTCTGGATTTGCCGGGAACACCGCCCGATGTTGTATACAGCTTGTTCTGCAATTATGAACTCCCTTTGCATCTAGCATAAGTTGGCGGTGAAATGTGACTTAAAGGGATACTCTAGGCAACATGACCACCTAAGCTTTTTTAGGTGGTCATGATGCCCTGAGTATGCCCTTGTCTTTCCCCCCTCCCTCCGCTCAGCCGATCGGCTGAAACAGCTGAGAGACGCAGAGGACTTTACTCCGCCCTCCCAGCTGTCAGTCAGCAGAGCGGGATTTGTATTTGCCGCTTCTGCCGACTATTGCCGAGTAGGAGACGTCATCGCGCTTTCAGCGTAATGACGTCTCCAAATCGCCGCAGTAGCTGGCGGGTCGCTCCCGTCTGCGGCTGCGATTAGTGTTGCGCGCATCCTCTTGCGCATAACACTAATCAAAGAAGGTGGCGCGCAGAAGGTGGCGCCAACTTCCTGGTTCGAATGGAAGAAGAGGGCGGCGCGGGACAAAGAAAAAACCCGCCGTGGGAAAAAGCCTGCGTTTTAAGGTAAGTATATCGTTTAAAAAAAAAAAAAAAAAAGGTAAAACGACTTGGTAGGGAATTAGGATTAATATAAAGGGGAAAAAAAGGGTGGCTCATTTTGAGCCTAGAGTGTTCCTTTTAACCTCCTTTCCTTCCCCATTAACTTAAATTTTTGGTAACAAGGACTTGGCGCCTGGACTCAACGCAGAACCTCTTCGTCGCCTCTTGGACCCAGGTGTGTGCAGGCTGTACCAACTTTACCCCAAAGGGATGTTAATCTCTATGGATGAAATTGCTGCTAGTTCGGAAGTGAGGGGACTATTATTTCTGCACCTTCGTCAGTTACAATCCTTTGCCAATCACCCCCATGTTCAAGCCGCAGCTGTGTCTAATCCAACTTTTTTTGAGCGCCTCTATAAGAACTGCACATACCCGGGCCTTATTTCTTCCATTATATATAGGGAATTGACCTCGCTGTTGGACTGGACATAGGTGAAACATTGGATTCAGCGGACTGGCTGAACATATGGGATGTGTCTGTATGTGCCTCCTTACAAGACCAGTCGATCAAGACTATTATGCGTTGGTATGTTACCCCAGCTCAAATGGCCCATATGAAACCTTATATTCCAGATGTTTGTTGGAGGTTATGTAATATGCGTGGTTCTTACTATCATATGTGGTGGTCCTGTCTGCTTATGGTATCTTATTGGATGGAAATACGGGATCTTTTGCAGATAATATTGCATAAATCTGTTACTTTGGATCTGTGGGCTTTCTTGCTGTCCAGACTGGTCACAGGTTTTACGGCTCATGAGAATAGGTTGATAGCCAAAATTACATTGGCTGCTAGGTGAGCGATGGCAGAGGTTTGGAGATAGCCACGATTACCGAGGATGGCTAAAGCCTATGCTAAAATTAGGGATACCCAGGTCATGGACGAGCTAACAGCTTTGGTTCATTTTACATTACCCTCTTATAACAAAACCTGGGGACCGTGGCTGGAGGCAGGACTGTAATGGGTTCTGATTCCTTTCTTTTTTATCTTAGTCCACTCCCCTGCTTCATGTCCTATTTGTGTCTATAGTTCCTATAGATATATATCTATATATATATATTTAGATATGTGTTATTTCGACTCGGGCCGGGCCCCCTTTCCTTCTCTTTATTCTTTCAGATAGGGATGTAATAAAAAAATGGATGCTCTTGATGTGCTTCTGTAAGATTGTATGAATTAATTAAATTATGATTTCAAGGCGCTGTGACGTCTGTATGTAGCTGTTGTACCTCAGTATTATGTGCATTCAATAAACTGTTTGAGTTGAAGAAAAAATAAATTAAAATTCAATGCCTAAAAAAAGGGGTTCCAGAACGCGAGTTGCTTCATTTAGAAGCTTCCTCAGCTGGTAATGTCCTCAATTCACAATCAGTCCTTCTTTTAAAGTCCCATAATCCTTTTGAGCCCTCCAAGATTTTGCGGGTTTTTTCCGCTTACAATCCCAGCCTCTTGCTCACTCCCGGCTTCTATTCCCATCCGCCGCTTGAGATTTCCGCATACGTCCTTCGCGCATGCTCAACTCAATCCACCAGTCTCCGCATTTCATGCATGCGACTGAGTTCATTCTGTCACCTCTACAATTGCATCCATCCGCGCATGGGTCTTCCCTTCACCACTGCGATCATCAGGATTGCCATCAGAAATCTTGGGGCCCCTTTCAGGCCCACTGATCAGGGTCCCCCTTCCCTGAGCTATGTCTGTAAATTAGTAAACTAAAACGAGTTAAAAATAAAACATTTTGCCTCCTCTTCTGCTTACTTTATTTTACAGGGAAAGGGATAAATTCCTGGTGGATAAAAAATGCTTTAAGCCTCTCATACTTCTGTACCTGCTTGTCTTACCTTAAATAAAGTCTTTAAAAACAGAACTGGGAACTCGTTACTGTATTTTTCTGAAATGTTTTCATTAGTGCAGCATCATTGTTCACAATTTAATTGGAAAGTGAATAATAGTGCTGCATTAATAAATTAAAAAACATTTTATTTTTTTTAAAACATTTTTCTTACGTGTGACCTGGTCATGTGTGGTGTCCATGGAAAGGCCATACTCTGGCCTTTGCAATGATACTAAAGATGACTATCTAGCTGCCACCAATCGGGAGATTGGGGGGTCCTGTGGACCACCATATTTCCACCATAGAGATTTCCATAGAAAATCCCTTGGCATCTAGGGGTTAATTCCCCAACTGACGTCATCGTGCCCATGCGCGATGAAGTCAGTGGGTGGGGGGAGTCCCCGGAGTGCACTCCTGACAAGCCGTGGGTCGAAACGTGTGTCAGGTGCGTCTCTATGCAGGGTCAGATGTGTGTGTGTATATAAATCTTGAGGAGAGACCGCAGTATAACTAAGCTTTCTCTTTAAGTTTAATTAAATTCTATTTAATGGGAATTATCTGATGAATTAGCTTTCTACTCAATTAGAAATACCTTGTTTTCTCAATAACTTTTCATCGCACTCTGATTCCTCTGCAGATCTGCTGTGGTAATAATTGGACATACTGTATAATATAAATGTATAATCTTGATTGATATTGTATTTTGATATATATATATAAAAATCACGAGTATAGCAGTCTGTAGTGATACTTTTTTATTGGACTAACGTTACATTTAAAGTACAAGCTTTCGAGAGTGATGCTCCCTTCGTCAGGTATAGAAGCTTACTGATCAGAATGGTAGAATTAAACATTGGGACATTCATAGGGCGCACAGTTGGGGGTGTTAGATGTTGTACATCGCCAAATGGCATGGTCAGAGGGGTAAAAAAAAAACAGCAAAAAGAGCATTTAATTTTCTCAGGCACATAAGACAACTGTGATGAAATCATGTCCACTTCAAAGGGAATGTGAAAGGACAAAACGAACAAAAAACAAAACAAAAAAAACCCCACAGAACAGTGAGTATGGGGAAGACACAGAAAAATAATAAGAAAAAAAAAAACAAGTCCCAACCAGAATTATGAATATTATGTGACGTTATTATAGTGGGTTAAGAAACCCGAATCTGCATTAAGTCCTTGTTTTATACTGTTGAAATATGTGATCATTTTCATTTCATATGTTTTGCGTTCCCAGTGATCTTTAAAATAGCCTTTGAGGATTTTAATTCTGAGGTTTTGGATGGAGTGGCCTGCTAGATTGAAGTGATGTCCCACTGGGGTACAATATGTATTTTCCTGGTGGTTCCAGATGGAGTGTCTGTGCTGGTTCATCCTGAGATTTAGTTTAAGGCTGGTTTCACCAATATAGCAGCCCTTATCACACGCCATGCACTGGATCATATATACCACATTTGCCGACGTGCAAAGGTAGGAGCCCTTGATGTTGTGAGTGGGGTTATTGTGCCGCGCAGTGCTGCTGTCACATATATGTTGGCACAGTTTGCAGCGGGGTTTGTTACAGCCAGGGCCGCCATCAGGGCATTATGCCCCATGCTGCCGTAAGGGGCCCGGCCCCCATCGCCCTTTTACAGCTCCGGTATCGGACTCGATGAGTCCGAATCCGGAGCTGTGACTCTGTTGCAGGAGCCGGAGGAGACACTGTGTCTCTTCCGGCTCCTGGCAGCTTCTGTGGCTTGCTGGGCGGGGCCAAGCAGCGTGTGGGGGCCTCCCAAGCACGTTGCTTTGGCTCCGCCCCCTCCAGTCAGTGAAGCTGCACGCCTGAGATGGAGGGCCCGGGCTGAAGAGCAGAAGAACAGAAGAAAAGAAGATTGAAGAAAAGGTGAAGAAAAGAAGAGCTGAAGGAAGGAAGACAGAGGAGTGGTGAGCCAGGGCCCAGCCTAGACCCAGGGCCCAGTCCCCAAGGCCCAGACCCAGGGCCCAGATCCCAAGGCCCAGACCCCAGGACCCAAGGCCCAGACCCAGGGCCCAGACCCCAAGACCCAGACCCCAAGGCCCAGACCCAGGGCCCAGACCCCAAAGCCCAGACCCCAAGGCCCAGACCCCAAGGCCCAGATCCCAAGGCCCAGACCCCAAGGCCCAGACCCCAGACCCCAAGACCCAGGGCCCAGACCCCAAGGCCCAGACCCCAAGGTCCAGACCCAGACCCCAAGGCCCAGACCCCAAGGCCCAGGACCCCAAGGCCCATACCCCAAGGCCCAAACCCCAAGGCCCAGACCCAGGGCCCAGACCCCAAGGCCCAGACCCCAGGGCCCAAACCCCAAGGCCCAGACCCAGGGCCAGATCCCAAGGCCCAGACCCCAGGACCCAAGGCCCAGACCCCGAGGCCCAGACCCCAAGGTCCAGACCCAGGGCCAGATCCCAAGGCCCAGACCCCAGGACCCAAGGCCCAGACCCCAAGGCCCAGACCCCAAGGTCCAGACCCAGACCCCAAGGCCCAGACCCCAAGGGCCAGACCCCAAGGCCCAGACCCCAGGGCCCAGACCCCAAGACCCCAAGGCCCATACCCAGCTTCTGTGGCTGGCTGGGTGGGGCCAAGCAGCGTGTGGGGGCCTCCCAAGCACGTTGCTTTGGCTCCGCCCCCTCCAGTCAGTGAAGCTGCACGCCTGAGATGGAGGGCCCGGGCTGAAGAGCAGAAGAACAAAAGAAAAGAAGAGAGAAGTAAAGAAGATTGAAGAAAAGGTGAAGAAAAGAAGAGATGAAGGAAGGAAGACAGAGTAGTGGTGAGCCAGGGCCCAGTCCCCAAGGCCCAGACCCCAAGGCCCAGACCCAGGGCCCAGATCCCAAGGCCCAGACCCCAGGACCCAAGGCCCAGACCCAGGGCCCAGACCCCAAGACCCAGACCCCAAGACCCAGACCCAGGGCCCAGACCCCAAGGCCCAGACCCCAAGGCCCAGATCCCAAGGCCCAGACCCCAGACCCCAAGACCCAGGGCCCAGACCCCAAGGCCCAGACCCCAAGGTCCAGACCCAGACCCCAAGGCCCAGACCCCAAGGCCCATACCCCAAGGCCCAAACCCCAAGGCCCAGACCCAGGGCCCAGACCCCAAGGCCCAGACCCCAGGGCCCAAACCCCAAGGCCCAGACCCTAGGGCCCAGACCCCAAGGCCCAGATCTCAGGGCCCAGATCCCAAGGCCCAGACCCCAAGGCCCCGACCCCAAGGCCCAGACCCAAAGGCCCAGACCAAGGCCCAGACCCCGAGGCCCAGACCCAAGGCCCAGACTCCAGACCCAAAGGCCCAGACCCAGGGCCCAGACCCCAAGGCCCAGACCCAGACCCCAAGGCCCAGACCCAGGGCCCAGACCCCAAGGCCCAGACCCCAGGGCACAGACCCCAAGGCCCAGACCCCAAGACCCAGACCCAGGGCCCAGACACCAGGCCCCAAAGCCCAGCCCCAGGGACCAGACCCCAAAGCCCAGACCCAAGGGACCAGAGCCCAGACCCAGGGCCCAGGCCAGACCCAGGGCCCAGAGCCCAGTCCCCAAGACCCAGGGACCAGACCCCGAGGCCCAGTCCCAGGGACCAGGCCAAGCCTAGACCCAGACCCCAGGGACCAGGCCCCAGACCCCAGGCAAGACTCAGGGCCCAGACCCCAAGGCCCAGTCCCAGGGACCAGAACCCAGCCCAGGCCCCAAGGCCAAGAGCACAGACCCCAAGGCCCAAACCAGACCCAGGGACCAGGCCCAGACCCAGACCCAAAGGCCATCATATACAGCCCGTTACTGTGAGATTTATTGCTGTGGATTCTGTGATACGTTCATACACACTGCACATTACTGGGAGTTTTATTGCTGTGGATTCTGTGATACGCTCATACACACTGCACATTACTGGGAGTTTTATTGCTGTGGTGCTGTTATGTCCTTTTTTTTTTTTGAAGGGGAAGAAAAGCTGTTAGAGGTTGAGGGAGTGCCGGAGGGGGCCCCGGGGGGCCCCATCGTGAGGTTTAGTAAGGGGCCCCATCATTTCTGATGGCTGCCCTGGTTACAGCGTTTGGTCCCATTCTGTATGTCGTCCTGTTCCTGACCGAGTGTCAGGGTGGCACCTGGCATACGCCATGGTGGGACCCAATTGCTGGGTATTTGAGCCCTTTAGGCAGGAATGTACAGACTGTACCTTAGAATAGGCTGGTTGGTAGCAGTCCATAGCGCGGTACAAATAGGATTACGAGGTAGAATGGTCTGGACGGTCCGAGGGTCGAATAGGCGGGCAGCAAGGATGCAAGGTCGAGGGTAAATCAGGGTCTGGTACACAATTATCAACTGGAACATACAACAGGTCTCTATAGCACAAGGTTTTGACTTGCAATGAGAAGTCAAGTTGCAGGAGTGGGAGTTTCTCTTTTATTAGACAGGGGGGTGTGGTGTGTGTTTGTGCTTTTACGTTTCACTTGGAATTAACCCATATAGGTGCTGGACAGGAGGACTGAAACAGCACTTTTCCTGTATGCGTACATGCAGGGCAGGTTCTTGCTCACATACAGGTACTGATCCCTGACACCGAGTTTGCTGC
Source organism: Leptobrachium leishanense (assembly GCA_009667805.1). Lineage (NCBI taxonomy): Eukaryota > Metazoa > Chordata > Amphibia > Anura > Megophryidae > Leptobrachium > Leptobrachium leishanense. The sequence continues at coordinate 199,897,375 of CM019064.1, forward strand.
GGACCAGTTTTTGCCTCAGGTTTGGGGGTTGCTTGAATGCCAGTAAGGGGGACTGTGGGAATATTTCTTTGAGCGCAGGGTCCTCTGTGACCAGTGGCTGCAGATCTTTGATGATTTTGCGAATTCCCTCTAGAGTTGGGTTGTAGGAAACAACTAGAGGGATCCGTGTGGTGTTTTTCTTTTCTTTGTAGCGCAACAGCTGTTAGCGCAGTGTTTTCAGGGCCGATTTGATTTTTTCAGAGATTGTCCTTTCCTTGTAGCCCTTCCGCTGGAATGATGCAGATAATTTGCTCAGGTGTTCATCCCTGTCCCCAGTGTCCGAGCAGATTCGGTGGTACCTGATGGCCTGGCTATAGATGATGCCTTGTTTGGTGTGGTTGGGATGAAAGCTGGTGTTGTGGAGGTAGCTGGGCCTGTCTGTGGGTTTCCTGTTGGCAGCTGATATGGTACAGTCCAGGAAGCTCACACTGTGCTTGGAAAATCCATCTTGAGTTTAATCGATGGGTGGGACGTATTGAATGCCTTGTGAAAGTCTAGAAGGCATTCCTCTCCTTCTGTCCATATGATGAAAATGTCATCAATGTATCATAGATATTTGTGTGGTTTGTGAGGGCGAGTGTTCAGGAACCTCTGTTCTAGATCTCCCATGAAAAGATTGGCGTATTGTGGTGACATTTTACTACCCATAGCGGTCCCAGTCATTTGTAGGTAGCAGTTATTGTTGAAGCTGAAGCAGTTGTGTGTGAGAATAAATTCAATCAGCTTGGTAATAATATCACCGCTATATTTATGTGGAGTATTGTGGGAGGAGAGAAATTTGAGACAGGCATTGATTCCATCTTTATGTGGGATGTTACTGTATAGGGATTCTACATCCATGGTAACTAATATAGTGTCGGCCGGTAGTGTCTGGATATCTCTAAGTTTGTTGAGAAAGTCTGTGTTGTCCTGTATATAGCTGGCAGTGTGGGTAACTAAGGGTTTCAGGATACCCTCTATAAGGCCAGAAATTAGTTCGGTAAGTGTGTCCATACCTGTGATAATGGGTTGTCCTGGGTTCCCGGGCTTGTGGATTTGGGCAGCATGTAGAACGTGCCCATGCGAGGATTGGAAGGCACCAGGTTCTCCAATTCTTGCTGTAGGTGTTTGGGGAACGACCTGATAAGTATACCAAGATGGGTTTTGTATTCTTTCGTTGAGTCAATTTCCCGTAATAGTTCACATCTGACAGTTGTCTGTCACCTTCTGCCATGTAGTCTTGGATGTTCATAACCCCTTTGTCAGCTGGCTTGATGATGATGTTGTTGTTGCTGGATAGATTTTTCAGGGCCATCCTTTCTGCAGGTGAGAGGTTCGGTGGTATTCCTGGACAGGAAGGTTAACCCAGTGGCTGCCCTTAAAGGGACCACACGCTGAATAGGGGTGAAACATATCACATAATATTCATAATTCTGGTTGGGGCTTGGTTTTTTTATTTTTCTGTGTCTTCCCATACTCACTGTTCTGTGTTTTTTTTTTTGTTGTTCGTTTTGTCCTTTCGCATTCCCTTTGAAGTGGACATGATTTCATCACTGTTGTCTTATGTGCCTGAGACAATTAAATGCTCCTTTTGCTGTGTTTTTTTCCCACTCTGACCATGCTATTTGGCGATGTACAACATCTAACACCCCCAACTGTGCGCCCTATGAATATCCCAATGTTTAATTCTACCATTCTGATCAGTAAGCTTCTATACCTGACGAAGGGAGGCTCACTCTCAAAAGCTTTGTACTTTAAATGTAACGTTAGCCAATAAAAAAGGTATCACTGCAGACTGCTATACTCGTGATTTTGGCATCTGGACTAACACGGCCTACCTAATCTATATATATATATATATAGTGATGTTTGGAGGGCCCACAGAGCACGAGGACAACGTCTTCAACAAACAGAACAGCTTTATTCTCCCTTTCAGGGCAGTCAAAGTGGTTAACAAAAAAAATACACGCTTGTCTTCAGCGAAATTAAAGCAAAGTCCAGATCTTCAGCACAATAAAACAGAAAATAATGGTGGCTCACGAACGTGTTAAACAGTCCCAAACCTGGGGGGAATCCTTTCCCAGTGAAAGGTATTTTAATATGATAGGTAGTTTTTAATTTTTGCATTAGTGTGAAATCCCCCCCTCCTTTTTCCAGCATGGTGTCTGTTCAATTTCGTTTCCTCTCGAGGCTAGTCAGCGGGGTGATAGAAATAGATATCCTGTGTTGACTTAGAATGCCCGCGAAATCTTTGTTACATGATGTAGAAATGTATCTGCTCTGATTGGTTGTTGTATCACATTCCTATGTTGGGAGTGAAAACTGCAGGAAGTTTTTATGTATGTATAACGAACATTTCTATTGGATGTTGAAACAATAAACCAATCTGACAGACCATGGACTGATCAGATGATAATCTGCCATATCTCGGTGTGGTTGGGTCTGTCGTCTCCTCTGATCAGAGTCGCGCAGCGCCTTACTTCATTTTTGATATATAAGAAGAAACTTGAAAAAGGTTTATGGTAATTATAATGGAAATTAGAACTTAACACCCAGTAATATACAAGTTTCTGCCAGCAAGACAGCTCTTGATCTCCGGTTTTCACACAGCTTACAGCTAATTACTTTTCTCCTTAACTCCCACAATCCTGTCTGGGAGTTGCAGACTTTTAAACCTCTTCCTGGACAGGAAGGTTAACCCGGTGGCTGCCCTTAAAGGGACCACACGCCGAATAGGGGTGAAACATATCGCCCATCCAGGACCCAGCCTTGCTGACCTCTACAATATATATTATAAACTATATGTTATATTGCTTTTATGTCACGTTGGTTGCACATATATTATTGCCTTTTTCTTGGGTGTTTAGTTTTTTTATATTTATGTTGAGTCAATATGTTTTTAATGAAATTTTCAGCATATTTGATAGCAGCTAGGGCACCCTCATACATGTAGCATAGGCAACATGTTTTGGTATTATTTTTTAATACAAAATTAGTTTTTCCACATAAAATTATGTAACATTATGTGCAGCTTGTTTTACAACATCTGGTGAGTATGCATATGTCATCCAGCTGCAATAATTTTGTTATTTCACGGGTACAGTAAGCAGGGCTGGCATCAGAAATCTTGGGACACCTTGCGGAAATGCTGCTCAGGTCCCCCTCCCCTCAGCTGTCCATTTCAGTAAACTAATTAAAAATAAAACATTTTGCCTCCTCTTCTGCTTAATTTATTTTACAAGGAGTGGGCTAAATCCCTTGTGGTCCATCGAGGGGATAAAAATTGTGGGAGAAGCTTAAGGCCCTGGACCACATGAGCGCACTTAGTGCATCTGTACTGACCCCCCTCCCAGTGTCCGTCGCAGCATTATGACGGCTCGACTGGGAGGTCCACCAGATGTAACATGCGTTCTAGTATCACATGTTACAATGGGTGTGCGGTTTTCCTCCCAGTTGAGCTGCTACAATGGACGGCACACAGTCTACTAGTCTACTATGGAGGCTCATGCTTTGTAGGGCTGAGTACGCTAACGTGCGCACAGCAAAGTGGTCACTCGGTCGTCTGAGCAAACAGAACGTCTGTTCTCACGGACGTTCGTTCCACGCTCGTGTGGCCCCTGTCCTTAGTCTGAACCTCTACCTGCTGCAAATCGTACTAAACACTCCCTCAGTGAAGAGGCAGAGTGCTCATTCTGGCACCCCGATGCAATGGCCCACCAGCAAATGTGTTACCATTCCTGGGTGGCAAGGAGGAGACCCTTATATCTATAGCACTTAGTCAAGCTGCACAAGTTTTAACAAAGGCCAGGGCCCCTGGAGCCACTGGGGCTCTTAACGTATCATTGACTGTCACCCCCGTGATGGTGGTGTAGCGCTGGTTTAAATCCTGCCGCTGTAGTTACTTGTTTCTGGCCACCAGGGGGAGACGACCGCAATGTAAACTGATACTGGACACTTTTGGACTATGTTTTCCAGCATGCTTTGGGGCAGGAACAGGAAGTGGGTGGGGAGAACCGAGAGACGTCCACAACCTCGTGCAGAGGAGAGCCAGTGCGCGCCAAGGGGTGATTAGAGCAAGACGCACGTGAGACAAGGAGCGCAGGTGCTGCTTTGCAGAGCTGGAGATCGGCCCAGATCACTTTCCAGAAGACCTATTAACCTATCGATGAGAAGTTTAAAAGATACAGAGCTGCAGTGTCACGGATCCCCCTGATACTAGAGTGGTGGTCCCTATACGCAGGACACTCTCTACCCTTCCGATCCTTAGAGTGGTCGGCACGACTAGACAGACATAGGATGATACACAAGACCTTAGAACAATTAGCTCTTCCCAAGACCCTAACAACACAAGGGGTAGTCTGATGTGTGCTTCGGGTGCCACACAGACTGACCTCAATACCAGAATTAGAAGAGTTAATGCCAATACCAGGAGTTACGCACAGAATGGTTCGTTCGCCAATACCAAGGATCATACACAGAGTGGTTCGTTCGCCAATGCCAGGGGTCATACACAGAATCGTTAGTTTGCCAATGCCAAGGGTCATGCACAGAATCGTTAATTTGCCAATGCCAGGGGTCATACACAGAATCGTTAGTTTGCCAATGCCAAGGGTCATGCACAGAATCGTTAATTTGCCAATGCCAGGGGTCATACACAGAATCGTTAGTTTGCCAATGCCAAGGGTCATACACAGAATCGTTAGTTAGCCAAAATATACAAGAGCTCTGCGGGAGGTAACTACCACGTCAGGGCACCGGCGTCTCTGTGAGTCTGGGCTTTAAACCCGGCGGGTCCGCGTCTCGCCGCCAGGCCCCGCCCCCCGGCGTCTCACGTGTGCGGAAGCGTCCGCAATATCACTCGGCGCCTGGCCAGCGAGCAGCGAGGAAGCTGCTGCCAGGCGCCGGGGGGGCGCGGGGGCCACCGTGACAGAACCCCCCCCTCTACGGGCGGCCACTGGACGACCCCCAGGAGCGCGGGGATGAGCCACGTAGAAGGCCTTCACCAACCGAGGCGCATGGACCTCAGCAGCCGGGAGCCAAGAACGATCCTCCGGCCCGTAGCCCACCCAATCGACCAGATACTGCAATGTGCCCCTTGATACCCTGGCGTCCAAAATGGCCCGGACTTCAAACTCCTCCTCACCCTCCACTGAGATAGGAGGAGGTGGGATACGGGCCCTGGTGTACCGATTACACAAGAGAGGTTTTAAGAGGCTCACGTGGAACACGTTGTGTATCCGGATATGGGGAGGTAATGCCAAAGCATAGGAGACGGGGTTGAGTCGTCTTAAAACCTTGTAAGGGCCTATGAATCTAGGTGCCAACTTCATGGAAGGCACTAGGAGCTTAATATTCCGCGAGGAAAGCCATACCCTGTCCCCAACCTGATATACGGGTGCCTGCCTCCTGTGTCTGTCAGCCTTGATTTTCTGGATGGCAATACTTTTCTTGAGTGCCTCCTTGACTTTCCCCCAGGTGTCCTTCAAGGACGCCAAATGGACATCCAAAGCAGGTATCGTGGTATCTGAAAATGTAGTCGGTAACACAGGAGGATCGAAACCATAAACGGTGAAGAAAGGGGAATGTCCTGTGGATTCGCTCACCGCGCTGTTCAAAGCATACTCAGCCCATGGTAGCAGGTCTGACCAGTTATCTTGCTGTTCTGAGATAAAGCACCTGAGATACTTTTCTACGTTCTGATTTGCACGTTCTGCTGCTCCGTTGGTCTGGGGGTGATAGGCCGAAGAGAAAGACAAGTCTATCCCCACATTCTTACAAAACCCTTTCCAAAACCTGGAGACGAATTGGGTACCCCTATCGGAGACAATCCCAAGAGGAATACCATGTATGCGGACCACGTGGTTAATGAATATGGGCACCAGTTCGGCTGCCGACGGTAGTTTACGAAGAGGAACATAGTGACCCATCTTGGAGAACCGATCGATGATCGTAAGTATAACTGTGTTCCCTCTAGAATCGGGTAACTCCACTATGAAGTCCATAGCTAAGTGCGACCATGGTCGTTCTGGGATAGGCAGAGGTTGGAGCAAACCAATGGGTGCTGTTTTGGGATTTTTATGTCTTGCGCAAACCTCGCACACAGCTATGTAATCCTTAACATCTCGGCGCAACGTGGGCCACCAAAAGATTTTATTGATGCTGGACACCGTTTTGGTGATTCCCATATGCCCGGACGTTTTATTATCATGGTAAAGGTTTAATATTTCTTCTCTTTCACATTCAGGTACAAAGAGTTTCGCGGGAGGTTTCCCTTCAGGAGCCGTGCCCTGCACGGTTTGTAACCTTTGCAACAAGGGAGACGAGACATTGATTGTGGTAGAGGCTATAATCCTTTCTTGGGGTACAATGGGATGCTGATCTTGGACGTTAAATTCGTAGGACTCATGTTGTCTAGATAAAGCATCTGCCTTAACATTTCTGGACCCAGGTCTATAGGTCAGTACGTAATTAAAGCTTGAAAGAAACAACGACCATCTTGCTTGTCGGGAATTTAACCGTTTAGCATCTCCAATGTATGTGAGATTTTTATGATCGGTTATGATAAGGATGGGGTCACTAGACCCTTCCAGTAGGTATCTCCATTCTGCCAAGGCTGATATGACTGCTAACAACTCTCTGTTTCCTATGTCATAGTTCCTCTCTGCCGGGGAGAGTTTCCGGAATAGAAGCCGCATGGATGCAATGGTTTGTCGGGTGCCTCCCTCTGGGACAAGACTGCACCAAGGCCTATCTCGGAGGCATCAACTTCCACTTGGAACGGCAGAGCCGGATCCGGATGTCTGAGTACCGGGGCGTAGTAAACGCTTGTTTGAGTGCTTCAAGGCTTGACTGGCTTGGGGTGTCCATTTCTGATTACCCACCCCTTTCCTAGTCATGGCCGTGAGGGGAGATACCAAAACCGAAAACTCTTTAATGAACCTCCTATAATAATTTGTGAATCCTAGAAACCTTTGGATGGCTTTAAGTCCTTGGGGTAGAGGCCAGTCTAGGATTGCTGTAAGTTTCTTAGGGTCCATCTGGAACCCCTCCGGTGTTATTATGTAGCCAAGGAAATGTACTGTCCTTATGTCAAATAAACATTTCTCTAATTTACAATACAATCCAGCCTCCAACAATTTTTTCAGTACTTTTTTCACGTGGACATGATGGGTTACGATATCAGGCGAGTATATCAGGATGTCATCAAGATATACTATGACAAATACTTGCAGGAATTCTCGTAAGGTATCATTTATGAGGTCTTGAAAAACAGCCGGCGCATTGCATAGGCCAAAAGGCATCACCAGGTACTCATAATGCCCACTTCTAGTATTAAAAGCCGTTTTCCATTCGTGTCCCTTTTTAACCCTTACGAGGTTGTAAGCCCCGCGTAAATCAAGTTTGGTATAAATATTGGCCCCCTTTAGGCGATCGAACAGTTCTGCGATAAGTGGTATGGGATAGGCGTTCCTTATGGTAATCCTGTTCAAACCTCTATAATCTATACAAGGCCGCAGGTCTCCCTCTTTTTTCGATACAAAAAAGAAACCTGCCCCTGCTGGAGAAGAGGACCGTCTGATGAAACCTCGCTCCAGGTTCTCCCTTATGTACTCCTCCATAACGTCATTTTCTTTTTGGGACAAGGGGTATACATGTCCCCTAGGAGGCATAGTACCAGGGAGTAAATTTATAGCACAGTCGTACGGGCGGTGCGGCGGTAGGACCTCAGTCCTGGACTTAGAGAAGACCTCTTTCAATCCCAAATATTGTTCAGGCACCTCTGTAGACAAGGGAGGGGCTGTGGCAACGTTGAGGCTAGCGATTACGTTGACCCTCCCCAGACAGTGCGATTGACAACGAGGACTCCAGTATTTGATGTCTCTTTGGACCCAATCAATAACCGGGTTGTGTTCTGCCAACCACGGAAACCCAAGCACGACAGGACAAGAAGGGGACTCAATGATTTGGAAACATATGTTTTCGTGGTGCAATACTCCTGTTTTCATACATACAGAAACAGTGTCGTGGGTGATATGGGGGCAGGATAGAGGGTTACCATCTATAGCTTCCACCATAAGAGGTCTGTCCTTGAGGACCAGGGGTATGAGACATTTAGCAGCAAACTGTTTATCCATAAAATTGCCTGAGGCCCCAGAATCTAAGAAGGCCTCAGTCTTAATGTGAACCTTGTCCCAGGTCAATGATATTGGTACCAGGATCCTGGACTTTTTTTTTTCGTTGTTTACGAAAGAGGCATAAAGAGACCCTATAACCTGGGTATTGGCTGGTCTCTGGCTTGCTCGGCCACTCTCACCCCTGCTCCCCCTAGGTCTCTGAGGACATTGAAGGCGGAAGTGGTCTGCCCCGGCGCAATAGAAGCAGAGTCCCTTCTCCCTTCTGTGAGCTCTCTCTGCCTCCGATATACCAGTCTTTCCTATCTGCATAGGCTCAACAACAGGTAGATCTGATTTAACGTTTTCCTGGTTACCGGAAGTAACGGTAGTTCGGGATGATAAGGGTAAAGGAGGCAAGAGTCTTCTAGGTCTATCCCTGGGGTGTCTCCTTTCCCTAATTTGATCATCCATAGCGATACAGAAGTCGATCAAATGATCAAGAGTCTCTGGCAATCTTAGAGGAGCCAACTCGAACATAAACGCGTCGTTCAGCCCTTCAGTAAAGGCCAAGGTTAGGACATCGTTCGGCCAGAGGACCTCTGAAGTCAAGGTCTTAAATTCTATTGCGTATTCAGCAACCCTCCTATTACCTTGTTTAATATGAAATAATGACCTCCCTGCATTGGTAGCCCTTCTAGAGGGGTCAAAGGTGCGTTTAAGCTCTGAAGTAAAACCCTCATAATCGTAAATGATGGGCTTTTTGTTCTCCCACAAGGGAGTAGCCCACAATAAAGCCTTCTCCGTTAAATGACTAATTAGATAGCCCACCTTAGCTTTATCTGACATACATGATCCGGGGTTGTTCTCGAACAATATCTCCAGTTGGGTCAGAAAGCCCCGGCACAAGTTTGGTGTCCCATCATAGCGTACGGGTGCTTTCATACTGAGCCTGCATCCCTCAGGAGAGGCCGGACTGATCCTAGGCACTACTGGATCTGGAGGGCTTGCAGTCCCAGAACTAGATCGGTTTAACAGGGTCTGCAGGGCAAGAGCAATCTGGTCCATCCTATGGTCCTGCTCTTCTTGTCTAGCTGCAATACGAGTCAATTGATTAGAGAGGTCTGCGGGATCCATAGGCCCTGACGTAATGTCACGGATCCCCCTGATACTAGAGTGGTGGTCCCTATACGCAGGACACTCTCTACCCTTCCGATCCTTAGAGTGGTCGGCACGACTAGACAGACATAGGATGATACACAAGACCTTAGAACAATTAGCTCTTCCCAAGACCCTAACAACACAAGGGGTAGTCTGATGTGTGCTTCGGGTGCCACACAGACTGACCTCAATACCAGAATTAGAAGAGTTAATGCCAATACCAGGAGTTACGCACAGAATGGTTCGTTCGCCAATACCAAGGATCATACACAGAGTGGTTCGTTCGCCAATGCCAGGGGTCACACACAGAATCGTTAGTTTGCCAATGCCAAGGGTCATGCACAGAATCGTTAATTTGCCAATGCCAGGGGTCATACACAGAATCGTTAGTTTGCCAATGCCAAGGGTCATGCACAGAATCGTTAATTTGCCAATGCCAGGGGTCATACACAGAATCGTTAGTTTGCCAATGCCAAGGGTCATACACAGAATCGTTAGTTAGCCAAAATATACAAGAGCTCTGCGGGAGGTAACTACCACGTCAGGGCACCGGCGTCTCTGTGAGTCTGGGCTTTAAACCCGGCGGGTCCGCGTCTCGCCGCCAGGCCCCGCCCCCCGGCGTCTCACGTGTGCGGAAGCGTCCGCAATATCACTCGGCGCCTGGCCAGCGAGCAGCGAGGAAGCTGCTGCCAGGCGCCGGGGGGGCGCGGGGGCCACCGTGACATGCAGAAGGACCCCGAGTTAGGAGACCGCGATTATCTAACGGGAGAGCAGGCGGTGAGTTGAGCATCTTGTGGCAGAAACGGACAAGCAAGACAAGCGGATCCGGTGGCACAGAGTCCCAGTCAAGTCGAGCAGAAAGACGTCCTGGGTCGAGCAGAACGCAGAGTATCTGGCGGATGGGTGAGAGGCCTTCCCGGCCACAGTGAAAATAATAAAGCACGCTGCAGTTTGTCTAAACCTACAGGGCCCCAACGTGACTAGTCGAAGACACATTGAAATCATTCACTGGCCAGTTGAATCTAGTACCCGGGTACCAACACACGCATACACGTACACCTTCTTCGGACACAACCTGTACGGGACTCACATTTCAGCAACGAAGGGGTTAAAATTCCTTTTTTTTTCCGCTGCGCGTTTCTCGCATTATGAACTTCTGTAAATACATATGTATACAGTGCTTCTCTATATATGCCAGTTTATTTGAGATCAGTAAACTATATGTTATAAAATCCACAACAGTGCTGGTGTATATTTATTCCCTAGTGCGGGGAGGCTGACGCGAGGTTTAAATTCAGCGGCTCCTCCGGGAGTGAGCGCTACAGTGGTCCTGACAGTAACGTAGATTCCCGGGTCAACCACCTCTACTGCCAAGGATATATCTATACTGATAGTAGATACAGAAGAGGAGAACGAAAAAGAGCTGTCAAATTATCAGCAGCTTCTGAATCCACCTAAGTCATCCACCTGTCTGCATTTGGAAGACTAAGGCTAATATCGGACAAACGCAGGGTGAGAGCACTCTGCGTGCGTGCATAACGGATGGACGTGCTGACGGAAGATACTGTAGACACCACACGGTCAGTTTTTTTTAATGGATTTAGAAAAAAAAAAAGGGAAATATGGGAAACAAAATTAATTAAAAGTACAGTACAGTCAGTCAGACTAAAAAAATTCTGAGCGTCAACGTGATGGACGTCGCAAATGCGCTGCGTCTGACGTTGCGTCATCAAGCACACAGGCCGCTATGCGGATGCGGTGCACTCTGGGCCTCCATCGTAGCTCTTTTATGTCGAGGCCTAAATGGCGTCCGTTGCCACCTGCGTGGTGCGTGCGCACTTCATTGCACATGTACTTCGTGTGTTGGTCTCTATTGATCACAAATCAATGCTACGACGGACGTTAAACTGTGCGGTGACACGAACATGATGACTGCGTTCTTCTTACGCTAGCCTAAGTGATGGCAATAAAAATTGTGAAAATTAAGGAGCATGGGTATGACAGCCAAGGCTGGTCATCTGAAATTTCTTAGGTATGGGGGTTACATCACACACAGGGCAGTTCTTACATGCGTGTCCTCAACTGTCAAAGTCACAACCCCTCCCTTTCTCTGTAGTTTTTGTCCTCCGGAGATAATTTAATATGACCCAATTGTATATAGGCTAAAGCAGAGGTTGAACAATAGGTGAAAGATTAGAAAAAAGAAATTAGGAGCCAAATGAGGAAATACTCTTTAGTGTCTCTCCTTGTTACTGTGTACTTGCCACTGCCAGCTCATCAAGCAAGGTTTCAGACAAACCCTCCTGAAATGATGAATGCCTTGTTAGTCCAGTTCACTTACAGGAACACTCCACTCAAAAATCACCCCCCCCCGTTTTTTTTATCCTAATCTATCCCTATTCCCTTAATAAAAAAAATATATATTTTTTTTTTTGTGTTGCCTAGAGTATTCCTTTAAGATTTTAAATTCAGTACCTGTCAGGCCCAAGCCAGGACGGAGCCATGGTGGGACCTACTGGTTTAGTTTTATTTACCCAAGCGCTGGGGGGTGATCAGTATACCAGACACAGGTGATGTTGAATGCAAGAATAATACGTGTATTGTAGGTATACAAAACAAAGAAAAACAGTCATTGCAAAATATAAAGGTTCCAATTCAAAACAACACAGGTAATGTCTTTACACAAAAGGAAATCCCAATTCAAAAGAGGCAAAATGTATAACAAGTGGAAGGTAAGCCATGTAGTCCCAAGCTGCACAGAGAATCCACCTGAAGGAGCACCAGGAGCTTTGGCAGCAATACCTTGACTGAAGGTCTTTGTAGATGGATGGATGGCTGGCAGCCAGGTAAGTCTCCAGACCCAGTGGATAGTGGGCCATGTAATTGAGAAAGCGGAATCCACTTCAAGGAACCAGGAGCTTTAGGCAATGAATAACTGTAAGGTGGAGAAGTCTGGAACTCAGGCAGCCACAGGGAAGATGTAAACTGCTCAGCGAATGGGAACAGGAATAAACAGAAACTAAAGCAAACAGAATATAAAACCAGAACTAAGTATCAGATAGAATTAAGAAAATAAGAAGGTAGAGGGTAATCCTACAACAAATTAAAATCACTTAGCGGTGCATGTTAAATGAACAAATAGTATTTGAATCAATTCACGCACATCAAAAAACAAGATCGTTATCACCGTTCCATGGATGCCTAGGACCTGGGATATGATTTCCTCCACAGCCGGTGCACTTCAGGAACAATCAGCCAAGACCAAAGTTTCTCCAGTCAAAGGATTTTATTAATAAAAATAAAGATAAGACTGCTCACGCTCGACGCGTTTCGTCAAAAGACTTCATCAGGAGAAATATGTGCAGTCATAAGTACATGGTTAAAAAATAAAAGTTTATTGATGTTGAATCCAACCCTGGTCCAATAGCTGACACCATATTTAATCTCTGTCATGCCTCGGCGGTGCTCTCCGGCCCGGCGCTCCTCCTCGCGGTTCCGGGGTCGGCGTCCTCTCCATCTCCGGCTTCTGCGCTTATGCGCACGCGCCGCCGACAGTGCCGGAATTAGCTTCCCCGGAGGCTCGACGTCACTACACCCCATGTGACCTCCATGGACCAATCGGCTGACAGGGCGCCAGATTTAAACCTGCTTATTCCATTCTGCAGTGCCCTTTCGTGGTTTTAGCTTGCTATACCCTTTGGTGCTATATTTTGAGACTCTTATTTGACTTACTGTGTATGACCTGGCTTTTGGCAACCGACTCTGAGTATCTCCGTATCCCTCTGACCCGGCTTATGTGTCTGACGCTGCATTTGGTTTTTCCCTGTGTACTGAGCTGTTTTATTACTCGCTATCACTTAACCCAGCCACCTCAAGGACTGGTATTGTGATTAGATTTTGGGGTTTTCTGGTTACCTGTATACCTACTCTAGCTTATCCTTCTACTTACGTGTACTACTGACGTACACTCTCCAGTACTCGATACTGTCCTGTTTCTATACCAGCCACCCTAAGGACTGGTTTCTTCCTCCTTGCCTACGTCCCTGCCTTATAGGTTCACCTCTAGCTACTGCGTAACCCAGCCGACTATAAGGACTGGTATCGCAGTCAGGGTTCCAACCTCCTGTTTCGCCTAGGGCTGACCGTAACTACCTACGGGTACGTGTGTCCGCCTGACATCACGAAAGGGCCATGGACCTTGCAGGGACCGCTCAGCAACTGTCTGGCTTGGAAAGTCGTTTGGAGGATCAAGATCACCGTCTTGATCAGTTCGCTCAGGCTCTCCAAACTCTGCTTAACCGTACTGCCCCTACACCGGTAGAGGTTTTACCACTTGTAAATCCACCTCCTTCTGAACCTTTCTCTGTGCCTACCTCGTCTCCCAATTTGCTACCTCCGGTACGTTACGGTGGCGATCCTAACGCCTGTAGAGGTTTTTTGAATCAAATTTCCATCCACTTTGAATTAACCCCATGGTCTTATCCCACTGATCGCGCTAAGATCGCTTTTGTCATCAATCATCTTACCGACAAAGCGTTACGTTGGGCTAACCCTCTTTGGGATACCGATAAACCCATTGTATATAATTACCGTGAATTCATGTCTGCCTTTCGTAGAGTGTTTGACCCTCCGGGGCGTAAGACCAATGCTGCCAAGTCTTTATTACGCTTGCGCCAGGGTACGAAATCCCTGGGTGAATATGCACTAGAATTCAGATCCTTGGCGTCAGAATTAAATTGGAATAATGAGGCTTTGGTAGCCGTTTTTTCTGAGGGATTAAACGACGAGTTGCAGGACGAGGTAGCAGCCAGAGATCTCCCAGAAGAGCTAGAGGATTTGATAACTTACCTGTCCTACATTGATGAACGCCTTCGCCATCGTAGAAACACGAAAGACAGGCCTAAGAAACCACTAGTTAGGCCGCTTCCCCGGTTTTCTGTACCTTTACTCCCTGAGTCTCATCCTCCCCCGAACCCATGCAATTGGATAGCACCAAACTCCCCGACAGTGAGAGACAACGCCGACGACGTGAGGGTTTATGCTTGTATTGTGGATTAGGGGGTCACTTACTTAAGGGCTGCCCCAAACGTCCTCAAGGCCCGCCGGGAAACTCTCATGCCTAAGTGCCTTTAGGGGACAGCTCTTGGGCACTTTTCCTTCGTCCCCCAAACTGGAAAATAGACTCCGGGTCCCGGTTACTCTATCCTGGGAGAGTTCCCGTAACCTGGTACAGCTCTATGCTTTAGTCGACTCTGGTGCTGCCGATAACTTTATCGACATAGGTTTTGCTCGTAAACATGCCATACCCCTTGTTGAAAAGAAAACACCATTACTCGTACAAGCCATTGATGGCAGACCCCTCAAAACCCCTTTTGTTTTGTTCGAAACTCAGAACATTTCTGTTGGGATAGGGCTTTGTCATAAAGAAAGTATGTTCTTCCATGCCATAACTTCCCCTTCCTATCCTATCGTACTAGGTTACCCTTGGTTAACCCGTCACAACCCTGTTATTGACTGGCGAGCTCGTCAGATCGCGAGGTGGGATAATGATTGTATGGCTTCCTGTATCGAGATCCCCCTATCCGTCAATGTCTTGAACATACCTACAGCCCCACCTCTGACGACTACCATTCCTACCCCATACTCTGACTTGGCACCTGTATTCGACAAAAAGGAGGCCGATAAGCTACCCCCACATCGTTCTTACGATTGCGCTATCGACCTTCTCCCTGGTACTACGCCTCCAAAGGGGGCTGTCTATCCTTTGTCCGTTAAAGAGCATAAAGTGTTGGAGGAATATATCTCTGATTCTCTGAATAAAGGGTTTATTCGTCCTTCCTCCTCTCCCGCTGGGGCAGGATTTTTCTTTGTCCAGAAAAAGGAGGGCGACCTCAGACCCTGCATTGATTATCGAGGGTTGAACAAGATCACCATTAAAAATGCCTATCCCATTCCACTCATCCCTGAGCTGTTTGACCGCCTGAAACACTCCAAGATATTTACCAAATTGGATCTCAGAGGAGCGTACAATTTGATTCGAATCAAACACGGGGATGAGTGGAAAACCGCGTTCAACACCAGGCTAGGGCATTACGAATACCTAGTTATGCCCTTTGGTTTATGCAACGCCCCAGCAGTGTTTCAGGCATTTATCAATGATGTATTACGAGAATATACTTCCTGTTTTGTCGTGGTCTACCTCGATGACGTATTGATACATTCTCCTGATTTGAAGACCCACCATATCCATGTACGACTTGTCCTATCTAAGCTATTGGCCAACGGTCTCTACTGTAAACTTGAAAAATGCTTATTTGACGTCCAACAAGTACAATTCTTGGGGTATGTTATCTCTTCCTCTGGCTTCATGATGGATCCCAAAAAACTGGAGGCCATCGTTCATTGGCCTCTTCCCAAGGGCCTCAGGGCTATTCAAAGATTTATTGGCTTCTCTAATTATTATAGAAGGTTTATTAAAGGTTTCTCGTCCATTATTGCACCCATTACAACATTGACGAAAAAGGGAAGTGACACTCAGAATTGGCCCTCCGTTGCCCTGGAGGCTTTCAAAAGGTTAAAAACGGCCTTTTCCACTGCTCCCATCCTCCACCACCCTGATCCTAATAGACCCTTCATTGTAGAGGTTGACGCGTCAGAAACTGGGGTAGGAGCTGTATTGTCGCAACGTCCAGCTGACGGCAAGCCTATGCAACCCTGTGGTTTTTTTTCCAAAAAATTATCCTCCACCGAGTCCCATTACGACATTGGGGACAGGGAATTGTTAGCCATTGTATTGGCCTTAAAGGAATGGCGCCACCTCCTAGAGGGGTCCACCTGTCCGTTTTCTATTATCACGGACCATAAAAATTTGATATACCTGTCCGAAGCCAAACGACTGAATCCCAGACAAGCCCGATTTGATTTCATCATCTCTTACAGACCCGGGTCTAAAAATGTTAAAGCTGATGCACTCTCCAGACAACACGAAACCCCATCCACTCAAGTATCAGTTCCGGTTCCCATTGTTCCCGAAGGGAAGATCTTAGCCTCCCTGAGTACACAGGTCGAATCCCCTTTTTGGAATCTCTTATTATCTAAGCAGTCTCTAGCACCTCCGTTTTCCCCTCCCAACAAACTATTTGTTCCATCCGTAGAGGTACCTACTGTATTACGCCTCTTTCATGAGTCTAAGTTCGCCGGACATTTCGGGGTAAAAAGGACTCTAGACCTGATCAAAAGAGATCTTTGGTGGCCTACTCTCCTCAAGGATGTGAAGGACTACGTGGCCACCTGTTTAGTGTGTACCCGTTCTAAATCCTCCCACCTTAGTCCTACTGGTCTTCTCCAGCCTCTACCTATCCCTGAGCGTCCTTGGTCTCATGTGGCTATGGACTTCCTAGTAGATTTAACCCCTTCTCTTGGCCATACTGTGATTTTCATGGTTGTGGATCGCTTTTCTAAAATGGCACATTTTATTCCTTTAAAGAAACTCCCCTCCTCAAGCGAACTAGCGCAGATCTTCACCAAAGAAATATTCAGACTTCATGGTATCCCAAAAGTCCTCGTCTCTGACCGCGGTTCTCAGTTTATCTCTAGGTTTTGGAGAGGGTTCTGTCACCAGTTGGGTGTCACACTATCCTTTTCCTCCGCGTACCACCCGCAGACGAACGGACTGGCCGAAAGAACCAATCAGACACTTGAGACTTATTTAAGATGTTTTATTTCAGACGCACAAGATGATTGGGTTACTCTGTTACCATGGGCAGAGTTTGCTTATAACAATGCCACATCACAATCTACCAAGTATTCTCCTTTTGAAATTGTCACTGGCATGCACCCCACCATTTTTCCATCCGCGTTCTCACCCCAGAACATTCCTGCCCTGGAGGAACACTTGGACAGGCTCCGTGGTATTTGGGAGAGGACCAAGTTGAACCTTGAGTCCGCTTCCTTGGTCCAGAAGCGGTCCGCTGATCGTAAGCGCAGACCTCCACCGGTTTACCATGTAGGTGACAGGGTTTGGCTCAGCACGCGCCACATTCGTTTGAAGGTTCCCTCCATGAAGTTCGCACCTCGATTTATCGGTCCATATAAAATACTCCGATGTATCAATCCCGTAGCTTACGCACTGCAGTTACCCGTCTCTCTACGTATTCCGAACTCCTTTCATGTTTCTTTATTGAAACCGCTCGCGTGCAACCGTTTTACTCACCCCGACTCTCCTCCTCCTCCTCCTGTGGTGGTGGACGGGACTCCTGAATATGAAGTCGAATCCATTCTGGATTCTCGTCGTTCTCGTCATCGGTTGCAATATCTGGTTCATTGGAAAGGCTATGGCCCCGAGGATCGCACATGGGTTGCATCACGTGACGTTCATGCTCCCCGATTAGTCTCCGCCTTTCATCGTCGTTTCCCCGATCGCCCGGCTCCTGGCCGCCCGGTGGGCGTTCCTCGAGGGGGGGTGCTGTCATGCCTCGGCGGTGCTCTCCGGCCCGGCACTCCTCCTCGCGGTTCCGGGGTCGGCGTCCTCTCCATCTCCGGCTTCTGCGCTTATGCGCACGCGCCGCCGACAGTGCCGGAATTAGCTTCCCCGGCGGCTCGACGTCACTACACCCCATGTGACCTCCATGGACCAATCGGCTGACAGGGCGCCAGATTTAAACCTGCTTATTCCATTCTGCAGTGCCCTTTCGTGGTTTTAGCTTGCTATACCCTTTGGTGCTATATTTTGAGACTCTTATTTGACTTACTGTGTATGACCTGGCTTTTGGCAACCGACTCTGAGTATCTCCGTATCCCTCTGACCCGGCTTATGTGTCTGACGCTGCATTTGGTTTTTCCCTGTGTACTGAGCTGTTTTATTACTCGCTATCACTTAACCCAGCCACCTCAAGGACTGGTATTGTGATTAGATTTTGGGGTTTTCTGGTTACCTGTATACCTACTCTAGCTTGTCCTTCTACTTACGTGTACTACTGACGTACACTCTCCAGTACTCGATACTGTCCTGTTTCTATACCAGCCACCCTAAGGACTGGTTTCTTCCTCCTTGCCTACGTCCCTGCCTTATAGGTTCACCTCTAGCTACTGCGTAACCCAGCCGACTATAAGGACTGGTATCGCAGTCAGGGTTCCAACCTCCTGTTTCGCCTAGGGCTGACCGTAACTACCTATGGGTACGTGTGTCCGCCTGACAATCTCCCCCCCTAAAAAAAAGGCCTCTCCTTTGTGCATTGCAACATTCGCAGTTTACTCCCTAAACTGGATGAGCTTAAAGCTTGGTGCTTCTATTACAAACCTAAGGTCATTGTGCTGACAGAATCATGGTTAACCCCTAAAGTGCCAGACTCTGCCATAGCAATACAAGGGTATTCATGCTCTAGAAAGGACAGAGCTAAGAGAGGAGGGGGAATTGTTATCTATGTTGACAACTCCATAAAGTTCACCCCGTTGCAGAATCCTAGCTCCCCGGGCACATTTGATTTCCTTTCTGGTACTATTGAGATCCCGTTCAGTAAAACAATTATCGTTGCTGGATTCTACCGCCCACCGATTTCCCCAGTGCACTCCCTTTCTGACATATCCCAAATCCTTAGTAAATTAGTAGCTCAAAACCAAAAAAGTGAACTGCTGGTCCTCGGCGACTTTAATGTTGATTGGCTGAATCCTAAAAACAATAAACACTGCTCACTGTTTAAGGCTTTGCAGCGAACACAATTATTCTCATCCCCCACTCGCAATAATATGAAAAGCCCTAACCACACCTTGCTGGACTGGATTCTCTCCTCATGTCCTGATCGAATACAGGAGGCAGGCGTTCTCGCTAACAGTTTCAGTGATCACTGCCTAGTGTACTGTGTGTGCAAAATAAGGGCCACACAATGTCCACCAAAGGTAATAATCACCAGGTCTTTCAAGAAATTTAATCTTAAATCCTTCCTAAATGATCTCAAACAGCTCCCATGGTACAGACTAAACCTAATCCCAGACCTGGACTGTGCAGTTGAATACTTTCAATCCGAGCTCCTGAAAGTCTGGAACACCCATACCCCACTGCGCAAAGTGCGAGTAAAAGGGGCCCACCTCCCCTGGGTTACAGCTGACCTCACGCATATGTACCAGTTTAGAGACTCCCTGTGGTCAAATTTCAAGAGTACTGGATCCATGAACAATCACTGTGAATACCGAAAATGCCGGAATGCATGCACAAAACAAACAAAAATGGCTAAAGCCCAATACTTCAATGCAAATTTAAACAATAACATATCAAACCCTAGAAATTTTTGGAAAATCATAAGTAACATACAAGCACCCCCGTCCACTCCCAACCGGCTGCTGTCAAAGTAAACAACCAAACTGTACAACACCCCCTAGATGTAGCAAATGCTTTTAATAATTATTTTGTTGGATGCGCCACCACCCTGATTGCTAAGCTAGGAAATGACACGCAATCAGAAAGGCTGCACACAGGTCAGGCCCCACCAACTCTGCAAAGACCCTGTAACGCAGAGAAATTCAGTTTTAGACCAGTGCCTGTCAGTGTCCTCACTAAACTTCTCCATAACCAAAAAATGAAATACCAGTCTGAACCTGATCAAATCCCAGCAATGCTGCTGAAAATCAGTGCGCCAGCAATTGCAAAACCTGTCGCAACCCTAATCAATGAATCACTGGCGACTGGATACATACCCAAACTCTGGAAGACTGCAAGGGTGGTACCTATCCATAAAAGTGGAGACAATACTTTGGTATCCAACTACCGCCCAATATCACTGCTCCCTGTAATGTCAAAAATTCAGGAAAAATGTGTCTACACTCAATTACGTGATTATTATCAGTATCGGAACTATTTAACCCCAGATCAATCAGGCATTCGTCCAAATCATTCAACTACAACTGCCCTTTTAAAAGTTTGTAATGATATCCAAGCAGGCATGGAACAAGGAAACCTAACTGGAGCCATCTTCCTTGATTTTGCCAAGGCCTTTGACAAAGTAGACCATGGTATCCTATTACAAAAGCTTAAAAACTCCGGTATTGGTGATAGCACGCTAGCCTGGTTCCAATCATATATGTCTGATTGGTTGCAATATGTGTCCATTTCTGACAGCACATCCCTTCCCCTCCCAGTCACGTGCGGTGTACCCCAAGGCTCGATACTCGGCCCCCTGCTATTCACAATATTCATAAATGATCTGCCCAATGTCTGCAAAGCCTCAACTGTACACATGTACGCAGACGACACCGTAATCTATACCAGCCAACCAAATCTCCCGCAGCTGGAGGCAGTGCTGCAAGAACAATTCACAGGGGTAGAAAAGTGGATCACAGATAACAAACTTTTTCTAAATACTGACAAAACTGTTACAATGCTCTTTGGAACCGCACCTAAACTACACAAATTGCAAACACCCCATCTATGTGTGGGGACAAGATCAAATGACACGCTAACTACAGTCACTTCTCTCAAATATCTAGGTATGTGGTTAGACCCAAATCTATCTTTTGGCCCCCACATCGAAAAACTCTCATCTAAACTCTACCACAAACAAGGTGCCCTGTACAGAAACAAATCCTGCCTGAGCCCCGTGGTAAGAAAGCAGATTGTACAACAAATTTGCTTATGCCAGCCATTGAATACGGAGATGTAGTGTATGCAGCTGCCCCTCAAACACACCTCCAGAAACTTACTACATTGTATAACTCATTCTGCCGCTTTGTGCTACAATGTAACTACATGACCCACCATTGTGACATGTTAAAAGAACTAAACTGGCCATCGCTGGAATCTAGACACACCCTTCACCTTTCCAACCTGGTGTTTAAGAGCTTTTCTGGGAAGCTACCACCCTACCTGAATAGGCTGATTGCCCCAGCAGTTCCCTCATCCTATAACCTCAGATCCAGGACCAGCACCTTACTTGCAATACCGAAGAAAGTGGCTCGATCCTCATTTTCCTACAGAGCACAGCAAATATGGAATAACCTCTCAAACGCCATCAAATCTTCCCCCAGTCTAAAGTCCCTTAAGAGTTCCCTATTAACATACCTCAATACGGAATGCACCTGTAAACATGTAACATAATGACTTTATTTCCTACTTATTTATTTTTTCTGTTAATCTGTATATTTGGTTTTGTGTTAAATATCTTGCATTTTACTATTTTGTATTTCTGTAACCACTCAATGTTCTTGAACCCAGGACATACTTGAAAACGAGAGAAATCTCAATGTATCCTTCCTGGTAAAATCCTTTATAAATAAATAAATAAAAATTCAGCAATGTAATCCACCGGTCTTCTACCTTGCCGAAGATCTCTGATGGCGGCTTGGGAAGACTCAAAACAAAAGGGGCCATCATATAAGTCGTTTAGTGATGTTATGAATAGGTCCCAGGAGGTTAGGATGGGATCGTTGTTGACGAGGAGATGCTGGGCCCATGTGCGAGGTTCTCCTTGTAATAAAGAAATGACTGACTTGACTCTGATGTCTTCGCTGAAATAAGTCCGGGATTTAGGGAGAATAGTAATTGGCAGTCGGACAAGAAAAGTCTATATTTCTTTCGATCACCGGAGAATCTTTCAGGAAATGAAACCAAGGGTTCTGGAGCAAAATTTTCCACTAAGGTGGTGGTAGGGGGGTCCATGGAAGGTATAGAGTGGGCTAGGAGATTGGATACTTGATTCTGGAGTCGTGTTTGGCCTGTTTGGAGATCTTGGACTGTCTGACTAAGGTTTCCAAGTTGTCGGGACATGGCGTTTAGTGCCTTGGCGACTTCCGCAAGCTCCATTTTTTGATGCTCAGTTTTATCTGTTAGGGTAGGGTCACTGGAGTCCAGTATGCGGAGGAGACCAGATGGAGACACTTTAAGGCGCGAAAATAATACGGCAAATAAGGCAAACGGAGTAGGCATAGGTTTCTTGCAATAAGAATGTTTGGTACCTGGTGCCGTAGATTGGTTCCAATCGGCGGACAAGAGTGGTCGGATTTACCAGGCAGAGGTTGATATCCAGGTGGCAGACAATAGAGGTCAGGTTTGCCAGGCAGAGGTCGATATCCAGGCGGCAGACAAGAGTGGTCGGGTTTACCAGGCAGAGGTCGATATCCAGGTGACAGACAAGAGTGGTCGGGTTTACCAGGCAATGGTCGATATCCAGGTGGCAGACAAGAATGGTTTAGTTTGGGAGCAGGAGGTAAGGTAGGTTGTACTGGGGTACAGGTTAGTCTGTATGGGCACAGGGAAAACCGAGCATTGATCCAAGGGCAGTCTGGAATTTAAATAGGGTGCCTGTTGTGAGTCCTCCAATCAGGAGAGGATGCTGATCGGTAGTCATGGTGACCGGGCTGGCTCTGACGCCTTGGTAATATCTGATTGGCTGTGCGGTGTTCGGGCGCCATCTTGCATACCACCTGGGACGCCGAGCAGTGCGGCAGACAGGAGATCATGGAGAGGGGAGCATGGGAGCCGATTAGGGGGCCAGCGCGGGGGTTAGCTGAGTGACCCCCTGGCTCCCTCCTTGTGTGTGCGACCCCCGAGACCGGCGAGACTCGCGGCCAGCGTGGTCAGACCGCGGGGCTGGTCCCCGAGAGGGTAAGTTCCTTGACACATAATAGGTGAAATGCGTTTTAGCAATTTATTTTAATGTTTACTTTTCCTGCTGGGGAATCGAGGTGTTCTTGGAAGTTGCACCTGCCAAAATCAACTTCTGGGCGCATTACTCCAGGACATGAGCTAGGTCCCACCGAATGCGAGTGGTTTTGGTTATATGTTATGCATAAAAGTGTATCTACAGTCTGCACTATATGTCTTTATTTTTGTTGAAGATCCAGTAGTATTAAAGAAGATCTTCAGGGCTGGTGGGTGCCCAGTTAACAACCCGAGAAGGAGAAGTAGAGCCAGATACAGCTCTTGGAAATGTGAGTAGGGGAAATTCATTTGTCTGCTCCCACTCTATACTAAAAGTGCTACACCATGACGTTATTTCTGTTTTCTATGGAGGTACTGGTCACGATTTGACGGCACCAATGGCACATGGTTTTCTATGATTCCACCATACTGAACATAAACCACTCGTACTCGTGTTATCGGGTATATAGGTAACCCTGATTTATTGGACCATTGGGAGCGCTTCACTTAACCCCTTCCTGACCACTGACGTACATAGTATGTCCGTTCGGGAAGTCCCTTTAACGACCATGGATGTCATGGTCTCCTAACCTCCCTCCTTCTACTCACCTCTCTCGCTGGGCTCCCGCAGCAGCCCTGCCTTTTCAGGGGGCCCGGCAGGTGCGATGACATCATCACGGTGAGTGATGCCGTCATCGCTAGGCGCTCCCCGGCGCCTGCAATAAACGATGAAGAAGGGGAGGGCGGGTTCTTTTGGAGCCCTCTATCTCCCCAACCGTTTAATGGTAAAACAAATGGTACCACTGGAAAGGGGAGAGCCTCCCCTTTTCAGCGGTGTCTCTCATTAACCCTCTTGTTGCCGGATCGCGATTCGGTGCCAATCGATTCAAACCCAGAAGTGGCTGACATCTTGGATGTCAGCCAAGCCTCCGGGTCACCCCCCCCCACCCACTTACATTCTTACCATATGTGTGAAGAAGTCAGTGGGCCATTTAACCCCCCAGCTGCCAAGTGGAGATACGGGGATCATTTGGAACCCTGTATCTCCTGATCCGTGGCATATAGAGGGTCTAATAAAATAGTACTTAAGCTGGCATTTAATCAAGATGAGCATAAAACGGTCAAAATGAGCTAAGCGCACAGAGAGAGGTGAAATGACTCAGCAGTGAAGGGGTTAAAAAACAAAAACATGTTAAAATTGGGTATTTCTATTCTCAGGACAAAATTTCTAAACTATTTAGCCGGGGTCTTTTTTGGTGGTAGATTTTTGGGATTCAATTTTGAAAAAGTGTGTTTTTTCCATTTTTTTCATATATTTTTTTATAGTAAATTATACAATATGATGGAAATGATGGTATCTTTAGAAAGTCCACTTAATGGCAGGAAAAACAGAATATGATATGTGTGGGTTGCATAAACAACTAAGAGGAAAATTTGACCTAAACACAAACAGCGCAGAAACGTAAACACAGCAGCGGGCACTTTTGTACGGATTTTCATAAAACCGCCCGGTCACTATGGGGTTAATCTGTAAAGGATGGATTATGTTTTCCAGATGATTTTTAGACATACAGTTGTGTTCAAAATTATTCAACCCCCAATAATGTAAAGGGTTTTAGGGAATTTAGTGTACATTTGTAATTGTATTCAGAATGAAATCCTACAAGGACCTTTTAAAGAACCATATGCAACTAAAATGACATCAATTGGTTTTGTAATACAGTAGTAAATGTTTATTTTGTGAATTCTTCATTGACACAATTATTTAACCCCTTAAAGACTACCACTCTGAAGAACAGAGGTTCATTCAAGTGTTTTCAATCAGGTATTGAAAGCACTTGTGGATGTCACGGAGCAGCAATAAAGCATAATAAGCACCAATTAGGCAGCTTTAAAATGACTGTGATACTCAGCTCCTTCTAGACATTTACTGGTGTGGTTACAAACATGGTGAAGTCAAGAGAGTGGTCCAGGAAGACAAGAGAAGAGGTGATTACTCTTCACAGGAAGGGCAATGGCTATAAGAAGATTGCAAAGATGTTAAACATACCAAGAGAGACCATAGGAAGCATCATTCGCAAAATCAAGGCAAAGGGCACTGTTGAAACGCTACCTGGTCGTGGCAGAAAGAAGATGCGGACTTCGACCGCTGTGCGCTACCTGAAGCGTAGAGTGGAGAAAAGTCCCCGTGTGACTGCTGAGGAACTGAGAAAAGATTTGTCAGATGTGGGTACTGAAGTTTCAGCTCAGACAATACGGCGCACACTGCGTAATGAAGGCCTCCATGCCAGAACTCCCAGGCGCACCCCCTTGCTGTCTCCAAAGAATAAGAAGAGTCGACTGCAGTATGCCAAAAGTCATGTGGACAAACCACAGAAGTTTTGGGATAGTGTTCTGTGGACTGATGAAACAAAATTAGAACTGTTTGGGCCCATGGATCAACGCTATGTTTGGAGGAGGAAGAACAAGGCCTATGAAGAAAAGAACACCTTGCCTACTGTGAAGCATGGCGGGGGGTCAATCATGCTTTGGGGCTGTTTTGCTTCTGCAGGTACAGGGAAGCTTCAGCGTGTGCAAGGTACCATGAATTCTCTTCAGTACCAGGAGATATTGGATGACAATGTGATGCAGTCCGTCACAAACCTGAGGCTTGGGAGACGTTGGACCTTTCAACAGGACAATGATCCCAAGCATACCTCCAAGTCCACTAGAGCATGGTTGCAGATTAAAGGCTGGAACATTTTGGAGTGGCCATCGCAGTCATTTGACTTAAATCCGATTGAGAACCTCTGGTGGGACTTAAAGAAAGCAGTTGCAGTGCGCAAGCCTAAGAATGTGACTGAACTGGAGGCTTTTGCCCATGACGAATGGGCGAAGATACCCGTAGATCGCTGCAAGACACTTGTGTCAAGCTATGCTTCACGTTTAAAAGCTGTTATAACTGTAAAAGGATGTTGTACTAAGTACTAAGATTGAATGTCACTTGGGGGTTGAATAAAACTGATAATGATGTGAGCACAGAAAAGACATTTGTGGTTATTTCATTATAAATGTTATGTCATATTTGTCTGACCTACACGTGCCTCTTTGATTTAATTGTAAGCAAGATGACTGGATGATCAAAATCAATGTCAAACTGGCCAAAACACTCAATTTCAGTGGGGGTTGAATAATTTTGAACACAACTGTATGTGTGCTGCCCAGATGCAAGAAAAGAATGCCTGATATCCCAGCATGCATCACAGGAAATAAACCACACAATAAATGTTTTTCACCACTTCCACCAAAACTTATCTGATAATGGTCAGCTTTCAGGGCTCGAGTCCTGTGGGAACAGGGTTCCCGCATTTCTCCTGCTACGGGAACGCACCGTGTCACTGTCACTGCCGGGCAACTCCGCTGGACGAGCGTGATCGAGTCTGCTCCCGGCCAATATACACGCATCTACGCCTCTGCGTGTGATTGGCCGGTGTTAGTCACGTGCCCGGCTGCTGGCCGCAGGCACCTGGCAGTGGCACGTGCGCGCTGTGTGTGAGGTGATGTCACACACAGCTCAACCTGAGACTGGAGGACCCCGAGTTAGAATATGGAGAGGGACTGTCTCTGCACGTGCTGCTGCCCTGCTCCTGCTCCCCCATGGCCGGTATATCCTCCTCTGTGGCCAGCGCGGCGTCTGGCTCATCCCCCGGAGGAGATCAATCCCAAGGCAGCAGTAATTCTGGGGTCTGCTGGCTGGATATATAATTCTGGGGTCTGCTGGCTGGATATATATAATTCTGGGGTCTGTTGGCTGAATATATATAATTCTGGGGTCTGTTGGCTGAATATATATAATTATGGGGTCTGTTGGCTGCATATATATAATTATGGGGTTTGTTGGCTGGATATATTTAATACTGGAGTCTGCTGGCTGGATATATAATTCTGGGGTCTGCTGGCTGAATATATTTAATTTGAGGGTCTGCTGACTGGATATATAATTCTGGGGTCTGCTGGCTGAATATATATAATTCTGGGGTCTGCTGGCTGAATATATTTGGATATATAATTCTGGGGGGCTGTGCTAGATTTATAAGCTGTGCAGTGGGTAAATGGGGTGTCTGGTCATACATTTCAAAATTAACATAAACTGCACAGGTTTGAGTAAAATTCAAAATAGTTTATTGGAAAGCGTCACATGACTTTAAATAAAAGTATCGGTGAGTACTTGAAAAAACTATCCAGCTCAGCTGCTAATAGAGCCACAAAAAGCAATCGTGCTGCGACCTATTAACCCATTGCAACTCCCTATTACCAGTGTTCCATCATTTGATCAAGGCTGTAACTGAGCAAGACCTTCTTCACTGCCAGTGCATGTACATCCCTTCTGCTGGCGTGAAATTGGCTGTTCACTGACAAAACAACACAATACAAATGTGCGCCACACCACAAAATTCACAAGCAACGGCACACTGACATCAGTGGTAATTGTCTGTGTGACGTGGCGCACATGCACATACAGGGTTATTCAGAGAGAGGTGAGAGAGAGGTGAAAAGCAGGAGAATGACTGGAGAATGGAAAATTCTAGGTCAAAATAGCCGATTTGGAAAGTGAGATGAATGGGAGAATTTTTCTGGTTTGGCTATTTTGACCTAGAATTTTCCATTCTCCAGTCATTCTCCTGCTTTTCACCGCTCTCTGAATGACACTGATTGTCATTTTTTTGTGTAGGAGAAAGGAGCATATAACAGTGTGTGTATGTATATGTGTATATATATATATATATATATATATAAGGGTTGTGGTGAAGGACTAAAAGTGAGATAAAAAGCCTCCACACTATAATACGTGTGTTTAATATTGCAGAAGCCACCTGCACATCATAGCAATTCAAAGAATTGCATCCCAGAGCTCCTGTGCCACATTCCCCATATGCAGCAAGGAATTCTGGGTAGGATATGCAAATGACCTCTGTCTCACTTTTATGCATCCTGGGCCTGTTATTTCACAGAACCTGGGATGCAATTCTTTGAATTGCTATGATGTGCAGGTGGCTTCTGCAATATTAAACACACTTATTATAGTGTGGAGGCTTTTTATCTCACGTTTAGTCCTTCACCACAACCCTTATAGACACTTACTTACCTATGGTCCAAGCATCCACTGCAACTGGTCATGTCTGCCTCCTAGCTGATGAAGGTTTCACAAACCTGAAACAGTGCTGCCCTGGGAGTCGCTTTGACCAGTTTCATAAACCTTATCTCTGCTAAAAAGCCACAGTGTGGTATACCATTGATTTTAGGGTTCTGTGTAATAACAGGCCCAGGATGCATAAAAGTGAGATAGAGGTCATTTGCATATCCTACCCAGAATTCCTTGCTGCATATGGGGAATGTGGCACAGGAGCTCTGGGATGCAATTCTTTGAATTGCTATGATGTGCAGGTGGCTTCTGCAATATTAAACACACACATATATATAATAAACCTGTAGTCCTGCAACTCCTTCAGAAAGTACTGTTGGTATCCATGCGGTGCATAGCCAAGGAAATAGACATATACAAATAAAATGGCTGCAGTCGAAAAAATAAAAATAATAAAGTTTAATTATGTCATTTAAAAAGAAGACCGACATTTCGGGTCACTCTGGAGCCATTATCAAGGTTACAACACTTACTGATAAGCAAATTTAAATACACAAAGTAAAACATAACTTACCTATCGAGTCGCCCGTCTCAATCGAGCGTTCCATGTGGACGCACTGAGAAACTGGGGGCTGGTCCGGGTTGCGTCACGGCATGTGACGAAACCGCACTTCTGGCGCTTCCCTGTTGCTATAGCAACTAAAACTCACAATTAAAAACCCTGCAGGAGGTCGTATATTGGGAACCTTTTAGCCAAGTTAGAGGGTCCGTGGCAATCTCTATTATATCAGTGCGCAGCTGTAAGAAAGGAGCAATATATAAACTGGTTAAAATATGAACTATAACTATACATGTAAATATAACCTCGATCTCACCCTGTGTAATCCAAAAAAATAAATGAATAAATGAATAGAATAAAAAATTAGTAGTGGAAATACTAGTATATATGTTTGTGTACATCCCTTAACTATTAGCCCCCCTTATATGAGTGTAAGTGAACAAGATCTAGGGTTGTGGCCCTCATAACGACATGTATATAAAAAATCTTAACTGTAAAGTGAATCAATTAATAAATAATTGAAAGATGTGTAATGATCATGTGAAATGTGTATAAATGTAAAGTGTCCAATTGCCAAAATTAAATTAGTATTTATGTAGTGCTTTAATATATACACTATATTGCCAAAAATATTCGCTCACCTGCCTTGACTTGCATTTGAATTTAAGTGACATCCCATTCCTAATCCATAGGGTTCAATATGACGTTGGTCCACCCTTTGCAGCTATAACAGCTTCAACTCTACTGGGAAGGCTGTCCACAAGGTTTAGGACTGTGTTTATGGCAATTTTTGACCTTTCTTCCAGAAGCGCAGTTGTGAGGTCACACAGTGATGTTGGACGAGAAGGCCTGGCTCTCAGTCTCCGCTCTAATTCATCCCAAAGGTGTTCTATCGGGTTGAGGTGAGGACTCTGTGCAGGCAAGTTCATCCACACCAGACTCTGTCATCCATGTCTTTATAGACCTTGCTTTGTACACGGGTGCAGTCATGTTGGAAGAGGAAGGGGCCAGCTCCAAACTGTTCCCACAAAGTTGGGAGCATGGAATTGTCCAAAATGTCTTGGTATGCTGAAGCATTCAGAGCAGTGGCGGAACTAC
This sequence comes from Leptobrachium leishanense, assembly GCA_009667805.1. Lineage (NCBI taxonomy): Eukaryota > Metazoa > Chordata > Amphibia > Anura > Megophryidae > Leptobrachium > Leptobrachium leishanense. Next base: position 199,927,071 of record CM019064.1, read on the forward strand.
CAGGGTCGCAGCGGTCGCAACTGCGACTGGGCCCTGGCAGTTCCGCCACTTGAGGGGGCCCACTTGCTCTTAGGGAGAATAATATATTTTTTTTTCCGTAGCGTAATAAGCGCACTATTTTTTCAAGCAGCCGCAGCCGCGATCACGTCCCGATGAGCCGAGGGCTGCGACTTCCATCCAGCTCCAATCAGTCATCGGCCGGGCCCGTCCCCCTCTCCCTGCTCGCGGCTCGCCTGCTGCTCAGCCTCCGCCCTCCACCTGCACATGTGTCTCCATGTGTGTGTGGGCGTGGCCAAGGAGGAGAGAGACAGTGAGCGGGCGCCGGCTGACCTGGAATTTGGAAATTAATGCGCGCCCGCCGCGCCGGCCTTTCTCCTCGTGGCCGGAACGCGTCCTGCCCGAGCTGCGCCTGCGTCTCTCTCCACTCTCCTCTCTCTCCACTCTCCTCTCTCTCCACTCTCCTCTCTCCAGACTAGTCCAGAGTCCTCCTGGCTCCTCAGCACCTCCTCTCCTCTCTAGGCTGAGGTGAGCTCCGTCTCCACTCTGTGCCTCCCAGTCCGACCGTCCTCGGCTCCTCGCCTCTAGTCCTCCTACACACTCACTCAGGGCAGGCTGGCCGCTGGCAGGCTCCCGAGGCCGAGCTATATCATTAGATAATTCTGACTCTGTCCAGTCCAGACTCCAGACAGCCATCCGGATTCCACTCCTCGCACGCAGACTGTCTGTGTGACACTCACTGCTCACTCACTTAGTACTGTCTGACAGTCTGTCACTCTGTCACACTGCACACGTACAGTCCTCCTGCTCCTGTCACACTGCTGTCTCCTGCGGCCTGGGCCACACAGCACTCATCAGCAGCACGCCGTCGCCACCTGACTCAGGTAATTAAATTTTATGTTCACTAACTTCATTCAAAATGAAATTGGGGTGGGGGCCTGGGCCTGGGGTCTCTCAATACCAATATTGGCAGACAGCCTGCCAGGCCTGCGTTATCATGGGGGCCGCTGGGGGCCCCTTCCAATATGGCAGCCAGGCCTGCATTACCGTGGGTGCGGCTGGGCTGGGCCCATGACCATGAGTACCGTGGGTGGGGGCTGGGGCCTTGAGTAACTATGGTGGCCTGCCTCAGCTCAGCCTGCGTTACGGGGGCTTTCAATAAGGTGGCCTCCTCCTGGCTCTTGCATTACGGGGGGGGGGGCTGTGTCTACCATGCCAATTGCATTCTGTTTGAGATTCAGGCTGAATGATCCTGTTTGTTCTGTTTTCCGCACTTGGATGTAACATTTACCGCACTTGGATGTAACATTTACCGCACTTGGATGTAACATTTACCGCACTTGGATGTAACATTTAACGCACTTGGATGTAACATTTACTGCACTTGGCTGTAACGTTTATACCGCACTTGGCTGTAACATTTACCGCACTTGGCTGTTACCGCACTTGGATGTTTTTTGGGGGGGGGGCCCGTCATGGATTTTTGCACCGGGGCCCTCAGGTTTCTAGTTACGCCACTGATTCAGAGTTCCTTTCACTGGAACTAAGGGGCCAAGCCCAGCTCCTGAAAAACAACCCCACACCATAATCCCCCCTCCACCAAACTTTACACTTGGCACAATGCAGTCAGACAAGTACCGTTCTCCTGGCAACCGCCAAACCCAGACTCGTCCATCAGATTGCCAGATGGAGAAGCACGATTCGTCACTCCAGAGAACGAGTCTCCACTGCTCTAGAGTCCAGTGGCAGCGTGCTTTACACCACTGCATCCGACACTTTGCATTGCACTTGGTAATGTATGGCTTGGATGCAGCTGCTCGGCCATGGAAACCCATTACATGAAGCTCTCTGCGCACTGTTCTTGAGCTAATCTGAAGGCCACATGAAGTTTGGAGGTCTGTAGCGATTGACTCTGCAGAAAGTTGGCGACCTCTTCGCACTAGGCGCCTCAGCATCCGCTGACCCTGCTCTGTCAGTTTAGGTGGCCTACCACTTCGTGGCTGAGTTGCTGTCGTTCCCAAACACTTCCACGTTCTTATAATACAGCTGACAGTTGACTGTGGAATATTTAGGAGCAAGGAAATTTCACGACTGGATTTGTTGCACAGGTGGCATTCTATCACAGTTCCACGCTGGAATTCACTGAGCTCCTGAGAGCGACCCATTCTTTCACAAATGTTTGTAAAAACAGTCTGCATGCCTAGGTGCTTGATTTTATATACCTGTGGCCATGGAAGTGATTGGAACACTTGATTCTGATTATTTGGATGGGTGAGCGAATACTTTTGGCAATATAGTGTGTATATATATATGTGTGCTCCAATATCTGTATTGTGTACATGTGCCCCTAAGACGTGCGAGAACTAACAAGTGAAGTGAAACAAATTAGGAAAAAATAATGTGAAAAAAATAATGGTGTGAAAAAATATGTATGTCCTCGTATGCGGTCTCTAAGGGTAAGATCTGTCTTCCCTACGTATGCCAATCCGCAGGGGCAGATAATAAGATATACCGTATGACAAATGCAGTTTGACATGTTATGCGATGTCTAATAAGATATGTGTGCCCAGTAAGCGGATGTGCAAAAGTGGCCGTTGCATACATGTGGTTACATGTGGCACAACCTGTACATTTACTAGATCTTGTTCACTTACACTCATATAAGGGGGGTTAATAGTTAGGGGATGTATACAAACATATATACTAGTATTTCCACTACTAATTTTTATTTTATTAATTAATTTTTTTGGATTACACAGGGTGACATCGAGGTTATATTTACATGTATAGTTATATTTCATATTTTAATCAGTTTATATATTGCTCTTTTCTTACAGCTGCGCACTGATATAATAGAGATTGCCACGGACCCTCTAACTTAGCTAAAAGGTTCCCAATATGGCGACCTCCTGCAGTGTTTTTAATTGTGAGTTTTAGTTGCTATAGCAACGGGGAAGCGCCAGACGTGCGGTTTTGTCACACGCCGTGACGCAACCCGGACCAGCCCCCAGTTTCTCAGTGCGTCCACGTGCAACGCTTGATTGAGACGGGCGACTCTATAGGTAAGTTATGTTTTACTTTGTGTATTTAAACATGCTTATCAGTAAGTGTTGTAACCTTGATAATGGCTCCAGAGTGAGCTGAAATATCGGTCTTCTTTTTAAATGACATAATTAAACATATTATTTTTATTTTTTTGAGTGCAGACATTTTTTTTGTGTGTGTATATATGTATATATATAATTTTTTTCCTTCTTCCAGGTAGTGGAATTCTTGGATGAGTTCCCTCACTTTTTTCCCCAGGACTTGACCCCTGTCAGCTTTTATATGATAACTATAATAACATCAGGTAAGTTTTGGTGGAAGTGAGAGCAGGTGAAACACTTTATTCTGTGGCAAATACAAAAAATAAACTAGTTTATTAGGGCAAAGCAGGGTGACTCCACCTCTCGGATGATCAGAGAGGGATGTGAACAGCAGTGCTCAGGGCATGCAGCTCTGTGTGAGTAATACACAATGATAGATCTATCAGCAGCAATAGTATATACAGGTGAAACTGGAAAAATTAGAATATCGTGCAAAAGTTAATTTATTTCAGTAACGCAACTTAAAAAGGTGAAACTAATATACTGTATGAAATAGTTCAAGCCGTGATTTGTTATAATTGTGATGATTATGGCTTACAGCTCAAGAAAACCCTAAATCCACAATCTCAGAAAATTAGAATATTGTGAAAAGGTGCAATATTCTAGGCTCAGCTAATTCAGCCATAACACCTGCAAAGGGTTCCTGAGCCTTTAAATGGTCTCTCAGTCTGGTTCAGTAGGAATCACAATCATGGGAAAGACTGCTGACCTGACAGTTGTGCAGAAAACCATCATTGACACCCTCCATAAGGAGGGAAAGCCTCAAAAGGTAATTGCAAAAGAAGTTGGATGTTCCCAAAGTGCTGTATCAAAGCACATTAATAGAAAGTTTATGTGGAAAGGAAAAGTGTGGAAGAAAAAGGCGCACAAGCAGCAGGGATGACCGCAGCCTGGAGAGGATTGTCAGGAAAAGGCCATTCAAAAGTGTTGGACTCTCACAAGGAGTGGACTGAGGCTGGAGTCAGTGCATCAAGAGCCACCACACACAGACGGATCCTGGACATGGGCTTCAAATGTCGTATTCCTCTTGTCAAGCCGCTACTGAACAACAAACAATGTCAGAAGCGTCTTACCTGGGCTAAAGAAAAACAGACCTGGTCTGTTGCTCAGTGGTCCAAAGTCCTCTTTTCTGATGAGAGCAACTTTTGCATCTCATTTGGAAACCAAGGACCCAGAGTAGGGAGGAATAATGGAGAGGCACACACTGCAAGATGCTTGAAGTGCAGTGTGAAGTTTCCACAGTCTGTGTTGATTTGGGGAGCCATGTCATCTGCTTGTGTTGGTCCACTGTGCTTCATTAAGTCCAAGGTCTACCAGGAGATTTTGGAGCACTTCATGCTTCCTTCCACAGACAAGCTATATGAGGATGTGGACTTCATTTTCCAGCAGGACTTGGCACCTGCCCACACTGTGAAAAAGCACCAAAACCTGGTTCAATGACCGTGGGATTACTGTGCTTAATTGGCCAGCAAACTCGCCTGACCTGAACCCCATAGAGAATCTTGAGAGAAAGATGAGAGACATGAGACCGTCCAATGCAGAAGAGCTGAAGGCCGCTATTGAAGCATCCTGGTCTTCCATAACACCTCAGCAGTGCCACAGGCTGATAGCTTCCATGCCACGCCGCATTGAGGCAGTAATTGCTGCAAAAGAGGCCCAAACCAAGTACTGAATACATACACATGCTTATACTTTTCAGAGGTCCGATATTGTTCTATGTACAATCCTTGTTTTATTGATTGCATGTAATATTCTAATTTTCAGAGATTGTGGATTTGGGGTTTTCATGAGCTGTAACCATAATCATCACAATTATGACAAATCACGGCTTGAACTATCTTGCTTTGCATGTAAAGAGTCTAGCTCATGTATTAGTTTCACCTTTTAAGTTGCATTACTGAAATAAATGAACTTTTGCACAATATTAAAAATTTTCTAGTTTCACCTGTATATATACAGGGATATTCAAAGAGCTCCGAATTGGGGCCAAAAGGTAACCGAACGCTGAAATTCAGCGTACACTTACCTTTCCTGGCCATTCGGCTATTCAGAGAGCAGGCAGTTCACCAAATGTTGGCAAATTGCCTGCACATACGGTGCCAGTTCGAGGGCAGTGAAACCCCCATAGAGAAGCAATGCTTCATCTATTCAGAGAACACAAAACAGCTGGGAAAGGTTGCCGAAATGCCCTGCTATTTGGTGGTTTCATTCGACAGGTTTATTCAGGCGAATCCCATAGGCTTCAATGTTACAAATATTCCCGTTTTAATGCAATATCTAATAAACTGTTGATTATAATATTTTGCCGTAAAAGTCTCTATATTTTTAGATTTTTTTACGATCTTTTAGGCATTTTTCTTGCATACTTTTTTTCCGTTTTTTTAAAATAGTTTTTTCTGTAACAGCCCTTTTTATTATCATTCATTGGATCTTATATGTAAATTTCAGACATTTTCGTTCTGTAGTTTCTTTGCAAACAGCATTTCACTTTTTAAACATTCTAGCATACTGTTTTTTGTTTCTTTTTCACTCCATTCGTCCGCAGTGTCGGGTTTTTCTGGTGGCTGCTCTACTCTGTGATCGACTCCTGCTTGGTTTCCTCCGGCGTGTTCGGCAGGGTTAATCCAGATGTTTTTGCAGGTTTTGGTGTGTGCGTTCGCTGGGTTTTGCGGTGAGTGTTCGTCAGGTTTGCGGCGACTTTTCCCTGCACTACGACGGCCCTGTGGTGCTGAATACACCGCAGGGTCGCCAAAATGGGATCGCCAAATCGCACCGAATTGAACGAAAAGTCACCGATCGTGCGGTGACTTTTCGATTCTCTTTGAATAACCCTGATAGTGTAAATGCAGGTGCATTTCCTGCCCTTTCTTGCAGATGTCTGTCAGCATATGTCACCTGCGATCAGCATGGCAGTCTGATTCAGCCTCGCAGGTTGTGTCCCTTTCTGTGTATTTCAGGTTGCGCCCTCTGCCAGTAGAGGACGTGCTTTTGTGTGGCCCCCTGGCTCTCCCTGTGGCGTAAAAGCCGCTGTCCAGGTAGCCATGTGGCAGGGAAGGCGTTAAACGTCACTGCAGCAAAGGCAAGCACACCGGGGCACGCCCATCCGCAGCGGCCAATTCAAGCCAGACCGCCGCAGCCCAGCCCCCTCTCCAATAGTTGGCGTTTATTCCAGAGAATGAGGCGTGTATCTGCCGCCGAGGGGCGGGGACTAGAGTTTACGTCAGACTAGGAAGGTTTTCAGTGCAGGTGGAGGGCCCAGGGCTGGCAGCGACCGGTCACCCCCTCGTCATCACCTAGATGACGTCAGTCAGGTAAGTCCCCAAAACCACAGTGGAGGGGGCGGGGACTGCAGGAAATGGGTGACCTTACTACTACTACTACTGCTGTGTCGCGGGGAGGGGGATTTAGCGCGGCATTTGTGAGCCGGGAGGGGGGCTCCTGTCTGCGGCACAGGTTTTGCTGCAGCCTTGGCCCAGAGGTCAACAGGGTAAAGGTCAGAGGCCGGGGCTGGGGGATGCTTTTGCTCCGCACGTGCTGTTAAGGGGGGTGATTCCATGCAGCGCTGCCCCCATCACACCCACAGGGGATGTGTTAGAGAGAGGGGGCAGGACACCGGCTCTGAGACCCCCCACACTGTAACCCTGGCACAGCACAGACACCCGAGTCATGCAGAAAGTTACTAAGTGTTACAGGAATGGGGGGATCCCTAAAACAGGGAGCGAGACTTTCTCCTCACAGCTTTGTGTGTGTTGCATGGACACAGATAATGGGGGCTATATAGCATTCTGCACTATTTTTAACACTATAAATGATTCGGCAGTGAAGTTGAGAGTTGGTGGAATACACACAGGGATTAGATCTATGTGAGCTGCTGTTGTGTTTTTGTGGTGTTTAATCCAGAATACCTCCTGGGATATGGTGTGCTGCTCCTGGCGGTCACTACACAGGGACAGACGTGCTGCAGTGCTCTGCAGCTTCCCAGCAGGACATTCCCTGTCATGCAGCTCGCTCCCTGTCCTTAAACATACTGAGAAGAGGCTCCATGATCAATTCCTGACAAGCTGCAAGGCCAGATCTCTCACCTCCTGGATTATGTATATATTCGCTTTTAGCAGCGCTTTACAATAAAAAAAATGGCACATGGAGTAGAGGTAACATCCCTGCTCTCTAACCATGGAGACACAGGTTCAAATCCCGGCGAGAGCACCTCTCCAGTAAGTGTCCTTGGGTAAGACCCCAAATGGTACACACTCGCCACCCTGGACAAACTTGAAAACGAGAGAAATCTCAATGTATCCTTTCTGGTAAAATACTTTCTAAAAGAGAAATTCAAATTTAGGAACCAGGGACGAGGTGTGCGGTGCTGTATACTTTATCATCCTTTTTGCCTCCACTGTCTTTCCACCCACTTTGCCTTTTCCTCTAATACCCATTTTACTACATTTTAATTTTCCAGTCTTTTTTTATAGTCTTACTATACACATTTTTTTTATTGTAACCTTTGTTTTTATGTGCTCACTTTTTATCATTTTGAGGTGCGTGTGTGTAGATTTTTATCCATTTTTGTAGAAAATAATTAATAATAATTAATAATTTCCGGAAATAATTACCCAGGAGAAGGAACCGATATCCACCCCATGCTGCTGCAATGTTGTCTTATCTCTCCACGACAGATCTAATAAATCATCCCTTAGAAATAAAGTCAATCAATTATCAGTTCCTTTTTTCTTCTTTATATTTGACAGTATGTGGCACCAGTCTAGTTTTGACACCATCATAAAAGCAATGTTGGATGGGCCCCACCCTTGGTATTAGACACCATGAGATAGATTGAGTCCTGTATAAAGTTACCTATGCTCTGGTAATCTTATCAAACTCATTAAAGTCTATGTACATGGAATATACTGAAGTTCTTCACCTAGGTGTCACCCCTCTCCTCTTAGATTGTAAACTTGTGAACAGGGTCTTTTATAGTTATCCATATGTCAAACTAATTTGTCAATTTTATGTTTTGTCCTGCCCATTGGACAGCGCTGTGGAATATGTTGGCGATTTTATAAATAATTGTAGCTGTGTGTGTTGTAATCCGCATTTCAGCGGCATTTTCTAGGAGTGGCCATTCCATAACAGACAGACATGGCCATTCGCCCAGGATGGTATCTGTACAGAGCAGCTGTTGTTTGCTGCGGGATATGTAATGTTTGCATTGAAGCTGGCTCTGACCTCCTTTTATGCCATGACACGCTTTATTGTGTGTTCACTCGCATTCCACCCTCCTCCCTTCCATTGTACACCTTTCCTCTCTCACTGCCTCCTATCTTCCTTTATGTCATACCTGGGTAAGGTTTACCCTGATTATTGTGTCCTGTGTGCTCCATGTCCATTGCTTTTAGACATATGTCCACCTTCTATTGTGTAGGTAATAGCACAGCACTATTCTTTGTTGTGGCTGTGTATAATGCGTCTATTCTTGTTTTTGTATAATTACATATAGTATAGTATGTAACATGAATATTTATTTCTAAAGTATTTTACCAGGAATAGGATCTGTTGAAGATAAACAATGGTTTTAAATCCATCACTCCTGAGCAATTTCACCTCCATGTGTTGAACATATTTTGCTCATCAAGTTTAAACACTATTTGAAGTCATGTTTTATTGTAGTACCCAGACAAATTGCATATCATTTTTCTTCCAGCACATTCAAAATGTATAATTGCTATTTTAGTTTTCCACATTTTATCATCTAAATAAATGTTTCTGGTCATATATTCTAATAGGTTGCAAATAAATATATACTCCTTTTTAAGTTGTGGCGGAGGGCAACAAATGATAAATTGCCTTCACACAGCAAATAATTTTATTCCTGCAGAAGTCCTTTACACATCCCAGCCGTTCAGAGAATTGCTTTACTCACAGAGCTCATGTGCTACATTCCCCATATACAGTAAGGAACTCTGGGTAAGACATGCAAAGATTGTAAGCTCTCATGAGCAGGGCCCTCTACACCTCTTGTCTCCATCATATGTCCGTTTATTTGTAATCTCGTTCCCTTTGGTTATTGTAATGCGCTGCAGAAACTGTTGGGGCTTTTTAAATGATGACAATAATGATAATGTTTGCAATTTCTAATTTTTTTTTTTTAATTTTTTTTATTTTTTTTTGCATCCTAGGTCTGTTTTTCATACAGATCCCTCTTACCAGTGTCATGCCATACTAGATGGCTGCTTTTTTTTTTTTTTTTTAAATTTATTTTAAGCAAAGGTCAGGTTTATGCAACAGCTCACAGCCATTCCTGTACAGCTGTTTTTGGGCTTATTTGCCCTCATCAGCAGGAGCTAGGCTGTGACCAGTTGCAGTTTGATGCTTTACCCCTAGGGAAAATCAAGACTCATTTAACCTCCCTGGCGGTCTATTTATTTTGAAATTTCTTGTCTAAAAGCGGTGAATTTTTTAAAAAGACATTTTGCCCCACCTAGCGGTATCCCGAGTGTGGCTCGGGGTTAAATTCCTATGTTGGAAGCGGTAACCCCGAGCAACACTCGGGATGCTGCTGGATACATCACCTCTCCCTAGATGTCCCCAGCAGTTTCCTCTGGCGATCGCGACCTCCTTACTTCCTGGTTCCCTCCTCGCGAGAAGGAATCCAGGAAGTATGTATACAGCCCGAGTGTGTCTCGGGGTTACTGCTCTCAGCGGTGAAATTTAACCCCGAGACACACTCGGGAACACCACCAGGGAGGTTAAGTTGTGGTGGAGGGCACAAAAGTTCTCTGAATTGCTGGGATGTACAGTATGTGTAAATGACTTCTGCAATAATATATATATCTCCAGAATGCAGTGCTGACATTTTTGTGTTGCCTTTTTGGTGCATTGTTGTACATAGTTGTTATTTATGTACAAACTACTAAACTTACTAAAGGCATGGGAAATGAGAAAGTTGGTAATGGCAGTGGCATTATTAATTTTATACGTGAAAAGTGGACAATGTACAAAATTTTTATTGTATATCATTTTACATAGGCGTGTTTTGTATCATTGGAAAGGTCAGACAAGGTTCTTTTTTGCTTTACAAGCAAAAGTGGACGTTTCCACTGCTTTAGAACAAAAAGGAATATACATTTTATTTTATTTTTCCCCTCCCATTAATTTTCTTTCTACTTTTTACGTAATCCTGTTAGGTATTATGGAAAGAGCAGACCCTGATTTGTCTAAGGACGCCTGACTTGTTACCTTGGTGTATCGCATGAAGATACACAGGTCTGAAGGATATAATTTGTGGTGAAGGACTAAAAGTGAGCTAAAAAGCCTCCACAGTATAATAAGTGTGTTTTATTATTGCAGAAGCCACTTGCACATCACAGCAATTCAATGAATTGCATTCCAGAGCTCCTGTGCCACATTCCCCATATGCAGCAAGGAACTCTGGGTAGGATATGCAAATGACCTCTGTCTCACTTTATATGCATCCTGGATCTGTTATTGCACAGAACCCTTAACTTTTTTATATATATATATATATATATATATATATATAATATATATATATATATTATATATATATATATATATATATATATATATATATATATATATATATATATATAAATTTCATCAGACAACGTGATACAGGAAATAATCACATAGAGGCATCAAAACATTCTACGGAGATACACCAGGGAACCCCCCCCCCCAACAAAAAACCCAGTAAACTTCTCAAAATAACAAGAGCACTTCCAAGCAAAAGTCAACTTTACATCATAAATTGGTGTATCATCAATCTAGTAAGAGGTAGGACTACCTCTGAAAGGAACAGCAAATAATAAAAGAAAACAACAAAAAAAGGAGAGGGGGAACAAATAACAAAGATCTCTAGCCAGCGATGGGAGAGACAAAAAAAAAGGCAGAGGCCATTGTCGTAACTTTCTCGGCTCACTCCCAAGGGAGGCCGTGGAAGGATAATGTCACAAGGCCCAGGAGCTCGAGGGCCAAGTAAGGCAGCCAGAGCTATGGTAGGTGCCATAGTGGCGCACCTCGATTCCTCCTGAAAATTGCCACACAAAAAAAGAAAAAGGGGTTGGGGGTGAAGGGATGAGGAGGAAACACTGCCGCTGCTATAATGTACGTCATTAAAGACCTTAAAGTCCCAGGTGCAACGCAATAGTCATCAGAAATATAAGGGAGGGGAGGAATCGAAACTAGGAGACTCAGCCGTAGGGGAGGAAAGTGAATCTTCACACAGAATAAACTGTTCCATATCAAAATATCGGCAATCCAAAAAGTCGTAAAGTCCAGGGGTCAAACGTTAGACCATATATTCAAGAGATCCACCCAACAAGTGCCAGCTTCAACCCGTGTCCCGTCTCGAGGGTTCGGCGGGGATACCCAGACAGGGAAACCAAGCCTCCTCTGGGGTAGTCACAATGTGTGGGACAATCACCAAAGATCCCGCCACCCCCCATCGATATTGAATCTCCTCGGACCATAATTGGGCTGTCACCTCCCGACATCTTCGCCGGGCTATGATTGTCAAAAAAGGCAAGTCAGCAAAAAGTGACAGCTGGGAGGATTCAAAAAGAAAAGGGGATCTTGCCTTTAGGGAGAGCCATCAGGCGCAATTTAACAGAGATGTCTGTAGCGACCGCGATTGTGTCCCTCGGTACTCCTGCGGGAGACACCACCGCCTTTCGGATGCAGAGCGCCGCACCAAAGATCTCAGGGGTGTCCGGTGGCAGTTGTAATATGTGGCGGGCCACCCAGTTAACGTAGTCCAGGAGAGAGGAAGGAGGTTCCGACTCAGGCATTCCCCGAAAGTGTACATTGTGCCTTCTGTGTCGAGCTTCCTCCGACTCCAGGGCTCTGAAAAGGTGGTCCACTGGAGTCTGCAGGGAGTCGATACGGGTCTCGATTTTTGGCCTGCTGTTACTGTAACTTCCACACGGTGTTGTACCGACTCCACTGTGGTCTTCAAGGTAGTAACATCGCCCATCACCTCTTAGAGGTCCGCTTTCCAAAGGGCCCGCATCTCCTCTAGAATACGGCAGACATCACCTCTTGTAGAGGGCCGAGACTCATCCGAGTTATCAGCCCGAGGGGATAACACGGGGGTGTGTGTCCATGAGCGAGAGCGGATCCAGCCATCAATTCCGCTGCTAAGTGCGGAGGGGTATGAAAGCCCTCCGCAGGAACATTCCCGGTCGGGTCCCCGGCCTGGACTCCACCTCCAGTAGGCCAAGAGCTGGTCTCAAGGGGGGGGGATCATCACATCAGCTCCTCAGGCCTCCAATCAACGATTCTCTGTCCGTTTGAAGGGAGCCCTCCACCTTACCCGGCGTCTTTCTGCTCTTCTTCCCCATCTTGCCACTCCGTTTAAGTGAGAGCGAGTCCGTGGAGGCATTTTTGATGAAACCGTATGGAAAGGAACACCATAAAAAGATGGTCAGGATGAGAGGAGTGCCCCATTCAGTAAAAAGTGGAGGAATTTCCTTCTCCATCCACAGCGTCCCCAGCAGCTGGGATTTTAAATTTCCTGGCTGGCGGTCATCAGTGAGGTCAGCACCTAGAGAGCATGTCACCACCGCCGCCTCTGAGTCCGCCCGCTGTAGTGAGCGGCCTCGGGCAGGCGGTGGATCGTGTGTGTGTCTCCGATCCATCGTTGTGTGCAGGCACTATGGAATTTGTGTACATAAGAGGGTTTTTTCAGAGAGCACCACCGACATGTCAGTGCTCTCTCATTCCCTGCACATCGGGGAATCAAATTCCCCGACCCTGCGGTGAATTCAGCATTCACTACAGGGTCGCTGAACTGATCTGAAAATCCAAACGCATCCAACGATACGATTCGAAACATCAAATTAATCTGAAAACCTGCTGAACGTACCCAGCAATCCGCTGCAGACCCGCTGAATATGTCCAAAAAAAAAGCTGACCAGGCACTAAATGGGGTATAAAAAAAAACGAAGTTTCAAAATTGAAACGCTGCTTGCAAAATATATATATATGTCCTATGAATAATAATAAAAAGGTCTATTACAGAAAAAAAAATGCTCTTTTTAACCTCCCTGGCGGTTTTCCCAAGTGTGGCTCGTGGTTAAATTTCTATGCTGAAAGCGGTAACCCTGAACCACACTTGGGCTGGATACATACCTGTACCTGCGCTCCCTCGCTGTCCTCCGCAATCGGCCGGAGGTGACAGCGAGGGAGGGCAGGTACAGGTATGTATCCAGCCAGAGAGTGGCTCGGTTATCGCATTCAGCAAAGAAATTTAACCCCGAGCCACACTCTAATACCACCAGGGGCTTAATAAATTGTACTGATTCTGACATATAAAATGTCAGAATCGTAACGCCAGGGAGGTTTAAATTTTTTTCTTATTTGCCAAAAACAGAAGAATAAATGGTTTAATAAACATTGATTTAAAAACGGGAATATTTTTCACATTGAAGCCTATGGGATTCGCCTGATTAAACCTGCAGATTGAAACCACGGAACAGACAGGTAATTTCTCCTGACATTTCACTGCTGTTCTCTGAATAGATTAACCATTGCATCTCTGGGGATTTCACTTCCTTCGAACAGGCACCGTACTTGCTGGCAATTCGCCAAAATTTGGCGCACTGCCTGCTTTCTGAATAGCCAAATGGCCCGGACATTGCACCGTATGGGGAAATTCCATGTTCAGTGCAATTTCGGGGGCCAGATCAGCTCTCTTTGAATAACATTGAAAGTGCTTAAGTCCGTAGGCAAAAAAGGGGGGTTAGTTTTAAGTTATGTGTTCCTTAATAAGCAGCATTGCGTCATCACTCGACAATTGCTGCCAACATGGTAAATGAGAAGGTGAGTTATCACATTTCCATTATTCACCTTTTTTATAATTGAAAGGTGAATAACAATGCATCTTTTAGAAAAAAGGAAATCTTGGGTTTTGTTTTATTCTTTTTACATAAAACATGCAGGGTTATTCAAAGAGATCCGAATGGCTCCCGAAAGGGAACCGAACGCTGAAAATCAGCGTACGGTTACCTTTATTGGCTATTCAGAGAGCAGGCAATTCGCCAAATGTTGGCGAATTGCCTGCACATACGGTGCCTGTTCGAGGGCAGTGAAATTCCCATAGAGAAGCAATGCTTCGGCTATTCAGAGCACAAAAACCAGCAAAGGTTCCCGAAATGCCCTGCCATTCGGTGGTTTAATTCGGCAGATTTATTCAGGCGAATCCCATAGGCTTAAATGTTAAAAATATTCCGGTTTTAATTCATTATCTCCTAAACCGTTGATTTATAATATTCTGCTGTAAAGAGTCTCTTTATTTAGATATTTTTAGGATATTTAAGCATTTTTCGGGATTTTTTTTTAAACTTATCTTTTTTGTAACAGCCCTTTTTATTATCATTCCCTGGACCTCATGTAAATTTCAGACATTTTCGCTTAGTAGTTTCATTGCAAACAGCATTTCACTTTTCAAACATTCATACAAACTGTTTTTTAAATTTATTCACTCCATTCGTCTGCGGTGTCGGCTTTTTCCGGCGGCTGCGCTGTGTGTGATCGGCTCCTGCTCGGGTTTTTCGGCAGGTTAATCCAGATGTTTTTGCGGGTTTCGGTGTGCGTTCGCCCTCGTTTTGCGGTGCGTTTCGGCGACCTTACCCTGCATTTCGGCGGCCCTGTGGTGCTTGCTGAATACACCGCAGGGTCGCCGAAATGGGATCAACAAATCGTACCGAATTGAAGTGAACGAAAAGTCACTGAACGTGCGGTGGGTTTTCGATTCTCTTTGAATAACCCTGATGGTCATGTTTGGTATCATTAGAAAGGCGTGACCCTGACCTCACCTGACCGTGTGAGGTTTACAGAACCTGAGAAACAGGGGTCGTTTGGATTTCCCCAGCCAGAAGGGGGTATCCCAGTCTCTCACATCACGCCTATGCTTGATGATGTCTGTGGGTGGGGAGGAAGTATCACATGCCTCTATCAGCGCCAAGCTGTGGGACTTCGTGCTGAGTGTCCTCCACATCCTATAGGGGAAACCAAACGATGCGCTCAGCACATTGCCCACAGTGAACGGATTCATTTGTATTAGAGAAGCTAGACTTGCATCTTTTAGAAGTGTTTTCCTGTTGTAGTTACTAATCCATATGGACTTGTGAAAAAAAATCTACACAAAGCTGCAAGTTGGCATTGCCTGGTAAACAGGGCGTGTATTTAGCCTTAGTCCTGCTATAGGAATTCATTCTGTTACCCCACTCCCCCAATTAGGCCCCGTTCACACTGTGCGACATGAAAATGGCAAGTTTTTCCGCGTGATTTTCATATTCGCGACATTGAGCATTAATGTTGCGCGATGTCGTGATTATGCACGATTTTGCAAAACACCACCAATGCAAATCGTAAAAAAAGGGTCATGTACCAGTGACATGCTACAGCGACACGCGACAAGATGTGAACAGCTCCATCGGGGAAGTTACATAGCGCGGATTTTGCTGCGATATCGCAGCAAAATCTGCGTGATAAATCACAGTGTGAACGGTTCCTTACATATAAATATGCAATTAAGACAAATACTCAAGATTAAAAGCAAATCCTCCTGTTCACACATTTTATTATAGAGCCTCCATGCTGTGAGTTTTACTGATTTGCAGCACTGTTATATAACCGCACACCTTTTGATATATTGGAGCTCTAAAAGAAAGGACGTTCGAGTAATGCCAGTCCCTTCAATCTGCTGAGGCCCGAGCCTCGTTAGTTGATGCAAGAATAAACTCCTGATGGTAAACACTGCCCAAACATCTCTTATTTTCAGCGTCTTATCAATTACAGTATAACACTGTTCCGTATACATTCTATGTTAGATATTATGACTTGCTTCCCAATGAAAGTGACATTCAAAAACGTATCTTTTTAATTATACATATGATTTCACAATACAATTTAAAAATGGAACCTGAAAAAAACCTAAATTAAAAAGGAAAGCAGGGGGAGAAGTCGTCCAGGCAGAAATAACTGAAAATAAATTCACATTCTTTATCACTGACATCGGAGGTGGCCATATCTTGTTAGGTCCGAGAGGGGGAATCAATTTGTGGCCTCTAGGTAATCCTACCAAGGTTGCCGAACCTTTTCATAAATGTTCATGGTCTGGACTTCTGGAGGACTTAAGCAGTGAGCTGGTCCATCAAACATGAGTCCTCTATTGTGGCACATACCTTTTTTTTAATGAGGGAACAGAGTCCGTTAAGCACTTAGCTGCTAATGCCCTTCTGATGGTGAGTTTGTTCCTTATTCGAAAACTCTGCAGGCTGGCGTGACCGCAGGAGGACTAACTCGACACCTCCTATAGAAGACTGACGGCAGAAGGTGCCGCATCCTCTGCCAGAATACCGGATCCATCGGGCGTTCTCAACACATGTGAATAAAGGTTCCTTTTTGGCCAGAATTTTGCCTACACAAGTCTGTGGTTGTTTTCCCCATTTGACATAACTGTGCAGGAGTCATACACAAACTAGAGGGCATTTTAAAGGATTGTGCCTGGTCAGAAATGCATAAGGAGAATTTGGAGGTGGCCTCCCATATTTCCTTTCGATCATCTCCATGGATTCTGCTGTGTAGGTCTGCCTCCCAACAACTACAGGAGGACAGGTTACCCCATTCTTTTGAATTTGTTCCCAGATTTTGATACAGAAGAGAAACCAAACCTTTGGGATTTTGGGCGCATGACACTCAAAGTGAGTCAGTACTATCTCTGTGACTCTCTGCAGAGTACCTGAATCTTTAGGGGTTATTCAGTAACCAACAAATTTGCCATTGAATTCTCCGTTGGTGCAATTTCAGGGCAATTTGGCTATTCACAATTCACTGGTGTTTGGCCACACCAAAATTGTCCCATTGGAAAATATCAGTTTGTCTATTCACAGAAGGTTGAATTTCGGCGAAATTACCTAATTTTCGGTGTTTCAATTTGATGTTCTTAAACAGGCGAATTCATAAGGTTTCAACATAATAAATGGAATATTTAACCTGTTTCCTGTTGAGTAGGGATAGACCGATTATCATTTTTTCAGGGCCAATGCCGATACTGATTATCGGTAGCTTTTCTGGCCGATAGCCGATATTTGGTGCCGATTTTATTCTGTAAATTTTAAAGTTGTGAAAAAAGCACAAATCTGACATTATGCCATGAACCCAATGTGTTTTAACATTTAAACATTGCACCACGTCTACTTCATTTATTCAATTAAGATTTTTTTTTTTTTTTTCAATTTTAAGATTTTTTAGAAGCAATAAGACCGTGTCTTTAGCTTTCTTAAAGATCCCTCATATGACCCTGTATGTAAGGGGTTCAGCAACCTTGGCCCTCCAAGGGTTATATTACAAAGTTGGTGCTAACTTAACCAGAGCTGTTGTAAACTTAACAACCGCTCTGGTTAAGTTAAGTTAGCACGGACTTTGTAATATTGCCCCACATGTTTTTGAATTACATGTGCCATGATGCTCAGCTTCTCGTGGTTCTTGGAGCCTCATGGGAAATGCAGTTCCAAAACATCTGGAGGGCCCAGGTTGCTGACCCCTGCATCTCCTGTATAGGGAATTCCCTGCCAGATGGGATGGAAGCCCCATTTCTGTTGTCATCACGCTCATGCGCAATACAGTCAGTGAGCAGGGGTCGTTCTGCAGTGAGGGCTTACAGCCTGATGAGGGAGAAGCCCCGGATTCGCACAGTTCTGTGGGATCTTGCCTGTCGCAGCTGCATTGAGCTTACTTGTCCAATTATGTAAACAAGAAAACAACACAGCGCTTCAAAAGACCAAAGTCCAAAATGAAGAAAGTGAAATAAACACTCAATATGTCCATAGGCCAAA
Source organism: Leptobrachium leishanense (assembly GCA_009667805.1). Classification (NCBI taxonomy): domain Eukaryota; kingdom Metazoa; phylum Chordata; class Amphibia; order Anura; family Megophryidae; genus Leptobrachium; species Leptobrachium leishanense. The sequence goes on from CM019064.1 coordinate 199,945,069, forward strand.
GACGTTGTCTTTTGAGGGTGGATCTTCTCAGAGTAATGTCGATGGAGTATGTACTGTAGGGAGAAAGCACAAACACAGAGGACCAAAATTGCGCAGTAGGACAGTACCCAAAGTGAGAGTATTATATATCAATAATCAACTCACATTTTGTGGAGCCTACAACCGGCTCCCAGGAATAAGGCGAGCAGGGACTTTATGTTAGGTGCCCATAAAACCTTCACACGGCTTCTTTCAGGATTCACCAATGTGAGGGTACTGTAAGGAAATTGACAGAGACCAAAGAGGCACCTCCTAGTGCAATAAATCACACATAACTTAATAATTTAAAGGCAGGTGGCCAAATTCAAACTCACACGTTGTTGAGCCTCTATTGGCTCCGTCACAATACGCTTAGGGAATCATAAGGTATTCCCCAGACCTTCTTTGCAGGAGTTAAAAAGGCAGACAGCAAAAAAAAATTATTTTTTTTTTTTTAAAAATTAAAAACATTTATTAATTTTAAAATAGATAGATCATATCTACCAAACCAAAGACCAGGACGCGTTTCGCCTACAAAGGCTTCCTCAGCTGGTTATCGTAGGCGAAACGCGTCCTGGTCTTTGGTTTGGTAGATATGATCTATCTATTTTAAAATTAATAAATGTTTTTAATTTTTAAAAAAAAAAAAAAAAAAATTTTTTTTGCTGTCTGCCTTTTTAACTCCTGCAAAGAAGGTCTGGGGAATACCTTATGATTCCCTAAGCGTATTGTGACGGAGCCAATAGAGGCTCAACAACGTGTGAGTTTGAATTTGGCCACCTGCCTTTAAATTATTAAGTTATGTGTGATTTATTGCACTAGGAGGTGCCTCTTTGGTCTCTGTCAATTTCCTTACAGTACCCTCACATTGGTGAATCCTGAAAGAAGCCGTGTGAAGGTTTTATGGGCACCTAACATAAAGTCCCTGCTCGCCTTATTCCTGGGAGCCGGTTGTAGGCTCACAAAATGTGAGTTGATTATTGATATATAATACTCTCACTTTGGGTACTGTCCTACTGCGCAATTTTGGTCCTCTGTGTTTGTGCTTTCTCCCTACAGTACATACTCCATCGACATTACTCTGAGAAGATCCACCCTCAAAAGACAACGTCTTTGGCCTATGGACATATTGAGTGTTTATTTCACTTTCTTCATTTTGGACTTTGGTCTTTTGAAGCGCTGTGTTGTTTTCTTGTTTACATAACTGCCATTTGGGTATTTAGAGAAACCCCCCATACAACATTCAGCGAGTGGGATAGACACCATTCCGGTGGGCGCTGCACCCCTCTTTTTCCTTTATTACTTGTCCAATTATCGGCAAATAAAATGCCGATACTGATATCAGTAAATTTCTGCATATCGGCAACCGATCTATCGGTCTATCCCTACTGTTGAGCCATTTCATCTTGTGATCACGTCCGTGTTGCCGCAAAGTTTAACGTTCGTCGTAGCATAGAATCATTATCCATAGAGACCCACACACTAAGTACGTGCGCACCAAACTCAAGTTAGGCTAGAACGGACGTGCAGAGCGCCGCGTCTGCATATCTTTGTGTGTGAGGAGTGGAACGTAGTCAGACGGACTGCATTTGTGACGTCCAGCATTTTTGACGGACAAAATAGTTTTTCATATTAACTTTGTTTCCCATCAACATCAGTCAAAAAAAAACCCTCAGTCACAAAAAGCGACCGTGTGGCCACTACCTTGTCAGTCAGAAAGTACGTCTGTTGTGCACGAAAAAAATTAGAGAAGGGAACTCGTTCCTTTTTTTGAGAAAATACGGAAATTTAGCTAAAAGTGAAGAAACTAAATTTTTCATTGGTGCGATATAATTGTTCACATTATAACTGAAAAGTGAACAATAGTGCCCCAGTATTTTTTTTTTTTTTCCAAAAAAAGTATTGTAATTTTTTTATTTTGCACTGAACCTGGTACATGCTCTGGCCTTTCCAATGATGCCAAACATGGCCTGCTAGGGGTCACTGATCGGGAGATGGGGTGGGGGGTCCTTTGCACCCCGCCCCCAATCTCCATCATAGGTGACAGCTGGGGGTTATTCCCAAACTGATGTCATCGCTTCCATGCGCGATAACGTCAGTGGGCAAGGGAGGCTTTGCTGACATTCAAGCGATCCAGCACCTAAGGGGTTAAAGAGAGGCATCGCAGAATGCGCCCTTTCCAGGAGTGCTTTTCTTTCTTCTGTCAGTTAGCGATGGGGAGAGAAAGGGGTCCAACTGATGCACTCTTCCCTGTACTGGCAGAGGGTTGCCTGAAACAGATGTCATTGTTCTGGCCAGGGTCCCGTAGGTGTGCCCGACATCCAAGATGTTACCGCGCAGCCAGCGACCACAGTGATCGGCCAATGGCGGCTGCTAAGTGACGACACGCTGAGCACATCCTTCGCAGCATAGTGGTTAAAAATAGAATCCCTCATTTCTAAGAACCCCCCCGTGTTTTTTTTTACATCGTTTTTATTTCTTAAGACTTATTTTGTAACGGACCTTTTTTTTCTTTTATGATTTGGATATCTATATATTTTTAACCCTTTGAATGTGGGGGATGTCCTCATGTGTGCGTATGCGGAGGAAGTCCCAAATATGCCATCGCTTTGAATCCCCCTCCCACCTGATACTCACCTCTCCGTCCAGGGACCCACGGAGGTGACCTCCGGATGTATACCCCTCTTGGTGCACTGTCATCGCGCCGGGCGCGATAAAGTCAGTTTCAGGGTCTGCTCCCTGCCAGATCAGGAACGGTGCCTGAAGGGGAGGGGACCCTTTATCTCCCCATTGCCAAGGGGTATAAGGTCAAGAGGCATCCCTGGAAAGGCCAGTCTGACCTTTCCAGTGATACCTCTCTTTAACATCTTAGGCTGCAATCAGGCATCTATTTCTGGTAGGGTCTGCAATCTTAGATGTCATCCCCGCCTCCGGGTCTCCCCTTATCAACAGATGTCTTTGCACGTGGCACAATGACGTCAGTTAACTAGTTAACACATTGCTGCCCATGGATTTCCTATGGAAATCCCGGTGGTGGAGATAAGGGATCCTTTGGACTCCCGATCAGAGGCAGCTAGAGGGCCATGTGTGGTATCATTGGAAAGGCCAGAGCTTAAAACCAGGTTACGTGTAATAAAAAAAAAATATTTATTTTTCTTTAATTTATTAATGCAGCACTATTGTTCACTTTTCAGTTATAATATGAGCAATAGTGCTGCATGTACAAAAAATGGCTGTTTTCATTTTGTTTTGCTAAAATCGCGTAACGCGTTCCCATTTATTTTCATTAACTAGTGTACCCGTAGAATATATAACCGTAAAGGCTTGGATGATAAAATGTGAAAAATTACTTTACACGGTGTAGATGATTGATTTTTTTTTTTTTTTTAATGGAAAATCACTTTTTTGTTAGTGTTCTAACAGGACATGACGTATACCTATAATACTGATATATTATGAATCTGCTGTAAAGTAAAAAAAAAAGAGAAAAAAAAATGTCTGGGTTGTACAATAAAACATGACTTCAAATCGCGTTTAAACATGATGAGCACAAGACTGTAAAAAGGCGCTCAGCACACTGGCTCAGCAGTGAAGTCCAATTAGACTTCTTTTTTCAGTTTGAAATTCTCTGCCAATTCATCAGTTTTCACCTACATCCAGTAACTGCTTCGGTGACTCCAATTTTGGCAAAATACACTGACAACTTGGTGAATTCAGCGAATTATTGGAAGCACGGAATTGCCTAAGTACGCCCGTACTGACGTGGCTTACTCCGTAGCCGCCAAATGTTGTTGCGCGCCTCTCCGTCAAAGCGCTAGGACGTGTGTTGACGGAGCTGCAAAAGGTGATCCTCCATAGGAGGTTCGAGCCTTGCAGCTTTCAGCGCACTAACTGTGCTCAGTGAGGTGGCAGACGGACGTCTAGTCGAAGGAATGTCCACTCTCGCAGACATTCCTTCTGCTCTTCAAAATGCTCGTCTGACACTAGCCTAAATGAAAAGCAATTCAATTTTGATGCTTTATGAATGGATCCCTATGTAATGCCGATGTTGTACAAATATAAAGGAGTTTGACTACTTTTTATATCAACCCTAGTTATTGAAGCTGCACAAAGATGCAGGTAAACGTTTTGAACACTGGTCATTTTTATATTGTGAATTTTGGTACTTGTAGAGGGCACAAACTGAGGTATAGGATAGTCTTTTTGACTCACTGATTGAAACCTTGGAATAAATCTAGGTGTATATGGAAAGGCATGTTTAGGCATAGCGATTTGGCCTTGCTGAGACAAGAAATATGTGAAGCAAAATGAGGCATACTTTTATAAAAAAAAACTGCCTTCGGGTAGCCTCGTATTGCAGTGTTTTACCTTGACTATGTGGAAAATACATCTTGGAATTAGGGCCAAGGGGTGCCCTCTATCTTTTTCTTCAAAAGATGGTAAGGAGTGTTCCTTTTTGTAAGTCCGCAACGGTGATTCTACTTTCCTGCTGTACCAGGCCTCTTATTTGTCCAAGGCCCGCTGTCTCAAAGGCAATGAAATCTCATGGTTTCATACTTGGGGAACTTCTAGATTATGATCCAATCCTGTTATTGGAGGTGGCTTTTGTAGAAACAGACCGCTTCAACTCCGATGAAAGGCATAAACAGATATTTATTTCCAAGCATTCATAATCAAAACTTACAGGGTTATCCAAAGAGATCCGAATTGCTTGAGAAAGGTAACCGAACGCTGAAAATCAGCGTTCGGTTACCTTTCCTGGCCATTCGGCTATCCAGAGAGCAGGCAATTCGCCAAATACTGGCGAATTGCCTGCACATACGGTGCCTGTTCGGTGCCTGTTCGAGGGCAGTGAAATCCCCATAGAGAAGCAATGCTTCGTCTATTCAGAGAACACAAACCAGCAGTGAAAGGTTCCCCTAATGCCCTGCCATTCGGTGGTTTAATTCAGCAGGTTTATTCAGGAGAATCCCATAGGCTTCAATGTTAAAAATATTCCCGTTTTAATTCAATATCTAATAAACCGTTCATTCTAAAATTCTGCAGCAAAAAGTCTCTTTATTTATAGATTTTTTAGGATACTGTAAGCATTTTTCTGATTTTTTTTTTATTTATTAAAAGTCCGATTTTTTTTGTTTTTTTTTTTTTTGTTTCAGTTTACTTATTTTTTTTGTAACAGCCCTCTTTATTATCATTCCCTGGACCTCCTGTGAAAATTGCAGACATTTTCGCTCAGTAGTTTCTTTGCAAACAGCGTTTCATTTTCCCAGATTCATACAAATGGTTTTTCTAGTTTATTCACTGCCTCCTCTACGTCACAGCTGCTTCGGCTCTGTGTGATTCGGCTCCTGTTCGGCTCCTGTTCGTCTTTTTCAAAGGTTAATCCAGATGTTTTTGCTTGTTTTCAGCGTGTGTTCGGTGGGTTTACGGCAGCTTTTCCCTGCAATTCGGGGACCCTGTGGTGTTTGCTGAATACACCGCAGGGTCACCGAAATGCAATCGGCAAAAGGAACCGAATTGAAGAGAACGAAAAGTCACCGAACGTGCGGTGACTTTTCGAATCTCTTTGGATAACCCTGTTAGTCATTGAAAAGATTCATCTGGATCATTTATATTAACCCAGGACATACTTGAAAACGAGAGAAATCTTAATGTATCCTTCCAGGTAAAATTCTTTATAAATAAAAATAAATAAATATTCTGTCCTTTTTATACGGTGTGAAAAAAAGGTAATTTCACTCCCATCTAGAGAGAGAACAGGTAGCTCTCCTGGAATTACTTCCTGAAAAACAAGCCTTTCTTCCTGTCAGCATGCAAAGCATCTCAGCACCAATTAGACTCACAGATCTGATCACATATCATAAAACTACAATTCCCAGAAGACATTTCCCTTAAGGGGACAGTTCCCAATTCCTATAATGCTATCTCTTACAATTACTGACTATTCTCAGGCTGCTCTAGTCAGCACAGGTGTGAACTCAGGAAATTTAGTCCTAGCCATATCAAATAACCTCAGAGTTGAGGCTAGCTGGGCATGAAGTTTTGATTGGTCCGGTGTTCTGGCACACCGAATCGGCGGTACGCATGCGCATTGCTGCTGGTTCCTTACTGTGAGCGGCTGACACGTCACCGGAAGTGCACCGGTCCCCACATATGAGAGGTTCCCATATGTGCCAGAACACCGGCAGTTCTAGGGAGCCACATATACATATGGGGCTGGTCCAGCATTGTCATGGCCAACTGTCTATTTCTAACTTCCTCTTCTCCCCTTCCTTTTTCTATTCCCGTCTGCCTCTTTTATTCTAACCCTTCATCATTCTGTTTTCCATTTTTTTTTTAAATTTAAAGTAAAAAAAAAAAGACCAATTAAGTAAACCTTTTAAAGAGGTGTGTAGAATATATATTTTTTAAATTGATAGTAAAACACATACCAATAGACAAACTATAATAAATCAATAAAAGTTCTAAGAATGTGTAAAATGTTTATTTTCTTGCTTTAAACTGTCATTTAATCTTCTCTGGCCACGCCCCTCAGCTAGGGGTGTTTCTTCAGCTCTCACTTCCTGTATATTCCTCCCTTCTCCCCACTATTCCCATCAAAGCTTCACATAAATTGGCACAAGCTGTGCCTTTTTCTTGAGCGCGCTCTCGCTACGCCGTGTGTGTGTGTCCTATCTCTGCAATAGCTCGGGGGTGAAAAAGTTACAGATTTGTATGGCACTCAGCCTCTTGCTCCCCTCAACTCACAGTGCAGATGGGAGGTGGTGCAATTCAGTCGCCCATGTTCAGTGCGTTTTTATGCATTCCATAGAATACACACTGATTGGTTAGATCAGTGTGCCTCCCATGGTAGGCGTGGAAAACACAAGTGGGTAAATGTGAAAAAAATATTAACTTTTTAAGCCTGGTGAATGGGGATACTGACTCATTTAGGCATTGCACATTTGTAAATGCACATTGACCAATCATGCATGTCCCTTTTTAAGAACTCCAGTCAGGTAAAAAAAAGCTTTTTAGTAAATGAAGCTATTTACTTATGTTTTACATAAATAGGAGTTATTCCTAAAACTCTTACTGCTCATTATCTTCCTTTTTACAGTAGGTGGTGAGTTTCTACTGATCTGTACAGGGAGAAGAGCATTGACGTCAGGTTACAGAGTGACCAGAGGCCATAAATCACATCTGTAAAACCAAAAGATTCTAACCACTTTTCTAACATCTTTATATAAAATTGATAATAATGGGAAGAAAATGGTCAAGGATAGATATAAAAAACTCCTTATACCCACCAGGTCTCGTGTTTATGAGCCCATACTTTAGCTGTTTGCAATCATTGAGAGAAATAGCATTGAAAAATTACTTCATGTTTTTCTATTAAATAAAAGCCGTTTTGGTTTACAAAGGTGTCATTTGGAGTGGATAGAAAAAAAACTGTCAAATCGGCCATGAAGGGAACTTTTTCTTGGATGATCGGGAACACAAAAACTGAAATCCTGGCACTATAAAATGCATATATCCTAAAGATAATAAAAAAATCAGTAACTCCGAAAGCTATGTTTCTCAAATGCACTTAATTACACACCTCTTTATAACCTTGTGTAATTTGAAAATGAATTGTTTAGAAAACGTCCTAATTTTATTTTCTACAATTAGCATTTGTCATCTACTGGAGTTACTACAAACAATGCTTAATTGGTACCCTGGCCATAGAATAATTTTGCTGAAATACTTTCCTTTACTCAAGGCTCTCCCTCTTCTTCCTTTTCCACTGCAGGGCTTCCATTACAGTAGAAGTTCTAACTTAGTTAGCTTAGTGCTAACTGTGCATCAATAGCTGCAAGCGGCCATCTGCTCTGGCAAGTACTTGTTTCAGAGTACACTTACGCTGACTGCTGGACTGGCGGTACCCATGGCTGCACCTGCAAGCACTTCTGGAGACATGATGTCAGAATGCAAAGCCTGCATTGACTCTCATTGGTGAAATAGCTAGTTTGCTGGAGGCGGAGCAGAGTACCAGTGGAGATTTTTTTTTTGTTACATAACAAATGTTAAAAATGCAGACGCTGTCTGCACAGTTACTCCGTCGACGCAGACGACATGCTGGGCATGTCCTTTGCTTTCCAGCTATGATGTGGAGGACGTACTGAGTTGTCAAAGTCCCGCTGCTTGGTGCCAATCGCAAGCTTCTTTCACAGTAGGATGACATTTTGGATGTCTGCCTGTGTTGTGGGACTTGGGACTACAACCCCCCACGCCCACTGATCTCATTGTGCATGGGCTCGATGGTGTCAGAAATGGGACTTCCAACCACCTTTACAGGAGATGCAGGGGTAGTTTAGGTAAGTGTTTCTCAAACCTGTCCTCAGGACCCCCAAAGTTGCCTGGTTTTCAAGCTAGCTGAAGCACAGGTGATCCAATTTGCTGCTCAGTACAGCACAGGTGATATGATTTGCTGCTCATTGATTGCAGGACTCGGTCTGCATTTCCCCGAGGTGATCTGCAAAATCAGGCCTGGTTGTGTAGCAGGAGTCAGACAGGTTCACTTCATTAACGGCGCCGGACCAGACACAAGCAAGGATTGTCCAAACACGAGTCTCTTCAGGAAAGGCAAGAGTTTATTGTGTCGTCACACAAGTGCTCACACAGGATTGAATCGCTTAGAGTGAGCCCCGATTACACAGAGACATGAGGTTTTATGCCCCAAATACATAATTAGGTACATCCCCATTAGCCCACCTCTCTATGACACTCTATTCCACCCCACGTGGGTTAATACCTCCCATCATTAATTCGAACACAAAGAACATTCCACATATAACTATAAATTGATACACTTCTCGTTAGTTTGACAGTCTGTGATTTGTTTGTGCTGTCTTTCTCCGGGGAGTGCCTCCCTCCCTATCGGCTATGTTTATTCAGATGGCCTGGGGCCCGGTCTTCTATACTCCTTCGTCTTTCCACGGGCCCAACGACCTTGGAATATCTACTTCTCCATGCCAGAAACAGCAAAGATCTTTCATAAGGCTTTAATTGCTTTTCTGCTAATCTAAACGCATTCCTAAATTTCCACGTATACCTCACTCTAGTCTCAGCTACAAACCTGTCTAGTTATATACAAGTGAACCAATATTCTGAACAAGACGGCCGCCTGTGTACAATGGCGGCCGTCTTCCAGCCTATTTCCACTTCAGTTGGGGGTCCCGAGGAGAGGTTTGAGAACTACTGGTTTAGACCACTTTAACTCTAATGTATGGGTTTGAGAGGTGTTTTGAATTATTACTGGAAAGGTCAGAGTTTCATTGTAAACTTAACCTGTAGTGCGTAGAGGTGGGGTACTTTGGACTCCTGCATCTCCATTCTTTAGAACGCACAGTGCCAGAGTATGGCCTTTCCAATGATGGCAAACCTCACCATGCAATGTGTGTGTTTTTTTTTTTCTTTAACCCTTTCGCTGCTGAGGCGCTTCCCGCCTCTGTGCTGAGGTAATTTTTACCGGTTTTGCTCATCATGTTTAAACGTGTTTTTAAGGCTTATTTTATTATATGACCCAGACATATTATATATCGTTCTTTCCGTCAGACTCGGCAGATTCATAATATGTCATTATTATAATATACAGACAGGTCATGACGTATACATATAACAAAAAATGCAATAAAATATGAATTTTCAATAATTTACAACGTGTAAAGTGTTTTTTTTTTCACATTTTAACATGCGAGCAATTGCGGTTATATTTTGTATGGGGTGTGCTTGTTAAAAAAAATTAGATGGGGTCTCGTTACATTTTTTTTTTTTTTGGGGAAAATTACACGATTTTTAACAAACGCACCGCATACAAAAATCGTTAGTGCAGCATCATTGTTCACATTATAATTGAAATGGGAACAATATTGCTGCATTAACAAAACAAAAAAAGAAAAAACTTGTTTGTTTTTTTTTATTTGTTTTTTAACCCTTTCGCTGCTGAGGCTTTTCCCGCCCCTGTGCTGAGGTCATTTTTTACCTGTTTTGCGCATCATGTTTAAACGTGTTTTGAAGGCTTATTTTAGTATATGACACTGACATATTATATATCGTTCTTTCCGTCAGACTCGGTAGATTCATAATATGTCATTATTATATGTATACGTTATGTCATGTCTGTATATTATAACAAAAAATGCAATAAAATATGTATTTTCAATAATTTACAATGTGTAAAGTGTTTTTCACATTTTAACATGCGAGCAATTGCGGTTATATTTTGTATGGGGTGCGCTTGTTAAAAAAATTAGAGATGGGGTCTCGTTACATTTTTTTTGGGGGAAAATTACGCGATTTTTAACAAACGCACCGCATACAAAAATCGTTAGTGCAGCATCATTGTTCACATTATAATTGAAATGGGAACAATATTGCTGCATTAACAAACCCAAAAAAAAGAAAAAAAAGTGTTTATTTTTTTTTTATTTTTTTATTTTTTTACAACATTTTTAACTTTCATGTTTGGTATCGTTGGAACGGCCATGCTCTGGCCGATCCAACGATATCAAAATTTAACCCCTAGCTGCCACGGATCGGGAGATAGGGAGTTCATTGGAACTCCCTATCTCCACAGTTGGTGGCAGTTAGGGGTTAACTGTAGGACTGGCGTCATCGTGCTACGCACGATGACGCCAGTCCTCTGGGGGAGTTCCCGGAAGCTTGGCCGACATCCAAGATGTCGGCCAGCTCCCGGGAAGGATCGCGAATCGGCGCTTTTCAGCGCCGATTTGCGATCCAGCTCCCCAGGGGTTAATGCCAGGCATCATTTGGAAGGGCAGGCTGTGCCCTTCCAAATGATGCCTGGGTTAACCCCCTGTGCGCCGCCGATCGGGAGGGAGAGAGGTCCGAAGGACCTCCCCCCCTCCCTTTCAGGCGCCTCCTCCGCACATGCGGGGGGGGGCGCCTGAATTAGGTGTCATCGCGCCCCCGCGATGACACCTAATAATGGCGGCTGCTGGTCCGGATGCCGGGCTGACATCCAGGATGTCAGCCCGCACCGGAGGGGCCAGCGATCGGCCGGAACCCGGCCGAACGCTGACCCCAATGTGAGGACGCGCTCAGCGCATCCTCAGCACACCAGCGGTAATGCTGAGGACGCGCTGAGCGCGTCCTTAGCATTGAAGTGGTTAAAATCGTATTTTTTTTTTAATTTTTTTTTTTTTTTTTACAAACTTTTTTCATACTCCTGTTTGGTATTGTTGGAACGGCCATGCTCTGGCCAATCCAACAATACCAAACATTAACCCCTAACTGCCACGGATCGGGAGATAGTGGGTTCATTGGAACCCCCCATCTCCACCATTGGTGGCAGTTAGGGGTTAACTCCAGGACTGGCGTCATCGTGCTAGGCACGATGACGCCAGTCCTCAGGGGGCATTCCCGGAAGCTTGGCCGACATCCAAGATGTCGGCCAGCTCCAGGAAAGGATCACGAACCGGCGCTTTTCAGCGCCGATTCGTGATCCGGCCCCCATGGGGTTAATGCCAGGTACCATTTGGAAGGGCAGGCTGTGCCCTTCCAAACGGTGCCTGGGTTAACCCCCGCAACGCCGCCGATCGGGAGGGAGGTCCGAAGGCCTCTTCCGCACATGCGGGGGGGGGGGGACGCCTGAATTAGACACCTAATTACTCCGGCGGCGGTTTCGGATGCTGGGCTGATATCGAGGATGTCAGCCCGCACCGGGGGGGCCAGCGATCGGCCGGAACCTGGCCGAACGCTGACCCCAAAGAGAGGACGCGTTCAGCGCGTCCACCGCATGGAACGTGACATGCGGTTGGACGCGCTGAGCGCGTCCTTAGCAGCGAAGGGGTTAAAAAAAAAAAAGGATCGTGGCATTATTGCAGTGGCATTGTTTGCATCTTGACTCACTTATTTCTCATACCAGTAGCATGTGTGGAGGTAATGGCGCAATGTGCTACTACGCATTTTGTCTGAGACTTAAGGTGCCTCACTGCTGCTAGGAGAGATGAGGTTCTTTGGACCCATGTGTCCCCATTATTTACACCCTACGAGGTCAAGATGGGTGTCCTTGTACATGTCATTTTTTTTTTAAATTTTATTTTTCGTTCGAAGTGACCTTCGTTTTCCACAACGGGAGCAAGTATAGTGTTTTATAAGTAGTCACATTTTCATAATATGCAATGTCTCAAATGCACAATTTTTAACTTAAACTGGGAAAAAAGTGACGGTTGTAACGTGGCCACTGGGGCCTCCAGCTGTGCTATCGTGAGATCTTGCAGTTTACTCGCTGGAATGTGGTCAGGTGTCTGGCCATACATTTCAATATTGACATAAATTGGACAGACCTTCAGCAAAATCCTAAATTTATTGGAAAGCAGTCACACAATATTAAAGTATCAGGGGGATTGATATATATATATATATATATATATATATATATATATATATATATATATATATTGACTTTGGCATCAGCTTGAATGTACCATGAGATGAAATATATATATATATATATTTAATTTCATCTCATGGTACATTCAAGCTGATGCCAAAGTCATTTTCGGTCCCAAAATATATATTTGGGACAGAAAATGACTTTTTGGCATCAGCTTGAATGCCCCATGCTATTATTTTATTTACACCTCCTGCAATAAACCAATTATTCAAAACCCATTTTTGAATAAAAAATACCAAGAAACCTATCTGCTACAGGGATCCTCACAGCTCATACACGTTAATACAAACACTACAAAGAAGTTTATGCAAATGACATGTTTCAAAAGGGATTTCTGGGGCTTCTATGGAAATAACTCCCCCAATGAAGGGGAAACACAACACCAGCAGGAAGGGGGATATAAAAAGCAAACCCAGCCAAGACCATATAAAGAGTAGGAAGGAGGTGGGCCACAAAGAGCAGGGTGAGGGGTCAGTCACTGGCTATGTCTGTCCCAGGGGAAGCCCTGACCATGCACCACATACCAGGGTAAAAATATAAAGTCGCTCCGTGCCAGGACTGACAGTGTCAATCACCCAGAGTGTGCCCTGAGAGTTTGGAGAGGGAAAAGTTGGAAATGTTTTTGGTCTGTGTGTTTTGACTTATATATATATATATATCTCTTATCTCTTATGTCAAAGATGTGCCAGCACTCTGGGATTTTCCAAATATTCTTTATTTCCGTATGATATGTTACAGCATGTCAACGTTTCAGTTCCGTCTAGGAACTTTCCTCAGGACCAACATTCATTATACAACAACTACTAGCCAGTTTAAATAAAAAACAAACCCAATCACTCACCCACCGGTGCATCGGATCGCCGGCGTGTATCATCCTCAACTGCGCCGTCATTCGGCGCTATCTAATGACCTCATCCGTTGTCATAGTTACCCCATCGTGTACATTGCTTAACACGCCTGCACTGCTAATCCTTGGGCCGCTCGCGGTCCTACACATCCCGGTGAGCAAAAAAAGAAAAAAAACACCACCACCTCTACAAAAAGACAAAAATAAAAACCTGTTAAAATCAAGGTTACTACGTCAACGACTGTATATATAAAGTATCACATAATTACGATCCATTCTAATCTATATAATTGGTCATTAACCTCTGATAGCTACCCGGCTACTCTTACATTTTTTATTTTTCACTTTTCACCTATACGAAAACCAATAAATATTCCTCTCAAGTCCATTGGGGTGCACTGTACCCAACCTGTGTATCCACTGGGCTTCCTTCTGGACCAGTGCCAATGATCTGTCCCCCCCTCTCTTCAGAAGGGGGACAAGATCAATAGCCAAGAATTTTAAAGAAGACAATGGGTGGCTGGCCACCGGTTTGTCTGTTTTACCATCCCTATATGCTGTCCTGATATTGGACCTATGATTCCTAATTCTCTCACATAATTGGGTGTTTGTTTTACCTATATAAACAAGGCCACAAGGACATATAATTTTATATATCACGAACTCTGTTTTGCAACTGATGGTATATTTAATATATCGTTTCCCCGTATGTGGATGTCGAAATTCTTTGGACGGGATCATGTGACCACAAGTCACACAACATAAACCTCTCTTGCATCCCAAATTACGATATTGTAAATGTTCCCGTGTATAACTTTTAACAGTTTGTATAACGTTGTATAATGAATGTTGGTCCTGAGGAAAGTTCCTAGACGGAACGGAAACGTTGACCTGCTGTAACATATCATACAGAAATAAAGAATATTTGGAAAATCCCAGAGTGCTGGCACATCTTTGACAAGCTATCTGATTGGAGGCCAGTGTGAAGCACCGGGTATTGAACGAAGTGAGGTGAACCGTGAGTGCAAACCTTTTTTGCTGTGTGTGTGATATATATAATTTTCCAGTTTAATACATGGTGCAGTCTCCTTTCAGTAAGGATGAGTTACAAGCATGAACCAAGTCTTCCATAGAGATACTGTAGGAGTGAGCCAGGAGCTATACAGCCGGTGTACAGTACTTGGAGTTACAGCTCAGCCATGGCACGAACACAGCACAGGAAGCAGAGCTCACACTGCTTGATGCTCCCCAGGGCAGCTTCCTGCTATATCACAGATGGGCAGACTGTCAGACGCAGGGTGATGGTCAAGCTGCTGCTCTGGGAGTTTTCTGCAGAGCCTGGTTGACACACGCGTTGCACTGACCACTCTGCATCAGCTGGAGCTTCTCTATGACCGGCCAGGATCTGCCTCACAGGCAGCGCCTCCTCTCTTCCATTCCCCAGGGCCATTTTTTTCCTTTCGGCAGAAAGCGGAGAATGGTGTTTTCGGCTGAGAGAGATCGATATACAGATCTATCTATCTACGTTCTTTGTACTCAATTTTCAAAACCATTCAAGCTCCGGTGCTGGGAAGCGGTCTCCACTATACACTCAAAACGATAACCTGCCACACGGAGACTAAGTAATAAGAAAAAAAATCCTTTTTTTTTATTTTTTTTTATTGATTCGACGTTTCAGTCCGCACATGGACTTTCATCAGGATGGAACACACATCAGAATGACAAGCTTATATACACACCCCACAACATTTAGTTCAATCAATCACCTGGTCAAGCCCAAATCGTAACCACAGCAACATGGCAACAGAATCTAACTTCCCCATATCAAATAAACAGTCTACTCAATAATGGATTGCTGTTAACAATGCATAGATTCTAAATCAAACATTGATATATGTACTGATTCGAAGGAAAAAACAAAAAAATTATTACTTTTGTAGCGCTCACCCCGGGAGGAGCCGCTGAATAAACCTCGGGATAGTCTCACTGCACTAGGAAATAACTATACACCATCACTGTTGTGGATTTTTCTATATTCTATTCTTTACTGATCCCAATAAATACAGTACATGCGTATTATATGCTGCTTTGAGTAACAAGAATTCGTCGTAACGTGGGAAAAACAGGTGGTGGTAAAAGAAACCGGTTAACCCCCTCAGTTCTGGAGTGTAAGTCCCTTGAAAATTGCTCAAAAATATGTGTGTTGTCTAGGGTACCCGGGTACTGTGTTCAATCATCGACTAGTCACCGTTTGGCCCCTTAAAGAAACAAATAAACAAGTGCGCAATGTTCTGCGTTTTCACCAGGCCGAAGCCTTCTCACCCATCCAGTGTAACCGCTTGTCCTGGACCGATGAGCGCTGGAGAAAGGGATCTCTATCAAGAGGATCTGTCCTCGCTGCCACTTGGAACCTGATGCTGTTAACACCTGCACTCCCGATCTGGTTCTCCTCCGCCAGAACACGAACACCTAGGCCGCCAGCACTCCCCTCCAGTTTGCAGCCTCTCCTCACACGATGTCCTTCTCCCAAACCGCACTTTGTCAAGAACAGTTCAGCGTAATACACAGAGCCGGCCAATGCGCACACTCTCTCTCCGATCACTGCAACAATGGATGCCGCCGTCTCTCTGCACTCCAACTCTGCCAGGATCCCAGAAGTGTCACCTGCGACTGCTCTCTCTCGCTGCTCGCTCTGTTCTGCCAAACACTCAGGGCTAGGTATATAGGTAACAGCACGATCTCCAACACGACTGTAGCAGCATCCACACTCCGGCCTGGTTTCAATCTCTAGCAGCCCCAGCGTGCGTCCTACATCTCTCGTGGCTCTGCTCACTCTGTTCATGCCTTGCACGAGGCTGCTGATGTCCTTCCTGGCCAGCACATAATAATTCAATGCACCAGAATACAGTGGCACCGATGCCACTTTTCAATAAGAACAGACCTCATATAAAAATGCCCCCAGCGCATATATATATATATATATGCGCTGGGGGCATTTTTATGAGGTCTGTTCTTATTGAAAGCGTTCACATGACATAAAAGTATTGGTAGTCGGTCTTAAAAAAGTGGCATCGGTGCATTCCTAGAATAAAGTGTAGCGTTGCTTTAAAAACTGTATTCTGGTGCATTGAATTATTATGGGCACTAGAGGGAGCCAGTGTATAACATATGAGAGGATTGTATTGGACTGAGAGATTTGTGAAACTCCAACTCCCAGTGACCTTTGCAAGGGGAAGAGGAAGGGTGTGTGCTGGCCAGGAAGGACATCAGCAGCCTCGTGCAAGGCATGAACAGAGTGAGCAGAGCCACGAGAGAACGCTGGGGAAGCTGGCCGCGTGCATGAAAAGCACTCGGCCAGCGTTCCCCTCCGGCGAGCCGCAATACTCACTCCTCCGAAGGTCCGGTCGCACGGCTGTGGTGCGATCATGCGGCCGCCGGGCGCTTCTGTGACGCTGCCTCCAGCCGAGGGGCAGCATCACAGCCGTGCGACCGGACCTTCTGATGGGTGAGTATCATGGCCCGCCAGAGGGGAACGCTGGCCGAGTGCTTTTCCTGCAGGCGGCCAGCTTCCCCAGTCCCGTGGATACCGGCAAGCCGGCCCAGCGCTGGCTTCCGGTATCGGGCCATTTGCACGAGTACTACGTACTCGTGCAAACGGCAGTATCTGTATCCGTGCATCCCTACTTTATTCAAAAAGGATTAAAAGGACGCGAAAGACTCCTCACCATACCAGGCAGGAGACACTAAAGAAAAGAATATCAACAGACCCCCCAATCCAGTCATCGAGTAGGTAAGAAAGGGGTAAACAAATTCTTTTCATTAAGCCCCCTAGGAGCCAGGGCATCAAGGCGATGAATCCAGTATGTTTCTCTTTTTAAGAGTAACTTTGCTCGATCACCCCCTCTGGGTAAAGGGGGGACATGGTTGATACCCATCACACGCATTGTAGACCGCGTGATGTTTCTCAAAAATGTCTAGCTAGAAGCTGGGGGCTCTCTCCCCCGCCCCCCAATGCAGCCCTAATCGCTGTTCTATGATTAGCCATCCTCTCACGTAAGTGATTGGTCTTCCCGACATACACAAGACCGCATGGGCACATAATTTGGTAAACGACATAGGTACACAGAACCCGTCTTGTCCAATGCCATATTAAATGGCTTTTTTTTTTTTTTTGCAAGGCCAGTGTAGCGCTGTGCTTTAAATTGTCTTTCTGAATTGAAACAATATTGCCACTAGAAGGAGCCAGAGTGTATATGTGTGAATGACTATGCTGGACTTAAGGACTAGATCTCCCAGAAACCCTTGGAGGCAAAGGAAGTGAACACACGGGCACCAGGAAGAGGAGAGCATCGTGTGCAGCGGGGGCAGAACGAGCAGAGCAGCGTATGTAGTGAGTCGCATGAGAGACACTGTCCGGGATCAAGGCCAGATTGGAACGTGGAGAGTCGGCGTTATCCAGTGCTGGTAATCGGGGAATGAGTGTGCATCGTCTTACATTGCATTCTGCTGATTCCTGTGTCAGGCGTGTTCCAGAAGGACCTCGAGTGAGGAGGCCGCGGACGGAGCGGGGTGCGGGCGGCATTCGATTCCTAGCCGAGGAGAGTCGGCATCGGGAGTGTGGATTTCGGCAGCACCGGGTTCCAGACTGCAAAGAGAAGGACCTTCTGGCCGAGTCATCAGTTCAGGACAAGTTGTTTCGCTGGATGGGTGAGGGGCCTCAAGTCTACATCTTCCATAGAAGTGCGCAGTTATCGCTGCTTCAAATTTAAGGGCCCCAACGTTGACTAGTCGATCTTTTTGTTCATCCACTGGCCAGTGGACTTGGATTTTATGCAGTTACGATACGTAATACAGTCTGATTTTATTTCATGCTTCCATATGTGTACTTATTGCCTTTTATTACTTCAGTTAAGTATAACTTGGAAAAATCCATAACGGTGTGCTGGTGAATTGTTACTGCGGTGATATGATCCTGGGTTTATTCAGCGGCTCCTCCCGGGGGGTGAGCGCTACACCAGGTTATGCAACCAGACACAATCACTCCTGTACGGCTTTTTCGGGCTCCTTTACCCTCATCGGCTGGAGATTGAATGTAACTGGTTGCTATTGATGCTTGGCCCCTAGTGTAAATTAGTATGTATTTCAATTGTAGTGGAGGGCATAAAAGCAAGATTGAGATTAAAAACCTCCACACTACAAACAAGTTTATAGCTGCAGAAAACCTTTTTACACCTCCTATGTGAAATGCACGCGCCACAAACGTCTGTGCACAAAGCCTCCCAGTCAAAACCATAGACGTGCGGTGACAGAGCTGCAGAGGATCGCGCCTTGCAGCGCTGAGCACACGGACTGCGCTCAGCGAGGCGGCCAGACGGGCATTGAGTGAAAGGAACATCCACTCTCACGGACGTTCCTTCCGGTCTCCAAAAACACTCGTATGACCCCGGCGTTAAATGACAAACACCATGGAGCAGGGCGGTTCACGCCGAATCGGCACCATAGCCATAGATGCAAAATACACAGTCATGTTAATAAACGACACACGAAAAAAAAAAAAAAATCACCAAGAGTCCTCCTAGCATGGGGGAGAGGGGGAAGCAAAATAAACACAAACCTCAATGTCAGTTTAGGACGGCAAAAAGGACAATTTAAGCAAACGTAAAGAAAAAAAAAAGCGGGGTTGCTCAGCGAATGTCCCGGAGTGGGTGCGGACTTATAACAGGCAGGGTGAAGCCGAGTAGACCAGGTGTCATGCAGAAATGCAGGGCTGAGTGCCTCCTCAGGCCCATAGACGTCAGTCGGCGCATGGCGGACGGCCAGTCTCCGGGTCCCAACGTTTGCCTCAATCCAGGACTTGGGCCAGCACTGCCCCCCCCCCTCAGCACATAAGCCCTCATTCTCGATCGGCACCGGCAAGAGCGGCATCAGGGTCTAGGAATCTGGCGTCAGCATCCCGGTTGGAACGCTGACCTCATCGCAACTCCCAGAGACAGCTGTGGTACAGTCCTCAGCGGGATGTGTGACCGACGCGGCCTCCAACTCCTCCATTCTCAGGCCTTCCTCTTCCCGGCAACTCTGCAACGCGAGCATCTCCCGGTGCCAGACGCCTCTGGTGAGCGGGCCGTCCATGTCTTCCCCCTCCAACCGCAGTAAGCAGGACTCAAGGCCTGTAAGAAAGGCATCAGTACCTGCTGTGAAGGGAGGGGATCCATCTCGCTGGTTAGCTGCCGGTCCGCCTGTCGCTCTCATCGGGCATCCATCTAGGGCAATCAGGAGATGCGGGCCCTCCGTCTCCTTAGTCCCCAGCGTAGGCTCAGGTGGAGTCTAGGCGGCGTGACAGCCTGGCAGAGTAACAGGAGCCGGGACGAAGTCTGCAAAATGGCCGCCGGCACCTCGCTTTAGCCACATACCAGCTGCTGTAAATGGCGTTTCTGGTCCGGAGGGGGGGGGGGGAACAAAACGGCCTCCGGGCAACTACGTTCCGGTGGCCAGTTAGCTCGGGTCCTCAGAGGAAAAGTGCACTGCAGAAAACTCTTCAAATGGACCCCAAAAGTGACAGACGTGTGGAGCTCCCTTAGGACACGTCTGCTCCCGTTGGTAGCTGGCCACGCCCCCGTATTTTTTTGTTAATGAAATTGTCTCGAGTCACATGACAGTTAATTGTCTGAAAAATTTATTTATGAAGATAGATATTATATAAAGAGTAACCTGATGGTTATGTTTTATAAATGATATATAACACATAATAAAGATCATGTAATTCTTTCACATTCATAAAGAAACATATCCTGTTACTCTGTATATTCATTATATCCGCAATATATTTTACTGTTTGTCTTTTGCCAGTTTCATTGATAATATCCATAGATAATAGCAAAATTCACTTTTACCCAAGCTGGGTTGGATGCTCTGCAGATTACCCAGGTGAAGCTGTGGATAGTCGGGTGACGCTTCAGACTTGCATGTTACCTGGGTAAAGTACAATTTTTTTTTAATTTTTTTTTTTTTGTAGCTTTACCCAGCGGTTTTGGGTAATGTCAGGATTACCTGGGTAATCCTAGAATTAACCGCACTTCGGACTTTACCCGCAACATATATATCTCACGAGTATAGCAGTACGTAGTAATACCTTATTGGGCTGATGTGTCCTTTAACCTCCCTGCCGGTCCGATTCTGACATATTTTAAATGTCAGAATCGGTCCAATTTATTCTGGCCCCCTAGCGGTACAGGTGTGGCTCGGGGGTTAACGTTTTGTACCGAAAGCGGTATCCCCGAGCCACACTCAGTCTGATACTTACATGTCCTGCATCTCCCTCGCTGTCCCCGCAGTCACACTGCAGCCGATCTCGATGTCACACTTCGTGGTTAACTCCTCGCGAGAAGGGAACCAGTCAGTGTGATGTTGCAAGCGGCTGGAGGAGACTGCGGGGATCAGCGAGGGAGCGCAGGACATGTAAGTATACAGCCAGAGTGTGGCTCGGATACCCCTTTCGGTACAAAAAGTTAACCCCGAGCCACACTCGGCAAAACCGTCAGGGGGGGGGGGGGTTAAAAAACACACTTTCGAGAATATACTGTAACTCTTTACTTCAGGTCTGGTAGCAATACTGAGCAAAATCATAGACTAACAATAAAGAGCCAAGCAGAGAAGAGATCATAGGCCCATAAAATGAGATCAACATCATGAGGTGCATCTAATGATTGTGCCCAAAGTGGAAGAAGTGAATGAGACAACTTAATTATTTATTTGTAAAGTGTTTTACCAGGAAGGATACATTGAGA
This sequence comes from Leptobrachium leishanense, assembly GCA_009667805.1. Lineage (NCBI taxonomy): Eukaryota > Metazoa > Chordata > Amphibia > Anura > Megophryidae > Leptobrachium > Leptobrachium leishanense. The sequence goes on from CM019064.1 coordinate 199,966,160, forward strand.
CTTCTTTTGTTTTTAAGTTTGTCCTGGGTTCAAGAACATTGAAATTTTTACAGTCATCACAGAAATAAATGCAAGATATTAAAAAAACAACACAAATAGAGATTTATAGAACATAAATATGTAGAAAATAGCCATTTATGTTACATGTTTACAGGCAGGGCCGGATTAAGGGTATCATGGGCCTGGTGCTGAGGATTTTGTTGGGCCTATTTTTAGATACTGAGGCAACAAGTGCCAACTAAACTGTCAAATCACCAAATACTGCCGAATAGACAGAGAAATATGGTGCAGTTCGCAACAATTAGGCAGTCTTCAGCGGCAGCAAAATTGTCTTACAGAGAAGTAATGGTTAATCTATTCACAGATGAACATATCACAGAGCTCCAGAGCAATAAAACTCATAGCAGTGTGAATTAGTAGTCTCTCATTTCTGGTTAGGCTGGCGTCAGACGAGCGCACTATGTGCACCCATACTGACGTGCCGTCTGGAGTCTGTCACAGCATTGAGACGCTGCGACGGCGCCAGCCACGAGCTGTTGCGCGCGCAGGAATTTTGCACATGCTGCAGCCGTGCATCAGCCCTCTCCGTCAAAGCGCTAGGACGCGCGTTGACGGGGCTGCAAAACGCGATTCTCCATAGGAGGATCGAGCTTTGCAGCGCTGAGGGCACTAACTCAGCAAGGTGGCCAGACGGTGCGTCAAGTGGAAGGAATGTCCACTCTCACACTAGTCTGACACCAACCTTACTCTCGCTCTCTCACCCGTCACATCTCTATGATCACTGTGTGACCCTCTCACTGTGTGACCTCTCTCTCTCTCTGTGACCTCTTTCATCCCACTTACTGTGAGACCTCTCTGTGACCCCCTTTCTTTTTAATTTCTCTGTGACCCCCTTTCTTTTTAATTTCTCTGTGTGACCCCCTTTCTTTTTAATTTCTCTGTGACCCCTTTTTAATTTCTGTGTGTGACCCCCTTTCCTTTGTGTGACCCTTCTATGTCATTTCTGTGTGACCCCCCCCTTTCATTTTCTGTGTGACCCCCCCCCTTTCATTTTCTGTGTGACACCCTTTCATTTTCTCTGTGACCCCTTTCCTTTTCTGTGTGACCCCCTTCTTTTTAATTTTTCCTTTTCTCAATGACCTTTTCCTTTTCTGTGACAACCTCTTTTTCATTTCTGTGACCACCTTTCATTTTATCTCTGACCCCCTTTCCTTTTCTGTGTGACCCCTTCTTTTTTATTTCTTTCCTTTTCTCAGTGACCCCTTTTCTGTGTGACCCCCTCTTTTTCATTTCTATGTGTGACCCCCTTTCTTTTTCATTTCTCTGTGTGACCCCCTTTTCTCAGTGACCCCCTTTCTTTTTCATTTCTGTGACCCCTATCTTTTCATTTCTCTCTGTGACCCCCTTTCCTTTTCTGTGTGACCCCTTTCCTTTTCTGTGTGACCTTTTTCATTTCTTTCCATTTCTGTGACCCCCTTTCTTTTTCATTTCTCTGTGTGACCACCTTTCATTTTCTCTGTGACCCCCTTTCCTGTGTGACCCCTTCTTTTTTATTTCTTTCCTTTTCTCAGTGACCCCCTTTCCTTTTCTGTGACCCCCTTTTTCATTTCTCTGTGTGACCCACTTTCTCTTTAATCCCTCTGTCTCCACTGTGTGCTGCCCCCCCCTCCCCACATGCTGCCCTCTCCTCCTCCCTGCAAAGTGAGATCAGAGGAGAGCTGCGGGGTGGGGGGCTCAGTAAGTTTAAAGAAACGCTGCTCATCCCAACAGAATGATAGGGGAATCTTGCCTTTCCCCCAGACTGCTGGTCGGCTCTGGGTTTCCATCCTCACTGCCCTTCCACGCGGCTGGAAACAGGAAGACTTGATAGGAGGATGGGGAGGAGCAGCCAGTTTGTCTCCCTCAGCAGCTGATCAGCGCCACCTACTGGCTGCTCCACACAATAATCCTCCTACATAATCCACCTTTACATCGGCTGCAGTCTGCATGTGTCAGGCCTGCCAGCCGCGTGGTGATTGTATGTGTGTGTGTGTCCTGTCGGCCAGCAGCTTATTCTTGGGGTAGCTGTGGGCCTATGTAATGGAAGGGGCCTGGAGCTGCCGCTCCATCCGCCCCTACATTAACCCTTTCGCTGCTGAGGCTTTTCCCGCCCCTATGCTGAGGTCATTTTTACCGGTTTTGCTCATGTTTAAACGTGTTTTGAAGGCTTATTTTAGTATATGACCCAGACATATTATATATCGTTCTTTCCGTCAGACTCGGTAGATTCATAATATGTCATTATTATATGTATACGTTATGTCATGTCTGTATATTATAACAAAAAATGCAATAAAATATGTATTTTCAATAATTTACAATGTGTAAAGTGTTTTTTTCCACATTTTAACATGCGAGCAATTGCGGTTATATTTTCTATGGGGTGCGCTTGTTAAAAAAATTAGAGATGGGGTCTCGTTACATTTTTTTTTGGGGAAAATGACACTATTTTTAACAAACGCACCGCATACAAAAATCGTTAGTGCAGCATCATTGTTCACATTATAATTGAAATGGGAACAATATTGCTGCATTAACAAACCCAAAAAAATAAAAAAAAAGTGTTTAATTTTTTTTTTTACATTTTTTTTAATTTTTCTTTTTTACAAAATTTTTCACTGTAGTGTTTATCGTTGGAACGGCCATGCTCTGGCCTATCCAACGATACCAAAATTTAACCCCTAGCTGCCACGGAGCGGGAGATAGGGAGTTCATTGGAACTCCCTATCTCCACAGTTGGTGGCAGTTAGGGGTTAAGTCTAGGACTGGCGTCATCGTGCTACGCACGATGACGCCAGTCCTCTGGGGGAGTTCCCGGAGGCTTGGCCGACATCCAAGATGTCGGCCAGCTCCGGGAAAGGATCGCGAACCGGCGCTTTTCAGCGCCGATTCGCGATCCAGCTCCCCAGGGGTTAATGCCAGGCATCATTTGGAAGGGCAGGCTGTGCCCTTCCAAATGATGCCTGGGTTAACCCCCTGTGCGCCGCCGATCGGGAGGGAGAGAGGTCCAAAGGACCCCCCCCTCCCTTTCAGGCGCCTCCTCCGCACATGCGGGGGGGGGCGCCTGAATTAGGTGTCATCGCGCCCCCGCGATGACACCTAATTCTGGCGGCTGCTGGTCCGGATGCCGGGCTGACATCCAGGATGTCAGCCCGCACCGGAGGGGCCAGCGATCGGCCGGAACCCGGCCGAACGCTGACCCCAATGTGAGGACGCGCTCAGCGCGTCCTCAGCACACCAGCGGGACTGCTGAGGACGCGCTGAGCGCGTCCTCAGCAGCGAAGTGGTTAATCCGGCCCTGTTTACAGGTGCATTCTGTATTGAGGTATGTTAATAGGGAGCTCTTGAGTGACTTAAGACTGGGAGAAGATTTGATGGCGTCTGGGAGGTTATTCCATAATTGCGGTGCTCTTAACCCCTTACGGACATGCATTTATGTCCATTTATGACATGCATTTCAGTTAATGCATTTATGACGTAACAGTTAAGTCATTGGTCCTTAAGGGGTTAAACAAACAAACCTACATAAACCAGGTACAATGCTGAATGTCACCAGACCTTATGCTAGCAAGTTAAAAAGCCAGAATCTGTTGTTTTATCGGCCTATGATCAGTCCTGTTTGCTTAGCTTTCAGTACCATACTATTCCATTATTCAGTTTTTATGACTACCCATCCTCTCTTCTGCCCTGCTCTTTATCATTCAATTCTACGATTTTGCTCCGTATAGCTTCCAGACCTGAAGAGAGTTCTACTCTTGAAAGCTTTCCATTCAAAATGTAACTTTAGTCCAATAAAAAGTTTTATATACTGGCACGTGGCATGATGACATCAGTTACAGAGTTAACCCCTAGCTTCTTATGGAAATCCCTATGGTGGCGATGTGGGGGGGGGGGGGTCCAAAAAATATGTATATTTTTTTTCTTTATTAATGCAGCACTATTGTTAGAAGTTTCTATAAAGTGCTGTACAGTGGGAGGCAGAACAACAAATATACATAGAGGTTCAACACAGTACAGTAGGTGAGAGGACCCTGCTGAAGAGCTTACAATCTAATAAGATAGGGGTGACACACTAGCTGAGGGTTCATAGAGAAGTGAAATAGCGGAGTGCATGTGGGCTGTTTGGGAAGATGCAGTAGGAAGTGAACAGAGTGGGATTAGGGAGTAAGATGATAGGCTTCCCCAAAGTAATGTGTTTTCAGAGACTTCTTGAAGAACTAGAGAGATGGGGAGAGTCTCATGTTGCGGGGAAGGGAGTTTCATAGAAAGGAGGCAGCTTGCGGGAAGTCTTGAAGGCAGGAGATGGGGGTGAGGGTACCTGAAGCTGATAGCATCAGATCATTGGCAGAACGACGTGGTTAGGATGTACCTGTTAATAAGGGAGAAGATGTAGGCAGGGGCACAGTTATGGAGAGCTTTGTGTGTGTCTCTTTTCTAATATGTGAACAATAGTGCTGCACGACCGACAACCTTTTTGTTTTTTTTTTTTTTGTTTGTTTTTTTTTGTTAACCCTTTCGCTGCTGAGGCTTTTCACACCTCTGTGCTGAGGTCATTTTTACCGGTTTTGCTCATCATGTTTAAACGTGTTTTGAAGGCTTATTTTAGTATATTACCCAGACATATTATATATCGTTCTTTCCGTCAGACTCGGTAGATTCATAATATGTCATTATTATATGTATACGTTATGTCATGTCTGTATATTATAACAAAAAATGCAATAAAATATGTATTTTCAATAATTTACAATGTGTAAAGTGTTTTTTTTCACATTTTAACATGCGAGCAATTGCGGTTATATTTTGTATGGGGTGCGCTTGTTAAAAAAATTAGAGATGGGGTCTCATTACATTTTTTTTGGGGGAAAATTACGCGATTTTTAACAAACGCACCGCATACAAAAATCGTTAGTGCAGCATCATTGTTCACATTATAATTGAAATGGAAACAATATTGCTGCATTAACGAACCAAAAAAAAGAAAAAAAAATGTGTTTTTTTTTATAATTTTTTTAAAATTATATTTTTATTTTTAATTTTAATTTTTTTTAAAAACTTTTTTCACTTTCATGTTTGGTATCGTTGGAACGGCCATGCTCTGGCCGATCCAACCATACCAAACATTAACCCCTAACTGCCACGGATCGGGAGATAGGGAGTTCATTGAACTCCCTATCTCCACCGTTGGTGGCAGTTAGGGGTTAACTCTAGTCCTCAGGGGAGTTCCTGGAGGCTTGGCCGACATCCAAGATGTCGGCCAGCTCCGGGAAAGGATCGCGAACCGGCGCTTTTCAGCGCCGATTCGCGATCCAGCTCCCCAGGGGTTAATGCCAGGCACCATTTGGAAGGGCAGGCTGTGCCCTTCCAAATGGTGCCTGGGTTAACCCCCGCAACGCCGCCGATCGGGAGGGAGAGAGGTCCGAAGGACCTCCCCCCCCTCCCTTTCAGGCGCCTCCTCCGCACATGTGGGGGGGGCGCCTGAATTAGGTGTCATCGCGCTGCCGCGATGACACCTAATTCCGGCGGCTGCGGTTCCGGATGCCGGGCTGACATCGAGGATGGGGGGCCAGCAATCGGCCGGAACCCCGCCGAACGCTGACCCCAATGGGAGGACGCGCTCAGCGCATCCTCCGCACAGCAGCGGTAATGCGGAGGACGCGCTGAGCGCGTCCTCCGCATTGAAGTGGTTAAAAATCACATTTTCTTAGAAAAATACAGTAATGGGTTCCCATTTCTAATTTTGTTTAACAAGTGTACCCCATAGAATATATAACTGTAAAGGCTGGCATGATAAAATGTGAAAAACTTACTTTACACACTGTAGAAGATTACAATTTAATAAAAATTCATTTTTTTTTTTTGCTATAGCATTCAGGCAGCACATGACGTATACATATAGTAATGATCTATTATGAATCTGCCGAGTCTGCTGTAAAAGAATAAATTAAAAAAAATATATAATTTGACGGGGTCATACAATAAGGCTAGGGTCAGACTAAAGCATTTTCCCCCGCGAACGTGAAAAAGTGCGTCCGAACGCATTGACATATTTTTTTCACGGAATGCGCAAAAACGGTCAGACGACGCGCATTTTCGGGTGTGATTTTGTACGGATCGTCAATAAAACTCTTTTTGCGTCTGGACATTAGCAGCGTCTGACATCTCCTAATCACGCACACACGCCGCTATGCCGCAGCTGCGCACTCAGTACGTCAGTACTAGCGGTTCAGCGTTTTCAGAAAAATGCGTTCAAATTCCACTTGCGTTGCACGGCCGGACTTTTGTGCGGCCGTACATCGTATATTGTCCGTCATTGCCCGTCATCTGCTGCTAGTGCAGCCGTAATTATGTGCGCCAGAACGCACGTTAAAAGTGCGCTGGTCTGACCCCAGCCTTAAACATAACTTGATGAGCACAAAAAGAGCTCCGCACGCAGAGGTAAAAGGGTTAAAATCTCAATCTACAGTGGGTAAAATAATTTTTTCACATTTTATCATCCAAGCCTTTGCTGTTATACATTCTATGAGGTACGCATGTTAAAACATTTTTAGAAATTAGAACCCGTTACTATATTTTTCAGATAAAATACGCTATTTTAGCTAAAAGTGAAAAACCTAATTTTTTTTTTTTTTAGTACTGCATCATTGTTCACATTCTAATTTAAAAGTGAACAAAAAAGCTGCATTAATTAAATTCTATTTAAACTTTTTTTATTTTACACTGAACCTTGTTTGGTATCATTGGAAAGGCCATGCTCTGGGCTTTCCAATGATGCCAAACCTGACCCTCTAGCTGCCATTGGGAGATATGGGGGTCCTTTGCATCCCCCCATCTCCTCCATAAATTGTATCTAGGAGTTAATTCCCTAACTGATGTCATTGCGTCTATGCACAATGATGTCAGTGGGCGGGGGGAGACTCTGAAGGCTTGGCTGACATCCAAGATGTCAGCCACCTCCAAGGAGAGAAACGCGATCCAGCGCCTAAAAGGGGTTAAAGCGAGGCATTGATGGAAAGGGCAGACTGTGCCATTTTCAGCTGTGCCTTTTTTTTTCTCCTCTGGCCGTTAGCGATGGGGAGAGGGGTCCAAAGGAGCACCCTCCATGCTCGGGCGGGGGTGTCTGAAACAGATGTCAGTGCGCTGGCCGGGGTACCGGAGGTGTGGCTGACCTCTAAGATGTCAGCCTGCATCAGGAGACCACAGCACTCTTAGCTGCGAAGTAAGGACGCGCTCAGCGCACCGTCTGCATACTGAGCGCGTCCTTCGCAGCCAAGTGGGTGGTATAAATTCACAGTTCTTTTTTACATAGTGTTTTTTTTTTTTTTTTGATCTGCCGAGTCTGGATATAATAATTTTGTATGGGTCGTATAATAATACATGATGAGCAAAACCGGTAAACATGAGCTCAGCACACAGAGGTGAAGGGGTTAAAAGTGGTAACTGTAGCTTGAGCATCCCTTTGACCTCTGGGCTGCGGACAACATGATGAGCGTGAATTGAAATGGGTGTAGTGTCTGTATGGCGCCACTAGTTGGCTCTATTGGCATAGGCAGGAAAATAAAAGGAAATGGACTGTATATAAAAAAACTAAAAATAAGTAGGAGACTCACTGCGTGAGAGGACTGTATTGACCAGAAATAGAATAAAAAAGGATAAAAATTATTATTAAGCAAAAAAATACATATGGAACCACAAAAAAATGTGACATCCGTGAACTTACATAGGATGTGACTTAATAGTAAAATGTGTGCTGCAAGAAAAAAACAAAAACAATAAGCTCAAACAGTGTTAAATGTAATGAACTCTGCAAAAATAGATGATTTGTAGGTAGCTCTAAGGCTAAAACACAATAGATATGGGCTGCACACAATCAGTGAGAAAGGTGCTCTATAAGGCTGGGGTCAGACGAGCGTGATTTCTACGGACTGTACGTCCGTGCAGTACGGACATCGTCAGTACGGATGACGCAGTAGTGGTCACACAGTCCGTTTTTTCACTGAAGTTATTTTTGACGGATGTAGGAGGGAAAAATAAATTACAATGAAAAAACATTCTGTCCGTCAAAAATGCTGGACGTATAAATGCAGTCCGTCTGACCACGTTCCATCACTCACACACAAAGCTATGCAGACGTTGTGGACGCAGCGCACTCCGCACGTCCGTTCTAGCAGTATTACGTTCTTGCCTAACCTGCGTCCATTTGCCGCGGCCGTTGTGCGTCCGCAGTTCAGTGCGGACGTACTTCATGTGTTAGGCTCCAATGGACTTTCTTTCATGCTATCACGGACGTACTTTTAGGCGCAATCACGGACGTGAACACTACGCTCGTCTGACACCAGCCTAAAAGGCTTGGTAATTTGTCCAGATGCTGGAAATAAGGCACAGTGCTTGATCCTTGTGCTGCAGTTAAAATACTAAGCAAAATACAATAAATAAGTGCAAAAAAAAGTCCATAAAAACGAATAAAACAAAGGTGAAAAAATGAAGTGAACAAAATTAAAAATGGAATAAAAGATAGTGTGTATAAAAATAGTCCATACATAAAAAGAAAAAAAAAGCTGTTTATACTGGCCAGATTCGAGATGCAGCAGCCGGGGTGTCCAAACAAACGGCAAATCCAGATATACTCACATATTCTGGTGCTGATTTAAATAAATGAGCACCAAACAGAAGGCAGATCGGTGGATTTAAATCAAGGGGCACCGATTTCCCCAACCTCAGGTCCACAAGGCAGGAAACCAGATCCTTAGAAATATCTATTCAGGATGCCGAAGGAATAAATCACCCAGGATCATACAGGGTGGAAATTCACAATCGGTTTTATTAAAACAATAAATAAATACACCGCAAACGCGTTTCGCTAGAAGTAGCTTCATCAGTGGGTGTAATGTTGTACTGTTATGATTACACCCACTGATGAAGCTACTTCTAGCGAAACGCGTTTGCGGTGTATTTTATTTATTGTTTTAATAAAACCGATTGTGAATTTCCACCCTGTATGATCCTGGGTGATTTATTCCTTCGGCATCCTGAATAGATATTTCTAAGGATCTGGTTTCCTGCCTTGTGGACCTGAGGTTGGGGAATCGGTGCCCCTTGATTTAAATCCACCGATCTGCCTTCTGTTTGGTGCTCATTTATTTAAATCGGCACCAGAATATGTGCGTATATCTCCTGTTTTTTCACTCCTATCTGGGACGATACAGTCTGCACTTAATTCTCCCTTCCATTTTTTTCCCCCTTTTTTTCTTCCACCTCCATCAACTGTTTCATTGAGGACTCGATCCCTGGCTGAATATCTTTTATTGAAACCGAAGATTGTGAGTGCTAGCGCCGGACACCAGCTCTGTAACCTGCAACATGATGAGCGTGTTCTCTTTCCCGCTAGGATGTGGAGGACGCGCTCAGCGTTTGATGGCTCGGCGCAGATCATGGACTTCTACAGGGGGCTGACATCCTGGTTGTCATCCTTGCCTGCGGGACCTCCCTTCTTCCACTGACCTCATCATGCATTGGCGCAATGTCAGAAACAGGACTACCCCCTACCTGGCAGCGGATTCCCTATAATGGAGAAATATGGGTCCTTTGGATATATACAGGGTTATTCAGAGAAAGGTGAAACTCTGGAGAGCTTTTGGAGAAGTGAAAATTCTAGGTTAAAAAGTGCGATAAATGGGAGCATTTTTCTGGTTTGGCTATTTTGACCTATTATTTTCACTTCTCCAGAGTTTCACCTTTCTCTGAATAACACTTATAATTTGTCTGGGACCTATAATAAAACACAGCGAAAAGTGGAGTGTGCAGAGTAAATAGAGCATAAATGGATCACTACCTATCTACACTCCACTTTTTATTGCTCCTGATGACGCTGTGTTTTATAGTGAAATGCGTAAAGCTTTATTCTTATTTCTTCTGTGCATTCTCTATAGCAAATGGCTCCTCAGCCTTGCCTTTCAAATCACTATTTAAACCATGGTCTATGAGCCATAGAACATGTTTCATTTATTAGTGTGCCTGTAGATTAGCACGTCTTGCAACAAACTACTATTTGGTGTTCTTATCAGGACTTTTTCCTGAACCACGGTGCGCATGGCACCTATTTTCTTTATCAGTTGTTAAGCTGTCTGTCCTTTTATCATCTGTATTGTGCTTCCTTTGATGCACTTTTTATTCTGATCGCTTGAAGTAAGCCTAAAGTTACGTTTTATTTTTTTGGTACTCTTCTCTCAGCCCTCCATTTACGTTCTACATTAACTATAGGGGTTCCACCCCCCCCCCCCATCCATTTGTGATGGCTGTGACAACTTACACGGGATTTCCCTTGTTTCTTTTTTACCTTTGGTTGCATTCCCGGTCTTGAACACCCATGTTGTCTATACATACCTGTTTGTATAATAAAACATGATTTGAACACATTTTAAGCCCTTAACACTGGGGACCTCCTGGCAACAAGGTGTCTCAATGCCACACAGGCTCTGAAGCCCTCCTTTGGTTGAGTTCAGGCAGTCGTGCGCAGTCAAAGACAGGATTCGCACAGGAGAAGCGTGTCTAAGGAGTCAGCTAAAGCATGCTATGCCGGCATGTGGTATTTAGACCTTCCTGCTGCGAGGGTGGCTTGGCACACCCCACAGGGGCAAGGGATTAAACATGGTGAGCTCAAAATGAGTTTAGCACTTGGAGGTGAAATTGGTTTACCAATGAAGGGGTTAAACCTACAGACTGTCTTATTACAAATTTGTCAGTGGAACAATTGACAATACATCATTCTTGATACCAGGCCTATGATACTCTAAATGACATTGCTTTTCATGTGTGGAAATAATTGTTTTGTGATTTAATGTAACATTTTACAGCTGCTAACCAATTTTTCTCTCTTTTTATGCATTGAATTCTGGACCAAACCTTCCTGCACCTGTTATCCGGTGAGTAATGCGACCGCGTGTGAGATGCTCACAAGACGATCCCGAGTGTTTTCTAAGATTCGCATTACTGCATTAACGGGATTATATGATTAATACAAAGGATGCATATTGTTTATGCTCACCGCTTTCAACAGAACCCGGAGTCCGGATTATGTTTCACATGTTAAGGTTGGCTCGCCTGCGTTCTAAGGAGGTTAATATATAAAAATGTTTTTACTAACTGCTCGCACCAAATTTGTTCATAATGAGAAAAAAAAAAAACCTGGTAAATTTGTACAACAGAATTTTAAAACTAAATTATTACTTGAGGTCAGGGCTGCCATCAGAAATCTTGGGGCCCCTTATTGAACCACTGGCCAGGCCCCCTTTTCCGCAGCTGCCAATTTCCATAATCTAATTGAAAATATAAATTTTGCCCCCTCTTCTGCTCCCCTTATTTTACAGAGAGTGGGCTAGATCCTTGGTGGTTCAATCAGGGGATTAGAAGTGTGTCCTGTTGGAGAGCATTCGATCTACACTTCTACCTTGTGCAGACCATAGTGATTGCTTCCTCCGTGAGGTGTAGGAGCGTTCTGACCAGCCCCCGTTGCTGCAGCCCACTGGGAAATGTCTTGGTATTCTAGTCCAGTCCTGTGTCACATGGCAGACCCTTACATCAGTGACATTTGGCCAAGCTGCATAGGTTTTGACAGATCCCCTTGTGACTTCATTTTTTAAACTAATAGTTTTGTATTTCTGCTTTTGTGTAAGCACGGCTATACTGATATTTGCATTACAACTTCCTGTGATTTTTGTAAAATAATTTTTTTAATATCGGGATCTACTAGGGTATATGGATTTTATATCAAGCTGGTCAAGTTGTCATTTTATTAAGGATGCTGTCTGAAACAACATGAGCTTCTAAGACCGGGGTCAGCAACATTGGCCACCCAGATGTTTTGCAACTACATCACCCATTATGCTTAATCATTCATTAGGTAGACTGAGACTCATGGGAAATGTGGTTCCAAAACATCTGGAAGACCAAATTTGCTGAATCCTTATCTAAGATTTGATCTCATTTTATCTTTCATACTTACCCACCATGTTGGTGGCTCCCCTAATCACATGGTCAATTAAAGGGAAACTCTAGCCAGGACGACCGTTCAATATAATTTGAGTGGTCAGTGACCTCACCCCTCCCATGGAGGTTCGGGGGGGGGTTAATCCCCCCCCTCCTACTCCGAGTGCAAGGGTATAACTCTGTCCAGAAGTGCTGACTTCGGCTTCATGATGAGCAGGGTTCTCTTTGAGACTGCTCTGGTCTATGCTTTCTATTTGAGAGCCATTCAAATGGCTGCTCGAGTGTCCAGTCTCCCTGGGGTCACAAGACTGTTGCGACTCACAGGAAGCCGACAGCATATTATGTCTGGAGAAGGCTCTCCTTACGAGGCTCTTTGAAATCATCTTTATTCCCTTACTCTGTCCATGCCCACTCACTCTGGTGCACTGTGACGAAGGTTCATGTTAGAGATGCTGGCTTGTCAAGTTACACCTATATATTTAGAAATTTCTCCTGGTCCCATTAGAGTCTGACACACTATGGGGAGGCATATTTGTAAATAGGTGGCACATGTTGTGTTGTATCTACCCAAAAATGCAATATGTGACAAAGAATAAAAAAGGCCTTCAAAACAGAATTAAATTTATATTGGTAAGTCTAGCATTTAGATAACAAGATGTCACAAGTATAAACTAATCTCTTTTAGTAAATTTACCTTCTAATTCACATTAAATCCTTTAAATACCTTGCACTCCAAATTTACAATACAAAATACCACTTTCAAGGACTCCATTGTGGAATTACCTAAAGCTTTGTAAATGCCTTGGTCTTCAAAACGTTTTGTATCAGGGACCCTATACTTACAGAGGATATAGCCGATATGTATTATTCAACTGATTTTTTTTTTATGTTTAACGCTCATCTGACTTGTGTTCAAACAAATCTCATCATACACACATCCCTTGCAAACAACCTAGTGACCCTTGACTTACAAAACCCACATGTAGACACAAAGGTATAAATCTAGAAAAGCACAGTGATCTGATCATCACTGTATACATACAGGGGCAAGAAAAAGTGTGCAAACCCTTTTGAAATTTTGTTTTCTGCATGAATAGGTCATAAAATGTCATCAAATTTACAAGGTATAGACAAACAAGATATGCTAGATATATACGAAGTCTTCCCTGCAGCGTTAGATTTGGACCTTGCAAAACTCGTCAGCTCAGCCATGTTTTTAGGATGTCTAATGTCAACAACCCTTTTGATGTCATTCCACAGCATCTCTATGGGATTACGTTCTGGGCCACTCCAATAGGTGCATTTTTTTTCTTTTATAAAAGCTATTTTCTAGTGTATTTCGTTGTTTAGGCTTATTGTCCTGCTGCATCACCCAACTTCTACTGAGCTACAGCTGCTGCACTGCCACAATGATGATAATCTGCAGGATATTTTGATAAGCTCGGGAACTCCTTTTTTCCCCTTGATGATGGCAATTGGTCCAGATTTCAAATCGCGATGTTCCCTGCACCGTATTTAGCCGTTGGATTAATGTTTTTATGTTGGTACGCCATGCCCTTTTCGTGCCATACATTGTGTTGCATGCTCTTTCCAAACAACTCTGCCTTACTTTCAGCAGTCCACAAAATATTTTTCCGGTAGCATTGTGGAAAGCAGTGACTTTCCTTGCGGTGTCCTGCCATGGACACTATATGTGTTCAATGTTTTCTGTATTAGAGACTCCTGAACAGAGATGATACCCGGTTCCATCAATTTTCTTTAAGTCTTTAGCTGTCACTTTTTAGGTTTTGTTTTTTTCCTCACTGAGAATTGTGTGACGTCTCCTCCGACCTTGGCTGGACAGCCACTTCTAGCCTCAATACTAAATCATCTCAGTTTTTATAGACCTCTTTTGTCTTGACATCGGACAGATGAATATATAAGCTCTTAGAGAGGCGGCACACGAGCATACTGTACTGCCTTTTTTACGGATGCACTTTTTGACGGAAGATAGTGAGTACTGCATAAAGTGCGTCCGTAACGTCTGATGTCTCCACACCCTAGGATAATACATGGCAGGATTGTTTCTGTGTCCGTTTAGCTTTTTCACGTCAATGTTATTTTTGTGTCCGTTGCTATGTTTTGCCCGTCCGTGGACAAGCGCGCAGGTGCTTTGTGTGGTGTATTTAATTGACTCCTTTTATAAAGCTACGACGGACGGCTAACAGTGCGGTCAGACGGACACAAAATGTTTGCTCGCGTGCTGCCAGCCTTAGAGATCACTTTTTGTAACTTTTTTCCAACTTATACTCTGAATATTTGTCACGCCTCACTGGCCGCCGCTCCCGTCCCCGCATGGTCGCGTGTACTTCCTCCGGATCCGCGGGCTCCCGAGCCGCCTCTCCTCGGAATCGTCAGGGTCCTCGGTCCGCGGGTCCTTCAGTCCGGATGGCTGCTCCCCGTCGGCGGCGTCCCCTGGCCATCATGGCGTGGCGTTCCGCCGTCCATGCGGCCGTCGAATGCCGCGTGGGACACCAGTCAAACGGAGCTGGCCAAGATGGCGCCCGGGGGCGGATCGAGACCTCCATGGTCAGAAGGGGGAGGAGTCGGAGCTCTGCAATCTGATCTCCAGCAGGATATAGGGGAGGCGGTGCCCAGTGGAGGCGTGTCCACCTCCATCCTGTCCACTATATAAGACCGGTGAACGCTCTCTGACATCGCTTCACAATTGTTTCCTCTCCGGTTGAAACAAGAGCTCCTCAACTTCTCTGTATCCAGTGCAATTCTTACGACTTGTCCTGATATTTCTCAACGCTACCCGTGTATCTCAGGCATCCTAAGATTCCTCTAATTGGGTTCTTACTCGGTCCCATACCATTATGGACGTGACAGATTGTGAAGCCACAACTGAACCCACGGATCTCATGGGTGCCTTCGTTACCCTCACCCGGCAGGTATCCTCTCTCACTCGTTCCGTCCAGGAACTACGAATGGAACAAAGGGATCTCCAGACCCAGATGCACAACACCGCAGCACCCCCACCTTATCCTACGCCCAGCATGCACGCCAAAGCAACAGACCTGATGAAAATTCCCAGGTTCCTGAACCCAACGTTCTCCTACCTGAACGCTTCTGTGGTAATCGTGCTGGTTTTGACACGTTCCTACTAGACTGCCACCTGTTGTTTTCCTTGAAGCCTCGCACCTACGCTTCCGATTACATAAAGGTCCGTACTGTCATATCTCTGATGGGAGGTGAGCCTAAGAAGTGGGCCTATACGTTATTAAATATGCAAGACCCTGTTTTGGACTCTTGGATAACATTCGCCGAGGCCCTTGAGTCAATGTATAAAGACCCCAACAAACAATCCACCGCCCAAAGTGCTATACGAGCCCTAAGACAAGGCCGTAGACCTGTGGAGGAATACATAACGGACTTCCGCCACTACGCCCATGACACCTGTTGGAACGAAACAGCCCTTATCGACCAATTTCGCATGGGTCTCTCAGAACCCCTCAAAGATGAATTGGCACGCGTTGGTATACCACCCACTCTTGAAGGGATAACTCTCTTCTGTATCCAGATGGATCGTCGTCTTAGGGAACGCCGTCTCGAACGGCTCAATACCCCTACTCAAGTGAGTACCAATCGTTCCTCTTCCTCCACTGTACTCCCTCCTATTACGTCTAGGACCTCAGTCCCTACGACTCCGTCTGAACCTCCATCGGACCCTATGCAAATCGGTCTCGTCGATGGCCGTTTACCGCAAGCGGAACGAGAAAGGCGCAGACGATTACGTCTATGCATGTATTGTGGAGGGGTCAACCATCAAGCCCGTACCTGTCCGGTGAGACCGACGAGGTAAACCTCATCACGTCATCTCTCCCCTTACGGCTCTGAAGTCCTCTGTCTCACCACTACTAATGATCTCCATCTTATTACAGTGGCAACAGATGAGGATTCCCCTCCAGGCCATGGTGGACTCAGGGGCTAGCGGATGCTTCATTGATACGTGATGCTGGATCTCCGGGGTTGTATCGGCATTCCTTTTACATAATAAAAACGCACCTATTGAAATTCAACTGGTTGATGGGTCTCCTTTTAAATCAGGGCCGATCACTACGGAGTCCGCCTTGTTACAGATGTATACCGGTACAAATCATTTAGAAGAGATTTGCTTTGATATCGTATCATCTCCCATATTTCCTGTAATTCTTGGCTTACCCTGGCTACGTAAACATGACCCCTACATTCAATGGTCTACAGCCAAGATCTCTTTTTGCTCACTGTATTGTAAAAAAAAAAATGTCTTCAGGCCTCTCATACCGTTAACCCCATACTGGATACCAACATGGTACGTCTAGGAGTGCAGTTACCACAAATATACCAAGCTTTTTCCGACGTATTCGATGAAAAAGGAGTTGCAACCTTACCACCTAAACGCCCCTACGACTGCCCTATTGATCTATTGCCTGGTGCAGTCATACCCTACGGTCGTTGATATCCTCTTTCAGAACCTCAAAGGATTCCTCCGTCCCTCTACTTCCCCTGCCAGAGCAGGGATATTTTTTGTTAAAAAGAAAGATGGGGGCCTGCGTCCCTGCATAGATCATCGACAACTGAATGCTATAACAATAAAGAACCGATATCCTCTACCCCTCATCCCTGAATTGTTAGAACGACTAAAAACAGCTCAAGTTTATACTAAACTGGATCTCCGGGGTGCCTACAACCTGGTGAGAATGCGTCATGGTGATGCATGGAAAACCGCTTTTCGGTCACGCTATGGCCACTTCGAACACACCGTCATGCCATATGGGTTGTGCAACGCCCCTGCTACCTTTCAACATTTGGTAAACAATATTTTACGAAACTACTTGGATCATTTCGTTATAGCATATCTAGACGATATTCTCATCTTTTCCCCCCTCTTTTATCTGAACACCGTCGTCATATGACCACGGTATTACAACGTTTACGAGACCACCATCTGTTTGCCAAGCTCGATAAATGTGTCTTCGAGACAACCAAAATCTCCTTTTTTAGGATTTATCATATCTCCGGGATTAATAGAAATGGATCCTCAAAAAATACAAGCAATCCATACCTGGCCCATCCCCAGGACAAAAAAGGAAGTACAAAGATTCACCGGCTTCGCCAATTTTTACCGTCGGTTTATTAAACGCTTCTCTGACATCATCCATCCATTAACGCATCTCACGAAACCGTTGGTCCCCTTTCACTGGACTCCTCAAACCCAAAAGGCGTTCAATACACTTCAAGAGTGCTTCACTACAGCACCTGTCCTGACCCTACCAAAACCCCAATTTCCATTCTTCGTGGAGGTTGATGCCTCCGTGATCGCCACAGGAGCAGTGTTGTCTCAACGCAGCCCCGACAATCTCTTACATCCGATAGCCTATTACTCCAAGAAATTAAGCAGCTCTCAACAGAACTACGACATCACGGATAAAGAACTCCTTGCCATAAAAAGGGCCTTCGAAGAATGGCGCCATTTGCTTGAGGGCGCAACGCATCCAGTGACGGTTCTAACTGATCACAAAAACCTCGAATACCTCCAATCCGCTAAACAACTACGACCAAGACAAGCACGATGGGCCCTATTCTTCAACCGCTTTACTTTCCATATAACGTATCTACCCGGCTCAAAAAATGGGAAAGCCGATGCCCTCTCCAGAAGATACAACGATGCACCTACAACTCCACCACCCACCATCCTAAAGGAAGAACATTTCCTCGGGACTATGCAACCACTCCATGAAAAAATAAAACGATTAACTGCCGACACATCTCTTCCTGTTACACCCGAAGGTGTTCATATAAGAAAAGGACGGATATTTGTACCCGAAAAAGCCAGACTAGACGCCCTATACCAATGCCATGACTCTTTATTATCCGGACATCCAGGAATATCCAAAACCCTACACACACTCTCAAACGTCAGTTTTGGTGGCCATCAATGACTGACATGGTAACACAGTACGTCAACTCTTGCACTGTTTGTCAAAGAAACAAGAATCCCCGTACCAGACCTATGGGACTTCTCCTCCCTCTACCCATTCCGACACGTCCATGGTCCCGCATCTCCACCGACTTCATTGTCGATCTACCTCCTTCTCGACAACATACTTCCATCCTGGTAGTAGTGGATCACCTGACCAAAATGGCACACTTTATCCCTGCCAAAGGAGTTCCTACAGCCAAAGAAACCGCATCCTTGTTCTTCCATCACATTTTCCGATTACATGGCATCCCTGATTCCATAACGTCGGATCGGGGTACACAATTCACCGCTAAATTCTGGAAAGCCTTCTGTTCCATTCTCCACATCTCTGGTAACCTCTCCTCCGCATATCATCCACAATCCAACGGCCAATCGGAGAAGACCAACCAGATACTCGAACAATTTCTACGCTGCTTCTCCACCCACCTACAGGACGATTGGATTACTTTACTTCCATCCGCTGAATTCGCATACAATTCACACACCCATGAATCAATTAAGACATCCCCTTTCTTCGCTAATTATGGATACCATCCCACGTTTATTTCGAATCTACCCCTCTCTTCATCTGTACCGGATACTACCACCCATGTCGCTAATCTACAACAAGGATTCCGTATCGCCAAAGACAACCTTCTAAAGGCTCAAACCAGATACAAACTCCGTCACCTTCCCCCGATTATCAAGTCGGAGATTACGTCCTTTTATCGACAGCTCATCTGAAGCTCTCCTGCCCGTCCAAGAATCTGGGTCCTCGATATCTTGGCCCCTTCCAGGTCCTTTCCGTCATCAACCCGGTGGCTCTCAAACTCACCTTGCCGCCCTCACTCCGTATTCATCCTGTAGTTCACGTCTCCCTGTTGAAACCGTGGACCCCTGATCCTTTCGCTGACAGAACCCCGTCACCGCCCCCCCGTCCTAGTAGACGAAGACCTGGAATATGAAGTTGCTGAGATCCTCGATTCCCGTATTCACCGTGGTCGCCTCCAGTACCTAGTGGACTGGAAGGGATACGGCCCCGAGGAGCGTTCCTGGGAACCTGCCTCTCAGGTACACGCCCCTGACCTGCTTCGCACCTTCCACGGGGCGCATCCCTCGAGGCCTGGTCCTGTTCGCGCCCGGAGGTCGCTCCTTCTGGGGGGGTGATGTCAAGGCTCACTGGCCGCCGCTCCCGTCCCTGCATGGTCGCGGGTACTCCCTCTGGATCCGCGGGGTCCTCGGTCCTTCGGTCCGGATGGCCGTTCCCCGTCGGCGGCATCCCCTGGCCATCATGGCGTGGCGTTCCGCCACCCATGCGGCCGTCGACCGCCGCGTGGGACGCCAGTCAAACGGAACTGGCCAAGATGGCGCCCAGGGGCGGATCGAGACCTCCATGGTCAGAAGGGGGAGGAGTCGGAGCTCTGCAATCTGATCTCCAGCAGGACATAGGGGAGGCGGTGCCCAGAGTGGAGGCGTGTCCACCTCCACCCTGTCCACTATATAAGACCGGTGAACGCTCTCTGACATCGCTTCACAATTGTTTCCTCTCCGGTTGAAACGAGCTCCTCAACTTCTCTGTATCCAGTGCAATTCTTACGACTTGTCCTGATATTTCTCAACGCTACCCGTGTATCTCAGGCATCCTAAGATTCCCTCTAATTGGGTTCTTACTCGGTCCCATACCATTATGGACGTGACAATATTTGACTATATTCAAAAGAAACCATAACACTACAGTAATTTGTGTTTATAGGTTAAAACCTAGTGTTGATTTTCTGTAACCTAAAACTTTGTTTTACATTCACCGAAGACCAATTTATGTGTAGATGCAGTCTTTTTATAAAGCGTGCAGTGAGTGCACACTTCACATATATTTTCTTGGTACTGCATTAATGGAATACTCCTTTGTTAAAATGGGACAGGGGCACCATTGGCGTTAACTAACCCTAATAGTGAGTATAACACCTTCATTCCAGTACCAGGCTCTGTGCTGCTCTGGGAATTTACAAGCTGAGGCTTCCAAATGAAACAGGAGGAGATTGTACCTCCAGCGGAAGGGAGGGGACACTTAATTCACTGTGACCATTTAATTTGCAATGCATGGTCAAAGTGCTCAGTGTCGCTATAAACATCATATTTTATGTGATGTCATCTTCTGCAACATCCCTAAAGATGCAAGGCAAGTGCATGCACACTTGTAAATATTTCCAGAGTTGGCAGGACTGGAGACGGGATTAATTTGGATCAACAAAGGAACTAGTGGGAACAGAGAAGGGAGAGATTTGCAGCAGAAGGGGACATCAGACTATATGCACCACATATGGTATTGTAGGATGGGAAGAGTCCTCTTAATCTGCATTGAACAGTCAGAACTCTTCCCGATTCATACTAAAGGGCGTGAAAATACTGCTGTCTTCGAATATGGCACGGTCACTAGAATATGAATTTTCAAAAAACCCGTAGGATCCAATCGCTGTTCTGTGTAGATTTTTGCTGAATAATTCAGAAGCCTAGGATCAGAAATAAACTTTTTAGGAGCCCATGACTACATTGCCCCTGTATCTGTCAAGTGCTTCACTCACACAAACTTAATCTCAAAGAGCTGCCATGTGTTCTGTAAATTACAGCTTGGTTATAGCCGCCATTGTAACAAATGGTTTCATACACCATAAATTAAATCTGCAGGGTCGATTTTGTGTTTTCAGCTTTCTGAAGCAAATGTTCTTCCGAGTGCTGAAAGATTCAACTAGCAAACCTTCAAGTGTGTGTGTAATAATAAATATACATACATACATACACATTACAATGAAACAATCCAAATGAATTTGAAGTGCAGACTTTCTGCTTTTATTCAAGTGGTTGAACATAAATATAAAGTACAAATTTTAGGAACTGCAACTATTTTTACAGTCGTCCCCCCCCCCCCATTTTCAGGGGCTCAAATGTAATTGGACAAATGGATATAATGTTCATTTTCTAATATTTTGTTGAGCATCCTTTACTGGCAATGACTGAGCGAAGTCTGGAACCCACGGACATTAACAAAGACTTGGTTTCCTCCTTTCTGATGCTTTGCCAGCAGGGCAGTCACCAGAAATGATGGGGCCCCTTACTGAACCTCAAGATTGGAACCCCCCCCCGTAAACTTCCTCAACCTTTTAAGTTTTTCGCCCCCTTCCTAAACAAAAAAAAATGACCATAACACAGTTCCACAGCAATAAAACTCACAGCAATGTGCGGTGTTTATGAGCATATCACAGCTCCACAGCAATAAAATTCACAGTAATGTGCTGTCTGTATGATGGCCTTTGGGTCTGGCTGGGCCCTGGGAGTCTGGCTGGACCTTTTGGGGTCTGGCTGAATGCTGGGCCCTGGGGGGTCTGGCTGGGCCCTGGCTCACCGCTCCGCCGTCTTCTGTCCCTGTCCTCTGCTCCTCTCTTCCTTTTTTTTCTCTCTTCCTTCCGGGCCCTCTGTAGCAGGCAGCTTCTCGTGTGTGTGTGACGCATGCGTAACACACGTGACTGGAGGGGGCGGCACCAAAGTAGCGTGCTTGGGAGGCCCACGCACGCTGCTTGGCCCGCCCAGCCAGGAAACCGTCAGCTCCGGATTCGGAGTCCAATACCGGAGCAGTTAAAAGGGAGCTGACAGGGCCCTGGCAGGCCGGGCCCCTTACGGCAGCATGGGGCATAATGCCCTGATGGCGGCCCTGTTTGCCAGGCTCTAGCTGCAGCTGTCTTCTGTTGTTCTTTGTGGGTCTTTCTGCCTTTAGTTTTGCATTCAGCGAGTGAAACGCATGCTCAATTTGGTTGAGATGAGGTGATTGACTCCACCATTGCAGAATATTCCACTTCTTTTCCTTCAAAAACTCCTGGATTGCTGTTGCAGTGGGTTTTGGATTATTGCCCATCTGTACCGTGAAGCTCCATCAACTTTGCTGCATTTGACTGGATCTGGGCTGACTGTATATCTCTTAAACACTGCTGAATTCATCCGGCTGCTTCTGTCACATTTTAATATACACCAATGACCTAGTGCCACTGGAAGCCATGCATGCCCATGCCATCACACTGCCTCCACCATGTTTTACAGATGATGTTGTGTGGCTTGGATCATGAGCTGTTCCAAGCCTTCTCCACACTTTCCCCCCTGTCATTCTGGTACAGATTAATCTTGGTTTCATACGTTCAAAGAATGCGTTTCCAGAACTGGTCTGGCTTTTTTAGATTTTGTTTGGCAAAGTCTAATCTGGCTTTTCTATTCTTCAGGTTTATGAATGGTCTGCACCTTGTGGTGAACCCTCTATATTTGCTCTCGTGAAGTCTTCCTTTGGTTGTAGACTTTGATAATGATACGCCCACCTCCTGGGGAGTGTCCTGGCCTTGTGTAGATGTTGTGAATGGGTTTTTCTTTACCATAGAGAGGATCCTGCAATCATCCAACACTGTTGTCTTACGTGGATGTCCAGGCCTTTTTATGTTGCTGAGCTCACCACTGCGTTCATCTTTCTTCAGAATGTACCAAACTGTTGATTTAGCCATGCTTAATGTTGCTGCTATCTCTCTGATGGGTTTGTTTTGTTTTTGAAGCCTTACAATGGCATGTTTCACTTTCATGGACCGCTCCTTTTGAATGCATGATGTAGGTTCACAGCAATAGATTCCCAATGCAAATACCACACTTAAAATCAACCCCATACCTTTCACCTGCTTTAATTGATGAATAAATAAAGGAGTAACCCACACCTTGTCATGAAACAGCTTGTGATTCAACTGTCCAATTACTATTGGTCCCTTGAAAAAGGGGGGGTTGGCTACTCTTAAGAGCTGTTATTCCTAAACCCTTCCTCCAATTTGGATGTACATACCCTCAACTTAAACCTGAGAGTGTGCACGTTCAGCCCATATCCATTATATGACTATAGCTTGAATATGTTTTGCTAATTACCTGAGAAAAAAACTAAAATTGTGCCGGTGTCCAAATATATATGGACCTAACACTAATGTCTCTGCTGAGAAAATGTATTTATCACAACAATAAGATGGATATCACTGGGGGGGTCAGGCCTTCAAACATTAAAGGAAAAGGTCACTTGTTCCTACAGCTTACTAAATCGAATACTGGGCTTAACAAATCTGGAAGCCAGGTAACCTTGGACTCTGAGAATCATCCCTGCGGCAACTACATTTCTATATTCTGCACATCAATATAAAAAGCTATACAGTGCTTCTGAGTTTTCTTTATCACAATTTTTCACATCACAAGATTCAGCAATAAGATAGAAAAACGGTTGCAATAACAGATCATGACGGTGGGAATAATGGTAGGTTAGAATGGTTGCATAGGCATCAAATACTGTGAAGGTGTTAACCAAGCAGGCTGATGAGCACTACGGGATCAGCTCTGCAGTCGAGGATGTGAGAGTGTAACAGCAAAGGAATGGACGGGAGAGATATAAAAAAAACCATCGCACAAAAACAGACTACAAAAGGACAAGATGTGGGAAGAAGGGGAACAGATCAGACCCGTCTAAAGCGAGCCATACTCCGGGAAGCATTAGTCCTCTGCCAACATGTGAAGCAGGTCATTTAGGAAGGGGAAGCGCTGGTGTCACCAACCAATAGAACCACGTTTGCGTGAAACGCTCTCTGTCACCACTATAGTCTCCTCAGTGGCACATAGCCAATTTACTTTTTCTAATAGCTCAACTCGGGAACGTCAGTGGACCAGGTGTTTCGCACAAAACAGAATGCGAAGTAGCAGGGATCCCTCCAGAGTTTTAATAGAGGCATCGTTATGTAGTAGCAGAAAAACCGACGCCTGACACAGCAGATCAAAATCACATTTTGTCCTGTATGATGTCCCCACTATCTGCCAGTACGGTTCCAGGATCGGACAGGACCACCATATGTGAAGGTATGTGCCAGTGTACAAAAAGTCTCTCCAGCACTCAGTGGTGGGGGTGAGCTCCAATACGTAAGAGGAGGTAAGGAGAGCAATGTCAAAATGTATAAAGTTTAAACCTCTCGGTAATGGTCATAATCGGGGATCCAGAATAGATCCGAGACAAGGATTTAGTCCAGTTGTCTTGAGGGATCACTTTCCCCAATTCTCTTACCCATCCTTCCACATAACCCAGGACGTACTTGAAAACGAGAGAAATCTCAATGTATCCTTCCTGGTAAAATCCTTTATAAATAAATAAATATAAGAGGGGACCTCTGGACTGACCAGTTGCAGCAGATGGTAAAGTGTAGATATGCTGCAAGCAAAGGGCAAACCCAGGTCAGTGAAACCCTTCAAAGGATGTGAGCGGACATGTTAGACTAATGTTGGATTTGGTAGTAGTTGAAGCGGTCCAAAAAAGGTAGGTGAGTGACCAGGCAAATTGGCCAAATTCGGGAAAAGGACCATCTCGAAGAACATTCGAAAAAAGTGACTCGAACCCGATGTGAACAAAATTCGGGTTATGAACCAGAGGAAGTAGGGGTGAGGGTGCCGAGGAAAGTGCAAAGCACACTCTGAGATGGTGCCAAAGACGCAGAGACATGTGTATTGGAGAATTCCTAAATCCAGACTATAGAAGAAAGACAAGCAGTTAATAATCAAGATGAGGTGAAGTCAGCCGTGTATTAATCACCTTTTAATAGCACTGTTTCTTCAAATAATACAGTGGATATTCAAACATGAATATCTAGTCACGGAAGAAACAGTGTATAGCTGAGATTGCTAGACCTACAGCGCTGAGACGTAACTTTTACTAGTAAATCAAAATACTGTTGCGCATGAAAAAGCAGGCAAAAATGCACACAACAAAAAATGAATAAAATGATTGATTGCTCAATTGGTGCGTGCCCTGTTGATGAGTCTGTCCCTTGGGATCTTTTAGATGTGGTCCCGGTGAGGATGGTCCCTACAACATGGGTATCAACAGACAAAGCGTGCACACACAGATCCCTGTAGGAAGGAGGGGGGAAAAAAAGGGCAGTTCTGTGTAGGGGAAAGAATAGAGGGGTGATGGATGCACATATAGTGGATCACCCTCTTAAGGATCCCAGCAACCTAAAGTGGTCCTCAAAGAAACCCTATGACATGTAGACATAACACCATACAAAACCCTAATGTTTTATCCTGCAGTGATAAACAACAGTTATTGGCTCCTATACAAGGAGATCAAGGGTCTGAGATCAAATAATTAAAATGAGAGTCCTGCCAGTTAGCTCTACGCGTTTCGCACGGTTTGCGTCATCAGGAGCTTGGTGGCAGCGTGCTAGCAGGCCGAGAGATAAAGACTCAAGTTGGACCCATTGGATTCAATGTAACTTATCTTAAGCTTTTTCCTGAAAATGGAAAAAAAAAATTTTTAGAACCTTTTTTGTATTTTGACACCTTTTCTAATACATTCTTATTGGTTTAAACACCTAGACTTTTTTTGCAGTTTGGTGGAATTTGCCAACTTTTTCGTGGGGTTTTGGCGTGTTCCTCTTCGGACTATGGCGATCAGTAGTGAATTAATCAAAACAGAATCACGTAACTGAAGAGCACTGAAATAAATTTTGGTGATTTGTGAATAACCGCTTGTGTTTTGCCAGATACAATGGATAGCAATGGACACCCCTATTAAAATGTCAGGTTTCTGTGATGTAAAAAAATGAGGCAAAGATAAATAACCTCAGAACTTTTCCCACCTTTTTAGGCCAGTCTCAGATGAGCACACTATGTGCGCCCGTACTGACATGTCTTCCTACGCCCGTTGCAGTGTTGTGACATTTCAACGGGGCCTACCACACGCTGTAGCGTGCACACAGATTGCGTGAGCTACAATGGACATGCTGAAAGCCTCCCTGTCAAAACAATACGACGTGTGTTCGGGGCTGCAAAGTGGGATCCTCCATAGGAGGATCATGCCTTGCATCGCTGAGCGCAGTAACTGCGCTCAGCGATGTGGCCACACGGGTGTCAGAGTGGAAGGAACGTCCACTCTCAGACGTTCCTTCCGCTTTGAAAAATGCTCGTCTGACACTGGCCTTAATGTGACCTATAAACTGTATAACGCAATTGAAAAACAAACTGAAATATTGTAGGTGGAGGGAGGAAAAATAAAAAATAATATGGTTGCATAAGCGTCCACACCCTCTTATAACTGTGGATGTAGCTGTGTTCAGAATTAAGCAATCACATTAAAAATCATGTTATATAGGAGTCAGTACACATCTGTCATTTAACATGTCTCTGATTAACCCCAAATAAATTTTAGCTGTTCTAGTAGGTCTTTCCTGACATTTTCTTAGTTGCGTCCTACAGCAAAAGCCATGGTCCGCAGAGAGCTTCCAAAGCATCAGAGGTGGTTCCCAACCGCTGTCCTCAAGTACCCCCTAACAGGCCAGATTCTTCAGATATCTGAAGCATAGCACAGGTGATATGATTTGCTGCTCAGTGATTGCAGGATTCAGTCTGCATTAACCCAAAATCTGGCCTGTTAGGGGTACTTGAGGACCACGGTTGGGAATCACTGTATCCATGGAACAAAGTGAAGACGGTTATCAAATGGAGAAAATATGGCGTAACAGTGACATTACCAAGAACTGGACATCTCTCCAAATGTGATGACAAGACAAGAAGAAAAATGGTCAAGGAGGCTGCCAAGAGGCCTACAGCAACATAAAAGGAGCTGCAGGAAAATCTGGAAAGTACGGGCTGTGTGGTACATGTGACAACAATCTCCCGTATTCTTTATATGTCTGGGCTATGGGGTAGAGTGGCAAGACCGAAGCTGCTTCTTACAAAGAAAAACATCCAAGCCTGACAATTTTTGCAAAAACACATCTGAAGTCTCCAAATCGCATGTGGGAAAATGTTTTGGTTGAACATTTTGGCCATAAACCTCATCAAAAGAACACCATACCCACAGTGAAGCATGGTGGTGGCAGCACTACCCCCCCCCCCCCTACAGATGGAAAATGGTCCAATGCCTTTCTACAGAGCCACCCAATCCGGGAGGCTCTTAGACATGTGAGTAGTCATTTTAATGAAACCACGTTATTAAGGTGCCCATGTGGTGGTGTGTTATGTTTTCATTTCAAGGTATATAAGCAACAGATTGAAAAAACATCATTCCCATCTGCCACCAGTATTCCGTTGATGGGAGGAGCCCCACATAGAGGCTCACAAGTGATTACAACGAGCCTATGGGCTCTCGATTTGTGAGTGGTGCCTTTTTAGGCTAGGGTCAAATGAACGCATTATTCGCAGCAACCGTCAAAAAGTGCGTCCGAACACACTGACGTATTTTTTTCACGGAATGCGCGAAAACGGTCAGACGACGCACATTTTCGTGCGTGATTTTTTTTTTACGGATTGTCAATAAACCACTTCTTGCATCTGGACGTTATGTAGGCTGGACATTAGCAGCGTCTGACATCTAATCACGCACATATGCCGCTGCAGCGCACTCTGTACGTCAGTACTAGCGGTTCTGCATTCTCGAAAAAATGCGTTCATTTTCCACTTGCGTTGCGCGGCCGTACTTTCGTGCGGCCGTACTTCGTATATTGGCTGTCATTGCCCGCTACTGCGGCCGTGATTAAGTGCGCCTAAACGAATGTTAAAAATGCGTTAGTCTGACCCCAGCCTTATAGACTGATTTTTTTTTTCTTTTTTTCTAGGTGACCAGCATATTGCGCAATTGGTGTTTGTTTTTTTCTTATAGGAACTAGGACTCAAAGACTTTCTGGACTTAATCCAAGTCGCCTCCTTATTATACCGTACATAGAGGGAAGACCACTCACCACTGTGGTATATTGTTCTGATTGTGTGTGCTCCCAGTATATGTGGTCTTATCTTTTTATATGCAATTGGGTGAGGGCTACATCTTGGTGAGCTGCACATTCTTAAAAATTCATTCATTGGCTTAATTGTTCAATCGTCGAAACGGTATCGAGCGCCAAACACATACCTATCATATAGGTAAACACTGATAAACTGTAGTCTCTTTGGGTAGGAGTCTAAAGGTCTGCAATTATTTATTGCTCTTTTTTTTTTACATCACAGAAACCCTGACATTTTAACAGGGTGTGTGTGTAAACTTTTGCAATCCATGGTGTCTGCTGTGCTGCTGGACTTGTAATTTCCAATGGGTTTCATTATTCTACAGCACATGC
Source organism: Leptobrachium leishanense (assembly GCA_009667805.1). Lineage (NCBI taxonomy): Eukaryota > Metazoa > Chordata > Amphibia > Anura > Megophryidae > Leptobrachium > Leptobrachium leishanense. The sequence continues at coordinate 199,994,324 of CM019064.1, forward strand.
ACTCTACTTTTAAGTATGGCCTAGCGACCCTGTCAACTGCAACTCCTTGGATAACTTGGCTATTCTAATGAGTAGCTAAGCATCATGGGAGATGAAGTTCCAAAACACCTGGAGACAGAAACTTGCTGACCTCTGGATTATGCTGTTTTGAGGTAGGAAATAACGTATGTAAATCGGGGAAATGCATGTTGTAGCATGCTGCTATTTACATCGTTCAAAGCAACCTGACTCTCCCCTGATCTCTGGAAAACTCCTAGCAGTCTAGAGATCAGTGTGCATGTAATACTAGCAGCGGCCACAAGGGGACAGGCTCCTACTCCGGTGCTTCTGGTATCCTGCAGCAATGAATCCTTATATAGACCTTAATTATGGCGCACCGTTAAAATGTCCCCGAAAAAAACCCCCAGGGATATGGATAAATGATGTAGTGTTATAATGTCAAAGTGGGTTTTCTGGCAGTGGATGTGATCTCTAGTAAAGCACCTGTTAAATGCCGGGTACGGTTCTCACAGCTCTATAGGAGCCAGGATGTCCTTGGTGTGTTGTGTTTTTTTTTTTTCTTCCCCCGGGAACGAGGATGGTCGTGCTTTCTCTAACAGATAGCATCAGCACGTTCCTGACCGTGCCCGCAGTAAATATGGCTGTTCCGGGGGAAAGTAATAGCTAGGTAGGTGAGCCACGCCTTACTGAAAGCGACGGCCAATGGCAGATTACTCCAATGTTTACGGCTAATTCGTTTAGCGCGAGGGGAAGAGAGGCTGCTGTTGCCTAGTGACTAGGCGCGTGATTAGCGAAGGAGAGAAGCGCGGGAAAGCAGAGAGCGCGCTGAGAGTAGCCAGGTATAGAAAAAGAGGAGGAGGGTAATGCGCGGGAACTGCGGCCGGCCAATCACGGTTTTCCTCCATCCTAAGGCTTGTAGCAATAGCAATGTTCTAGTTTAACTGATCAGTATGTTTTGCGAAACTTCATTACTCGCCCTATGTATCAACAGTGTACGCGTGTGTATGGAGACACTAGTAGGTAGATATATCCTATGTAACTACATGTGTGCCCCAAGGGTCTTTCAGTGAATTGTAATTAATATCGATTTAAAACCTAATAATGTAAAACTATATAAGGGACATGTGGCCAATTTCTTGGGCGTTCATCATGTGAATTTCATGCTTTTGGATTCAGTTCTAAGGGCATATTCTATATTAATTGGGATTGCCAAATACACCATGTAACACAAATTCCATGCTGAGGGGGCAATGCATGAGAAATACCAGGCTGCTGCATGTAGAATTCATATACTGCATTTAAGAAATTAAGAGGAGTCCTAGGTAACTGATTTCTCTCCTGAAGCATGTAAAATAAGCATGTTGCAGAGCTGCAACCTGCCTGTCTCATCCATCTGATATGTAATGTGTATATATATATATTACAGGGATTTCTTAACTTTTACTTTTAAAAGTGACCATCAAAGACTTGGCCTACACCACGCATCATAGTTTTTATAACTTGTTTACGGGCCCATTCACACTGAGCAACATGAAAATTGTGTGTTTTTCCATGCGATCTGGCCGTTCTGCGCGATATCACGTAACATTATTGATGTCTGGTGGCAAATTGCAGGGGAAAAAAAGGGGTTATGTACCAGTGACGAGCTACAGGTGACATTGAGCTGTGTGATGTGACCAGCTCCATTGAAATGCAGTGGAGAAGCTACACAGCGATAGTGCGTCAATATACGCGATATCGTGGCAAAAACCGCACAATAAATCACTTAGTGTGAATGGAGCCTAAGACAGACAAGTACAGGAATGTGGTTGTATATTTGTATGGAATGTTGTATGTACATGATCTGCATAAAGCCACGTAAGAGCTCCCTATTATCATACCTCAATACAGAATGCAACTGTAAACTGTTACATGTAAACATTTGACATAGTGAATATATTTATTTTCTGTTAATATGTATATTTGTGCTGTTTTTTTTAATAGCTTGCATTTTATTACTTTGTATTTCTGTAACAATTCAATGTTCTTGAACCCAGGACATACTTGAAAATGAGAGAAATCTCAATGTATCCTTCCTGGTAAAATACTTTATAAATAAATATACTGGTATTCTACACAAATTCCATCACATAAGGCTCCAGTGAGTGTTCTTCACATTAATATCTGCATCCATTCTCCACTCTGATGGCAGTCTATTCTGTGTTGCTGCTGAAAAAAAAAATGAAATGTGCAAATGGTGATTTGTCCTGCATACCACTGTGTGCACTTTTTTACGTTCCATGTATTCTTTCTGACATTAAAGGAACACTGTACTGAGAAGTAGAGTGTACCTTTTTTCCCCTTAAATAATTGGGCATAGGCTGCGAACAGTTTCTGCCCAATTTTTTTTATTTTGCCCAAATTTTACTCCCATTTTTGTCACTCGTTGTATGCAGCTCCTCCTCATCGACTCAGGGACTCCTTGTGCAACTCTGATCCATCGCGGCATGCAAAGAGGCGTGCCAACGTCGTTAGTAACCGGCAGCCGGGAAACTCCACCACTTCACCCAGCTTTCTAGCAAAATTGATAGGGAGAAGGGGGGCACTATACACATCTTGACCACTTTATATTTTTAAAATGGTCCAGATGTGTGGAGTGTTCCTTTTTTAAGTGCACATTTCACGGGTATGCTACAAAAAGAGTTAATAATAGGGATGCACCGATACCACTTTTTTAAGACCGAGTACAGATACTTTTGTTCAAGTACTCACCGATACTTTTATTTTATGTCACGTGACGCTTTCCAATAAGAACAGACCTCATATAAAGCCCCCAGGTCTCATGGATATTGCCCCCCCCCCCGCTCATGGATATCCTGCCCCCCAGCTCATGGATAATTGCCCCCCAGCTCATGGATATGCCCCCCAGCTCATGGATATGCCCCCCTGCTCATGGATATGCCCCCCTGCTCATGGATATGCCCCCCTGCTCATGGATATGCCCCCCTGCTCATGGATATGCCCCCCCAGCTCATGGATAATGCCGCCGCCCCCCCACCCCCGCTCATACTTACCTTCCTTCAGCGACGCCGGGAAAGTCTTCGTGCGCGCGCGCTCCTTGGAAGGTCCCCAGCCGCGACCACGTGGGACCATGTGATCACGGCTGGGGTCCTTCCAACGAGCGCACGCGTGGAAACTTTCCCGCCGTCGCTGAAGGAAGGTAAGTATGAGCGGAGAGCAGCTGCAGGGCCTGTCCGAATGCTCTATCTGCATTCGGACAGGCCCTGCAGCTGCTCACTTTGTTTATATTTACCTTCCTTCAGCGACGCCGGGAAAGTTCCCGCGCGTGCGCTCGTTGGAAGGACCCAGCCGCGATCACATGGTCCCACGTGGTCGCGGCTGGGGACCTTCCAAGGAGAGCGCGCGCGCGCAAAGACTTTCCTGGCGTCGCTGAAGGAAGGTAAGTATAAACACAGGTCGGAGAGCAGCTGCAGGGCCTGTCCGAATGCCGATAGAGCATTCGGACAGCCGCCGCAGCCCCTCGGATACCGGCAAGCCGGCTCAATGCCGGCTTCCGGTATCGGAAAAAAATATCGGGGGTACTGCACGAGTACCAAGTACTCCTGCAGTACCCGGTATCGGCACCGATATCGATACTAGTATCGGTATCGGTGCATCCCTAATAATAATAATTTATTTTAGAATCTGTTTTGAGATTAGTTTACATGGGCTGAAAAAAAGACGTGTGTCCCTTGAGTTCAGTCTTTCACACATCACCTACTGCTGTTGATCCAAAAGAAGGCAAAAACCCAGTCTGAAGCGCTCGCAAATATGTGACACACTGGGAACAATTCTTCACTCAAGAATGGCAGTCAGATTCCACTCCCTGGATCAAGCAGCTTTTACCCACATAGTAAATTTTATAACCCCTATTGTGGATACTTGAATATAGCACGACCCGAATATACCGTGATGGATAGAGATTTATTATGGAAATGAGTGAATACTCTAGACTCTCATATATAACGCAAGGAGCACAAGTTTATAAAAGTATACTGTACCGGTAAACAAAATCCTTCGAGTTCTCTTAACCGTCAGGCTACACCTCAGGCCATGGTGCTCTGCTCTAGAATGATTGTACTTGTTACGAAGTATGAAGCTGCCGGCCACCCGTCATCTTTACTTGCAATAAGATGGCTGGCGGAGTGAGGTGACCAGTGCAGGGAATCCTTCACCGATAGCCAGCACGCCAGGAGGTGTAGTTTTCTGACCTTTACAAACAGCAAAGTCATGTTTGGTATTATTAGAAAAGGTCAGACCATGGCCTCTCCATTGATACCTTATGACTTTGTAGGGCGTGTGGCACCGGAGATGCAGGGGTCCAAAGGACCCCCTCATCTCCCCTACAGGAAATTCCCTGCCAGTTTGTGGAAGCCCTGTTTCTGACATTATCCTTCCATGCGGGATGATGTCAATGGAGGGGGGGGCACCACCGCCCACACTAAGGCTAGGGTCAGACTAACGCATTTTTCACGTTGTCCGTGAAAATGTGCGTTCGAAGAATGGACGTATTTTTTCCCGGAATACGCAATAGCGGTCATACTATGCGCAGTTTCATCCGTGATTTTGTACGGATCATCAATAAAACACTTCTTGCATCTGGACGTTATGTTGGCCGGACATTAGCAGCGTCTGATGTCTCCAATTCACGCACACACGCCGCTAGCGGACGCAGCGCACTCTGTACGTCAGTACTAGTGGTTTAACGTTCTCGAAAAAATGCGTTCATTTTCCACTTGCGTTGCGCAGCCGGACTTTTGTGCGACCGTACTTCGTATATTGGCCGTGGTTAAAAGGAATGGCAAATTAATGACAGATCTTTACAGAAAACCTACCGATAAGAACTCCCTGCTAAGATATGACAGTGCGCATCCACCTACACTACTCAACTCTCTCCCACGGAGTCAACTCGTGCGCGTTGATAGAGTAGTTGATTTGCCTGAAAGTAGGGACAAGAGGCTCGAGGAGATGATCGATAGGTTTAGAGCCAGGGGTTACCCGAGACAACTTCTGAGTAGAGAAAGTACCAGAATTAATCAACCTATAATTCCTCAGAGACGCCAAAGCTGTGGCAGGATTCCATTTGTTTCCAAATATGGAACCCATACTTCACAAGTGAAAAATATTTTATGTAAATACTGGTACATCCTAAGGGATGCATACCCTGATATTTCAGAGTTTCAGACCATCCCACTTATGTCATACAAGAAGGGGAGATCTTTTCGACAGATGTTGGTTAAAGCAGAGTTTGGACAAGACACAGGCAGAACACCCTTTTTTGGTAAACCCAGGAATGGAACTTTTCCATGTCTAAATTGTTCTTGCTGCAATGCAGTTATACGGGGTGATTCCTTTGTCCATCCACACTCTGGGAGGAAGTCCAAAATCAAAGGTTATTTTACCTGTAATTCTGCATACGTGGTGTATCTATTGAAATGCCCGTGTGGGTTGATATATGTGGGCGAGACTACTCAGAAAGTTAAAATCGATTCATCAAACATAGGTCTGATATTAGGACTAAAAAGATTGAATTCCCAGTCCCTGAACATTTTATACGTTGTGGACATGATATTTCACAGTTACGTTATCAGGTGATCGATGAGGTGCCTAAGTTAACAAGAGGTGGGGACAGAGAAAAAATTACTTAAAAGGAGGGAATTATATTGGATCCATCATCTCAACACTCTCTTCCCACATGGTCTTAATAGAGAATCAGATCTCTCACCCTTTCTATAAATATGTTACGTTAGCATCTCTCTATGATAGATAGATCTGTTCCTTTCGCTCCCTTAGGTTTACTAGTAGAGATGTAATCCCTTCCCTTCACATGCATAATTATTCAGTCTCTCCTTTTTCTCATAGGCATTGTTCTACAATTCATCGCCAATTATTGTATGTTAATAAGCATCGTATATATAATTACTAAAGTTAATATGTTAATTGATGTATTCAATTGTAGACTATTGTTTTTAATTGTTGGATTGGCATACACGGACTGGTTGCAATTATTGTTTGATTGCTTAACCAGTCTGTGGTGCTATTTATTTCCTGTTCTGTCATTGTGTTTTAGGCTTGACAAAGACCAGTCATGGTCGAAACGTTGCCTTTTTTTCTGTTGTTGGATTAAATCCATTGAAATCTATCGTGGACTCTGGAGCTTCTTTATTCATTTCGTGATTGTTGGGGCTGTGGAGCAAGAGACCCCCACTCCATTTATCCACTTTGGGTTCTGCATTCGGGCACAACTTTTCAAGTACTAGTGGTTTAACGTTCTCGAAAAAATGCGTTCATTTTCCACTTGCGTTGCGCAGCCGGACTTTTGTGCGACCGTACTTCGTATATTGGCCGTCATTGCCCGGCATCTGCTGCTAGCACGGCCGTGATTAAGTGCGCCAGAACGCGCGTTCGCACTGCCTCAGTCTGACCCTAGCCTTAAACTCAAGATATTACCCTGCTGTGGATGAAACCCCCGTATGAGCGCAGAGCATCGGGACTTGGCAGGTTTCAACATGCTGTGACGGCTCGCTGCAGTTATCGGTAATTTGCCAAATATCGCCTCCAATTATCGGCAAAAAAACGGTTTAGTCTATTCCTATACAAAAGACCGTAGATCACTAGATATTGTCTTCATGTTGTTTGAGGGTGCTGATGTTTCTCTGGTCCTGCTGAATGCAGAGATTAGTCAGGGCCAGCTTGGCCACGGGTCCCAAAGCGACCGTGACTCCAGGCGGTACCTTGTTAGGGGCGGCAATTTGTTGCCCTACCAGAGGTTATGGCATGGAGTGGCCACTTGGGCCTTGGCTCAGCCTGTTCACCAGGTCTCCTGAGGCCTTGTGTGAGTATATGGATGTGTGGGCTCTGTTATATGCTCATACACGCTGCACATTACTGTGAGTTTTATTACTGTGGAACTCTGTGGTATGCTCATACGCATCGCATGGTTTTTTTTCGGGGGGGGGAGAAGCAATTCATCCTTGGACCCTGGCAGCACAGTATTTAATTTTTAAGAAAACCCTACTCATAGAGCCCATAAACTTGATAAAACGTTTATGTTTAGTAGTCTATACAGGTTTGTGTGGAATAAGCTAGGAATATGAGATCAGACGTAAAATCCCAGGAGCCCCAGTCTCCCTGGCCCTGGGTTTGTCTAGGCCTGTCACAGGGGCAGGTATGTGGGGAGCTGATGTAACTTTCTTTGTTTTGCATATTGTTGCTTGGCAGGTCCCATAGGAGGGAGAATTCATAACATGTCTCTGATGGTAAATTGAAATGTCTTGTATAGCATGGAGCACCAGTGTTGCCTGATCCTCTGTTTTCCTGGACATGTATATTTTATTTATGCTGATGGCTAGGGATAGAGAATATCATTTTTTCAGAGCCGATACCGATTATTGGCCACCTTTTGAGGCCGATAGCAGGTGCCAATATGCTGGACATTGAAAAATAACAATTTCTACACAAATCTGGCATCAAAAATGTAAACCTGAGAAAAATTGCTTGCAAAATAGCTTAAATAGCTTTCCAGAACACCGAAAAATGGCAAAAAAAAAAGCCTATAAACACCACAAACTAAATGTCACTACTAGAAAGCTAAACAATATTTTGGGTTAAAGAATTTCAGCGCACAGTGTGACGGGTCACTCACAGTAATGTGTGTTCTGTATGAGCATATCCCAGAGCTCCACAGCAATTAAACTCACAGTAATGTACATTATAAGTTTATTGCTGTGGAGCTCTGTGATATACTCATACATAGTGCACATTACTATAACACAGATCTCATACTGCAGTATCATTGTTTACTTTATAATTGAAAAGTGAGCAATAGTACTTCGTTAGAACGAATTTATTTTTTTCTTCTAAAATTTCTTTTTAGATAAGCCTGGGTCATGCTCGGTATCACGGGGGGGGGAGGGGGTGTGTGTGTCCCTTTTCTGACGTGATCACGCACATGCATGATAACGTCAGTGGGCGGGGATAGGTCCCGCAGACAGCTGACATCCAACCGTCTGGGTGGAGTAGAGGTAACATCACTGCTCTACATGGAGAGAGCCTGTGGAGTCATGGGTTCGATTCCCAGCGAGCAACCTCTCCAGTAAGTGTCCTTGGGTATGACACTTAACAATACACACTCGCCACCCAGGACATACTTGAAAACGAGAGAAATCTCAATGTATCCTTCCTGGTAAAATCCTTTCTCCAAAAAAAAAAAAGTCAGCCCCCCTGCGAGAGAACCCTGTGATCTGTGCCAGACAGGTGCCGAGCTGCAGAACTTCACCAATGGGCTGGACAAGTCCTCTGCAACTTAGTGGAGGAGCCACTGCCCTGCCAGTCGGTGCCGGTACTGACTACCGGTACGTACTGGCAGAAGTAAAGCCTTTATTGGTAATATGGTCAGTGTCGCAGGCAGATAATGGGAAAATGCTGAATATTGGCGCCGATTATCAGTTGTACCGATAATCAGTCGACCCCCCCCCACTGATAGCTTTGCCTGACAAATTCAACCCTGCAGTCTGTGGAATTCATATGCTGCAGATAAGAGATCAGTGGATTTCCAGGTGCCCTGCTTAAATTACGTAAATTTCCCTCATTCTGTGGCATATGAACTATACGTATTGCAAGGCAGCACTTTCCCTGTGCTTTCCCTATAGATGCAATTGTAATATGTGTCCAGGAAAACATGGGGGACCTGCCAACCCTACCATGGAGTCCAGAGCTTTCAAATATGGCCTGCTCGGTGTATATTATGTATGTTTATACACTCATGCTTTTAGCAGTTTGATTGAACCTGATCTAATATGAAGACAATGTAAAACTGTATTGCTATGTAGAGCCAATATAGTTTTATTTTGATCTTGATATTGTAGGGGTTCCTGTGAATTTGTTGTTGGCACACGGAGAGCTGAAAGTTGCTATCTGGACCCGTGTTTTGTTAAATCATGGCATGTGGGCAAAAACCGAGTCCTAAAGAGGTTGAAAAAACAAAGAAAAAAAAAAAAACCACTTCACCGCTATTATCTACACTTGGAATTGGCACAATTCACTTCAAAAGGGATGGAAAAGTTTGACAAACAGGAAAATGGCCAAACTCATGGAGCCAACCCTCTCCTGTGTGAATAGGTCAGCCCGCTGCAGGTGCTGTCCCTTTCTGTGTTTTTCTTTTTCAATCCCAAAGTAGAAATGTCTTGGTGAGGGTATAAATATAAACTCCCCATTTTGTCTCTTAGCTGAGAAGCAGCAGGAGGACATGTAGGTGCTGGTAAGCAAATTTTTGGTTACATTGGGTTAAGCAGAAAACAAACAAACACACGAACCAGGGGAATAGACACCTAAAAGGGCCTGACCCAACAAGAGCAAGTAGAACAACAATTGCACGAAGTGCAGGGAAGGTGTCTATGAATAAAATTAACAGTTTATTAATCAAAAAACACTAAAAAGACATAAAACATAAACGGTGGGACAATACAAATAGAGTAGCGGCGCCTCGTAGGAGTCTTAAAAGAGGTGCCGTGCCGTGACAGGTAGACTTAACACTTCAATGGCCATTCAAGTAAACCAACACCTCTATTTTTATTTAGCATGGAGCCATAGGGATAAGCACAAATGACAACCTTTTCTTTTTTCTCGTTATGTTTTATACTTGAAATGGGCTGGATACTTCTAGTTTACGCAGCTGCCCAGGTAGGGCACAGTGCGTGAAACCGTTTTTTGTATGTATGTAATTTTATACTTTTATTTCAAAAGTGCCAACACATTCTAAAGTGCTGTACACCGGTAGAGTTGGTACAGTTAAAAAGACTGGGACAATACATCTGAAAGACACAACATTTGACAAATACAGAATGGAAGGCAGGCCCCTTCTTCTATTGGGCACTTACAATCTAGATCAGGGGTCACAGCCTCAGTCCTCCACATATTTTAGAACTACATTTTCCATGAGGCTCAGCCAATCCAATGCATACAGGAGTATCATGGGTACTGTTGTTTCAAAACCTGTGTAGGGCAAAGGTTACTGGCCCCTGATCTGAATGTATGGATGATCAGCAAGGGATCTGTGACACACAAATGCGCTGTGTGAACTGTATCGTACAGGGAACAGAGTATGGTAAATGCATATTACATTTGGAGTTGGTGCTGTGTATTTGAGTCTATGTAGACTGGAAAGGACATTATTTATCGAGCAGTGATCTAACACCTCCTGAGGCAATTTCTAGTTTGGCTTTTTGTTTTCTAATGTAAACACGTGATATTTCTTGTCAGGTTAACCAGGTGGCAATGTGCTCCTAAAATTGTGCCTCTGAATTCTATGTAAACATTTAGGAGCCAGACAGGAAACTTTGCTGTGCATCCTGTGTGGGAATGCTTTATGCTGTATTTACCACGAGATCTTTAAAACGTGGGACCGTTTTGAGCGTGTTTTTGCAGAAGTTGCAAACACCAGTGTTTTTTGAATAATCTCCCTATATTTTTATTAAATTCACTATGGACCTTTTTTGGGTAAGCATGATGAAGTTTGTTTTCAGAATTGCAAGCTTTATGACTACTATTTCTTTTATTTTTTTTGTGTGAGATATGGTGATTTGATATAATATAAAACCTATGGTAGCACTAAGGATGTGATAGGATATAAAATATGGCAGCATTAATAATGAGGCAAATCTCTGCCTAGTCTAGAACTACAGTTCCCAACTCCCTTGCACAGTGTAGCCTTTGTCTCTTTTTTTTTTATTTCTCCAGGGTTTTTAGGCATTAATTGAGCAGATAGAGTGTGTGAAATTGGAAAGCTGCCTGTGTGTTTCCAGCTGATTTATTTGTATGTTGAAATGACGCGTAAAACATAAAAAAAACAATCGGAAACCATTTCATCATCATCTAAAATCTTTTTATCCAACTACATTGAAGACATTCTGTTTATGCAAATTACTTTTTCTCTTGGTTTATTTCAGGTTTTATTTTTTCTTCTACATATTTGATTTATTATCCCCCCCCCATTAACTCCAGCCCCATGTTACTCATTTTTTTTCTTTTTGTGACAGCTGTATAACCTCTGATCTATGTGAGTTTAGAATATCATTATCTCTGATGTATTAAATTTACATATACTTTAAGAAGCCACATGTTCTGGGAGGCCACTCGCTGCGTCTGGCTCAAAGACCAGCAATTTTGGCTATTTTTAATAGCATTTCTTTGGGTTGTACATTACTTCAATGCTCAGTGCTACAGATACAGTACCAGGTGTAAACATTACCTCTCTACACTCTGTAGAAATCTACCGCTTTACCTAAATAGTCATAACACCCACTGAATTTCCTCTGCTGAGGGTCTGCCCATGTTGACAGGGACATTAAGTGGATCAATAAAATTGTTTAAGCAAGAGGAGAACCGGAAGATCTGAATATTCATAAATAAATATTTAAAATACATCTAGCACAATACTGAGTTTGTGTTAGTAATATATAAAATCTATGTAATTGGTTTAATGTGGATTTAGACCTCATCAAAACGATTATTTTTCATGAAATCTGTCTTCGTCTGTATTTTCACATGTCTGTATTTGTAGGAACTGAATTTAATAACGCGTTGTAGTAGACAGAGGGATCAGCATTTCATTTTGTCCATGCAACATGAAAACGTGCATTTTTATTTATTAATGTACTGTCATTTTTCATTGACAGGCTTCCCATGCAGCCCCTGCATGTGGCTCTATGTAGTCCACTCCCCACTGTGCTTTTCTTCTGTGCTCCTTCACCTCTCCAGGGAGCACAGGTTACAGCTGAGCCTTAACTTCCAAATAAATAAACACTCCCCTACGTCTTATAAACAAAGCCTCCCCTACCTCCTCCTCCCCAACCACCATACGCCCCCTACTCCTCCATAATACTGTCTCTAGGTACAGCCTTCTCCTTTTGTAGTCCATGAAAAATCCCTCCACATTGTGACAAATAAAGCAGCCTTACAATAGAGGGAAGGATTACAATACAGGGGGAGATGGTCATGGCAATACACGGTGTATAGACACCGTGCTGGGATTTGTAGCAGGGAATAACCACCACCATAATAATAATAATCAATCCGAACCTTGCACATCTTGTGGCATAAAGGAAGGAGGATAGGTGGAGAGGAGGCACTGAGAGGTAGGATAACCTATTCCTTTCCCAAACAGGGACTGAACGGGGTGGGACATGCTCTCTGTTGATGCTGAGCTATCGGAAGGTTTGGTGGGTTTATAGATGTATTTTCTTTCGATGTAGCATGTGGTTTAAATTTTCCTGTTTATTTTAAATGAATATTTGAAGATCCGGTGTACATGCTTGTATTCTATTTCATTTTTACGTGATTTTGTTAAGTGCAGCACCATAGTAGTTGCATCCTGTGTAGTAAATTACCCTATCGTATGAAGCACCATGCACGAGTGTATGTTATCTAAATGTAGGGTTTTGGGTGATTTCAATGTTGTAATGTAACTGGAGAAACATTTTATACTGGGTATATTTTAGAATTCAAATTATAATAGATTTTTTATTATGCGAGTGTCAAATGTGGTTTGTATCTTCAAAGAAGGGATTTCTTAGTATATTATTAATAATATTTTGTTAAATTCACTATCGTTTTCCTAGCATGTTTCCTATTTCCACAATAGTGTGTGTCAGCAGTGGGGTTATGTATTGCTGTATTTGTTCAGTTTTATCAGAGTAAAAAGTTTTTGGTATACGGTAGATGTTTTGTACATTGACGCGAGCACTAACCAAATCTTTGAGGCAATATTTAACGTGAATCCGCTACAATTATTACAGTCTTTTAATGGCAAAGTGTGTGTGTGTGTGTGTTGGTTGTATCAATTGTTCCTTTGTAAGCTTGAATACTCAGTGGGCTGTTTTTTTCTTTAAAAAAAATAAAATAATTTATGAGCACAAAAAACTTGCAAAGTCAGAGATCCCAAACAAAAGCTTGTGCCCTTTTGAGGATGGCAGTGAGCTTCATGGCCACAGGACCTCTTTCCACTGAAACAACAATGCTGTCTATTGAGCCATGTGCTGGCTTAGGGAATGTTGTTTGTGGACTGGTGCTCACGTTGACACCCTCCTAATCTATGCGTTTTGTTTGTGTATTACCTCCAGCATCTTGTGTCAAGCGTCTTAATTTTTCATTATTATTTTCTTAATATGTAGAACAAGCTTGTGTAAGTTTTTGCTTTATACATGCTTGTGTGTTTTACGCAGACTGTGCAAAAAGAAATAATTTGAGAAATGAGTGCATCTTTTGTTCAGGGCTCACCTCTGGAATTCCTCCTCTGAACATATGGTGTGTCCCCCCCCCCCGGACAGTTTTTGACCTACTTTATTTGGAGCTTAACTCTGTAATGTTTCTTTGAAAAATGAGTTAGGAATATGCTTGTTCTTCCTGTAATACGATGAATATTTATTATTTTGACATTTGCACTGAAAATAAGTTGTTTTTTTTGTACACATTACATATAGGGTTGACGTGCTTAAGTTATAGGCACCCTCTAGAGCAGGGATTTTCCTTTTCGACTCATGACTCAGTGACAAGACACTAATGATTTGAAGGCACATATCCGTTCTTTAAGGATATATTTTACCCCTTTAAAATGAGCCTGGTTGGTTTTAGAGTTCCCTACAATAAAATGCCTTCCCATTGTGCCATTGCCCTATTAAATCCCTTTTTCTTTTTTTTGACGCTGATAAGCATACCGCTTTCCCCTTGTACTGGACAACAAACTCCCATGGCACACGTGAGAACCATTCACTGCATCAGTGTGTCAGGGTAGCTGAAGAACCCTGCTTTTGAGTCTGGGCACCATGGCCACTCTTGTTCCTTGCATGAATTATGGGGACTTGGAGTAAGGATGTCCTAGTGTGCGTTGCTAACTGTAAGGAACCTTTGCTCCCATAATACTCCTTCTCAACATATTCCACTTACTTGAATGTGTAGAGGAAAAGCATCTCAACAAGTGCATGCCCCCCCCCTGCATTTTCTGGCGACCTCTGTAACACTCACGTGTGTTTTTTATTATGACATCACAAAGACAGCTGAAGTCTCAACTGAGTTGGGGGTCAGACAGGTTTTCTGGATTTTGTGTTCTATCCGTTCATCTTTTCTGATGAGTGGTGTTTCTTATGAGTGCCTGATCTGTCCTCTGGGTCGCATGTATTGGAGCAGGGCACGCAGCTTTTGATTGGAAGAGGCGTTTCCTGGCATGAGCAGAGCTTTCTGTAGCTGCTGTGATACCAGGAAATCTAGTCTAGAATCGCTTGAGTTTGAAAAATGAATAACTTTAGGGGGCTCTTCACTAAGAACCTTTGTAATAGCAGTGGATTTGTTGAACTACAGTGAATTTGCTAGTAGGGAACATTCCACTGTAGTTTCTACACAAGCTCAGAAGCTATTTGGTGTACATTGCTTTTTTTTTTTTTTTTTTTGGAGAAAGTATTTTACCAGGAAGGATACATTGAGCTTTCTCTCGTTTTCAAGTATGTCCTGGGTGGCGAGTCTGTCCCGTTAGGTGTCTTGCCCAAGGACACTTACTGGAGAGGTGCTTGTGCTGGGATTGAACCCATGTCTCCACAGGCTCTCTCCACGCAGAGCAGTGATGTTACCTCTACTCCACCCAGCCGGTACAATTGATCAGTTTTCATTGCTGATTCGGTCTAGATTGACCAATCCTTTTTTTTTTTTTTCTCTCTTCATATAAACCAGAACCCATATTTTTTGTTGTATACAAACTAAAGGAAGTTGATCAGTTTAAAAAAAAAAATGACATCCTCTTATGTAAGCACAAATCCTACCACAGTAAGTGCTGGCAGTAACTGCCCCATTCTGATAGGCACATATCTGTGTGGCCCTGCATGTTGTTGCTATTGCTTCTCAATATTGCACCATCAAGGTTTTGACTCTGATTCCTAATGTTATCCACTAAGATATCAAATGTACAGGTGTTGTTACACTCATTCCTTGAGACCGTCCCACAAGATAGAAGTTTGGGCTAGTAAGGTCAGAAGACAACAGATTGTTAGAAATGAGATGGTCCTCAAAAAAACTCTGCCATTGACTCGTTTGTGTGGTGTGTCACACCATCTTGATTGGAAGTAACCTTGTGCTATACCAAAGTGTCAGCTGTTTGGTTCCACGGGAGTGTTGTTCTTGTGGCTGTGATGTTGTCATGGCTCTGCCACCAAGCAGCCACTTTCAGGAAGTATTTTGATGGGATGTCCTCAACATAAGAGGAGTTACGTTTCCTCAAATGCTGAATATCTTTTCATTCGTTTGCAATCTAGAACAAAAATTTTGGTTTCAGGTTGCAAACACGAATACACTGCTAATTGGAAAATGCCTGCTGTTTACTCACTTTACAGCCTAATAAAAGCAGTACTGTCGTTCAGTGTTGTTCAACAGTCTTTGCAGTAACTTCACTTTGCTGGTGTTGAGTTTTGCAACTACGGTGAACTTCGGCTATACAGAGAAGCAACAGCTGTGCTTTCTACCATTGCTTGTAATTTTGGTGAAAAGAATAAATTCTGTAATGCACTCTGTATATAATGCATTGAAAAGGGGTTGGAGTTTTGGTTTTGCTCTGCCCACGGTTGTCTAGCAGCATTCATTGCCCTTTGATTGTCCATGTTGCTCTATAGTTTCATGACAGCTTAGTCCAACCAATGGATGTCTGGCCCTTACTGGCCACTGCAGGCCAATATCGTATTCGGTGAATAAAACGTACGATGCTTCTAATGAATGGAGATGCTTGTTGTTCTTTCCTTTTTTTGTTTTTAACAAAACTGTTTTAGTTCGCTGATTGGGCGGACAAAATTTGATGTGTTTTTTTTTTCCAGTAAATTGGGTGACATGTATGTTACACTGGATAAGATGCTCTAGATCAGGGTCTCAAAGGAAGTTCCCCCAGATGTTTCTGAACTACAGCTCCCATGCTCTAGAGCAGGGGTTAACAACCTTGGCCCTCCAGCTGTTTTGGAACTACAACTCCCATGATGCTAGATATTGGGCCATGTTCTCCTCCTTCACACAGTATCTATACACCCTAGTAACTTATTCCTGCTACAAAATGTTTATACTTGGTTTTCCCACCCTGATCTTCTAGTGTAAACTGATGTCTTCTGAACATCCGTGTGTTTTTTATTTTTAGGCTTCCTAAACCTTGCAAAAGTCACATTTAGCCTGCTGCTTTTAGATCAGTCTTTTTGGATGTACATATTGTGAGAGCATGGCTAAGGCTAGGGTCAGACGAATGCATTTTTCGCGTTGTCCGTGAAAAAGTGCGTTCGAACGAATGGACGTATTTTTTCACGGAATACACGATAGCGGTCATACGATGCGCATTTTCGTCTGATTTTGTACGGATCATCAATAAAACACTTTTTGCGTCTGGACGTTATGTTGGCTGGACATTAGCAGCGTCTGACGTCTCCTAATCACACACACACGCCGCTAGCGGACGCAGCGCACTAACGGTTTCACGTTCTCGAAAAAATGCGTTTGTTTGCCGCTTGCATTCCCCGGCCGAACTTTCGTGCGGCCGTACTCCGTATATTGCCCGTCATTGGACGTAATTTTGCTGCTACTACGGCCGTGATAAAGTGCGGCTGCACGCGCGTTCGCACTGCTTTCGTCTGACCCCAGCCTTCGAGTTACAAACTTTAAGACTAATGTCAGATGAACGCACTCTGCGTGCGTGCATAACAGACGTACTGACGGAAGATACTGTAGACCCCACACGGTCTTTTTTTTTTTTTTTTTTTTTGACGGACGTAAAAAAAAAAAAGGAACTATGGGAAATTAAAATTAATTTGAAAAGGATATGAAAAGCCATTTTGTGTATCAAGGTGCTGGACGTCGCAAATGCACTGTGTCTGACATCTCGTCACTCGCACAGAACGCTAGACGGACATGGCGCACTCGTTCGTGGTAGTGGTTTTACGTTCTTGCCTAAATTCCGTCCGTTTGCCACCTGCGTGGTGCGTGCACACTTTTTTTTTTTTTTATAATTTAAAGTTTTATTTTGTATCAAGGTCAGCAATATAGCATACAGAAAATGGCCATGCAGGGCCTGAATTAGACAGCTACATAGGCTCATCAAAGAAAGCCAAAAACAATAAGCATTATGAAGTCATCAGTGAAACTACTTAGAAAATAAACAAGATCCAGTATACATGCGAACACACTGCTTATAAATACCGAGAAATCATCAGAGGACAGCTAGGAATCAATAAAATCATCCCCAATTGGGGGGGTCTCATCAGAAAATAGAACTAGGAAAACAAAAATGGCCTCATGGGGCCGAAACATGTCAGCTAGTGGCAACCTAAAAATAAAATATAATGGGGGAGGGGAAGAAAGGGGGTTAAGGGAAAAATGGCAAAGGCCATATCGGTGCCGTCCCTGGCACATACCCAACTGGCTGAAAATAGGCTGCGGGAGGGGACGGGGGGGGGGGTAGATGGCACCAGGCCCGGGCCCCCGGAGCAAGGCCAGGCTCCAGGCCATGGCTTAGCCCGTGGGACAATCAAGTTAAGCCGAAAGAATGAAAAAAGGGGGGGGGGAGAAACAGAGGTAGGGGAGGGGAGAGAAAAAAGGGGGGGGGCGAAAGGTCATCTGAGAAGCTGGCACAGAAAAATAAAGTCCTCTGAAATCTAATAGCTCAGCAAGAGGGAGCCCCATAACATAATGTCCAACGCGTCTCAGAATAGGGGATATCGAGTGGAATCACATCAGGAGGCATGGGGTCTCAAGCGCATCCCAGGGCATCTATGTGGGGAAATCTAAAACGTACACGGTGTGAGCTGCAAAAAATAAAAAGAGCAGCAACATTTCCAAAATCATGCACAGCATGGGGGAGGGAGCAAAAAAGCAAAAACAAAAGTGTCATCATGAGGGGGAAGGATATGACAAAATACTCGGCTGGGGGGGCACAAAAACAAAAAAGTCTGCATGTGGGGGTTATTGTAAAACACTCCGGTCGTCAACATAGAGGGAACAAAGTTGACCGCTTCAGCCTGTATCCAGCAGGAGGACCACCCGTGCAGCTCCATCGCGCTGAGGCAGCTCACAGGGAACACAGCAGGTGGACATCCACTGGGCCAACTGCATCTCAGGTAGGACCACACAAGGACCGGATAAACGCAGCTTGTCGGCACACATCCTCCCGGTGGTCTGCCGTGGTCCCAACAGAGACTGCGTGGGGGGGCCACATCGAATCGCACTGGATCCTCTGCTGCTCCTCTGAAGTCATCAGCCAGCAGCTCCTCGTAATCGTGTCGCTCCGGGGTCCTGACCTCCACCATGGAGACGTCAGCCACGTGGCTGACAGGGACACCCGCCGACGTCTCCATCAGTTGGCGCCACGTGCCGCGAGTGAGCGGACTGTCATCGTCGTCCCTTGCTATCAGCGCCAGACAGGCCTCAAGGCCCTCTAAAACGGCTCCCAGAGTTCTGGTGGGGGGGTGGGCGAGCTAGCCGCCGCCAGTCCACTCCATCCCCCGTTATCTCTGCTACAGGTGTAGCTGCCGCAGCCATCTCCGGGAGCCGCAACAGTCATATACCCAGGGAAGGGTGCCGAAGGAGGTCTGGCCTGAGCTGGAGCCTAGGCCCTAAGATGGCTGCCGATAGGTCGCGTCCAACAGGGAACGGAGGCCCGAAACGACTTGTCTCTGGTCCGGAGGGGGACTAAACAGGCTCCAGACAGCACAATGCTGGTGGCCAGCTACAAGCACCCCTAATTTAAAAAAACCCAAAACAATATAATTAGTCAGCTGGAGGTCCCCAACAGTTGCAGACGCGCGGAGCTCCACCAGGACACGTCCGCTCCTGTAGGTAGCTGGCCACGCCCCCCGGTGCCTGCGCACTTTGGTGCACACGTACTTTGTGTGTGGGTCTCCATCGTAGCATAGAATCATGATCAGCACCTCTCCAGTAAGTGTCCTTGGGCAAGACACCTAACGGTACAGACTTGCCACCCAGGACATACTTGAAAACGAGAGAAATCTCAATGTATCCTTCCTGGTAAAAATCCTTTCTCAAAAAAAAAAAATAGACGTTAAACTGTGCGGCAACACGGATGTGATCAATGCGTTCGTCTGACGCGGACCTAGGCCCCGTTCACACTGTGCAATTTGAAAATCGCGCAATTTTCATATTCGTGACATAGAGCGCTAATGTCGTGGGATTTTGTAAAGCACCACCAATGCAAATCGCAAAAAAAAGGGTCATGTACCAGCGACATGCTACCGTGGCGTGCGGCAAGATGTGAACAGCTCCATTGAAATACATTGGAGAAGCTACATTGTGCGGATTTTGACACGATTTTGCGGCAAAACCCGCATGATAAATCGCACAGTGTGAACGGGGGGCCTAAGTGTTGCTCTTTACGAAGCAGTGTAATTTATACTTTGCCAATGTAGCCGTCTGGATCATAAAATCCTACATATTAAAGGGTCCCACTCGTACTAGTTTGGTGGGTGTCCTCATTGCCTGTGTCCTACAGGTCTGCTCTTCTGATTTCATCTGGCAGGTAAAAATCGGTAGTTCTGATTGCTGTGTACGTCTATTTGAATAAATTGTGTTTGCTTGTGGATAAAGTTATAAAAAAAATCTGGTTTAAGGTATGTGTATTTATTGTTTGAGAGGATGGAGAAAAGTAGTTTGGATGTGCGAAAGAAGTATGTATAAAACTTCTTGTCTGCACATAATACTAATGTCTGCACGAATACTGACCTATGCATTATCCTCATGACGCCTTGTACGTTTTAACCCTTTCACTGCTGAGGACGTGTGGGGAACGTCCTCATTGACTCCTAAGGAAAGATGGGGTGGAGATAGGGTTTTTTTTTTAACCCCCTATCTCCCGACTGTTGGCAGCTAGCAGGGTCATGTTTGGTATCATTAGAAAGGCCAGAGCATGGCCTTTACACATGGTCATGTTTGATATCATTGGAAAGTAAAGAGAAAATAAATAAATAATAATAATAAAAAAAAGAGTGTTTTTCTTTTTTTAAGATGTGAAATGGCTCAGCAGTAATGGGGTTATACGTTCAATTAAAGTCTAACATGGTGACCCAGGTAGCACCAAAACTTGCATGGCTTCCTGTAGAAAAAAAGTTTACGAATAAAAGAGGGGGGGGGGGATTAAAGCGCTTTAGTTTTAACGGGACAAAAGCTCCCTGAAAAAACTGTGTGCATATACGTTAGAAATAACAACAAAATCCCTGGTATTTCATAGTAAGTCTCAGCGCAGTTCTATAAAGGCAGGTAGTACTAGAAATCTTCCACCAGCATTGTCAGCTCTATAACTAATAAGTATATAGAATACCTACTATTTCTCGCCATCGGCTCCACACTCCCCCTGCTCCCTCTTGTTTCACGCGCCTCTGTCCCTTAGATTGTAAGCTCACGGCATGTCTGGCTGAGCACAAGTATAAAGTGCTGTATTAGGCTGGGGTCAGAGGAGCGTTTTTAAGAGCTGAAGGTACGTCCGTGAGATTGGACTTTCCTTCCACTCTGACGCCCGTCTGGCCACCTCACTAAAAGCAATTAGTGCGCTCAGCATTGCAAGGCTCTTTTTTTTTTTTTTTTTTTTTTTATTTTATTTTATTTTAAATTTATTTATTTTCATCCCCCCCCCTCCTATGGAGGGTCATGCTTTGTAGCCCCGTCCAACGTGCGTCTAGCATTGCGATGGGGAGGCTTTCTGTAGTCAGCTTGTAGCGCGACTCGTTGAAGAGTCACAACACTGCGACAGACGCCGAGAGGCACGTCCGTACGGGCGCACCTAGTGCACTCGTCTCACTCCGGCCTTAGCCCTGCTCGTAGGATAAATTGCCCTATCTGGTCCTAAACATAGAAACATAGAAAAATGTCGGCAGATAAGAACCTTTCGGCCCATCTAGTCTGCCCAATTACATGGATACTTTACCTGGATTTATCTTTTGTTTAGGATAGCCTTATGCCTATCCCATGCTTGCTTAAATTCAATTACTGTTTTGGCCTCTACCACTTCAACTGGAAGGCTGTTCCATGTATCCACCACCCTCTCAGTAAAATAATGCTTCCTGATGTTACTTTTAAACCTTTGCCCCTCTAATCTAAGACTATGTCCTCTTGTTTTGCTACTTTGTTTCCTGCTAGTGTATTTGATAAATTGTATATAAAATTACTTGTGCTGTAAATAGCCTGAACAATGAGTCATAAGTGAAGAAAGAAAAAAAGGAAAACCCTGTTAAAGTCCTGGGGCAGGGGAGACTCCTCAGCCGGTGTCTATATTCCAGGTTGGGGCCAGGTCAGGTTGCTCACAAAGCCCAGTCGGCCAGGGAAACTGGCAGCCCAAACTCCACACACACAGCAGGCTGTAAATTCCAAAAATGGAGCGGAGATGAGGATAAAGCTTCAAAAAGTTTAAAACTGGAAAAGTTCTCTGAAACAGGACAGAGCTCCTGCTGCGGCCGACTGCTCACCTCTGCGTCCAGCCACTCCCAATTCTCAGTATATTTCTCACCGGGGTTTCCACCATACTTTCTGCCCAAACAGTTTTGTGGTTCTCCATTGTAAAGCGTTATGGAATCCGTTGGCGCTATATAAGTGACTGTGTTCTGTAAAGATGGGAAGCATTCTTTTATGGACCATTGGGTAGAATATAGGTAGAAAAAGTTGCGTTGGCGATGCTGTATCGATTACCTGCAAAAATCCTGCACGCTTAATTACACATCCAGACCAAAACATTAGACAGGTACTAGACAGACTGAAACATGTCTGGAAAGGTCTGTGAGCATTTAAAGAGACCCCCAAAACCTAAAAATTACCAGGGAAAAGTCATTGGAGTAAATAGAAGTACATTGTAGAACTCCATGCATTATGCTGTCTATTAAACAGCTTCTTCAGGCGTAAAAATTAGAAGAAGTGTGTTTATAGAATGGAGACAGCTGTATTACAGTGTACATTTATGGGGAGAAAAACCCAACTGAGGAAGCGACTATACTAGCGAAACGCGTTTTGGTAAACTAGATTGTTGATTTTTAGATTGGGGGGAGGGGGTTGCCTTTTACGGATTCAAATACGATAATACTCAGCCAGAATTTTGAGGGGTCATCACGTGAGTGAGACCTAATAAATACATGTATACACCCCTAACTATTTTATCTGCACCATATAATCTATTTATTTTATTTTTTTTGAGAGGGAGACATTCTAAGTCCCTCTGTGCACATTTAACATGTATTTTGTAATTGGATTGTTTGATTGCTTTTTGATTTTTCCATTTTATTGTTTGAAGACTGTATGCGCCTCCCATGTGTTTTTGTTTTTTCGGATCCTCGCCTCATCTATGATTGGAAGATTGTTTGTAACATCCACACAAAGCAAAAAAGGTAAGTATTTAGCCCAGGAGAAGCCTAAACCGCTTTAAAAGCTGCCTTTTGTTTACTTGTTGTTGTACAATCTGCTTTATCATGACTGCCTGACATGTTATCGGCCCTGCCAGCTGTCAGGTCACTTTAATGATGTAATCCTGTGTTGATGAAGTTCCCAGCTGCCCCCTTTCTCAGCCTTGATATCTGTCCTTAACACAGGAAGTGTGACAATGACAAATGGACCCAGGGGTATGGAAACCTGATGGGGGCAATTTATTAATGGGCATTTCCCAAAGGAGGTTTGGGAGGAACCTATTTAAACAGACTCCCTCTAAGCACAAAGCGGCATCTTCATCTCCCAATACCCAGGGAACCTAAAAATGTACCAAACCAGGCCCAAAATAAGATAATGGTGCATGTATCAGACACAAAGAAAATAATTCCTACATTATATTGAAATGAAACAAGAGACTCTAGTGTTAAGACTTTACCGTCGGCTTATCTATGTTAAAGCCACGGTGCCTGTCTCTTCTGCTTAGAGTGATTAGATTGAGTCCTGCAGTTTAGCCAAAAGCTTTTAAAAGTAATCTGTAAAGGAGCAGAGAGACTCCTCAACGGCCACTGGCGCTGTACCACCATGTTTTATCCTTCTTCTAGGGCTTCTCTATGGGTACTCCTAACTTCGTTGACTCCTGTCCTATAGAAGTGAATGAATTACAGGATATTATTTATTCTGTATCAAAGGCACAAATGAGGAATAGCTGTGTGTTTATACTGTCAGATGTTGCTGTGTGTAAGTGTATTCTAATAATGTACACAAAGAACAAGGGTGCTGCTTCATCCAATTCACAAAACTAACCAAATGCAGCACACTCCACTTTATTAGTTTTAGGGCCCTATTCCCTAGTGAGCGTAACGGTAGCATTCGGATGAGTAAGTGTTAATGCTAGGATAAGTGACTTTAACACAAGCCCCCCCTATTACCTTCCTAACACTAAACCTGTCAAATCGGCACGTTGGTGATTGCGCGAGCTTGCTGTACTTTGCGCTTCCTTTACTTAACATGGGGACAGGGGCGGATCCAGGGGGGGGGCAACGGGGCAATTGCCCCCCCCCCGAGATTTGGCCCGGGGGTTGAGGGACCCAGATGCCGGGCAGCGCGAGAGCGCCTGCCCGGTCTTGAACAGTCCGTCCTGTGAAGTGGATGCGGCTGTGTGCGTGCGCAGCCGGTCACGTGGTCCGGCTAATCAGGTGGTACTGAGTCTCTGTACCACCTGACTGGCCGGACCGCGTGACCGGCTGCGCACGCACACAGCCGCATCCACTTCACAGGACGGACTGTTCAAGATCGGGCAGGTGCTCCCGCGCTGCCCGGCATCTGGGTCCCTCAACCCCCTGCCGGAGCTGGGGCAACAATCCAGGTGAGAGCTGGGGCAAATCCATGACCTGGGGGCAAATCCATGACCTGGGGGCAAATCCATGTGTGACCTGGGGGCAAATCCATGTGTGACCTGGGGGCAAATCCATGTGCTGGGGCAAATCCATGTGCTGGGGCAAATCCATGTGCTGGGGCAAATCCATGACCTGGGGGCAAATCCATGAGCTGGGGCAAATCCATGAGCTGGGGGCAAATCCATGAGCTGGGGGGCAAATCCATGAGCTGGGGGGCAAATCCATGAGCTGGGGGGCAAATCCATGAGCTGGGGGCAAATCCATGACCTGGGGGCAAATCCATGAGCTGGGCAAATCCATGAGCTGGGGGCAAATCCATGAGCTGGGGGCAAATCCATGAGCTGGGGGCAAATCCATGTGCTGGGCAAATCCATGACCTGGGGGCAAATCCATGAGCTGGGCAAATCCATGACCTGGGGGCAAATCCATGAGCTGGGCAAATCCTTGAGCTGGGGGCAAATCCATGTGTGAGCTGGGGGCTCTCTGCTCCTCTAGATTGTAAAATCCGGGGTGCCCTCTGCTCCTCTAGATTGTAAGCTCCTGGGTGCCCTCTGCTCCTCTAGATTGTAAGCTCCTGGGTGCCCTCTGCTCCTCTAGATTGTAAGCTCCTGTGAGCCGGGCCCTCTGCTCCTCTAGATTGTAAGCTCCTGTGAGCCGGGCCCTCTGTAAATTCTCGTGAGTCGGGCTCTCTGCTAAAACACCTTATTTTCTGTAAGTGCCCCTCCCGAGACTAGTCTCTGGATCCGCCCCTGCATGGGGAGAGCAATCCTTAATTAGCGTTAGCACTTTGTAATACCTTACTTATCCTAATTACTGCAGGGATGTGCAAGACAAAATTTTAGCTACATCTGTAAGCTGGTACTAAATGATTCTGCTTTTGCAAGATCGTTTAGCACCCCCTAAAACCCACCCCAATAAATCCAATGCTCACCGCTCATCCCGGAGCGAGAATGGTGGCCCAATCGCCGCTTCTTGTCCCCAGGTGCAGAGTGCGACTGGGAACAAATCACTCCGGCGCTGCGTGATCAATCGTGCAGGGCTCGCAGCCCGGAAGCGCAAACCTCCATGGAGTCGTATGGACTCCAGGAAGTGATGATGGCGGGCATTCGAGAATCTCCCGCAAAAATGGCGAAGCTACAAGGAAAACTGCAGGAGCAGATTTTCCCCGTTTGCATCCCCTTTTTAGCATTAACAAGGGAATAGAGCCATTGGTGTTTAATTAAAATAATTTAAAAAAAAACGGACCACATCTAAACTGTAGGGATTGCAAGATGTGATAATACATTGCGTATATTGATTCAGCACCTTGATGCCGATTTCCAGTGATTTGTGGCTGGCCACTGCAATGTCAAACTACATATCTGTATTGGGTTTATTCAATGGATGATCATTTCTTGATACTGAAGGGCTTGTTGTACCTTTTGGATATTGTTAAGCTTTAAAGCTATAAAAAAAAAAGTGGTGTTTGACCAGTGCATTTGGTACATGTGTGCTGTATATTGTGACAGTGTGATTAGGGGCAGGGTAATAGACCACTGTTTTGTCAGGTGGATGGAGAAAGCCCTTTTCCCCTATAGGGTTAATTGTCAGCTGGCTGCTGATTTAAGTTTGCCTTGCCTTTTTATGAGAGGGCATTCTTTGTGCTGGGTGCAGCAGGGATGGACACAAAACCCCGAAGTTACTATGGGAAGTACACTTTTTATTATGTTTTATTGGTAAGCGGCTTCGCTAACCAATGTTATAGTGAGGGGAGAATAATGTTTAGTCAGATTACGAATGAGGAGTAGGCTTTTGATTCATATTTATTTTTCTTTGGATTGTTCCCTGGATGGATGTGTATATATATATTATAATTTTGCATGTTGATCTTGTTCTGTATTTAATGTCCTGGCTGATTATGAATGTATACTATATATCTCCCTTGGATGTTAAAAAGGATGTTCAAAACCTCATATTATATCCATACATGGAGCAGAAGGGGATATAAGGATCCTTATAACGTCTGTGATTTATATGAAACAAGCATTTAACGGTTGCTGGCTAAGTTGGTGAAATGAGATGCACAAAGATTTACAGACGCATTCCCCAAGAGGATGGCCTGTTTCTGTAAAGATGGCTTTCAGTTTGGCCTTTGACTCGGAGGATATTTATTTAATTGAAATGTCATTGACCAGATGCTTCCTTGACATCTGCTAATAATCTCCCTGCTGGCTCCTGGGTGACGCTCCTCTCTTGCACGGGGCTATTACCTGCAGGCCTGACCTGTTCTAACCCCAAATCATGAGCTGGCTTCTATTTGCAGGAGTGGAAATGTTTTCTGCAGTCTGGGGGTGCCAGTACTCACTTTGGAGGGCTTGCTTCATGGCTGCATAGACAGGTCCCACTTTACCTGGTGATTTTCCCCTTGTTTTCTGTGTTTTCACTTGCATATATATCAGGTCTTTTCAGGGCAGATTTGAAAGACACTAGGTTAGAGCAGTGCTATCATTTTGAGTATGCAGGCACTTAAACTCCATCTCCACAATCAGAAACTAAAATCTATTTAGTGTAGCTTAAAATGCTGTTATAATTTCTGAGGCATTATTCTGGTAGACAGACAATGCCGGTATGTATGGGATCGACTGGACCACATGATCATTCTTTAATAACTATTGGTGTTTGCCGACTTTCCAAACACTGGTGTTTCACAAAATGTAATTCTATAAAGCGGCAGGAGAAGCTTCACAGTGCGGCTTCTGCAGCTACTGTTTCTATTTATCTTTTGTGAAACGCTGGCGTATGTCACCGTTGCAGTGATTTTTTGCTGGTGTTTGGTTACTGAATAACCCCCCTTAGTTAGTGCTAAGCTTTTATTAGCTATTCTTTCAGAGATGGAGAGAAATATTATATGGGTAGTGATGTATTGTAGGAGTTATTCGGGGATGCCATACCAGCCTGCATAGGTGTGCACATTCAGTCAAATGCTCTTGCTTTCCACCATTTGGTTCCCCATCTCCCCCTATTCACGTCCATGTTCATGATAAAGAACATGAAAATTAAATTAAAAGTTTATGGTTACATGGTTTGTAAGTGATCTATGTAATGCATGTGCACTCCCTGAAACACATGCCACACATGCCTGTGACAACCTGTACATTTACCCCCTTGATGAATGTCAGGGGGTTCTTTTGTTGACAGGATCTGCAAGCTTATGGAGCGGCATAGGGAGCTTTGTTTTTGGAGGGTCTGTGTGACAGAGGTGAAGCTTTGCTCTGCAGAGCCTCCTAAAGGACACTCTACTCACGCTGACCTCTTTACCTTTGTTTTTTTAATATGGTCAGATTGAGAGGAGCATATCTTCCTCTTCCCACAAATGTTGTCACTCAGCATATGGGATTTTCAATATCTCGTCTGCTAGGGACCAACTTGGATCAATGATGTCCGAACACTTCATGTGTGCTTATGTCTGGTTCTCTTTGCTTCTAAAATTTCTGCGGTGGCCACATTCTGAGCGACAAAGTTTAGCCACAACTCAATTTGGAGCACCTAGTTGATTGGTTCTTTATTGTGCGAGTGGCATGTGTGCTGTTTGCATGCGAAAGGCTCCAGGAGCGCTGCATTTGGAAGCCGTGGAGCAGAAGAGGGGAAACCAGCACACCTGGAGAAAAGGAGTATTTTAACCTAACTTTAAACAAATATTAAATTATTTGGCTGGGGCTGTCAGCAGCACTTGCAGTTATTGGGGGGGGGGGCATTTTTAGGGTATTATGTACGTAGGGCTGAAGCGACTAATTGATAATGAGAATAGTTGTCAACTATTCTCATCGATTATTCGGTTGGCCGATTTAATCACCTGTGTACAGCACACACTGTTTAGAGTCAGACTGTGTTAAACGTTAATAACCTCAGACGCTACTTTGGAGCTGATTAGAGAAGACGGCTGCCTTATTTTCTATGATTTAGTTCTTGTATTATGTCAGACCTAACCAGTACGGATGTGCGTTTTGGAATTTTCACGAAATTTCCCGATTCGTGTATTCGGATTCGGCCGATTTTCCTAAAATTTTCGGATCCGAAAACGGCAGATCCGAACAAATTTCCGAGCCGAAACGAAAAATTTTCGGAATTTTCGAATGGACTAGAAATGTGTAAAATCAAAATTTATTTTCACTCCATTCCTGATTTCGGTTCCATTTCAGTAATTTCGGACATCGTATTTTTCGGTTATATCGCTGATTCTGTAATTTTGTATCATTCCCATCTCAATGTATCCTTCCTGGAAAACACGAGAAATCTCAATGTATCCTTCCTGGAAAACACGAGAAATCTCAATGTATCCTTCCCGGGAAACCAGAGAAATCTCAATGTATCCTTCCCGGGAAACAAGAGAAATCTCAATGTATCCTTCTTGTAAAACATGAGAAATCTCAATGTATCCTTCTTGTAAAACATGAGAAATCTCAATGTATCCTTCTTGTAAAATGTGGGAAATCTCAATGTATCCTTCCCGGGAAACCAGAGAAATCTCAATGTATCCTTCTTGTAAAACATGAGAAATCTCAATGTATCCTTCTTGTAAAACATGAGAAATCTCAATGTATCCTACTTGTAAAACATGGGAAATCTCAATGTATCCTTCTTGTAAAACATGGGAAATCTCAATGTATCCTTCTTGTAAAACATGGGAAATCTCAATGTATCCTTCTTGTAAAACCTGGGAAATCTCAATGTATCCTTCTTGTAAAACATGGGAAATCTCAATGTATCCTTCTTGTAAAACATGAGAAATCTCAATGTATCCTTCTTGTAAAACATGAGAAATCTCAATGTATCCTTCTTGTAAAACATGAGAAATCTCAATGTATCCTTCTTGTAAAACATGAGAAATCTCAATGTATCCTTCCCGGGAAACCAGAGAAATCTCAATGTATCCTTCCCGGGAAACCAGAGAAATCTCAATGTATCCTTCCTGGGAAACCAGAGAAATCTCAATGTATCCTTCCCGGGAAACCAGAGAAATCTCAATGTATCCTTCTTGTAAAACATGGGAAATCTCAATGTATCCTTCTTGTAAAACATGGGAAATCTCAATGTATCCTTCTTGTAAAACATGGGAAATCTCAATGTATCCTTCTTGTAAAACATGAGAAATCTCAATGTATCCTTCTTGTAAAACATGAGAAATCTCAATGTATCCTTCTTGTAAAATGTGGGAAATCTCAATGTATCCTTCTTGTAAAACGTGGGAAATCTCAATGTATCCTTCTTGTAAAACATGGAAATCTCAATGTATCCTACTTGTAAAACATGGGAAATCTCAATGTATCCTTCTTGTAAAACATGGGAAATCTCAATGTATCCTTCTTGTAAAACCTGGGAAATCTCAATGTATCCTTCTTGTAAAACCTGGGAAATCTCAATGTATCCTTCTTGTAAAACATGGGAAATCTCAATGTATCCTTCTTGTAAAACATGAGAAATCTCAATGTATCCTTCTTGTAAAACATGAGAAATCTCAATGTATCCTTCTTGTAAAACATGAGAAATCTCAATGTATCCTTCTTGTAAAACATGAGAAATCTCAATGTATCCTTCCCGGGAAACCAGAGAAATCTCAATGTATCCTTCCGGGAAACCAGAGAAATCTCAATGTATCCTTCCTGGGAAACCAGAGAAATCTCAATGTATCCTTCCGGGAAACCAGAGAAATCTCAATGTATCCTTCTTGTAAAACATGGGAAATCTCAATGTATCCTTCTTGTAAAACATGGGAAATCTCAATGTATCCTTCTTGTAAAACATGGGAAATCTCAATGTATCCTTCTTGTAAAACATGAGAAATCTCAATGTATCCTTCTTGTAAAACATGAGAAATCTCAATGTATCCTTCTTGTAAAATGTGGGAAATCTCAATGTATCCTTCTTGTAAAACGTGGGAAATCTCAATGTATCCTTCTTGTAAAACATGAGAAATCTCAATGTATCCTTCTTGTAAAACATGAGAAATCTCAATGTATCCTTCTTG
Source organism: Leptobrachium leishanense (assembly GCA_009667805.1). Lineage (NCBI taxonomy): Eukaryota > Metazoa > Chordata > Amphibia > Anura > Megophryidae > Leptobrachium > Leptobrachium leishanense. Next base: position 200,024,189 of record CM019064.1, read on the forward strand.
TAAAACGTGAGAAATCTCAATGTATCCTTCTTGTAAAATGTGGGAAATCTCAATGTATCCTTCCCGGGAAACCAGAGAAATCTCAATGTATCCTTCTTGTAAAACATGAGAAATCTCAATGTATCCTTCTTGTAAAACATGGGAAATCTCAATGTATCCTTCTTGTAAAACATGGGAAATCTCAATGTATCCTTCTTGTAAAACATGGGAAATCTCAATGTATCCTTCTTGTAAAACATGAGAAATCTCAATGTATCCTTCCCGGGAAACCAGAGAAATCTCAAATCCTTCTTGTAAAACATACGATAATTCTGCCATTGAGATTTCTTATCGGCAGAATTATCGGATCCGAAAAACCATTAGTTTACGTCAAAACGAATAGACACTTTGAAACGAGGAGAACAGATATTCCGAAATCACGAGAAAAAAGTCGCTGCGAAAAACAAACTGAAACGAACCGGAAATCGGGCGAAACGAGCCGAAACGAAAATTTGCAAAATCCGAACCGAATCGAACCAAAAAAATAAATCGGTGCACAAGTCTACTAAGCAGTTGGGTTTTATTTTGTTTACAACAGTAGCAGAACTATTGCACAGGTCCTGTTGTACTGCCACTGGGTGGAAGTGCTCTACAGTCAGTGTTTTTTTTTTCCTTGGTGCTGGAGTCCTTTGTCACCCACCTCCACACCCTACCTGCCTCTCTCTTCAGTCTAGAGCTGTGATCCCTCCCTTCTGGTCCTGTCCCTTTCCCCAAACTCCCTCCCACACTTGGGTCCTGTCCTGTATACAAACTCTCACCTACCTCCAGTCCCTCCCCCCCACTCTGGGTTTAAGAAGCTGAAGTGGTAAGGCTGAGTTTAGTCCTGCCCCCCCCCCCACTCACCCGGCTTTTGTGCCGACAACATCATATCTATCAGAGTGGTTGCAGCAGCAGCAGCATTTGTTCAGGTAGAAAGCTGAGATGGGCTCGAGCTCCGCACGCTGCATCAATCCATCACTCTGAACAGGCACTCGCGTGTATGTTTTGATCGAAAAGTACGCAAGTTACGTGAGATGTCATTTTCGTATGCAAGTTATGTACACAAAGCAAATTGTTTAAGAATAAAAAGGGGAGGGTAGATGTTTCATATGGTGTTCCTTTTAAGTAAATCTTTTTTTCTTTGTCCGATGAATCGATTTTAGTTGGCCGAATTAAATTTTTTCAATTGATTTATGAAAATAATCGTTAGTTGCACCCCTAAATGTACATTTTTAAAGCCGTGATTTCTGAGTTGCCCAAAATAATCCTTAAAATTAGGAGTACTTAAAGGCAGGGCTGTGAATCACAGCCTTAAAGGATATACCTCCTATACCGCCAGTCTGCAAGGGATTAGCCCAGCAAAGCCTGAGAAAGATGACTTTCTAAATGTAAGCAGAAAAACAAAACAAAAGCAAGTTTTGCTCTTAATTTCATTCTAAAATCTCTGGAGGGCAGGAGAAGGCATGGAGACTCTGCCATATTATGTCTCAGCAGCACCAATGCCCAAAGAGATTAGCGATCCTGCGATGTCTGAGGTTGAGCTTTTATAGATGTGAATTCAGAAATGCATTGAGATGGAAGAGTTTGAGATAAGTGGATCAGATCTGGATAGAGACAGTGAGTGCGTGGATGATAGTTGGATCTTTAGGAGCAGAAAAACATGGAAAAATTGTGTGAAAACAAGAAGACAGATTTAAAAAGGAATGGGAAACCACCGCCACATCCAGTGTCACTAGGCAAAATACAGGAAACCAATAACCTTACCTTTAATGTCCACTTTTTTTTTACTTCCTACTCCTCCATGGTAGATAAATGTAACTCTCCTGACTAGGGTGGAATATCTAGTTTTCATTTGGATTATAAAGTCCCCTCTGGCACCTAGGGGAAAACACAGATTCAAACGAGCATCTGTGAGAGTGGATGTCCTTCCACTCTGATGCCCATCTGGCCACCTCGCTGAGCGCAGTTAGTAACGCTCAGCGCTCCAAGGCTCGATTTAATTTCCCTCTCCCCCCATGGAGGATCACGGATTGCAGCCCTGTACAACACGCATCTAGCGTTTTGACGGGGAGGCTTTCGGCTTGTAGCGTGCGCAGTTTGTGCAAGCGCTACAGCGTATGACCAGCCCCGTTGAAGCGCCACAACGCTATTAAGGACGCCGGGAGGCATGTCAGTAGGGGTGCACCAAGTGCGCTCGTCTAGACCCCAGTCTTGGAGAGGCGGCACACGAGCATACTGCACTGCCTTTTTTACGGATGCACTTTTTGACGGAAGATAGTGTGAGTACTGCATAAAGTGCTTCCGTAACGTCTGATGTCTCCACACCCTAGGATAATACATGACAGCATTGTTTCTGCGTCCGTTTTAGCTTTTTCACTTTTTGCGTCCTTTGTTATATGTGTTGCCCGTCCGTGAACAAGTGCGCAGGTGCTTTGTGTGGTGTATTTAATTTACTCCTTTTATAAAACTACGACTGACGCCAAACAGTGCGGTCAGACGAACGCAAAATGTTTGCTCGTGTGCTGGCCGCCTTAAAGTTAGATTTAATCCTCAGTGTTTTAACCCTTTCCCTGCAGAGGACGTGTGGGGAACATCCTCATTGACTCTCGCTATATGCAGGGGACGTTCCCCACACGTCCTCCGCTTGCGGGAGCCCCCAAAGAGATACTCACCTCCCTGTCCGGGATCCTGCGGCATTCTGACTTCCTGGAAGTCAGACGCCGAATTTATACCCCTCCCGACATAACCAATGTCATTGCTCCATGCGCAATGTCATTTTCAGGCGACCCTCCCCCGGCAATGCCGGGAGATCACCTGAAAGCGAGGGGGGGATCCTTTTGGATCCCCCTCCTGATCGGGATGATCTACAAAAAAAAGACCGGCATCGCTTTGAAGGGCAGTGTCTGCCCTTTAAAGCGATGCCTGTTTTTTAACCCCTTAAGTACCGGATCGCGATCTAGCTTTGGTGGGGGCTTCCATTTTGTATGGCGGCTCCACCTCTGGGTTATCCCCTTGCTACCGGACATCATCACGCATGGCGCGATGACGTCAGTTAGCCGGGGAACCCCTAGCTGCCCGGGGATTTCCTAAGGATATCCACTGGTGGAGATGGGGGGTTCCTTTGAAGAACGGCCGCACAAAAGAGCGGGCGTGCAACGCAAGAGGCAAACGAATGCATTTTTTCGAGAACGTCAAACCGCTAGTACTGACGTACAGAGTGCGCTGCGTCCGCTAGTGGCATGTGTGCGTGATTAGGAGACGTCAGACGCTGCTAATGTCCGGCCAACATCACGTCCAGACGCAAAAAGTGTTTTATTGATGATCCGTACAAAATCACGGACGAAAATGCGCATCGTATGACCGCTATCTCGTATTCCGTGAAAAAATGCATCCATTCGTTCGAAAGCACTTTTTCACGGACAACGCAAAAAATTCGTTAGTCTGACCCTAGCCTTAGATGGAGGAGCACAAATTACAGTAAGCACATACAGAATCCTATGCGTTAATGGGGGTAGTGTCAGGAATGTAAAATGGGTGGCGTGCGTTAAACACACTTATCCTAGCGATAACACTTACACATCCAGACTCTAATGTTAGTGTTCACTAGGGAATTGTGCCCTTCGTCTCTAAAGTCCCTAGATCTTAATCCAATAGAGCATATATGGGATGTGCTGGAACAAATGCAATCCATGGAGGCCCCAACTTTATCGACTTAAATGAATTGCTGCCGGTATCTTGTACGCATGTGGTCTTGCGCAGTTCATGCTTCAACGTATCAGAACTGTTTCGACAGCACCAGGGAATGATATTGGCAAAGTGGTTTTAATGTTGTAGCTCATCAGTGTATATAGTGGTATTCAAGGAGACACGAATAATGTAAACCTTTAGGCTTTCTACTTGTCTTGCATAACCTCTTAGAAGAACCACTTCCTCAGAGGTTGATTTGGAAATCATTTTTATCATCTTTGATTTTTCACACCAGTTAGTAATTCTCTCACAGACTGACTTATGTTTTTCTCTATTTTTGCATTACCTGTAATTCTCCAAAATAATACCCCACTTTAATTTCTCGTATTCCAGCTATTTTATTTTTATTTTTGCACAGTGAGGACCTCCAATAGCATAATGAACTAAATGCAGTGCTAATTAATACAAATTGGATAATTCTACAGTGATTTTTCTAATAAACCAGTAGAATATATTTGTTTCATTTACATAAACAACATATTGCTCTGCCTAATAACCTGACAATAAATGCAAAACAAAGTCAACTGGTGTGTGACCCAAAGTTACTAACGAGAAGCAAATGGTTTGGGGCAACATTCCTCTTCTGCAGTGCCAATGCTCTCAAAGTGTTTGTTTTGCATTTATTTTCCTGAGATACACAGGGAGAGTCACGCACTCCTACGGTTTGTAACACCTTTTTTATTTAATTTTATTTATTTATTTGCAAATTATTTTACCAGGAAGGATACATTGAGATTTCTATCGTTTTCAAGTATGTCCTGGGTTCAAGAGCTTGAAATTTTTACAGTTGTAAGAGATACAAAGTAAAAAAAAAACACATTTATTTGTGATAATCTGTGTATATATATATATATATATATATATATATATATGTAGGAAATAAAATCATTATCTTATGTGTTTACAGGTGCATTCTGTATCCAGGTATATTAATGGGGAGATCTTGAGGGACTTAAAACTGGGGCAAGAATTGATGGTGTCTGGGAGATTATTCCATAATTGCAGTGCTCTGTAGGAAAATGAGGATTGAGCCACTTTATTTTTGTATTGTGACACTGAACGTACGGTGCTGGTCCTGGATCGGAGGTTATAGGATGAGGGACTGCTAGGGAAAGCAGTCTATTCAGGTAGGGTGGTAGCTTCCCAGAAAAGCTCTTAAACACCAGGTTGGAAAGGTGAAGGGTGCGTCTGGATTCCAGTGCTCTTTTAACATGTCACAATGGTGGGTCATGTATTTACATTGTAGCACAAAGCGACAGAATGAGTTGCACAATGTAGTAAGTTTATGAAGGTGCGTTTTCGGGGCAGCTGCATATACATCATCTCCATATTCAGTAGCTGGAATAAGCATTTGTTGTACAATCTGCTTTTTTACCGCAGGGCTCAGGCAGGATTTGTTTCTGTACAGGGCACCTAGTTTGGGGTAAAGTTTAGATGAGTTGTATACATGCAGACACCAGAACCACAGGGTCTGTTATCCCCCCCCCCCCAATACCATAAGGCTAGGGTCAGACGAGCGTGATTTCTACGGACTGTACGTCCGTGCACACGGACGTACGTCAGTACTGAAGACGCAGTAGTGGCCACACAGTCCGTTTATTCACTGACGTATATTTTGACGGATGTAGGAGAGAAAATAAAAAGCAAAAACCATTTTGTCCGTGAAAAATGCTGGACGTATAAATGCAGTCCATCTGACCACGTTCCATCACTCACAAAGCTATGCAGACGTTGCGGACGCAGCGCACTTTGTGCGGCCGTTCTAGGGGTTGTACGTTCTTGCCTGCCTTGCGTCCGTGGGCTGCAGCCGTTGTGCGTCCGCAGTTCAGTGCGGACGTACTTTCTGTAACGGCTCCGATGGGCTTTCTGTCATGCTATCACGGACGTACTTTTAGGCGCAATCACAAATGTGAACACTACGCTCGTCTGACCCCATCCTAACTTGTTCTTTTCCCAAACGTCATTTCTTCTTATAAATGCCTTTACACAAATATAAAGCTGGTAAACGTGTAATCGCATGGATGTTTACAGTCTCAGGCTGTGTGTTTTGATCTCTCTCATGTTACTTCTTGACTTCCTCTCTATTACTCAACACAGACTCTCTATAGCCCTGCATATAGGAAGTGTGTGCTCACTCGAGGTAACTCCCTGATAGATTTTGCTTGAGAAGGATTTTTTTTCCCTTATTCTTTTGTGGGTGAACAAAAGGGGCTGGCTTTTTGTTATGTGGATTTTCTTTTTTTCGTTTCTGGGTGTGGATTTTTTGTGAGATTAAAAGCTGTCTCTTCCCATTGCCTGATTGCACTTTTCTCTGCTCGTATATCATTGCAAACCCTGGGGGAATTTTCTTTTCACTGTACCAGGAGAGGTAAGAATATCCCATTTAATTCAGAAAGAAAGTCACTGGAAAACAAAATGCATTTTATTTTCAGGATGGTCGAAATAGCTTGTTAATGCTGGTTTGGTTGTCTATAAATTAGTACAAGCATGTAATTAATGAAAGGGAGGGACTTTTAAAGGCGTTATTCATTTGATGGAGAATTCAAAGGGAATGTCACATTGTAAACCAAAGTAGTTACATCTAAAAAAAAAAAAAAATTGTGACATCCTCCAAGTTGAATATATTTTGATGCAATATCCAACTAGTTCACACCTTCATGACTAAACCCTTTTTAATGTGTAATCAAATACCTCAGACATGAGGATATTATTGGTGGTGAAAAAAAAAAAAATCAAAGGTGTAGTAAAACAGAAACGCTAAATACATGGAAAACAATTTGAAAACTGTTTGTTACTGTATGCTATTGAAATTATGATGACTGAATAATTAAAAATGATGGTGGAGGAATGTTGCTAGATGACAAAACTTGAAGAAAGAACGAGAAACACTGCATGCTAAAACTTACTGTCTTTGGTCGTTAGCACAATATTGTGAATAGACACCTTGGTGAATGATTTATGGGTTAGAGGCTCGCACACAAATTGATATCTAGAGGACCTGGCACATCAATCTGTGTGTTACTTGATTGATGTGCTTGGCACAGCTTATAGGAGCAGGTGTCCTGACTCCAGTACTGAATCCTCTCTGCTATAGGATCCTGAAAAGATCTGCCAGGAATTGTAAAGGGAGGAAAACGTTGCCTTGTTTTAAGGGCTCACAATGGTTCTCTTGTGCTCCTTCCTTCTCATCTCCCATACTGTAGATGTATCGCTTTTATTTTGTTGTTTTTCTGATTGAACGGAGTGGGATCCCTCCGTAAGAGAAGAGGGCATCTCTGTTTTCGAGAAAGATACTAGTCCTTATCCTACAGTTTTCTCTCGTGATAGATTTTGTTAAATAGCCCCTCTGAGAAGTGTTTGAGTATAGCAACACCGGTCCTGCACCTTTCTGTGTACAATTTTTGTGATTCTCTTATTTGATATTTTGTTCTAGAAGTGATGTTTAAACAGGGGGCTTATTCAGAAAGTATTCACTTTGGCTGATTGTTGCAAACGTCGTCAAATATCACTGTTCTTGCAACAGTGACAAACACTGGCACGTCACAAAATAAGTATGGAATCTGCCTCCGAAGAATGTTCGCTGGGAAGCATCTCCTGGGGTCGTTTTGATTTATTCTTTTGTGAAACGCCGGTGTTTGTTGCTGTTGTATATATTTTTACAGTGTTTGCAACAAAAGTGAACACCGTCGCTTTCTGAATAACCCCTGATAACGGAATTTCCAGAACCTGTACAGGGCTAGAATTGAGTGACTGCTCTATTATTGTGATAACTGTATCTTGTTTGTGTTTTTAATTTGACTTGTATTTCTTTTTCATGTTCCTGGTCATTGCATCTCTACTTGTATGTTTATTCACTCCTATCTCGCCTGTTCATTTTGCAGGTGGTTATGTCTCCCCTTTCCCATGTTGTCCAGCAGAGATATTGTCTCCCTGGTCTTTATCTCTGGTCATTTGTATTCGGAGGACACGTGTCTCTCTGAGCACTGGCAGCTGGGGGGCCTGGCACATAATGAGACGTCTGAATATCAAGGCAGTTCCTGCACCTGAGACAGACATACGCTGGGCCTCCAGACCTCGCTAGGGCAGGCAGATGGCTAGCTTAATTTCAATTTAAAAGGAAATGGGAAAGCTAGAGCGAATGTACTTCTTTTTAGAGATAGATGTGAGACGTGTGTGAACTTTTTAGATGACCTCACGTCTTATCAGTTGGTCATATTCACAAAATAAAGGTCTTTTGCAGACAAAAGTAGAATGCATACCAACAAATGTCAAAAAATGTATCACATTTGACATTAAGGGTTATCAACCGTGGCCATGATGTTTTGGAACTGCATTTCCATTGAGGCTCAGACGAGCTCAGAAGTGGCTGAGCATCATGGGAGATGCAGCTCTGAAACCTATTTCAGTCTTGCTATTAAAGGAACACTCTACACATCCTGACCACTTTATATTTTTAAAATGGTCAGGATGTGTGGTGTACCTCCCCTCCCAGCCCCCCCTTTACTAAAAAACTTGCGCGTAGCTTCGATCAATCGTCTGGGCAGGCACTATATGACTTGCGTAAGTTTGCTTTTCCTACGCAAATTGCGCAGAAAAGCCTCAGAGACTTCCAGCTACGTGTGTCCCTGAGCCGAAGAGGAGGAGCAGAGATGGGCAATATATAATATATATATATATATATAATGTTTTTGTGTTCCTTTAAAAGCTGAAGTTGTTATTCTGACCTTGCAGCTAGCTTAGCTTGTACCTCAGAACTAGCGGTGGGTTATTTTATGTTAACTGCTTGTGTACTTTGTATAGGAGCTGTTAGTGTGCAGCGAGAATGAGAAGCTATTGAAACGTAGCTTGTTTTTATGTCTGGAACCTGGATTTATGAAAGAAATCACCAACTTCTTTTTTTTGAGTATTTTACCAGGAAGGATACGTTGAGATTTCTCTTGTTTTCAAGTATGTCCTGGGTGGCTAGTGTGTACCGTTAGGTGTCTTTCCCAAGGACACTTACTGGAGAGGTGCTCTTGCTTGGATTGAACACATGTCTCCACAGGCTCTCTCCATGCAGAGCCGTGATGTTACCTCTACTCCACCCAGCCGGTACACATTAAAAGAAGTCCCAGGTTTACCTCTGACCCCCACAGTGAAGCGACCACTGTCTGCTGCTTCCGCTCACCATACACAGTGGAAAAATTAGAACAAATAGCTCCCAGTGTTCCTGTGTGACACTGCTTTCACCATCTCGTGCAGAGCTCACAGTAGGTCGCGCTTGGCACCATGAAGTCCTATGAATCCAGGGGCAGCTACTTGTGGTTTTGTACTGCCGGTATCGGTTTGCAGCTCTATTTTATTCTGACTCAAGCCACTAATATAGTGGCTGGGTTGGGATACGCCCGGTATCGGGGGATTAATATTGACATAATGCAACGATTTGGTTCCCTCTTACTGACTCTGTTACAGTGTTGGAATAGGGCTTCTGGAAGGCCAAGGTTGCTGCTCCCTGGTTTAGAGGTTTATTACATTTCAGCTCTGTTAGACCAGCATTCCATATATACGTGCCGCACACCCACCTTCCTGTTGATAGAGGTATCTGCTACCCTAAAATTGGGACTGCCCCTCCAAAAAAAGAGTGGGGCAGCACCTGGGAGCTGTGCCTGAAGCAGGAGTTTGATAACTGGGTTAATATCACGATTGGTGATTGGTATAACCTCTACAATGAGTGTACATAAAGTGCTTGCCACCAAGTGAGAAATTTCTGTGAAATGTATAAAAGATGTGTCAGCCTGACAGATCCACTCACTGACACAATATTGATTTTCTGCTGTTGTCAAATTGCAGATTTTTATCCCTATGTATGATTTCTATGCAGCTCAGTTATTTGTTCCTAATCTGGCTGTATAATGCTGCTCTAGCAGCCTGTGATCCTTGTATTAGTGTGGCCTTTCAGTTTGGGATTTCCTGTGCTCGGGGAGTTTAAGCCGGTGTAAAATTGGGAGACCAAGTGCTATGTTTTAATCCACATCCAGGAAGGAGCCAGAGCCGTGTGTAATGTCCTAATGCTTCTGCAAGGCCAGGGTTCAACGTTTTACATTGGACTTTCCATGGGTTCTGGCCAGTGTTTTCCTCCTCAGCTTGCATAATACTATTTCTGTGTAGGAACAAGATTGTGTTGTGTTCGCATTTACCAGGGGAAGTGTATGATAAAAAGAACACGGAAGCGGAGATGTTGATATTGCAGTCTGCAGAAGAATGAAATTGTGGAACTTGCAATTTTGATAACCGTAAACCAAAACAATAAAAATAATAAAATGAAAGAGTGGAGGTATAAAACTATACAGTAGATATATGTACAGCGTTTTTGTTTCCCGTCCACTTTCAATTCCGATTTCCCCCCATCTCTTTCAAACCGCCGCCCCCCCCATTTTGGGTCATTTCAATCAGTTTTGTCCCCCCCCCCTTCTTCCTTTTTCAAGTCTTTTTAGTTATTTTACTGTGATCCGTAATTTCGGACTGATCCAAAATTTCAGACACCTGGGTACTGTTTTCGGATCACTTTGTTTTTATGCGTACTTTCGGGCGGCCGATATTTTTTAATTTTTTTGGATCCCTTCGTTTTTATGTGTTGTTCAGTAGTTTGGGTTAGAAACATAGAAAATGTCGGCATATAAGAACCTCTCGGCCCACCTAGTCTGCCCAATTACATGGATACTTTACCTTGATTTATCTTTTGTTTAGGATAGCTTTATGCCTATCCCATGCCTGCTTAAATTCAATTACTGTTTTGGCCTCTACCACTTCAACTGGAAGGCTGTTCCATGTATCCACCACCCTCTCAGTAAAATAATGCTTCCTGATGTTACTTTTAACCCTTTGCCCCTCTAATCTAAGACTATGTCCTCTTGTTTTGCTACTTTGTTTCCTTTTAAATATACTCCCTTCCTCTACCTTGTGGATTCCCTTTACGTATTTAAATGTTTCTATCATATCTCCTCTGTCTCGTCTTTTTTCCAAGCTGTACATGTTAAGATCATTAAGCCTTTCCTGGTAACTTTTCTCCTTCAAGCCATACACCATTTTAGTAGCCCTTCTCTGAACTCTCTCTAAGATGTCTATATCCTTCTGGAGATACGGTCTCCAGTACTGCACACAGTACTCCAAGTGAGGTCTCACCAGTGCTCTGTACAGTGGCATGAGCACTTCCCTTTTCCTACTGCTAATACCTCTCCCTACACAACCAAGCATTCTGCCAGCATTTCCTGCTGCTCTTTTACATTGACTACTTACCCTTAGATCCTCTGCAATAATAACCCCTAAATCCCTTTCCTCAGATGTTGAGGTTAGGACTGTATCAAATATTCTATATTCAGCCCTTGGGTTTTTACGTCCCAGGTGCATTATCTTGCACTTATCCACATTAAAACTCAATTGCCACAGCTCCGACCATTTTTTTAGTTTACCTAAATCATTTGTCATTTGGCTGATCCCTCCAGGAGCGTCAACCCTGTTGCAAATCTTTGTGTCATCAGCAAAAATACATACTTTACCATTAATACCTTCTGCAATATCTCTAAAAATATTAAAGAGAATGGGTCCAAGTACTGACCCCTGAGGTACCCCACTGGTAACAAGACCTTGCGCCGAATAAACTCCATTTACCACATGTAATTCATTTTTTATGAGTTATTTTGTTTTTTATTTCAGAATGTGAAATAGATTGCTACCAATGAAATGAAAATACCAGCTGTCAACCGTGTGTGTGTATATATATATATAATTAAATAATTTTTTTATGTTGGGTGTAGTGGATACGAGCGCTTGCACTGATGGTAAAGTTCTTCCAATCTCCAATTTATATGGTGGCATAGCCGTGGCCTTCCCTTGGTGGGGTGTTCCTCGGTAGTTCCCTCATCCTATGACCTCCGATCCAGGACTTGCATCCTCATTTTCCTACAGAGCACCGCAATTATGGAATAATCTCCCAGATGCCAACAAATCTTCGCCCTGTCTTAAGTCACTTGCGCTCCCTATTAACATACCTCAATACAGAATGCACCTGTAAACATAATTAATAGGGATGCACCGATACCACTTTTTTAAGACCGAGTACGAGTACCGATACTTTCATTTTTATGTCATGTGACCGCTTTTCAATAAGAACAGACCTCATATAAAAATGGCCCCAGCTCACATGTATATATCCCCCCGAGATTTTATATATATATATACAGAATGCCCCCAGCTCTCATGGATAGTGCCCCAAACTCTCATGGATTTGCCCCAGCACTAATGGATTTGCCCCCAGCTCACATGGATATTGCCCCAGCTCGAACGCTGGGGAAGCTGGCCACGTGCATGAAAAGCACGCGGCCAGCGTTCCCCCTCCGGCGCGCCACATACTCGCCCATCCTGAAGGTCAGGTCGCATGGCAGTGATGCAATCACGTGGCCGCTGTGCGCATCTGTGACGCTGCCTCCAGCCGAGAGGCAGCATCACAGGAGCGCCCAGTGGACGTGTGAACGCATTACTGCCATGCGACCGGACCTTCAGGATGGATGAGTACGCGGTGCGCCGGAGGGGAACGCTGGCCGCGTACTTTTCATGCACGCGGCCAGCTTCCCCAGCCCCGCGGATACCGGCAAGCCGGCCCAGTGCCAGCTTCTGTTATAGGCGGGATGTATCGGGCCGTTTGCACGAGTACCAAGTACTCGTGCAAACGGCAGTATCGATACCGATACTAGTATCGGTGCATCCATAATAATTAAAATATTTCCTACATATTTATTTTCTTTATATGTATATTTGTTGGTTTTTTAATATCTTTCATTGTATTACTTTGAAATGTTACAGTCATTACAGAAATACAATGTTCTTGAATCCAGAACATACTTGAAAACGAGATAAATCTCAATGTATCCTTCCTGGTAAAATACTTTATAAAAAAATAAACAGATATGGGTATATTCTGAAGACTGTTTAAGACAGGGCTTGACAAAGCCAGGAGCCTGGTAGCCACTGGCTCCTAGAATTTTATTCCTGGCTCCTAAATTTACAGTTTATTTTACACCAATCTGACAGCCGTCTTTGGCATCTAAAAACATCTAGTTGGCTTCAATGTAAATATATCCAGCCCTGGTGTATGTATTTATATAGGAGGTCTGTTGTGTCTTTGTCTGCAGTGGGTAAATAATGTCCAATGACAACAGAGCAAAGAAAATAAGTAAACAAATAAAACAATATCGCAATGTACAGATGTTAACATAAATAATATAATATATATATATATATATATATGAGTTAAATGGATAGATATCTATAATATATCAGAGCAGCCAAACTGATATTAGAAGCAACAGTCTACACTTCTAGACTCAAAAAAGTAGCCACAAGACCACATGCACAAATACCTAACAGCAAAAAGCACCAGGTAACAAAGTGATAAATAGATGCAGCTAAAATCATAATTTGGGTCAGTACAAACCAACTCCCAGATGAAGAGGCAAGGTTCCCAATGTTTCGTCGGGGATTCGCCTTTATCAAAGTATACCTTGATAAAGGCGAATCCTCGCCGAAACGTTGGCTCCCTAACTTTTGTAGCTGGCTCCTAGATTCAAATCAAATTTGTCAAGCCCTGTGTTAAGATATAGGAGAATAAAGGTGAGGTATAGATTGTCTATTCACATTTATTGGTGCCTTTTAAGCAAAGAGGCACCAAATATCAGACATCCGGAAGATCAAAGGGTTACCGAACCCCCCTCTTTTCCTGGGTGGTCCTTAGGACCAGTGGTCTTGGTGGTCCATCCACCAAAAACCGGGCAGGCAACCGATAGCAATATTTTGAAACACTTTATTAAAATAAATAGGTAATTCAATAAAACAGCGCAGATGCATTTCGCGGTAGACCGCTTCATCAGTGGGTGTAAGTTTAACGTATTTATTTATGCATTTTTTTGGGGGGGATTTTTAGGTTTCCTAATTTATTTTAAAGCATCAAGCCTTTTTTCTGTTCTGCGATGAATGAATTGAATAGATACTAAAAGGGTTATTCAGAGAGAGGTGAAAACCAGGAGAACTGGCAGGATAAGAGAACAATCTAGACCAAATAGCCGATTTGGAAAGTGAGATAAATGGGAGAATTTTTCTGGTTTGGCTTGGTTTGGTTTGGCAAGAATTTTCACTTCTCCAGTCGTTCTTCAGGTTTTCACCTCTCTTTGAATAACCCTGTAAGTTTCAGCACCATGGTGAGCTCTGGAGCTGTCCATGGATCTGAACTGCTGATCTGAAACATGCATTCATTGATTATGTTTCAGGTCTATGGAGAGCTATGGAGCTCACCGTGGTGCTGAGACCTATTAAATGAATACTATGTTTCAGATTGGCAGTGCAGCACCATGGACCACTACGAAGCTCACCATTGTGCTGAAACTTTAGTATCCAGTTCATTGCAGAATGTAAAAAGAGCCTTGTTTTAAAATTAAGAACAATAACATTTCACCAAAAAAATGCCTAAATAATACTTTTTGCGGCAAGTGGAAAATATAAAAGGTATAATAAATATTTAATAAAAACAGCAATTTTTTACATTGAAACTTCTAGGATTCACTTATAGGTTTCAATGTTAAAAAAATCCCTGTTTTTGTTACTTTGAAATCATCCCACCCCCCCCGCGCTTTTGATCATTTTGATCCGTTTTAGGTAATTTTCGTTATGTGTGTGTTTTGTATGTTTGTATTTTTTTTCCGTTTCGGATCTTTTTCTGTTCTTTTTGCATTACGATATTTCGTTTAGCTGTTTTCGTTGTCCTACGTCTATTTGTAATTTTGGCTGATTCGTAATTTCAATCTTATTTTTAAAAAAATAACTAGGGCTGAAACAACTAATTGATGATGAGAATAGTTGTCAACTAATCTCATTATCGATTAATCGGCTGTCGATTTAAACTGTGTGTGCTGTGCACAAACTGATTAGAGTCAGACTTGGTTAAATGTTAAAACCTCTCAGACTCTGCTTCGTCCTGTGCCACGACCTCAACCTGCCTGTTACCCCCTCATGGTCTGGAGCTGCCATTCTCTCCCTTTGGTCCAGTCCTTTCCCACAAACTCCCTCCTACACTCAGGTCCAGTCTTTTGCCCAAACCCACTCCCTCTCACACTTGGGTCAAGTCTCTTGAACAAACTCACTCCCTTCTAACTCTGGACCCTCCTCCCGCTCAGTTTGTTCATGAAATTATTGTAAAGGGACACTCTAATAAGATAACGTGGTCAGGCTGCATGGAGTGCCCCCACCCCCCGTTCTCATGCTGATTTCATGCTGACATCATGTCTGAGCGCTTGTAGCAGCGTTAGTTTGGGGAGAAAGCCAACATGGGCTTAAGCCGCGCACGCAGCATCAATCCGACACTGTGACCAGGTGCTCGTGTGCACTTTGTGTGCAAAAAGTATGAAATTTGCATATGTATGTACTTTCGTATGTACACTACGCAAATTGCTTACAATAAATATATGGGGGAGGCAGGAGTTGTTTTTTTTTCTTTTTTACATAATGTTCCTTTTTAGGTAAAAAAAAATTGTATTTTCCTTTTATCCGATGAATCGATTTCATTGAAAAAATAATCGGCCAACTAATTGCTTTATGAAAATAATCGTTAGTTGCAGCCCTAAAAATAACAAACGGTGATTGTCTTCAGATTTTCAATTTGCACATGTCTATGATACAGTTGTTGCAATGAAGGTTTGTTCTTTGGGCTAAATGGGATCAGGTCTGAGCTGCAAAACCAAAGAACACAGCCATCTTTTTTAATGCCTATAAAGTAATATACAAGTTGATTTTTATTTTTAGTGAAATGCCTAGATATATTTTTTAAATCTACTGTACCACTTAGCCCGAAATATGAATACTGGAGAAAAAAATATCGTATCTGAATATTGTAAAGGAAGACCATTTATTGTGGATCTGTACCGGTCAGGTTCACAGCACATCAAACTAGACTTTATGCTGTTCAACGTGTTTCGGCAATGTTGTGGAGGTCCCCTTCAATTGCACAGAAGTGATCGGGCTTATGTCTTTTCTACCCACAAAGGTGAATGCCGAGAGGTCATTGGAAAAGGGACCCTCTTCTCCCTCCCAAAGGCCTGAGTTGCTGATTACATCCTTCAGTCATCAGGGTTTCCTTGAGGGGGCACGATTTGTCTGATCTGTCGCTGCTGGAGTAACCTAGACATCACCCAGGATAGAATTAGGGGAGGAGGTTGGTTGAGTCCTAGACTCCTTCAGGTATTCCCCCTTACTCTCTTGTTTCACTTGCTGCAATTCATGTCTGAGAGTGAGTGTTATTCTGCTTGTGGTGAGGCAGTCACTTGCTTTGAGACCTCGTCTAGGTATGTTTTTCAGGAAGGTCTTCTATCCCTGAGCAGAGACCTGCCATTTCCCCTTAAATAGTGTCCATGACGGCACGTAAACGATCCTGTAGATTGTCCTTGTTGGAGTGCAGTGATCTGCCTTTGCGTTTATAATATATACTGTAAATAGAACAAATAGTAGAGATAAACTCGGATTTAAAAAAATAGGACAAACTTTAAAAGCATGAAAGCAATTCACTCCCGGTAGTGCATCATGATTCTGTACAGTGATAACTCAAAGCAGTCTGTGACGATTCACCATGTGCTGCAACAATAATACCGCACTTTATATTCAGGAATAATCCTTCCTTGCCGTTACTGTGCTCTGAGAGATATATGTGTGTGTGTGTGTGTGTGTGTGTCAAGAGGTCCCGCGCTCCACATACCGAAAATTTCTTGCTCTGGTGCAGTTAATCCAGCTGCAGGTAGATAAGAGACCAAAATCCAGACGCACATGGAGACTTCTTTTCAAAGTTTAACTAAAAACTTTATTCTGGCATCAAATTTCAACGTTTCAGTCCCCAGAGGGACTTTCCTCTATTATTTTCAGGTCCAGATTTTACTCCTAAAAATACAAAAAACTGCATAGAGTACAGTATATCCTAGAAATGAAACCCAGGTCAAGTTTGTAAACCCGTGCTATCTTTTGGTGTGGTGACAGACCTTCTGTCTTCAGTGAATTGGTAACAAATGCGATGTCAAAGATCAAAAGGTTTAAATTTAGCACTATGGGTTTACTTTAAACATCTGTTAAAAAGACAACTGCGATAAAATATATCATAATGGGTTTTTAGACATGAGATGCATTTGAGGAAACTGACTCTAGCTTCTGTGAGCGTGTTTCTTGGTGGTAGTGGCCTCTTTCAGCAGGATAATTCACTCCGCCACATTGCAAAACCTGTTCCATAATGGATTGAGGAACATGGCAAAGATTTCAAAATGTTGCCTTGGCCTCCCGATTCCCCAGATCTCAATCCAATTGACCATCTGTGGGATGTGCTGGAGCTACATTTAATCCATGGAGGCCCCACCTTGCAATTTGCAGGATTTAAAGGATTTGCTTCTAAAGTCTTGGTGCCAGATACCGGGGACTTGTTCAGAGGTCTTGAGTCCATGCCTCGACACATCAAAGCGGGATACCTAACGGTATTAGCTAGTTGGTTTTATCGTCTTAACTGCTACTTTTCATACGTTTCTGTCACTCACATTGTGTTTATATATTTATATAATAAATAAATGTGCACAATTTCCACTGTCCACATACGGAAACTTTTGCTTGCCAAGCAAGCTCCCCGATAGCATGTTGCTGAGTAGTCTATGGACAATGCTGGGTGGGCAGAGAGCTGATTGTTCATGGCGGAGTTTGATGTGGGTAGTACAAGTGCTTTGTCGTTTTACTGACTGACGGCAATGCAAGAGAATGTGAAGAATCAGGGAAGGAAATGGCAGGATGCACTCCGGATTAAAGTGCTCTTCCTCATGGATTTAAAGATAGAAGGCCTCTTTCATTGTATAGATGTTTATCCACTGTATGGCTAGGAAATGCACACATCAACAACTTTTAATCAAACGCCGGCTCATGGAGGGATGTGATAAAACATCTCCACGCAGTTTCAGGGAGGATGTAATCTGATTCTTGTAAAGGGCAAAATTCAGCGGTGATGGCAAGGGACAAAGTAAAAAAACTATACAGCTGTATTCTGATTCTGGTGTTTAAAAAAAAGTGCTGTTGTAATCTTGGCTTTTAATATTTTAAATCTTTATTTTGAGAGATCGTCAGCAATACAACAGGCAGCAAAGAATAGTGGCCGTGCAGGACCATCAGTAGACAAGCACAAAGGACAACTGCATAACATACTATAAAAGTCAGCAAGGGAATATACAATAAAGGAAGACTTTTTTTAAAAAAAAAATTCCAGCTCTCACAAAGGGGTCGTCTACAGCAAAACGTAAAAAGAAAAATGAAAATGGGGCACATGGCAAAAAGGCCACTGGGTCCTAATAAAACCTATGATTTCTAAAGGGGGGGAGGAGAGGCCAAACATGTGACTTTCCTGGTTCACTCCCTGAAGTCTAGAGGACAGGAGGAGGCCATAAAAGGGAAAACGTCAAGAGGCCAGGGTGCTTGAGGGCCAGAGATGGCAGACCGAGCCATGGTAGCTGCCACAGAGGCTCACCCCGGGACAGCCCTGCGTGGGGGAAAAAAAATAAAAAGTGGGGGGGGGGGAGTCAAAGATCCACCGCACTAACCGAGATGCAAAAGTTAAAATAATAAAAAAAGGAGGGGGGGGGAGGGAAACAAAGCGGAAAGTCTCAAAGTAGGTACAGCTTAGGATTCACATGAAATGAAAACAAAAAACCATGAACAAACCTACAAGGAGGGCCAGGACACCTAGCCAGGACCGGTGTCTGCCACCACAGCGCCGCTGCTCCCCGAAGAGGAAGAACCCAGGATGCCCAGGGTCTCCAATCAGTGTCCAGGCCTCAACAGGGGAAGCAGCAGTGTGAACAACATTTTCAAATGTAAGTGAATACATACTCACCACACCCAGGACATACTTGAAACGAGAGAAATCTCAATGTATCCTTCCTGGTAAAAGCCGTTCTCAAAAAAAAATTTTTAAAATTGGAACCCGCAGGTCCCGAGCAGTACCAAATTCCGGCAGCTCGTACTCGAGTCGTAACATCTCAAAAGCGACGCCAAGCCAGAAGCATAAGGAATGGGTGGTCATTGTATACCGACCAGGACATTGAATCAAAGCAGAACAGGGCGCTTGCCTCGGGTAAGGACAGCAGGCGCAGTTTGACAGACACATCTCGCACAACCGCAGTGACATCCGTCGCAGCCTCTCGCTGAGCCGTCAGTAGCATCTTCCTGCACCTGGAGACAGTTTCCACCACGCCTCTCATCTTGGCAAGCTCATCCCTCATTCCACA
This sequence comes from Leptobrachium leishanense, assembly GCA_009667805.1. NCBI lineage: Eukaryota > Metazoa > Chordata > Amphibia > Anura > Megophryidae > Leptobrachium > Leptobrachium leishanense. The sequence goes on from CM019064.1 coordinate 200,043,277, forward strand.
AAGATCCATCTTCAAAATCGCTCAAAGCTTCTCAAGAAGGCGACGTACATCGCCCTTCGTTTAAGGTCAGGTGTCATATGGAGTCTTGGCCAGAGGTGGGGAGGGAGCAACATCACCCCCTTCAAGCGGTGGCTCCACAGTGGGCGGGGCTGCGAAACATGTTCGCAATGCTCAACACAGCCAGGGTCTTCAGTGGGCAGTGGACACTGTCCTCGGGCAGGAACTGGCTCCGGCGACAGAGCCAGGGCCTCCTTGTCTGTGTGGTCCGAATCCAGGACTGAGGATGGGGACGGAGAGCCCTCTGGCCATTGCTGCCGGTCACCCCCTAAAGACAGACACCCGGATATCCCTTCAGCCAGGACCGGCCTCTTACCAGTCTTTTCCCCCATCGGACAGCCACACGGGGTAAGCATACCCAATTAGCGGGAAGGCTGCTCCAGAAACCACCCGGCAGGATCACAAAATGCCACCGGCAGCTAGGCCGCAAATGACAGTCTGGGGTCGACTGACAACAGCAGGTGGTAGACAGCGAAGACCAGGGCGCCAGTAACTGCAGACACCTCCCCAGATCGCCAGTGTCCCCAGGTACCCTGATAGCAGGACGTTCTGATGGTGGGTTGCAGAATAAAAACTGTTCGTAATCTTAGGTTTTAATGACTCTGGTACATCTACAACAGCTTTGGTTAAAGGGACACGAACTGTTACATGAGCTATAATTACATTACTTGTGCGTTACAAACGAAACCACCTTATAAAACACACGCTGTTTTTATTTATTTTGTTTGAACTAATTACATGTAAAAAGGAAAAATATTATTAGTTTATCTCCTTACCGTTTTTTGTAGATTTTTCCCATGAGGCAACATTTACCAAAGGTTTTCTTTACTTCTGTGGTTTATCTAATCTACAGTATTTAACAATATAATGAGATGGAGGAGGGAGGGCATGTTAGATAAGGCTGCAAGGGGCTATTGTTCTCCAGGCTACTCCAGACAAGAGATGGCAGCTAAATCAGATTAAACAGGGAATTTAAAAGATTACTAATCTACCCCGGGTGATGTCTTTTGAATACATCACACAATGAGATTTGAGACCATGATCGACCCATCGACTCTGTTTCTATAGCCATTGTCACAGAGTGAAGAGCAAGTGAAGTAACGACACTGGGGGGGGGGTGGAGGGGGCAGTTTCCAACACAAAAAACCCCACAAAATTGATGCACATGGTGAGGCATAGAGTAAAATATTTTAACAAAATCTACAAGTGAAAACCAAAGCACATGAAACATCCGCAACATAAAGTACAATAATTGTACTTTTTTTATGTGGTAATGGCCCTTTAGCTTTACACCAGAGTTCGAATACAGCCTTCATATGTACTGGTAGAATCCTTAACCCTTTCAATGCGGTGGACGCGCTCAGCGCGTCCACCCGCATTGCTACTTCGCTGCGTCCTCCCTTTGCAGCCGCGATCGGCCGGTATTCCGGCCGATCGCGCGGCCCCCCGGTACGGGCTGACCTCATCGATGTCAGCCCAGCCTCCGGGACCCCGGCGGGCTGTAAATTACTTAAATCTGACTTCAAATTGTGTTTATACATGATGAGCAGCACAAAATGGTCAAAATGAGCTTCGAAGAACACAGGGGTAGATTTTGAATTATTCCTAAATTTTCTATGTCCCCTTCCAGTAGTTTAGGTTTTAAACTACTGGAAGGGGCCATAGTAAATTTAGAAAGGATAATTTAAACTTGAGATAAAATAACACATACTGGCCTGGTCCTCTCCTCCAGTTCAAACTTAGGCAGCAGGGTTATGATCATGGATGTCACGGGAAACGGTCACCCTAGTTTGGCTTTTTACTTTAGCTAACTGCAGTGAACTTGTATGGCGATTTTCTTCAACCCTTCTCATCAGAAGATGCTCCTGTCGAGCGGTTAACTCCCGTGGACTTTCTGGACGTCTATGAGATGGTTGCAGTTCCATCTTTGTTAAATTTTTGAATCATTTTTGCTACAGTACTCTAAGTAAAGCTTTGCAGATCTTCTCGTAACCTTCACCTTTCTTGTGTAAAGAACTTACTACCTTTCTCAGGACTTGTGCCATTTCTCTTCCATTTGGCGCCATTGCTGACCGTGTGAAATGGGAAGGGGTTCTTTGTTAAATTACGCCCTTTTATAATCAGTGGTCTACTGGACACCTAATTAATGAATAATTTAGACTCCCCTGTAGCTGAATTCTTGTTAATTAGGATTTTGTTGTCTAAAATTTTGCTTTTCTTTTACAACTTTCATTGGGGTGTATTCATTTTTGTAACATGGTCTTTAATGTACCAGCTGGGTGGAGTAGAGGTAATGTCACTGCTCTGCATGGAGAGAGACTGTGGAGTCATGGGTTTGATCCCAGGGAGCAACCTCCTCTCCAGAAAGTGTCCTTGAGCAAGACACCTAACCAGTACATACTCGCCACCCAGGACATACTTGAAAACAAGAGAAATCTCAATGTATCCTTCCTGGTAAAATCCTTTCTCAAAAAAAAACGAATTGGTTAGGAAAAATACTTTTTTGTGTAAATTAACATCTTTTTTTAAATCAATGGATCACATTTGTTGGAGTATTTTGTAGTAAAAGTGTCCCATTTGAAAATGTGAATTTTGAAAGTATAAAGATTTTCTGACAAATCTGTTGGTGTACTCCTTTATGGTGTGTGTGTGTGTGTGTCTGTCTGTCTGTCTGTCGTGGTAGCACCTGCACCGGAATCTTAACGCCAAAAAGGGGAAAGCTGCAGAGTACGGTTTTCCCTGTTTGCTTCCCCATTTTAGCGTTCACTAGGGAATAGGGCCTTAAATGTATTATTTTTGTGTTTTTGTCTTTTATCCATGCAGAAAATTTTAAACAGTGACGTGGAGATGGTATGGGTTCACATAAAGCACACACAGTGTACATGTTCTTTCTGCACACACACATTTATATTTGCATACACACAAGAACACAGACCCTTCACAAACCAATGCTTCATGTAATCACACTCTGGATCTCCTTGCCATTGTTTAAAATGTGCAGATTAATGTGCAGAGTTGCTTTAAGATCTGTCTCATGGATTTGGAACTGGTATCTGCAAGTGCACATACAATAATAAACTGTAGTGTAGAAGTGCAGCCTTTGTGTTCTATGTAATTGCAGAGACCATCTATTCTAGAATGTGTGTATGTCTCCTGTAAACCTAGTTTTATCACAAACTACAAATCACTAGACTTTGGCACAGAGCTGCAGCACTCTTTAGCAAAGGTAAATTGATTATTGCTATAGCAGTTAAATGTGCGTTCTTAATGATTTCTTCATAATTTATAGAATTCTTCCTGCCTTAATTGGTTTGTAAGGGTTCTGTCGGAAACAGTATGACATCTGGTTTTAAGGCCGTGATTCAGTGAGGCACAATAAATGTGTTTTTTATGAACACGTTTTCAAGTCCAGAATTGGACAGGAGAGGCAATAATAAATATTTCCTTGTATGCTGTTGTGATTTCATATTAATAAATAGTATTCCTTCTTAATGAGCGATTTTATTATAATTGACTTAAAGGAACACTCTAATAAAAAAATCACCCCCCCCCCTTTTTTTAATCCTAACCTATCCCTATTCCCTTAATAAATCGTTATTTTTTGTTTTTGTAACTGTAATACTTACCCTAAAATCCTCTTGTTTCCAGCGGTGTTTTTTTTTTTTTTTTTTTATACTCCCCTCCCTCCTCAACCGCTCCCGTCCTTCTTCCATCCGACTTGCCTTCTGGTTTACGTGAGAAGCGCGCATGCGCGCCTCTCACGTAAGCCAGCCAATCGGCAGGCTTCCTCCCGGCTCCCTCTGAGGATTAGTGTTGCGTGCAAGAGGATGCGCTCAACACTAACCCTCAGAGGGAGCCGCCAGCTTCTGCGGTGAGTTGGAGACGTCCTTGCGCTGAAAGCGCGATGACGTCTCCTACTCGGCAAAAGTCGACAGAAGCGGGAAATATGATTCCCACTCTGCTGACTGACAGCTGGGAGGGCGGAGTAAACTCCTCTGCCTCTCTCAGCTGTTTTCAGCATTTTCTGCTGAACCGCTGAGCGGAGGGAGGGGGGACAGAGGGCAGGATACTCCGGGCATCATGACCACCTAAAATAGCTTAGGTGGTCATGTTGCTTAGAGTATCCCTTTAAGAGTCAAGAGGGGGTTTGTGTGTGACACTAGAAGGAACGAAGTTTATTAAACTTTTTAAAACTTTTTTTTTTTTTTTAGGGATGCACCGATACCATTTTTTAAAGACAAAGTACAAGTACCGCTACTTTTTAAAAGTACTCACTAATACAAGTACCGATACTTTTATTTAACCACTTGGCCGCTAAGGACGCGCTCAGCGCGTCCTGCCAAGTGTTCCTCCTGTGCTACGGACGCGTTGACCTCTCTACCTCCCGATCGCCGGGGTCCTGCGGCCGAAGGCAGGCACGGTTTGGAAGGGCACAGCCTGCCCTTCCAAACCGTGCCTGCCTTTAACCCCTTGGGTGCCGGATCATGATTCGGCGCCGAAAAGCGCCGAATCGTGATCCTCTCCCGGAGCTGGCCGACATCTTGGTTGTCGGCCAAGCTTCCGGGAATGCCCCCTGACGACTGGCGTCATCGTGCATAGCACGATGACGCCAGTCCTGGAGTTAACCCCTAACTGCCACAAATAGTGGAGATAGGGGTTCCAATGAACCCCCTATCTCCCGATCCGTGGCAGCTAGGGGTTAATGTTTTGTACTGTTGGATTGGCCAGAGCATGGTCTTTCCAACGATACCAAACATGACCATGTAAAGTTTAAAGAAAAAAATGAACAAGTTTTTTTTTTCTTTTTTTTTTGGTTTGATTTGTTAATGCAGCAATATTGTTCCCATTTCAATTATAATGTGAACAATGGTGCTGCACTAACGATTTTTGTATGCGGTGCGTTTGTTAATAAGAGCAAAATCCCCCCCCCCAGAAAATGTAACGAGTCCCCATTTCTAATTTTTTTTAGCAAGCGCACCCCATAGAAAATATAACCGCAAATGCTCGCATGTTAAATGTGAAAAAAACACTTAACACATTGTAAATTATTGAAAATTCAAATTTTATTGCATTTTTTGTTATATTATGCAGACAGGACATGACGTATACATATCATAATGACATATTAACTCTCGTGCTGCCAATCACTCCCACTCCCACAAATCCCATTCCCACCTTCTCTTTCTCACCTTCCTGCTGTTACTCTATTCAGGTGACATATCCCCTAACCCTGGCCCCACAACACATCCAATACTTCCCTCTCATCCTATCTCCATCGCACATAAATCACCTCCCTGCAAGCCCAGCAACCTCATTCCCATAATCCCTCAGCGCCTGTCCTCTTTCTCCTGCGCCCTCTGGAACGCTCGCTCTGTGTGCAACAAACTCACAGAAATCCATGACCTCTTCCTTTCAAACTCCTTCAACCTCCTAGCTTTAACTGAAACCTGGCTAACTCCTCTGACACGGCCTCCATTGCTGCTCTCTCACATGGCGGTCTACACTTGAGCCATACCCCCAGACCGGGTGAGAGAAATGGTGGCGGGGTCGGAATCCTGCTCTCTCCCACCTGCACCTACCAGCATCTCCCTCCACCTCCATCCCTCTCCTTCTCCTCCTTCGAGACACACTGCATCCGCCTGTTCTCTCCTCTGGCTCTCAGGGTGGCAGTCATCTACCGCCCACCGGACCAACCTCCCAGTTCTTTGACCACTTTGCTACCTGGCTTTCTCACTTCCTGTCTTCTAATCTTCCATGCCTAATTCTCGGCGACTTCAACATTCCCATTGACGATCCTTCCGCCCCTGCTGCCTCCAAACTTCTTTCACTCACATCCTCCCTTGGACTCACACAATCCTCCCTCCTCCCTACCCACCGCGATGGTCACGCTATTGACCTTGTCTTCTCCAACCTCTGCTCCATCTCTGGAGTTCAACTGTCGCCCTTTCCCCATCTCTGACCACCACCTTCTCTCTTTCAACCTATCTGGACTTCCTAAACACCCTGCTCCCCCACCCCGCACACACACTCGCAGAAATCTACATGCTGTGGACCCCCATCAATTCTCCAACCTACTTCACCACCTCCCTCATACCTCATCCTTCACCTGCCCTGATGCTGCCACTAATCACTACAACACTACTCTTATCTCTGCTCTAGACACTCTTGCTCCTCTTCGACTCTGTAAGGCCCCACGCCGCCAGCTTCAGCCCTGGCACACCCTCCAGACACGCTACCTGCAAAGATGCTCCCGCACTGCAGAGCGTGCCTGGAGGAAATCCCGCTCTGAAGCTGATTTTGTTCACTTCAAGTTTATTCTCCGGTCATACACCTCTGCCCTCCACTTGGCCAAACAATCCTTCTTCTCATCTCTTATATCTACGCTGTCCTCCAACCCTAAACGTCTCTGGTCCACCTTCAACACCCTCCTCTACCCACCTGCACCTCCCCCACAGCTGCCTTCAGCGCTCAAGACCTGGCAGACTACTTCCTCAGTAAAACTCTAAATATCAGACGCAACATCCCAACACAAGATAGTTATCTGCCACCTCCACTCCCACAGGTCCCCTCTGCCACCCTCTGCCGCTTCCTCCCAGCCACTGAGGAGGAAGTCAATTCCTTATTGTCCTCCTCACATCTCACCACATGCCCGCTCGACCCCATTCCCTCACATCTAATTCCTCCCCTCTCCTCCTCCCTCACCCCTGCTCTCACACACATCTTCAACCTATCTCTCTCCACTGGCTCCTTTCCATCCGCCTTCAAACACGCGCTAGTTACCCCTTTACTAAAGAAACCATCCCTAGATCCCAACTCTCCATCCAACTACCGCCCTGTATCCCTGCTTCCCTTCACATCAAAGCTCTTAGAAAAACTAGTCTTCAACCGCCTCTCCCTCTTCCTGTCCTCCAATTCCCTACTTGACCCCCTGCAATCTGGCTTCCGTCCCCTACACTCAACTGAAACTGCCCTCACCAAAGTCACCAACGACCTCCTAACTGCTAAAAAACACGGCCACTATTCTATTCTCATCCTGCTTGACCTCTCGGCTGCTTTTGACACTGTTGACCACCCCCTCCTTCTACAGACCCTCAACTCTCTGGGTCTCGGTGACACTGCACTCGCTTGGGTCGAATCCTATTTATCCAACAGGTCCTTCTGTGTGTCCTTTGCTGGTAACTCCTCCTCCTCATTGCCTCTATCTGTTGGTGTACCTCAAGGCTCTGTCCTTGGTCCTCTGCTCTTTTCCATCTACACCTCCTCCCTGGGCAAAATCATCAACAGCTTTGGCTTCAATTACCACCTCTACGCTGATGACACTCAGATCTACCTCTCTACCCCTGATCTCTCTCCCCCTGTCCTTTCAAAAGTCAGTGACTGTTTATCTGGCATCTCCTCCTGGATGGCCTCCCACCACCTAAAGATCAACATGTCGAAGACTGAACTCCTACTTATTCCTCCCTCCAATGCCTCCCCACCTCCTGACTTCTCTATCACGGTGGAGGGTATCACCATTTCCCCATCAAACCAAGTTCGCTGTCTTGGAGTTACACTTGACTCTGCTCTTTCCTTCATCCCCCACATCAAGTCTCTTTCCTCCTCCTGCCGATACCAACTGCGTAATATTTCCAGAATTCGGCCATTTCTTACCGCTGTCGCCACAAAACAACTCATACACGCCCTGGTAATCTCCCGACTCGACTATTGCAATAATCTCTTATCTGGCCTCCCTCTGTCCCGCCTCTCCCCCCTACAATCCATCCTAAACGCCTCCGCCAGGCTAATTCACCTCACCCGCCGCTCTGTCTCTGCCGCTCCCCTCTGCGAGTCCCTTCACTGGCTCCCCATCCACTGCAGAATTAAGTTCAAAATCCTTATCCTTACCTACAAAACCCTCACTAACTCAGCTCCCCACTACCTGTCCTCACTAATCACCAAATACACCCCAGCCCGCTCCCTAAGGTCAAACAGTGACCTGCGCCTAGCTTCTCACCGCATCACCTCTTCCCATGATAGACTGCAGGATTTCTCACGCGCAGCCCCCACTCTCTGGAACGCTCTCCCTCATACTGTCAGACTTTCCCCTAACTTCTCTTCCTTCAAACGCTCCCTTAAAACATTCCTATTTAGGGAAGCCTACCACCCAACTCACTGACGCAATCATCAATCACTCTAACCTTACAGTCCTCTCCTCCTGTTTCCAACCCCAACCCTCCCAGATTGTGAGTTCCTACGGGAATAGGGCCCTCATCTCCTCCTGTACTGTTTGTCAAATGTTGTTCAATGTATTGTAACCCTGTCTATACTGTGCTTATTGTACAGCGCTGCGGAATATGCTGGCGCTTTATAAATAAAGAATAATAATAATAATAATAATTATGAATCTGCCGAGTCTGCCGGAAAGAACGATCTATAATATGTCTGGGTCATATATTAAAATAAGGCTTCAAAACGCGGTTAAACCACGATGAGCGAAACTGGTAAAAATGAGCTCAGCACAGAGGCGTGAAATAGCTCTGCAGCGAAAGGGTTAATGTCATGTGACGCTTTTCAATAAATAATTTAGGATTTTGCTGAAAGCCTGTCCTGTTTAAGTTAATATTTCAATGTATGGCCAGACACACCATTTATCCACTGCGTTTACACACCCTGACCACACACAGACACTAGATATACATTCATACAGTCAGGTCCAGAAATATTGGGACATCGACACAATTATAACCTCTTTGGCTCTATACACCACCACAATGGAGTTGGAATGAAACAAACACAATGCGCTTTAACTGCAGACTGTCAGCTTTAATTTGAGGGTATGTACAGTTGTGTTCAAAATTATTCAACCCCCACTGAAATTGAGTGTTTTGGCCAGTTTGACATTGATTTTGATCATTCCGTCATCTTGCTTACAATTAAATCAAAGAGGCACGTGTAGGTCAGACAAATATAACATAACATTTATAATGAAATAACCACAAATGTCTTTTCTGTGCTCACATCATTATCAGTTTTATTCAACCCCCAAGTGACATTCAATCTTAGTACTTAGTACAACATCCTTTTACAGTTATAACAGCTTTTAAACGTGAAGCATAGCTTGACACAAGTGTCTTGCAGCGATCTACGGGTATCTTCGCCCATTCGTCATGGGCAAAAGCCTCCAGTTCAGTCACATTCTTAGGCTTGCGCACTGCAACTGCTTTCTTTAAGTCCCACCAGAGGTTCTCAATCGGATTTAAGTCAGGTGACTGCGATGGCCACTCCAAAATGTTCCAGCCTTTAATCTGCAACCATGCTCTAGTGGACTTGGAGGTATGCTTGAGATCATTGTCCTGTTGAAAGGTCCAACGTCTCCCAAGCCTCAGGTTTGTGACGGACTGCATCACATTGTCATCCAATATCTCCTGGTACTGAAGAGAACTCATGGTACCTTGCACACGCTGAAGCTTCCCTGTACCTGCAGAAGCAAAACAGCCCCAAAGCATGATTGACCCCCCGCCATGCTTCACAGTAGGCAAGGTGTTCTTTTCTTCATAGGCCTTGTTCTTCCTCCTCCAAACATAGCGTTGATCCATGGGCCCAAATAGTTCTAATTTTGTTTCATCAGTCCACAGAACACTATCCCAAAACTTCTGTGGTTTGTCCACATGACTTTTGGCATACTGCAGTCGACTCGTCATATTCTTTGGAGACAGCAAGGGGGTGCGCTTGGGAGTTCTGGCATGGAGGCCTTCATTACGCAGTGTGCGCCGTATTGACTGAGCTGACACTTCAGTACCCACATCTGACAAATCTTTTCTCAGTTCCTCAGCAGTCACACGGGGACTTTTCTCCACTCTACGCTTCAGGTAGCGCACAGCAGTCGAAGTCAGCATCTTCTTTCTGCCACGACCAGGTAGCGTTTTAACAGTACCCTTTGCCTTGAATTTGCGAATGATGCTTCCTATGGTCTCTCTCTTGGTATGTTTAACATCTTTGCAATCTTCTTATAGCCATTGCCCTTCCTGTGAAGAGTAATAACCTCTTCTCTTGTCTTCCTGGACCATTCTCTTGACTTCACCATGTTTGTAACCACACCAGTAAATGTCTAGAAGGAGCTGAGTATCACAGTCATTTTAAAGCTGCCTAATTGGTGCTTATTATGCTTTATTGCTGCTCCGTGACATCCACAGGTGTTTTCAATACCTGATTGAAAACACTTGAATGAACCTCTGTTCTTCAGAGTGGTAGTCTTTAAGGGGTTGAATAATTGTGTCAATGAAGAATTCACAAAAGAAACATTTACTACTGTATTACAAAACCAATTGATGTCATTTTAGTTGCATATGGTTCTTTAAAAAGTCCTTGTAGGATTTCATTCTAAATACAACTACAAATGTACACTAAATTCCCTAAAACCCTTTACGGCATTGGGGGTTGAATAATTTTGAACACAACTGTACATCCAACTCAGGTGAACGGTGTAGGACTTACAGCAGTTTGCAGACGTGCCTCCCACTTGTTAAGGGACCAAAGGTAATGGGACAATTGGCTTCTCAGCTGTTCCATGGCCAGGTGTGTGATATTCCCTCATTACCCCAAATACAATGTGCAGATACAAGGCCCAGAGTTCATTTCAAGTGTGCTATTTGCATTTGGAATCTGTTGCTGTCAACTCTCAAGATGAGATCCAAAGAGCTGTCAGTATCAGTGAAGAAAGCCATTATTGGGCTGAAGAAACAAAACAAACCCATCAGAGAGATAGCAAGAACATTAGGCGTGACCAAAACAACTGTTTGGACATTCTCAAAAAGAAGGAACGCACCGGTGAGCTCAGCAACACCAAAAGACCCGGGAGACCACGGAAAACAACTGGTGGATGACCGAAGAAATCTTTCCCTGGTGAAGAAAACACCCTTCACAACAGTTGGCCAGATCAAGAACACTCTCCAGGAGATAGGTGTATGTGTGTCAAAGTCAACAATCAAGAGAAGACTTCACCAGAGTGAATACAGACGGTTCACCACAAGATGTAAACCATTGGTGAGCCTCAAACAGGAAAGCCAGATTAGAGTTTGCCTAACAAAGCCTTCACAGTTCTGGAACAAGATCCTATGGACAGATGAGACCAAGATCAACTTGTACCAGAGTGATGGGAAGAGAAGAGTATGGAGAAGGAAAGGAACTGCTCATGATCCTAAGCATACCACCTCATCAGTGAAGCGTGGTGGTAGTGTCATGGCGTGGGCATGTATGGCTGCCAATGGAACTGGTTCTCTTATATTTATTGATGATGTGACTGCTGACAAAAGCAGCAGGATGAATTCTGAAGTGTTTCGGGCAATATTATCTGCTCACATTCAGCCAAATGCTGCAGAACTCATTGGACGGCGCTTCACAGTGCAGATGGACAATGACCCAAAGCATACTGCAAAAGCAACCAAAGAGTTTTTGAAGGGACAGAAGTGGAATGTTATGCAATGGCCAAGTCAATCACCTGACCTGAATCCCATTGAGCATGCATTTCACTTGCTCTAGACACAACTGAAGGGAAAATGCCCCAAGAACAAGCAGGAACTGAAGACCGTTGCAGTAGAGGCCTGGCAGCATCACAGGGATGAAACCCAGCGTCTGGTGATGTCTATGCGTTCCAGACTTCAGGCTGTGATTGACTGCAAAGGATTTGCAACCAAGTATTAAGAAGGGAAAGTTTGATTTATGATTATTATTCTGTCCCATTACCTTTTGGTCCCTTAACAAGTGGGAGGCACAACTGCAAACTGCTGTATGTACATACACTCAAATTAAAGCTGCCAGTCTGCAGTTAAAGCACATTATGTTTGTTTCATTCCAACTCCATTGTGGTGGTGTATAGAGCCAAAGATGTTAGAATTGTGACGCTGTCCCAATATTTCTGGACCTGACTGTATATACACACACACTGGTCTGGTGGGTATACATGTATCTGATGCCTGTGGTGTATATTATTTGTTCGGGTTGTGGTTTTCAGTCTTTTCCTTTTTTTTTCCTGCTATTTTCACCTTCATGCTTGGAATACTGTCCCTGAGGATCATTATACTGCACCTTTAAAGATAGGATGCACTATGGCTCTCTGAGGTTGTTGATGCTTATACTGTGCTTTGTGTTGCTATGGTTACCCATTTCTTGTGGTTTGAAACAAATCCTTCCAGCTAGTCAATGGCAGAACTGAAACCCATATCTATAGGCAACAATCTACAACAGAGGGGATCCTCATGGTATAGCATTTAAAGAATCAAAAAAGGGCACGTGAGAAAATGCTTCCATGTATCCAGAATCGACTCGTGTCTTTAATATTACATGTGTGTTAATGTAAGAAAACTGAATGCACAGGTCATTTCATACATTTTTATTAAAACACATTTTGTGTTTTCATAATAACAATAGTATTTGTATGTCACAAAAATAACGACATTGGTATTCATTCCTATGGGACACTACTTGCTGGACATGTTTGAAAAGATCCAAATAAACTATATTGGGCCCCATACCACTGTTAAGATTACTACAGGAGACGTTATACTGTACATGTATCTTATTGACGGGGATTGCTGTTGCACTCTTGCTGCAAACTGGGCTTGCAGCTCGAGTGGTGCAATTCCCTGCGCGATGTTACTGTACACCAGTGTTTCTCAAACCTGTCCTCAGGACGCGCTGACACGCCAGGTTTTACAGATTTCTGAAGCAAAGCACAGGTGATATAATTTGCTGCTCAGTGATTGCAGGATTCAGTCTGCTTTTCCCCAAGGTGATCTGCAAAATCTGGCCTGGTTGAGGGTCCCGAGGAGAGGTTTGGGAAACACTGCTGTACACTAACATATATATTTATTTAAATGATGTGCAGCTCCGCGTAGCCTGCGTTTCCACCCTGAGATGGTATTTCACTGAGAAATACCGACTTCTAAACACTGGTATTAAGTGATTTTTACATTTACAAAATCACTTAACATGCTGTGAAACCCCCTCCCCCACTACAACCCAAATTCTCCTCTCATCCCGCAGTGGAGAGAGCGGCACGATCTGCCGCTTCCTGACGTCAGCAGAAAAGGACTGATAACAAATAGTTTCTGGTTTCCCTCTGTGGTTCCTCCACTGCGCTGCATGAGCTCACAGCTGGGACACACAAAGCTCCATGAGTCGATACTGGCAGCAGCTCTCTGCTGCAAGTATCTGACTGCCTTGCGCTTTGTTCTGGGGCCAGGTGTTAATAAAGCACCTACTCTGGAATACAAATGGTACAATGGAGACTGTAAGGAAAATCTGCATGCTCAGAATTTCCCGGTTACGATCTCCATTTTATTGAAAAGTGTGTAACAGGGCCTAGTATATTCCAATTATTCCCTGGGAAGAAATTAAATAATGGTCCAGTTTATGAAAAGGCAACATGTCCCCATGCATGTCATTACTTTTCATACTCTACAAATTACTTCACCTCATTCCTTTTTGGATTGTAAGCTCATGTGAGCATGTTCCTCTTTTCCTACCTCCAAACGACAAAATTATTTCTGTTTTTGTCCTGTCCTTTGTACAGTGCTACAGTCTATTTTGGCACATTCTAAATAATTCTAATTGTGCCAATTCCAGAACCACTGAAAATAACATCCATTTGAGTTGGTGAGCTGCATAACTTTTTTCCTGCAGTTTGCATGTTAAATTATATTAATGGCGCGCACTGCAGATTTAATCAGGATGTGGCTCCATGGAGCACTTGTAACAAGCTTAACTTTTATTATTTCTGAAAAAAGTTTTTTTATTTTTTCTGTGCTGCAATTTTTAAGTGTGTACCGAGAGACAACCAGCTTTCACTTTCTTCTTGCTGAGCCTATAAGGACTTGAATGGGTGGCAGGCAGGAGAAATTCACCAGACATTAGGGTGTTCATGGTCATGCCTATGGATTTATATATTTTTAGCATTTGACACACTGGTTTGTTGACCCCTCTCTTGTTGTCTTATAGGAGTTTGCAGTGTCTGTGTAGGGAAAATAGCCACCTCGTGGTGATCACAGGATATGATTGCTCAACATAGTTGCGTTATTAGAAAAGGTCTCCGATCATTAGGCGGGTTTTTTTGGGGGGGGGTTGTGTTTGACACTGAAAAACATCATGCTCGGTACCCTACAAGCTGCACAAGTTTACAAGCTTGTCTTTCAAAGTCTGTTTCTCACTCCTCACAAGTAAGGCTAATGTCAGACAAACGCAGTCTGAGCGCACTCTGCGTAGGACACAACAGACGGACGATGCTGTAGACACCACACGGTCCGTTTTTGTTGACGGACGTAGAAAAAAAGGGGAATTATGAAAAACAAAATTAATATGAATAATGATAAAAATTTGAAAAGGATCTGAAAAGCCATTTTTTGCATCAAGGTGCTGGACGTCGCAAACGCGCTGCTTCTGACATCTAATCACTCACACAGAACGCTACGTGGATGTGGCGCACGTCTAGCGGTTTCACGTTCTTGCCTAACTTGTGTCCGTTTGCCACGTGCGTTGTGCGTGCGCAGTTCGGTGAGGTTCGCACTTAGTGTGTGGGTCTCTATTGCTCATGATTCTATGCTACGATGGACGTTAAACTGTGCGGCAACACGGACGTGATCACTGCGTTTGTCTGACGCCGGCCTAAATGGGTCACATAAGTGGACCAATTGAAAGCAGCGCTGGTGTCTGACTTTATTTTGTTTTTTAATTTCTAGTTTTTGATCCCTGCTTGAGATGCACAGGAGGGAACCAGCTACTCCAGCAGCAGCTGACACTCTTGTACTGATGACACAGACATCCAACCTTGGTTATTTTCAGAAGCAAAACTAGAAACCTCAGTCCCAGGTGCAGAAATTCGTGAGGGGCCGCACCCCACCCTTGGCAAAAACATACCCCTCCCCCCGTCATCCCCATGCACTGAACCCCTCAAGGTCCACAATGTCGACTCCAGACAATCAGTGTCCCATTTTTTTTCCAGTTCCTCTACGATAACTTCAGTCCAGCCCATTTTAATGTAATGTGCACCATGTATATCTCAGAGCTCCACAGCAATAAAACTCACAGTAATGTGTGCTGTGAATGAGCGAATCATAGGTGAGGCCCTGGCACTTGTCAAGACGCCCAGGTGCAACTGCTGACGGCTGTGTGCGGGCTCCCCCGAACTCGGGGCCAAGTTGCAGTGGCACTCTCTGCAACCCTGGTAGCTACGCCCCTGTTTTTTTTTTTCTTTTTTGTGTGCCATACAAGCTTCATTTCATGGATGTCAGGTGGAAAAAATTGACGCTGGGGTTAGGGTTAGAGATTCTACTCCTTTCTGCACTTGCGTCAAAAGGAGGAGGAGAATTTGTTGGTTAGTTTTATGGTGAGGGTTAACACGAACACCAATATCAAGAAAACCATTATGTCCCTCCCCCATCAAACACAGCTCTTTTATCCCTCTATGTCCCTAATATTGGGAAACCCGTTTAACCCCTTCACTACCAAGCTATTTTTGTTGGGGGGGGGAGGTTATCATAAGATTTATTTGAAACATGAGATGTGAAGTTAACAAACATAGGATGAAATAGAAGTTTTGCGCAGAAATATTTTTTTTAAGATGGTTAAAAAAAATTTAAATGTTAATTTGCTCATTCTGAATTTTTCATGTATTAGTTTATTCTTTAAAGATATATTGTTGAAATGCAAGATTCTGAGGTGTCCCTTAGGCTGGGTTCACACCTAAGCGTTTTAAAACGCTCAAACCGTGAAATCCCATGATTCCCTATGTGGGCATATCACACCTGGCCGTTTCTCAGCGCGCAGGAACGCGCTGAGAAACGGCCGACGCAAAAAGAAGTCCGGGAGCTTCTTTTCGGCATATAGCCGCGCGTTCGCGGCCATATCATAGCCGCGAACGCGCTGCAACGCGAACGCACGTAAAAAAACCGCGCGCATTACGCGAAGCTGCGCTACGCTGTGGTGTGAACCCAGCCTTAGTTTCAAACCGGGTCTGTATTTATCATACTGACAGAAAAGACCATTGTATTAGATACAGTAACAGTGATAAAGATAAATAATAAAATGGTGAGATCTCCTGCTTATGGGGATTTGTAGTGACAATAATGACGTAATTAATGCAGCTTCCAAAAATACCAATAGAATATAAAAATAATATTGTGTCATATTGCCTGTATTTGTATAGTACAGATACATTGTGTTACTGTAATTTACAGAGCTTTTTCAATCCTTATACCTCCCTGAATCTTGTCCCTGTACAGCAGTGCGTGACCCCAGAGCTCTTATTCTGCCCTCTCCCTAGCATCTGTAATGCAGCAGTGAGCTATTTGAATTTATTGTTACATTGAGGACTGGGACTCTATTTGCAGACGGTTTTAGGTCTCTCCAGAGTGCTTGGAGAGCCATAAAACAAATTATTTCACTTCTCCACAGAGGACACAATAATCGTGCTTTAAAAAGATGTGAAAATAGTCATTTGATATGCTGATGAGTACTTTTCAATTCATTACACTGCAAAATCGAGAACTCTATTTTGGGTGTTACGGGGTTAAAACACCCCCCGGGCGGAGCTAGCTGTGGAAGCGAGCAGCAGCATTTTGGAGGAGCTCTGTGTCTACCACGGATTTTATTGCTTTTTTCGCCGTTTGCACTGCCCTGTGAGCTTCCCGGTTGGCTAAAGGGATCCTGGAGAGTTGAGGTACCTGATTTAGCCCTGAGTTTCGTGCCCGGGGACAGATTGCTGCCGGCAGCGCGATTTGGGCCTAGTCACATCGGCCATCTTGGAAGCCTACTCGAGGCGTATTGAGATTCCCTCACCGCCCTGCGACCTCGTGCCAGCCCAGCATCTCTGGAACCATGCCTACCGGTCGTTCCCAGCGACGGGCCCCCCGACAGAGGGACATTCGGGATGTTTTGCGAGGTGGGTCCGCTTTTACGGGACTGACTGCTTCTTCCTCCCTCCCCCCGGGCTATGGCTCCTCGGAGGCTGACAGCGACTATGAACCTCAGGGGGGTATTACTGGGATGCCCTGGCTTGCCCCGCAGTCACCGGCGTCTGACTCCCGACCCCTCTCGGCGGCTGCTAGGAAACGGGCACAGAAGAAGAGAAAATCAGCAATGCGGACATCGTCCGGGGCAACGCCGGACACAGAGGATATTTTTGATGGGGACCCGACTGAGATTCCCCTTACCTCCGCCAGTAATAGTGTGACCTCGGATCATCGGTCTGCAGTGGGGACGGGACTTCGACAGCAACAGGTGCAGGAGGAGGACGACCATCTCCCCTCCACGAAGGGGGATCTCCGCAGGATCTTGGAGGAGCTTCGGGTGATACGTGAGGTGTGGCAGCCTGAGGTGGCGGCGGTCCGCACGGAGATAGCGGCGATGCGTGCTCAGGTGAAGGTGGTACAGGAGACGACTTCTGCTGTGACAACGGAACAAACTCACCTGTCTGGTCAGGTTGCTGGTTTGCGATACCAAGTCGAACTTCTGACACGCTCTGTGGAGATGCTTGAAACGAGACACAGACGCCGAAACATCAGGGTCAGGGGTGTCCCGGACTCTATTACCTCCGACGCTCTGCCGTCCTACGTGACTCGTCTTGTGCTTCAGGTCACGGGGCTTCCCCCTGACACACCTGACATGCTTGGGTCGGTGTTTCGGGTCAGGAGACCTGCGACGAACCCACCTGGGGCTCCTCGAGACGTCGTAGTGGCCTTCCGTGAAGTGGCTTTCAAGGTCAAGGTTATGTCTGCTCCGGGCGCGAGGGATCCCGTACGCTTTGAGGGCTCCACTCTGGCCCTGTATCATGATCTCCCATTCCAGACCCTGATGGCTCGCAGGCGTTTTCGTGAAGTGACATCAGTTCTTCGCCGACAGGGTGTCCGATATCGCTGGGGTCTGGCAGGAGCTTTGGTGGTGACCCACGCAAATGTCCCCTATACCATCACGGATCCCGCGGTGGCTTGGATTGACCTTGCGGCTGCGGGCCTCTCACCAGATCCTCCGGACCCTCGACCGGATTGAAGGCTGGTTTCTATGCCCTCTACCTCTCCAGGTCTGAGCTTTACTGAATTACACCCCCTCCCCTGCATTTCTCTTATATGCTTACGTGTCCCTGGTCTCTAGCTTGGCCTAGTGCCTGGACTTTCAGGACGGTTCGTAATTTGTTTTGATCAGTCCCAGCCTGCATTGCATAGGGCTTTTGCTTTTTTGCCTGCACATGGTACTTTCTGCCTTTTTACTTATTTTTACCGCCCTGTCCTTCTTTGCGACGCATGTTTTTTGACCAGCTGACCGTAGTTACCTTGGCCGGCCTTAAGTGGCTGCATTTATATATGTTTGATTTCCCACCTTGATGAGACCCCCCGTCTAGGGGATGTTTTCTGCTAACATATTGCTATCCTTAGATTTTTTCGATTCGCTGTTTTTACGATGACACTTTTTTGGCCATGTGTGGTTTCCGTTGCTTGTTATGTCTTCTTGTTTGGCCCTGCGAGGTCATCCATTATTTTACAGTATGATGTAATGCTGACTTATTTCAAAATAAAAAACTTTAAATTTAAAAAAAAAACACCCCCCCCCCCCTTCGTGCATGGCTCACTACAGCAACCACATGATGGCGTCGTAGTTATAGTAAGCTTTTGTAAGGGTTTGCTAAGCTTTAGTCTTCTGGGACAGTTTGTGGGAGCAGTGATTGCTCCTTATCAAAATGAAGGCGCCAGAATTTAGGCTGGTCAGTCAAGGCAAGACTGAGATTATCAGAAAGTTGATCTGTGTGGATGAAATGCTTTACAGTATGGGAACTTTCACACCTGAGTAAAAGGGAAGCTTCTCTGACTGGAAAGAACTGGTAGTGGCCTCTGGACCATCTGAAGTGCAATGCTGGAACCCTGACGTGGCATAGTAATGCTTTGTGAATTGATGACAAAATAGGAATGTATGTGTATATGGTAACACTGGACCTTGGAAAGCTTGATGGGTCACATATCTGAATTTGGCATGTCTGGAGTGGACATGAATTCCATGTGCTCTAGCTGAGCATGGAGTCTTCCAGTAAGAGCAAAGACCTATTGACCGACAACACTATTATGTTTTAGCATGGTGGCTTCCGTATGGAATTGACTGGTGGCATTTGTTGATGTTACACTGCACTGATTTCTCCCCTTCACTTGCAACACTTAAAACCGTCACTATCTGGTTAGGTATGAGTTTCTAATCCTTTATAAATGGAGCAGTAAGTAGATTTCCCACTCTGTGTCCCTATGTGCAGACAGTGGTCCTCCAGAGCACCGTTGCTGCCTGTTCATTTCTGTATAGCGAGTGTCGTGGCTGCTGCTGGCCTGCAATATTTGTGCTCTCATAAATAATGCACAGACGCTTCCAAGATTTGCTCCGCTCCTATTTTTAGCCCTTTAATTCAATTGTAATCCACACAGTCTGCGCGTATCCAGTATATTCCTTTCTGATCGCCTCTTCTAAAATGTTTTTTAGCAATCCTGTATGGATGCTATTACTATTTCAAATGCAGGCCTAAACTGTGTATCCCTCCTAATTTATACCCTGTTGGGGTGTATGTGTGTATATGTATATATATATATATGTGTATATATATGTATATATATATATATATATAATATACACTGCTCAAAAAAGGAGAGGGAACACAAAAATAAGACATCCTAGATCTGAATGAATGAAATATTCTTATTAAATACTGTGGTCATTACATAGTTGAATGAGCTGACAACAAAATCACACAAACCTTATCAATGGAAATCAAATTGGATTTGGAGTTGCACTCAAAATTAAAGTGGAAAACAACACTACAGGCTGATCCAACTTTGATGTAATGTCCTTCAAACAAATCAAAATGAGGCTCAGTAGTGTGTGTGTCCTCCACATGCCTGTATGACCTCCCTACAACGCCTGGGCATGCTCCTGATGAGGTGGCAGATGGTCTCCTGCCTCCCACACCTGGATTAAAGCATCCCCCAACTCCTGGACAGTCTGTGGTGCAACGTGGCGTTGGTGGATGGAGCGAGACCTGATGTCCCAGATGTGCTCAATTGGATTCAGGTCTGGGGAACGGGCGGGCCAGTCCATAGCATCAATGCCTTCGTCTTGCAGGAACTGCTGACACACTTCAGCCACATGAGGTCTAGCATTGTCTTGCATTAGGAGGAACCCAGGGCCAACCGCACCAGCATATGGTCTCACAAGGGGTCTGAGGATCTCCTCTCGGTACCAAATGGCAGTCAGGCTACCTCTGGCGAGCACATGGAGGGCTATGCGGCCCCCTAAAGAAATGCCACCCCACACCATTACTGACCCACTGCCAAACCGGTCATGCTGGAGGATGTTGCAGGCATCAGATTGTTCTCCACGGCTTCTCCAGACCCTGTCACATCTGTCACCTTTGCTCAGTGTGAACCTGCTTTAATCTGTGGAGAGCACAGGGCGCCAGTGGTGAAGCTGCCAATCTCGGTGTTCTCTGGCAAATGCCAAACGTCCTGCACGGTGTTGGGCTGTAAGCACAACCCCCATCTGTGGACGTCGGGCCCTCATACCACCCTCATGGAATCTGTCTCTGACAGTTTGAGTAGCCACATGCACATTTGTGGCCCGCTGGAGGTCATTTTGCAGGGCTCTGGCAATGCTCCTCCTGTCCCTCCTTGCACAAAGGCAGAGGTAGCTGTCCTGCTGCTGGGTTGTTGCCCTCCTACGGCCTCCTCCACGTCTCCTGATGTACTGGCCTGTCTCCTGGTAGCGCCTCCATTAGGGCTGAAACAACTAATCGACCACTAATCGATGATTAAAATAGTTGTCAACTATTTCCATTATCGATTAATCGGCTGTTGATTAATCGTCCTGTGTACAGCACACACTGTTTAGAGTCAGACTGAATTAAATGTAAATAACCTCAGCTTCGGAGCTGATTGGAGAAGACTCACCGCTGCTTTTCTCGGTATGATTTCGTTCTAGGGTTATGTCAGACACAACCAGTTTGTTTCTATTCCGTTTACAACAGTAGCAGACCTATAACACAAAGCATGGGATACTGTCACTGGATGAAGGAGCTGTATGCCTGTGTTTAAGGCTGGGGTCAGACGAGCGTAGTGTTCACGTCCGTGATTGCGCCTAAAAGTACGTCCGTGATAGCATGACAGAAAGCCCATTGGAGCCTGACACATGAAGTACGTCCGCACTGAACTGCGGACGCACATCGGCCGCGGCCCACGGACGCAAGGCAGGCAAGAACGTACATCCCCTAGAATGGCCGCACAAAGTGCGCTGCGTCCGCAACGTCTGCATAGCTTTGTGTGTGAGTGATGGAACGTGGTCAGACAGACTGCATTTATACGTCCAGCATTTTTCACGGACAAAATGGTTTTGCTTTTTAATTTATTTTCCCTCCTACATCCGTCAAAATATACGTCAGTGAATAAACGGACTGTGTGGCCACTACTGTGTCTTCCGTACTGACGTACGTCCGTGTGCACGGACGTACATTCCGTAGAAATCACGCTCGTCTGACCCTAGCCTTATCCTTGCTTGAAGCTGGAGTCCTGTGCCACCAACCCACCCTCCCTGCCACACCCTCTTTGGTCGGGAACTGCCATTCCCTCCCTTTGCTCTGGTCCCTTTCCCCAAACTTACTCCCACAGTCAGATTCCAGAATTTTGTCCATATCCACTCCCTCTCACACTTAGGTCAAGTCACTTGAGCAAAGTCACTCCCTCCACCTCCTCCCATTCTGTTTGTTCACTAAATTATTTAAAAGGACACTCTACGCATATTGACCACTTTAGCTTATTAGCCCCGATTTCATGCTGACATCATCATCTATGACCAAGTGCTTGTAGCTGCGTTCATTTGAGAAAGCAAATATGGGCTTAAGGCCGGTGGCACACGAGCGCAGTTAGTGCTTGCTTGTGTCCGCACTTCCCTGCGTCTGTGCCGTTTTGATGGGGAGGGCCAACCGCTGCACATGAAAAAGCCCTCCCCGTCAAAAAGCTAGATGAACTCTGACGGTGATACAAAGCGCGATCCTCCATAGGATGGAGAGCACAGAGTGGAAGGAACGTCTGTTCTCACAGACATTCCTTCCTCTCTCTTAGAAACGCTAGTGTGCCACCAGCCTAAGCTATGCATGCAGCATCAACCCATCCCTCTGACCAAGCACTCGCATACCTTGTGTGAAAAGTACGCAAGATATGCAATTTGCGTATGAAAAAAGAGGGAGGGGTTAAAGTAAACAATTATTTTTTTATCCGATGAATCGATTAATCGGCCAACTAATCGATTATGAGAATAATCGTTAGTTGCAGCCCTAGCCTCCATGCTCTGGACACTACGCTGAGAGACACAGCAAACGTTCTTGCCACAGCTCGCATTGATGTCCCATCCTGGAGGAGCTGCACGACCTGAGCCACTTGTGTGGGTTGTAGACTCCGTCTCATGCTACCACTAAAGTGACAGCACCGCCAGCATTCAAAAGTGACCATCAGCCAGAAAGCATAGGAACTGAGAAGTGGTCTGTGGTCACCACCTGCAGAACCACTCCTTTTTTGGGGATGTCTTGCTACCTGCCTTTGCTTCCCACCTGTTGTCTATTCCATTTGTGCAACAGCATGTGGACTTGACTGTCAATCAGTGTTGCTACCTAAGTGGACAGATTGATTTCACAGACAAATGATTGACTTGGAGTTACATTGTGTTGTTTAAGTGTTCCCTTTTATTTTTTTGAGCAGTGTGTGTGTGTGTGTATATATATTATATCTGTATCTATATATATCTGTATCCCATGAAACTGATCTCTGCTAGAAAAAAAAAAAAAAAAAGCCATCTAGTATGGCATGACATTGATTCAAGTGTTCTGTGTAAAAACAGATCCAGGATGCAAAAAAAGTGAGACTGATGTCATTTGCATGTCCTACCCAGAATTCCTTGCTGCATATGGGGAATGTAGTACAAGAGCTCTGGGATGCAGTTCTTTGAATTGCTGTGATATGCAGATGGCTTCTGCAATATGTGATATATTTTTGCTCATGATTTTATGGTTTGAGAACCAAGGTTTTTTTTTTTTTTTCTTTCCGCCACCCAATATTGTTCCTAGAAGTGTGTGAATGGAGCGGATGAGAATTATTAGCTGTTAACGGAGCAGGTGCATACTTTTCTATGTTGTGTGCAAGAGGTGAAAAGCCATTGAAACAATAAAACCTAGCTGCATGTGAATTCTATGTAATGTGTATTTTTTTAATCCAGTGTATTAATTTGCAAAAATGCATCAGAGCTTGCTCCTGGCTGTCTGGCAGTGGGTCATTTATCCTGTCTTGATTTATGAATGTACCTCATACAATTTGTGTATGATATTCTTTTAACATCTTAAGAACACAGGCCTTTCGCTCATGCTGCATATTAAGAACCAGCACAGTTTTGCCAGTTTTGCTGTGTACATCTTCACCTGCTAAGTTCTGCTTTGTTTTTACCCTATGGTGTATAATATGTGAGAGTACACTAAAGGACAAATACAGATTTTTATTAAATTATATACACACATCATTTGAAATGAAGACCATAAAAAGGAAAATCTGGTGTGACTTGGTACAAATTCAGTAATTTGTACTGATGGGAGGAATACCTCACATGATTTCTTTTCTTTAAACTTTTATACTCCATGTATCACGAGGCGTATTTCGGTTTTAAAGTAAAAAAAGCTTGGTGTTTAACTCACAATCCCTATATCCACACGTGTTATTTTATTAAAATGCTCTTGGAGAGACTGAGAACTGGTATTTAACTTTGTATCCAGTGAGCATACAAAGAGGGAAAGCTTAGATAGTAATTAAATGTTTGCACATTTACTTTGTATTCTAGCGCAATAGCTGTGAGAGTTTGCCACAGCGGTTGATTGCCCAGACAATAGCTTTCGCTGTGTTATCTGAAATGCCAAGACACTCGGCAGAATCAAAAATGGTGTGTTCAGAGTTTTCTGCCTCTCGCAACAACAGTTTGACTGCAAGACAGTTTAAGGCTGGGGTCAGACGAGTGTCTTTGGAGAGTGGAAGGAACGTCCGCGAGTGGACGTTCCTTCCACTCAACGCCTTTCTGGCCACCTCGCTGAGCGCACTCAGTGGGCTCAGCGCTGCAAAGCGCAATCCTCATATGGACAATCGCGTGCTAGCGCTTTGCCGGAGAGGCTTGGATAACAGACGCTTGTTGCGCGTGCATTTCGTGCACCTGCACAAGCGTGTGACTGGCCCTGTTGCAGCGTCACAACGCTGCGACGGACGCCGGTAAGCACGTCAGTACGGGCGCACATAGCATAGAACTGTATGCCGGCATAGACTGTCTCATGGTCCTTAAGGAGTTAAAAGTTGACCCACTGGCCAAGGCATGAGTAATCCAGGAACCAGGTAGTGACTCCTATTAGTTCAAGGATTGTATATGCTGCTTTTTAAAATTTTGGAATATTATAATCAAGTCTACATAACAAACTTTTTATGGTTCCTAGAAATTTAGTAGATGTATAGCTGGTGCTTGAATCTTCTGACCGACTCTTTCGTTTGACATAAACTTGTCATGCGCAGACATACAAAGCTGCTGGGTGATGCATGTTGGTGAACATGGGAAGGAGCGCTGTGTCCCATCACTGTTTTCTGAACTATCTTTGCGTGAAGCCAATTTGCTTCCATCCTTCCTACTAACAATAGTTGTCCAGAAGCTCCTTTTTCCTCCTACGTGATGGGAAATAGTTTTAGTGAGACCATAAAGGGCAACTCGGGAAAACCGTCTCCATTCTAAAAGATTAAATACAAACAAGACAGGGTGGAGGCCCTGTAAACCGTCTATTATAATGAAATGATACAGGAAGCACCTAGCTTTGGGAACTGCTGACCTCCTTATGTTTAGAAATCTGGAAACCGCCGTTGATTTATTTAGCGTGCGTTTTTTCTACATGGATGTAAACAAACGTGGGTGGGAACCCTGACAACCTCCCTCTTGTACAGTCTTTGACACAAAGTATTTCCCTGAGAACCCACTGATGTATTCTAATAATGTATTATTCCGCAAATTAAGGGTATGCCTGATCCTGTGTTTTACTTTAGGAGCCAGACAGGTCTTTTGTAGTCTACAATTTGATTTTCAGTTTCTTTCAGCACTTCTTCTGGTCCAATACTGTAGTTATACTATTAACAATTTAACATTTCATCCGAGTGTCTACTCTTTAAAGAACGTGGCTGTTCATTGACCTACAGGATTGACATCCAATTCATTTTTTGGGGATCTGAATTTCAAAGCATTAATATCCAGGAATTCCAGAGGTCTGGCTCAGACACGGCCAGTGTTATTCACTAAACACCTATAAAAACTTGTAACTATAACTGTTGTTGCAACAACGACGATAAATATTGATGATCCTAAGAGTGAATTTCAAACAGTGGCAGGAGAATGTTCATTGATTGTTGAATCCTCTCCTGCTGCTGTTTGGTGTTTCTCAAAAGTTTATTGCTGTTGCAAAAACGGTGAGGTTCAGTGCTTAGAAAAAACCCCACCTTTTTTGTGTATTGTTCCTTCCAAGGAGGAAACACAAGCATATTTCATTTGCAGTGCAAAAGGTCACCCTATAGCCAGGTACCTCAGACAATTGTTACGGCTCAACATGCTGTTCTAAGCAGACTCTATAGCACTCTTACACTCACTGGTTTTATGTGTTTGTTAATGAGTAAAGTTGGTCAGGTTTCTTTGGAATGATACCACTATTGTTGCAACACCACCAGTTCTTTTGGCACTAGCAATGACAATACCAGCATGAGATTCGAATGCCACTGGTAACCTGTTGATAGTAAACGATTACGGTTAGCTGCGTGTTTGTGCTACTAATCATGTTACGACTCGGCCAGGCCAGGTCTTCAATATCTGACTACCTCTCTGAAATTCAGATCCCAAAAAATGAATTGCATATCGTATAGGTCAACGAACAGCCAAGTTCTTTAAAAAGTAGATACTTCAGATGGTAGTGCTTGGATGAAATGTTAATAGGCCAGGTCTTCTATCTCTGAAACCACAGATCTGGTGGCTGACATCACAGTGGACTAATAGGACAGAAGGATGACCTTTCTAATGTTGATTAAATGGGCATTAAGTCACTATACCAAAAAAGGCTTGCACCTCAACCTCTTCAAAATGCAGTTGTGTTCATGGTGCCTGTAGCAGTTTAAAAGCGCTCTGGTCTGCTTGATTCCTGTTTAATGGCAGTGGCCATTTTTCTATATTTTGTTTTTAAGATAAAGACTGGTATGCGCCAATCATTCTGGGGTGTCTGCATTTGCTTTGCCGTTTTAGAAATCTCCATATTTCTTAGTATAATTTATGAATCTGTAAAGACTTGCGTCAAAAATCAAGATTGGTGCCTTAAATCAATAAATTGGTGATATATCATGGTGTATGTAGAGATTGTATTGTATCACAAACCAGTGTGCATGTGTAACGAGATTGATCAGACGCAATAAATTGAGCACTATCCACCATCCCTGCTATGTTTCCAAAGTATGTTTTTTCCCCTTTCTAAATATAGTAAAATTCAATTTCAGTGCACCAAAAATTCATTGCTTTGCCAGTGAACTGCGAATGTTTCGCAGTCTAGCATTCCTTATTGAAGCATAGGCCGTGGAATACTTTGTGTGCAGAGGTGTTATTTGTTTGGACAAATAGGTGAAATTTCAGCGTTTTCTTTTATGGTAATCAAAGGTTGCTCATAAAGTAACACATGCTGGGTTTGTACAAAATATGCATTTTTAAATGTATGCATAGAAGTCAGGCCGATTCATCCATCAATTCGTAAATATGCAAAAAATGTGAGGTATGTGTGACCAGGGGCAATAAAAGAGGTTTGAGAGGGATGGAATGAGTTTTTAGTCACGTGACATGGGTTTAAATGTAAACCATCTGATTTAACAGCCCATGTGTAGCTAGAAGTACTACGTTTTGTATTTACTTATTTTATATTAAACCAAATCATGTTAGTGTTTTTGTCAAGAAAAGTGTAACAGTGTATGAAAACATCTTCAGAAGGTTGTCAGAAAGTGCACTTTTTCATATTCAATAGACGTTGGGCTTGTCGGATATAATCTCTGCACGTGAATACAACACGTTTGTATATATTGGATTTATCAGCCAAGCCTCCAATATGTCTATATTGGACTTACTGGACCTACCTCGGCAGTCGTCTCCAATATATCAGGGATTATTAGTTCATAAGAAACTTATACGAGACACAAATATCAATCGTTTATATCTCTTAGAAATTATCCTGAATTCTTTTAATTGTCTGTGTTTTGCTTTAAAAAATACAATAATCAATAATCGGATAAAAATATATATATATTTATTACGTATACAAAAGAATTTCAAATCTCCTATCATGAACAACAATTTATAAACCACACTCCATCAGCATATAAAAACTAGCTTCACAATATATATATCTCCGGTTAGTAACTGCATATATGATTAATATCATTTACCTTATCAGTTAGTAACTAATGCACAAATGGTTAATAAACATTTCTGCTTAATACAACATGCATTTCCCAGCAAACAATGTTTAACCAGCCAGCTCTTATAGATATATATATATCTCTATGCTACATGGATCAACAAAAGATGAGCTAATTTAATAATAAGTAATAAAAACTTATTTAGTGAATCCTCCCCTAATCTCGAGAATTAAACTTCTAATCTTTTGCTTTTTATTTTGTAGTTATATAATTCCTTGCTCATTAATTTTAATCACAGTAATTTCCAAATTCAATATATATTGGTATCAATCTTGCAACATTTCTTTAGGAATAAATCCTTATATCCACTTCTTCATATTTCTATCTGCAGAATAGAATTACTTAGAATTTGGATTTTAACCTTATCCGAGAAGTCTCAGTCTACGTTGCAAAAATCTCTACAAATATATTTTTACATTAATTCCTTATTTCATACATTACCTGTCCAATTTGGATGTTGATGAGTCTGCCTTGGAATTTTCTATGTGATGCTTTGTTTTGGAATATGTGAAAATTATCGATATTAGATAATCAATGCATGTGAGTTAGAGATTTGGTGAGAATATTAATTGCCTCATGTCTTGGGATCTGAGTGCATCGTGGTGTGAGTCTGATGTGAGTCTCTGTCTGTTGGAATCTCTGACTGCCTTACAAAAGAACCTTTGCCGCCTATTATACCCAATTTGACGTCATGGTTAATTATTTTTACTATCCTCTAGAGGGCAGTATTGCACTTCTTATATTAATTCCATTAATTCCATTATTTCTTTTTAATATCTTATCTTGGGTCAAAGGTCAGACTAACTTAACAAAAAGCCTTGTCTTTTAACTAGACTGTCTCTAGACACAGTGTCTGTCATTTGATTTATATTCTCACTCCCTTTTGGTTGCTTAGATCAGCTAAATTCTTTCCTGGTTAACTCACAGAATCTATTCTTTAGTAATTTTTATTATTTACCAATTATATACTTTCTACAATATTTTGGAGTATATATTTCATACTGTAATTATAATAAAATATACCTTGATTATAAACATATATTTTGTGAATATAATTTTATATTACAGAATATTTTCTCTTATTCCTATACCCAAAAGACCAAATCTCTTTTGTTTTAAAAATTTAAAACAGACCAATAAATTTACTTATGACATGTCTTAGCATTATCTCACATTCATTCTAGGTTCCTTCATGTCTGGGACTTCTTAACCCAGGAATGAACTTTGTAAAAAAAAAACCTTGTTCATTTCTAAACCTAGAGAAATTTTGAAAGAAAAACTGTCTTTAAAACAAAATGGCTACAGGCATCCATTTTAAATCTCTCCTTTTCTGTGTAATATACCCGACAGGCTCATTTTACAGGGTATCACTCCCTATATCCTGTAGGTGTTGGCATTATTTAATAACACATTCATAATAGAACATTTTGCAATTACTTATTAAAGATCCTGTCAATCACTTCTGTTTGCTTCATATTTACGCATTGCATAGAAACGGCGCTAATTCACCCATCATACATTTAAAAATGCATATTTTGTCATTTTACGGGGATAGTTTTTTTTTTGTTTGGGATTGGATTGGCTAAATAAAAAAAACAGAGTTCTAAAAATGTAGAGCAGCTAGCCTCAATCCCGCAGACTCTGCATTGACTCACGCAACTTCCTTACCTGCTTGAGGGTCATAAAGGAGGCAGGAAAGATGCCACGAGTCAATACAGAGGCTCCTGGAATTTCCCCTTCGCTACTGCGCCACCGATCCGTGTGGGGCGAATGCGATATTGAATTGGGACTCTGCATAACCTGGATCGGAAGTGAGAAAACCGTGATTGAGACATTTCGAACTTTAACTGCAATACAAAGTATAATGCAGACATTTAAACAGCGTTACTGCTTACATAAACCGTAACTGGATTACTTGTGCATTACAAATAAAACCATGTTCTAAAACACATGCTGCTGTTTTTTTCCATGCAAAAAGGAAAAATAAAGCAAGGTTTTGATCTTGTTTCCATTTTGTGTATTTTTCCCATGATGCAACATTTACAAAAAGCTCTGCTTTGTGGCTCTTGTTTATTTCATCTACATTATTTAACAGTTAATGAGGTAGGTGAGAGAATGTTTAGATAAGGTGGCAGGAGGAATATTGTTTTCCAGGCTGAGGTAAGAGCTGGCCAGTGAATGAGATGGCAGGAAGCTTAAAAGACTTCTAATCTAACCCCTGGTGATGTCCTTTGAATACATCCCACACAATACAATGATTTGAGTCATCTGCCTGACCCATAGACTCTATTCTATGGCCAAAGCCACGCAGTAAGTGAGTATTTTAAAGATACTGTGGGGGAGCAGTTTACAGCAAAAAGAGAAAAACCAAGCACATGTAAGATATCAGCAACATAAAATAAGAACATTTTTTTTTGTTTGATTGTGGTAGTGTCCCTTTAACATTCTCTCCTGCATTTATGCAGCGGTCGGCATGGATTTAAATTGACAATGTCAGTTTCTATGAATTTACTGTATGTAGTAGTCGTTCAGTACTAATTGCTACATTTTGTAGTTAATATACTTTTTTCTTGTGTCTTGCAGTGTCATAATGACTACAGAGAAGAGTTTGGTGGCTGAGGCAGAAAGTCCCCCCCAGGATCAAAAGCAGGAAGGGGAGGTGGTAGGAGAAACGTGCCGATCTCAGCCAGAGAACGGAGGTGCAGAAGAACGCCAAGAGCCAGAGCAGACACCAGGCTCTCCAACAGCTTCTCCAAGCACCCGCAAAAGCAAGGACCGCCATTCTGAGGGCAAGGGCCTCTCACGCCTCTTCTCTTCTTTCCTTAAGAGGCCAAAGTCTCAGGTGTGTGAAGAAGAGAAAGCCGCCCAACTGCCAGTAGAGCAAGAGGGAGACCAGAATCAAATTGACGACTGCCTTGGGGAGCCACTTGAAGATGATGTTTTTCTGAAGGCCCCCATTGCAGATCCAGAGCCTGAACTTCGAACAGACCCGTCACTAGACCTTCACTCCCTGAGCAGTGCCGAAACCCAGGTGAGCAGAAATTCCACTGAATGGAGCAGCTTGTGTTTAATGTGTTCTTTTATATAAATGTATCCTTATTGGATAGCTTGCTTTAGCCGCAAGACCCGGTCGTAATGACCGCAATAAGCACGCAACAGGAACACTGCAATGGCTAGATTTTTATTCTTTCAAACTTCCATGTATACCTTCTTTTGACTGGTAAAGCTTATCAGCATTTCTCCAGCTAAATATATTAAAACTAAAATTATACTAAAAATATATTAAAACAGACATTACCAGAAAGACTAAACTATTAATATCTTTCAGTATCTTTTTCAAACCATTCTTAATTCTAATTTCAAATGGATGAGTTACATTCTATTTAATGCCCAAAGTTTTCCATGTTGGTGAAGTCCAAAACGTTGTGAAGTATCCAGTCAAGGATACTTCTTTTTTTATGACATGATTACTGATAAGCCAGTCAGTGATCCATAACAAGCTCTAATGTGTCAGCTGCAGACCACAGTCCCAACACTTTAGTACCTAAGCAATACATGGGAGGTTATTCCGTAAGTGTCGGTAACGTGTTTGATTTATGATCATTATTCTGTCCCATTACCTTTGGTCCCTTAACAGTTGGGAGGCACATCTGCAAACTGCTGTAAGTCCTACACCTTTCACCTGAGTTGGATGTACATACCCTCAAATTAAAGCTGACAGTCTGCAGTTAAAGCGCATTGTGTTTGTTTCATTCCAACTCCATTGTGGTGGTGTATAGATCCAAAGATGTTAGAATTGTGTCGATGTCCCAATATTTCTGCACCTGACTGTGTGTGTGTATATATATATATATATTTCTTTTTTTCCTGGAAGTAATTCTATGTCCTCTTTTATTCTGAGGATTTAGGCAGCCGGCTTAATATGAATATCGAAAGCTTTTGGAAAAGTATTTTGGGATACAATGTAAGAAAAAAACAAATGTTGTGGGTGACTTTTTTATTTTTATTTTTCCATAATCTCTGTGTAGATGTGGACCTCTGGTAAAAATTAATTGTAACTGTATAGTAGGGATCTAATAAAAATCCTGCTTACTCTGGTAACACGGGCTCGTTGTCCAAAATGTTGTATCTGTCTAGTCTCACAACATATTTATTGAAGCTAGGGATAGTAAACAGGTTGATGGGCATAGTTGAAGCATAAAGGGATTCAGTTAGTTAAGCCACATCTGATAAATTTGGTTTGTGTATGCGATTGTTTACATCAGGGGTTAGCAACTTCGGCCCTCCAGATGTTTTGATACTACATCGACCATGATGATCAGGTACTAATTAGATTGAATGAGCCTCATGGGAAATGTAGTTCCAAGACATTTGGAGGTCTGATGTTACTGACTCCTGGTTTCCAGCTTTGCGTGAAAGTGTGTAAAGGTGCGTGACTTTAAATGTGGTGCAAATCACTAATGTATATAGTGTCTAGCTTCTACGTTTTAGGGCAGGGGTGCACAACTTTGTTTTGGAATTGCATTTGTCTCCGGGCTCTCTGTTAACCTATTGATTGGCTGAGTATCATGGATAGTCACAAAACCCTTGGTTTTTAGGGTGATATCCAAAAATCCTGCATTGTTTAAGAATTCTTTTTTGCTTTAACAACACCTCATTTATTTGACTTTAAAATAACAGACTGATTTTGGTGGGGACTTTTCAGCCTGCACTGGAGGACAGGAAGGACGACCAAGACCCTGAACACGACAACGAGGAAGAATCAAAGAAGGACGAGGAACAGCCGTCAAAAGTTGAAGGAGAGGTGAAGGACACCCAGAAAGTGACCAGACGATCTTCTAAAATGCGCTGCAAGGTCACTCTCCTCGATGACACATTGTATGAATGTGAACTTGAGGTGAGGATAGTACTTGTGTTCAATTTCATTGCATGCAGTTATTTAAATTTGTTTAATCCTTCAAGAAAAACCTCAAACAAGCATGTTTTCCTTGTGAATATGTTGTTTGAAAAGTATGTGTCCAAGTATACTCTAAAGAATTGTTTATTCTTCTTCTGTTCTGTGTTTTCACTTCACACGCAGAGTTGGTAGAGTGCTAGTCAGCCATCTTTGCTTTGGGAATGAGGTCCAGCTAGATTAAGGTTTTGGACATTATTCCAGAATAGCAGGGTCAGTAGGTGGTTCATCTAGATTAGAAGACCTGCTGATTGGGGGCCATCATGATGTAAATTCTAGCTAATATTTCCATAGTATCTTCAGGTTTATTTTAGGTTTTCAAGCTGGGGTTTTGTGTTATTCATGGGTCAAAAATTATCAATCTCTGAACAGGTTTAATCATTGGATTTTCAAAATATATTTATTTAACGGTTTGGCATCAACACGACCTTTTTGTGCTCAATAACCATATAATCTGCTTGCAATCATATGATTAAAAAAAAACTTTTTTTTTTTAATAGTGGAAATTGTAGGTAAACTCCGATTTTTTTAAAAAAATTTTTTATAAAAAAAAAATATATAGAGTAAGGGAGGAATACTCTCGAAAGCTTGTCTTTTAAATGTAACGTTAGACATCTGTATGTAGCGATACCTTTTTTTATTGGACTATCTGTCTATCTTTCTCTGTATATAAATAAATAAAATCTCCAGCAATCAAATGTTATGAGAAATAATTTCATTGTCTCAGAGCAGGAAATTTTACCTGGACCATTCCCAATGGAGCTTGGTATTTACTGGAATTTAACACCAGAGGCTAGATTTAATTAATTTGTGTGAAGTATGCCAGGTATCTGCACTTAAGAGTGGACCTGTACAAACACGTTCCACCATCTTATTTGTAATTTTTTAAGGAGCTTCATATTGCTAAAGGAATATTCAGTTTTGTATATTTACATAGTAAGGATAATTAACATTAATTGGACAAATTCTAATTGAAAGATTCATTTTCTTATTTAAGTCTCAGCAGATTCTTGTTCTTTGAGCATGTATTAAAAAGTGCTTCATCTGACAATCTGCAAAAGAACGGTAAGAAACCGTATGCAGACAGGCATTACATGTAACAGGTTTACCTTGATCATAGGACACATAGCTGGACTGGAGGTTTGTAACTAGTGGCTGTATTGGACATGTGGGACCTGTTAGATGAAAACACGTACATTGCTTTCTGTGACAAAGCTAAATTGGTGATGGGATCCCAGTCCTGTTTTTATTGTAGTGCTAGACATGGTATGAAATGGCAATCTGCTAGTGGTAGTCACTCTGTAGGACTCCTTAGAGCAATAATGTGAAACTAATGCCGAAGATTGTACAAGTCCAGTAGAAAGATTTTGAAGAACAATTTGACTTTTGTGTCCTCCAACAGCATTTTTCACCATGTGATCAGTTGCAAGTCCTGGTTTGAAGCGATTTTGCTATTGCAAAATTACTTTACACGTAGGGGTAATTCATTAGATACAGTTGTTCACCATTGTTGCAAATACGGTGAACTTAATCTAGCCACCTAAAGTAAAAAACCCACCACTGGCGGGTGATGCTCCTGCAAACAATAATGCACAACAGTACATTATTGTTATTTAGAAACTTCTGCTATTTTCAGTTTATCATTGTTTCACTGTATTTTGCAACACCTGTAGATATAATGTGGCATAGAGAGTTTTACGATTCCTCTGGCCATATGCAGTGGAACACTGGCAACAAATAGTTCCTAGTGTCCTTCCATGACTTCTGCATGATCCTGCAACCGTGAGCTTGCGCAGGGTCACTGTTGGATTTGTGGAATCCCATAGACTCTAGGGGCTCTACAGCTGCTGGTAGCTATGAGAAGCCTAATATCACAACCTGAGTTGCTAATACAGTGGCACAGTCGTAACAGTCTGTAACAGACTGGCTAATGGCTACTGAATTGCACAATCCCATTATACAGCGCTAAGGAATCTGTTGACGCTTTATAAATGTTTGTAACTAACAAATGTTTCCTTAGTGGCTCCCTTAGCGAACACGAAGGCCTTGATTTGAAATAATTTTGAAGATGTTTATCCAAAAGAAATGTTAATGATTAAGGCCTCATTCACACATACACGTGTATGATTTAGAGACTCCATTTTCACTCTAGGCTCGCTGCGGGGCTCTGCTTGTTTTATTCCACAATAAAGCCACTTCATTTACCACAGCGCCGGCAGGGAAAGGGTTAACAGCCTTTCCCGAAGCATGCTGGGATAGCAGCAATGTCTTCTTCCCAAACGCTTGCAGCACTGCGCCCGTCTGTCATGGAAACGGGGTGTGGCGTTGTCATGGAGACCGCCATGGCGTCTCTGTGTTATAGAGCTGATTCAGAATGGAGAAACTGCTGAACTGACTGTGTCACTGAGCAGAGTATGAGTGAGAGTGCACCATTTACTGGGAGACTGAAAGAGCGGAGTGAATGTGCTGGCATCCCTGAGTGCCCGTCCAATCTGCGAGTATTTTGGCATCCCTGAGTGCCCCTCCAGTCTGCGAGTGTAAAAAAACACAAAATTACGCTGCCTGGACGCATCTCTGTTCCATTCTGTTTTTGTGCATGTTTACCCTACGCAAATATACGGCTCCATACAATGCTATGTGTATGGAGCCATTTATTTGCATATAGTACAATACACACGTACGTGCGTATCAGTGTGAATGAGGCCTACTCTACAAAAATTCCCATAGACTTTAATGTGACTTAATTATATACAGTTGTGCTCATAAATTTACATACCCTGGCGGAATTTGATTTCTTGGCCATTATTCAGAGAATATGAATGATAACACAAAAACATTTTCTTTCACTCATGGTTAGTGTTTGGCTGAAGCCATTTTTATCACTCAAGTCTGTTTACTCTTTTTTAATCCTAATGACCACAGAAACTACCCAAATGACCCTGATCAAAAGTTTACATACCCCAGGTTCTTAATACTGTGCATTGCCCCCTTTAACATCAATGACCACTTAAAGTAATTTGTGGATGAGGCTCTTTATCTTCTGAGATGGTGAAGCTGCCCTTTCTTCTTGGCAAAAAGCCTCCAGTTTCTGTAAATTCTTGGGCCGTCTTGCATGAACTGCACGTTTGAGATCTCCCCAGAGTGGCTCAATGATATTGAGGTCAGGAGACTGAGATTGTCACTCCAGAACCTTCACTTTTGTTGCTGTAGCCAATGACCGGTTGACTTGGCCTTCTGTTTTGGATCATTGTCATGTTGGAATGTCAAAGTACGTCCCATGCGCAGCTTTTGGGCTGAAGAATGCAAATTTTACTCCAGCATATACTGCATTCCTCCTGCCATCAATTTTGACCACATTTCCTGTGCCTTTTGTAGCTCACATATCCCCAAAACATCAGCGATCCACCTCCGTGTTTCACAGTAGGAATGATGTACCTTTCATTATAGGCGTTGTTGACTCCTATCCAAATCTAGCATTTATGGTTGTGACCAAAAAGTTCAATTTTATTCTCATAACTCCAAATGTCTTTGTGCCAGAAGGTTTGAGGCTTGTCACTGTGCTGTTTGGCGTATTGTAAGCGGGATACTTTGTGGCATTTGTGTAGTAATGGCTTTCTTCTGGCGACTTGACCATGCTGCCCATCTTTCTTCAAGTGCCTCTTTATTCTGCATCTTGAAACGGCCACACCACAAGTTTTCAGAGAGTCCTGTGTTTCACCGGAAGTTATTTGTGGGTTTTTCTTTGCATCACGAACAATTTCCCTGGCAGTTTTGGTTGAAATTTGAGTTGGTCTACCTGACCGTGGTTTGGTTTCAACAGACCCCCTCATTTTCCACTTCTTAAAGTTTGACCACTGCTGATTGGATATTTTTTATATGCCTTTCCTGTTTTATACCGTTAATACCTTTACCCGCAGATCCTTTCACAATTCTTTTTGCTTTCCCCATGACTCCGCCTCCGAATCCAGAAAGTCAGTGCTGCACTGGATGAAAGATGCAACGGTCTGTCAGAAGTCCAGAAACACATTGACCTTTTTATACACACACACACACTAATTACAAGCAAACAGATCACAGGTGAGAATGGTTACCTTTTAATAGCCATTCAAACCCGTTTGTGTCAACTCCTGTGCATGTTTATGAGGCCAAAATCACTAGGGTATGTAAACTTTTGATATGGGTCATTTGGGTAGTTTATGTTGTCATTATGACTTAAAAAGCGTAAACACACTTGATTGATAGTAAATGGCTTCAGCCAAACACTAACCATGAGTGAAAGAAATGTTTTTGTGTTATCATTCATATTCTCTGAATAATGGCCAAGGAATCATAAATTCTGCCAGGGTATGTAAACTTATGAGCACAACTGTAAATCATTTGTTGTTTTTTAACTGGTTGGATAAGCATTTTCAGATATTTTCAAAGGCATTAAATTGAGGCCTAGGACAGAATGAGCCCTAAATGTTTGCAGAAGACCTTAAGTACATAGGCCTTGGCTTGCAGTCTAATGCATATCGCTCTTTATTTTGACTACAACTTCTAAAGTCAGATTTGGTCATCCCAATGGCAATTATGGCATATTTTTTAACTGTAGATACTACCAGTAGCATCTGTAGGCTTGCCTTTGTGGGTGTGGTCTTTAAGGGTTCACAAACACAGTTGCACAGTGTAGTGACATGTAATTGGTGAATATTGCTGTAATTGTTTAAGTCTTATTTATATATCCATAATTTGGGCTGTAAATATCCAAGACCTAATCCAAAGTAAACTTTACAACAGAGGTGTCTAATCTTGGCCCTCTGGATGTTTTGGTACTACATCTCCCATGATGCTCGGTTGACCTAATGAGTTGCTGAGCATCATGGGGTATGTAGTTCCAAAACATCTGGAGGGCCAAGGTTGGGCACTGCTGCTTTACGATTTTGTCACACAGAACTATAACACATTCTTCTAGATCCTGTCTTCTGATGTGCCCTCTTACCCTAAAGGATGCCCCTCATGTCTTTTCATTATACAAATAAGCGAATCCCCATTTCCAACAGCCTGGTGTATGGTTTACGACTTGACTTGTTCTCTTCGGATAGAGAGAAAAAACTCCAAGAAAAAAAAAACAGTGTTTCTTTTAGATCCAATATTACATTCCTCCATTCATTCTTTTCTTGGAATCAATAGTTATAGACCCCTCCTCTACACTAAAAGCTTTATTCTTTTATGCAGCACATTTATAACAGACACTTGTGAAAACTTTGTATTGAATTCTCTTGTTGGAAATGTCATATCTGCGGTTTAAATGCTCTTCTTTTATTACTCGTTTCATAGCTCTGAATCCTCAATTAACCAGCTTCCTTTTGCGTGCCACGTGGATGCGTAGGCTATTGGGATGGCTTTCTTTTCCACCTGTTCTTCTGCCTTTTCATTAAGCGTCAATTGTTTTGTAAAAATATCTTGTCGATTTATTTATTTCATCCTAGACAAACATTATACTACTTCTTTTTGAAAAAATAGAAATGCACTCCTATTGCAAATATCCATAATTTTATTCATGCATAGTCACAATAACAAAATCCGTATATATACATGTTACAGGGAGCAAAAACATCGCACAAATAGAATTTATTTTCTATACTAAAGAATGACCAGTATATAACTCAATGAAGGCACATGTGGTATTTTAGCAGAAAGACCGCTCCCAATAAAGCTCAATGATGAATTACAAAGAAAAAACAAGAAACAGGGATATAAATCCCCTCTATTACCCGGCACCAGAAGAAAATGAAAAGAGAGCGAAACCAGACACCCCCAACGGTTCGACTACATAAGTCTTTATCATTGGATGTCTATTTTTTTCATATGGTTAATTGTAGGAGGTTTTGCAGGGAAGCCTAGTTTTTGGAGATTGCACCATTTCTTTTTCCACTGTGCAGGACTGCTGTGTTTGGTTTTGCTACTACTTCTTTCTTTGACATGCTATTCTTATTAGAGCTGGCCTGAGTGAATCCTTCCATCTACTTATATCAGCCCTAATCTAGAATCCAGAACTATTAATAAATGATGGAGGAAATCTGTTGTTGTTTTTTTTAATTTGTAATACATTGCTTATCTTAATTTAAAACACCCCGGGCTCTAAGCCATCCCTGGTGCTAATTTAACCATAGCTGGTGTAAACTTAAGAGTCATTATGGTCTATGGATTTGTAAAGTTTACAACAGCACTGGTTAGGTTTACACAGAGATTGGAATAGAGCCCACATTTGGAAGTCCTCATTGGTTTTTTGTTCCGCATATATTTTGAGCAATATTACAAAGTTGGTACTAACTTAACCAGAGCTGTTGTAAACTTACCAGAGCTATTATACCTTATGGGGCTGTTAAGTTTACAACAGGTTAAGTTAGCACCAGCTTTGTAATACTGCTCTTTGTTTTATACCATGGGTCCGCCACAGTTGATGCATTGGATTTTCATGATTAACAAAGTACCATGGTAGTCGTGTCCATTTGCCAGTCTCAAATACGCCATCTATAGGTCTTCAGATTGCATTTTATATTGTCCCCCATATGGTATAATGAAGGAGTTTGTGCAGCAGCAAAGCATATTTTATCACATTATTATCCTCTTTTATTGACCAGCCAAAACAATTCCAACATTCTCAATAATTCTAAAATCACTGTCCCTTCTCGCTGCTTCCTCTCTAGCATTTCATGACATCCCATACATTTCCATTTCTATGCTGGCTACTTCACTTATTTTACAGTTTGTCAATTCTTCCCTGTTTTACCTGTAAACCCACTGAAGGAAAAAAAAACACCACAGAAAAATGGCGGCCTCACATCTATTTCACGTTCCAGTAACCATGTGATTTTATCATGCCAGATATAACACAAACCTCAGATGTACATCTCCATTTGAAAGCACAATTACTGCCACGATATTTGATTGTTCTGTTCTCGTAGAAGTAATGGATAGCGTCCCCATGCTGATAAATCTCGCCTCTAAACATTTCTGATGTCCTCATGACCCGTGTGTAGGTTCTTTTGTGTGTTTTGATTTGCAGATGCAGCTAATCCCATAAAGTCTGAAAGCCGCTGCCCACC
Source organism: Leptobrachium leishanense (assembly GCA_009667805.1). NCBI lineage: Eukaryota > Metazoa > Chordata > Amphibia > Anura > Megophryidae > Leptobrachium > Leptobrachium leishanense. The sequence continues at coordinate 200,082,933 of CM019064.1, forward strand.
TATTTATTTTATTTATTTTGTTTTTTGGCCGTGCCGCACTGCCTTCTTGAGACCAGCCACTCGGAGCATACGGGATGCTTTTTCAGGCACTGTTCAGTCATGTGTGTCTCCTCAATTAAACACCGCTTCGAAGAAGGTGGAAGATGGGATTAAATGCAAACCCTTTATTTCCTGATATCCCCTGGCAATACAGCTGCTCCCCTTCAGGCAGATGGAGAGGGCAGGTGTTTCTTTTCTCTATTCTGTCCTTCAGCTTGGCCTTCCTTCTTGTTACAGCATTAATGCTGATATTTGGATTTTCCTTTTGAAAATCAATAAAAAAATACTTTAAACAAAAAACACATTGATATTTTGTCCGTTTCAGACTGAGAGCTGTGAACTGACAGGGTAATGTCTGCTAGTTAGACAGTTGCACGGCTCTTGGTTAATTCTCTAGTCATGGACCACATATAGATGTTATAGCAGATTTTCTTTCACACACATATGGCAAGCCTTCCTCGGCTGGTTTTATAGCCATTCAAATACAGTATCTCACAGAAGTGAGTACACCCCTCACTTTTTTAAGGTTGTCAGAAAGAGTAGATCTAAGAGATGTGAAGTAGGTTTGGTTGTCTAAATGAAAAGCAGAGCTGTATGACCGAAAAATAAACTTGTAATGGATAAAGTCAGCTTCTTTTAGATCAGACCAATGTCCTGTTTACCTCAGACAGCCCAATTTTCTATATTGATTCCAGCAAATACTTGTTCCTGCCAAGCCTTTCAGAATGTATATGGTGCGTAAGATGAGCAAACCCAGTTTAGTTCAAGATCCTTTTGGGAACTAGTTATGTTTGGCCATTGTAGTAACATATTGAAGGTCAATTTACTGTCAAATTTGACGCCACCTTGTAGACACAGTAGGACAGGACACATTAAAAAGGACTAAAAGAACTTGTATTTGATGCCAAAACATTATACGCTTGCGACGTGGGTTTTTTTTTCCCTTCTTTTTCTGTCAAATTGATAGCATACAAGCGTTATTTGTCGTAGTCTGTTGTTTTAGTTTTGGAGGTAGGGTTAACCCTTACAGATTCTGCTCCATTTTCGCTTCTGTTTTAGGAAATAGGTTCTGCTTTTTGTTTTTCCACAAATAAAATAAAGATAACAATCATTTTATCGTACCCAAGTTGGCTTTCATATCCCCTTTTCTTTGTGTTTGTGTGTTGCAGAAACATGCTAAAGGACAGGACTTGTTCAAGAAAGTCTGCAGCCACCTGAACATTCTTGAGGAAGATTACTTTGGGCTGGGAATATGGGAATCTCAAACAAGCAAGGTGGGTGACAAAATTTACATTTCAAGACCTGCCCACAGACAAAACAAAGGTGGGCCTGTTTCTGCTCCTGCAGAGTCTGATCCTCAACAGCCAAGGTTTATGACATACAAAATCTCAATAAGATGCATGCTGCTTTAGACAGGAGTTTCATTGTTGATTAATTATCTGGCGCTCTGGAAAATCTGTGTCCCTTAATTACATGGTTCCTCTGCAGCATCCACCCATCAGACTTGATTGTCTTCCAAATTAATCCAGACAGGATGAGTTTCCAAATGGTTGACCGCACCCGTCCAACAAACATTGAAAGGCCCCTTCTTTGTGCATCAATGCTCTATATCCCTGCGCTGACAGAATGAGTAACAGATGTATTGGACGGGTTTTGTCCTAAAGGCACTGCCATATATTTGTTTCGGGGGATGGACATAAGTTATAATAGTATCTAATGAGTCTATTTACAGTAGCTGAATATGCCTTTTAAATGATTTCGGATATGTTATTTGAACAGGCAATAGTTTATACATTGTACCAATTTCTCAAATGCGTACATTTTACAGTTGTCCCAAATCATATGGGTTGAATAGCCAGTTCAAGGACGGCATCAGGAAGGCCCTATCTGTACCACTTCTTGGCTACATCACCTAAAACTCATAATTAAGTAGGCAAACTCCTACTCGAAGTCCCTGTGTTGCTTGTAGCATATAAATGCAGTGTCTACATCTTTTATGCCCTTTTAAATGCCAGTGGAGCAAGCAGGTACAAGCTTCGAATTCACAAAATGTCTCGTAGTAGTATAAAAATTAAACCAGAACAAGTAAAGCAGTGTCTGTTTCTTTTATTATTTTTGTTGTCTTCATTTAGTAAAATCACCCTTAACAATTCTATCTATGATGCTACTCTGCCAGAGGGACATTATTCTCCCCAAAATCCTCAAATACACTTGAAGGCATAAGGTGTGCTTCTGCCTTCTATAACCTATACAAATTAACGTAGCTTGTTTTGTGTGTTTTTGTTTTTTTTTCTTGCCTTAGGTTTGGCTTGACTCTGTCAAGGACATTAGGAAGCAGGTTCATGGTAAGTTATTTTCCAAACTGGACATATTTTCTTTCCAATTTACATTACCTTTAGAGAGATTGCCGCGTTCCTTAACATCTCCTGAAACATTCAACGAAGAGCTTTTTGTTGCAAAAATAAATAAATAGTAATAATCCGGGTAGAGCTTGGATGCTAGGAGGGTAGATGTACTTTACTGGAGCTCCATCTATTGGGCTCCCTTCTGCCGACTCTTCTGACCCTTATAGGCATAGGCCGCTAATGCACTCTCATCTGCCCCTTTTTTTGGATGGAAGGCGGCACTAGATTTGCCGGGCCACGGTTCTTGTTGCTGGCAGATCCTGGTGGCTTTTTCCATTGGCCCTCTGCGCTTCACCTGGTGGCCATCATGGAGTCTGTGTGCAAGTAGGCCTCTGCCACTTGGATCTACAATGGATCGGAACGTTTGGGCTTGCAAGTGGTACGGATCTTCTGACCGGCCTGCATGGTGCTGCCGTCCTCGGGGACCTGGAGGTAGCTCTTTTGGTGAATGCTTTGTGGGTACTGAGAGACCCAGGCATCCGGCCTGTTGTAGTCAGCCATTTTGGACTCACGCTGTGGAGTCCCTGTTCTTACCAGGACTACAGGCTCTCCTCGCCAGGTCCCTGCTGCCCATCCCAGGATAATCCAGGGGGAAGAAATCTGCCAGAAGGTCCTGCTTGGCGGAGGGCCCCGTCGGCGGGACATTTGTGACTCCCTGGATGGTGACTCCCTCCCAAGGGCACGTTGAACACCTCTCCAGGGCTATGGAGTCACTGGAGGCTCGACATCGTAAGTGTAATATACGCATTGGAGGCATCCCTAAGACTGTACCCCCAGAGACCCTTCTGGCATACACTAATAGTCTAGTGGGCCATCTCCTGTGTTTGCTCTTGAGCGATGAAGGGGTGTTTGGGTCCGCATCTGGAAAGCGGCCGTGGCATCACATGTGGTTCCGACGGATGTTATTGTGGTGGCTAGAGAGGTCTCCATAAAGCTGTGTCTTCCACTTAACGGCCCTGCCTGTAGCCGAGGTGCTATTTTCTTTTAAGCCTCCTCCGGCATAGACTCGTCAGACCTGCACCCCCAACTCCCTCCTTCAGAACTTCTCCCGGGCTGCCCCCTTTCTATGGCACTGCCTCCCCCACACCAATAGACTCACCACATCTCTCCAGGCCTTCAAGAAGTCTGAAAGCACATTACTTTAGAGAAGCCTATCCTCTCACTCCCTAATCCCCCCTGTTCATCTTACTCCATCTTCCCACCAAGCCCACATGCGCCCCACTATTTCATATTCTCTATTTACACTCACCTAGTGGGTCACCCATCTCCTTTTAGATTGTAAGCTCTTGAGCAGGGTCCCCTCTCCTACTATTCTGTGTGTTTAACTTGTATGTATATTTTGTTATTCTGTCTCCCATTGTACAGCGTTACGGAACTTGTTAGCGCTTTATAAAAACTTGTAACTGTATCAGCAGATAGCAACAGATACTCATGGATCATAATTATAGAAAGACTGACAATAAAATTATTCATAATAACACAGATTACACAAACGGCCTGCTCTCTCACATGCACAGGGTGATTTCAACATAAAAGACACTGACAAATAATATAGATCATGAGGCCTGTACCTCCAAAATACATTTCTAGACCCATGCACCCCAGGTCCAAAGTGACGCCCGTCACATCTGCCTTTTTATTTTATAACTTTGATTAATTTCTTATATTCTAAACTACAATTGCTGCAAACGAAGCAGAACATGGCAGGTAGTCGTTCACTGGAATGGCATCAAAATTTACGTTGTTAAAGGAGACATTAAATGTTTAAACTACTTTTTTTTTCTACTGTAGGTGTTATTTCATAGCAATCCTTAAAATTACCCTTTTAAAAATGCATGGTAATGAATGTTAACCTCCCTGGCGGTCTAATTTGTTCAAAATTTTGTGTCTAAAAGCGTCTCAAATTTTTTTTTTTTTAAAGGGAACTTGTTGTTTTATATAGTAAGCCTGTAATAATTAGGAATAACTCCCTGAAATCCTGCAAAGAGTCTAGTATCATACTGAGTCAGATAAAGTTTGAAACCCGAAATAATAATTTATTATCCCAAAAATTATTTATCCAAAATAATGCAAATAAATTATATTCAATAATATAATCAAACCAAAAACATTGAAATCTTTCAGAAAACAAGGGTGCAGTATTAGTCACTGCATATTGCCTCAGTGTAAACATCCTTGTTATGATATATTATTTCAATTACAGTCAGGTCCAGAAATATTGGGACAGCGGCACAATTCTAACATCTTTGGCTCTATACACCACCACAATGGAGTTGGAACGAAACAAACACAATGTGCTTAATCCTTGCTCATGTAGTTATGAAGTTGTCGTAGTGAAATGACAACAGAGAGACAGTGGTGGTTATCCATTAAGGCTGGCGTCAGACGAGCGCACTATGTGCGCCCGTACTGATGTGCTTACCGGCGTCCGTCGCAGCGTTGTCATACTGCAACGGGGCCGGTCACACGCTTGTGCGCGCGCACAAAATGCGCACGCAACAAGCGACCATTATCGAAGCCTCCCCATCGATGCGCTAGGTGAGTGGCCAGAGGGGCGTCGAATGGAAGGAACGTCCACTCTTACGAACGTCCACTCTTACGGACGTTCCTTCCACTCTCCAAAGATGCTCGTCTGACCCTAGCCTTAGTGCCAGTGTTTGACCATGTTCAAATATTGGTTTCAAATCCCCGCTATTGCATTGTTGACAGATGAAGGCTTTCCTTCTAAATAGAATCCGCACAGCAAAATGAAGCTGCACAGTGCAGCTTCTCCTTTTGCTCTTTGGATTTTAGTTTTGAGAAACGCTGGCATTTGTCAACAATGCAATAGAGATTTTCACCAGTATTTGCAACACATATTCTTGATGGATAACCCCAGCATAGAGAGATGCGATTCTTTGTGGACTTGTTGGAAAGCTGGTAGTCTACATTTCATGAATATTTCAACACTTGCAAACTGGGAGGAAGTGTGACGGAGTCATGGCATGGAGGGGGAGATATCGGGAGAATGCATGTTTGGAGTACAGGAATTAAAAAGCTCTCACAATGAGGACAGGGATTTGCAGTGTATAAAAAGGCAGCCAAGGTTCATTTGGGGTCTGAGGTTTTCCAGCCGGATAAAAATGGGCAGACTTCAACAGACAAATCTGTTTGCCTTGAGTTATGGTGTTCGATCAGGAGTCACCATGTCGAATACGCCAACCATACACGCCTACGAATTCCCCTTCATTTACAGTGTAGTGTGCGCGATTCCAGCAGGGATTGTCATCACAATATTAATAATTAAGTCGCAGTAGTTGTGGGCTCTGTAATCTGCGTGATGAAGCTTAGTGTTGGGGGTGGGTGTATAAACCTTTTGGCATAGAGCTCTGGTAAGGATAGAGTGAGCAGACAACCCTGATCCCTTTCCAGATGGCTCAACGGCCTCTTGATCTAAGCCTCTTTATCTGATCACCCGGCAGAGCCTACTGCTGAGAGACGAGTTTGCTCCACAAATGTTCCCAACGCCTCCTCCTTTTTACTGTGTGTTGCTATATAATGCTGCTTTCTGAAATAAAATTCAAATTCCACGTTCAGTTTGGAAAGGACTGTAGTTTCTACCAGGCCATTGATTAAACCTTTTCATAATATAGTAAACAGCAACAGAGACCAGTCAAAAGTGAATGTGCATCAGGTATTTGATCTTGCAAGCCGGTTTGTCCAGCATTGCCAATAAAGGACTTTAAGGCTAGGGTCAAACGAAAGTATTTTTACACGCGAACGTAAAAAAAAAAGTGCGTCCGAACGCATTGATGTATTTTTTTCACGGAATATGCGAAAACGGTCATACGATGCGCATTTTCGTGCGTGATGTTTTTCGAATCCAAACCAGGAAACTTTTTGCGTCTGGACGTTATGTTGGCCGGACACGAGCAGGGTCTGACGTCTCCAAATCACACACACGCACCGCTAGCGGGCGCAGCGCACTCTGTATGTCCGTACTAGCGGTTCTGCGTTCTCGAAAAAATGCGTTCATTTTCCACTTGCGTTGCCCGGCCGGACTTTCGTGCGACCGTACTTCGTATATTGGCTGTCATTGCCCGTCATTTGCTGCTAGTGCGGCCGTGATTAAGTGCGCCAGAACGCACGTTAAAAATGCGCTGGTCTGACCCCAGCCTTAAAGGCAGAACTCTATAAACTATGTCACAGTGATGTTACTTGCTGTACAGGTCTCCTTCAGAGACCCAGCAACCCAAGGTCATGGATTCATGTATGTATTTAATTTAATTAAAGCCTCGTTGTCCAAAAGAATAGTATTAAATGCCAAAAGATATTTAGACCATGCTGATATTTCCATACGCATCAGGTGCTATTACTGCAACGTTAAAAATAATGCTATTGGTCAGATGCTGCAAAGGGAACCATAAACGCCCTCCTAATCAATAATGTAGAGTTAAGAAGCAGTGCTGAGGAGCGCTCACGGGTCAGCCCACTCCAATGTCCAGTAACCATAGTGGAACTAGTACAGAACATAAATCTACAATTTCACTCCTTACTCAATGCGTTTTGCCAAAACTGGTGTCATCAGGAGCTTCAGAAGAGTGAAAAAAGTGTAGCCTTATCGTCCAATCATCCTGGGATAGGGACTCTCTGAGGATATGGATACCCTCCATTTTGAAATGGCCGTACACCACCCACTCGTTGGCCCGAAGATTGATAACAGGCAGTCTGCAACTCCTTTTTTCTCCATGGGAAAGATATTACTCACAAAGCCGGTAGAGCTGGCTCGCCCATTCTAGGGCCCCTTTTGCCTGCAGATCCATGATCTCCTCCCTGACCAACTTGAGTTGGTCCCTCGTGAACCTGATAGTGTGTGGGAACACCTCTTGGATAGGAGGGGACACTAACTACAACCCAAAACCTGTGACCGTCTGTCGAACCTATGGATCTACTGTGATGGTATACCAAATGTGTGGAATAAAGACAGAGGTGGCCTCTGGAGATAAAGGAGCTCTAAGGGAAGGCATACTGGTACCACCTCACTGGAAAGGCTAACCTCTACTTCCTCTTGCACCTCTGCTGCGCCGTGTCCTGTTGAGTGATGGGAATGCAGAGGTCGGCTACAAGGTGTAAGTGGAGCCACGGGAGATGCGGGTGATTGTGGGACCCGATCGGCCGGCAGGGTGGCCCCTGGAACTGCCGACAAGTCTAATAACACGATTGGAGAAAATCCGCTTCATAGTAATCTCCGTATTATCAATGGAAATAAACGCCAGAGCGTACACCCCCCCCCCCATGTCCTTTATAAGTAGTTTCCCACGTAGCATCTCTTGGGTAGTGAAGCTAAAATCATTGTTAGCAAGGTAGACCAATTGCTGATCAATTTTAATGTGTATATTTTTTCTCCGCTCAGCATTGATGGCAGCTTTCGCATTGCCCATGAGGCAGAACGTATGCTGCAGCCAACTGCCACCTATGATTCGGTCCAGTGTTGTCATTTCCATTTTTCTTCTACCACTTCAAAAACTTCTAACCAAAAGAGCCTGCCACATCTAGGATCTTATCATGGCAGTTTCTCAGAGCGTGGTCTTTTCCTTTTTTAGGGGACCAGCCACGTCTACTTATATATTTTTGAAAGCTAGGGTCAATGATAGGGTGTTAAACACATCTTCTCAGCAGTGGTGGGTCTTGGACATTTGGCCCATAATTTGGCATGGAATGCACTTTCAAGAGGCTAGCGCATGTGCGCATCAACCCATTACTCAATCAAAAGGTCTCCCTGAGGGTCAAAAATTACTGGACCCCTGTGCTGGGATTTGCGGTCCGGGAATTGGAGACCATGAGGTCGGGGTCCGCAGGTGCGTGGAGCTCGAGGACCTCAACTTCATCTGTCATGGGATCCTCTCCCTCCTTTTTGGTCAGTGTCTCAGTTTTTGGCCAAAACTGGCAACAGCGTGTTTTTTTGTGTGGCCACCACCTGAGAAGCCCTTCGTTCAAGGGCTCGTTTGTGAGGGATCAGCTCACTACTGGGACCCAGCAATGGTGTGGGATTACCAGCCCCTCTGCTACAGCCTGCACGCCTGTAGGCAGCAGTATCTCATCTCCCAAGGTTGCAGCAAAAATTACCTGGCTGGGGATACAACAACATTTACATAACAGAAAAAAACTGTTGTATATTTTGTTGTATCTCCAGCCAGGTCATTTTTGCTGCTGCCCCTTTCCGGGTTTTCTTTTTTAATCCCAAACTGGAAATGTTCCTGGTGAGGGTATAAATATAAACCCACCGGTCTGTCTCTTGGCTAAAAAGCAGCATGAGGACACGTGGTTGCTCAGAAAGCAGCTCTTGGTTTCATTAGGTTAGGAGCCACCTAACAAGAGGTGCTGAGACGTGGTAGGTGGGCAATAGCCATACAAGTAAACTAAAATCTGTGTTTTTGTTTCACATGGAGGCACGGGGTAATCACAAATGACCACCTTTTTTTCTTGTTATGTTTTATACATGAAGTGGGCTGGATACTTCTGGTCTACGCAGCCATCCTGGCAAGGAATGGGCGCAAAACCGTTTTTCCGAAATCTATGTATACTCGTTGTTAATACTCTCAGGAATACCTCTCTGTCTTCCAAATCTGCAAGCATTTACTTCAGAGATTTGTCGAAGTGACCAAACTGGATCGGATACAAGGTTGCGTGGCCAGAGATCCCGACTGAGCTGATAGGGTACCTTCACAGGGAAAAGCAGACATTGGGTGAGAGCAGACTGATTTGCATATGGAGCATTCATCCCTGTAATGGCACAAGCAAGCTTAAACCTTGTGGACCTGAGCAGACACCCACCGTAGAGCAGGCCTCTAGTGCTGTTGCTCGTCCTCAGGATCCTCACACCCCCCTTTCTCACTATGTTTACAGGGTCATCCAGACGTGGACCCCTTGCTTGATGTGCCTAGAGGGGAGTCAGCTTTACCCTCCTGACGAGGCCTAACAAGGCCGAAACGATCGTCGGGTGTTGCTGCACCTCTCGTGCAGGCATGACGTCCTTGGCAATCACTACTGGCCACCCTCATTGGGTGAGAGCAGATTGATTTGCACATGGAGCATTCATCCCTGTAATGGCACAAGCAAGCTAAAACCTTGTGAGACCTGAGCAGGCACCCACCGTAGAGCAGGCTACTAGTGCTGTTGCTCATCCTCAGGATCCTCACACCCCCCTTTCTCTCACGAAAAAGAGAACCGCTCACCGTGCTAGGCAGTGGGGAAACGCGTCATGTCACCCTCCTAGGCTAACACCAGTCGCCAAGGTTTAGTAAAGAAAGGGAAGAAAATCAGAAGGATGAAGTGAAAAACAGTTTAAACCTGCGCTAGCTTGGAATTCTCAATCTGTGTAGATGTTGCCACTGCAGGAGCAACAAAGAAAGAGGAAGTGCTGCTCCTGGAGTGGACCTTTTGTAGAGGGGATCGGGGCGGGACCAGGTTGCTTGGGAGGGCCTCGCTATGTTGTGGATGCGTTTATACTTTTTTTTTATTCTAAAAGTTACACATTTCTTTGCTACTGTTGGAGCAATAAAAAAGGATTAAGCAATGGAGGCCTGAGTTCTGCATTAAAATTGTTATCAATTGGTGTTCTGCTTCGATTTAAAAAGAGGAAAAAAAAAGGTCAAATTAAGTACTCCGTAGTCTATATTAAATAAAAGCTCTATTTTGTATTGGCGCATGCACAACTGATCTGACAAAAGACGTGAAAGCTGTTATTTGTAATAAAAAGAGAATCTGTTTCTTGTGTGCGTAGCTTATTTTTATTCCATTTGAAATTGTAAAACTTCTTTGCGTAAGAGGATGACAATTTAAATCTCTAAATTCTTAAGGTGGCATCCTGCTTGTCAGAGAAATTGACCCAACAAATACAAAGGCTTATTTCAACAGAATCTTTAATATGTGTGTAAAGCTTTAAGCTGCCCATCAACCAGTTTCCTTAATTTGTTTCTACCAGTTTTCAGGATAAGCTGCAGATCTATTGCTGGATCTCGTTAAAAGTTCCTATTTAAAGTGAACCTGTACCGACCAGGTACACTTTGACTGGACTGCCTGTCCCCCTCATTTAGCTGAGTTTCAGAGAGCCTTCCAGCTCCGTGCATCCGTGTCACTGCAGAAGGCCAATCCGGTGCGCCAAGTGCCCTGTTGGATGGTTTTCTCTCTCAAAGCTGTTACCCTTGTGGGATGTCACTGGAAGTAATAATTTTTTTTTCTTTTTTCTGCCAGGAAATTACTCCTTTATAAATTATTCTAGTAATAATACATGTGTTGTCAAAAAATGCAAAAGCATTTATTGGAATGGATTCCCTGTCATGAACCCAACTTTCTGTGTGCATGACAGGTGCCCATTCACAAAGGAGCATTGGTCAAAATGTTTGTCATGCATACTACATGCACCACCGGACCACTTGTTAAATGGCAATGATGCACTTTATTTTTGGTTTTTTTTCTAGGAGGACCTTGGAACTTCACTTTCAACGTGAAGTTTTACCCCCCTGATCCTGCTCAGCTGACAGAGGATATCACAAGGTAAGAGACACAAATTCTGCATTTCTCAATGTTAAGTAGCTTTCTGTAACGGATTACTTTGTGATGATGGACCTTAATGATTTGGTTTACACCCATGGCACTCATCTGCACATTTTGGTGTTCAGCAATGCCTTTTACTAAACAAATAAGGGGGATTATTAATTAAGTGCTGGTGCTTATCGGCAATGTGGAAATCAACAACATTATTGCAGCATTAACAAATGCCAGCCTTTCACAAAACGAAAATCCAAGCATCATTTCCTTTCAATCTTTTGGATTTTAGTTTTCTGAAATAACTGTTTGTACGCAGTGCAATACCAGACTATATTTGCATCAGTAGCAAACACCGGCGCTCTGTGAATAGCCCTACATAAAGTGACTTGGTTCAAACCTAAACAGAGGTCTGGTAAATTTATCCAGAGCCATTACAAAGATTACCATAAACTCTGGTAATCTTACAGTTTTACGTATTGTTTGGAATCTATCACTTAGTGTCTTATCAGATCACAGGTCCAACCTCTACCCTCAAATTGTTCCATTTTCAAAAAAACTGTTCAGGGGAAAAAAATACCTATTAATGTTGAAGACATGCCATATAGCTCATTTTCCTAGATCTTTTGATCTGCCTCATTAAAGTTGATTGCTTCCTTTTCACTACCAATTTGTATTATTTAGGTATTACTTGTGCCTGCAGCTTCGCCAGGATATTCTTGGTGGATGTCTTCCATGCTCCTTTGCCACTCTAGCCCTTCTGGGTTCTTATACAGTGCAGTCAGAGGTGGGGGACTATGATGAGGATCTCCATGGCACTGAATATGTCAGCGAGTTTAAACTGAGTCCTAATCAAACCAAGGAACTTGAGGAGAAGGTTGTGGAGCTTCACAAGTCCTACAGGTAAACCTTATGAAGTGTGTGGCCATAATGCTAGCAGGTTATAATTTCATCTCATCCAATAACGAGTCAGGAGATGTAGATAGTGGAAATCTGAGGATGATCATTTTGGGATTGGCCTTTAGATGATTTTCTAAAAATACTTTAAATCTATGTAAACTGCATTGAAAAGATTATGAAAATTTGTGAAGGTAAATAATCCAGAAATACAAATGAAATCCCCACTGATACCTACAAAAAGTGATGTGTTTGAGATCTAGTTACTCTTGTACATGATGTATTGATTACTTTTGCGTGTCTGCTTCGTTTTACGCAACACAAATAATAAATTAAAAAAATTTCCACAAGCCTGCCTGATGGTTTTTGTTTAACCCTTTAGTGACCGCGGACGTACTATGTACGTCACGGGCAAAAGTCTCCTTTAGACCTGCTGACGTACATAGTACGTCCCGGTGTCCTAACCTCCCTCCCTCCCTCCCTATACTCGCCTCTCTGTCTGGGCTCCCTCGGCATTCTGGCAGGCCTGGAGTCTGCCCTGCCTTTTGAGGGGGCCTGGCAGTCGCAATGATGCCATCATGTTGCATGATGACATCATCGCAGGCACCCCCCAGTGCCTGCAGTGAAAAAGGTGGAAGGGGAGGGGGGCTCCTTTGGAGCCCTTTATCTCCCCAACCGTTCCACCTGAAAGGGGAGAGTCTCCCCCTTTTCAGCGGTGTACATCATTAACCTCTTTGTTGCTGGATCGCTATTCGGAGCCGAATCGGTATTCAAACCGGGTAGTGTCAGCCAAGCCTCCGGGTCACCCCCCCACCCACTGACATAGTCACCATATCTGTGAAGATGTCAGTGGGCCAGTTAACCCCCTAGCTGCCAAGTGGAGATAAGGTGATCCTTTGGATCCCCTTATCTCCCGATCCGTGGCAGCTAAGATCAGATCCGTGGCAGCCTGATCATGGCCTTTCCAATGATACCAAACTTGACTAGGTTTGTTGGGGGAGGGGGGGTGTTTTTAACCTCTTCGCTGCTGAGCCATACCACGTCTGTGTGCTGAGCTCATTTTTACCGCTTTTGCTCATCATGTTTAAACGCGATTTCAAGCCACGTTTTATTCTATGACCCAGACATATTTTATATATCGTTCTTTCCTGCAGACTCGGCAGATTCATAATATATCATTATACACCTTGAAAAAGGCCTCTTATTTCTGGTCCGAAACGTTGGATTTTTACTCATGTAAAGAATAAACTACTATTTTTACTCAGTCCCGGAGTGCCTCCCACCGTCCTCTATTTTTCTATATCATTATATGTATACATCATGTCCTGCCTGTATATTAAAACAAAAAATGCAATAAAATTTGAATTTTTAATCCTCTACAGCTGGTAAAGTGTTTTTTCATATTTTATCATACGAGTTTTTGCGTTTTGATTTCTATGGGGTGCGCTTGTTTAATAAAATTAGAAATGGGGACTCGTTACATTTTTTGGGGGGAAATTAAGTGATTTTTAGCAAACGCACCCCATAGAAAAAATCATTTAGTGCACCATCATTTATTTTTATATTTTTTACTTTACTTTAAACATGGTAGTATTTGGTATCATTCGAAAGGCCATGCTCAGGTCTTTTGAATGATATCAAATATGACCCCTTAAGCTGCCACCATTCGGGAGATGAGGGGGTCCAAACGAACCCCCTATTTCCACCAGGGGATTTCCTTAGGAAATGTCCGGGCAGCTAGGGGTTCCCCCGGCTAACTTACCGCCATGCGTGATGACATCAGGTAGTGAGGGGGGACCCCTTCCTTTCGGGCGATCTCCCGGCATTGCCGTGGGTCGCCTGAAAATGACATCATCGAATCATTTACGTACCAGGAAGTCAGAACTCCGCGGGACCCCGTACAGAGAGGTGTGTTTCTCTCTGGGGGCTCCCGCAAGCGGAGGGCGTGTGGGGAACGTCCCCCACATATAGAGGGTGTCAATGAGGACTTCCCCACACATCCTCCGCAGGGAAAGGGTTAAAAAAAAATTGTCTGGTGGGGTTTAATAAAATAGGACTTAGACTGGCATCTAAAAATGATGAGCATAAAATGGTCAGAATGAGCTCCGTGCACTGAGGTGAAATGGCTCAGCTGTGACGGGGTTAAAAAGCAAAAACTATTTCTATTCTCACGACAAAATTTTGAAACTATTTAGCCGGGGTCTTTTTTTGGGGCTTAAATTTTGAAAAAGTGTTTTCTCCATTTTTTTCATCATATTTCATATTTTTTTATAGTAATTATACGATATGATGGAAATCATAGTATCTTTAGAAAGTCCATTTAATGGCGGGGGAAAACTGTTTATGATATGTGTGGTCAAACACGGAAAGGTATCTGTAAAATAAATTACACAACCATGGTGCAGATAGCAGATACAAATAATAACAATGAAAAAGCCCCGCTAGAATCACATTCACAAGATGTGAATACAAAGTAAGCACATAGCAAGTACTTTGTTACCCCTCCTGGTCGGAATGGAAGCTGGTACGTCTCTTGAGGTCTATTGGCGAGAAATATCTCCTTGACCTCCTTCCATAGTAGTCTCCACCAGAGAATTCCAGGGCTGAAATCGCTATTCTTTTTAAAAATTAAGCAGGAATTTCATTGAATTTTATAATTTATTAATCATAAAATAAAATTGGAGTACATTCCAACGCGTTTCGTCTCTATACAAGCAGAGACTTCATCAGGGAAAAAATATATATGTCTCCATAATGGTGTGTCACACTATATATGTTACAATAAAATGTGGCCAGCCTTCAATCTAACAGGGGAATGACTAACGGCTGAGAGTGATTTTGGATGAGCGAGGCGCAGTGCGCCTCATCCTGGAGCGCATATCCCATCGGTCTTTTAGGCAGTTGACTTCCGGTCCGGCCGGAAATGACGTATCACGATGTTGGATAAGCGAGGCATAGTGCGCCTCTTCTTGAGACACATATCCCATCGATCCTTTTCCCGGCGGTTTAACTTCCAGTCCAGCCGAAAGTGACATGTCGTGAAGTTGGTCCAATCAGTACTTCATGGTCGCAATCTTGTGAAGGTCAGAGACTCTTTCGCCACCCATAAGTCAAAAGAAGTTCTCCTATATCGATCACCGATTTGAATATGTCAAATTCAGTCAGTAAAGTACAACCCTCTTTAAAGATCCTAGAGAAACTCTTCTGAAAATGGGCTAGAAAAAAACAGAAATTGGTGGATAAACTCTGTTGACAAAAATAGTATAAAAACCAACACCACAATTAATAAAACCTCTTTGGAACCTCTTAAGAACTTTTAAGACCAACATCAATACTATATTTTATCAATTGTTCCAGTAAGGGGGTCATTTATTTACTCCAATGCCCCTGTGGGGCTCCGTATATAGGCCAAACCTCACGACCACTCCATGTTAGAATTTTAGAACATTTGGGTAACATTAGAAGACGAGCTATTAATCATGGTGTACCCATCCATTGTAATAATTGCCCTATTTTTCGTCTAGACAAGTTTATATGCCATGGCATTGATCTAGTTATTTATAACTGGAGAGGTGGTGACGCCTCTAAGGATTTGATTAGGAGAGAGACGGAGTGGATCTTTAAAATGGCCACATGGAAGAAGGGTGGGCTGAATACAGATTTGGACATCCATCAATGTCTCTGATGCCCTGTTGCCATTTCACATTTTTTTATATATATATATATATATTTTTTTTTTAATTTTCTTCTATGCTTTATCCCTCCCAATATACAGTTGTGTTCAAAATTATTCAACCCCCAATGCTGTAAGGGGTTTTAGGGAATTTAGTGTACATTTGTAATTGTATTCAGAATGAAATCCTACAAGGACTTTTTAAAGAACCATATGCAACTAAAATGACATCAATTGGTTTTGTAATACAGTAGTAAATGTTTCTTTTGTGAATTCTTCATTGACACAATTATTCAACCCCTTAAAGACTACCACTCTGAAGAACAGCGGTTCATTCAAGTGTTTTCAATCAGGTATTGAAAACACCTGTGGATGTCACGGAGCAGCAATAAAGCATAATAAGCACCAATTAGGCAACTGTAAAAGGATGTTGTACTAAGATTGAATGTCACTTGGGGGTTGAATAAAACTGATAATGATGTGAGCACAGAAAAGACATTTGTGGTTATTTCATTATAAATGTTATGTTATATTTGTCTGACCTACACGTGCCGCTTTGATTTAATTGTAAGCAAGATGACTGAATGATCAAAATCAATGTCAAACTGGCCAAAACACTCAATTTCAGTGGGGGTTGAATAATTTTGAACACAACTGTAGTATTGGTGTTGGTCTTAAAAGTTCTTAAGAGGTTCCAAAGAGGTTTTATTAATTGTGGTGTTGGTTTTCATACTATTTTTGTCAACAGAGTTTATCCACCAATTTCTGTTTTTTTTCTAGCCCATTTTCAGAAGAGTTTCTCTAGGATCTTTAAAGAGGGTTGTACTTTACTGACTGAATTTGACATATTCAAATCGGTGATCGATTATATTAGGACTTCTTTTGACTTATGGGTGGCGAAAGAGTCTCTGACCTTCACAAGATGGCGACCATGAAGTACTGATTGGACCAACTTCACGACATGTCACTTTCGGCTGGACCGGAAGTTAAACCGCTGGGAAAAGGATCGATGGGATATGTGTCTCAAGAAGAGGCGCACTACGCCTCGCTTATCCAACATCGTGATACGTCATTTCCGGCCGGACCGGAAGTCAACTGCCTAAAAGACCGATGGGATATGCGCTCCAGGATGAGGCGCACTGCGCCTCGCTCATCCAAAATCACTCTCAGCTGTTAGTCATTCCCCTGTTAGATTGTAGGCTGGCCACATTTTATTGTAACTTATATATAGTGTGACACATCATTATGGAGACATATATATTTTTTCCCTGATGAAGTCTCTGCTTGTATAGAGACGAAACGCGTTCGAATGTACTCCAATTTTATTTTTTTGATTAATAGATTTTAAAATTCAATGAAATTCATGCTTAATTTTTAAAAAGAATAGCGATTTCAGGCCTGGAATTCCCTGGTGGAGACTACTATGGAAGGAGGTCAAGGAGATATTTCTCGCCAATAGACCTCAAGAGACGTACCAGCTTCCATTCCGACCAGGAGGGGTAACAAAGTACTTGCTATGTGCTTACTTTGTATTCACATCTTGTGAGTGTGATTCTAGTGGGGCTTTTTCATTGTTATTATTTGTAATTTATTTTACAGATACCTTTCCGAGTTTGACCCTTTATCTTTCTAACACTCGGGGGACAGTGCTTTGCAGGACGCAGATATGTATTATTTTATTGTTATTGACACGGGGGTGGTCACGTTCTTTCTTGCATTATGATATGTGTGGGTTGCATAAACGTGTAAGAGGAAAATTTGACCTAAACACAAACAGCACAGAAACGTAAAAACAGCAGTGGGCACTTTCGGACAGACTTTTTTGTACAACCAACTGGTCACTAAGCGGTTAAAATATAAAAATAATCATTATACACGTAAACAAATGACCATTGGGATGAAGCATTCTTATATTCTGTGTTTGCTGGGATATTTTTTCTGTACCGCTTCTCTTGTAGCTTTCACGGAACAACTTTTTTAACTACTTCCTGTGGTGTGTATATTCTAATGGCTATAAATAACCGGTTTTGTTTTACCCAGATCAATGACTCCAGCCCAGGCTGACCTCGAGTTCTTGGACAGTGCCAAAAAACTTACTATGTATGGTGTGGACATTCACCATGCAAAGGTAAATTAGTTGTTTGTATGAGAAATAATTTAATAAAATTTAACAATTTGCATCAAGGCTTCCATGGAAAGTAACCTACTAAAGTGTGTTAATGTTTTCTCAGCATCACAAGCATGCCTCTATGCTGACTGTTAATAAGAATAATAATATATTGTGTTTTTTGTGTTTTCCTCCAGTTGGTCTTCCACACTATGGGATTTTGGGCTAAATTTCATAATTGGCACCAGTGGCTACTCTAGGAACAATATATAGAGGGGCACATAAGATATCACAGTCAAAATGGGGGCACTAATATTTTTTGCCACTCTATCATACCACTGAAAAAAAATCTAAGTATATATAAATAAAATTACATAATCCCAGAGTAATGTGGTGCAATGATACCTTTTTGTTGTACTAACCCAATACTTAATTTCAATATTTTATACGGCGGCTTTCGCCAATATGTGACAACTGCTTCAGCGACTACAACTTTAGAAAATTACAGTGACCATTTGCTAAACAGGGAATTCACCGTACATTTGGCGAAATGGATTCGCCGAAATGTGGCAAAAACTAAAGGTGAACACACCCTTTAGATTCTAACTTCCATAATAACCCATAAAATGCCATTAAAACAGGGAAATACAATAAAAGACCCTGTCATTTGACATCATAAAACTGTTCAACTATGCGCAGGAGGAGTATTGGCGCTTTGGAGGGCGGAAGATGGGAAGAAGAAAGGTGGAAATTGAAAACAGCAGTTACTCATCAACAATTGATTGAACGTTTTTTTTTAGCATTTAAGAGAGACTGAGCTCATTTGATTCTATGCTCCTGAGGAAGTGGGACATATCCCATGAAATGCATTGAGCTGGGCGATTGTGAGCTCTTATGACTGACCGGTGAACAATACCTTGGATCGCACGGAACCAGCAATCTTCCACTTGTTGGAGACTGGAGAGTGTACGATCGGGAGGTTTGAGCCACTGTGGCAAAAACGCATATGCACATTTTGTATGTGCTAGTTGTGTGTGAGTTCGTTTTTTGTATTTTAATTTTTTTAATGTTGTAATAAAAATACTGCACTATACTATCTTTTGATTTGCAGATGGATTAAATACGAAGGGAGATTTTGGTGATTTATATAACAACATGCATAGGCGCAATTATGTATATCTGTGTGTTGTAGGGGGTTTTTGGGTGTCCTCCAGCACTGGGCTGCAGGGAGTTACAAGCTTAACACGCATGTTTTTTTTTTTATATTTTAGAAGACACGGAGTGCCTCCCCCCACCTCTTTACGACAGGCACACACACACACACACACACACTCTCTCGCTATATAGCAGGTAACTGTTAATTCAAGGTGGGGTGTCCCTGGTGCAGGAATAGTATAATGGAGCGCCTCCTTTTATCGATGTTAACACGCGGAGTGCAATTCGCAGCATCCTCGCAGGTATATGTACCTAGGTGGGGGTCCCAGAGTGACAAGGGGCATAGGTCTCTAAATGGAAGCCAGAAGGATATCAGGCCCTCCTGCCTTCTCCCAGCGAGTAGGGCTGTCCTGGGGATTCGTTTGACACAGGTAGGGGTTAAAAAGGTTGAAATAGCCACTGGAGGCCCCCAAATCTCCAGCACGGACTTTGTACCAGGGGTTAGAAAATATTCCCCAGCGCAGATCCATCATCTTGGTAGGCCTCGATTCCGGCACCTGACTCTGCCGCGCTCCTGGGGCGGTTGCGATGCTGGACGACAGCTCGGGAGCCCATGGCAAACCCTAGCAAGCACCTGACTCCTCTAATCTCACAGTCCCGGGGACAGCCTAGGCAGTTTATGAAGCGCAATGCTCGGAGCCCATCCACAATGTGACCAGCTCTGATGACCACCATACCGGAAGTCACAAATCCTATACTCAACATGGGGAGCGCAATCCGTAATTAGCGTTAGGATACATAAGATATTACAAAGTGCTAGCACTAATTACCACAGTGATGCGCAAGCCAAAATTTTGCCTATTCCTAAAAGCTGGTTCTAACGGATTCCGCTTTTGCAAAATCATTTAGCAGCCCCTAAACCACCCCCCCCCCCCCATAAAATCTGATAACTCTCATCCTGCGGTGAAAACAGTGGCACCGACACGTTGCTTCTTGTTACCGGGAACAGAGTGAAACTGGGGATAAATAGTTCCCAGCCTCCCTCCGTGGTGCTGCTTGATCTTGCGGCCCAGCAGCACAACCCTCCATGGAGTCCTATGGACTCCGGCAGGTGTTATTCACAGCGACGAGTATCACTGTGGGTAGAGCTGCGTTCTGGGGAAAGGTGCTGAGGCAGCACCTGCCCGGGAATATCACGATAAAATGAGGACGCAACGCGGAAACCTGTAGGTATAGGTTTTCCCTGTTGGCGTCCCCATTTTAGCGTTAACCTCTGAATAGGGCCCTTTGTTTTTCTCCTGATCAGTGAACAGACCATGCAATAAAGTAGTAAATTTTTTGTGTCCCACTACAGAAGTGAAGAATATTCTTTAAGTGATTTTATGCGTAAAACAGAACAGTTTAGTAATCCAAAATATGCTTGTGTACGTATGAGAAAAAGATGAACATAACACCCATTGCCTTTATTGGGCATCGGAGTTCTTGTTCCACAGACATGCATTCTTTTACTCAACTGAAATCTCTCTTTTGTCATGGGACTGCCTCGATAATGGGCACAATTGTTTATCAAATGTATCTAGAGCCTTAAGGACTGACGTTTTTATAAATCTGAAATGTATATATATTCATGAAGCGGAATATAAGATCTATTGGTAGATAATTTATATTTAGCAATGGTCTCTCCTTTCCTGATTGACCATCTATTCTAGTTCAGGCTTGTTTTTAAAAGTGTAATCTTTTTTTCTTTCTAGTATTTTAGCGAGTCAATGATCCGGTACCGCTAGTGTTTGTCAAACCTGAAAACATTGCCGAAAATCACTGCTGTTGCAACTCTGAAAAACGAAAAGCTTCAAGGTGCAGCTTCTCCTGCCGTTTCTCGAATTTAACTTTTTGTGAACACACAAACGTTTTTGGGAGTTGCAACACTGGCAATTTTTGCCAATGTTTGCAATGTTGTCAAGCACCCAAATGACCCCTTTGGGGTCATGGTAGAAATTTAGCACCGTTAGTGTTTGTTGTTAATGTTTTTGTGCTTTGATTTCTGTGGATTACAGGATTTGGAGGGAGTTGATATCAAACTAGGAGTCTGTTCCGGAGGTCTCCTAGTGTTTAAAGACAACCTGAGGATCAATCGTTTTCCTTGGCCAAAGGTTCTGAAGATCTCTTACAAGAGAAGCAGCTTCTTTATCAAGATACGCCCTGGGGAGGTATGAAGATCTTCACTAGACAAACATATAAAAAAATAACATGTTTCTGCTCCTGGCTAGGATACGTCAGATCTTCCCTTTTTATTGGGTATGCTTGGGGGGAGAAATGAGAGATGCATTGCATTTCCGATGCCATGTCCTTGTTGAAGTCTGGTTAAAGAAATTCTTATGGTTATCAAAGCAGTCATGGCAGAAGTGGGAGTGCCCAATGTTTTTCAAGGAAGGACACCTGTTAAAGGGGTTATGTGGGTTATGCACCTCTGCATTACCACTTTTTAATGCTGAAATGGCGATCTAATGAGGGGTCTTTCTTTGACAAAGGGGGTCAGTGGCGACTCTAGGAACAATATTTAGGGGGGCACATAAGATACCAGTCAAAACTGGGGGGTACTAATAATTTTCGCCACTAAATTATACCACTGAATAAAACTAAGGGCCCTATTACCTGGTGTGAGCTAAACCGCCATCGATAAAGGAAAAATTTTGCGTGGGTCGCTAAAACTTAGCCCCTGATGACCTACTAACAGATCACCTTGTCCGTGGGAGTCTGTGTACAAGGTCGTTTAGCGCAAGCTAGGGAATCGCTAAGACCTGGGCTGAGACCCAGCGCTAATGCAGTTGTGTACAGGATAGAACCGTTTTTCCTCCAATGCCGGGCCATACCTATCCCCTGCCCTCACAAGATTGTGTAGGTATGAACACATCCAGCCAAGAGCCCTCACACCCCTGCATTATTGAAATCCTCTAAGGTGGCCGTATCATCCATGTGTATATGAACACCTACAGTTGTGTTCAAAATTATTCAACCCCCACTGAAATTGAGTGTTTTGGTCAGTTTGACATTGATTTTGATCATTCAGTCATTTTGCTTACAATTAAATCAAAGAGGCACGTGTAGGTCAGACAAATATAACATAACATTTATAATGAAATAACCACAAATGTCTTTTCTGTGCTCACATCATTATCAGTTTTATTCAACCCCCAAGTGACATTCAATCTTAGTACTTAGTACAACATCCTTTTACAGTTATAACAGCTTTTAAACGTGAAGCATAGCTTGACACAAGTGTCTTGCAGCGATCTACGGGTATCTTCGCCCATTCGTCATGGGCAAAAGCCTCCAGTTCAGTCACATTCTTAGGCTTGCGCACTGCAACTGCTTTCTTTAAGTCCCACCAGAGGTTCTCAATCAGATTTAAGTCAGGTGACTGCGATCTCCACTCCAAAATGTTCCAGCCTTTAATCTGCAACCATGCTCTAGTGGACTTGGAGGTATGCTTGGGATCATTGTCCTGTTGAAAGGTCCAACGTCTCCCAAGCCTCAGGTTTGTGACGGACTGCATCACATTGTCATCCAATAACTCCTGGTACTGAAGAGAATTCATGGTACCTTGCACACGCTAAAGCTTCCCTGTACCTGCAGAAGCAAAACAGCCCCAAAGCATGATTGACCCCCCGCCATGCTTCACAGTAGGCAAGGTGTTCTTTTCTTCATAGGCCTTGTTCTTCCTCCTCCAAACATAGCGTTGATCCATGGGCCAAAACAGTTCTAATTTTGTTTCATCAGTCCACAGAACACTATCCCAAAACCTCTGTGGTTTGTCCACATGACTTTTGGCATACTGCAGTCGACTCTTCTTATTCTTTGGAGACAGCAAGGGGGTGCGCCTGTGAGTTGTGGCATGGAGGCCTTCATTACGCAGTGTGAGCCGTATTGTCTGAGCTGAAACTTCAGTACCCACATCTGACAAATCTTTTCTCAGTTCCTCAGCAGTCACACGGGGACTTTTCTCCACTCTACGCTTCAGGTAGCGCACAGCAGTCGAAGTCAGCATCTTCTTTCTGCCACGACCAGGTAGCGTTTCAACAGTGCCCTTTGCCTTGAATTTGCGAATGATGCTTCCTATGGTCTCTCTTGGTATGTTTAACATCTTTGCAATCTTCTTATAGCCATTGCCCTTCCTGTGAAGAGTAATCACCTCTTCTCTTGTCTTCCTGGACCATTCTCTTGACTTCACCATGTTTGTAACCACACCAGTAAATGTCTAGAAGGAGCTGAGTATCACAGTCATTTTAAAGCTGCCTAATTGGTGCTTATTATGCTTTATTGCTGCTCCGTGACATCCACAGGTGTTTTCAATACCTGATTGAAAACACTTGAATGAACCTCTGTTCTTCAGAGTGGTAGTCTTTAAGGGGTTGAATAATTGTGTCAATGAAGAATTCACAAAAGAAACATTTACTATTGTATTACAAAACCAATTGATGTCATTTTAGTTGCATATGGTTCTTTAAAAAGTCCTTGTAGGATTTCATTCTGAATACAATTACAAATGTACACTAAATTCCCTAAAACCCTTTACAGCATTGGGAGTTGAATAATTTTGAACACAACTGTATATTAATTAAGACTGATGGGCATTGCTTGATAAATGCCACCCGCCAGCATGTAGAATCATTACAATGCATTTAATAGATCCAAAGGAAGGCCAGGAGAGCGACAATAATTTCCCTGCTGCAGCATATAAATAATACATGTTTCAGGGCAAGACTTGTCCATGTGTCCCTTTAGACATGATCCACAAGGTCACCCTAATAATCAGCCGCTTCCATACTATGAATACAATCCAGCATAAAATGTTTACCATTAGACAATATATTAGAATTAGGATATATGTGGATAAAGGATACATTTATATCATAATAGAGCTGACTGCAACAGAGTCATTGCTGACCAGATCCATTACTATGGTGTATGGGGCCAAGAGAACACCTGTGCTTCATTCCTTTACATTGCCTATTAATTTTGGGTGTTAATTTCAGTTTTTTTTGGAGTTAGCACCAGAGTTTAGCAGTAGGTAAAATTTAGTGATTAACTTCCCGCATAAAATTAGCGCTGGCACCAAGTGATCTGTTGGTTGCAAAAGAGCTAGAGATCTCTAGCATTCCCCATGTTAAGAATAGGACACGGTAAGTACAGTAAGCTTGCGCTACAAATCGCTTATAGTGACGAACTAAGTGATTTTTCCCATTTATAGTGGGAGGCAAACAATCTGTTGGTCAGGCGTTAAACTGAATTTACCTGGCGCTAACGCAAAAACATGCTGACGCTAGGGTTAGCTCACACCAGCTGATGGTGCCCGAATTAGGTGTATATATAAATAAGATTCCAAAACCCCAGAGTGATCTGATGCAATGATACCTTTTTATTGTACTAACCTGATACTTTAATTCAATATTTTATTTGGCGCAGTTCGGTGGTTTTCGCCAGTGTCAGTTAACTACTTCAGCGACTCCAATTTTAGCAAATTACATTGACCATTCGCGAAATAGGGAATTCGCAATATTTTCGGTGAAATTAATAAAGCAAAGAATAGACCCTTTTATATTTTAACTTCCATAAACCCAGGGAAATACAATAAAAATAATAAACAGTGTGGCATGTAGCCTACCCATTAACCCCTAAAATGCCATAAATCAAGGAAAAAATAAAATGTATACTGTGAGGGATGACGCCTGCCCATTATCCCTTGATACACATTTAAGGCAAAAACTAAAGAAATACACAATGTTATATATATATATATATATATATATGTCTGAATGTTCACCACTTCACTGCTGAACCATTTCAACCCTGTGAAAACGTTTACGTGCACTTTTTATTAAATTTGTTATGACTTTGGGGGCGTGGCCGGCTGCTGAAGGGAGCAGACGTGTTTCTGTGGAGCTCCGCACGTCTGCCGCTCTTGGGGCCAATATACAGCTTGATTTGCCGAGCAATTTTAGATTTGGGGCCCAAGCTAGCTGGCCACCGGATTCGAGATGTCCGGAGGCCGTTCTGTCCCCCCCTCCGGACCAGAGACATTCCCTGCAGCCGCCAAAATGATGAAGACACGAGGGGCTGGCGGCCATCTTGCGGCCTTCGTCCTGGCCCCTGGGGCCTCTATGCCAGACTGTCCTGCTGCCTTGGCCCGGTCTGACCCTGTGCTGGGGGCCGAGGTGACGACGGGCCCGCGTCTCTCGGCAGCCCGAGATGGAGATCGAGTCAGAGACAGGCAAGGACCGGCTGCTGCGCGGCAGGATAGACCCCCACCCCCGGGGGAGGCATGGACAGCTTCTTGGAAGGCTTGGAGGCCTGCTTGCAGCTCCTGGACGGGGAGGATCTGTCGGGTCCTCTCACCGGGGGCATGTGGAGACGGATGACGCATACCTTGCGGCGCTACCGGAGGGTGGCGGATCCGGGTCTGGCGGTGGATGGGACTGCATCGGCGGGACACCCCTCTGAGGATCATGTCACGGAGGCTGCGGGGAGCCACGAAGAGAGCGATGGGAGAGGTGACGCGCTGGTGCCGCTGGGAGACTGCGCAGGCTTATCGGAGTCCGGAGGCCCGAGGAAGGTGAGAGATGACTCGGAGCCCCGGACGCTGCTGGTCCCCGAGTTGGAGGTGGAGCGGATGCCCCGAGGAGTTAGCAGTCCACGGGCTGCAACCGGAGTGCTGGTCCGTGCGGCACCGGGTGGAGCGCTGATACGACCGAGAGGCTGGGATTGCGGTTTGGAGGGAGTTGAGGGCCCCTCCTCAACGATTGTACGGTCAAAGCTGCCCCGACCTTCTGCGCGGTGCAGCACCACGTGGCAAATGGAGATTCACTGTTGGGAAGCCGATGCCTGGTCTCCCTGGAGATCCGGAGGCCTGTCGGAGCTATGGAGGGAATGCCGCGCCATCAAGTTGGCTGAGGCAGTGATAACAGGCCTCAGATGTGGCGACATGTCTGCCGCGCGAGCTCCCCATGGACCTGGAGAAGATTCCTGCCACACGTTCCCGCTGGACACAGGCTGAAGGGGCCATCTTGCCGACCTGTTGCTCGTCTACTGTACCCTGACCCACTGAGTTTCCTCTCCGGTTTACCTCCTGATGACTGACTTTTTCCAATCCTGACGAGACCCCCCGTGTGGGGCTGACCCCCCCGTCTCCCATTGAGTGGGCTACGATGCCCCCTACCTGTTCTCACCGTTTACCCCCCCTCTAGCGTAGTGTATTACTATATTAGCCGATATATATATATATAATATTTTACTCCCTAAAATCTGAGATTCCTCTATCCCTCCCCCGTTCTCTTTTTTTCTGCACTCCACAGTGACATTATACGAGGATATTCTTCTCTTGATTTTCTGCAGAATCCCTTATTCTTGGAGGACGTTTCTTTTATGCCTTGTTTTGTTATTATTGCAAGCTGTTTACCTGCTGATTATTCTTGGTCCCGCGAGACCATTTGTTGGGAGTCTATCCCCCCCTCACCCCTGCAATGCCTTTTTGTGCCGTCCGCATTGACTTTTTTGATGACTTTTTGAACTCTACTGCTGTTTTTTGTTTTTTTTTTTTTTCTCTTTTTCTTCCCGATATTTTGCAGTTTTCCTATGCGACTCCCCCATATTTTTCCCCCTCTCCCCTGACCGCATTACTGATGTTGATGTAACTTTGATGTTATCATATATTTTGCAGTTGAATGTACTGATGACATATTTTCGAAATAAAAACCTTAAATTAAAAAAAAAAAAAAAAAAAAAAAAAAAAAAATTTGTTATGACTTTAATTTACACTGAATATGTTCATGTTGGATATCATTGGAAAGGCCAGAATCTGCCCCTTCTAATGACACCTAGATCATGCATATAAGATGCACAGGGACGGAGATACAGTGGTCCAAGAATGTGTGGATGCTGATTTCTGTTTGGGAGGAGGCACATGGGGGAGAGGAATAACCTAGGGGGGCAATTGCCCCCCCTGCAGAAAGAGACACCTATGAAGGGGGTTATTCAGAGAGCATTGAAATGTCACCGACATTTCGGTGGCCCTTCGTCCCCCCGCACTTTGGGGCGATTCTAGTTTGCCGACTCTGCGGTGTATTAAAGTACAAACGCAGGGTCCTCGGAGTGCAGGGAAAACCCACCACAAACCCGACGAACATTCACCGAAAACCCCCAGAAACCATAGCAAAAACCATGCCGAACACGACGGAAAAAGCTGACGAGCCACCGATCGCAGAGCAGCCGCTGGAAAAAGCTGACGAAAAAAAAAAAAGGAAAACGTACGCTTCAGTTTCAAAATTGAAACACTGTTTGCAGAAAAACTACTAAACGATCCTATGAATGATAATAAAAAGGGCTGTTACAGAAAAAATGATTTAAAGAAAAACGGGGGGGGGAACAAATTTTGACGACGAAATCCTGAAAAATGCCTAAAAGATCCTTAAAAAAAATATCTAAAAAGTATTTTTCCTGCAGAATATTATAATCAACGGATTATTAGATATTGATTTAAAACTGGAATATTTTTTAACATTGAAGCCTATGGGATTCACCTGAATAAACCTGCTGAATGAAACCACTGAACAGCAGGGCACTTTATCAACTTTTCACTGCTGTTCGGTGTTCTTTGAATAGATGAACCATTGCTTCTCTATGGGGGATTTCACTGCAGTCAAACAGGCACCGTACGTGCAGGCAATTGGCCAAAATTTGGCGAACTGCCTGCTCTCTGAATAGCCGAATGGCCCCGAAATGTCACTGTATGCTGAATTTCAGTGTCCGGTTACATTTCGGACCTCTCTGAATAACCCCTAAAGTATTTATACCAAAACAAGTGATTACACCGTTAAAATCACATTTAAAAACCATATCCATGCTTACTTGGAATATTATGGGGGAGTTCAATACTTCCCTCTGTTAAACATTTTAACAGAATGACCCTTTTAGTTTCTATTGATTTTTGAATCAAAATTGAACTGTCTGTAATGCACATCAATGCACTTTACACGGCATTAGGACTTGCATACTGCTATACAACAACAATCCTAAGCTAATGTGTAATTCTTAGAAATAAGTAGATTGTAAGGGGAGATGGGGGAAGCAAACCCCTGGCTCTGTTCAATATTTCATATACAGACTCCTAGATCTTGCGTTGATTAGTTCCCTGAATGGACCTAAGAGTTATTGGTAAGCAGCAAGAAGGGGTTATGCACGCAACCACTTCAGTCAATGTTGGCATTCTTTATCCATGGATAATCAGTGATTTTATTGTAACATCTTTAACGGCAACATTTCAGCTGAAGAATCTGTCATTGTAAAGCCCGGGTTGGCAAGGTTGCTGTTTACATACACCATTAGCACTGGCAATGGTTCGATTGAATATTTTTGTGAGTTTACAGGTTTGTGTGTATTTTCTTCTTCCTTACACAATAGCAAAATATTCAGACATTATTGTTATCCAGCAGGAGCCGTATGAGAGCACAATAGGGTTTAAGCTGCCTAGTTACCGGGCTGCGAAAAATCTGTGGAAGGTCTGCGTGGAGCATCACACGTTTTTCAGGTATTTGTAAAGTAAGGCAGTAACTCTCTTGGTAAACACACTATTGACATTCCATAATGGGCTTCTTTCTAATTTTCTCCTTTTTTTTTTCAGGTTGTCATCCACAGAAGCCATTCCTAAACACAGGTTCTTGTCCTTGGGCTCCAAATTCCGCTACAGTGGACGCACACAGGCTCAAAGCAGGCATGCCAGCGCACTTATTGACCGGCCTGCTCCTCAATTTGAGCGCACTGCCAGCAAACGAGCATCCCACAGTTTGGATGGTGGTAGGTGTAGCATTAGCAGATTCTTTGCAATGACACTTTTTTTTTCTTTATCACTAGTACACAAACGTCTACACATGTTGAATCTAACACATGCAATAAGTCTGATCTTTTTAATCAGCCCAGTCTTTTATCTTCACATCCCAATAGGCCTTAGAGTGTTCCCACATTCAGTTTGCTCTGTGGTTGGAGAAACTACAAGGGCCCTATTACAATCTTCACGCAAAAACGCACGCGCAACGTGTGAATTTGTGTGCCAGCATTAAACGTTAACGCGCGTAAATCAACGCTGGAATTACAAATCTCGCACATTTTTTCATCCGTCGAGCAATAACGCGCATAAAACGGATGTGCACAAACGCGCGCACAGCAACATTACGCTCAGAAATCAGTGTGCGGACTGTTTTTTTCACGCGATTCAGCCAATCAGAATTAAGAACACGTTACGTTTTTGCACCTGTCAAAGTCAATCTGCGCACATATGCTGCATCAATAAAAAATGCACACACAACTTCTCAAATTTATTGGTTCGGAATGTGTAACTATACTTTGCTGCATTTCTTTTTCTGGGCTGGTGTATTTGGGTTCAGCCAGGTTGATAGAATTTGCCATTAACTCCAGCTTTTAGGAGTTGCTAAAATTATGAGCACAAACGCTGTGCGTTACAAACTGCCCATAGATTGTAATACCATCCGCGTACCAGCGCACAAACGCATTTGCGTTCACAATGTGATGTATAGGATGCGCAAAGTACAGTAAGCTCGCGCAGTGTTTGCGCAGGTTCACCCGCGGTAGACGTATACGTGCGTTTGTTGCGCTGACATTGTAGTCTGACGTTCAGCGCAAAGAGTTTTGCGTTTTTGCGCGGGCACAAACGTATGCGCGAAGATTGTAATAGGGCCCCAAATCTTGCTGCAGTGACAATCACAGTTGTAACATTTTTCAGCTCTTAAAAGCAATCTTTGCTTTTGGAGGTCCAAAGGTGCTCAGAAAAAGAGTAGGATCGATGTCAGCTGGAGCTGGTGCATTTCTCGTTACCTGTTCTGTAGTCTATCCCCACTATGCCCTTGCACCTTTGATCTGATGTGTGTTCCAAAATAAACCGGATAGGAGTTTGTAAAATGTGAACACTTAAGTATATCACACCTTTTAGTGTATCCAGAGCATATTCCTGTTATGTGGATACAGACAGGGCCATCATATTCAGTTTTACGCACCTGTGTGGGGATTCAAAAAAATGTGAAAGCAAGAAGTGGTTCATTCTGTGTATTCTTTTTATTTATTACCTTTTGTTTATTTGTGGTTTACTTGTGGTTTTGGATCCTATCATTAAACAATGCTAATTCGTTTTGTATAGTCCCAAAGAATTCTACTTTCCATTTGCTTTTTATTTTGTATTCAGGTGGTGAATGTTGGTGTGATGAGAAAGACTAGGATGGGTTTGCTGTGACTTCTTTTTGAGAGCTGTACGTGAAACTGGAGATCTGTATAATGACTTCTGGTTACTTAGCAGGCAGTAGCTCTGATTTTTGTGCAACAGGTCTTGCAAAGTCTTTTTATTTATTTTGTTTAGTAGTGTGTTTGAAGTCCTCTCAAGTTGTGTTTTGTTTCGGCAAGCCAAGGAACAGTAAAGCTTAGCGATAGTTCATATCTCTTTTTTTTAATTTGGTGAACTTGTTCACATTATGGATCAACAGGATAAACTCCTCTGGTGGGCAGAGAGTACCTGCATTGTTACAGTTCCTATTTGTCAAAGAATTGGTTAATTTAGCCACTTTTTACTAATAGCAATATACATATAGTAAATTTGATAAGAACTTCCAAATTCATATTCTTCTCCATCTCTGCCGCCTTTCCCCAGCAAATAGAGGGCATGCCTCAGTTGAGTTCAGAGCCCTGGAAGATGAGGATAATGAAGTGTTTGAGATACAGGAGGCAAAGTGTGTGTTGCCGTCAGCCCTGTCTAACACAGGTATAAAAAAAAAAGCAGTACCTGAATGGTCTTCTGCCTGCACGTCCTGCTCCTATTGCAAGCTTTAGCTCCTTTGCCACCTCTTTTTGAATCGCTTAAGCAATATTCTCTCGTGAAACAGAAGTGCATACCGTTTAAACCTTCTCAAATTATATCTTGTCATCTGTACACTTTTATTTCAAATCCTCTTAATTGATTGTGCTTTTCTCCAGCAAGGATGTCAAGGCTATGATAATCTCATATGTTCATGCAAAGAGATATAGTCACGATTACAATTCTAACGTTAACATGGGGACACTAACTGGAAAAATCTGCGCCTGCAAATTTTCCTGTAGTGTCCCCATGTTGGTGTGGTAATCCGGGGCAGGCGCTATTGAGCACCTTGCCCCGAAACACAGGGCTAACCACAGTGATATTTACGGTAGCGCTTCCGTGCCACAGAGAGTATCACCTCCTGGAGTCCATAGGACTCAATGGAGGGTTCTGCTTCTAGGATACGCGCCCTGGGCGATCTTACTCTCGCGAGATTGCGCAGCACCATGGAGCGATCGCGGAACTATTTGTTCCCAGTCTCATTCTGCTCCGGACCAGAAGAAGCGGCAGATTGGACTACCCATCTCGATGTGAGTATTGGATTTAAATT
Source organism: Leptobrachium leishanense (assembly GCA_009667805.1). NCBI lineage: Eukaryota > Metazoa > Chordata > Amphibia > Anura > Megophryidae > Leptobrachium > Leptobrachium leishanense. Next base: position 200,114,193 of record CM019064.1, read on the forward strand.
CTGCAGAATCATTTAACACCAGCTTTTAAGAGGTGCTAAATTTTGGCTCTCCACAATCTAACGGTAATCTGCACCTGCACTTTGTAATACCTATTGAAAAACGCTGTGTATAGATGGATATTACAGCAGACTAGCTATCAAAGAATAGACAGGATTGATAATCCTCAATATAATGGGTGTAACCCGAATACATCATTGTCAGGGGAGGACAAAGAAATTAAAACATAACATTTATTTTTACTTAAAAAATCGAGCTAGCCATACATACACACATATCGGTGTCAGACACCACCCAAAAAGATAAAGAATGGAGCCTCCACAAGGGGAGCAACCTAGAAATTGCGGGTGTGTGAGACACTGGTGACCAGTGCAGCAGAGTAAAGCCTATTCCCTATACAGCGGGAGCATCTGAAAGCCAATTAGTAACTTTGTAAGCCAAATAAACAGGAAGGATTAGCCTAAATTAATCAACAAATCACAAAGGGAAAGTTAATACAGAGATCCTTAGAATGGTCTCAGAGGCAAAATACATCTGGCAAACAAAAAATAATCGTTTCTGCTGCTGGTAACCAAAAATTTAAATAAAAATAAATCTATTCTATAGTCAAAAAAATGCTCGACGCGTTTCGCCACTAGGGTGTCCTCAGGAGCAAAAAATAGTGCCGCTTGGGAGCATGTCAGAAAAAAATAAAATTTCTCCCAAACAGCACTATTTTTTGCTCTGGAGGACGCCCTAGTGGCGAAACGCATCAAGCATTTTTTTTTGACTATGGGATAGATTTGTGTTTATTTAAATTTTTGGTTACCAGCAGCAGAAGCTATTATTATTATTTTTTATTATTTTTTTTGCCAGATGTATTTTGCCTATGAGACCATTCTAAGGATCTCTTAAGTATTAGCTTTCCCTTTGTGATTTGTTGATTCATTTAGGCTAATCCTTCCTGTTTGATTGGCTTACAAAATTACTAATTGGCTTTCAGATGCTCCCGTTGTATAGCGAATAGGCTTTACTCTGCTGCACTGGTCACCAGTGTCTCACACACCCGCAATTTCTAGGTTGCTCCCCTTGTGGAGGCTCCATTCTTTATCTCTTTGGGTGGTGTATGACACCGATATGTGTGTATGTATGTCTGGCACGATTTTTTAAGTACAAATAAATGTTATGTTTTAATTTCTTTGTCCTCACCTTTCTGACAACTTTGTAATACCTCACTTATTGAAAAGCTAATTCATTATTGCGTTTGCCGTGTTAAGTATCGAATGCTCAAAGTACAGTAAGGTCGCATGAACTGCAACTCCCTGATTTCACCCCAGTGTAGCATCAGGAATGTAATATGAATGCTGTGCGTTTAAACTTCTCCTAGCGGTAACGATTACATATCAAAATGCTACATTAGCACAAACTATGGAATAGAGCCCCATGTCTTTCCCCAGCAAGCGTATGGCAACAAATGTAATTTCATATATTGCCAGCGTATGAATGAAAGTTTTCTACAAAATTATAATCTAAGATTCAACTGGTACAGCACCCCTCATGGGGCTGTAACGGTAGCGCTCACATAAATGAGCATTAGCGCAAACTTAAAAGAGGTGATGGCGCTCCACACAGATCATCTCCGAATCTCTAATGGGTTAAAAAAACACGTTAGCGAATCAGTATTACGCTTGCTTACTGTACTTTGCGTTCCCTATACTTAACATGCAGAGCACAAAGTGCAAGCACTCAGTAATTAGCATTTGGACCACAAGGTTCTAATGCTAATTGCAAAGAGCTGGCGCTGACTAAGAACGTTTGCCACAGCTCAGAGCTGCTAACTGATTTCGCTGCTACAGTATCAGTTAGCAGCAGCTGAACCCCCCCCCCCCCAATCAAATACTCACCTATCAGCTGGCGGCGAGAACATCGGCTTGATCCGCCACTTCTGGCTGTTGGGAGCAGAGTGAGATTGGGGGGGGGGTCCCAGTATCCCTCGGGGGGGGTCCCAGTATCCCTCAGCGATCAATCCGCCAACCAGCAGGATCTCACAAGAGGCAAAATCCTGCCGGTCATGTGACCAGGCAGGAGAAACCTCCATGAGTCCTAGGGACTCCATGGAAGGGATGCACGAGACGACGCTTTAGCGCCGTCCCGAGCATCCAGGACCCTAGCGGCTGCTACGGGGCAGGCTGCTGGACCTTGCGCCTGCCCTGTAATCTACTGGGAGAACAGGGGTGCTAGGAGGAGGTTAGCGAACACTACGTTTTCCCCTTGGCATTCCTAGTTTTAGCGAGGGACAGCTGTTGGCACCCATGATGTGCTCAAGTGTGACTTGCTCGTTCCAACCAATCCGATACCTCTCAAAATAGAAGCACTTCGAGGCCTTGTGGATTCTGCTATTTCATTTACTACATCAATTAAACTAACCCCAGGAAGGCTGTCCAGTGCCTGCTGATTGATATCTTTTAGGGTGGAGGGAAATGTATTGCTTTGAAGGTGTTTCACAGTGGTGTGCTTGTGGTCTGGGGGTGGCTCTGTGTCACATTGAGTACACTGTACCTGCAGGTAAAGTTTGGCAATACATGTGATCTCCTCACCCTGTTTACAGCGGAAGTCGTATTGGAAAACCCTAGCCCAGTTGTTCTTGAGATGGGAAGAGAGGAAACCGCATATGAACACGTCCCTACTATGTTTGTGGTGACAAAGCCGAAAGGTATTGGTGTGAAAAACGCTAATCTTGCTTTCATCCTAACATTAACTCCACTGCGGCAGACATTTATGGCTAATGACAATGCCTCAATAAGAACCTAAACATACTTTTGCAGAAAGTAAAAAAAAATGTAATTTTTTTTATTTGTCCTTTGTACTTTTTATGTTCTTATTTTAGGTTTCCAACCAGTCAGCTGAATCTAAAAACCATTAGAGGCTGTGGCTTCCAAAAACTCTGCACTTCTGTTTTTTTTTTTTTTCTTTTTTCAAATTGACCTGAAATAAATAAAATGCAGTTACAACCAGCTGTAGAGCTTTAGTGTTGGTATTCTTAGGACAGTTTTAACTGAAGAAAAAAAAAAACAACACATTTCATATCAGAGATAAATAAATCAAGTTTCCCATTTAATAATATGCACGTTCTCACTTGCTGTATTTATACCTTGTGCGTGCATGTGTGTTAGTGTACCTCTTACCATGATTTTGGATTCTGACAGAGGATGGGATGAATGTTTATCATGGGTCCATTAATTCTTCATCCAAGCAAACCTAAAAATTCTGTTGCATAACTAAAAATGGAAAAAATTTGCTATTTGTGCTTTGAATCCCATGTACCCATGCTCAACAAAAACCAGACCAAGTCACATAAAACGGCCATTAAAGTTTCAAGCTTGGCTGCCATCATTGAGGCAAACCCGGGAGCCTAATACTGATACATAGCCTTTTTTTCCCCAGCTCAATCAAAATGAAAGGTTTATGTTCTGCACAATAAAATTCTTTATTTTGTGGCAAAAAGAAAATATGGTGGGGAAAGCACCAGATATGACCTGGCTGCATAATGTAGAAAATCATTAAATACAAATAACCTCAGTTCTGCACTCTATTCCCACGCTCTATTCCCACTACTCTTGGATGACAGCGGAAACGGTCAGTATTTATCCATCCCCATTTCATGCAATAAAACCTACTAAAAAAAGATCATCATTGACTCTTTGAATCAAATACATCCACGGTAAACAAACACAGAGGTTTTAACGTTTGCTGAAAGGATATCGTAACTAATGATTAGAATGTGTTTGTAACCTATTCAAATTAAATACGCTCTGCATTAAGAGCAAATAAACAGATTTTAGTTTTTTAATCGTCCTGAGGATTAACTCTTTAGCATTCTAGGGACTAGATTCTGAGTCAGCTGTGAATTTACCAAAGCTGTGAAGTCTGTGGAGTTGCTAAATTCAACAGATCTCTGGTTAAGTTTACATCTGCTTGGAATCTAGCATAGATGTTTTGGAACTCATTTCGCATGATGCTTGCTCACTCTCGTTAGGACAATGATGGCAGACCTTGGCACCCCAGATTTTTTAGGACTACATGTCCCATTATGCTTGGTCAAGCATAAGGCTGGTAGAGCATAATGGGAGATATCTGAGGTGCCAAGGTTTGCCATCACTGCTTTAGACTGGCTGTGCACCATGGGAAATATTGTTCCTAAACATCTGACTGTGCAGAATTGCTTCTAGATATAAATGCATCTTGAGTGATGCCTCATGGTGTGCATACAGCTGTGCTTGGGAAGGACATCGTCAGTGAGCTCACAGATCATAGCAGTGTGACTGATTGTGTTATGCTGGATCTCTGCATGGAGAAACACATTGATATTTTCTTACTGGCCAGTGTAATATGCTATGACACGTTAGTTATTCAATGCAATAAGAGGTAGGCGCTGGCATTATCTGCATGTAACTGTTCGGCCTTTTTGCTCTGCCTGGCATAATACCTGTGCACTGATTGCTAGTAAACAGCCCATATAATTGATCCATTATTTATTGTTATATATTCTTTGTCTAGAATATAATACAGGGTGAGTAAATGAGTTGGCTTTGTGTGGACTTGCCTGAAGAATGCTTTTACAAGTGATCGAATAAGGCAATCCCTAAATACTGCATTTATGAATGACAACTTGTTGGGAAATTACTACTCGCCATGTTTTACTACAGTAGTTGCTTTTCTTTAAGTGCTAGCATGCCAGTCCTAACCTTTGTTTTTGTCTTTGGTGCCGGTGTATCTGTAGTAACCCCTGTGTATAGAGTAAATCCATGTTTTTGTGAGTAGTAATATGTATCTAGAAATACTGATAGGTTTAAAGATTAGTTATGCGTTAACTTTAAAATATCTTTTGATTTGATCCATTATCTAAAAGCAGTAGTTAGTAGAGGGTTTTATTTGGCAGTGGGACATACACCTGACATATTCCTGGAAATACTTTTAGAGTTATTTACAGAAGTAACTATTTTCAGTCTGATCTCGTATCTTGCCTCTTTCTTTCTTAAGCCGTAGTTGGGACTCCAGAACGCAGCCCCCGTCCAGTTTCTGCTCCTGTCATCTCTCAAAACCAAGTGGTTATACCTCCTGCTAGTTCCCGAGATTTATCAGCTCGCAGGACTGAAGAGATTCCAGCTAAGGCTGAGGACAAGGAGGAAAAGAAGATGCAGGACAAACGGCCGAAGACACGGGACACCCCAGAGGTAGTTGTTTCAAGTGCTTGTATTTTTATATGATTGCCTAGTAAGTTCCTTTCAACATAGCTGAGAGAATTGACAAAAGAAACAATGGTAGTGTAAATCTACTGTTTACAGAACTGCATTATAAGAGCCAACCTTTTAAATTCCGTTTAGTCCTATGCCATGCTGGATCATTTTACTTTGTTTGGTCCTGCCCGTCAAACATGTACTGTCATTTGAGTGAAAAGGCCTCCACTCACTCCTAACATCCAGTTGTTTGATGGGGCACTCCTATTACTGCTGAGGGCCAATTGTGCAACACAATGACCCTTATTAAGTGACACCCACAAAGGAAGAACGTGACAATGCCGTAGATGAAACCAGATAAATGCGGTCTGTGATATCTCATTAAGGCTTGAGATATTACATTGATCTATAAGCCCAAAGTGATATCCACCTCCTGATGGGAAGTGAACCTATGGAGTAAAATTTCACTTTAATTTCTTTCCACTACATGGCCTAATGAATGCAATCTTACATCCCACCTCCTAACTTCAATAGCAAGTTTTAAACCCACATATTTTGTTATATTTTACTTTATATGTTTTGAGGGTTATTGAAGGTTTCAGTATGCAGTCCGAAATAATTTTCTGACCAATGAAAGATAATTGTTACATAATTGTGTTTGGTTATACTCAGTTCCACTAGTTTATGATAAACTGTAATTTATTATTGATGCAAACCATTACGTACGATGGTCTCTCTCCTTATTATCTACTTACCCCTGGTGGTCTAGGACCAGGATGGTTTACTGAAAAAGCAACGTTCCCGCCTTGTTATCAAAAAGAAAAATGGACTTTAAACATATTCTAGCTGAATTAAAATGTGATCCTCTCAAACGATATAAATTCTTTTTTTTCCTCTTTCACTATTGATATTTTTAAGAAATATCACAAACTGTCAGTGAATTTAGCATAAGCCATTGGTTGTTGTTTTTTTTTTATTTTATCCTTCAATTTTGGGAAATCAAAAAGAAGGGAGTATGTGATTCAGCGTGGCCAGTATGTGTATGGAAAAGAGAACAGTAGAACTAACACACACCCTCACACTCTAATCTTTCAATTTCAACGTTTACTCTCACAACTATTTTCTTGTTTCTTTGCAGGAGTCTACATCCCCACCTCCAGATTCCACTTCACCCACTGTCAATGGAGATCAAGCGCAGGTTAGATTGTTACTTTAGCAATAGTGGTGTATCATGATATAGGAAGGTGATTGAAAATGCAGTCCCTGTATTTATATTGTTCTAAAACAACATTTAAAGACCTCAGTAAATAATTTGTTAGTCAATGTTTCCTGCAACAATACGTTTACCATTGACATAATCCTGATTTACGCTGTGTGTGTCAGAAAGCTGCTATTAAAATGTTGCCTTGATCAGAATGTCAACTAATCCTCCTGGTCACCTAAGAAAAATACAAAGAAATGGCCCTTATAAATATAGTAGTGATGAGTTTCAAATAAATACTAAACCTAACCAAAACAAAGAGATTCTGTTAATTTGTTTATTTTTTGAGGAAAGTATAAAAAATTGACCAGCGTATGTTGGTTAGGTTTAGAGATTTTTATTTTTATAATTTCTTTACTTCCCCTGATTAATATTTCTGCTATATTTTGAAAATGTTTGTTTTTTAACCCAAAGCTTTTTTTTTTTGTCTACATTTTTATAATGGCGACGATTTCATAGTTGCGTTGTGACATGCAGCCAAAACTAGGTGACATTTCAATTGCAGACCGTGACCTAAATTCTGCATTTTCTCTGCTTACATAGATACTTCAACAAATGCTGAGTTAAGGGTCTGAGTACTTATGTCAATGTGATATTTCCGTTTTTGTTTTTGTAAAATTTACAATGTTATCAAATATATTTTGGTATTGAGTGTTGCTTTATGGGGGGGGAATTCCGAATAATTTTAGTGTAAAGTTGCAGCATAAAAACAAAGTGTCTGAATACTTTTCAATACATTGTATATGAAGCCAGTGGGGATAAAGAGTATCCTTTAAGGTAACCGACAGCATTAACAGAACCTTCTATATGACTGTAAGTTCAAATCCTTCTAATTTATTTCTAGCTGCGCAAAAATAAACAGCCATTCATGCTCACCTAATACATGGTACTTGGAATTTTCCAGGTGAGCATTTGCTCCTTGTGAATGTAGTTTTATCTAACCAGCCTTAATAAGCACAAGTGTCTTCAGTTATCTAATTTATTGCTTTGTTTCCCATTTTAATAGTTCACAATTCTGTTCTTTATATGTTATGTGCGAGTTAATTATTCTTTTACGTCTGTATTTATGCAGCAACCATCTGAGAAGGAGGATGAAATAGTCCGCATGCGAAAGGTCAGCACAACATGTTTGTCAACCTATGTATTTCAAGTTGCATTACCATGCGGTGCAGGCAATCATTTCTTAGAATCATTATTGATGACAGGCAGTTTGAAAATAGATTGAGAACCAAGCAAGATAAGGATATTATTTTGTAGAGATTTTAAGATCAGAGCTTTTCAGAAGCATATCCGCTAGATCCATCGGTTTAGGCTCATATAGGTCAAACTGTAGGTTTGTAGGTGCAGATGCCTGGTATGTCTAGCAAATGCCTAATACTTGCATGCTGTTTCTCACCTCAGTCACAGCAAATCCCCACTCCCTTGGTGAATCACAGATTCTTCTGTATCCGTTAAGCGATATGGATATGCTTGATTGCTGAAATGACATATAGAGCATGTGCGGTGCAAATTCTTATTTGGCCAAGTAGAATTGGTAACCTCTGGCCAGCTGAATTTTATAACATCATTGTGACCTTAGATCTGTTCCATTCATTGACTCCGAGCCAATGAATGTGCTAGCATGTGTCAATATGTATACGTTTTGCATGCCCTGTTGATTACCAACAGTATGGATACAGTTTGTATAAAGCCGGAGATGCACTGAACGCAAAGCGACACACACACAGCGCATGTAGACGTCGCTGTTCGTCATGGCGCGCTCCGTGTATACAGCCCCATCTTCTCTGCGCACTCAGCCGTCGACGGGGCAGTGTGGCAGAGCGCCCAGAGTTGAAATTCGCAAGCTTTGGCTGCAATGTGATGTGGCACGAAGAAAACTCTTCTCACAGCGACACATCGCAGTCAGTGTGTCTCCGGCTTAACAGTGAGAAGAAAGCGATGGGTATGTTTTTTAAAATGAATCCATTCTGGGGGGGAAAACCGAAATGACAACCCATCAATTCAAGTCACGATTACATCTCCAATCCTAATGATCCTATGTGGAAATATTGCCACTGACCAGCTGAAATTATGATGCTGCGTCTGTGCTGCTAATGTCCCTTCACTCCGCTGGTCCCTCTTAACTCCCATTCACTTTTAACTGACTGTTACTGCTTGGCAAGTACAACGACCATGCAGGGCACACACAGAAATCTTACTATAGTTGTCCAGAAAGAGTAGAACTGCCTTACAGAGGATTCTCTTGCTCTCCGTCACTGACAACACAAAGGGTTTATCACTATTAATGACTCCCAATCTATAGAACAGATTGACAACTGGGGGATTCCCCCCCCATTTCTGAGCAAATCTACTCATTCACAAGCATTTTTGATGGTACAACCTATACACCTATAACTATCATAAATGTGAACCTCTCAATGAAAGGTTTACGTTCATGCCATTTTCTATAATATTTACCTTTGTATATATTCAGTTATATTTGTAATAAAAGTCAAAAAAGCAATATCTAATCGTTTCAAATACTTCCATTCTTTAAGTTTAAAATGCTCATATAATCCTATAATATATAATAATTCTATTCATCATTCTTTCACCCATAGCACAATAAGGAAAATAATTTTTTTTTTTCTTAGATTTATTTTTAATTTGTATTGCTTTTTTATTTATTTTGTTCACTTTCGCAGAAAAGAGCAAAGAAACTAGAGGGTGAAAACATATATATCAGACATAGCAATTTAATGTTGGAGGTTGGTATAAATTCACACGACTCCATACAACCATTTTTATTTTCATTTGTCTGGATTTTATTTTTCCATTCTTTTTTTTTTTCCTTTTATTTTGTTGCTTTTCCTTCATGTGTCCGTTTGCCATAGCACGCTGTAGTGTGTTTGCGTGTATAATTCTTGCATCCTATTTTTTTTTTTTGTGGCTCTTAAAATTCACACATCCGTGCATGCGCTTGTTGCTTAATTTCTAACCATACAATGGCATACCTGATTCTGATTTTGTAATTTTCTCTCTACCCCTGTTTACTTAACTGGGACTATTTGATTTTGGTGGATTTTTTTTGTCATTGTTTGGTTGCTACCAAAGTGTGAGCTTTCTAACCTGGTTCGGGGCCTGCTAATGACACTGACTTTTCGTTTGTTATATGGACATACAACATCAATGCTTATACACAACAGAAAGTAAAGTGGTCATTTTGACATAATCTTCAAATGCTGGAACATTTTAAATGAATAATTTTTAATGCAGATCAATTAACCCCTGCACTACCAAGGGGAAAACGTGAAAGGGATGAGATCAGGGAAGGATGTGGAGCACAAGGGAGAACACCAGGAGAGGGGGGGGTAGCAATGAGGCAATGGACAAGTGTAAGTGTGTGTATATCATTGTCAATCTCTTGGTGTATGCGGGTGTGTGTATATGTCACTGTTTTGTGTATGTAGTGTGCTGAGTGGACAATGCGTTGTGTATGTGTTGCAGTCGTTTGAAAAAAAGACTTCTGTTGTGTGCCAAAATGTCCAAAAAATTGGCTCCTTTAAAGACTCCTTGTGGTCTAACTGACCTTTTTTCTTGCATTTTTTATATAACACTGAGGCTTTTACTATTCATAATTAGATCACACAGAAATGGTTTACAGAAAAGTAGATGACAAGTCTCTAAATTTTGGACCCCATTCTGTCAGAGGCACATGCCAGCAGGACTCTAATAAACGTACCAGTCAGTTAAGTCTATAGAGTTGCTAAGTTTACACCTGTCTCTGAAAATACAGTCAGGTCCAGAAATATTGGGACATAAACACAATTCTAACATCTTTGGCTCTATACACCACCACAATGGAGTTGGAATGAAACACAATGTGCTTTAACTGCAGACTGTCAGCTTTAATTTGAGGGTATGTACATCCAACTCAGGTGAACGGTGTAGGACTTACAGCAGTTTGCATATGTGCCTCCCACTTGTTAAGGGACCTAAAGTAATGGGACAATTGGCTTCTCAGCTGTTCCATGGCCAGGTGTGTGATATTCCCTCATTACCCCAATTACAATGTGCAGATAAAAGGACCAGAGTTCATTTCAAGTGTGCTATTTGCATTTGGAATCTGTTGCTGTCAACTCTCAAGATGAGATCCAAAGAGCTGTCACTATCAGTGAAGCAAGCCATCATTAGGCTGAAGAAACAAAACAAACCCATCAGAGAGATAACAAGAACATTAGGCGTGGCCAAAACAAGTGTTTGGAACATTCTCAAAAAGAAGACCCGGGAGACCACGGAAAACATCTGTGGTGAATGACCGAAGAATTCTTTCCCTGGTGAAGAAAACACCCTTCACAACAGTTGGCCAGATCAAGAGCACTCTCCAGGAGGTAGATGTATGTGTGTCAAAGTCAACAATCAAGAGAAGACTTCACCAGAGTGAATACAGAGTGTTCACCACAAGATGTAAACCATTGGTGAGCCTCAAAAACAGGAAGGCCAGATTAGAGTTTGCCAAACAACACCTAACAAAGCCTTCACAGTTCTGGAACAAGATCGACTTGTACCAGAGTGATGGGAAGAGAAGAGTATGGAGAAGGAAAGGAACTGCTCATGATCCTAAGCATACCACCTCATCAGTGAAGCATGGTGGTGGTAGTGTCATGGCGTGGGCATGTATGGCTGCCAATGGAACTGGTTCTCTTGTATTTATTGATGATGTGACTGCTGACAACAGCAGCAGGATGAATTCTGAAGTGTTTCGGGCAATATTATCTGCTCACATTCAGCCAAATGCTGCAGAACTCATTGGACGGCGCTTCACAGTGCAGATGGACAATGACCCAAAGCATACTGCAAAAGCAACCAAAGAGTCTTTGAAGGGACAGAAGTGGAATGTTATGCAATGGCCAAGTCAATCAGCTGACCTGAATCCCATTGAGCATGCATTTCACTTGCTGAAGACAAAACTGAAGGGAAAATGCCCCAAGAACAAGCAGGAAGTGAAGACCGTTGCAGTAGAGGCCTGGCAGAGCATCACCAGGGATGAAACCCAGCGTCTGGTGTTGTCTATGCGTTCCAGACTTCAGGCTGTGATTGACTGCAAAGGATTTGCAACCAAGTATTAAGAAGGGAAAGTTTGATTTATGATTATTATTCTGTCCCATTACTTTTGGTCCCTTAACAAGTGGGAGGCACATCTGCAAACTGCTGTAAGTCCTACACCGTTCACCTGAGTTGGATGTATATACCCTCAAATTAAAGCTGACAGTCTGCAGTTAAAGCACATTGTGTTTGTTTCATTCCAACTCCATTGTGGTGGTGTATAGCGCCAAAGATGTTAGAATTCTGTCGATGTCCCAATATATCTGGACCTGACTGTAGCTCTTAGATGGTTAATTTAGGTTTTGCTAAGTGTCATGGAGGAAAAGGCTGCAAAGGATTTTTTTTTTATATATATATATATTCTATAATGTGCATCACTGGATGTTAGCAGAAAGACTAGTCAGGATGAGTATTTACATTTTATATCTGTGTATGTCAGGTTTCGCACACTTGCAGGGTTATTCAGAGAGCAGGGAAAAGCAGGAGAATGACTGGAGAATGGAAAATTCTAGGTCAAAATAGCCGATTTGGAAAGTGTGATGAATGGGAGAATTTTTCTGGTTTGGATATTTTGACCTAGAATTTTCCATTCTCCAGTCATTATCCTGCTTTTCACCTCTCTTTGAATAGCCCTGTATATGTCAGTTGATAATCCAGGGACACTTTTAATTGCATTTAGGATCTATGAAAATTGTAAAACTGGTGCAGATTTTGGTTACTGGGCAAATGTGAGCTCTATATACCACACCAGTTTACGAATTGCAGGTATTGTAATTTTTGTTGCTGAAGCTCATTGTGCTGTGGTTTCTGAATTACAATGAAATACCCTTCGATAACTGTTGATATTGGAACAACATGAGCTCTTTAATTGTAAGTACTCTTCAGACCGCTGTGCTTTCTCTTGCTTTGCCATTGTGTTTCTCCGTTTTCTCATTTTATTTATTGTACGATACTTTCTCTTCCACCTTTCCGGTTTTTAAATTGCCTCCCCATCCTACCCGCTGCTTTCCTTCATCAATCCCCTCCTTTTACTCTATCAGGATCTTGAGAATGAAAAAGAGGAAATCATCAGACACCACGCCAGTATCCGTGAGCTTAAGAAGAGTTTCATGGAGACAGTGCCAGCTCCAAGACCGAGCGAGTGGGATAAACGCCTCTCTACCCACTCTCCTTTCCGTACCCTCAGCTTCAATGGACAGGTCCAGACTGGCACAGACGGGGTAAGACCAGAAGGGTCACAAGACCTTTTACATCTATTAAAGTATATACTTTTCTTTGAATGTTTGTATGCATGCTTATATGCTTTAAAAATGTGTATGGTATTATGAGTTAGTTTATGTGGACTGTTATGGTTTGTTGGGTTGTACAGATATTGGGCATTTGCACGAGTTATTGTTCTCGTGCAAATGCCCCTGATACTTATACCCATAATGGAAGCAAGCACTGGGCTGGCTTGCCGGGCAGTATCCGAGGGGCTAGGGCGACTGGCACGATGCTCTATGAGCATTCTGCCAGGGTCCTCCGGCTAGTCACGTTCCAGTGAGCACCAGCATGTGAAGGTTGTAATGCTGCTCCGCTGTGGCCTCCAGCTGCGCTCTCCCGAGATCTTGTGGAGCCGCATTACAAACTTCACATGCTGGAGGCCACTCGCTGAAACATGGCCAGCCGGAGGGGCCTGGCAGAATGCTGTTGATGCATTCTGGGTGTGTGTGGGTGTGTTTTTAAATGGGTTGTCTGGCCGTACAATTCAATATTTCCATATATGAAACAAAAGGGGGAAAAAATGGTATCTGTTAACTTTTGGCTTGAAGTGGGAGCAATTGTTCTTTAGGTTTAATCTGATTTTAAAAACATTGTGTAAGGTTTTATTATTTATTTGTATATACTCAAAACCAATGACCGACATCTTTTAAAAGGGAGTGACTCAATAATAAAGTAACTAAAATAAAAACATGTTTTCTGCTCCACATACAAGATCTTTCTAAATCACAATTGACCACATTTTACTCAACTTTTTTTATTTGAATAAATATTTTGGTCCCTAAAGAGTGCAGTCACCCTTCATATAACTTAATTAGTACACATAGGCAGTTACGATTCACATGGGTTAAAAGACGTATAAACGTATAGAGGTGGTATGTTCTGAAACATTTGAACGAGAAATAAACTACCGGTATACCAATATAAGTAGCCAGGTATAACCATATGAATTTGCTTAGGTGCTGCAGTTATAGTATGTATCGGTGATCTATTTTGTCCAATATTTGTGGCTTACATGAATAACGTCCCAGGCTATGAGAGTTACAGACTATATGTACTGTTGGTCACAAATTTATTACCTTTCCACTGTCAAGAGTGCTTATTTTCACAATCAGTTTTTATTTTATATTTTCTTGAAGATATTTTAATGAAGTTGGCCAGGCTGCTATGGCAGCCAACCATTCAGTTTGAAGACCTCTTCATAATACAAGACAGACATTCAACAAAGACCTTGCAAGAGAGGTTTAAAGAATGGAACTAAAGGCATTCACCATAACGCATGGCTCGTGTGTAAATCATGGGGTAATTTGTCCAAAATCTACACTCACTTTGTGTCCTATAACTGTATTCTGAAAGGAAAAAACCCCACAAGATTATATATATATAAAACACAGAACCATACGGATGGACTCAGGATCTAGTAAAAAATACAACATTTTTATCAAAGATGCATTAACATGAAACTGACGTTTTGGCCAAACACCAGGCCATTATCAAGGTTACCTACAAACATGTCAAGCACATATAGTTAAAAAGTATGATACGCTCACAATCAGGTTTCCGCAATGCTTTGGTCTGCGTCAAGCCGAAAACCTGAAGTGATGCACCATACAGCGTGACCGTAATTACATGTTCTTCAATTTACGAGTAGGGATAGTGTATGTGCTGTAACCTAGGCAACAAAGTTCTGTACATGTGTTTGCTGAATTTTGGCACGGGGTATTTAAACAACATATTCTTCTTGTCTTGTTGGATGTAGTGCTGGCATTTGGTGGATCAACCTTGATAAAGACCCGAAGTTGGGCCGAAACGTCGGTCTCGTTTTTTTTAATGCATCTTTGATAAAAATAAAATTCTACAAGACACTCAGTGCCTCCTATATGGTTTTGGTTTATATACACTCACTCGCCACTTTATTAGGTACACCTGTTCAATTGCTTGTTAACACAAATTGCTAATCAATTAATCACAAGACAGCAACTCAATGCATTTAGGCATCTAGACTTGATGAAGACGACTTGCTGAAGTTCAGAGTATCCGAATGGGAAAGAAAGGGGATTTACGTGACTTTGAACATGGCATGGTTGTTGGTGCCAGACGGGCTGGTCTACGTATTTCAAAAACCGCTGATATCTACTGAGATTTTCACGCACAGCCATCTCTAGGGTTTGCAGAGAATGGTCTGAAAAAGAGGAAATATCCAGTGAGCGGATGTTGTGTGGGCGAAAATGCCTTATTGGTGTCAGAGGAGACTGGGTAAACTGGTTTGAGATGCTAGAAAGGCACAACAGTAACTCAAATAACCACTTGTTATAAGGTGTGCAGAATACATCTCTGAACGCACAACCCATCCAACCTTGAAGCAGATGGGCTACAGCAGCAGCGGACCACACCAGGTGCCACTCCTGTCAGCTAAGAACAGGAAACTGAGGCTTCAATTTGCACAGGCTCACCAAAATTGGACAATAGAAGATTGGAAAAATGTTGCCTGGTCAGAGGAGTCTCGATTTCAGCTGCGACATTCAGATGGTAGGGTCAGAGTTTTGCATAAACATGAAAGCATGGATCCGTCCTGCCTTGTATCAACGGTGTGGGGGATCTTTTCTTGGCAAACTTTGGGCCCATTAGTACCAATTGAGCATTGATTAAACGGCACGGCCTACCTGAGCATTGTTGCTGACCATATCCACCCTTTTTGACCACAGTGTACCCATCTTCTGATGGCTACTTCCAGCAGGATAATGCATCATGTCACAATGCTCAGATCATCTCAAACTGGTTTCTTGTACATGACAATGAGGTCACTGTACTCCAATGGCCTCCACTCACCAGATCACAATCCAATAGAGCACCTTTCGGTTGTGGTGAACCCTGAGATTAGCATTACGGATGTGCAGCTGACAAATCTGCAGCTATCATGTCAATATGGACCAAAATCTCTTAGGAATGTTTCAAACACCTTGTTGAATCTATGCCACAAAGAATTAATGCAGTTCTGAAGGCAAAAGAGAGTCCAACCCGGTACTAGCAAGGCGTACCCAATAAAGTTTCCCTTGTCTTTCGTTTATATTTGTTTCCCTTGTCTTGTCTTGTTTTTTTTATATATTTGGCTTGTCCTCCGGTTTATATTTTATTTGGTTCCCGGTTTTCCTTGTCTTTGTATTTATTTTTGTTTATTTCTGTACCTTGCTTTTACCCTTCTTGCTCCTGTGTGGATTTCTGTGTACTGACCTCAGCTAGTTCTCTTGACTGTTCTTTGTGCTACTTCTATGTAGATTCTCTGTATACTGACCAGGCTATAGTATTTGGATTCTGGTTTGGCTCTTAACCTTTTGTGTTGATGTGCTGACTTCTCTGTGTACTGACCTTGGCTATTCCTTTGTCTACGTCTGTGCTTTTAACCCTTCAGTGTACTGATCTGAGACCCTGCACTGACTCTACTTATGTTAGATCCGGCTACTATAAGGACCGGCCTGTCCGAGTTAGGGACTTCTTTTATTTGGTTGTGCTATGCAGGAATCTCTGCCCAGCCTTGTGTCCTCACCTCCTGTCTGTGTACTGGTTGTCTGTATTTAGTCAGTGGTGTCTCCTGCATTTTGGGCTTTTAACCCCCGAATATGAGCCTGCAGCTCACACCAGGTGCCGCCATGTCACACCAGATGTGAAGCTTTGTACCTCGGAGCAGCAGCAAGTCCTGGATATCTGGTGATTTGAGAGGTTTTCTAATGTAAAACGAATACTAATGGTATAACAATTTGGTTCTGGTCTAAAAAAAAAAACCCCACAGCAGATCACCCCCTTATCCAGGGTAAAAGCCTGTCGCCAGGTTGTGTCGTGTGTCTTCTTGTTTGTATTTTTGCGCTCTTTCTTTTAAAGGGAAACTGGCACATCTTTTACTTGATTAGCCAACGATAATCATGAAAAAAGGACAGCACGTGACAGCAGTGATGCATGGAAATGGTAAAAACTGCTGCATGGGTACAATACATGTATAGCTGCATTATACCCCATGTCAAAGGTGTTATAATTGCTAAAGGTTAACTACTCCCTAAATAGTTTTGGCCTCACTGTATTTTTGCATTGACTTCCTCTATCCCTTTCTTGGCTTCAGCAAACAAATGTCTGAGTCTTTTGTAAGTTGAAAACCTTCTTTAAAGCTCATTAGCAACTTAATATTATGACCTGGGTTATGCTCCCTTTATGTACCCCCATTGCCATATAGAGTTAGTTGATCTCTTACTTACTTTCTAGGTCATGTTCAGAACCGGTTGTGTTGTTGAAATAAAGACCGTACATGGCACACAGATTCGAAAAGAGGATTGGTGGGAAAGCCCCACATGGCAGACTGACTCTTTGAGACAGGGAAAGATTAAGCAATGACTTCAGGGGACGTGGCTTGGCGCTTGACTAAGATGGCTGCCTGATCTCTCCGCTCCTGGCTTCTCCGCTTATCGTCAGCTCCTAGCATCGTGCTTCTGGACAAGGTTAAGACCAAAACTAAAGGTGCGTCTGCTATACCCCGCAAGCGCTTGGGAGAGAACCAACTCGGCCCGATAGACCCCTTTTTTCATGTTCCGGACTCTGAACCCACGCCACGTGCAGATCAGAACATGGCGTCCTCACAGTCGTCTTCTCAGATGGAACATGTAACGCAGGGCGGAATTAGACACTTGGAGGCTCTGATTGCCACGCTGCCCACCAGGGCTGACATAGATCGGCTGATCGTGTCTGTAAAGGACACGTTTAAGGTTGAAGTGGATGGACTTCGGTCTGACATAACTAAGATGGATGACAGGCTGGCGCACGTGGAACATCGTTTGGAGGAAGCAGCAGGGCCTGTGGATACAGCGGCCTTGTCGGACATGAGGCTCCACATTGACGACCTAGAAAATCGGTCACGCCGCCACAACTTGCGTATCGGGGGGGGGTAAGAGAATCCGTCACTGATCTTAAAGATTATTTGGTGGCCTTTTTAGAGGAAATCCTAGGCCATAAGGAACTTACCCCGGACCACATTGACAGGGCACACAGAGTTTTTCGTCCGCGTCTACCCTTACCCACAGATCCCCCGAGAGATATCATTTGCCACCTCACTGATTTTATGCTCAAGGAGAATATTGTGTCTAAAGCCCACAATATCGCACCTCTGATATATGATGGAGAGGATATTGAAGTATTGTCAAGCTCTTTGGTTTTTTGCACAATCTTCCCGCTTGAAAGGACATTCAAACATCGACACTGGAAATAATAACTGGATTCCACTCTTCATTCGCTTGTATTTAAGTTTAATTTCAATAAGTTGTGGGGTAAATTAAGTTGCTGTAGATTGATTAGGTGAATATGTGAATAGTTGAGTAGATGAGTAGTTGAATAGTGATAAATAGATAGCTGAATTAAAGTGATGAGTAGCTTGGCGATTAGAATTAGCGATGATTTAAAGCGATGACTTAAAGCGATGACTTAAAGGTGAAAAACCTTAAACAGAAAGAAATACAGAAATTCTGTAAATTAGGTTTGCACCGATACCGATACTAGTATCAGTGCCGATACCGGGTACTGCAGGAGTACTTGGTACTCCTGCAGTACCCCCGATATTTTTCGCGATACCGGAATTGAGCCGGCTTGCCGGCATCCGAGGGGCTGAGGCGGCTGTCCGAATGCTCTATCGGCATTCGGACAGGCCCTGCAGCTGCTCTCCGCGATACTTACCTTCCTGGGCGACGCCGGGAAAGTCTTCGCACGTTGCGCTCGTTGGAAGGACCCCAGCCGCGATCACGTGGGACCATGTGATTGCGACTGGGGTCCTTCCAACGAGCGCACGCGCAGAAGCTTTCCCGGCGTTGCCCAGGAAGGTAAGTATGAACGCGGTGAGCAGCTGCAGGGCCTGTCCGAATGCCGATAGAGCATTCGGACAGGCACCTGGAGATCTCCGTAATACTTACCTTCCTGGGCGACGCCGGGAAAGTTTCCCCTCGTGCGCTCGTTGGAAGGACCCCAGCCGTGATCACATGGTCCCACGTGATCGCGGCTGGGGTCCTTCCAACGAGCGCCAAGCATGAAGACTTTCCTGGCGTCGCCCAGGAAGGTAAGTATCGCGGAGAGCTCCAGGTGAGCTGGGGGGGGAGGAATCTATGAGCTGGGGCAATCCATGAGCGGGGCATATCCCATGAGCTGGGGCATATCCCATGAGCTGGGGCATATCCCATGTGCTGGGGCATATCCCATGAGCTGGGGCATATCCCATGTGCTGGGGCAGTATCCATGGGCTGGGGGCATTTTTATATGAGGTCTGTTCTTATTGGAAAGCGTCACATGACATATAAAAAAAGTATCGGCACTCAGTATCGGTGAGTACTTGAAGAAAAGTATCGGTACTCGTACTCGGTCTTAAAAAAGTGGTATCGGTGCATCCCTAGTTAATACATTGCACATAAAGCTTGTTAATCATTACCTCTGTGCCAGTTTCATATACATCCACTAGCACACACTTCTAGAATATTATTACTGCCAAAATATGTTTTAACTTAAAGAAAACAGACATGAAATGAGCTTTTAGAAAGACTGTATGTGGAATCTCCTCACAATGAGCATGAAATAGATCTAAAAAAGTTAACTGACTGCATTTATTACTGAACTGGCTCAATTCCTTTTCTGTACATGACTGTGACACAATCCTTTTCTACATTTGACTGTGAAAATAGTCTTTTAGCTCACCGGCTCCACTCCAGGATTTGAAGATGCTTGTAAATCTGTGCACTTTATGTCCAGGTTGCCTGCCTCATGGTATGGCCTGGAGCACTCAGATGGTCCCTCCCTTCCTCTACAGCTCTTTCTCTGAGGCTGCAGGGAAGCCTGACCTCTGCTCTGACTGGCTGACCCTAATTGGAGCTGAATTGCTTGCAGGGACAAGTAGTTCTCACAGACTCTTGCAGATTTCAATTACATAAGCTGAATTACAGTCATTTTATTATCCCACTTGCTTGTACATTAGCTGACTATTCTGTACCTCTGCAGTTTGACTTGACAAGTATATAATGACTTATCTATGTTCACTCTTGGGGCATGGAGGGCCCGCCGACCTCTAACATCAGTTTTACGTGGGGCTGGCCTTGCGTACCGCTGGGGACACCCATTTGCTTTGATGGTAAGACGGATCAAGAGCTCTTTGTCATCTGCACTCCAGCTGACGTGCAGGGATTCCTCGGAGACTTAGACCTGCCATCAGTGGATGTCCCAGATTGGGAGAAACCTACCCGGCGTCAAGATAATCGGGGCAGGGAGCGACACCCGACGAGACCACCCCGTCCACAGCGCCAAGGATCCCGCAGATGCAGAGATTGTAGGCGACAAGATTCACCGCTGAATCCGGCTGAAGCTGGTACCTGAGTATGCTTCAAAAGTGTGATGCTACCACTCGTGTCCTGTGCTTTATCCGGCTGGCACATACACCTGACTCTTCCCGCCCCCCTTTTTTTTTTTTCTTCCCTCTACTCCTGCACTATAAAAGGACTCCGTACGAGCTGTGTTCCCGCTCTACACCGACCTGCTAACCTTCGCACCATGGAAGGACTGATAGTGATCTCAGCGACACTAAACTTGGTTTGCTTTACTGGATCACACCTTTGCGATTTTCATGGTTATAGACTTGAGGTGCAAGTCACGGTACCGTAAGGGGGGGTCTGGAGGGTGGGGGAGTGTTTCACGAAGTTGGGGGACAACGCTAATACTGTTCTAATAGGTGGACTCATCTATTGAATGACAAGTGATACATGAGTCTCCCTGGCCAGTGTAAATGGACTGATGCTGGAAGACTGTGGGGGGGGGGGGTAGTGGAGGACGGAGACTGGTATACAGGTTGGGGGTATGCATCTCGGAGAGCCAAGAGTGTTCATCGCAGTTTTGCCCACATACCTAGGTGTGGAGGGGGGATACCAGAGAGGGGTCACTTCCTGAAGCTTCTCACATGGGTGAAGATTGGGTTCCACTGCCGGATTCTATGCTTTTGTAGGGGAAATATACGGTCCCTTCGGGACCAATTTGGGAACTTTGATTAATGTTATATGGTTTATAGATATCCTTTAGTCACCAATTTCGTACCTAACATGTCCATTAATGTTTGTTAAAGCGGTTAGTCGCTGAGTGATCCTTTTAATACTTATGTACTTGTATTGAATTTTTGTTCGTTAAACATTGCAGTTCACTGTTACTATTGTGGTTTATTGTCACTTTTTGCCACCACCTTCATGAGGATTGACGCATACTGATCCCTGGGGAGCACCTCCGTCCACGTATTTGGTGTGGCCTGTGTGGCTCATATCCAGGCTTGCGTTACCCTTTTTTTTTTTCTTCTCCCTTCAGCTTCTACTCTTTATTTTACTCTCTCCCTTCTCTTTACTCTCTTCATCTATCTTCCTGTTCTCTCTCTCTTTCTCCACCCTCTCCCCCTCTTCGTTCTACCTCCTCCCTTGTTTCCTCCTCTCCCCCCATCCTGACTACACTCTCTAACTTATACAACATCTCGAAGCCCTGCAAACACACGTCACCGAAATGTATGCTCCCGCACATATGAAATTGCTCTCGTATAGTGTCAGAGGATTAAATAGCCCGGAAAAGAGACGCAGGTTGCTCCATGAGCTGTGGTCCCTCAGGGCGTCGGTGGTATTCCTCCAGGAGACTCCTTTCAGGGAGGGCTCGGCACCACGGCTGGATAATTCAAGATTCCCACTGGGGTACTATAGTCCTTTCTTCTCGGAAGTCGAGGAGGGTGGCTATTCTGTTCTCCAAAGACCTCCCATTTGTATTGGAATCTCAACTCACCGATCCGGAGGGCATGTTTTTGTTCCTAAAAGGCACCATAGTGGACTCTACATACACATTTGCATCCATATATTTACCGAACAAAGCCCAACATAAGGCCCTACAGGGCATTGTGCGCTGCCTAGCAGAGTTTCAGTTGGGTTGGTTGGGTCTGGTCATGGTGGGAGACCTGAATGTCGTGTTGGATCCGCGGGTGGACACATCGCGTGGCACTGCCGCGGTTCCCGCAGGGATACTGCGACATATCCTGAGGTCCCTGGCGTCCTTACAGCTAGTAGACACTTGGAGGCTTCATAGTGGCGGGGCACGGGAGTATACGTACTACTCTCAAGTCCATTCATCATATTCTAGACTTGATTACATTTTCATCCAACAACATACTTTTTGACCTATCGTCGGAAGCCACGATTGGTACGCGAACATGGTCGGATCATGCTCCAGTATTTCTTGAATTGCTTTCACCACTCTATCGACCAAAGGAGCACATATGACGTCTGAATGTTTCCCTGTTAACGGACCCGGACATATGCCAGGATGTGACGCAATTGCGTACTGATTTCTTCGCAGAAAACTTGACCACAGATGTTGCCGTACCGACGGTATAGGAGGCACACAAAGCAGTACTGCGAGGCTTTTTGATCAGTAAGGCAACGGCGGGTAAGAAGCAACAGTCATCCGAGTTCGCGACACTTTTAAGTGATATCCGTAAGTTAGAATTAAAACCTGCTGATTCTCCAAATGACAGCTTGTACCAGCGTATCTCCCATTTACGCTGCGATCTAACAGTAGTCATTAATCAGCAGACTAAACTACTTGCGGCCAAGACTAAATGCTTTTTCGCTCTGAAAGAGAATCAACCTGGTAAACTCTTGGCACGGATTTTGAAGGGCCTTAGGGATTCGGCCTACATTGCCCGAATCAAACCGGCGGGACAGCCGCTTACGGCGCACCCGATGAAAATCCAGCAGGCCTTTCGAGACTATTTCAGTGCCCTATACAATCTCCAAAGCCAACCAGAAGCCACCTCGGGTGTACAAGCAATATCTTTCTACAGGAATATAGTCGTGTCTCAGAAGCGGAACTCTTAGGCTCTCAGATTTCTGTAGAGGAACTATCGGCGGCGATGAAACCTATGAAATCTGGTCGCAGTCTGGGTCCTGATGGATTGCCAATAGAATATTACAAAAAGTTTGGCTCTGCTCCGTTACCACACTTGACTGCTGTCTTAGCCTCTTTGAGAGGAGACCCATTCCACGCTGCTACCACAGCGGCTTTGATAACAGTTCTTCCCAAACCAAATAAAGATTGATTGCTATGCGCAATTTATAGGCCGATCTCCTTGCTAAATAGTGATATAAAATTATTATCTCGGGTACTGGCTGATCGGTTGAAAAGATTTCTGCCCCATCTGATTCATCCAGACCAGGATGGGATTTATCCCGAATCGAGAAGCTCGAGACGCTACCTCACGGGTCTTGACGACCATCAGATTGGCACAACACAGACGTATACCAATGATGCTTTTGTCCACAGATGTGGATAAAGCTTTTGATCGAGTGGCTTGGCCATTCATGTTTGAAACCCTACAGAGCATGGGGATAGGGGACGGGTTTTTGATCTGGGTACGGGCTTTATACTCGGGTCCTACGGCTCGGGTCAAAGTAAACGGAGCACTATCCGCACCCTTTGCTATAGCGAACGGCACGCGTTAGGGTTGCCCATTGTCACTGCTTCTTTTCGCCCTCACGATGGAGCCGTTATTGACTTCTATCCGATCTAATGCTGATATCACAGGAAGAATACTCACAAATTATCAGCATATGCAGATGATCTTCTGTTTTTTGTAACTCAGCCGTCCAGATCGCTGCTGGCTCTGACAGCCGAACTTCAAGCCTATGGAGAATTATCAGGATTTACAATGAATGCTGATAAATCTGTATTCTTGAACATCTCACTCCCGAATGCACAGACATTAACATTACAGATTCAGACGACCTATCCATATCATTGGTGTGCACAAAAGATGAAATATCTCGGAATATGGCTGACAGCAGATCCATCCCAGCTATATGAGGCAAACTTTACAGCATTGTTTACAACAATCACAGAGGACCTGAAGGCTTGGAAGACAAAAACAATGTCGTGGATTGGTAGAATAAATGTCATAAAAATTAATGTACTCCCCCGAATATTGTATCTTTTTCAAGCTCTGCCAATAATCCTCCCGAGGTTGTTCTTCTGCTCATTGCGGTTGACCCTGACTAGGTTTATCTGGCCCACACGAAGCGCACGGATTCAATGTCAAACCCTTAGTCTTCCTAAATTGGATGGCGGACTGGCCTTACCGAACTTGAAGTGGTACTACTAAGCAACACGCTTGACAAGAATTCTAGACTGGATGTCATTTGGGGAGAGAGACGGGGGATTTGACTTAGAGGAGGCAGTGGCATGTGCTCCACTCTGGACAATTCCCTGGATACCGCGTATTGACTGTATACCCCGGGTAGTAATACGTTTGCCGCCTCATGCTACGCTCACGGTCTGGCATCGGATGAGAAGTTAGTTAACGCTATCCTCTTTTCTGTCCCCACTCCTGCCATTGACATGTAACCCGAACCTCCCAAGTGGGGTGCGACCTTCTTTGCGCCACAAGTTCACAGAAGGAGAGCGCCTGCATTCACATGTTTTACGTGATGGCCAGTTCCTGAACCTACCGGACCTAGAGGGCGCAGCTCCGGTTCCCTTTGCAGATACTTTTAACTATCACCAGATCCGACGATACCTCAGCAGTGTACCGGGGAACGCATGCCTGCTTTGACCGCTTACGCCCTTTGAGAAATTTTGCAACTTAGGACTACAAATAGATCACAGTATTTTGGCATTTTACAAGTTGATTCAGAAAGTAGATGGCCATGAACCTGGCTTCATGGGTCGGTGGGAGCGGGAGTTACGATTTCCGATTTCCTCCGAACAATGGAGGATGACGCTGACCTTAACCCATAGAGGCTCGGGGAGGAGGGTGCTGGAGGAACTGCTCCCAAGTGGGGATTTACCTGCATATCTGGTGGGATTGCCCAATTATCCAGAAATTCTGGCCGATGATCGCATCCTTGATATATATATCCTAACAGATATGAATCTACCTCTCCGTCCTGAGGTTTTCTTGCTATTTCACATTGACGCATCCCCGACACGACTTAAGCCATCTCTGCTCCTTCGTCTCTTATTAGGGGCTCAAGCTATGATCCCCAAATATTGGAAGACTACCCGACTCCCTACCATGGCGGACATCACAGATAAAATGAATGACATACAGGCGGCGGAGGAAACACTGATTTCCTCAGATGCTGTGAGACAAAAGTTTAAGAACACGTGGTATTATTGTAATCAAGCATCATCCTCGGCGGCATACAGGACTTTATGCTTGGAGTGGGGCCGAAATCAGGGGGGGGGGAATGATGGGTCTCCTGGAGGGAAATAGGCGCATATGGGAGATGCATAGCATCATTGGAGGTAGTTCTGTGTCCAAGACCTACTCATTACTCTCCTTGATCGCCTCTGCTACAACCCCTGCCCTTGCTTCAACAGCACCCCATCTCTTAGGTGTTTGTTTCTTTCTCTTTACTATTCTGAACTTTTATACTCTGTTTCCCCCCTTTTTTAAAAAAAATATTTTTGTTGTTTTGGTGTTTCTTTTATGTCATCTTATTCTTTTATTTTCATAAAGGGTGTGTTGGTCACACACCTTTTGAATTGAAACCAGATGGCCTCCACACTCATATAGGATTATAGATATACAGTCAGATCCAGAAATATTGGGGCATCAACACAATTCTAACATCTTTGGCTCTATTCACCACCACAATGGAGTTGGAATGAAACAAACACAATGTGCTTTAACTGCAGACTGTCCTCTTTAATTTGAGGGTATGTACATCCAACTCGGGTGAACGGTGTAGGACTTGCAGCAGTTTGCAGATGTGCCTCCCACTTGTTAAGGGACCAAAGGTAATGGGACAGAATAGTAATCATAAATCAAACTTTCCCTTCTTAATACTTGGTTGCGAAAGTTGGGAACATGGAATTGTCCAAAATGTCTTGGTATGCTGAAGCATTCAGAGTTCCTTTCACTGGAACTAAGGGGCCAAGCTCAGCTCCTGAAAAGCAACCCCACACCATAATCCCCCCTCCACCAAACTTTACACTTGGCACAATGCAGTCAGACAAGTACCGTTCTCCTGGCAACCGCCAAACCCAGACTCGTCCATCAGCTTGCCAAAGGGAGAAGCGCGATTTGTCACTCCAGAGAACGTATCTCCACTGCTCTAGAGTTCAGTGGTGTCGTGCTTTACACCCCTGCATCTGACGCTTTGCATTGCACTTGGTGATGTATGGCTTGGATGCAGCTGCTCGGCCATGAAGCTCTCTGCGCACTGTTCTTGAGCTAATCTGAAGGCCACATGAAGTTTGGAGGTCTGTAGCGATTGACTCCTCAGAAAGTTGCCGACCTCTTCACACTATGCGCCTCAGCATCCGCTGACCCCGCTCCGTCAGTTTACGTGGCCTACCACTTTGTGGCGGAGTTGTTGTTGTTCCCAAACACTTCCATATTCTTATAATACAGCTGACAGTTGACTGTGGAATTTGTAGGAGCGAGGAAATTTCACGACTGGATTTGTTGCACAGGAGGCATCCTATCACAGTTCCACGCTGGAATTCACTGAGCTCCTGAGAGCGACCCATTCTTTCACAAATGTTTGTAAAAACAGTCTGCATGCCTAGGTGCTTAATTTTATATACCTGTGGCCAGGGAAGTGATTGGAACACCTGATTCTGATTATTTGGATGTGTGAGCGAATACTTTTGACAATGTAGTGGGTAGTATGGAACACTGGAATGGACAGGTAGTATAACTGCAAGGAGATATTCTACCTGTCCCTCCCAGTGTTCCACACTACCAACTACATATGTTAGTAGGTAGAGTCACTCATTGTAAGCACAATTAACCCCTGAATGACCAAACCACCGGTTTTCCTGTCCTGTCTGTTCACTGATGACTGAATACAATCCTTACCTGCTTGCACATGTAGAGCTGTCCACTGTTACCTTTAACCAGCACTGACCCAGAATTTCACATGTTGATTGGAGGGGGGGGGGTTGTTAGAGTAATGTTGGCCCTTAAATGCCTCTCACACTTACTTGCTATCCACTTTTAACAGCCAGCTTCCAGTTCCACACAGCATTGTAAAGAGTTACACGTTTTTCTTAATTTACCATTATTGCTATAAGCACAGAATCATGATCTAGAAATGACCACAAAATTTTTGTTTTATTTTACTTTTTCCTAGAATGTATGCCTTTTCTAAATATCATCATGTGTTTAAGTTCTTTTAAATCTTCTTCTCCAGACCAACTTTCGAAAATGTGTGAGATTTTCACCTCGCATTGCATCATTCTTGTGCTGGGGTGTTGTATACCATAAGGTTTTGAGGATGTTTCTACTAACCCTATTAATTTCTGTCTAATGACTCTGCTGTTCATCTCCTCATATAAACTTGAAGAAACATTAAATGTTTGAAAGTATTCTGTCTGTATCCAGGTTAAACGTGCTCTGGTGTTGCCCACCGAGAGGAAAGCGCACGTGTCGGAGGTAAAGCAGACCGTATCATGCTTTGGCCGTGCGTGCACCCAGCATTGCTCCGCGCCATTAATACAGAGCTCCTCCACCCCAATCCCCACTCCCTGCGAAGAAAAAAAAGTATGAATGGCATTGGTGCTTTTAAAGGTTTGGCCTGCAAATCCTCATTTCACAAACTGTCCCAAAACTGAATACACGCATGAGGCACAAGACGTGAGCCAGTGCTACAGGAGACAGGCTTGTTTGGGCTGTGGTTTGGTTGGTCACCTTGCTCCCAACACTCACTGTCCTGCTCCCCTCAAAAGATCTGCATGCTTTTAGTTTAACTAACTTCAAACGCTGGAAACCTACACACAGTGCTTGTGACGGGTATGTCTGACCTGCCGTAACACATAATCACTACTAATATTGGTGGTAACAACTAAACATACCCGGATAAACGTACCGGAGGGAAATATATAATGTGTAATAGCTCCTCAGCAGCATTAAAAGACTGGTACACGGTCTCTTGCATTAACACCCCATCTGGACCATTAGGATGTCTCCTCTGTTTTCATATGGAAGATGGAGAGTGTACCCTTCATAAAAAAAGCTATTTAATCTCAATAAGTTACATGTTATTATTATAGGTACGTTTACCTCTTAAACCAGGTACATAAATGATGAAAAACTACTCAAAGCATTTAAAAGGATGATTCCCTTTAGACCAGGATCAGCAAAATTGCCCCCCCCCCCGATGTTTTGAAACTACATTTTTCGTAATGCTCAGACACTCTTTGAGCTGACATTATGGGATGTGTAGGTCCAAACCTCTGGGGCCAAGGGTACTGACTCCTGCATTTTAGAATTAGAAATGATCATTAAGTGAATAGTTTTTGGCTCTTGGAATTCTAATGATGTTCCTTACATAAAGATTTCCAGCCCAAGTAATATGTGAACAAAACTTTATCCTTTAAGTTATTTAAATATCTTGCATCTATGTTTTGTTAACACTGCTGTATTTCATATTCAATCAAGCAAGTAAATCTATTTAACCCCGCTGGAGACGTTAATTCTAATCCAGTTGTGACTAAACTGACCAAAATTACTGTTTCTTTGACACTTTACGTGCCCTGGTTTAATTTAAGCACCAACAATTGGGTATTAAACACTAGTAGACCTCATAAATTATTTCGGCAAACTTGTTTCTGCCTCTTCCATGATACCTGTCATAACAGCCATGTGCTGTCCATTTTTCCAGCATTTGAAGGCCAGCACTCCCAAGCAATCGTCCCCTGAATACAAATAACTAATTCCATTTCCAAGGTGCATATTGCAGGTGGTGGGTTACCAACCCTTTCTTATTCATGTTTACTCTAGTGGTAACCCACTTACTGCAGCTCTTGCGGAATCAATTGCGGTTTCCCTGCTTGCGATGCTCGGTTTTTAATGATGCCCTATTCTTTCTTTTTTTTCCCTCCCCCTCTTTTTATTTCTGACATATCTTTCCACCCTACTTTTTTTAAATTATTCACAACCTCCTCCATTCATTCTTCTGTATCATTTTTATTTGGTGCCGCTCAGCCATCTGCCCAGTCTGTGCCCGATAAATGTCACTTAGGGATGTGCAAAGAACTAACCCGAAGTCCACAGGTTGACCAGGCAACAGCGGTGCCGCTTCACGAGCTTCGAGCTCAGTTTTTCCTGTCTTAGCAAGAAGTGGCAGGTTCATTTACCTATGTCACTTTAGATTTTAATATTGTTACTGCCATCCCCAAAAACTGTGCTTGATCATTAGTTTTAAGTCTTGTGTGCAAAGTGCATATGACCTGCGTTCAGTGGATCAGGCCTGTGCAAGAAATAGCCATGCAAACATCTACAGCATTACTATGTTCAGTATATAGGACTATGATCCTCGACAATCTAACTGTAACTGTTTCACACTGGCTTATATCTGGTCATATCCCTTTGACCTATTGCCATTGTCATGCCCTTTGAACATGTTAGCAAGAATGCAAATTCTGTACATGACATTTACCTGACACACCAGTCTCATTTGTAATATAATAGCTGGTGAATTTTTTTCTGTAAAACAACTACATTAGACTCATCCCAATGTACAAGTGGGATACGTAATGTGGCTATAGGCCCTGACCCACAGAATGAGAACCACTTCTCTAAACCTACACTGCCATTTGTACCAATGGGTCCTGAAACAACAGACCCTATAGAAACATTTCACTGCCCTTAGAACGACTCAATGTGCTGGACCAACCTGTAGTTCACTGCCATATTTATTCCAGGTCCTGAAATGTTGTCCATTCTTAAGTGTCACTCCTTTTCCAATCAATCCCTTTGCACACACCTATTAGATTTAGCCAAATGCCCTTATTTATTCATGCTCCATCTGTGGATTTGTTTGTTTTTTCGGTTTCACCTGTCTCTTTCTCTTCCGCCGCCCCTGTGTGGGCAGACTCAGGAGGAGCCTCCAACGCAGGGTGAAGGCCTTGCAATGCCAACTGAGAATGACCAGTGGGGCCTCCTCCCGAAAGTCTCTATCCCAATGCCTGAAGAGAAGTCTATGGAGAAGTGCCGTCTTCACCTACTCCTACTCCCCAATCCTCGCCTAC
The DNA here is from genome assembly GCA_009667805.1 of Leptobrachium leishanense. Classification (NCBI taxonomy): domain Eukaryota; kingdom Metazoa; phylum Chordata; class Amphibia; order Anura; family Megophryidae; genus Leptobrachium; species Leptobrachium leishanense. Next base: position 200,144,077 of record CM019064.1, read on the forward strand.
CTTTCCTCATGTCCTTTATCATTTTCCTGGCAATGACTCTTTGGTGGCTGGTGTTTCTGTGAGCATAAACTTCAAACATGAGAGGGAGTCCATTATGTTCAGGCAACACACAGCTGTGAAGACATATCTAGAGAGAGATGTGACAGATTATCCTGTTTGGCTTGTGTTCTTCTGTATCCCTTTCAGCATCACCCCAGGGTCAACATATTGTGTCACTGAAGTCATTCCCTCTGTAATAGCCAATTTTATTTCCTGTCCTAGTATTAGTGGGGTTGGTTTAAAACTTTTGGTTATTTTGCATACATGGAATTCAATATTCTGTGTGTGTGTGTACATGATTGTCTATAAATGCAATATGAATATAATGCATTTTCTGGAGTTTGGAATGCATGTATAGCAAAGGACTTCCCTGACTGCTAACATTGGACTCTTAATCTTCACTGCTTAGACTGCTACAGACTCTGAAATTCCATATTTTTCCTGTAAATAGACTCTGAACTTTTGAGAATTCCTTCAACCGTAGTGGCCTTCAAACACCACCTAGTTAATGTCTGCTGGAAAAACAGCCTATTGTACCGATGGTTATGGACCGCTCCTTCATAATATTGCTATTTCACTAGTTATACGAGAATTTTATAGAATGTTGAACAAATGAGTCGCTGATGGGTCTTGTATCAGTTGTACAAACCATGACCTGAATCAGTCTCCTCATCCTGTGATTTATAAGCTATAGACACAAAAATGTCGGCTCTGTATATCTTTCTTTCTCCACATTCACAGAAAGCGATATACTTGTCTTTAATTTTCTTCCTTTCTAATAAATTATCCATTTTAATTTCTAAACTCTGCTGTAGAGTTACAACGCACTAGTAAAACTAGTCTAGTTTATGGAAAGTGAGAGATTCTTAGGCCAATCCTAAGTATGATTATGAATGTCCATGCTTTTACTTGGAATAACAAAAAAAAGGTATTTAGCGTAAAGGGAATTAAAGATAAATTAATTCATGAGCAGGATTTGTGGAGAAAAGAATTGTTGATTTTAATTCAAAATACCTGATTTTATTAGAATTGATTCTTGCCATTTTCATCATGTGATCTAAAATTTGCAAATTCCCTTTTGTTAATTCTAACATTTATGGAAAGGGGAAAAGACCAAGAAGACCAGTGATTTATAATTTGTTCTATAAAAAATATTGCCAATTTGTAAATTATCGTATTTATTACTATGAATAGTACATTGAATGTCTGTTTTGTCTTTTGTCTGTTTGCAAACTAGTTCTCATAGGTTGTCCTAATTATCAAATTTCATGTGATAAGTCCTACATGAAAATGTTACTGCCAGTCCTGAGTTCCCTGTTTTGTATAGTATGTCGTTTCACACCACAGGTCTTTTGCTCAGCCCACACAAGAATGCCATTAAGGATCATAATTGTTCTACAAACACTTGTGTGGTTTTATTACATTGCAATATAACTATGTTAAAGGAAAAGGATCCAATAAAAATTACTTAACATCTTGGAGGTTGAAAAGTAAGTTGAATTGAGAATTTACAAGTTCACAATTGCAGTTCCTTCTTAACGTAACACCTTCACTACCAATTTGGTCTATACAGGTTTTACATTGAAAAATATTTTTACCTCATAAAACCGCACTTATACATCATTTCTAATGTTTCTGGTGTTTTTTTTTGTGGAGAAATTAAATTCTTATTCGGACACCCTCTGGTCGCCTTGTGACAGTTGAGGGAGGAACCCTTCCTCTCAATGTAACAAAAAGTAAAACAAAGGGGCATGCCCCGAGTGCAGACAAGGATGGTCACGTGGAAAATCTACTCCTCACCCCCATTGATTTTAAAATTGCATTTTTCCCGTTATTGCTGCTGTATGGTTCCTGGCATGATGTTCTCCTTGACGCATTTGTACATCTAACCAGCCCCACTTCAGCCAACAACTACCTAACCCCTTTACGACTGCAGCTCCTTGAGACTTAACCGAGAATTCTTGCAATCTAGTGATCTACATCAGGGGAGATATAAACACAGATGGGAAGATGGTCTTCATGCTACCTCAGCATTGTGACCTGGCCTCTATCTTTAATACCGTGACTGCCGTTGGTATAGTAACCAGTGTTGCTGTGCTGTGAATGAGGACTGGAGCTCAGGGTATGAGGTTCTGGCACACAAGGAAGGCTCTCTGTTTGACTGCCACATGCCAATGACAGCATGGGGCCCCACCTAATGACCGCCAGCACTTAGTCATTTCAGTGAATTGTGAAGGGCAGTGCGGTCCAAAGCTCCTTCGATGCTATCATTCCCTGTGGATTCATGAGTATCAAAAGCCTTGGTGTGGACCACAGCATCTCTTTTCAGTGTTTAATCGTGGCCAGCACAACACTGGCTGCTGATACTATGTCCCCATGGGTTTTATCTCCAGTGGTATTGAACCTGCTGAAGGGCAGACCTGAACAGGTTTAAAGGGGCCCACAGGCAGTGACCTATTGTCCCAATGATCAGTCAGCCGCTGGATTTGGGGGCGTTTGTTCTATAGTGCTAGAAGAATGTGATATAATGAGTGTGCTTACTATTCCCTAAAATTCAAAACCCAAGTCTTGAAGCCATAACCATGTAAAGCAGTCAGTTCTCACAGTCCACAAAATTGTTTAAGGGTGTCTGATTTCTACGGTCAGAGGAGCCATGCCAATTTATTGAATAAGAGTCATGTGGTCTTTATAGCGTGAAGATGATAAAATGTTAAACTCCTTTCTCCACATATCATCTATGAAACTATCCTCTTTGGAAAGTAGTAGGAAAGTAGTGTTTGTTATTACTATGCCATTTTTTTCCTTTTACATTTCTATTTTTAAATAATGATTTTCAGTGTTTTTATGAGAACTGACATCAGAAAAAACAGGTGAGGATGCATCTCTGCGTATGGTTTCTGGTGTATTGGAAACTGGTCCAGCGATTGAACCAGAAGAGCACTTGACGTGCCAGGGCAAGTCATTCTCCATTGAATATTAGTCTTTTTTTAAGGTTTCTTATTGACACACAACCCTGGAAATAACAAAGTGAACAAAACTTTATCACAGATCCGTTTTACCCAAGGGCCTCGCAAAACCGTTTTTTATATATTATTTGCATGTGCAAATACTTTTCCTCATGTTTTCTTAACTACTCTTGGTCTCCACAGCCTCCATTGGTAAAAACACAAACCGTAACCATCTCCAATGTGCCAGCCGGTGAGAAGGGCCAGATTCCCACTAAGGAAGTACCCTTGGTGCATACAGAGACCAAAACTATAACTTATGAGGCAGCCAGGGTAAGTTCATCACACCACATAAATGCTCACCGTTTTCTGCATATGACTTTTGTGATGCTGTCATGTTGATTTTTCTGCCCTGCAGGTACTGTATTATTATTGCCTTAGGACATGCACGCATTAATAGGCTGCTGAAATTCTCTAGTGTAAACAGAAGACCTAATTTTCCAGAGAATCTTTCTCCAGATCTTGTCCCCTTGCACGTCTTTTTTTGCTACATTTCAAATCGTAATGAAGACCTAGGAGTTAGTTATAGGACCACTCTAAGCACTATTGTCACACTGACCCAGGTGCCCTCACTCCTCTAACCTGCCTAGGGGGTCTTCCAAAGGGCTGATTCATCTCCTGAGTGCAGGGGCTTAGCTTTGCCCAGAAGCACAGATTCTCAGTCTGATATTCATGGATGGAGACCCAGTGGTAGGAACAAATTCTGGACTCCCCTCGAAGTATCTTCGGGAGCCATTTGGAGTGGCCTGAGGCTTACTGGAACTTCCAGCCCCACTGCATTCTCATGAGATACTGCAGCTTCCATTTAAGTTGACAGCAAGTCACTTGGAGACCAGTGCAGACGTAGCCCGGGGCTGGAAAGAAGGTAACTTTTAAAACTGCCTAAAGCACGGCTCTACAAAATTCAGCTACACAGATGTTAATGGCCTAAAATTCCTAAAACTTTTTGAATGCAATAGATGGACAGTGAATTATGAGATTTGTAGTTTCAACAACATATGGGGGTGGGGCAGAGTTTGGAGGTTCCTGATCTAAAGGGTTAGAATGGGTGAGGGTTGCAAAGGGGTTAATGTTTAATCCTTCCATTTCGCCTTCATCTCCGGTTTTAATCCTAGAGTATTCCTTTAAGGAGGTAACAGGTGGATTAGAAGTATTCATCATCAGGTGTTACTGATATTAGATATCTTCTGAGTATCGGGAAACTAGCAATAGCACTCTAGAAACATTGTAAAATAAAACCGTAGAAATGCAGAATTTATTTTTCAGGTTAAATAATAAAAATAACAAATGGATTATTGCATTTTCTGGACCAGTGGAAAATTCTTGCATTATATGTAGATGAATGATCTTTTATGTTGAGGTTATCTGCAGATGCACCGTCAGATCAAAACAGCACTGCAGGGATAACAGCACTGTCTGAACCAGTGATTTCCAAACCTGTCCTCAGGACCTGCTGACACACCAGGTTTTCCAGATACCTGAAGCACAGGTGATATAATTTGCTGCTCAGTGATTGCAGTATTCAGTCTGCATTTCCCCAAGGTGATCTGCAAAATCTGGCCTGGTTGAGGGTCCCGAGGACAGGTTTGGGAAACACTGCTTTGAACGGACCAGCACAAAAAGAATAATGGAAAGGGAGGTCCTTACAGGTCATGGAAAAGCAAATGGTGGACTTGGTGTTAATCCAACACATATCTTGCGGCACACAAATAGATAATAATGCAGAATATGATATTCCTGTAAATTATTGTAATTTTTCTCCCCCTGTATCTAGACCGATGACCTTAACCTTGACCAGGAACCAGGCATCCTTTTGACTGCACATACAATCACTTCTGAGACCACCAGTAGTACCACCACCACACAAATCACCAAGGTGAGGAGAGAGATGCCCTAAATGCATTTTGAACAACTCCTAATGTGTGGTATTAGGCTAGGGTCAGACTAACGCATTTTTCGCGTTGTCTGTGAAAAAGTGCGTTCGAACGAATGGACGCATTTTTTCACGGAATACGCGATAGCGGTCATACGATGCGCCTTTTCGTCCGTGATTTTGTACGGATCATCAATAAAACACTTTTTGTGTCTGGACGTTATGTTAGCCGGACATTAGCAGCGTCTGACGTCTCCCAATCACGCACACACGCCTCTAGCGGACGCAACGCACTCTGTACGTCCGTACTAGAGGTTTGACGTTCTAGAAAAAATGCGTTCGTTTGCCACTTGCGTTGCGCGGACGAACGTTCGTGCGGCCGTTCGTCGTATGTTCCCCGGCATTGGACGTCATTTGCTGCTAGCACGGCCGTGATTTCGTGCGTCTAAACGTACGTTAAAACTGCTTTCGTCTGACCCTAGCCTTATTCTTGCATATTGAGGCTGACATTAATATAATCTGAGCTTTTACTAAATTATACCAAATCTAATTTTATTATTATTATTATTATTATTTATTTATAAAGCGCCAGCATATTCCGCAGCGCTGTACAATAAACACAGTATAGACAGGGTTACAATACATTGAACAACATTTGACAAACAGTACAGGAGGAGATGAGGGCCCTATTCCCGTAGGAACTCACAATCTGGGAGGGTTGGGGTTGGAAACAGGAGGAGAGGACTGTAAGGTGAGAGTGATTGATGGTTGCGTCAGTGAGTTGGGTGGTAGGCTTCCCTAAATAGGAATGTTTTCAGGGAGCGTTTGAAGGAAGAGAAGTTAGGGGAAAGTCTGACAGTACAAGGGAGAGCGTTCCAGAGAGTGGGGGCTGCGCGTGAGAAATCCTGCAGTCTATCATGGGAAGAGGTGATGCAGGGAGAAGCTAGGCGCAGGTCACTGTTTGACCTTACGGAGCGGGCTGGGTTGTATTTGGTGATTAGTGAGGACAGGTAGTGGGGAGCTGAGTTAGTGAGGGTTTTGTAGGTAAGGATAAGGATTTTGAACTTAATTCTGCAGTGGATGGGGAGCCAGTGAAGGGACTCGCAGAGGGGAGCGGCAGAGACAGAGCGGCGGGTGAGGTGAATTAGCCTGGCGGAGGCGTTCAGGATGGATTGTAGGGGGGAGAGGCGGGACAGAGGGAGGCCAGATAAGAGATTATTGCAATAGTCGAGTCGGGAGATTACCAGGGCGTGTATGAGTTGTTTTGTGGTGTCAGCGGTAAGAAATGGCCGAATTTTCATAGTAACCCTGCAATCACACAGGGGTGGGTGCGTTACAATAGTTAATGAACGAAATAGTGTGGTCTTCAAAGAAAGGCATTAACAGAGTCATGTGCTAGGTTCAGGTCTGCCATCAGAAATTTTGGAGCCCTTTACGGAACCACTGGTCAGGGCCCCCCTTCCTTCTGCTGCCTATTTCAGTAAACTAATTCAAAATAAAACCTTTTTCCTTCTCTTCTGCTTACCATATTTAATAGGGAATGGGCTTAATCCCTGGTGGTCCAGCAAAGAGATAAAACCTGTTCCTTGGAGGGCGGAGCATTCAGTCTGCACCTCTACCTGGTGCAGATTATAGTAATCGTCCCCTCAGTGAGGAGTCAGAGTTCTGATTGGCCCACCGGGATATTTTTGGTTTCTCATAGGCACAGTCCAGGGTGCCATGGAGGAACTCTTGAATCCGTGACACAAACTCAGCTCCCCACTACCTGTCCTCACTAATCACCAAATACACCCCAGCCCGCTCCCTAAGGTCAAACAGTGACCTGCGCCTAGCTTCTCCCCGCATCACCTCTTCCCATGATAGACTGCAGGATTTCTCACGCGCAGCCCCCACTCTCTGGAACTCTCTCCCTCGTACTGTCAGACTTTCCCCTAACTTCTCTTCCTTCAAACGCTCCCTTAAAACATTCCTATTTAGGGAAGCCTACCACCCAACTCACTGACGCAACCATCAATCACTCTCACCTTACAGTCCTCTCCTCCTGTTTCCAACCCCAACCCTCCCAGATTGTGAGTTCCTACGGGAATAGGGCCCTCATCTCCTCCTGTACTGTTTGTCAAATGTTGTTCAATGTATTGTAACCCTGTCTATACTGTGCCTATTGTACAGCGCTGCGGAATATGCTGGCGCTTTATAAATAAAGAAGAATAATAATAATTAGACAAGCTGCACAGTGTTTGCAAAGGGTCAGGGGCCTCTGAGCATCTCATGGGCTGTACCCCCCCCCCCCCCCATCCCGATGGGTTTCCCTAGCTGTGTTTGTTATACGACAATTAGATAATGAAGGGAATATTGGGTAAAATGGCTGTTTTAAAATTCATGACAGAATTGAAAACCTATTTGCACATTTCATCATGTTCTGTGCTGGCTTCGGGTGCCCAGCTTAATTGGAGATTAAATTGTGAACTGTTAACCTTTATTGGTGTTTATGTTGGAATAAAGCATTTATTCTCTAGCAGTCCTGTTGCACTTCTTATTCTTGTTTCTGCTATGTTTTTCACTTTCTCTTCAAATTTGAACCCTTATTACTGTGTGTCTGTTTTTTCAAATCCAATCCAAGTGACAGGTAATGTGTGTGTCTATCCAGTAAGAAAATTTGAAGCTAAACCAGAAGCAAAATGTTTGACTTTCTTCGGCTTTCACCTTACCCAGTCTAATCTACATTTACTTACACCTTCCAGACTGTGAAAGGTGGGATCTCTGAGACGAGGATAGAGAAGAGAATCGTTATCACAGGAGATGGAGATCTCGATCATGACCAGGTGCTAAACTTGTGTAACATTTATGTGGAGTCTTCTTTCCCCCACCAATTCTTAATGATTTAGATGACCTTATCTCTTAATTGCCTTCAGGTTTTAGTCCAGGCTATCAAAGAAGCTAAGGAGCAACACCCTGACATGTCTGTCACAAAGGTGGTGGTTCACCAAGAGACAGAGATTGCAGAGGAGCAATAAGCAAGTGGTAAGTGGCACTACTTATTAAGGTAATTGTCAAGATTGATGTCTACAAGAGTTGTTCTATAAAGTTCATCAAAGTGTAAAGTTGTTTCTTGACACAGGATCATCAGATCATCTGCATTTTAATTGAGCCAAATGTGGAGAAAAGGGGGTTTAGTCACTATATTCCCATTCATAAATATGTAGGTCTGAAAATACAGATAGCGACCAATGAACCAGGAAAACCACACGTATTAGGGATTCAAATCTATGTAGATGAAGGCAACATTATGTGAATTACAAATACAGCCAAGATGAGCAATCGTAAGCCTGGTACAGACTTTTGAAATGGGTCTGGTGGTTATGAACATTAGGTAACAGTGCTTGGAGCAAGAATGGTGGCAGCACCCAAGCGTATCTGTCATAAAACCGCTGACGTTTTTCTTAAAGCATACTCGCTAAAAAAGAGTAAGCATTAAATTTTTCCAATGAACAGTGTGTACTGCATGGAAATAATCCTAGTGGAGGTTCTGTAATGGCACTGGAAGAGCGCTAAAGTCACTGGGAAAAGCGTGTGACTGTGCTGTATAATAGCCAAGGGTAAAACCTCTAAGGCATTTTACATTACAAAATGGTGCCTTCCATGATGCAAATACTTGCTCTTGATCTATATATATGTTTTAAGGTGGTAAGGTTTGCACTCGCACTACATACAAACCTGTATGTTTCCTGAAGCTTCCACAATCAACAGATGTTTTACGTGCTGGAACGCAAAATCTAGAGTGTATTTTAACCCCCCCTTCATCCTTCAAAGAAACTTTGATTTCTTTTACAAATGATGCAGTGTTTCTTTACACACAGCAGGTGCTTTTTCTCCAAAGCAATTTGAGAATTTAATAGCACTTAATCTTGTGTTTTGTTTGGGATAAGCACAGATGACACCTTTTTTTCTCTTATGTTTTAAAAATGTACTGGGCTGAATACTTCTGGTTGTTGCAGCCGCCTTGGTAGGGAAGGGAATCGGCGGGACATTTTTTTTTCTGCAGCATTGTACATTTTGTTGCATCTTTAGCCAGATAATTTTTGCTGCTGTCCATTTCCATGTTTTTGTTTTTGATCCCAAAGTGGAAATGTCTCTGAGGGCATAAATAAAACCCACGGTTTTGTCTCTTGGCTGAAAAGCAGCATGAGAATATGAGGTTGCTTAGAAAAGCAGCTCTTGGTTATAATTAAGTTAGGACTCCCCTACCAGAGGTGCCGTGAAGTGGCAGATGAGCTTACACTTCAATGGCGATTCAAGTAAACCAAATCCTCTGTTTTGTTTCACATGGCGATATAGAAATGAGCGCAGATTACATCTTTCTTTCATATTATGTTTTTTACATGAACTGGGCTGGATACTTCTGGTTGTTGCAGCTGCCCTGGTAGGAATTAGGCACAACAGTTTTTTTCTGTATGTATTAAAATTAATCTTAATTATTTCATTGGACCACTTTAAGTAATAATCGTAAGGATTTTTTTCACGTCTGTGATTCTTTATACTTTTGTTTCCAGGTCCATTTTCAGTGGTACTGCAAAAAGAAAACAAACTTCACAGAAAACCAGCAAGTTTCCAAAAGATGCCCCGAAACCCCTGAGAAATACCAGCTTTGACCATGGCTGTGGAATGGATAATTTCTTACTCCCTTCAATTTCCGAGAGTTTTTAAGGCATCTGTTTACTCAGGCACAGACGAGGTTAAGGATACTAAATTACAGTAACAAATCTTTAATGCAGTTTCGAATTAAGGGTGGGTTAATTTAGATTCTAACATGTAACTGCCACTTCACACAGCCCTCCTGTTTAAGGTGCATTTTTGTATACTGTGAATAATGAATGTCTCGTTCACTGGCTTTTAGGCCTGAATACTATCCTTTTCGTCTTTTTATCTCTCTCTTCAAGAACTGAGCACGAAGAATTGAATGTGAGCACCGGAACACTGTCTGATATTATATAAGGAGCTAGCAATACTGTGAAAAGCATTGCTGTGCCCTAGATCGCTATGGAATTGTTCTCCTCCTACTTCTGAATATTCTATTCTTTGTCCTGTCCTGCAAGCCAGATATATGAAATGTGTGCCCTTTTGTTTTATTTTGGGTGCAAGGGGTGGCTTCCCATTAAATCACCATTGCTGTGATGTTTGCTCTCTGATATAGGGAATTTAGGAAATCTGTGCCTGACTCTAGATTAAGCTTGTTATCTTGCAGTGGGTGAGTAGTTTTGTTTCTTCTTTCAGATGATGTAGCTACAGTGTTAGACACAGATTAGATCTCCTCTAGCTCCTCTGTGTATGTGTCACTCTGCAATCCATGTACCTTAGGTCCATTACATCTTTTCTGTGGGAAGAGGGGGATCCTATGATAACACAAAAAAGTGTGAAAAATGCTTATTTTCCTTTTTTTTTAAAAAAAAAAATAGCGAAAACATTGTGTGTTTTATTATATTTGCAATTATCATCTCATTCTGGAAAAAACACAAAAAAAAATAAGAAGACCGAAAACACATGATGTATTATTTTCTACTTTTAAACAATGAAGGATATTTGTAAATGTGGTTTAATTCAATTTTTTTAATATATAAATATATATAATGAATTGTGATAGGTTGTATTTTAGCACATTTTACCAGCTTTCTATGTGTGACAGACTCAAAGACGTCATCTTATTCAGGATTACACATTGAGATAAATATTTGTAGCTTCTGGAATGTGTTTTTCTTTTTAAATACAATTTTTTGGGGAAAAAAATAGTGTTCAGTCTTTTTCTTGTTGAAGTTAAAATGTTTTAGCGTGCAGTGTAATACATACAGTAGTGGAGCACCAACAAATCCGTCCCCATTGACCGATAACCTTATCTGTTTTGTACTGCAGTGGTGAGTCCGCTGGACGCCATTTGTAGCAAGTACTACAAAATCAAGTGGTATAGCACAGCTACAAGTTGCCTGTTCGATCAACAGTATTCAAACTGCTTTATGCACATTCAGTAATAGTCTTTCTTTGCTGAAATTTGACAATAAGCACCGAAAGACAAATACACAAGAAGGAAAGATACTCCATGTATATGGATATATCTGTCCATTTAATTAATGAACAGGTTCTTCCTTGTAGACACACTCACATTTCTTAGAGCACGCTACTGGCTATAGGTGAAATCGCCTCTAGGTTTTTTCTTCTTTCTTAGACAACCATACACCTTACTTGGATTATTCCCTTTGAAGGCTAATCCAACCGCCATGTATAAAAAGAGAAGAAAAAAGAGGATATCTCCCCTGGTGTGTCTTTGTGATGGTTCAGTGTACTCTATAAATAGCAAAAAGACCACTTACGTGGGATAGAGCTCTCTGCTTGCTCTTTCATGTGCTTTATATGTACATTAAATACTACATTATATAACCTCCTTGCACGTTTGCCTTATGCAGTTTTCTGTCAAATTTCAGCAAAAGAGAAGCTACTACATAATGTGCTTAAAGGAGTTAGTGTCAATCCACAGTATACGAACAGGCACTTTGCTATTTGCATTATACCACACTCTGCTATGGCACAATAGAGACCTTCCATTGTGGTCATAATGGAAGGGGTTGTGAAATGCTGTACTTCTGCTTCAAAAGCAGATTTCAGGCAATGCACTTTTAGGCTAATGTCAGACGAACGCAGTCAGAGCGCACTCTGCGTGCGTGCATAACGGAAAGCCGTACTGACGGAAGATACTGTAGACACCACACGGTCCGTTTTTTTTGACGGACGTAGATAAAAGGGAATTATGGGAAACAAAATTAATATGAAAAATGTATACAAATTTGAAAAGGATTTGAAAAGGATATGAAAAGCCATTTTTGTGCGTCAAGGTGCTGGACGTTGCAAATGTGCTGCATCTGACATCTCATCACTCACACAGAACACTACACGAACGTGGCACACTCTGCGCGTCCGTCTAGCGATTTTACGTTCTTGCGTCCGTTTGCCACGTGCGTTGTGCGTGCGCTGTTCGGTGCGCACATACTTTGTGTGTGGGTCTCTTGATCATGATTCTATGCTACGATGGACGTTAAACTGTGCGCCAACATTGACGTGATAACTGCGTTCGTCTGACATTAGCCTACATGTGCAATTCCCCTCCCCCATGCTTCTAGTAATATCCGGAGAGTGGGGTTACTAGAGACAAATACCTCCCTTGCATGGCTACGCTATTGTATGGTAGAGAGTCCTCCCCAGTGAGCGTGTGCTAAGCCTCGGTGAACTATGCCAAAGTCTCCCTCCCCTGTCTGGTTTTTGCATAGTTGATCTACATTTTCAGTATGGGTGTCTATGTCTGACAGAAAAGTGTTCATCGCACTGTAGAAATCCAATACGAGACATTTATTTGGATCAAATCACATCATTTTGTTTTTAAATGGCCTTTATCAAGCATAAAATCATAGATACCTATGGTCGTATTTATAAAAGCACCAAAAATGATAAAGTAATTGTAGAAAGTAATTAAATGATGACCTATCTGCTCGATACCGGAGAAGCGATGCCAGCAAAGCAAAAACCCAGAATTTATGTCAATGTAGCATACAGCCGCAAGAGCTTGAACTGCAATGTACAGCAGCGATTAGGACACTGGCATGGTGACGTGCATCATGTATGACTGATGGGTTCATATGGTAGATGGTAACAATCGCTGGTTTGTTCATTTTATGTTATGTCTGATGGATAAGCTGACATACAGTGTCTGTGTCGATTTAGTGTTTGTTGGTGTCTGTTTACCCAACTCACTGCCATTGTGTCTTGGTGCCTGTCATCTTTGTGTGTGTGGGGGGGGGGGTTGAAAACACATTTTATTAAATATTCGTACTATAAAGTACAAGTACACAACGCAAAGACCATCCATCCTGAAAATACAAAAACATGGTGCATTTGTCAACAAAGTGATTAATAGGGGAAGACCTACAAGAGAATGAGGGGGAGAAAGAGAGAAAATTGGCAGCATCAAGGGCAGCATCAAGTGCAAGGCCTGTAAAAAGGGCTGCTATATTGGTGAAACTGGCCTTGAACTGTATCTCCGGATGAGACTGCACATACACTCAAAGAACCACCAGGAAAATAAATATTGTGCCCCGGTGGGACATAACTTCAATCCAAAGCCTCAGGATTAAAATCCTCAAAGGAAATTTTAAAGACCCTCGTGAACATAGAACATTTGAGATGAAAATGATCACATATTTTAACACCGTAAAGGAAGGTAGATTCTGACTTTTTAACACACTATCATAATGTCATGTAACATTCAGCATTGTACTTGATTTTATTCGGCTACCTTTTTTTTTCCCCCTCCTTTTTTTCTAGTTAGGGCCCGACAGGAAAGGGTAATGACCCATCATCAGATGCTCACAGTGATGCTTATCTGTGTTGGGGCCCATGATCTGTCCTCTCTGTTTACCCTTTTTTTTTTTTTTTACATATTCAATGTTTACCTATCTTTATTTACGACACCCCCCAACCCCCTTCTGCTTGACTCTTTACTGTTCAATTCTGTAATTTTGCTTAGCATAGCTCCAGACCTGAGGAAGAGCTGAATACTCTTGAAAGCTTGTTTTTTTAAATGTAACGTTAGCCCAATAAAACCAGTATCGCTACTACTGCTATACTCAGGTACTCAAAATTAACACAAAGCTGCGTCAAGGACACAAAGGTTTCAACCTCATGTTTCTGAAAGGAGGAATTATGTTTTACATATAATCACTTTGTATCTTGGATCATGTGAGAATTTGTCCAATAAAGTTATTAGGGGTAAGAGGGACTAAGGGGACTAAGCAGACAGGAACGGAAAAACATTGGGCCCTATTCCTACCCTGGTGTAAACTTAACCAGAGCTGTTGTAAACTTAGCAACTCCATAGACTTCAATGGCTCTGGTTTAGACCAAGGTTGGAATAGGGCCCACAGTTATAAGTATTTATTTATAATGCGCCAACAAGTTCCGTATCACTGTTCAATGGGGGAGACAGAATAACAAATATACATACACACACAGAACAGTAGGAGAGAGGACCCTGCCTGAGAGCTTACAATCGAAGAGGAGAGGGTTTGACACTAGGTGAGGTTGAATAGAGTACAGTAAGTACCGGGGATGCATGTAGGCTGTGTGGGAAGATGGAGCAAGAAGGAGCACCAATCTGGCTTTCATTCCCAGCACTCCCCTGAGACTGCTCTGACCAAGGTGACAAGCGATTTTAGTTGCTAAAACCAAAGGTCACTTCTCCCTGTTTATTCTTGACCACCCTATCCTGCACCTCACACTGCGTCAACTTGGCCTCTGTGACACTGCGCTTTACTCGTTCTCTTCCTATCTGTCTCTTTGCTCCTTCTGGGCAGGGCCGGTGCTAGACTATTTTGCGCCCTAGGCAAGACCAGCTACTTGCACCCCCCCAGAAAAAAAAAAGTGACACAACATGAAACTGCTAAATTTCTTTATATTTAAGAATAAAGTTTGAAAAGCACCAATAGTAAAGGTAAAATAAATATAAATAAACTGTATTAAACCATTTTAAATTAACTCTATTAAACAAATTAAAATTAACTGTATTGAACAAATATAAATTAACGGAAAAAAAAATAAGAGTTATCACGTAAGTTTCAATTTCAGACACTGTAACCGGAATCCACTTGGTTCACTCGGGACGAGGCCGGATTGTCGGCAAGGATTGTCTGAACACGAGTCTCTTCAGGAAAGGCAAACTTTATTGTGATATCACAACAGATGCTCAAACAGGATTCAATCGCAAAGAATGAGCCCCGAGTCCCTCGTTACATCCAATCTTATACCCCAAATACATAATTAGGTACATCCCAATTAGTCCACCTCCCGATGACACTCTCCCACCCCACGTGAGTTAATACCTCCCTTTGGCCAATACAAAGACATTCCATTAAATTGGCTGTAAATTGGCAAACTTCATGTTAGTTTCAGTGAATCATAATTAGTTGCTCTCACTGTTCCGGGCTGCGCCCCCCCCCCCTCCCTAGAGCCTACAATTACTTGTTACAGATGGCACCTGGTCTGATCTATATACTACTTTGTCTTTCTGCGGGCCCCAACAACCTTGGAGTATCTACTTCGCTTTTCTCCTCCGTGCCAGGAACAGCAGAGATCTTTCATAGGGCTTTAATTGCTTTTTCTGCTAATCTAAACACATTCCTAAGTTTCTACGTATACCTCATTCTAGTTTCAGCTAAAAACCTGCCTAGTTATATACAAGTGAACCAATATTCTGAGCAAGATGGTCGCCTGGCTTATAATAGCGGCCATCTTCCAGCCTATTTCCACTGCAACACATCAAAATTCCACTTTGCGTGCCTTATCCTTTGCAAATTTTTTCACCATTTCAACCAGATCAAGGGCTGATGCCTGGGCATGTTCAATGGATATAGTTGCCAAGCCAACTAGTCTCTTTTCCAACATTGTTGAACGTATGTAAGTTTTTATAAGTTTGAGCTTTGAGAAACTACGTTCACCACTTGCCACTGATACTGGAAGTGTGAGAAGGATCCTCAGAGCAACGGAAACATTAGGCACGTTATCCAGAAGTTTATTTTGCAGTATGTAGAGAAGTACTTCTTGTGGTGGCATAGACTTTGGAAGTCTTCGAGCTATTGCTTCGAGTTCACAACGCAGATCTTCAGCATCAATATCTTTGTTCCCATTATGCATCAATGATTTTTCCAAATTTCTGCAGTTCTTGAGTAAATCTTCAGTAGATTGTTTCTTTATTCTGTATATATCATATAGGAAGCCAAATACTGAACTATATTGTTTTAGTTGTTGGAATCTCTCTTCAATAGATTGTATGGCCACATCTAAAACTGCATAGTAAAAAGCGATTTTGAATTTCTGCTTCGGATCTTGTGGTGCCTCTTCTCGGGACTCATATTCAAACTGCCGTTTCTTTCTCCTGTTACGAACTTCATCTTCTGTCTCAAAGTTTGGTAGTAGTTGTATCTCCTTTGCAATCTCAGTAGCATCTGTCAAAACCTGTTGAAAGCCCTCATCACACCTGCAGGATATGAGATAATTCTTGGTCACTTCCAGTTGTCTTGTAACTGAATTTAAATCCGCTTCCTTATTTTGCAGTAGCTTGCTTGTAAGATTAACTTCAAAAAGGATGTTGTACCATGTAACAAGGGATACCACAAACTTGAACTTACTGATCGCATCAGCAAGGCCCTTGTCTTCAATTCGGGAAGTATTCCCAGATGGACCGGTTAGGCTTGTATCCTCATAGATCTGTATGAAAGCATCATATATATTACCAAGATGATATCTCAGTGGTTTCAAAGCACATCATGCGTATATATTGCCCAGGCCAGCCCACATCGTGCGTATATATATATATATATATATATTGCCCAGGCCAGCCCACATCATGCGTATATATATTGCCCAGGCCTGCCAGCTCACATCATGCGTGTATATATATTGCCCAGGCCAGCTCGCATCATGCGTATATTTAATAATGGCCAGGCCCAGGCCAGCTCACATCATGCGTATATATAAAATATATATTGCCCAGGCCAGCTCACATCATGCTTATATATATATTGCCCAGGCCAGCTCACATCATGTGTATATATATTGACAGGCCAGCCCACATCATGCGTATATATATTGCCCAGGCCAGCCCACATCATGCATATACAGTTGTGTTCAAAATTATTCAACCCCCAATGCTGTAAAGGGTTCTAGGGAATTTAGTGTACATTTGTAATTGTATTCAGAATGAAATCCTACAAGGACTTTTTAAAGAACCATATGCAACGAAAATGACATCAATTGGTTTTGTAATACAGTAGTAAATGTTTCTTTTGTGAATTCTTCATTGACACAATTATTCAACCCCTTAAAGACTACCACTCTGAAGAACAGAGGTTCATTCAAGTGTTTTCAATCAGGTATTGAAAACACCTGTGGATGTCGTCGCGGAGCAGCAATAAAGCATAATAAGCACCAATTAGGCAGCTTTAAAATGACTGTGATACTCAGCTCCTTCTAGACATTTACTGGTGTGGTTACAAACCTGGTGAAGTCCAGAGAATGGTCCAGGAAGACAAGAGAAGAGGTGATTACTCTTCACAGGAAGGGCAATGGCTATAAGTAGATTGCAAAGATGTTAAACATACCAAGAGAGACCATAGGAAGCATCATTCGCAAATTCAAGGCAAAGGGCACTGTTGAAACGCTACCTGGTTGTGGCAGAAAGAAGATGCTGACTTCGACTGCTGTGCGCTACCTGAAGCGAAGAGTGGAGAAAAGTCCCCCTGTGACTGCTGAGGAACTGAGAAAAGATTTGTCAGATGTGGGTACTGAAGTTTCAGCTCAGACAATACGGCGCACACTGCGTAATGAAGGCCTCCATGCCAGAACTCCCAGGCGCACCCCCTTGCTGTCTCCAAACAGGGCCGGATTATCATAGGGGTGGATGGAGCGGCCGCTCCAGGCCCCGTTTTGAAAATAGGTCCACAGCCAGCCGCAGGCCGGCCTGCCGCCGTATTTGCCCCCACACACACTAAACTCGAGGCTGCCGGATCCGGGCCGGCAAAGCGGCCCGCCCGAGCCATCGGCCTGTGAGTAATTTTGGCGGCGGCCGCGGGTTTTGATTTCTAAATAAACCAGCCTGCAGTCTGCGGCGCCGCGGATCTCTGGAGGAGAACATAAGAGCGGATGCGGAAAGGAGAACAGGTCACGTGATGTGGTGACGTGTCATGTCACGTGTCCCGTCCCTCACACGTGCCAGCCCAAGCTGAACGAAGGCAAGCACGAGCAGCAGGCAGTGCGCAGGCGCGCGGATGAATCTAACCGCTCAGCCTGCACGGCCTGACTTGAGTGCGGCTAGCCTAGCTCGTCACTGTCTCTGACTCACTAGCAGGGCTGGCTGGGGCAGAGCTGTAGATGCTGCACAGGGAGCACACGGTCACAGCTCCCCGGAGATCCAATCCTGCCTGCACATACTCTCCCACTCACAGCAGACGGGCACCTGTGCTGTGACAAATGCTGGCCTTTAATGTGTAGTAAACGGCCTGGCTTCCGGCTGGCGGGCTCTGGGCTGTGTGCATTTGCGGTCATGCAGAGGAGCTGGGAGGAGGAGGAGACGGCCAAGACACTGTACAGGAGGAACCTGGACTGAAAAGTGAAGGAGGAAACCTGGCCTGTACAAGCTCTTCCTCCAGGTACGGGGGATGGGGAGGCTGTGCAGTGATCGGTATGCCCCTGCATGGAGGGAAGCACAGAATGAATTATTTATGTGAAATGCAGAAGGCAGGGCAGTCACCGTAGCAAGCTCATTAGTATCAGTATAGCCATCCCTTGGCTGAGCATCATGGGAGTTGCAGTCCACTAGAGAATGGAGGCTCTGTGCAAGGGTCCTATATATAATCCTAGTCCTCCATCAATCCTATTTTAAATCCACCCCAATTTTGTCTTAGCGGCATCAGTTTCTTCAGCCTTTAGAGTGTACGCTCTTGGACAGGGTCCTCTTTTTCCCATAATTTTTTTTTTTTCATTCTGCATATTGAAACTCATTGAAAAAAGAAAAAAAAAGAGCACTTGCAGGTTGGGATGTCTTGAGCTGGAGCCAGCAGGCACTGCCACCAGTCAGTCTGCCTCTACAGCCTGTCACCACTCACCATTTTGTGCCCATCATGTTTAAGCGCTATTTGAAGTCATGTTTCATTATAGGCCCAGGCATAGTATACTGTATATTCTTTTTTTCAGCAGACTCACCAGATTAAAAATATATAATTATTATGCTATGTTCCGTCGCAATGCTATAACTAAAAAAATCAAAGTGTTTTGGTGTTTTCAGATTTCAATCATAGGGGGCTCTTGCTCTAAGTATTAACAGTCTGCCAACAGGCAGTGACTGACTCTTATATTGGTCACGCACACTTATCCATCGGGAGGTGTTTCATCCGGTGCACTGTAAGTCATGCTATGCGTCATAGCACACCACGTCAGAGTAACCAGTCAAGTTTCCCAGTTGCTTTGACGTTGGCATAGTGTGACATACGCCCAGTGCGCTGCCTTACTCTCTAAACGAGAAAGCAGCGCCGACCGAGTGTTGCCTCAGTATCTATAAAAAGGCCCACTGAAATCCTCAGTACCAGGCCCATGATACCCTTAATCCAGCCCTGTCTCCAAAGAATAAGAAGAGTCGACTGCAGTATGCCAAAAGTCATGTGGACAAACCACAGAGGTTTTGGGATAGTGTTCTGTGGACTGATGAAACAAAATTAGAACTGTTTGGGCCCATGGATCACCGCTATGTTTGGAGGAGGAAGAACAAGGCCTATGAAGAAAAGAACACCTTGCCTACAGTGAAGCATGGCGGGGGGTCAATCATGCTTTGGGGCTGTTTTGCTTCTGCAGGTACAGGGAAGCTTCAGCGTGTGCAAGGTACCATGAATTCTCTTCAGTACCAGGAGATATTGGATAACAATGTGATGCAGTCCGTCACAAACCTGAGGCTTGGGAGACGTTGGACCTTTCAACAGGACAATGATCCCAAGCATACCTCCAAGTCCACTAGAGCATGGTTGCAGATTAAAGGCTGGAACATTTTGGAGTGGCCATCGCAGTCACCTGACTTAAATCCGATTGAGAACCACTGGTGGGACTTAAAGAAAGCAGTTGCAGTGCGCAAGCCTAAGAATGTGACTGAACTGGAGGCTTTTGCCCTTGACGAATGGGCGAAGATACCCGTAGATTGCTGCAAGACACTTGTGTCAAGCTATGCTTCACGTTTAAAAGCGGTTATAACTGTAAAAGGATGTTGTACTAAGTACTAAGATTGAATGTCACTTGGGGGTTGAATAAAACTGATAATGATGTGAGCCCAGAAAAGACATTTGTGGTTATTTCATTATAAATGTTATGTTATATTTGTCTGACCTACACGTGCCTCTTTGATTTAATTGTAAGCAAGATGACTGAATGATCAAAATCAATGTCAAACTGGCCAAAACACTCAATTTCAGTGGGGGTTGAATAATTTTGAACACAACTGTATATATATTGCCCAGGCCAGCCCACATCATGCATATATATATATTTCCCAGGCTAGCCCACATCATGCGTATATATATATTGCCCAGGCCAGCTCACATCATGCGTATATATATATTGAAAAGGATAAATATGGAAAAACGGGAATCTGTAGAGGTAAAAAACAGCGACTCATAGCGCATACAGGTATATACAAAGAGTATTGCAAGAGGTGCCCCTGCTAGGATAGCACTCACAAGATATATAATCTTTAAAACTTATCGTTTCATAGGAGATTTCACACCACATCTGTCGCTCCTAGAATGTTCAGCCTGGAAATCCTTGCCGCCGCAGGAACCACCAATCACCATCCAGAGTCAAGACAGAAAAATTTATTAGGGTGTACAAAATAAAATAGTATATATATATTGCCCAGGCCAGCCCACATCATGCTTATATTGCCCAGGCCAGCTCACATCATGCGTATATATATATATATTGCCCAGGCCAGCTCACATCATGCGTATATATATATATATATATTGCCCAGGCCAGCTCACATCATGCTTATATATATATTGCCCAGGCCAGCCCACATCGTGTATATATATATTGCCCAGGCCAGCCCACATCATGCATATATAAACAGTTGTGTTCAAAATTATTCAACAGCCACTGAAATTGAGTGTTTTGGCCAGTTTGACATTGATTTTGATCATTCAGTCATCTTGCTTACAATTAAATCAAAGAGGCACGTGTAGGTCAGACAAATATAACATAACATTTATAATGAAATAACCACAAATGTCTTTTCTGTGCTCACATCATTATCAGTTTTATTCAACCCCCAAGTGACATTCAATCTTAGTACAACATCCTTTTACAGTTATAACAGCTTTTAAACGTGAAGCATAGCTTGACACAAGTGTCTTGCAGCGATCTACGGGTATCTTCGCCCATTCGTCATGGGCAAAAGCCTCCAGTTCAGTCACATTCTTAGGCTTGCGCACTGCAACTGCTTTCTTTAAGTCCCACCAGAGGTTCTCAATCGGATTTAAGTCAGGTGACTGCGACGGCCACTCCAAAATGTTCCAGCCTTTAATCTGCAACCATGCTCTAGTGGACTTGGAGGTATGCTTGGGATCATTGTCCTGTTGAAAGGTCCAACGTCTCCCAAGCCTCAGGTTTGTGACAGACTGCATCACATTGTCATCCAATATCTTCTGGTACTGAAGAGAATTCATGGTACCTTGCACACACTGAAGCTTCCCTGTACCTGCAGAAGCAAAACAGCCCCAAAGCATGATTGACCCCCCGCCATGCTTCACAGTAGGCAAGGTGTTCTTTTCTTCATAGGCCTTGTTCTTCCTCCTCCAAACATAGCGTTGATCCATGGGCCCAAACAGTTCTAATTTTGTTTCATCAGTCCACAGAACACTATCCCAAAACTTCTGTGGTTTGTCCACATGACTTTTGGCATACTGCAGTCGACTCTTCTTATTCTTTGGAGACAGCAAGGGGGTGCGCCTGGGAGTTCTGGCATGGAGGCCTTCATTACGCAGTGTGCGCCGTATTGTCTGAGCTGAAACTTCAGTACCCACATCTGACAAATCTTTTCTCAGTTCCTCAGCAGTCACACGGGGACTTTTCTCCACTCTACGCTTCAGGTAGCGCACAGCAGTCGAAGTCAGCATCTTCTTTCTGCCACGACCAGGTAGCGTTTCAACAGTGCCCTTTGCCTTGAATTTGCGAATGATGCTTCCTATGGTCTCTCTTGGTATGTTTAACATCTTTGCAATCTTCTTATAGCCATTGCTCTTCCTGTGAAGAGTAATCACCTCTTCTCTTGTCTTCCTGGATCATTCTCTTGACTTCACCATGTTTGTAACCACACCAGTAAATGTCTAGAAGGAGCTGAGTATCACAGTCATTTTAAAGCTGCCTAATTGGTGCTTATTATGCTTTATTGCTGCTCCGTGACATCCACAGGTGTTTTCAATACCTGATTGAAAAACAGAGGTTCATTCAAGTGTTTTCAGAGTGGTAGTCTTTAAGGGGTTGTTAAGGGGTTGAATAATTGTGTCAATGAAGAATTCACAAAAGAAACATTTACTACTGTATTACAAAACCAATTGATGTCATTTTAGTTGCATATGGTTCTTTAAAAAGTCCTTGTAGGATTTCATTCTGAATACAATTACAAATGTACACTAAATTCCCTAAAACCCTTTACAGCATTGGGGGTTGAATAATTTTGAACACAACTGTATATTGCCCATCCAGCCCACATCATGCATATATATATATATATATATTTCCCAGGCTAGCCCACATCATGTGTATATATATGTATATATATATATATATATATATATATTGCCCAGGCCAGCTCACATAATGTATATATAATATATATATATATATATATATTGCCCAGGCCAGCCCACATCATGCGTATATATATTGCCCAGGCCAGCCCACATCATGCGTATATATATTGCCCAGGCCTGCCAGCTCACATCATGCATATATATATATATATATTTCCCAGGCCAGCCTAAATCATGCGTATATATATATATTGCCCAGGCCTGCCAGCTCACATCATGCGTGTATATATATATATTGCCCAGGCCAGCTCACATAATGCGTATATATATATATATATATATATATATATATATATGGCCCAGGCCTGCCCACATCATGCGTATATATATTGCCCAGGCCAGCTCACATCCTTCGTGTATATATATATATATATATTGCCCAGGCCAGCCCACATCATGTCTATTATATATATATTGCCGAGGCCAGCTCACATCATGCGTATATATATAAATATATATATATATATATTGCCCAGGCCAGCTCACATCATGCATATATATATATATATATTGCCCAGGCTAGCTCACATGCGTATATAAATATTGCCCAGGCCAGCCCACATCATGCTCACAGACAGTCACAGATGCACCATCAATGCGTATATATATATTGCCCAGGGCAGGGCCTGAGTGCCAGCTCACAGATGTATCATGCTGTTGTTGCATACATAATTTTATATATATAATATATTGCCAATTTGAAATTGCGCCCCCCCCCATACCTGCTCGAATGTAACTTGTCGTCGACTTGAAGATGATGTCACTCAGACAGTCGACCCAGTCAGTGACAGCCAGGCAGGTGCAGCAGGACTCCAGGAGCCGAGACAGAGCAGCTTCCTTTGTCTGTCTCACTCCTCCGATGCAACTCTGCCTCGATTAGTCTCCGCCTCCTCCTGCGGCACCTGACGAGGCGCGCGTGCTGCCGCCAGCCCCAACACGTGCAGGCGGAGGCGCGTCAGCTGCTGACGTGATGCGTGCGGAGGCGGAGCCTGGGTGCATGATGCATCACGACTCATGCGTGTCAGTCGCACTCGCACGGCCCGTGGCCTGCGAGTAGATTGCGGCGCCCCCCCGGTCGCTCCCGCAGGCCGCGGCAGGACACACACACAATATTTTTTTCGGGCCCGGCGCTGCGCCCTAGGCGGGCTGCGCTCTAGGTGGCTGCCTAGCTCGCCTAGCAGCAGCGCCGGCCCTGCTTCTGGGTCTCCTTTGCTGGTGCCTCTTCAACCCTGGTTTCTCAAGGCTCCGTTCTGGCTCCTCTACTCTTCTCCATCTATATTGCTTCTCTTGGCAACCTCATCTCTTCGTATGGTTTCCAATATCCCTATGCTGACAACACCCAAATCTACCTTGCCTCCCCCAATCCCACTCCTTCTATGTTGGACTGTTAACAGCCTGCTGGTCAGCTGTCTCTGGATGACTTCCGGTTTCCTAAAGCTCAACCTCTCTAAAACTGGACTTCTCATCTTCTTTCCCTCCTAAATCCTCCATGCTTGCGCCAATTTCCCTTCAGGTGAATGGTGCCACCATTACTTCTACCTCTCAGGCTCATTGCCTAGGTGTCCTCTTGGACTCTGATCTATCCTTTACTCCTCACATTCAGTCACTAACCAAATCTTGCTACCTCCACCTAAAAGAACATTGCACGCATCCGTCCCTTTCATCAGGACTCTACTAAAATGCTCATTCAAGCTCTTACACTCTCCCGCCTTGACTACTGTAACCTCCTTCTCTCTGGCCTCCCAGATTCTCCCTCTGCAGTCTGGTATGAATGCCTGTGCTACACTCCTACACCTAATCCCTTTGTCAATCTCTACACTGGCTCCCTGTTTCCTTTAGAATCCACTTCAAAATGCTGGTCCTCACGTACATAGCAGGACCGTCTTTAACGCAGTGCAAAAGGGGCAGTTGCCCCGGGCCCAGTCATTGTTGAGGGGCCCAAAGCAGCTGCACCTTGGGCCCACGTAAACCGTGGATGACCGCTGCCGCTGCAAGCAGAATGCATTAATAGCATTTCGCTAGCAGCCCCCTCGACTGGCCGTGTCTTCTTGCGAGCGCCAGTGTACTTCCTCACGTGGACGCTATCCTGTGAAGGCTGTGACACGGCCTACTGGCAAGATCTCATGAGAGCGCATCACAGCCTTCAGAAGTCGTCGTACGTGTGGAGCAGAATGCTGGCACTCGGAGGAACACACAGGTCACATGATCCTGGGGTCTGTGCCGGGTACATATATTTCTGGGGGGGTCTGTGCTGGGTACATATAATTCTGGGTGCCTGTGCGGGATACATATATGTCTGGGGGGTTTGTTCTGGGTACATATATTTTTGGGGGGGGCCTGTGCTGGATACATATATTTCTGGCGGGTCTGTGCTGGATACATACAGTATATTTCTAGGAGCTTGTGCTGCATACATATATTTGTGGGGCCTGTGCTGATACATATATTTGTGGGCGCCTGTGCTGGATATATTTATGGGCGGCCTGTGCTGGATATATATATTTCTGGGGGCTTGTGCTGGGTACATGTAATTTTGAGGGCCTGTGCTGGGTACATATAATTCTGAGGGCTTGTGCTGGTTACATATATTTCTGGGGGGTCTGTGCTGCATACATATATATGTGTGGGGTCATGTGCTGATACATATATTTGTGGAGGCCTGTGCTGGATATATTTATGGGGGCCTGTTATAGATACATATATTTCTAGGGGGGCCTGAGCTGGGTACATGTAATTCTGGGGGCCTGTGCTGGCTACATATAATTCTGGGGGCCTGTGCTGGCTACATATAATTCTGGGGGCCTGTGCTGGCTACATATAATTCTGAGGGCCTGTGCTGGCTACATATAATTCTGGGGGCCTGTGCTGGCTACATATAATTCTGGGGGCCTGTGCTGGCTACATATAATTCTGAGGGCCTGTGCTGGGTACATATTCTTATTTTTTTATTATTAGACTATATAGCCATTTGTTTTACTCTTGAAACATAATAATGTTCATTTGCACTTTATTACTGAAAGTTATTAAGATATTAACATGTCTTTTCTCCCAGCCTAGAAGAGGCAATAATTGGCATGTACGTACTGTTACAGATCAATCTAAGGACTTGTTTTTGAGCCAGTTCTTTATTTTTACATTATTAAAGCTTTTTGAGACAAGTCCATGATGTATTTGTGGGGTTTTTTTCTTGGATGTTGGGGTGGAGTGCAAAATTATGCGGTGGGGAGACCCAAGAGAATGTTTGCCCAGGGTCCAATCAATGTTAAAGACGGGCCTGGTACATAGCTCTCCATAACCACGCCCGACTACATTTCCTCCCTTATCAGCAGGTACATCCCATCCCAACCACTTATCTCTTCCAATGATCTGATGCTATCCGTTCCTTGTACCTGCTCCCCCAACTCTTGCCTTCAGGACTTCTCCCAAGCTGCCCTCTATGGAATGCCTTCCCCTGCAACATCAGACTCTCTGAATCTCTCCAGTCCTTCAAGAAGTCTCTGAAACCACATTACTTTAGAGAAGCCTAACAGCTCACTCTATAATCCCCCCCCCTTGTTCATTTCTTTCTCCATCTTCCCACACAGCCCACATGCATCCCCGGTACTACTTGTATTCTATTCACCCTTACCTAGTGTGTCACCGCTCTCCTCTTAGATTGTAAACTCTCGGGCAGTGTCCTCTCTCCTATTGTTCTGTTTGTGTAATGTGTATGTATATTTGCTATTCTATCTCTCCCATTGTACAACGCTAATGAATTTGTTGGCGCTTTATAAATACTTGTAACAGTGGGCCCTCTTCCAACCTTGGTCTAAACTAACCAGAGCCATTGAAGTCTATGGAGTTGCTAAGTTTACAACAGCTCTGGTTAAGTTTACACAAAGGTAGGAATACGGCTCAATGTTTTTCCGGTCCTTACTGCTTAGCCTCTCTTTCCCTTAATGACTTTATTGGAAAAGATCTCACAGGATCCAAGATACAAAGTGATTATATGTAAAACATAATTCCTCCTTTCAGAAACCTGAGGTTGAAACATTGGTATCCTCAACTGAGCTTTGTGTTAATTTTGAGTTTCGTCTTTGAGCTCTCCGTGTGTATATATATATATATATATATATATCACTATGAAACTAGAACATGGGACACTATACAAGTGTCCAAAGCAGACAGATGCATAAAAATGAGAGGTCGTGTAATTCATTTTCATATCTTTAATTCTTTGTCATTTTGGCAGTTATTTTTTGAGTTGCAAAAATTAGTGTTTTGTTGGATAAATATACTTATATATGCTGTAAATAGACCAGCTACATGGCATGCTCTCTCCTGGTTCTCCCCACACCAGGGCCGCATTAAGATCTCTATGGGCCTGGAGCTGAAGATTTTGGTGGCTTTTTCTGGAATTTAGTGAAATGAAAGCATATTTTAGGTTATTTAATAGTGCAGATACAGCTATATCTAACCAGGCAGTTACTGTGTGAGGAAATTTCCTTTCAGATTTCAATCATTTACAGCGTGTAAAATAATTTTTTCACATTTTATCATCCAAACCTTTGTGGTTATATATTCTATAGGGCATTCTTGTTAAAAAAATTGAAATGGGATCCTGTTAGTGCATTTTTCTGAGCAAATATACAATTTTAACCAAAAAAATGAAATATTTCTCTTGTGTTTTATGAATAATATGGCTATGTATAAAACACTGACCTTGTTCCCAGCGTGGGAAAGAGAAGGTGAGTAATGGCAGTAGTATTTCTCATTTTTATAAGTGACAAATGGACAATGCCATTGCTTTGGAACTAAAAATAAGTAGATAAAAAAAGTTTTTTGGGTTTTCCTTTCTTTTAGATTTTACATGGCCATGTTTGGTATTAATACAAAGGCCAGACGCTGTCCTGTCCAATGACACCTCCCTTGACCTTGTGAGGTGTAAAGATTAGGGACGCAGGGTTCCAAAGTCCCTCCCAGTGCACTTTGTTGCAGTGCGGGGGTTTAGGTTTTTGGTGTAACAATTCGTAATAACAGATCGTGCCATCACCTTCACACTTGAGATGGTGAGTTAGTACAGCATCATTGTTCGCTTTATAATTGAAAAGTGAAAAATATTGCTGTGTTAGAAAGAAAAAATAAAGAATCTTTCTTTTTTATTGTTACATAAAACCTGGTCATGTTTGGTATCATTGGAAAGGCCATGCTCTGGCCTTTCCAGTGATACCTGCCATGACCCTGTAGCTGCTATGGTGTTGGAGATAATGAGGTCCAAATGTCCATCAATGCAGACATTGTTATTTTTTCTCTGGGCCTATTCTGGGGCATGGGCCTGGAGCTGCTGCTCCATCTGCCCCCTATGTTAATCCGGCCCTGCCCCACACCTTTGGTTGCTGATCTTTTTGTGGCTACTCTGGTTTCATTTAAGATAACTCAAGGTACTTGGCAAAATTCCAGATAATGGAAAATCCCAAAATCTGAAATGTTTGTGGTGCCAACACTGCCAGTCGTTTCAGACTAGAAATGCTCAACTTCTATTTGCAACAGTGATTCTGTCCAGTAACCTTGCAGTTGAAATTTGTGGATACCCTGACGTTTCAGACTGCAACAGTGAAAACCACAATGTTCAAGCAATTTGCACCTCAAAATGGGATTTGCACTGCATGACTGTCTATGCCAGGCCTCAACGTTATGGCGTAGACTGTCATGTGGTCCTTAAGTGGTTAAATGTATACTGATTTTTATGGAGCATATTAAATATGGATCACAATATTTTCTGTTTATAAATAGAAATATATTAATGTATTATAATCGGATCTCTAGATGACGAGATAGGGTTAAAGAAAGCAGTGGAAGACATTGGGGGGTGTAGACAGCGTTTTGGTTGTGCTCCAATAGTTTTACCCCCTCGGCTCCTTCTAAAACTGGTTCTTTTTAAATGTCTGTGTTGAAGAGGACGGCAGGAGGAATGCAATGGCTAAAACCTAAGTTCATGAATTTAAAGTTACATGATCGTTTCTATAACTGAGCACCTGTGTCTCGCTGATAGTACAGTGATATAAATTTAAGTATATAAATATGCCAGGGACACCACAATCAGATTGGGATTCCAGCGAAGACACGGTTAACCAGAGCTGTTTTTTCTTAGTTCTGCTGAACATTATCCCTGAGGCAGGCTTGGGGAAGTTAGGCCTCACACATCTGGATCTAATCTTCTCCCTCCCCCAGTTGGCGCCCATTCCATGCACCTCCAGCCCACAGCTCCAGATGGGTGCGCTATTAACTCTTAAGTTAATATTCTTAAACTTATTCTTAACACTGGGATTTCTTCACATATTTAATGTCCTTTTTATATGCCTTGTTTAAATTTATCTGTTCTTTAACCTGTCTAAATACAATCACACAGGATTGCCAGAGACAAAAAAAAACCATTTTATGTTAAAGAGTGTATGCTCCTAGTAACAACAGGGTCGGCAACCCTGGCCCTCCAGATGTTTTGGAACTGCATTTCCCTTGAGACTTGACCAACCTCATCAGTGACTGAGCATCATGGGAGATGTAGTTCCACAACATCTAGTGCGCCAAGGCTGCTGACCTGCTTTTAATAAGGGTTTCCAGATCTTTTATATACTGTGTGTATATATATATTTATTTTTTATCCTTTTTGGAGCAAAATAATAATAGAAACAGATTGTATATCTTCCTGTTTAAAGGATTTTTATCAGCATATATTACGCCAACAACTTTAATTACTGTGTCACAACAAAAAGAATAAATATATCTTTAAGCACTATTTAAGTCCACCATATGCATTACATTGCAGATTTGTTTTCATTTCTAAAAAATAGTTTGCAAAAATACAGATGGATGTGCAAATCTTGTGTTTTCCTAAACACACATTCCTCCTTCATGCTGTGGGGAGCACAGGGAAGAAACTAACCTTTTGTAGACACTGCAGGAGCCACTTGCCGTGTACAGATTCTGCATACTACAGGGCAAAGCTTTTCACATGCTGCCAAACAGTATGCGTATATGGTGTCTCTGGTAGCCCCATGCACAGGTGAGCAGGTATTTAGAAATTAATGGTCTCTCCTGTCATGGGAGACCGGTTGTTTGCACATAGAAAGCGAAAATTATTTTTCCTCAGGTTTGAGCCACCTTGTTCTCAACATTTATTTGCACTAGCATTCTAGTTCTTTTACCACTTTTATGTCCTATACTTTGAATGCTAACACTATTTAGCACCTGACTTGAAATGACAAGTGCAAGATAACATTTGTGTAAGGTGCCACACAAATGGCCATGACTCACATAGTCCTTACCACTTGACCTGGAGTACTGGCCATATTTGAATGGACTACAGTCCAATGAACATAAATAACATTCTGTACCTGCTGGATAGAGTAGAGGTAGCATCACTGCTCTATAACCATGGAGACACATGTTTGAATCCCGGCAAGAACACTTCCACAGTAAGTGTCCTTGGGCAAGACACCTAATGGTACATACTCGCCACCCAGGACAAATTTGAATTGATTCAGTGAAAAATTAATTGAGTCAGTGATTGACCCATAGATTCTATTCTATGGCCAAAGCCACCAAGTGAGGTAAAAATACTGTGGGGTGGCAGTTTATAACACACAGCATCCATTTTGCGATCTTTTAACAGATCTCCGTACCCCAACTGGTTCACCTCTGTTAATGCCACTTCCTTGCCGGACTCCCGTTCTCGCACCTGCAGTCCCTCGTGCCTTTCGTCAACCCTTAAGGATGGGTACACGCACAGTACTGTGATAAATCCCCCAGAAATGAGGCAACACGCTGATCTAGAGGTTTTGAACAGACCGCTTCAAAAAGGACTGAGCCTTTAATAAAATAATATATATAGTGCAAGGCGGAGCCTGTCAGCCAATGGAAAGTGAGACCATGTGTGAGACATTTAGGTAAGATGTAATTGGATTACTTATTTATGTAAGTGGTAGACCACTTACATAAGATGTAATTGGATTACTTGTGCATTGTAAACAAAACCACCATATAAAACCACATGATGCTGTTTTTTTTTTCTTTGTTTGAAGTAATTGCATGTAAAAATGAACCATAAAGTTAGGTTTATCTCCTGTCTCCATTTTGTGGATTTTTCTCATGATGCAACATTTACCTAAATCTCTGCAAATGCTTTACTTTACAGCTGTAGTGCAGCTTCTACAGTATTTAAGAATCAATGGGGTGGAGGAGTGAATGTTTAGAAAATTCTATTGTTTTGTATATATTCTATTGTATAAGTATGTATTGTTACATAGGCTGAAAAAAAGACGTGCATCCATCGAGTTCAGTGGCGTCGTAACGTGGGGGCGGGGGGTGCGGCCCACACCAGGTGACACCCGCCCTTAGGGTGACACCGTCACCCTAAGGGCGGGTGTCTCACCCTCCGCCACGTATTCGCTCCCTGCGAGCGTCCGAAGCATGCAGCTTCGGCGCTCGCCTGGAGGAAACACGTCACCAGCCAATCGCGGCTGGTCACGTGGCTCCCCCAGGCGAGCGCCCAAGCTGCGCGCCGCCGGACACTCAGAGGGAGCGAACAGGCGGCGCAGGAGGAGGTGAGACATATCCATGTGCTGGGCCATTATCCATGAGCTGCTGGGGCAAATCCATGAGCTGGGGCATATCCATGAGCTGGGTCAAATCCATGTGCTGGGGCAGTATCCATGAGCTGGGTCAAATCCATGAGCTGGGGCAGTATCCATGAGCTGGGGGCAGTATCCATGAGCTGGGGGCAGTATCCATGAGCTGGGGGGGCAAAATCCATGAGTTGGGGCAAATCCATGAGCTGGGGCAGTATCCATGAGCTGGGGGAGCAAATCCATGAGCTGGGGCATATCCATGAGCTGGGTCAAATCCATGTGCTGGGGCATATCCATGAGCTGCTGGGGTATATCCATGAGCTGGGGCAGTATCCATGTGCTGGGGCATTATCCATGAGCTGGGGCAGTATATCCATGAGAGGAGCTGGGGCAGTATATCCATGAGAGGAGCTGGGGCAGTATATCCATGAGAGGAGCTGGGGCAGTATATCCATGAGAGGAGCTGGGGCATTATCCATGAGAGGAGCTGGGGCAGTATATCCATGAGAGGAGCTGGGGCAGTATATCCATGAGAGGAGCTGGGGCAGTATATCCATGAGAGGAGCTGGGGCAGTATATCCATGAGAGGAGCTGGGGCATTATCCATGAGAGGAGCTGGGGCAGTATATCCATGAGAGGAGCTGGGGCAAAATCCATGAGAGGAGCTGGGGCAATATCCATGAGAGGAGCTGGGGCAATATCCATGAGAGCTGCTGGGGCATATCCATGTGAGCTGGGGCATTATCCATGTGTGCTGGGGGCAGTATCCATGTGTGTTGGGGGCATATCCATGAGAGCTGGGGCAATATCCATGTGTGAGCTGGGGACAATATATATATTCATGGATGAGCTGCTGGGGGCAATATATCCAGAGCTGCTGGGGGCAATATATATCCATATGTGCTTTCACTGCCTTCGAACAGGCATCGTACTTGCTGGCAGTTGGCAAAAAGTTGTGTGAGCATATGAGAGAGCTCCGCAGCAATAAACCTCACAGTAATGTGCGCTGTGTGTATGAGCACTCAGTGTTATATGGGAGTACTGATTTAGGAGTAAGAGTAGTTAAAAAAAAAAAATACGTAAAACTCGCGGGGGGGGGGGTGACACCACAGGTTACCGCACCGGGTGACACCAACCCTAGTGACGCCACTGATCGAGTTCAGCCTTTTCCACATCACCTGCTGCTGTTGATCCAAAAGAAGGCAAAAAACCCAGTCTGAAGAGCTCGCCAATAAGCAACATACTGGGAAATAAATCCTTTTTGACCCCAGAATGGCGTCAGATTTATCCTTGGATCAAGAAGCTTTTACCCCCATATTAAATATTATAACCCTTAATATTATGTTTTTGCAGGAAGTCATCCAGTCTCTGTCCCAACCACCTCAACAGGCAGGGAATGCCACAGCTTTATTGTTATTACTGTAATATAACATTTTCTATGCTTTAGGCTGAATTTTCTTTGGTCCAATGTATGTTATTGAATAGGTTTCCAGACAATGGTTTATAATGGACCCTTATGTATTTATATGAGGTTATCAGATACCCTCTAAGGCACTTTTTTTCTAAACTAAACAGGTTTAAGCTTGTTAGGCTTTTCTCATGACTTAAATCTTTCATACCCCTTATTAATTTAGTTGCTTGTCTCTGCACTTTTTCTGGTGTCATAATGTCTTTTTTTAAAACAGGTGCCAGAAATTGCACGTCATATTCAAGGCGCGGTCTCACCATTGATTTAAAAAGAGGCAAAATTATCAGGGTTATTCACTCTCGGGATAAAGACATACAGGGTTATTCAGAGAGCAGTGAAAACCAGGAGAATGACTGGAGAAGTGAAAATTCTAGCAGGGTTAGTCAAAGAGAATCGAAAAGTCACCGAAAAGGGAAGACGTCCCTGTGGTGTTTGCTGAATACACCGCAGGGTTGCCGAAATGGGATCGCCAAATCGCACCGAATTGAAGAGAACGAAAAGTCACCGAACGTGCGGTGACTTTTCGATTCTCTTTGAATAACCCTGTATGCCTACCAATGAATCCCTGAATATTATCCCTTAGTAACCCCTCAAATACTTTCTCAGCCACAGATGTTAAGCTCCCAGGTCTATAATTCCCAGGCAAACCTATTGAAATTTTTTGAACATAGGGGCCACATCTGCTTTTCTCCAATCCTCTGGTACAATTCTTGAAAGAAAAGAACCTTGAAAGATTAAAAACTGTGGTTTGCTTATTTCCACACACAGCT
Organism: Leptobrachium leishanense; assembly: GCA_009667805.1. Classification (NCBI taxonomy): domain Eukaryota; kingdom Metazoa; phylum Chordata; class Amphibia; order Anura; family Megophryidae; genus Leptobrachium; species Leptobrachium leishanense. Next base: position 200,177,279 of record CM019064.1, read on the forward strand.
CCCTCAGTACTAGAGGGTGAATTCCATCCAGCCCTGGCGCTTTGTATACATTCACTTTCTTTCATTGCTGCAACGCCTTTTCTTTATTAGTTAGTTTTTGTCAATGATTTGCATGTCTCTTGTCATAGGTTTCTCTTTGTGTTGTATATGGTACCCAAGATAAAAGCTGAATGAGATAAGACAGGGAGCTTAAAAGACTTCTGATCTACTCACTATCCTTTGCATACATCCCACACAATACAATGTTGTGAGTTGGTTTCCTTGGATTCAGACTCATTCACTCCATTCTAATCTCAATGCCACACAGGAGCAGGTGCTGTAAAGATACTGTGGGGGTCAGTTTACAACATGGATGCATCCATTGACATATATAGAGTAAAATATTTTCTTAATGAAACATACATGAGAAAAACAAAGCACATGTAAGTTATCAGCAAAATAAAGAAGACAAATAATTGCATTTTTGGTGGTATTCAACCTTTAATTACCACACACATTTAATTGGCGCTTGGAAAACTTCCAGTTAATAGCCGTTGGATATTGTAACGGTTTTATCTTTGTATCACTTTAATAGCTAAACTGCAGATTAAATATTGAGATGCAGAAAGAAGTAAATGGCAAAAAGTGCAGGAAAAACAAACAGATGTTTAGAAAGCCCCACCTGGTCAACAGCTTACAGGGCTGAGATGATAGAATGTGAGGAACGAAACATGGGTTAAAGGGAGATCAGAAATTTCAGAGAAATTGAGAGCAATAATAAGTGATGTCACACATGAGGCTAAATTCTGAGTGATGTGTAAATTTGCCAGAGCCATTAAAGCCTCAGAGTTGCCGAGTTTACCAGAGCTCTGGTTAAGTTTACATCTGACTTGGAATATTGCCCATTGTGTTTAATTTGTAAATTGGAAAATAAGAGGTGTATGCTCGTACTACATCTTATTCAACCTTTTAGCCCCCAAATTTTACTTTCCTAGAACCAACACTCTCTGAGAAAACAATGTTTCAATGATAAAAAAATCCCATCTGATTTAACTTCACTACGCTTTGCTTTGTCCATTTATTGTAAACCATGGAAGCTTTGTCATTTTTTTTGTCATTTCTGGCCAATTCGACCTTATTCACTGATGAGATGAACAAATTCCATAAGTAACTATATATCCCATACTTGTCTTCTGCCGGTGCCATGTGGCAAGCAATCTAACACAAACCAAGTTAAATTCCGTTTTGATATCTTTGTCAAGTTCAAAGGGAGTTGAGCGAAAACCCTCCTGTAGCTCATGGTTCTGAGTTAGACTGTCTCCGGGACAGTCTCTTGGCTGCTTTCCCTTGTCTCTTCTAATACCGCCTCATTGCTGTCATCCAGCTTTGTGTACCCATCTTCAACCCTTTCTATTCTTGGCCAACTTCTACACTTTGCACCCCTATGTGGTTCATCCAGCGCCCTCTGCTGTGCCACATTCAGCCGCATTTCAGAGCTATAGCCTCTCTCCACCACTTCTTCCTTGTGAATCCACTTGTCTCTTCTCTGAGGTTAAGAGGAAATGCATGGATCCGAGTGGATGCTCACCATGGACCCAGATAGATCATTAATGGGAGGACACAATAACTGTGCTCGTATTAAAATATTCCGTCTGTTGTCCAGTTCTCCTGAACTCTCCACCCAGGTATTTTGCGAAGGGATTTCCAATCCATGTTTGGCTGACAGACCCACATGATTGGCTCCTTGGCTAGCAACCAGGTTTTGCAAAAGCTGCCTTGTCTCTGTGTCTCGATTTTCATAGAGAAGTGTGTTAGCACAAATGAAAATAAATAGTCCTACACCCATAATGACAGGACCGATTAGTTTCAGCCTCTCTGCATATGGTTTCGGGGGTACTGGTGGTGGGGTGGTGGGAGATGGGCCATCAGGTTTGTGGGTCCAGTATCCAAACACAGCCACTGTTAGTCCAACTAGCACAAGAAAAAACCCCAAAAATACAAAAGCTCCTGGGAGGGAATGGAAACGTAACTTCCCTTTAGGAAGAGCCTCAGGGCCTGTAGTAGGAGGGCGACATCTACGAAACAACCAAAGGAAACAAGGAAGATGCTGCACACCAAGACGATGACTAGTGATGCGTTTCATGGTTAGGACGACACCTGGGGGAGGAAGTTAATATAAATAAATAACAGTAACACTCACACGTGTATCTAAGGTAACTATCCATGTGTGAAGTTATCCTTTACTGCATAAATACTCATCATATACTTGATACTACTACTACATGTGAATATTTATTAAGACATACTATTGGAATATTATAGTAATTCTAAATTTCCCCGAATTACATTTATCTTCTACCAGCTGTATTGTGATCATCTTTAATTATGGCATGCCTTTTCACAAACGTACATTTTTCAGTATATAAAGAATAAATTATTGAGAAACGTCATTCCTAGCACAGAACAGCGAAAACTTTCACTCCTTGTTGTGAGCAAGATAAATAAGAAATGAATAGCAGTGTCCTTAAGATGGTAAATAAATCCAATTAACTCCTTATGCACTTCTAGGTTTAATATACTTTCAGTTGCTAAAATGGATGGTGTCTTTTGGAGTTCGTCTTTTTTGTTTATATCGAAGAAAACCCATAGGCCTTTCCTATATCTCACCAGCAGAAACGGTAGTTCCTAATTCTTTAGTCTTTATTCCATAGCTGTATATATACAGACTCTAGACTGGAAGCTCCTATGAGCAGGACCCTCTTCACCTCGTTTCCATCCTATGTCCATTTATCTGTATTTTGTTCCCTTTGGTTATTGTAAAGCGCTGCGGAAACTGTTGGCGCTATATAAATGATAATAAATATACGTGTGTGTGAGTATATAAAGATTTTTTTCCCTGCTATTAGGTTTATATGTTACCTTCAAATATGACTTTTTTGGAGGTCCCGAATTTCAGAACAAGAATAATTATGTGTAAAAATAATAATATATAATAATAATATATAAATAATAATAAAAAGGTCTGTCACAGAATTAAAAAAAAGTTTAAAGAAAACAGGAATCAAAAAAATCCAGAAAAATAAATATAAAAATTCGACAAATTTAATAAATAAAAGACTTTTTTGGCAGCAAATTAATATTTTGCCAATATTTGGCGAATTTCCAGTTTCTGAATAGCCGAATTGTCAAACAAATGACGGTGAAATTCACCGTTCGGCTCAATTCGGTGGCAAGTTCGGCCTTCTTTGAATAACCCCTTTAGTGAATAAACCCGGGACAGAGAGATGGTGGCTCAAAAACTGCAAATGGTCAGTCTATATTCCAGGGCAATGGGTTGGGGGTTACGTTGTTATGATTAGACAGCACATTCTATAATAATTATTTTACACGCCGCGCCACCTTAAATATTAAGGAACAATCCATGGGTAGATATTTAGTATAGCATACAGTCATGACTTCATTAATACAGTTTGGGGTGTACAATATTATCGTGTAAACTTGTAATTTTACTTTGCTACGCTGATTTTGATGTATTATACACAGCATTATTTTCACCGCTGTGTAGGTGCACGAGTAGAGTTACTGTAAAAGTATAATCCCCACTCACATCAATCAGATCATCACTGGGCAGTGGGCACAAAATGTTCCCATGCATCCTGGGTCAATGTTGTCCAGATATAGCAGGACAGGGCCTTTTATGGCATTTTAAGATCTAATCCGGCCCAGGCTGCAGTGTGAGGGGGAAAGCAGGGTGGATACTCAAAGATGGGAAAAATGAATCAAAAAGATGACCCTAAACTAAGATCCTGGATTTTTTTTCTTTCTTCGACATTTAAAATTTTCCTCTACAATTCCTAGTTTAGTGAATACGCCCCAAACACTGTGACACAACACTATGGGTTACTCACTAAACAGCGAATTATTTTTTAAATTGCATTGAAAATATTTTCTGTACATATAGCTTTACTTAAAAATGTCTCCGCTGAATTATTTTGGGCTAAAACTTACAGCGCTCCACCAATTGATCGCTCAGTGAATAACCTTAAATATAATTCCATGGTTCATGCAGTCATCTGATGCAATATCATTCTCGTACCCTGCGATCACCTATTTACTTATGTTTTAGGAAGACATGCAGTTTGACAATTGATTTTTACAAATCGTTTTCTCCTGAAAACCTGAATTGTATCTATCTAGATCTGTCCCTTTAAGGGATCGATTTGGACAGCGATAAATAATTAATACGTCAGTCATACGTGATCCAAGGATCTCTTTCTCTGTAACCCGTGTGTGTTTATTGTGGTGTATATGAAATGCATACCTCTGTCTGCATTAGCAGTCTCTCAGTGGGTTATATCGCAGGGTCCTGTCTCATCCCACGATGTTGGATAACTTTTCCAGATGTTCAGTTCTGTGTTTGTCTTCTATGTAAAGCATTGGATCTCTGTTATGTCTCCTTTCTACGCAGGATTTTTGCTCTTCTCCCCCCACTCACAAACTTGTACGGAAACCACTTTGGGCTGGTAAATTTGGGTCCATAAGCATCATTTTGGAGAGTGGGAGGAGGCTAGACATGTGGAAGGTGGGTGGAGGGCGCATGTTAAAGAAACAGGACAGGAAAGTATCTGCACTGAAGATCTACAATGCTACTGTAGCTATAGTTAGCTGGAGACATAATCCAAACATCCATCAATATCCCAAATTTCTAACCACGGTGTTTGTGTTTATATATCTCAGGTGCACAGGCGAAGTCGTGTTAGTCCAGATGTTAAAATCGAGTATTGCAGGATGCAAGGATGCCTTTATTGGACTAAACATAAAAAAAATGAGCTTTTGAGAATCTGAAGCATACTGATCTGGCGAGTGTAGCATGAATAAGATAATGGCAAATTGCTGAAGCGATATAGTCATATCAATCAGAAGGTGAGTGAAATCAGGAGTAATAGTTTTTTTTTTTGTTCTGAGAAAGGATTTTACCAGGAAGGATACATTGAGCTTTCTCTCGTTTTCAAGTACGTCCTGGGTGGCGAGTGTGTACCGTTAGGTGTCTTGCCCAAGGACACTTACTGGAGAGGTGCTCTTGCCAGGATTCGAACCTGTGTCTCCACAGTTATAGAGCAGTGATGTTACCTCTACTCCATCCAGGTGGTAGTAATACAGTTAAATGAGGACTAAAGGTATGATGTCCAGGGAATGGGTGGGATTAGCAAAAAAAACCAAACGCTACTTATGTATAAGTAACATTTAACCCTATCACACCCAAAATCTAGTTATCTCGATTTTGCATTGTACTGCATTGAAAAACACTCATTAACATATCAAAAGACTATTTTCACACCTTTTTACAGCAGGATCAGTGTGTCCGCTTTTTACCGCACGCTCAGTGACTTTTCGTTCTCTTCAATTCGGTGAGATTTGGCGATCCCATTTCGGCGACCCTGCGGTGTATTCAGCAAGCACCACAGGGCCGTCGTAGAGCAGGGAAAAGCCACCGCAAACCCCCGAACACTCAACGCAAAACCCGGCGAACGCACACTGAAACCCGCAAAAACATCTGGATTAACCCCACCGAACACGCCGGAGAAACCCTAGCAGTTGCCGATCACAGCGCAGAGCAGCCACCGAAAAAACCCAACACCGCAGACGAATGGAGTGAAAAAAAAAAAACAGTACGCTTGAATGTTTGAAAAGTGGTACACTGTTTGCAAAGAAACTACTGACCGAAAATGTCTGAAATTTACATATAAGATCCAATGAATGATAATAGAAAGGGCTGTTACAGAAAAAAGAAAAAATTATTAAAAAAAAACTAAAAAAATTCACAAACAATCCCAAGAAATGCCTAAAAGATCCTAAACAAAAAAATCTATAAATAAGAGACTTTTTATTGCAGAATATTATAATCAACGGTTTATTAGAGGTTGAATTAAAACAGGAATATTTTTATTGATGAAGCTTATGGGATTCGCCTGAATAAACCTGTCGAATTAAACCACCGAACAGCAGGGCAATTTGGCAACTTTTCACTGCTGGTTTTTGTTCTCTGAATAGACAAAGCATTGCTTCTCTATGGGGATTTCACTGCCCTCGAACAGGCACCGTATGTGCGGGAAATTCACCAACATTTGGCAAACTGCCTGCGTTCTGAATAGCCGAATGGCCAGGAAAGGTGGCCGTATGTTGAATTTCACTGTTCGGTTACCTTTCGGCCACAATTCAGATCTCTTTGAATAACCCTGCCTGTTTTAGGTCTCTCTAAGCACCCTGGAGAGACATAACAGCAGTTGCAAATAGCTCTAAACCTCACTCTTGACAAAATGTTCAAATAGATTACTGCTGCATTACAGCTGCCAAGGATTTGGCAGAATACAGGTAGAGTTCTGAGGTCACTCATTGCTGTAGAGGGATAAGATTCAGGGGGTTATAATTAGGGATGAGCCGAACACCCCCGTGTTCGGTTCGCATTCGAACTCTAACAATTTCAAAAGTTCGAGTTCGAATGCGAACACGAACCGAACTCAATGCAAGTCAATGGGACTCGAAAGTTCGATTTTTAGAGTGCCCTCCAAGAGGGCATATATGCAAGATATTTGCCATAAAAGGTGTATGGGGTCCGGGTAGTGCCCTGGGGGACAGGAAACAAGGACAAAAAGTTAAAAAAAAAAGTTTTTAAAAGGAACAGTGAGTTTTCCATGAAATAAGGGTTAAAAATAAAAACGAAAAATTCCTTCAAATATCGTGCCTAGGAGGTCCCCATAACCTGCCCGGGAAGTGGCGGATTTGTAGGATGTATAGAAACCTTTAAAAACAAAAAAATGACATTTCAAATGACGGTAAAAGGTTTTCCTTTAATCTATTCATAAACAACTGCTTGGGGCGGCAGCCTGTATGAAAAGAGGAGACATTTTAGGACACGCAGAACAAGTTTAGTGATTTTTTTGGCTAAATTATGGTGAAACTTATGCAGGCTTTAGATGAAAGTAACAATAGGTGCTTTAAAATTGGGCCTTTAGTGTCGGCAACAGTGCCATCACACCGTAACCCCTCTGTGGTATTGTGGAAGAGTGCAGGGTTGGACCCTGTGGTCCAATATTAAAATGATATAAATCTGGTAATATAGGAGTCAGTGGCAGTGCACCCAAATATTGTAACCCCTCTGTGGTATTCTGGAAGAGTGCAGTGGTGGAGGTTTTGGTAATGCAGAAGAGATCCCGGATCTATTCAGTTACATCAGCAGCTATAACAAAACCGGGTCAGCAATGTTTAGGAACTTGTACTGCGCTACTGTATATGGTGAGAATCGGCGCACACCAGTAGCAACAGGAAGCAAACAGAACAGGCAGGGAATACACAGAGAGAATAGTCAAATGGCAGGCAAAGTCGGCAACAGATCGGGTCCTCAGAACAAGCAGGGTCAATAACAAGCAGTGATGTATTTTGGCCTAGGCCGACAAGGCCTAGGCCTAGGGCGGCACTTTCCAGGGGGCGGCGGCCCGCACTGGGTGGCCCCACCCCTAAAAATTTTTTTTTTACTTTTGCAAAGTATTTTACCAGGAAGGATACATTGAGATTTCACCAAGTATGTCCTGGGTAGGCAAGGCCTAGGCTTTCAATTTCCAGGGGGCAGCAAAAAACCTCACCACTAAATGGGTTACTCACAGAGCACCGAAATGACACCAACATTTTGGTGTTCTGTAGTTCCCTGCACTTCGGGGAATAAAATTTCCCCACTCTGCAGTGAATTCACCATTCACTGCAGGGTCCCCAAAGTGCATGGAGTCGGCCGCTGAATGCTGCCACCGCAAACCCGTGGCCTGCTGTTTTAAAGAAAAAAATACTGAATGAAAAGGTCTGGAATTTACATATATGATCCTATGATTGATAATAAAAAGTTCTGTTACAGAAAAAAGAAAAACCGCTATTAAAAAAAAGGGGGGATATCTGAAAAATTACTAAAAGGCACTAAAAAATAAAAAAAAATAAAGACTTTTTACTGCAGATTAAACTAATAAATGGTTTATTAGATATTGCATAAAAACGGGAATTTTTTTAACATTGAAACCTATGGGGTTCACCTGAATAAACCTGCTGATTGAAACCACCGAACATCAGGGCATTTCACTGCCATTTCTCTGCTGTTTGGGGTTCTCTGAATAGATTAACCATTACTTCTCTATGGGGATTTGCACTGCCTTCAAACAGCACCGTACTTGCTGGCAGTTCGCCAAACTTGTATGTGAGCATATCACAGAGCAATGGTGTATTTAGGGGAGTGGCGGGGGGCAGGCCGCCCCAGGTACCAGTGATTATTGGGGTGTCATTAGGGGGTACTAGGAGGTGCCACTGTCACGGTGTGTCAGCTTTGAGCTGTGTTCTCAAACAATGAGCAGCGGAGCAGGGCGTTTGCATACGGAATAAAATCGAATAGAATAAAAATCCCCCTCTCCTCCCTCCATAGCTCCTCCCCTGCCCCGCAGCAGCTCTAGGAGAGGGGAGGGGGTTGTGATTTGTGTGCAGAGAGAGAAGATGACAGTAAACGGCAGGTAAAGGGGGGGTATCAGCAGAATATGAAGCCCTGTCTGCTTACTGCTGTTTAAAGTGGACCTTTCCTTAACCAGCACTGCAGTGACAGAAATTTGTCATTGAGCTACCTGGCTCCTGGTGGGGCTGCGTGCATGCAGGTCACGCGGTCCGGTCAGTCAGGTGGTACTGAGTCTCAGGACCACCTGACTGGCTGAACCACGTGACATGCACGCACGCAGCTGCCCGCCCTTTTGTTAACACGGACTCGCACTCTATTCTGGACTGAACACCCACCGGGAGGGGAATCAAAGCCACGGTGCACCCTCTGGCAGTGGCACCTCACTGCTGACAAGATGGCTCCACGCACAGGCACAGCCACGATCCCAACGTGGCCTGGAGGGACCTCCTGCTGAGTCCATACACAGTCCCTGCTGACTCTGCACACAGCCCTACCGTGGACCGAGGCCGGTAAATATAGAATAAATAATTGCTGTGTGCTCATATTCACTCGGTTTGCTGGGAGTTTTATTGCTGTGGATTCTGATACACTGACACACACCACACATTGCATTGCTGTGAGTTTTATTGCTGTGAATTCTGATATGCTGACACACACACACACACCGCACATTGCATTGCTGGGAGTTTTATTGCTGTGGATTCTGTGATACACACTGCATATTACTGTGAGTTTTGTTGCCCTGGAGCTCTGGGATACGGTCATACACACTGCACATTACTGTGAGTTTTATTGCTGTGCAGTTCTGATATTCTCATACAGTGCCCATTTCTGTGGGTTTTATTGCTGTGCAGCTCTGTGATACGCTCATATGCATATGCTCATATGTTTCTGTGGATTTTATTGTTCAACCAATTAGAGCGGCTGTGATCCAGTATACTTGACATGCGTGGCTGTTCTTTGTAAAAATGCTTGAATTTAAACATTTCATAATTTTATTTATCTCAATAGATACATTTGAAATGGTATACAAAATATACAAGTAGGCACTTGGTATCCACTTTTAATATAAAGAGAGGAAAAGGTGGAGCTTAAAGAGGAAGGGTGGGGATTAACCAGGAAGAGGTGTGCCCTTGACAGGAAGGGGTGCCTCAAATTTAAATTAGGGGGTGCACGAGTTTAGTCAGGCCTAGAGCAGCACAAAACCTAAATACACCACTGGTAACAAGTATACAAACTGATATCGGTACATTACTGTGAGGTTTATTGCTGTGGAGCTCTGTCATACGCTATATGAAATGAATTTAAGGGGGGAGGGGGTGAAAGTAATTAAAAGGGGAAAAATGAATTAACCCTTTCGCTGCTGAGGCTTTTCCCGCCCCTATGCTGAGGTCATTTTTACCTGTTTTGCGCATCATGTTTAAACGTGTTTTGAAGGCTTATTTTAGTATATGACCCAGACATATTATATATCGTTCTTTCCGTCAGACTCAGTAGATTCATAATATGTCATTATTATATGTATACGTTATGTCATGTCTGTATATTATAACAAAAATGCAATAAAATATGTATTTTCAATAATTTACAATGTGTAAAGTGTTTTTTTCCACATTTTAACATGCGAGCAATTGCGGTTATATTTTGTATGGGGTGCGCTTGTTAAAAAAATTAGAGATGGGGTCTCGATACATTTTTTTTTGGGGAAAATGACACTATTTTTAACAAACGCACCGCATACAAAAATCGTTAGTGCAGCATCATTGTTCACATTATAATTGAAATGGGAACAATATTGCTGCATTAACAAACCAAAAAAAAAAAAAAGTGTTAATTTTTTTTTTTTTAATTTTTTTTTATTTTTCTTTTTCTTTTTTTTTTTTTTACAAAATTTTTCACTTTCATGTTTGGTATCGTTGGAACGGCCATGCTCTGGCCGATCCAACAATACCAAAATTTAACCCCTAGCTGCCACGGATCGGGAGATAGGGAGTTCATTGGAACTCCCTATCTCCACAGTTGGTGGCAGTTAGGGGTTAAGTCTAGGACTGGCGTCATCGTGCTACGCACGATGACGCCAGTCCTCTGGGGGAGTTCCCGGAGGCTTGGCCGACATCCAAGATGTCGGCCAGCTCCGGGAAAGGATCGCGAACCGGCGCTTTTCAGCGCCGATTCGCGATCCAGCTCCCCAGGGGTTAATGCCAGGCATCATTTGGAAGGGCAGGCTGTGCCCTTCCAAATGATGCCTGGGTTAACCCCCTGTGCGCCGCCGATCGGGAGGGAGAGAGGTCCGAAGGACCTCCCCCCCTCCCTTTCAGGCGCCTCCTCCGCACATGCGGGGGGGGCGCCTGAATTAGGTGTCATCGCGCCCCCGCGATGACACCTAATTCTGGCGGCTGCTGGTCCGGATGCCGGGCTGACATCCAGGATGTCAGCCCGCACCGGGGGGGCCAGCGATCGGCCGGAACCCGGCCGAACGCTGACCCCGATGGGAGGACGCGCTCAGCGCGTCCTCCGCATACCAGCGGGACTGCTGAGGACGCGCTGAGCGCGTCCTCAGCAGCGAAGTGGTTAAGGGGGAGTGAATTGAATTAGAGGACGAGGACCTTGCTGCCAGTCTGCTTCTGTAGACCTGGAGTCAGACAGTGGACCATAGCAACAGAGTGAGAGTGGTAGGTAGCAGGATCACAGGTAAACACAGAGTGGCAGGCAGTTTGAAATATGTAGGTATATTGACACAGCAAGACCAGGAGGCACCACCAGCCCCCATTGCAAATTTGTGCAGTGCCTGGTGCCCCTCCTATACCACATTGCCAAAGGAGGGGACCACACACTCTGTAGATTGGCCCTGTGGCACAGGAGGGGCACCAGGCACAGCATAGATTGGCAATGCGTGAGGACACCAAACACTCCCAATTGGCATGGCACGGATTGGGTGGAGGGGGGCACCAAAACGCAACTTCTGTAAACAAAAATGCTTGCACCGGCCCTGGATTCCACACACGTCTGTATCAACACGCAGATATATATATATACATATACATATACACACCCACCCTCAGACCATATATACACACATGGGGGTGGCATGTGGACAATCTCAACTAAATGCGTTCCCCCCCATTTGGCTGATCCCTCCAGAAGAAATGTTGAACCTGACAGAGCAGAGAATATATATATTTTTCTCTGCTCTATCGGGTTCAACATTTCTTCTGGAGGGATCAGCCAAATGGGGGGGGGGGAATTAGTTGCCAAAATGTGTGTGTAATACAAGTCTGGATATATATATGATATATATCACACCTGCCCTTACCTTCCCCTATAAATTTGCTAAAAATATACACACAAAAAAACCAAACCACTGCCTGAGACCCCGCGCAGCCCACATGCCACCCCCTCTACCTGGCTGAATGTATCGAATATATATAATTAAATTGTCTACCTGGCTGAATGTATCTAATATATAGAATTAAATACATCCAGCCAGGTAGACAAAGAAAAACAAATACATAAAAAATTAAGAATGAGCAAATTAACAATTTTTTTTAATCTCTGCAAAACATCTATTCATATCCCATGCTTCAAATAAATGCTATAACATTTTTTCTCAACAAAAATTTCTTGGTAGTGATGGGCAGGGGGGCGGGGGTGCGGCCCGCACTGAGTGACACCACCCCCTAGGGTGACACCCAAAAAAAAAATTAACACAAAAATATTTTACCAAGAAGGATACATTGAGAATTCTCTCATTTTCAAGTATGTCCTGTGTAGGCAAGGCCTAGGCTGGCACTTTCCAGGGGGTGGCAAAAAAAAAAAACACCACAAAGAGGATATTCACAGAACACCGAAATGACGCAGACATTTCAGTGGTCTGTTGTTCCCCGCACTTCGGGGAATCAAATTTCCCCGGTGAATTCCCCACATTCAGCCACCGAATGCTGCCTGCTGTTTTAAAAAGAACTACTGAACGAAAATATCTGGAATTACCATATAAGTTCCTATGAATGATAATAAAAAGGTCCGTTACAGAAAAAAAAGAAAAAATTGCTATTAGAAAAAAAAAGGATTTTTTTTTTAAAAATGCCTTAGGCTGGGGTCAGACGAGCGTAGTGTTCACGTCCGTGATTGCGCCTAAAAGTACGTCCGTGATAGCATGAAAGAAAGTCCATTGGAGCCCGACACACGAAGTACGTGCGCACTGAACTGCGGACGCATGACGGACGCTGCAAACGGACGCAGGTTAGGCAAGAACGTAATACTGCTGGAACGGACGTGCGGAGTGCGCCACGTCCACAACGTCCGTGTAGCTTTGTGTGTGAGTGATGGAGCGAGGTCAGACGGACTGCATTTATACGTCCAGCATTTTTGACGGACAGAATGTTTTTTCATTGTAATTTATTTTTCCCTCCTACATCCGTCAAAAATAACTTCAGTGAAAAAACGGACTGTGTGACCACTACTGCGTCATCCGTACTGACGATGTCCGTACTGCACGGACGTACAGTCCATAGAAATCACGCTCGTCTGACCCCAGCCTTAAAGATACAAAAAAATAAAATCAATAAAGAGATTTTTTTTACTATGGATTAAAGGAATAAACGGTTTATTAGATATTGGATAAAAACAGGAATATTTTTAACATTGAAACCTATGGTGTTCCTTCGCCCTGAATAAACCTGCCAAATGAAACCACCGGACATCATGACATTTCTTTGCTGTTCAGTGTCTCTGAACAGATTAACCATTACTTCTGTATGGGCACTTTCACTGCCGTCGAACAGGCACCGTACTTGCTGTCAGTTTGCCAAAATTTGTGTATGAGCATATCACAGAGCTCCACAGCAATAAACCTCACAGTAATGTGCGCCGTGTATCATGAGCATTCAGTAAAAGGAGTAAAAGAAGTTAAAAAACCCCCCATAAAACTCGGGGGAGGGGGTAACCCCATAAGTCACCGCACCGGGTGACACCAACCCTAGTGACGCCACTGGTGATGGGGTATATAACAGAAATTAATGAGATCACATTAAAGAGCTGGCATGATGTACGGTGGAAGACCACATCGGGGCATGGAAGATAGATTAGCAAAAAGAAAGACGAATACAAAAAAGAAATATCAAATCCAAAAGGAATGCAAGAATGCAGGGAAGAACAAAAGAATAGATTTTTAACCTGCCTGGCGGTATTCCCGAGTGTGATTCGGGGTTAAATTTCGCTACCGCGAGAGAGGTTGCATGCAGAGAGAGCTCCGCTGTATTTCAGCATCTTAGACAATTTTTTTGGGCGACCCTCTCACTCTGCCTGGACTCCCTGGGGACCTGACACCCATAAGACACCCGTGGGACATCGGACACACCATTTCCCAGGTGCGCAGAGACATTTTTGAGCCAGACAGAACTCGGGCCTGGTGCGGCCATGCTGCAGTGGCCATTTTGCGGAGCCTGGGGAGTTGCCTGCGGATCTGCTCCCCGGCTGGCGCTCCTTCATTTTTCCCTGGATATGGGGAAGAAGACGCAGGGGCAGCAGACACACAGGTCAGAGGGTCCTAGGCAGAGGGACATCAGGGATTCCCTATGAGGTGGTCGCAGTTCTGGAGCACTGGCTCCCTCCTTTAACCTTCCCCAGGGATATGGCTCATCGGGGGAGGAAGACACATCCTGGCCGACGGGTGGTGACCCTGGATTTAATTGGCTTGCCCCGACCCCCCGGGCGCAAGATGGGGTGCCACTGAGTTCTGCTGCGCGCAAACGAGCCCAAAAAAAGAGAAAGGCTCTGGCAGCGGTGGCCTCCCTGGAGGTGCCTGTGACTGCATGTGACCCATCTACAGACTCGGAAGACATCCAGTCGCATTCTGATGTGGGAGACCTGACCCAACGATCTGCTTGCCTGTTGTCATTGGGGATCTGGGCCAGCCGTCTCGGGGCACCTCTTTGGGACTGGGGACCTCGATAACTCCTGAGATGCCCACTCCCTGCCTCGCCCCGGATCCTGATTCTATCTCAGATGACGCTCGCCCCACTACTATGGGGGATTACAGGAAATTCATCGATGAAATTAAAACCTTTGGTCTACCGCGCTGTCAGGGGTCCGCGCTGAGGTGGAGGTGGTCCGCTCCCAAGCCGTGGCGGCACAAGCCCAATCCGCGGCTCTGGCAGAGGAACAACTGGTCCTGTCGTCCCAAGTGAACGCCCTCCGATCTCAGGTGGACCTGTTGACCTGCTCCGTTGAAGCCATGGAAACCCATCACCGCCAACGCAACGTCCATATATGCGGGGTCCCAGAATCGGTACCTGCAATGGACTTGCTCAAACTCACGAACCGTGTGGCAGGCCACACCTTAGACTCCCCACCTGATTCGCCGGACCTTTTTGATGCGGTTTACCGGATCCGAAAAGCAGTGGTGACACCATCAGACGCTCCACGGGATGTAATCACGGTTGCAGGGGATGCGGCCGCTAAGTCGCGACTTCTGGCAGTTCCGGGAGCCCGTGCACCTGTCAGGCTTGAGGGAATGCAACTACAGCTCTATCAGGACCTTCCCTACGTGACCCTGATGACGCAACAACGCCTTCGGGAGGTGACTGCTTTCCTCAGACGCAAAAAGGTCCGTTACCGGTGGGGCTTGGCTGGCTCTCTCGAGGTGACACATGGGAATGTTCCTTCCATTATCGCAGATCCAGCGGAAGCTTGGGCAATACTTTCCGGCATGGGACTTGCTCCTGACCAAGTGCCTTCTATTCCGGGCTGAGCACCTCTATGTGTAGACTCCGTTGTTTCTTTTTTGCCGGCTCCCGACTCGATATGTGGTGTATTCCAACCCCTGACTTCGCGACTTTGGGCTCCTCTTTTGTTTACTTCCTCGATGTTTGATTCGCGAGACCTCTCGGATGTTTTTTTATGCCTTTTTTGCCTTTCGGCCTATGTGGACATTTCACATGTGTTTCTGTTTCTTTTGTACGTTCAATCTTTCAGCTATAGAGAAGACTCTGTGAAGCCACGTGTATTTTATTTTATATTTGGAACCTTTTTTTTTTGTTGCTCATTTACTTTTTACAAGACCCCCCCCTTTATATAGGAGAACCTTGATGACTTTGTTGCCGATGACCACCAGATGGGGATTCTCTAGATTTTTGTATTACCCTTTCCCCCCCCCTCGCCCCATTTCGCCGAGACCCCCGTGTCTGGGGATGTTTATTTTGTTTTCCTTAAGCTATATTTAAGCTGACAGTTTTGGATGGCCACATGTGGCCCTTATTTTATGTCTGATTGTACGCTGCCTTATTTACAAAATAAAATTTTCAATTAAAAAAAATTTCGCTGCCGCAAATCGGTAACCCCGAGCCACACTCGGGCTGGATGCATACTCACCGCGTCCTTCGCTCCCTCGCCGTCTCCACAGTCACCGCAGTGTGATCGGGGCAGCTGGCGACTTTGCTTCCTGGTTCCACTCCCTGCGAGTCACACGATGCAGGGGGGCGGGACCAGGCAGCAAATTCAAAAATGACAAAAAAAAAATATTACAGTAAAAAAAAATTCAATAAACTTCGCTGTGCAGTGGGTGCTGGGGATTTTTGTCCAGATGTACACTCCTTTGCCAAAGTAATACAGGACACGGGGGTACCAAAAAAAGAGTATTGTCAAAGCAGCTTTACAGAAATAAAAGGCGAATAAAAATAATTTCTAAAATGTAATAAGGCTTTGCAATACAAGTTTCGCTGGTGCTTGCCCAGATCCACCAGCGAAACTTGTATCGCAAAGCCTTATTACATTTTAGAAATTATTTTTATTCGCCTTTTATTTCTGTAAAGCTGCTTTGAGAATACTCTTTTTTTTTGTACCCCGTGTTCTGTATTACTTTGGCAAAGGATTGTACATCTGGACAAGAATCCCAGCACCCAGAGAGGAAAGAGGCATGTTTTTGGTTTGATTATTTTATTGAATAGAATTTATTTCCATTATTTTGGATAATTATTTGTGGGATAATAAATTATTATTTCGGGTTTCAAACCTTCTCTGACTCCGTGTGTTTACTAGACTCTTGCTTGCACGGATTTCAGCAAGTTAATCCTACAGAATACAGGCCTACTCTATAAAACAACACATTGTCAGGCACGCTCACGTACCTGAGGGTGGACGAACGGTTAGCCCTAAGTGAAAACAGGAGCCTCGAGTACGTAGAAGAGAAACCAGTCCTTGTAGTGGCTGGGTTAACACAAATAATGAGGGCTGCCCTGTATTCAGGCCAACACCAACCAAGGGTACGTAACGGCTGTGCCGGTAAAGCAAGATAGAGTCACAATGCGGTACCAGTCCTTATAGTGGCTGGGTTTCGCACAAACAGGAGGTGAACCTATAAGGCAGGGACACAAGGAGGACAGGAACCAGTCCTTAGAGTGGCTGGTGTAAACGCTGGTAAGCCAGGGACGTATATCAGAAAGCAATAGGGTATAGGCGAAAACAGAGTCGAGTAACAAGCCGGGTCAAGGGGTATAGAGGTACACAAGTCGAGAGAGATAGCCAGGTCATACACAGTAAGTCAAATTGAGTGAAATAAACGAGCACTTAAGGGTCAGACAGGCAAAACCACGAAAGGGCACTGAGGAATGGGAAAAGCAAGTTTAAATTTGGTGCCTTGCCTGCTGATTGGTGACGTCGCGCCGCCGGGAGGGCTAAATCCGGAACTGCCGGCGGCGCGCGCCTACTGCGCGCACACAGGACTCGGAGAGGACGCCGACCCCGGAGCCGGGAAGAAGGATGCCGGGTCGGCGGCCCGGCGGGACGCCGAGCCGGCGGCGCCCGCCGAGCCCTGACAGCACCCCCGCCTTGAGGAACGCCCACCGGGCGGCTGGGAGCCGGGCGATCGGGAAAACGACGATGAAAGGCGGAGACCAATCGAGGAGCATGAACGTCACGTGACGAAACCCATGTGCGATCCGCGGGACCATAGCCAGTCCAATGAACCAAATACTGCAACCGATTGCGGACATAACGGGAATCCAAGATGGACTCAATTTCATACTCGGGAGTCCCATCAACCACCACAGGGGGAGGAGGGGAGTCAGGGCGAGTAAAACGGTTGCAGGAGAGCGGCTTCAATAAAGAAACATGAAAGGAGTTGGGAATACGCAAAGAGACAGGCAATTGCAGTGCGTATACTACGGGATTGATACATCGGAGTATTTTATACGGACCGATAAAACGAGGCGCGAATTTCATAGACGGGACCTTCAGACGAATGTGGCGTGTGCTGAGCCAAACCCTGTCACCCACATGGTACACTGGTGGAGGTCTGCGCCTCCGATCAGCCGCCCGCTTCTGGCTCAAGGAAGCGGATTCTAGATTCAACCTGGTCTTCTCCCAAATAACCCGGAGCTTATCTAGGTGTTCCTCCAGGGCAGGAATGTTCTGGGGGGAGAACGAGGATGGAAAAATAGTGGGATGCATACCCGTGACTATTTCGAAAGGAGAAAATTTTGTCGACTGTGATGTGGCGTTGTTATACGCAAATTCTGCCCATGGTAACAGAGTAACCCAATCATCCTGTGCGTCAGAAATAAAACACCTTAAATAAGTCTCAAGCGTTTGGTTGGTTCTTTCGGCTAAACCGTTCGTTTGCGGGTGATACGCGGACGAAAAGGACAGTTTGACGCCCAACTGGTGACAGAAGCCTCTCCAGAACTTAGAGATAAACTGAGAACCCCGATCCGAGACGAGAACATTAGGAACACCATGTAGTCTGAATATTTCTTTGGTGAAAATCTGTACTAGCTCGCTGGAGGAGGGGAGCTTCTTTAACGGAATAAAATGTGCCATTTTAGAGAAGCGATCGACAACCACAAAAATCACAGTATGACCAAGTGAAGGGGTTAGTTCCACTAGGAAGTCCATAGCTAAATGAGACCAAGGGCGCTCAGGATCGGTAGGGGTTGGAGGAGGCCAGCAGGACAAAGGCGGGAGGATTTGGAACGGGTACAAACAAAACAGGTGGTTACGTAATCTTTTACATCCTTAGTAAGTGTCGGCCACCAAAGGTGTCGTTTAATCAAGTCAAGAGTTTTATTTACCCCAAAATGTCCAGCGAATTTGGATTCGTGAAAGAGCTGTAAAGCAGTGGGTACCTCTACAGAAGGAACGAATAGCTTATTCTGTGGTTTAGACGGGGGAGCCAGAGCCTGTTTAGAGAGTAAGAGGTTCCAGAAAGGAGACTCGACTCGTGTACTCCGAGAGGCTAAAATTTTCCTTTCGGGAACTATGGACACAGGTACAGACACTGGAGTTGCTAGGGGTTCATATTGTCTGGAGAGTGCGTCGGCCTTAACATTTTTAGACCCGGGTCTGTACGTAATGAGGAAGTCAAATCTGGTGAGAAAAAGGGCCCATCGAGCTTGTCTAGGGTTCAACCTTTTAGCCTCGGACAGGTAAATCAAATTTTTGTGGTCAGTGAGAATGGAAAACGGACAGGTGGAGCCCTCCAAGAGATGGCGCCATTCTTTTAAGGCCAAAATAATGGCTAACAATTCCCTGTCCCCAATGTCATAACGGGCCTCGGTAGGGGACAATTTCCTAGAATAAAAACCACAGGGTTGCATAGGCTTGTCATCAGCTGGACGTTGGGACAAGACGGCTCCTACCCCGGTTTCTGATGCGTCAACCTCTAAAACGAAGGATCTATTGGGATCAGGGTGGTGTAGAATGGGAGCAGTGGAAAAGGCCTCCTTTAACCGTTCGAAAGCCTCCAGGGCACTGGAGGACCAATTCTGAGTGTCACCTCCCTTTCTCGTCAATGCTGTAATGGGTGCAATAATGGACGAAAAGCCCTTGATAAACCGTCTATAGTAATTGGAGAAGCCAATAAACCTTTGAATGGCCTTGAGGCCCTTGGGAAGAGGCCAGTGACTGATGGCCTCCAGTTTTTTGGGATCCATCATGAAACCAGAGGAGGATATAACATAACCCAAAAACTGTACCTGTTGGACATCGAATAGGCATTTTTCTAGCTTGCAGTAGAGGCCGTTGGCCAAGAGCTTAGATAAGACGAGTCGTACATGTACGTGGTGGGTGTTCAGATCAGGGGAATGTATTAACACATCATCAAGGTAAACCACGACAAAACAAGGGGTGTACTCTCGTAACACATCATTAATAAACGCCTGAAACACTGCTGGAGCGTTACATAAACCGAAGGGCATAACCAAGTACTCGTAATGCCCTAACCTGGTGTTAAACGCAGTCTTCCACTCATCCCCGTGTTTGATTCTTATTAAATTGTACGCTCCTCTGAGATCCAGTTTCGAAAAGATTTTGGAATGTTTCAGGCGGTCAAACAGCTCGGGGATGAGTGGAATGGGGTAGGCATTTTTAACGGTGATCTTGTTCAACCCTCGAAAATCGATACAGGGTCTAAGATCACCCTCCTTTTTCTGCACAAAGAAAAACCCTGCCCCAGCGGGTGAGGAGGAAGGACGAATAAACCCTTTTTTAAGGGAATCTTTAATGTACTCCTCCAAAACCTTATGTTCTTTCACGGACAAAGGATAGACAGCCCCTTTAGGAGGCATGGTACCAGGAAGAAGGTCGATGGCACAATCGTAAGAACGATGGGGGGGTAATCTATCGGCCTCTCTTTTGTCAAACACAGGTGCCAAGTCCGAGTAGGGGACAGGAATGGAAGTCGTCAGAGGAGGGGCCGTGGGCAAATTCAAGACATTAATGGATAGTGGAATCTCAATACAAGAAGCCATACAATCATTATCCCACTTCGCGATCTGACGAGCTCGCCAGTCAATAACAGGGTTATGGCGGGTTAACCAGGGGTAACCCAGTACGATAGGATAGGAAGGGGACGAAATAGCATGGAAGAACATACTTTCTTTATGACACAGTCCTATCCCAACAGTAATATTGCGAGATTCAAACAAAACAAAAGGGGTTTCGAGAGGTCTGCCATCGATGGCCTGTACAAGTAATGGGGTTTCTTTTTCAACCAGGGGTATGGCATGTTTGCGAGCAAAATTTATGTCAATAAAGTTATCGGCAGCACCAGAGTCTACTAAGGCATAGAGTTGTACCGGGTTACGGGAACTCTCCCAGGATAGAGTAACCGGAACCCGGAGTCTATTTTCCAGTTTGGGGGACGAAGGAAAAGCGCCTAAGAGCTGTCCCCTAGAGGCACTTAGGCATGAGAGTTTCCCGCTGGACCCTGGGGGCGTTTGGAACAGCCCTTAAGGAAATGACCCCCCAAACCACAGTACAGGCATAAACCCTCACGTCGTCTGCGTTGTTTTTCACTATCAGGGATCTTGGTGCTATCTAATTGCATGGGTTCGGGGGGAGAATGAGACTCGGGAAGAAAAGGTACAGAAAACCGGGGAGGCTGCCTAACCGGTGGTCTTTTAGACCTCTCCTTAGTAAGTCGACGATGGCGAAGGCGTTCATCGATAAAGGACAGGTAAGTAATCAAGTCTTCCAGGTCCCCTGGGAGATCTCTGGCCGCTATCTCATCTTGCAACTCATCGTTCAGGCCCTCAGAAAACACGGCTATCAAAGCCTCATTGTTCCAGTTCAATTCAGAAGCCAATGATCTAAACTCCAGAGCATATTCACCCAGTGATTTCGCACCCTGGCGCAAGCGTAACAAGGATTTTGCGGCATTGGTTTTACGCCCGGGAGGGTCAAACACCCTACGAAAGGCCGACATAAAGTCACGATAATTATAGACAATCGGTTTATCGGTATCCAAAGAGGGTTAGCCCAACTCAACGCTTTGTCGGTAAGATGGTTGATGACAAAAGCGATTTTGGCACGATCTGTAGGGTAAGACCACGGGGTTAATTCGAAATGAATGGAAATCTGGTTCAGAAAACCTCGACAGGCGGTAGGATCGCCCCCATAACGTACTGGAGGTAGCAAGTTAGGGTACGAGGTGGGCACAGAGAACGGTTCGGAAGGGAGAGGATTCACGGGAGGGGAAACCTCTACCTGGGTAGGGGCGGTACGGGTGAGCAGCGTTTGGAGGGCCTGGGCGAACTGATCAAGACGGTGATCTTGCTCCTCCAAACGGCTTTCTAGACCAGAGAATTGCTGAGCGGTCCCTGCAAGGTCCATGGCCCTTTCGTGATGTCAGGCACGCTCACGTACCTGAGGGTGGACGAACGGTTAGCCCTAAGTGAAAACAGGAGCCTCGAGTACGTAGAAGAGAAACCAGTCCTTGTAGTGGCTGGGTTAACACAAATAATGAGGGCTGCCCTGTATTCAGGCCAACACCAACCAAGGGTACGTAACGGCTGTGCCGGTAAAGCAAGATAGAGTCACAATGCGGTACCAGTCCTTATAGTGGCTGGGTTTCGCACAAACAGGAGGTGAACCTATAAGGCAGGGACACAAGGAGGACAGGAACCAGTCCTTAGAGTGGCTGGTGTAAACGCTGGTAAGCCAGGACGTATATCAGAAAGCAATAGGGTATAGGCGAAAACAGAGTCGAGTAACAAGCCGGGTCAAGGGGTATAGAGGTACACAAGTCGAGAGAGATAGCCAGGTCATACACAGTAAGTCAAATTGAGTGAAATAAACGAGCACTTAAGGGTCAGACAGGCAAAACCACGAAAGGGCACTGAGGAATGGGAAAAGCAAGTTTAAATTTGGTGCCTTGCCTGCTGATTGGTGACGTCGCGCCGCCGGGAGGGCTAAATCCGGAACTGCCGGCGGCGCGCGCGCCTACTGCGCGCACACAGGACTCGGAGAGGACGCCGACCCCGGAGCCGGGAAGAAGGATGCCGGGTCGGCGGCCCGGCGGGACGCCGAGCCGGCGGCGCCCGCCGAGCCCTGACACACATTTCCTTTCCAAAAAAATTGAAACACTTTTAGACACAAAATTTTGCAAAAATTAGACCGCCAGGGAGGTTAAACATTTAAATATAAACATACATATAATATAGGTATGCTTTTAAAAATATATATACACAGGGTCATTCACTGAGCGACTTGATATGGATACCTCCGACCCTGAGACCCAATATGAGAGAGATGCACGCTTCCACTGTTTTTCACTTAAGTGGCTGGGACCGACATATGTCACTATTCACAAACTACCACCCCCTCGCGATGGCCGCCCCACTGCAGGCCTTGAGGTATCTACTCCCGCATGTTGCTATAAGACCTTGGCTCAAATGTGGAGTAACGCACGTACACCATTTATTTGGACAGACAGCCATCCTGCCCTTCGGAGACTTACAAACACGATTTGGGGTGCCGAATAATATGTTTTTATCATACATGCAACTATATTCCTACCTAAAACGGAGCCCAATCTCCTCATCCCTATCCTCCCTTCTCCCTCCACTCTCCGAGACAGAACTGTTTTGCCTAGACCCGTTGTCCACGATTAAACCGATCTCAATGTTCTACCGTGTGCTTAACACCCCCCAAAGAGCGGAACGATGGCCCTATCAACGACAATGGGAACACGATCTCTCACTCACTTTAACCCCAACTCAATGGGCAACTGCACATATGTTTGCGGTGAGAGCATCGAGATGTGCGACGCTGGTGGAAACACAGAGGAAGATCCTGTACCGCTGGTACATGACACCGGACAAGATACACCGCTTCTCGCCGCTCACTTCAGATACATGCTGGAGGTGCGGACAGGCAACAGGAACAATGGGACACATCTGGTGGCTCTGCCCCATCCTATCCCCGCTGTGGAAAGATATAGCTAAACTGGCGACGGAAGTCTTGGGCACTCCGATTCCATGCACGCCAGAAGTTCTGCTGTTGGGCGTTATACATCTCCCTCGCACTCATACAAAAATGCTTTTTATAATCATTTCAACCACAGCTTTGCTAATCGCTCGACAATGGAAATCTGCAGTGATTCCTACGCAGAAACAGATCGTGGATACATTAGACCAATACCGTCAATTTGACTCCCGAGCCTCATTCCAGTGTGGCCTTTCCCCACCTGCCAAAGACCCCTGGTCGTTATGGGATATCCACAAGCTCTATAAAGCGTGCGGTCTATAACTATGCTATATTCCTGTCATGAACTTACAAAGTGATGTATATCGTGCTCTGAGATCCCCGTCCCCCTTTTTAGATAGTTGATATTATTTTTATTTTCCTTTCCTGCTTGTTCGTGTGTATATGTTTTGTATTTTTCTGAAAACACTAATAAAAATTTAAATTTAAAAAAATATATATATATATATACACACACAAGATATTATAGTAAAGGGTAAAAATCCAGGGTCTGCCTTCAGTTCACCATTTATAGTTAAGTGTGTTCTAATTTTTATTTTAAAGGTGTTTCGCTTCTGGGTGGTTTTCAACTTCCCTTTCAATATTAAAATTTTAATTAAGATTGTTAATGGTGTTCTAGGTGAAATGGTGTCCTACAGGGGTGCAGTACTGCTTTTCCTCATGTTAACTGATAGAGTAAACTGAAACTGCATTTTCAGATTGAATCATTAGAGTGTTTCAGGTCTTTAGATATAGATTGCTACAAAATTTTCCTTTTTAAATTTTCCAATTTCCATTTCATAGCCCTGAAAGGGTTAAGTGATGTTTCTCTAACGTAACAATCCACATGCTGTGCACTGGATCATGCTAACCAGATTAGCAGACATACATGAATATGATCCTGTGCCAGGCTCATCCAGCTCTCATCCCACCCCTTTGTCCCATTCTCTACACAGTCTCTGTATCCTTTAGAAAGCAATTCAGTGACATTTCGATGCTCTCTTAATAAACCTGATAGTCAGGTTTTGATCTCGTTTCCATTTTATGTATTTTCCCATGATACAGCATTAACCAAAACCTTTGTGTTGTAGCTGTTTAGAGGTAAAAGAGGGAATGTTTAGATAAGGCAGCAAAAGGGTATTCTCCAGACTGAGATAAAGCGATGGTAGCTCAATGAGATCTGACTGGGAGCTTAAACTACTTCTAATCTATCCCCTGACGATGTTCTTTGAATACATCCCACAAAATACAATGATTTGAGTCAGTGATCGACAATGCCACACAGTGAGGACCAAGTGGGGTAAAGATACCGTGCGGGGGGGGCGCATTTTACAAAACGAAAGATCTAAAATTGGATACACCCAGTGACACATAAAACGGGTTATTCACAGAGAACTGACATTTCCAGGCTTTTCACTTTGGCGATGTGGGAAAGAGGGGACATTCTTTCACTCCTCGTGAGCCTGTGGCATGGTCGGACCGATCTGGGATGACGTGTTTGCTGAACTGAGCAGATGCATGCGCACCCTCCTGCCTCTGACCTGTGGACTGCCTTGCTGAATAGGCCTCATTCTTCTGCTCAGTTCAACAGCTGTAAGCCAAAACGGTTTCTCACATATATGCGCCCATATGCCTGGCGCGTAAGTAGAAGGGTCCCCCTCCGCCACGATCAATGATAACCTCCAAGATTTGATACGTCTTGTCCACAGAACACTTGACTGCGGTGCTGCACGACTGTATGCCACACTTCCAAAGGGTGTGGTCTCAGTGACTTGATGCATTTGCACCCCGCCTCTCAGGGCTCCTGCCTTCTCTGGTTGAGGATTACTGTTTAACTTTCCAGCTTTCCTTTGACACGTGGTCTGGGCCCGCGACGGGGGTGTGTTTTTTTCTCGTTCCGCTGGTTGGTTGTTTTTTGTCCTTTTCTGCTCACTCCTTTGCCTGTGATCCCCCCCCGTTGGTCCATGATCCTTCCATTGCTACGAGTGGGGCAGCTTGTATCTTCCGGGTTCCCTCCCTTGCGGGTCTGACATTGGGTGTGGGGGGACGGGCTTGGAATTGTTGTAGGTAGAGTTGTGGTTTTTTACGCTATTCGTTGTTGTTTGCCTGCCTAACGCACCTGTGCACCTTGCCATTCCCCTATTTTTGCATCCCTCTCATATTCGATATGCAAATAAAAATATACATTGAAAAATATAAAAGGTCCGATACTCATCTGCAAAGCTCAGAGTTCACATATTAATGTTTAAATCATAGTTCAAGAGAGGAACCTCCACAAAGGTGCAGCCAGGAGCTGCACTATTGGCATGGCAAGTAGTCATTTGAGAAGCACTGCGAAGATTATGAAATGCATTATGTGAGATTATAGCTGTGACTTAAGGAGATAATCCTTTCCTTTTAAAGTGAAGCAACGAGTCAGATGTTGTTTCAAGCATGACAAGAACTCTGATCTTTGGAAGATCTCAGAAATTGAAATCTTCCTCAAATCATCTCATGTGTTCTTGTGTGCATACCACAGAAATCTGTTCTGCATCATGCAAGAAGGTGACAGCCAACAAAACGTGGATTTGCATACCTTTGCCTTTTTAGCTGTGCAAGATACAAAATAGGGCCTTGCCTGCTATGTAACACCAAAACCGCAGACTTGAATTATTATTATTATTCTTTATTTATAAAGCGCCAGCATATTCCGCAGTCTTTTAGCGGATACATCATTACATGGACGCATTTCTTTTTTCAGCCTATCGGGTTCAGCCTCTCACACATCACCTACTGCCGTTGATCCAAAAGGAAGGCAAAAAACCCAGTCTGAAGCATTCGCCAATATGCAACACACTGGGAAAAAAATCATTCTTGACCCCAGAATGGCTCAAAGGTTTATAAATATTTCCATCAAATCTGAGTCAAGGTCTGAAAGGTGAGCTGTGTGTATGGCGCCACCGAGTGTTTGATTTTCTCGTGTTCTATCACACTTATCTATTTCTTATACCTATAGGTAAAAAACACTCCCTGAAGGTATAGCATATATTTGGAATGTGGAAAATTAGTCTCTACAACACAAGTGATATTTCCAAAGTATAACATGTCACAACTGGTAGAAACACCAACTAGAGAGGATAACTGTCTGGACCTGGTTATAACAAATAATGTGGATCTTTTCTCAAATATTAATGTAAGGAACAGTTGGGAAACAGTGACCATAATATGGTGACTTTTGAAATAAACTCAAAAAAACACATTCATAAGGGGCATGCTAAAACATATAATTTTAAAAAGGCCAACTTTATTAAAATAAAGGAAGCTCTCAATGTCATTGACTGGCAGAAACTCTTTCACGGGAAAAACACTGAGGATAAGTGGAATATCTTTAAACTAACACTAGAAAAGTACACGTCACAATATATTCCACTGGTTAATAAATATAAAAGAAACAGACTGAAACCAATGTGGCTTAGTAGGAAGGTAACTAAGGAAATGAAAAATAAAAAGAAGGCATTTAAAGCTTTTAAATTTGATAAATCTGAGGCATCCTATAAAGCATCTAGGGCAGCCAATAAAGCATGTAAAAATGCGATTAGATGGGCTAAACTAGAAAATGAAAAAGAAATAGCCAAAGAGAGCAAGACCAACCCTAAAAGATTCTTTAGGTACATAAATTCTAAAAAACCCAAGAGTGAAAATGTAGGTTCACTAAAATCTGAGTCAGGGTTATTATTAACGGAAGATCAGGATAAGGCAGAAATTTTAAATGATTATTTTTCTTCAGTATTTATCAAAGAGAAACCTATAACAGGAGACATGAAATTCATTAAGAAAAACTTACTAATACAAAGTGACTGGTTGACTCAGGACAAGGTTTTGCAGAAATTAAACAATGTGAATGTGAATAAAGCCCCAGGGCCAGATGGAATTCACCCACAAGTACTGAGAGAGCTATGTGTTGAAATATGTAAACCTCTGTTCTTAATCTTTCAAGATTCTTTTCTTTCAGGAATAGTACCAGAGGATTGGAGAAAAGCTGACGTGGTCCCTATATTTAAGAAAGGTTTAAAATTTGTGCCTGGGAATTATAGACCTGTGAGCTTAACATCTGTGGCTGGGAAAGTATTTGAGGGGTTACTAAGGGATAATATTCAGGAATTTATTGGGAGGTATAATGTAATTGGCAAAAATCAGCATGGTTTCATGAAACACAGATCATGTCAGACTAACCTAATTACGTTCTATGAGGAAGTAAGTAGAAGTATAGATCAGGGGGTCGCAGTGGATGTGATTTACTTAGATTTTGCCAAAGCTGTCGACACAGTTCCACACAAAAGGTTACTATTTAAATTGAGAAAAAATGGTCTAGATGAAAATACTTGTTCTTGGATAGAAAACTGGATAAAAGATAGGGTACAGAGAGTGGTCATAAATGGTACATTTTCAAGATGGACACTAGTGGTAAGCGGTGTCCCTCAGGGGTCTGTTATAGGACCAATACTATTCAATTTATTTATAAATGACCTTGAGATAGGCATTGAAAGTCATGTATCAGTGTTTGCAGATGACACAAAACTAGGAAAAGTAATACAATGTGAGCAGGATGTTACTTCGCTGCAGAGGGATTTAGATAGATGAGATTTAATCTAGATAAATGCAAAGTTATGCAGTTTGGAGTGAAGAACACGCAAGTAATTTATACCCTAAATGGTACGGAGTTAGGGAAATCCAAGCAGGAGAAGGATTTGGGAATAATCATAGACTTCAAACTAAGTAACAATGTGCAATGTCAAACAGCAGCCGCCAAGGCCAGCAAATTATTGGCATGCATTAAAAGGGGAGTTCACTCACGGGATGAAAACATAATTTTGCCTCTGTATAAATCAATGGTCAGGCCGCACCTTGAATATGCCGTGCAATTTTGGGCACCTGTCTTAAAAAAAGATACTATAGCGTTAGAAAAAGTGCAGAGACGGGCAACTAAATTAATAAGGTGAATGGAAGGGTTAAGTTATGAGGAAAGACTAACAAGCTTAAACCGGTTTAGTTTAGAGAAACGGCGCCTTAGAGGGGATCTGATAACCTTATATAAATATATACGGGGCCATTATCAACCATTGTCTGATAACCTATTCATTAACAGGTCTATACATAGGACAAGGGGTCATCCATTTAGACTGGAAGAAAGAAAATTTAACTTAAAGCATAGGAAGGGTTATTTTACGGTGAGAACAATAAAGCTGTGGAATTCTCTGCCTGTTGAGGTGGTTGGGTCAGAGTCTGTACAGACTTTTAAAAAACGACTGGATGACTTCTTGCAGACACAGAATATTAAGGGTTATAATATTTAATATGTGGGTAAAAGCTTCTTGATCCAAGGAGAAATCTGACTGCCATTCAGGGGTCAAGAAGGAATTTTTTCCCGGTATGCTGCATATTTCAGACTGGGTTTTTTGCCTTCTTTTGGATCAACAGCAGTAGGTTATGTGGGAGAGGCTGAACCCGATGGACGCATGTCTTTTTTCAGCCTATATAACTATGTAACTATGTAACACTCAATACAGGGTGATATTCAATAAAGTCATACCTTTTAACCACTTGGTTGCTAAGGACACGCTCAGAGCGTCCTGCCAAGTGCTCCTCCTGTGCCATGGACGCGCTGAGCACGTCCTAGCACTTGAGGCAGCAATTGGCCAGGATTCCGGCCGATTGCGGTGCCCCCCATGCACTCTGGGACCCCGGCGGGGACGATAGAGGTCATCGCGAGGACATCTATTTCAGGCAACCGCACGCAAGTGCGGAGGAGGTGCCCGAAAGGGAGGGGGGAACCTCTCTCCCTCCCTCCCGATCACCACGGGCCAGCGATTAAAGGCAGGCACCGTTTGGAAGGGCACAGCCTGCCCTTCCAAACGGTGACTGGCTTTAACCCCTTGGGGGCCGGATTACGATTCGGCACCGAAAAGCGGCGGATCGTGATCCTCTCCCGGGGCTGGCCGACATCTTGGATGTCAGCCAAGCTTCCGGGAACTCCCCCTGACGACTGGAGTCATCGTGCATAGCGCGATGACGTCAGTTCTGGAGTTAACCCCTAGCTGCCACCAATGGTGGAGATGGAGATAGGGGGTTCATTGGAACAACCTATCTCCTGATCCGTGGCAGCTAGTTAATGTTAGGGTTAATGTTTGGTATCGTTGGATCGGCCAGGGCATGGCCTTTCCAACAATAGTAATAAACAAATATCAAAATAAAAAAATAAAAAAATAAAAAATTGTTTTTGTTTTGTTAAAGCAGCAATATTGTTCCCATATCAATTATAATGTGAACAATGATGCTGCACTAACTATTTTTGTATGGGGTGCGTTTGTTAAAAATCGCGTAATTTTCCCAACAAAAACGTAACGAGACCCAATTTAAAATTTTTTTAACAAGCGCAACCCATACAAAATATAACTGCAAATGCTTGCATGTTAAAAAAGTGAAAATTTTTTTTACACGTTGTAAATTATTGAAAATTCAAATTTTATTGCATTTTTTGTTAGAATATACAGACAGGACATGGCGTATAAATATAATAATGATATATTATGAATCTGGCCAGTCTGCCGGAAAGAACGATATATAATATGTCTGGGTCATATAATAAAATAAGGCTTCAAAACGCGTTTAAACATGATGAACGAAACCAGTAAAAATTAGCTCAGCACACAGGCGTGAAATGCCTCAGCTGCGAAAGGGTTAAATCTGGATAAAATGTTACCGGAATCCACCTGGCTCTTTCGGGAGAAGACCGGGCCGGCGCGGACAAAGACTGACTGGACAGGAGTCTCTTCAGGAAAGACGAACTTTATTGTGATGTCACCAATCAGCCAGGATTGAATCGCAAAGACAGTGTCTCTTACATTGAAACATAACATTTTATACCTTGAATAGATAATCATGTACATCCCAATTAGCCCACCCCACGGTGACACTATCCCACCCCACGTGGGTCTGTACCTTCCCCTTACTGAATACAAAGACATTCCACAATTAGGCAGTAAATTGGCAGCTTTCACAGTATTTTGACAATCGGATAGTTTACAACCCTCCTAGATCCTGCGTGTGTCTATTTTCCTAGAACGTGTTTATTGTATACTTTAGATAAGGCCCCATCTGGTCTCACATCACTCATTGTTCGGGCCTTTAACTCCCTGACCTTGTTGTAACTATTTTCCATCCTGTCACTTTGTGCCAGTGTCTGCCCGGATCTTGTTAATTTAATTGCTTGGCCTGTTAGTTTAAGGAATTCCGGAGAATCTATGCAAGCTAGTCCTAATTGAGCTAATATCTGCTATTTACATGCACGTGAACCAAAGTTCTGAACAAGATGGCCTCCTGGGACTAAGATGGCGGCCTGATCCTGGCCTGAGTCCCTTACATTCCCCCTTGGCTAGGGTTCCAGGTTCTCTTCCTGAAACCCTTAGCCACTACACTCCACTATCACTATTCGCGAACACTTTGTACTTAGGGGGAATTGCCTTTACTGGGAACATATCTTGCGGAAACATTCTGGGTATCTTTTGTGTCCGTGTGGGTGTCAGAGCCTTCTTACACAACGGCCATAGGCATAACCCTATGCGGTACAGCACTATCCCTATCACCAGGATCACTATCATCATCATTATCATGGATCCAATCCGTGAGATAAATCCCAGCATTGATCCAAACCAATCTCCAAATGACCCGAACCCTTAAAGGGTTCTAGCCTTCTGCTGCGATCTGCCTGGCTGTGTTCTGCAACTGGAAAACTTTCTCTTGGTGACCTTGGATTACCTGGTAATAGTCAGGAACCTCATGTGATGCGTTTCTGATGAAGGTGCAACTTTCACAATGCATTGTTATCTCACAGAGCCCATTCAATGCTGCACTTATTTGTTCCAATGTTGTGCACCATCTGCAACTTCCGGATCTCACGCAACTCAAGATTGAGCAGCTGAATATCCCTACTTGTTATATTCAAAATCTCATCCATCAGCAATGAGTAATTGTTCATTCTCTTCATCAATTCAATCCCCCATCCAGTCCATGCTGGGAACCATGCCCACGCCTGGTCTCCTTTTGAAAACAACTCTCTCTTCTGTTTCTCAAACACTAGTGGATACCTAGGGTGCAGTGCAGTGTCTGATGCTGTGTCATCGCCCTGTACTCTCTGTACTGGAATTAATTTAGCAATATAGCACATCCCTGTAGTTGTAGGTGGTACCCATGTGTAACACAGACTCCCACAACATACCTGGTATCCTTCTGTCAATATAAATGGGGACAAGTGAAGTGTTCCCTTACGAACCTCAATCATCATTCTCACCAAGCGTGACAAGATCTTTCGCATTCTGTTTTTCTGTGGTCACATTTTCTATAGGCCTAACTAGAACCATTCCCGCCCCACTGACAGAATTGTGCGTGCAGTAAAATTAAACTTGTTAGACTGGCAAGGGTTCTCGCTCATAGATTATTTGTGCCTATCTGGAAACACCAATCAGGTGGGTACACAGGGCCCGTTATCGGGTAGTTCGGCATTGTCTCATCTGGTTTTATCTGAGGTTCAGCAATAGGATGAATTGCAATATTTCCGTATTGCAAAATGTACTTAAGTTCATAGGAATTGCAGCAAACGGAATATAAATTGTCTCTGGGTGCAATCCCAGCACGCCCAACACGCTTTTTGTCCTGATTTCTTTGCATAAGCGTATTTGAATTTCACCAACAGGTGACCTCTTGGCGTGGTCATAGGACCCAGGTCACACTTCTGTCTCCACAGGCTGCGATTCTCCAAAACGGGGTGAGTGCCATTTCAGATGTGGGAGATGTCCACTCTCCCGGTCGTCTCTGGACAATTAGGGCAGGCCCTCCGTGACAGGCCATAGACGAGGTTGGCAAGGTACAATATCAGCACCAGGAACGCTCCTAGTGTCAAAACCCCTTTGACAATTCTCTTTATAAATACATTAAAAAAAAAAAATTAAATACACTGAGTCTGATAAAGTTTAACCCTTTCAATGCGGTGGACACGCTCAGCGCGTCCACCCGCATGTCTACTTGGCATGCGCGATGACGTCTATTTCAGGCACCCCCCCGCCATTGCAGGGAAGGTGCCTGAAGGGGAGGGGGGGGGGGAGGTCCTTCATGCGCCGTATCGCGGTCCCCTCCCGGAGCTGGCCGACATCTTGGATGTCGGCCAAGCTTCCGGGATATCCCCTAATGTCCCTCTAATGACTGGCGTCATTGTGCAGAGCGCGATGGCGCCAGTTTCAAAATTAACCCCTTGCTGCCACCTATGGTGGAGATAGGGGGTTCCAACGAACCCCCTATCTCCCGATCCGTGACAGCTAGGGGTTAATGTTTGCTATCATTGGAACGGCCAGAGCGTGGCCTTTCCAATGATACCAAACATGACCATGTAAAATGTAAACAAATTTTAAAAAATTTGTTTAAAAAAAAAAAAAAAACGTTTTATTAGTGCAACGATATTGTTCCCATTTCAATTATAATGTGAACAATGATGCTGCACTGACGATTTTTTCTATGGGGGGGCGTTTGCTAAAAAACACGTAATTTTCCCCAAAAAAGTAACGATTCCCCATTTCTAATTTTTTTAACAAGCGCACCCCATAGAAAATATAATCGCAAACGCTCGCATGTTAAAATGTGAAAAAAAACACTTTACACATTGTAAATTATTGAAAATTCTAATTTTATTGCATTTTTTGTTCTAATATACAGACAGGACATAACGTATACATATAATAATGACATATTATGAATCTGCCGAGTCTGCCGGAAAGAACGATATATAATATCTCTGGGTCATATATTCAAATAAGGCTTCAAAACGCGGTTAAACATGATGAGCGAAACCGGTAAAAATGAGCTCAGCACAGAGGTGTGAAAAGGCTCAGCAGCGAAAGGGTTAAGGCTGGGGTCAGACCAGCGCACTTTTAACGTGCGTTCTGGCGCACATAATTACGGCCGCACTAGCAGCAGATGACGGGCAATGACGGCCAATATACGATGTACGGCCGCACAAAAGTCCGGCCGTGCAACGCAAGTGGAATTTGAACGCATTGTTTTGAGAACGCTGAACCGCTAGTACTGACGTACAGAGTGCGCGGCTGCGGCATAGCGGCATGTTTGCGTGAGGAGATGTCAGACGCTGCTAATGTCCAGCCTACATAACGTCCAGACGCAAAAAGAGTTTTATTGACGATCCGTACAAAATCACGACCGACAATGCGCGTCGTCTGGCCGTTTTTGCGCATTCCGTGAAAAAATACGTCAATGGGTTCGGACGCACTTTTTCACGTTCGCGGGGAAAAATGCTTTCGTCTGACCCTAGCCTAAAACACGACATAATAATTTATTATCCCAAAAATAATTAGCCGAAATAATGCAAATAAATAATATTCAATAAAAAACAACAAAAAAACACTAAAATCTGTCTGAAAACAAGGGTGAGACAAAGTATGTTCTGTTTCTTATCTTGTAGTGCCACCTAGTGGCCGTTCATTAACATTGCACTTTGGATTACAGTGTTTTATGAATTTTTTCTAAGTTTGCTGCTTGTCCCGCCTCCCTGCATCGTGTGACTCGCAGGGAGCCTTACCAGGAAGTAAGTCCCCGCGATCACACTGAGGGGGACAGCGAGGGAGCCAGGAGGAGGGGAGTATGCATCCAGGCCACGTGTGGTTCGGGGTTACCGTTCGCGGTAGTGAAATTTAACCCCGAGTCACACTCGGGAATACCGCCAGGGAGGTTAACATCCAGCAGGGCTTTGACTGCAAGTAGCACCTTGACATGAAGAACTTGTCAGCTTCAGTGATCAGCATTGCAGTAGCTGCCACGGCTTTCAGGCAAGGGGGTAGGCCACAGGGTCAAGTTGTTTGGAGAGGTAGGCCACAGGCCTTGACCAGGAGCCAAAATTCTGGAGTAGCACTCCTGTCGCTGTCTGGTTGTGTTCATGCACATACAGCTGGAACGGTTTACTATGATCTGGCAGACCCAATGCTGGGGCTTCCATCAGGAGGGTCTTTAGTTTCAGAAAGGCAGCCACCTGTTCTTCTCCCCACACGAACGGATCATGCTCTTCCCCTTGGTCGCTTGATGGAGGGGTTTGGCAATCTCAGCAAAGTTTGGAATCCACAGACGACAGAAGCCTGCAGCTCCTAGGAATTCACAGATCTGCCTTCGTGTCGTTGGCTGGGGTATACGGCACACTGCCTCCTTACGTTCAGCTCCCAGAGCACGCTTTGTACCTGTTAATTGAAAACATAGATATTTTACACTCGGTTCACATATTTGTGCTTTCTTTCTGGAGACTTTGTATCCTGCTTGACATAGCAGATGTAACAGTGCTTTTGTGGCAGACAGTCTTTTTCTGTGGGGGAAGCAAGCAATAAATCATCCACATATTGTAATAAAACAACTTTGGCTGAGCGTTGAAGGACAGGAGGTCATAGTTACATAGTTACATAGGCTGAAAAAAGACATGAGTCCATCGGGTTCAGCCTCTCCCACATCACCTACTGCTGTTGATCCAAAAGAAGGCAAAAAACCCAGTCTGAAATGCTTGCAATATGCAACATACTGGGAAAAAATTCCTTCTTGACCCCTGAATGGCAGTCAGATTTCTCCTTGGATCAAGAAGCTTTTACTCACATATTAAATATTATAACCCTTAATATTCTGTAACAACAACAAGCAATTGGTGATATGGAGAAGAAACGTAACTTATCTTTTAAAATGAGGTGCTGAGGAAGTTCCTTGGAGATGGTCCAATACTCCACGCAAGGATAAGAAGAGAAAATTGGAAGACCTCAGCGTCTGGAATGGATCTCCATGGGTCTATTGCAACAAGCCACGGATACTGGAAACGCCAAAAATTTAGCAAGAAGATGGGTATAGGATAAAACTTTTTATTCTAAATAACTAAAATATAATTACATATACAGAGCCCAACGCGTTTCGTCTATGAAATAGACTTTTTCAAGGGCGATAAAAATACATGAATTGTAAAGCAAATAGTATAACATATAGAATACCCATCATTCCTTTTATTACCCTTATAGGGATGTCATTGGTCAGCCCATTAACTATGGCGTTTTCCTTATATGGTAGGGGAGTCACAGACTTCATTTCTTATTCCCATGAGTCTCTATTCCATGATCCAATCCCCTCCATTCAGTCCGATCTCATTTCGATATCTTTCGATCTTCATGTTAGTTTAGTTTCATTTTCGCCGTAACTCAGAGCGACTTCCGGTATCGTCCGTGATGTCATTTCCGGTTTCGATCTTACCGGAAGTCCTCATACAACCGCAGCATCATCCGCAACGTCCCCTCTGGTCTCTACCCTCACTCGTGCGTCCGACACTCCTCATGCCGTGACCTCCAGCTTCATTTCAAATCTGGAGTCTCGCATGGTCTCCTCCTCCACTTCCGTCCACGCTAGTGCCGCCGGGACGCCACCATATCATCTCTTCTATCGCTCGGACGCATCAGTAATACTTTCACTTTCCACTCCCATATATATATCCCGGAGTGTTCTAGATGCAAATTTTCTTGATCAGTGGGTCAGGAAATATAAATATGAGAAATATGTAGTATAATAAAACGATGATATATATATATATATATAAATATGTATAATAAAAATAAGTGGAGGAGATTAAAAGGAGAGAGTCGTTTTTTTACCACGAATTGGCCTAAAAGAAACGGGAATTTGCCTCCAACAGGGATACACTCCCGTATTCATATGCGACAGCTGTAAAAAGAACCCCTAAAGAAACAAGAGATCTATCTAAAATGCATTATGGGGAAAAAAATCCAAATAAAGGAAAGTTAAATGCTCAACGGGCATATCTTGGGGAAAAATCTAATCCCACTACTAAAAAAGCGAGAATAACGGTAGATGGGGAAATAAACCATTCTTCTCAACATCAAAATCAGGCTTTTTTAGACAAGGGGCTCGCCCAAGAGAGGGCCGTATCACCAATTACTTCCAGAGAAAGGGAAGAGATCGGGAGAATTTAAACAAATACAGCCCTTTGAGGGAAGAAACTC
Source organism: Leptobrachium leishanense (assembly GCA_009667805.1). NCBI lineage: Eukaryota > Metazoa > Chordata > Amphibia > Anura > Megophryidae > Leptobrachium > Leptobrachium leishanense. The sequence goes on from CM019064.1 coordinate 200,213,552, forward strand.
CACAAAAGAAAAGGAGGTACGAGGACAATTAGAGGGAAAGAGTGCCACTCCCTGTGAAACTAATTATGGAGAGAGAAAGAATGGTATTTTTAATCTCACAGGTGTTTCATTGAACAAAAAGGAAATCAGGATACTGAGTAAAGGTCTTAAGTTTTGTCCAAATGAATCGGCAAATAAATTTGAATTGTTTATAGATGCCAGAAAGTTTCTTCGTAAACTCACCCTAAAATGTTTTTTTAAAAAAAGAGAAACGGGTGCTGAAGGTCAAGAGAATCAAATGGAGAAAGGAATGAACACAAGATTTAACCACTTGGCTGCTATGGACGCGCTCAGCGCGTCCAGCCAAGTGGTTCTCCTGTGCTACGGACGCGCTCAGCGCGTCCGAGCACAGGACGCAGCAATCCACCGGATTCCGGCGGATTTCTGCGCCCCCCCGGTGCGGGCTGACATCTTGGATGTCAGCCCAGCACTCGAGAGCCCGGCGGGGACATTAGATGTCATTGCGGCTACGCGATGACATCTAATTCAGGCGCCCCCCCCGCATGTGCGGAGGAGGCGCCTGAAAGGGAGGGGGGGGGGGGGGAGGTCCTTCGGACCTCTCTCCCTCCCGATCGCCGGGGAGCAGGGGGTTAAGACAGGCACCGCTTGGAAGGGCACAGCCTTCCAAACGGTGGCTCTCATTAACCCCTGGGGAGCCGGATCACGAATCGGCGCTGAAAAGCGCCGGTTCGTGATCCTTTCCCGGAGCTGGCCGACATCTTAGATGTCGGCCAAGCCTCTGGGAACTCCCCCGAGGACTGGCGTCATCGTGCTATGCACGATGACGCCAGTCCTGGAGTTAACCCCTAGCTGCCACCAACGGTGGAGATAGGGGATTCATTGGAATCCCCCATCTCCCGATCCGTGGCAGCTAGGGGTTAATGTTTGGTACTGTTGGATCGGCCAGAGCATGGCCGTTCCAACGATACCAAACACCACTGTGAAAAAGTTTAAAAAAAAAAATTAAAAATAAAAATAAAAAAATATTTTAAAAAAAATTATAAAAAAAAAAACAAAAAACAAGTTTTTTTTTTTTTTGGTTTGTTAATGCAGCAATATTGTTCCCATTTCAATTATAATGTGAACAATGATGCTGCACTAACGATTTTTGTATGCGGTGCGTTTGTTAAAAATTGCGTAATTTCCCCCCAAAAAAAATGTAACGAGACCCCAACTCTAATTTTTTTAACAAGCGCACCCCATACAAAATATAACCGCAATTGCTCGCATGTTAAAATGTGAAAAAAATACACTTTACACGTTGTAAATTATTGAAAAATCATATTTTATTGCATTTTTTGTTATAATATACAGACAGGTCATGACGTATACATATAATAATGACATGTTATTAATCTGATGAGTCTGACGGAAAGAACGATATATAATATGTCTGGGTCATATACTAAAATAAGCCTTCAAAACGCATTTAAACAGGATGAGCAAAACCGGTAAATATGACCTCAGCACAGAGGCGTGAAACGCCTCAGCAGCGAAAGGGTTAAACCCAAATCAAATTTCTTTCCTCATCATGAGAAGGGACCATATTTGGAAACCTTTTATCAAAGCTATCTGTGATGATTTTGAAAAAATGAATACGGAAAATAAGAAACACAATTTGAGTAAGGAGGAGTACGATACTATACAATTTTTTAAAAAGAGGAAAGATATTGTGATAAAGGAAGCCAATAAGGGAGGAGTGGTTCTAATGTTACGAGCTTACTATGAGAAAGAAGCATTAAGAATATTATCGGATACAATGACGTATAAAAAAATTGAAATCAAACCCTACTGAGAGTTTTATAAAAGAATTGGAAAATATTTTGAAACAAGCTATAGAGGATGGAGTTATCGAAAATGAAAATAAATTATTTCTTATGGTGTACCATCCTCAAATTCCAATCTTTTATTTTCTGCCAAAAGTGCATAAAAATTTAAATGAACCACCAGGAAGACCGATTATCAGTGGAATCGACTCCCTTACTGCTAACCTATCTGAATTCATTGACTTTTTCCTTCAACCTATAGTTAGGAAGACGCCCTCCTATATTAAAGACTCAAGCCACATTCTGCAGGAGATGGAGAATATCGAATGGCGCCCTACCTACTGCTGGGCAACTTTAGGCTAGGGTCAGACGAACGCATTTTTCACGTTGTCCGTGAAAAAGTGCGTTCGAACGAACGTACGTATTTTTTCCCGGAATACGCGACAGCGGTCATACGATGCGCCTTTTCGTCTGTGATTTTGTACGGATCATCAATAAAACACTTTTTGTGTCTGGACGTTATGTTAGCCGGACATTAGCAGCATCTGACGTCTCCTAATCACACACACACGCCGCTATGCGGCCGCAGCGCACTCTGTACGTCAGTAGTAGCGGTTTGACGTTCTCGAAAAAATGCGTTCGTTGGCCACTTGCGTTGCACGGACGAACTTTCGTGCGGCCGTTCGTCGTATGTTCCCCGGCATTGGACGTCATTTGCTGCTAGCACATCCGTGATTTCGTGCGGCTAAACGCACGTGAAAAATGCGTTCGTCTGACCCTAGCCTTAGACGTAACAGTCTAAACAGTAATACACAGTGATTCAACATGATTTGGGTATTGAAGCTATTCATGCTTTTCTACAGAAGGAAGAAGAATTCGGGAGAGATTTGAAGGAATTTTTGAGGGTGGCCATTAGATTCATTTTGGAACACAATTATTTTTCGTATGATGCTTTTTTTCTACAGATCAATGGCACGGCCATGGGCACCAAGTTTGCCCCCAGTTACGCCAATCTCTATATGGCGTACTGGGAGGAATCCTTTATTTGGGGTTCCTCCCAGTGGGTGGAGGACTTGGTGCTCTGGCGACGGTACATTGATGATGTTATTATCTGGGATGGTGAAGAGGAATCCTTTAGTCGGTTTTTACAATATATCAACTCCAATAACTTTGGTTTGAAATTTACGGCGAATTTCCTCTGTGAATATATAAATTTTTTGGATATTCTATTTTCTAATCAGGAAGGGATGGTGAAAAGTAAATGTTATTTCAAATCCACGGATGGCAATGGCTATATCCATTATACTAGCAGTCATTACAAGCCATGGTTGGATGGAATTCCAAGAAGTCAAGCGTTACGAGTTAGAAGGAATTGCACGGAGCAAAAGGATTATTTGGATCAAGTTTCTGTGATACAGGAGAAATTGATTGCCAAAAAATAATAAAAATGAAGTTATAAGGATCTGCAACGAAGTGGGTATGGTGGAAAAGAAGGATCTGTTAAAACCAAAACCGAAGAAAGATATCTTCAACCAGAGTTATCAATTTGCCTTTTCCACCAAATTCAACGCACACCACTATAAGATCAGGAACATTTTGTCAAAAAACTGGTTTATCTTGAAAAAAGACCCAATCCTTCGGGAAATTATCCCGGAAAAACCAAATGTGGTGTTTAAAACAAGCCAGAAACCTAAAATCCATTATTGCACCTAGTGCTACTTTCCAACCAATTAAAAAGGAAATCAACAATGAATATAATGGCTTTCATAGATGTTTGAAATGTAAAGCTTGTAAATATCTGAAGAAGAACAAAACTACCCTTTTGTAAGTACGGTTACAAAAGAAAGCTTTAAAATCAAATCCAGAATTACATGCGATACCAAATTCATTATTTGTTGATATGTGGCTGTGGGAAACAGTACATGGGTAAAACGATACGCAAACTTAAGGAAAGAATATTGGAACATCAAAATAATCAGAAAAAATTTCCTTAAACATTCGGTTCCTGTACATTGTAATAATTGTTTCCTATTCAATTTTGGAACTTTTGACTTTGTGGACCTCGAACATGTGGAAGAAAATTGGAGAGGAGGAGATATATATGTAAAAGTTTTTATTGGAAAGGTTTTTTATTAGAAAAGTTTTTTTGAAGAGTTTTAAATATATATATATATAGAAACTTTTTTCTTTTTAATAATATAATGTATTTCTTTTTTAATGATTTTTTTATATATTTCAAAAGGAATTTCTTTTAGGCCAATTCGTGGTTAAAAAAGTGACTCTCTCCTTTTAATCTCCTCCACATATATATATAGAAATATGCATAATAAAAATATCTCATCGTTTTATTATACTACATATTTCTCATATTTCTATTTCATGACCCACTGAAGAAGAAAATTTGCATCTAGAACACTCCGGATATATATATATATGGGAGTGGAAAGTGAAAGTATTACTGATGCGTCCGAGCGATAGAAGAGATGATATGGTGGAGTCCCGGCGGCACTAGCGTGGACGGAAGTGGAGGAGGAGACCATGCGAGACTCCAGATTTGAAATGAAGCTGGAGGTCACGGCGTGAGGAGTGTCGGACGCACGAGTGAGAGTAGAGACCAGAGGGGACATTGCGGATGATGCTGCGGTTGTATGAGGACTTCCGGTAAGATCGAAACCGGAAAGGACATCACGGACGATACCGGAAGTCGCTCTGAGTTACGGCGAAAATGAAACTAAACTAACATGAAGATCGAAAGATATCGAAATGAGATCGGACTGAATGGAGGGGATTGGATCATGGAATAGAGACTCATGGGAATAAGAAATGAAGTCTGTGACTCCCCTACCATATAAGGAAAACGCCATAGTTAATGGGCTGACCAATGACATCCCTATAAGGGTAATAAAAGGAATGATGGGTATTCTATATGTTATACTATTTGCTTTACAATTCATGTATTTTTATCGCCCTAGAAAAAGTCTATTTCATAGACGAAACGCGTTGGGCTCTGTATATGTAATTATATTATATTTTATTTAGAATAAAAAAAGTTTTATCCTAAACCCATCTTCTTGCTAAATTTTTGGCGTTTCCAGTATCCGTGGCTTGTTGAAATAGACCAACGGAGATCCATTCCAGACGCTGAGGTCTTCCAATTTTCCCTTAATATTTTGTGTCTGCAGGAAGTCATCCAGTCGCTTTTTAAAAGTCTGTACGGTCTCTGATCCAACCACCTCAACAGGCAGAGAATTCCACAGCTTTATTGTTCTCACCGTAAAATAACCCTTCCTATGCTTTAGGCTGAATTTTCTTTCTTCCAGTCTAAATGGATGACCCCTTATCCTGTGTATAGTCCTGTTAATGAATAGGTTATCAGACAATGGTTGATAATGGCCCCGTATATATTTATAAGGTTATCAGATCCCCTCTAAGGCGCAGTTTCTCTAAACTAAACAGGGTTTTGTATTTAAGATTTTTATTTTGTAAAGAAGTCAGCATATAATCAAACGTATTAATGCAAGGGCCACGCAGGGCCAACCACAGCATAAGTACTACTTGTGAAAAATAACAAACATCCCCGAAAAGGGGGGGTCTCAGCTTAAAAGAATTAAGGGGGGAGAGGTCTCAGGGGAACACAGAGCAATACCAACTATCAAGGGATGGGGGAATCTCGGCTTCAAAGTAACAATATGTCGTAGCGGGGGGGGGGAAATAAAAATTAGGAGGGGGGGACAACACAACAAAAGTCTGCAGGTGCTTCCGAAAAAAAAAATATATATAAAAAAAAATATAAAACCCTCGTTTACTTCTAAAAATAACAAAGTCATCTTAGGTGTTTCAAGGTAAAAGTAAGTGGGAGAGAAAAGAAAAGCCAACTGTCGATTAAAACGTCCTCAATAAGGGTCTCAGTAATAGCAGAAAAACGTCCAGAATGAAAGCGAGGGGGTCATCAACCAGTGTAGATATCATACGGGGGTCCGCAGGTATACTCTCAGCCAGTGTTTCGAAAGGGTAACATTGGCAGCGCAGGCAGGGAGAAGAGGCGAAGCCCACCGGCTACAAAAAAGGCTGGTAAATCAAGTAGGCCCTCGCCTGCACCGCCACCAGTGTTTCTGGCCACGCCAGGCAGGGCCGCAGGTGGCTCCAAAGCAGGGGATCGCAGGGGGGAGACCAGGCAAAATCTCATCTTCAGAGGTAGGGGGATAATCGGTCTCCAGGCACCGGTCGGTGCCAGCGGGTGCCTCCAGCACACCCACCAGCTTCCTCCGGTCTGACGACCCTCTATATGCCTCCTCTGAAGCACGCCACGTGGTCAGATCTCCCGTTGGGGGAACATACTGTGGAATCAGGTGTTCGGGTGACCTCTCCTCTTCCCGCAGCTTCTCGGCCTCCTCCGTCTCAGATAGCACACCATCACGTGGTACTCCTGTGGGCTGCCTGCCGCCAGAAACTCTGCCCGGAGCGTAATACCTCCAGGATGCGGCGCATATCGCCCCGAGTCACAGGGCTTTCATCGTCCCCCAGCAGCTGCAGCACGGCGTCCAGCACAGCGGGGTAACGTGGGCCCTCCGTCACCCCGGCCGCCGACTTGGTCTCCAGCGCAGAACTGGAAGGGAGCGAAATCTTCAAAACAGGCCGCAAAATGGCCACCGACGGCATGCTCCAGCCGGAGATGGCGTCCAGCCAGCGAGTCTCTGGACCGGGGGGGGGCGAATACAGGCTCCGGTCGGGACAGTCCTGTTGGTCAGCCACCCAGGGTCCTCGGGTGAGGGTACACAGCAGGTTAAAAGTTCAAATATCGCCCAGGGAGAAGAGAACGCCGCAGAGCTCCCACAGCATGCGTCCTCTCTAAACAGGTTTAAGCTTGTTAGTCTTTCCTCATAACTTAACCCTTCCATTCCCCTTATTAATTTAGTTGCCCGTCTCTGCACTTTCTCTAGCGCTATAATATCTTTTTTTAAGACAAGTGCCCAAAATTGCACGGCATATTCAAGGTGCGGTCTGACCCTTGATTAATACAGAGGCAAAATTATGTATTCATTCACGAGAGTGAACTCCTCTTTTAATGCATGCCAATACTTTGCTGGCCTTGGCGGCTGCTGTTTGACATTGCAACTTAGTTTGAGGTCCTAGCTGAGTGCGCAACCAAAAATTATGGGTGAGTTCTTGAAACCTTGCGGTAGGCGTGTCCACGTCATCTGATGATGTGCTCCGGACTTAGAGTCTTCCCACTGGAATGCAAAAAGGGGCTGGCTCGCAGGAGCAAGGCAGATGCAAAAGAAAGCGTCTTTTAAATCAAGCACGGTGTAATATTTCATATCTCCAGGAATTAATGCCAATAAATTGTATGGATTGGGGACAACGGGGTGTAGGGTCACCGTAGCTTCATTAACTGCCCTTAAATCTTGGACTGGACAGTACTCCCAAGTCCCTTCTTTCTGTACTGGCAATAACGGTGTATTCCATGGTGACACACAAAATTTCAATATCCCGTGATCTTTAAGTCTCTGTAAATGTGTCTGGATGTTTTGTTTGGCTTTCTGTGGAATATGATACTGTTTCAGAGCCACAGGCGTTGCGCCAGGTTTCAGATCAACATATACTGGGGGAATATTCACGGCTAGGCCAGGCAGGTTGTCCTCCGCCCACACTCCAGGAATGCCCAGTAGTAGTGCATATGGGTCTGGTGCGACCGGCGCGGTTGGTGCCGTCCACCATTCTTCTTCTCTGTGCATGATTACTGCAATTTTTACAGGTTGGGTCTCCTGGCTGGCTGGGTTATGTTGCCGAACAGAGCCGCCACTCTCAGGCAGGTCTAATCTAGCGTGACCCCCGCGGAGAAACCTAATTTGGGCTTGCAATTTGCAGAGAATATCCCGCCCCAGAAGTTGGATGGGACATTTGGGTATATACAGAAATTGATGCTCTACATTGTGCCCCCCCCCAGGCTGCATTTACGTGATGCAAGAAAAGGATATTTAGCAGATACACCCATGGCTCCCATTATATCAGCCTCATTCCCCACTGGTGGTGCAATTGGCTGTGTTACAACAGAATATTCGGTGCCAGTGTCAACCATAAAAATATAATCTTTGTCTTTCACCCTTACTATAACCGTGGGCTCGTGGTTACCGAGTGGGATGGGCCCAGGTCTGCCCTTCAAATGACGTTCCCGCCAACCCAACAAACCCCGACCCAGCAGCATCATTTCTCTCATATCTGACATTTGTCACCTGGCCATTTGATGCATGACCGTTCAATGCCCCTGCATCTACCTGGCTATTTCGTCCCCCTTTTCTCTCCAAAAATACGGGGCAGTCCCTCTTCCAGTGACCTTCACCCCTACAAAATGAGCACTGATAGGGCACCCCTGGGGCACAAGGGGCACCCCTACCTCTTCCGCCCGACCTCTATCTCCATCATGGGCACCTCTCCCATTCCACATATAGGCAACAACTAAATCTCTGTTGTGATACACTTTATTAGCGATTTCCACCATTCACTAATCCCTTTGCCCAAAAATCCAGCCATCCTCTGTATCTTATTGCGTATGTCTCTCTGCGCTTGGCTCACAAAGGAGGAGTTAACTAGCCGCTGATTCTCCATTGCAACTGGATCTATCGGGCTATACATTCTAAATGCATCTAGCAATCTCTCTAAAAATGCACTTGGGGATTCTTTTGGGTCTTACATTACATCCGCTATTTTACCCATATTAGTAGGTTTCTTCCCGTCGGCCTTCACTCCCATTAGCACTGCCGCCCGGTAGGTTTGTAGATGTGCTGTGCCCAGTTCGGTATTATATGGCCATTTGGGATCAGTTTTGGGATAGTGCTCCTTTGCCCATGCTTCTGGATTGGGTTTACGGTCATCAACTGTCTGGGCTAGAAGGAGTTTGTGGGCATTGTTATTTATGTGGGCTCTCTCCTCTGTAGTAAACATGGTCAGCAGCAACTGCTGACAATCTGCCCAGGTGGGGTTGTGTGTGAGCATGACTGATTCTATCATACTGGCTACAGCTGCGGGATTCGCGGAGTAAAGTGGTGTATGTGTCTTCCAATTAAATAAATCTGTGGTCATGAACAGGACATACGGGAATTATGTTGGCCCAGGCTCTCCGTTATCCAAAGGGAGACCTGGCACTTCCTGTAAGGGGCGCTGCAGTTTACTGGGGTTCTGCTGATATATCTCCCGGGTTTATATATATTATTATCAGCACGGGTGGTCGCTCTGGGGTCTGCATTCCCCTCTCCACCCCTCCGGGGAGTTTCTACCAAGTACATTGCTCCATCGGCCATCTCAATTTTATCTGCCAGGCGCACATCATATTCTCCACTCTCCGCCCCCACCACCACCAGCCGGGGCCGAGGACGCAGGCGAAGAACTAGCAGCAGCCTGCCCCGCCTGCGCAACCGCGGCACCCAACGCTTGCCGGGCCGCTCCGTAGCAGGACGGCGGTAGAGAATCGGATTCCTCAGGGTGTCCTGTCAACACCGGTTTACATCCTTTCTCGTCATCCGGGGACCCCTGCTTCTTTTTTTGCCCTGCCAGCATAACAAAATGACTTTTATCTCGAACACAGTACCTCCAGATATCAATGTACGGGTACGGGTATGGATCTGGATGACCATATCTCCCGGTGATTTGGGAGTGCATTTTATGTATTAATACTGGATCCATGGACCCCTGTTCTGGCCATTCGGGGACCAACATTGTCCAAACTATAGTGCACAGAAGTTTCAATTTCTCTTTACTCAACACCATAGTGTGCGTCTCATACAGTGCTTTACAGTGGGTGTTTCACCATTCTTTGCTTTATTGGGTTTTGATGACCCATTACTCATATCTACTCTTTTCAACAGTAACTTCTTCACAATACAAATATTACTTTCAGCAAAACCAATTTATATTGACAGTCTGGTATTTCAAGCAACAGTTCAAACGTGACGTATTCGCTTCCTCCTTAGGTAGCCAACTGCAGTCGCCTGAGCTGGAAACGTATCGCCAGAGTCCACTCTCAGATTTGCTTCCTTGCTAAGCAAGTAGGCGCACACTCACTCACAGCACTCTCAGCAATCACAGCATGTACTATACCAGATGCATTCAGCACAAACAATACAAAACAGAACTTCTAGTCTTTCTATTGCCAAGGGCACACCGTCCCGGCAGGCACTTATTGCCAAGGGTACGCTGTCCCGACAGACACCTTATACCCATGCAGTCGCCTTTATGCTACTGATCTCTAGCTCTTCTCTGCTTTTAGCTATGTGTATCCCGTTTCTTATCAACATGTCTGCTATTCCAAATTACCAAGGGCACTTCGCCCGCCAGGCACCACTCCTCTGCAGCTATTTACTGGCCCCGAAGCTCAAAGCTTCTCTTACCGGCCCCTTATTCAACTAAGATACACAATAGCACTGACGAGGGGCTCTCAGCCCAGTCACAGAAATCCCTCCTTCCTTTTGCCCACGTGCAGCAGTTCACAACTCACAATATCAACACTGCGCCACCTGGCCACCCTCTTCAACCTAATACCTCAATTCAACTAAACCAATACCTAAATCAGTATCCGATCCCCCGGGTCCAGACATGCGCTAGCCAGGAGTCATTGTGGTGCAACTCCCTGGCTCCCGTGCTTTCAGCGGCAGGTTCTGTATACCGATGGGACCGTGTACGTGGTCCCCATACCTAACTATGGTCGAGCGTCTGACACGTTACCGGTTTCCTTAAACAAAAATGGTACCTTACCTATCGCCGCACTGGTCGCTGTTTCCTCAGACTCGGTGGCGTCTCAGCTTCCCAGGTCGGGGGTCTGTTTGGGACGAGTCCAGGTCCACTTAACAGGAAATCCTGCTTGGCGCCTGCAGATGTCAGCTCACCTTCAATGGACGCCCAACCGGCGGGATCACTCGCACCTGCAGTCAACCGCTATGGTGTCCAGCAGCCATTGCCCACCCGGGGGTGGTCGGATCCCGGACAAGCCCCCAAAAATGGTACCGGAATCCACCTAGAACATGTTTATTGTATACTTTGATAAGGCCCCATCTGGTCTCACATCACTCATTGTTCGGGCCTCTAACTCCCTGACCTTGTTGTAACTATTTTCCATTCTGTCACTTCGTGCCAGCGTCTGCCCGGATCTTGCTAATTTAATTGCTTGGCCTGTTAGTTTAAGGAATTCTGGAGAATCTATGCAAGCTAGTCCTAATTGAGCTAATATCTGCTATTTACATTCACGTGAACCAAAGTTCTGAACAAGATGGCTGCCTGGGACTAAGATGGCGGCCTGATCCTGGCCTGAGTCCCTTACAATACCATCTGCACTATATATATTTTCCATCGTTTGAGGTACACAAGGATTAGGTAGTAGCGCTGATCCACACCCCCATCCATTCCCATTAGCCCAACACCCCAAGCTTGCTGCCTTGGTGTCACTTTTGACTCTGTCCTAACATTCGCTCCCCACATCCAGACAGTGACCAAATCCTGTTACTTTCAACTCAAAAACATTGCCCGTGTCCGCCCCTTTCTGACACAAGATACCACAAAAGTGCTGGTTCATGCTCTTGTCATTTCACGACTTGACTACTGCAACTCGCTCCTTATTGGCCTCCCCAACTCCCTTATTGCCCCTTTACAATCTGTAATGAATGCAGGGGCCAGGCTTATTTTTCTCAAACGCACCTCACATACTTCCCCACTCTGCCAGTCCCTCCATTGGCTTCCTGTACGTTTCAGGATACAGTTTAAAATACTGATGCTCACGTTCAAATCACTCAATAACTCAACCCCTCCCTACAGGTCTTCGTTACTCCGCAAGCGCGTCCCATCTAGACAACTCCGTTCAGCAGGTGATCTCCACCTGTCATCGGTCTACACATGCACAGCCAACTCTCACCTCCAAGACTTCTCAAGGGCAGCACCAACCTTGTGGAAGGACTTGCCTCACCCTATCAAACTCTCCCCTGACCTTCAAGAAATCCCTCAAAACCCATCTCTTCAGATTAGCGTACCACATCACTGATGCAACTCATCCCTCTGCTCACCTACTCACACTTGATTGAATCCGCTTGTATGGCCCCACCATTCCCAAACCACTGGCAGTAATGATCCTGCTATCTAGTGCAATTCCTCTGGTCTTCCTCAACCCAAATCCCTCTAGACTGTAAGCTCTCATCCTATCTCCATCGCACATAAATCACCTCCCTGCAAGCCCAGCAACCTCATTCCCATAATCCCTCAGCGCCTGTCCTCTTTCTCCTGCGCCATCTGGAACGCTCTCTCTGTGTGCAACAAACTCACAGCAATCCATGACCTCTTCCTTTCAAACTCCTTCAACCTCCTAGCTTTAACTGAAACCTGGCTAACTCCCTCTGACACGGCCTCCGTTGCTGCTCTCTCACATGGTGGTCTACACTTGAGCCATACCCCCAGACCGGGTGAGAGAAATGGTGGCGGGGTCGGAATCCTGCTCTCTCCCACCTGCACCTACCAGCATCTCCCTCCACCCCCATCCCTCTCCTTCTCCTCCTCCTCCTTCGAGACACACTGCATCCGCCTGTTCTCTCCTCTGGCTCTCAGGGTGGCAGTCATCTACCGCCCACCGGGACCAACCTCCCAGTTCTTTGACCACTTTGCTACCTGGCTTTCTCACTTCCTGTCTTCTAATCTTCCATGCCTAATTCTCGGGGACTTCAACATTCCCATTGACTATCCTTCAGCCCCTGCTGCCTCCAAACTTCTTTCACTCACGTCCTCCCTTGGACTCACACAATCCTCCCTCCTCCCTACCCACCGCGATGGTCACGCTATTGACCTTGTCTTTTCCAACCTCTGCTCCATTTCTGAGTTCAAATGTCGCCCTTTCCCCATCTCTGACCACCACCTTCTCTCTTTCAACCTATCTGGACTTCCTAAATACCCTGCTCCCCCACCCCGCACACACACTCACAGAAATCTACATGCTGTGGCCCCCCATCAATTCTCCAACCTACTTCACCACCTCCTTCATCCTTCACCTGCCCTGATGCTGCCAGTAATCACTACAACACTACGCTTATCTCTGCTCTAGACACTCTTGCTCCTCTTCGACTCTGTAAGGCCCCACGCCGCCAGCTTCAGCCCTGGCACACCCTCCAGACTCGCTACCTGCAAAGATGCTCCCGCACTGCAGAGCGTGCCTGGAGGAAATCCCGCTCTGAAGCTGATTTTGTTCACTTCAAGTTTATTCTCCGGTCATACACCTCTGCCCTCCACTTGGCCAAACAATCTTCTTCTCATCTCTTATATCTACGCTGTCCTCCAAACCTAAAACGGCTCTGGTCCACCTTCAACACCCTCTACCCACCTGCACCTCCCCCCACAGCTGCCTTCAGCGCTCAAGACCTGGCAGACTACTTCCTCAGTAAAAATTTATCAGAAGCAACATCCCAACACAAGATATTTATCTGCCACCTCCACTCCCACAGGTCCCCTCTGCCGCTTCCTCCCAGCCACTGAGGAGGAAGTCAATTCCTTATTGTCCTCCTCACATCTCACCACCCCCGCTCGACCCCATTCCCTCACATCTAATTCCACCCTCCTCCCTCCTCACCCCTGCTCTCACACACATCTTCAACCTATCTCTCTCCACTGGCTTCTTTCCATCCGCCTTCAAACACGCGCTAGTTACCCCTTTTAAAGCAACCATCCCTAGATCCCAACTCTCCATCCAACTACCGCCCTGTATCCCTGCTTCCCTTCACATCAAAGCTCTTAGAAAAACTAGTCTTCAACCGCCTCTCCCTCTTCCTGTCCTCCAATTCCCTACTTGACCCCCTGCAATCTGGCTTCCGTCCCCTACACTCAACTGAAACTGCCCTCAAAGTCACCAACGACCTCCTAACTGCTAAAAAACACGGCCACTATTCTATTCTCATCCTGCTTGACCTCTCGGCTGCTTTTGACACTGTTGACCACCCCCTCCTTCTACAGACCCTCAACTCTCTGGGTCTCGGTGACACTGCACTTGCTTGGATTGACTCCTATTTATCCAACAGGTCCTTCTGTGTGTCCTTTGCTGGTAACTCCTCCTCCTCATTGCCTCTATCTGTTGGTGTACCTCAAGGCTCTGTCCTTGGTCCTCTGCTCTTTTCCATCTACACCGCCTCCCTGGGCAAAATCATCAACAGCTTTGGCTTTAATTACCACCTCTACGCTGATGACACTCAGATCTACCTCTCTACCCCTGATCTCTCTCCCCCTGTCCTTTCAAAAGTCAGTGACTGTTTATCTGGCATCTCCTCCTGGATGGCCTCCCACCACCTAAAGATCAACATGTCAAAGACTGAACTCCTACTTATTCCTCCCTCCAATGCCTCCCCACCTCCTGACTTCTCTATCACGGTGGAGGGTATCACCATCTCCCCAGCAAACCAAGTTCGCTGTCTTGGAGTTACACTTGACTCTGCTCTTTCCTTCATCCCCCGCATCAAGTCTCTTTCTCCTCCTGCCGATACCAACTGCGTAATATTTCCAGAATTCGGCCATTTCTTACCGCTGTCACCACAAAAACTCTCATACACGCCCTGGTAATCTCCCGACTCAACTATTGCAATAATGTCTTATCTGGCCTCCCTCTGTCCCGCCTCTCCCCCCTACAATCCATCCTGAACGCCTCAGGCAGGCTAATTCACCTCACCCGCCGCTCTGTCTCTGCCGCTCCCCTCTGCGAGTCCCTTCACTGGCTCCCCATCCACTGCAGAATTAAGTTCAAAATCCTTATCCTTACCTACAAAACCCTCACTAACTCAGCTCCCCACTACCTGTCCTCACTAATCACCAAATAGACTCCAGCCCGTTCCCTAAGGTCAGTGACCTGCGCCTAGCTTCTCCGAGCATCACCTCTTCCCATGATAGACTGCAGGATTTCTCACGCGCAGCCCCCACTCTGGAACGCTCTCCCTCGTACTGTCAGACTGTCCCCTAACTTCTCTTCCTTCAAACGCTCCCTTAAAACATTCCTATTTAGGGAAGCCTACCACCCAACTCACTGACGCAACCATCAATCTCTCACCTTAAAGTCCTCTCCTCCTGTTTCCAACCCCAACCCTCCCAGATTGTGAGTTCCTACGGGAATAGGGCCCTCATCTCCTCCTGTACTGTTTGTCAAATGTTGTTCAATGTATTGTAACCCTGTCTATACTGTGCTTATTGTACAGCGCTGCGGAATATGCTGGCGCTTTATAAATAAAGAATAAAAATAATAACAACAGGGCCCTCTACACCTCGTTTCCATCCTATGTCCATTTATATGTATTTCGTTCCCTTTGGTTATTGTAAAGCCCTGCGGAAACTGTTGGCGCTATATAAATGAAGACAATAATAATAATAATCTCTCCATTTCTGAGTCAAGCAAGGTCTGCCTGAGAACTGGAGAGCCAGGAGGCTATGGGTATATGTCTTTTGAGACTCAGCGAAGCTAACAAGTAACTTTGTATCATGGAAGATGCAATACCAAAACACGTGGAGGGCAAAAGGTTGCTGAACTCTTCAGTGGACCTTTGAATGCTGCAATGTGTGTGAGCTAGAGTGCAGATAAAGGAGTGTGTTTATATACTGGAGAGTTTGTGAGAGCTGTATGGAGGAATGGCGGGGAGCAGCTCATAGTGACAGACCTCTTCCTAATCCTTAAATAGTGTACCTCTTGCCACATTTGCTGTACTAGAACATGAATTTTCTGGGGAGAGGAGATGTGCATTTGCCAGCATCTGGGGCTCTGCTTATTCCAGCATAAAAAGTACAGGTTTATATTAGAACGTAAGTCAGGAAGCTGTGTGTCTCAGCACTGCTCCAATAATCTGCCAATAATCGCAACAGTGTGGAGACTAGCAGTACTTAAAATGCTGAAAAAGCTTTAGTGGTCAGCAGGAGTAGAGTTCCTCTCTCCGGTCCCAATATGCTGTTATTGCAAGGTGAAATGAAGGACATTCCTCTCATGCCAGTGTCATCAGCAGCTGGGATTTTGAATGCTGTGAAAGAAATATCAGCCAAGTTTGGTATAGCAATGATGAGAAAGGATTGTAGACGATTGATTAACCCCATGGACAGCAAGTGGTTTTCCATAAATCTGCCAGGAACCAGTGTATTTTTGGAAAATCAATGTTATTTATACAGTAAGAAATATTTGGGAATGTATGCCCAATGTATAGGTATGTAATAACCTATTTGCCAGACAGATTTCACCATCTACTGGCCAAACTGAGATCCTGCCGTGCAGTTCAAGTTTCCGTAACGGCTGGGTTATGACCGATCGGTCAGGACATTACGCAGTAGATTTTAGACAGTTTTGGCACTTTGTTTTTGGACTGCAGAAAGCGCCCCCAAACGGTTAGCAAAATAATATCTATCAGTTTGTGTCTTTGTCTGTACCAGTGTAGCATCTGACGTAGTTTGCAGCTGTTGAAACACAGAATACAGTATGCATACTACGTCACAAAAAAATCTGACTTCTTACTAGTTATAAAAACAAGGTATATATTTCTTGATACAAGGTAACTTACAAGCATATACATCTGTTCAACTTGATAATGATGGAATAAAGAGATTGAGAGGGGGGGGGGCTGTGTCCTTCTGGATCAAAGAATAGATTGGGACCACAAAGCTCCAGCCCATGGCTAATATGGATTGCATGACGAATCAGTATTCATTCAAAATCACCCAATAGTATTTGTACACAACTGTTCTAACTGAGCTTGTCTTTCCCAGTCATCACGTACACAGAGAGCGGTTTCTTAATCTAAACTCCATGCTCATACCAGATATGCATGTATAGCTAGGAATATTAAATATTCTTTACAAAATTAGTTTAACCCCTTCCCAGGCATACGTACATAGTACATCCTGTGGGGAAATCCCTTTAATGGCCACGGACGTACTATGTACGTTGCGGTCTCCTAACGTTCCTCCCTCCCTATACTTACCTCTCTGTCCAGGTTAGCTCGGCGGCCTGGCAGGCTGGAAGCCTGCCCAGTCTTTTCAGGGGGCCCAGCAGGCACGATGACATCATCAATGTACGTGATGACATCATCGCCAGGTGATCCCCGGTGCCTGGAGGGAAAAACAGGAAAGGGGCAGCTCCTTTGGAGAACGCTATCTCACAAACCACTCCACCTACAGAAAAAAGAAAAACACGGCTGGAAAGAGGAGAGTCTCTTCTTTTCAATGGAATCTGTCATTAAACCCTACATAGCCGGATCGCGATTCAAACCCGAAAGAGGCCAACATCTTGAATGTCAGCCAAGCCTCCGGGCCAACCCCCCACCCACTGACATCGTCACCTTATGTGTGACAACGTCAGTTGTCCAGTTAACACCCTAGCTGCCACGTGGAGATTGGGGGGATTTGGACCCCCCTATCTGTGGCAGATAGAGGCTCATGTATGATATATCTTTGGAAAGGCCTCATCATGGCCTTTCCAATGATGCCACACATGGCTAGGTTTGGTTTAAAACACAAAGAAAAAGAAAAAAAACAAACAAATTGGGTTTTAAAAAAAAAACAAAAACTTTGAGGGGTCTTAATAAAATGGGACTTAAGCTGGCATTTAAACATGAGCATAAAACGGTCAAAATGAGCTCAGCGCACAGAGGTGAAATGGCTCAGCAGTGAAGGGGTTAAAACCAAAACACGTAAAAATTTTGTATTTCTAATCTCAAACAAAATTTTTTAACTATTTAGCTGGGGTCTTTTTGGTGGTTGTAGATTTTGGGGATTCAATTTTGAAAAAGTGTGTTTTTTCCAATTTGTCTTCATATTTTTTACATTAAATTATACAATATGATGGAAATAATGATATCTTTAGAATGTCCATTTAATGGCGGAAAAAATGGTATAGAATATGTGTGGGTTGCAAAAACAAGTAAGAGGAAAAACGAGTAAGAAATGTAAAAACAGCAGTGGGCTTTCGTAAAACTGCCCGGTCACTATGGGGTTCATTTACAATCACACAGCACATCCCCACATCTTGTTAACATGATCTTGGGCTGCTGTGTCTGCTACTGCTGATCGTGTATACACGATCAGGATAGTGAAGGGGTTAAGTAACTACAAGCAAAGCCAGCATAGAACCACCAAACGTGAAATCAGTGTAATTCTGTTAAAGTATCTTTATATGTATACTAGCTTTTGCCCGCGGCTTCGCTCGCGTGGATTTTTGGGGTTTGTTAAAATGTTTTTTAAAAGAACCTGAGGGGTTTTTTGTTCAAACCCCCCCTTTTTTTTTTTCACCCCCCACTTGGGATTTTCGGAAAAATGGTAAAACACATTTGTTTTGTTTTTTTGCTCGAAGAATTTAAATACCAAATTTCACACCTGTAACATCATTGGTTTTTGAAATATAGGTATAGTGATAAAAGTATTCAACCCCCTTTTTGCCGCCCCCCCCCCACTGGATTTTTGGAAAATGGTAAAACACCTGTTTTTAATTTTTCAAGAAGATTATAAATGCCAAATTTCACACCTGTAACATCTTTAGTCTTTGAAATATAGGTATACTGATAAAAGGTATTCACACCCCTTTCCCCGACCCCCCTTAATTGGATTTTTGGAAAATGGTAAAAGACATGTTTTTTTTTTTTTCATGAAGATTGTAAATAACAAATTTTACACCTTGAACATCTTTGGTTTTTGAAATATATATATATATATATATATACACACACTGATAAAAGTATTCAACCACCCGTTTTGCCCCCCACCGGACTTTTGCAAAATGGTAAAATAAATGTTTTTTTATTTTTCAAGAGGAAACTAAATACCAGTTTTCAGGCCTGTAACATCATCTGTTTTTGATATATAGGTATCCCCCGTTTTAAACTATTCACCCCCCTTTTTCACCCCCTTAGGGGAGGAGTTTCCAAAAATCCTTCCTTAGTGGGTGCCAACATCATAAAAACAGTGTACCTTCAAAATTTCACATTCCTAGGTTAAATGGTTTCAGCTGGGCGTCTAGTCAGTCAGGACTTTCGCATTTATGAGAATAGTATTCAACTATCTTTTCGCGCCCCCCCCCAAGGAATTTTCAGAAAATGGTAAAATACGTTTTTTTATTTTTCAAGATGAATCTAATTACCAATTTTCAGGCCTGCAACATCGTTTTTTGAGATATAGGTATCGTGTTTAAAATGTTCAACCCCGTGGGGCGTGTCTGACCGCCATGAGGAGCAGTCACAAGTGAGAGGAGCTCCAGGGACGCGCTGGATTAATCCACTGAAAGCAGCAATTTAAAGCGGCGGATCCCCGTGATTTCGGGCAGGCAAGGCACCAGACGACTGGGGGATCATATCATGGCCCCACCGAAAGGGTCCAGAGGCCAGGACGGCCCGGGATCGATCCGGAAAAGTGAAGGCCCTAAACATCCCGAGATGTGCACTCACCTAGCTCCCTGGACGGCTCTGCCGAAGGTATGCCACTGGTTCCCTCGGGCTCCACACCAGCATCGGAAACCCAGATTAGAGCAATGTTGGGAGAATTGAGGGACACACTGCAAAATGACTTTAAAAACATAGTGGCGGATCTCCATAAAGATATAAGGGACCTGGGCGACCGTACAGATCAGCTAGAGACCAAAACCGATGATCTTTGTTTAGCACACAATTAAAGCATCCCACGAGAGGCAGGGGGCTGAACTGGCAGACCGAGAGGACCGCTCTCGCCGAAATAATATAAGGATAAGAGGGGTCCCTGAAACGGTGAAAACAGACGGCATACGAGACTAGGTCCACCGGCTCTTCCAAACACTGCTCCAAGGCCTCGGAGACAGACATACAGCTGGATAGAGCACACAGGGTTCCCAAGCCTAAACACCTCGCTCCTTCAGTGGCCCGAGACATCCTAGTGAGAGTGCACTTCTTTCGGGTGAAGGAAAATCTGTTATCAGAAGCTCGAAAACAAGGGTCCCTTCCTGCACCGTTTTCAGACATTCTTTTTTTCCCAGACCTGTCCGCAGCCACAATGGCTAAGCGGCGTGAATTTAACCCGATCACTAAGATTCTCAGGAATCATGAGATTCAATACCGGTGGGGATACCCAACCAAAATTCTGGTGTGGAGACAGGGGAAAATACATGTTATCATGGATCCCTTGACAAGCCTTCAAACCCTGAAGGAGTGGGCTCTATTGGATGAATTCACACCACCGGGACAGGCCCCACCGTAGCCATCGAAAGTCTCCCCTGAGTGGCACAGAGTCAACACCATGAAATGATAAGCGGTAGAGGGATTTGGGGACCATGCTAGACAAAGCCGCTCCCTAAAACGGGGCTATAGCCTTGGGCCCGAGGTCGTGACGGATGCACAAATCGAGGTGGAGATGGCGTCTCCCTGAAGGCTCTGGTAACTGCCCTAGGTCATGACTCGACCCCCCAAAGTTTTGGGGCGAGCTGTTAGAACTCCGCTCAAGGAGGCAGACCACGCTGTATATGGAGGGAGTGACGATCGCTCCCCTTCTTCCTTATTTTCCATCTCTTTCTTCGGTTTTTCCTTTTTTTCTGGAAAAAAAGTTCCTTTTTTTACTGTTTTTCTGACATCGCCCGGTTGGCGAGAATCGAGACATTGCAGCTTAAAGATCGAAAGGCAAACACTCCAATCTGAAAGTGTTCTCAATGAACGCTAAGGGATTAAACATCCCACATAAGAGACATTCGCTATACGCAGATCTCAAATCGGCCTTCCCTGACGTTGTCTGCTTGCAGGAGATACACTTCAAGAGCCAAGCACACCCTCGTCTGTACTTGCCACAATATACCACCCAACTACATGCGCGGTCGCCAACAAAATCCAGAGGGGTGTCGATCCTGATCCACAAGAGTGGCGTTTCAATTCCTTCACAAGGTGGTGGATCCGAATGGCAGATTCCTCTTACTGGTCTGTTCTTTAAATCACAATGTATACACTATCGCAAACATTTATTGCCCTAATGACTCACAGCGACCGTTCCTGGGGAAGGTATTGACCTGGCTGGCAGGTATCTCCTCGGGCACACAAATTGTTTGCGGAGACCTTAACTTATACATGGACATACCTACACAAGCATCTAAGAGACAGAACGGAAGGATTGCAGAATGCAGCGGTACTAGCTGGACACCATCTTTTTGACGTTTGGAGACTGCTTTATCCAGGAGAGGTGGACCACACCTTTTTTTCCATGGCGCAGAGTTTATTCCAGGATCGACTACATATTGGTGAAAGGTGAAACATTAAGCCGAATCCGGGACTGTACGATAGGGGCGTGGTCCGACCACGATATGGTACCTATCACTGTTGAAATATCTGATCGTTATGATGCTCGCGGGAAGGCACTATGGAGGCTAAACGAGTCCCTTCTGGCACGGGTGGAGGTGCGGGATGAAAAGTCAGGCCTTAGCCAATTATTTTAAAGAAAACGGGTCCCCAGAGGTGCCAGTGGGAACGGTGTGACAAGCACATAAGGCTGTGATACGGGGAATTTTGATTAAATGGGGGTCTAGATTGAAGAGGCAATACACTGTACAGAAACTGACATTACTGAAGGACATCGATAAGGCAGACGTTTCCCACAAGCGACTGCAGACCGGAGACTCATTGACCAAGGTGACGGATTTGTGCAAACAGCTAATTGACATGGACAAAAGGGATTACTCCTGGGCCCTTAGGCGACTAAATGCTATGTATACAGTAATAAAGCAAGCAAAATGTTGGCTAATAAACTAAGAGCAAGGGCCAGTCACTCCAGAATCCCACAGATAATAGATGCGCAGGGTAACCCACACTATCAGCCATGACATATAGCAGGATGTTTTGCTGACTACTATGAGGCGCTATATAATCTAGGGGGGGACGGGGACGGGACGTGGGAACACATTCCCCAAAAAAATGGGTCGCTCTCAGGAGCTCAGCGAATTCCAGCGTGGAACCGTGATTGGATTTGTTGCACAGGTGGCATCCTATCGTGAAATTTCCTCGCTCCTAAATATTCCAGTCAACTATCAGCTGTATTATAATAACGTGGAAATGTTTGGGAACAACAGCGACTCAGCCACGAAGTGGTAGGCCACGTAAATTGACGGAGCGGGGTCAGCGGATGCTGAGGCGCATAGTGCGAAGAGGTCACCAACGTTCTGCAGAGTCAATCGCTACAGACCTCCAAACTTCATGTGGCCTTCAGATTAGCTCAAGAACAGTGCGCAGAGAGCTTCATCCAAGCCATACATCACCAAGTGCAATGCAAAGCGTCGGATGCAGTGGTGTAAAGCACGCCGCCACTGGACTCTAGAGCAGTGGAGACGCGTTCTCTGGAGTGACGAATCGCGCTTCTCCGTCTGGCAATCTGATGGACGAGTCTGGGTTTGGCGGTTGCCAGGAGAACGGTACTTGTCTGACTGCATTGTGCCAAGTGTAAAGTTTGGTGGAGGGGGGAACTGAATGCTTCAGCATACCAAGACATTTTGGACAATTCCATGCTCCCAACTTTGTGGGAACAGTTTGGACCTGGCCCCTTCCTCTTCCAACATGACTGTGCACCAGTGCACAAAGCAAGGTCCATAAAAACATGGACGACAGAGTCTGGTGTGGATGACCTTGACTGGCCTGCACAGAGTCCTGACCTCAACCTGATAGAACACCTTTGGGATGAATTAGAGTGGAGACTGAGAGCCAGGCCTTCTCGTCCAACATCAGTGTGTGACCTCACAAATGCGCTTCTGTAAGAATGGTCAAAAATTCCCATAAACACACTCCTAAACCTTATGGACAGCCTTCCCAGAAGAGTTGAAGCGGTTATAGCTGCAAAGGGTGGACCAACGTCATATTGAACCCTATGGATTAGGAATGGGATGTCACTTAAATTCATATACGATTCAAAGCAGGTGAGCGAATACTTTTGGCAATATAGTGTATATTTAAGCTAGTAGCACAATGTTAACTCCATCTTAAATATTCAGAGCACTATAAAGAAGTAGGGCGTGTAGGAAAATATAAAGCTGGAAAGAATCCTGAGCCAGGCTACAAAAAGGAACATTTTTTTTTTTTAAATTCACAAAGTAGTATATGAATGCATTATACAAATACATGCAAAGTCAATACAAACAAATCTCTGGTAACCTGTTCCTTTACAGTATTGTGCAAATAACAACAATCATGAAGAGGTCAGAACAACAATGTTCTGATCCAATAGGAAATGAAGACTGTGGTTTAGAGATTAACCCCACCCCCCTCCGAATTATAAATTGTGCTGTAATTATGGATTTCTTTGGGATCTACAGCAGAAATGCATATGTGAACTTTATACATGCCAGAGTTCGGTCTTTTTTCTTTTGCCAAAATCTCTAAATATTTTTCACTACCTAAATGTTTATGGTAATATATTTCCAAGCAAAAAGGAGGGGTGGGCAGGTGGAAGCCTTATAGTTATACCTGTACTTTGCAGGTGAGAAAAGTAACAAAAAAGTAATGGTCTTTAGGTTACATAAATAAAACCCCTTTTTTTTTTCATTATGTACAATACAAATGTTATAGAGGGATGTCCTGGTCCGATCCCCAAGATCAGGGACCCCACTGTGGCTTTTTTTTTTCCAAAGATCAGATTTTCAAGCCAATCCGATCCCGGGTCCAGGACTTGCCAGGCAGCGAGAATCCCAGCCCAAGTCCCACAGTTCCAGCAGTGACTGTGTCTGCTCAGACTGCCTGTGTGTCATGAAGGTGGGGAAGACAATACAGGTCTTGGAGGACAAAGCTGATGATCCGGTCATGCAGTATCGGATTTGGACTCTGTCAGCAGGTAGTGAATAACGCATGGCTTGGATCAGCATGTCAAAAATATGGCTTGGAACATACATAGTTCAATAGTCATATTAGCAGGGTTATAAACCCAAGGAATACAAGCAGTAAGGCACCGCCTTGCAGGCATCTGTTACTAATCACATGAAGACCCTTCTATGTACTATGTGTACCCAAGTACCTATCTATAAATCCTCTCGGGATCTGTTTCTACAGCCTATTGCAATAGTTTTTGCTTGCAGAATTAGTCTTCAGCTTAAGAAGAGGTTAAATATCAACTGAAGAGCAAAAGTTCTCTTTTCTCTCTCCAAAGAGCCAAGATCAGTCCTGTGCCAAACTGTGAAACATAAGAATCGCATTGTAGATTTTCACAGCAGGTCCTAGTTTTAGGCCCAGAATCTTCACAAGGTCATTCTGTGTCAGTAGCAAGAAGGCTTCCCCATCTATCTGCTGAAAATACACAGATCATAAAAGGTTACAGGGCAATATAAACAGAAACACAGAGCACAGCAAGAGTAGAAGACACTAAATATAGACGTTTAGATGATGGAAAATGCCGAGAGTCTTACCTCCTCTTTGAAAACAGAAACTTGTTCACTGCAACCGGGAAGTTGCTGCACAAACTGAGAGACCTAAAAAAAAAAAAAGAGACAGGATGACAACGGTAAGCAATGAGATCTTAGTCACCTCTCTGACCTAAAAGCAAATCCAAGCCTCGTATCATTACTTCGGGGGACAAACAATTAAATGGTCTTAATTCTGTTGCTGATATCTTACATGAGAAAAACAAAGCACATGTATGTTAAGAAAATATTTTACTCTATGGGTCACTGTGTGCAAAAGTTTTATGACATTTTCTTGTAAACCTCCCCCACCCACAGTATCTTTACACCACTGGCACGGAGAACAGAATGGACTGAGTCAGAAGTGCAGAAAACTGAACTATTGACTTGCATTGTGTGGAATGTATGGAAATGACATCAGAAGGGGTGCGATTAGAAGTCTTTTAAGCTCTCTATCAGATCTCATACAGTGAGAGAAAAAATTATATGATCCCCTGCTGATTTTGTACGTTTGCCCACTGACAAAAGAAATGAACAGTCTATAATCTTAATGGTAGGTTTATTTTAACAGTGAAAGACCGAAGACCAACATGAAAATCCCGAAAAACACATTTCAAAAAAGTTAAATTGATTTGCATTTTAATGTGTGAAAGAAGTATTTGACCCCTTCGCAAAACATGACTTAGTACTTGGTGGCAAAACGCTTGTTGGCAATTACAGAAGTCAGACGTTTCTGGTACTTAGCCACTAGGTTTGCACTCCTCTCAGGAGGGAATATGTCCAACTCCTCTTTGCAGATTCTCTTCAAGTCATTAATAATCGAGGCTAACGTTTGGCAACGCGAACCTTTAGCTACCTTCACATATTTTCTATGGGATTAAGGCCTAGAGACTGGCTAGGCCATTCAGGACCTTAATGTGCTTCTTCAGCCACTCCTTTGTTGCCTTCACCATGTGTATGGGGTCATTGTCATGCTGGTACACCTATCCACAACCCATTTTTAATGCCCTGGCTGAGGGAACAAGGTTCTTACCCATGATTTGACGGTACATGGCCCAGTCTATCATCTCTTTGATGCGGAGAAGTTGTCCTGTCCCTTTAGCAGTAAAATACCCCCAAAGCATAAGGTTTCCACCTCTATGTTTGGTCGTTGGTGTTCTTGGGATCATAGACAGCATTCCTCCTACTCCAAAACAGCTGATGCCAAATGGATTTTGGATTCTTGACCACAACACTGTCACCCAGTTCTTCTCTGAATCATTCAGATGTTCAGTGGAAAACTTCAGACGGGCCTGTACATGTGCTTTGAGTAGGGGGACCTTGCGGGCGCTGCAGGATTTCAGTCCTTCACAGCGTAGTGTGTTACCAATTGTTTTCTTGGTGATTATGGCCCCCGCTGCCATGAGATCATTGACAAAATACTCCTGTGTAGTTCTGGGCTGATTCCTCACCGCTCTCATGATCATGGAAACTCCACAAGGTGAGATCTTGCATGAAGCCTCAGACCGAGCGAGATTGACCGTAAATTTGTGTTTCTTCCATTTGCGAATAATCGCACCAACTGTTGTCACTTTCTCACCAAGCTGCTTGGTGAGGGTCTTGAAACCCATTCCAGCCTTGTGGAACTCTACAATCTTGTCCCTGACTTCCATGGATGGCTCTTTGGTCTTGGCCATGGTGGAGAGTCTGGAATCTGATTGCTTCTGTGCACAGGTGTCTTTTCTACAGGGAACAAGCCGAGATTAGGAGCACTCTCTTTAAGGGAGTGCTCCTAGTCTCCGCTCGTTACCTGTATAAAAGACACCTGGGAGCCAGAAATCTTGCTGATTGATAAGGGATCAAATACTTATTTCACTCATTAAAATGCAAATCTATTTATAAATTTTTGGAAATGCATTTTTCTGGATGTTTTTGTTATTCTGTCTCTGTTAAAATAAACCTACCATTAAAATTATAGACTGATCATTTTATCAGTGGGCAAATGACAAAATCAGCAGGGAATCGAATACTCACTGTATAGCTGCCATCCCTTATCTCAGGTAGCTGTAGGGAAAGCCTTGTTTTATTGACTAATCCAGCATCAGTGAGACATTTGTGCTGTACAATTGTGCTGTCCTGTTTTCTGATTTTGTTTATGTACGCTGAGAGAGTGTTGGTGATCTCTTCGGACTAGCGGCAGGGAAGAGGGGACCTTACTATATATTTTTTTGATCACTCAATGAGACATTTGTTTAAAGAACCCAGTATTAGTGTTTTCTTTTCAAAATACTCCACAGGCTTGCTTTGACATACAATCCCCAAAAGACCAGGGCTGATAAGTGGCCCTTGGTCCATTACATACGTTATTAGAGAACTTATAGGAGTTCCCTGACAACAGAGCAAGCAAGTGCATAGATGAACCAGATGAGATTAGACCCTCTATGCACCTTATGCCCTCCTTGTCAGGGAGTGTCTGATCATCATTTCCTGGTAGGACAACACAGATGACCTAGCGGAACGGTGATCACCTCAGCTGTAAGTGGAGATACTCGGGTTGCATAAAAAAAGTTCCTGATAGTAGAGACTCCTATGCCGGACTGACGAACTCGAGGGTTCCCAACTCCTTTGAACTGCATGGCAGGGGAAGAAGCCTCAGTGATTTATAATAATTGTGAGAATTATGCTTGAATTTTAAGGCAGGACGTCAGAGGCTCCTATTTGCAATCCCTTTCTTTATTGCACCCACAGCAGTAAAGAACAGTGACAATAAAGAACAAGAAAAAACAAGAAAACAAGCCCCCAATCTGTAAGCCCCGCCCCCAAGTCTATAAATGGTCTGGGCTGGAGCAGTCGCACCCTCTTTCTTTACTGCTCCTGCTACAGACCAGATAAGTATCTCTCCTTTTACTTTCTGGTAGTTATTTATTGATTTATCTCTGTGTATTTTACCATTTTACATACTTGTTTTTATAATTTAGTTGCTTCAGGGTACTGACTTTCCCCGGCTCTAACCGCGGGGGTCAGCTAACCCGATGGGTGGGAAAATCCAGTCGGTCTAATGATCACCGGGATTTTACCACCATCTCCTTGTCATTTTGTTCTCTCCTGGTTGCTATCATCCAGCTTCGGCCGCGATTGTGTGTGTTTTTTCAGCTGGGAGCTTTGGCTGCTTGGTGGCATTTACTGCTCCACTTTGACCCTGGAGGATTCCCCGCTGTCTGAACCTGCGCTCCCGCTTTGTTGATGCTCACATGCATTTGGCCGTCTGTGTGTGGTTTTTCCTTCCTCTGGGAGGACAAAGTTTGTCCCGGGCTTCATCAAGCTCCCGGCAGGGGGAGGGGGGCGCACGGCTCCCGGGCTGATTTTCGCGCCATTTGCCGCATGTCATTTTCCTTCCCTGCACGAAGGCTGTGCTCACTTTGAAGTTCCCTCTGTTCAGCCTCCCCCTGAGAGCTCAGATTGCAGAGAGACAGCTCCTGCACCTCCCAGTGATTGATGAGCAGACTGGTGTTTACTTCCCTGGCTCTTGTGCTGGACATATTAACCCTTTAAATGCCTGGTTTGCAGGCTTCTAGCATTTTACCTATTTTATACCGGTTTCTGCCCTATCCACTGATTTTAATAAAAGGATCTCTTTAAGAGGCAATGCCTGAGTCTCAAACTGATGCTATATAAAAGCTGTCCCTGACTGTATAACATACTGATACTATAAAAAGATGTCCCTATATAACATACCAATATAATATAAAGGTCTCCCTGTATAACATGCCGATAATATATAAAGATGTCCCCGTATAATGTACCGATAATATATAACGATGTCTCTGTATAACATGCTGATATAATATGAAGATGACCCTGTATAGCATACCGATAATATATAAAGCTGTCCCTGTATAACTTGCTGATATAATATATAGTTGTCCCTGTATAACATACTGATAATATATAAAGATGTCCCTGTATAACATACCGATATAATATGTAGATGTCCCTGTATAGCATACTGATATAATATAAAGATGTCCCTGTATAACATACTGATAATAAAGATGTCCCTGTATAACATACTGATAATATATAAAGATGTCCCTGTACCTCGTACTGATAATATATAAAGATGTCCCTGTACCTCGTACTGATGGAATATAAAGTTATACCCGTATCTCATACTGATAAAATATAAAAGGTCACATACAGATTAAAAAATATAAGATGCCCCTGTATCTCATACGGATTATAAATTATTTGATGTCCCGGTGTTTAATACTGATTTTGAGATCTAAGGTGTCACTGTGCTCCTTTCTATAGAATTACGTGTAAAACAAACCACTCTGAGGTTTTGGATACCTTGCATGGGCATTGAAGTGTAAGCTCATCTGCCACGGTAACCTCTCGATAAGAGGAGTCCTATCTAATGGGACCAGAAGACGCTCCCTGAGCGACTGCGCTCTCACACGCTGCTTTTCCGCCGTGAAGTTAAATGCTGGATTTTATGTTATTTATACCCGCACCATATTATTCCACTTTGGGTATTAAAACACGAAACTTCAGATTTTACATCCTTATGGCTGATGCCAACACAGAATTGCCGCTACGAGCGGATGACTTCCCGGGCACGTTACTCACCTAGGTGAGGCCCCCAGATACACCCCTGCCATGTGCCGGGGGTATAAAGACGGACGGCGAGGCCCAACACCTTCCCAGAGGGGCTGGCAACGACTGCCTGCGGCCTTACGCACCCTCATATGGGAGCCCTCGAAACCCTCTGAAATAAGCCAACGGGCTCTAAGACAGGTGCTAAAACGAAGCACATGGATAATCCTCCTGGAGGGGCTGGCATCCCCGATACTCTGCCCTCTGAGATTAGCGAGGTGACCTCGCGTAAATGAGCCCCTGACCGCGGGGCCTCGGTAGCGGTCTCTAAGATCAGGCCTAACCTTTTGGGTTCTGGCTGACTCCCAACGACCACTGACTCGGCGAGTGAGGAACCCGAGCACGGGGAGGATGACGGAGCACTAGAGATCTAGGCTCCACAAGATCATGGCCTGTTGGCCGAGGAGGAAAGCCCCCCACTACTTTTCATTTCCAATAAAGGGGCGTCTCTGTGTCACGGAGGTGGAAATGGTGTTGGTGACAACGCTCTGGCGGTCCCAACAGTGGTTCCCTCTATTTTTGGGAACATGTGGTGGCGCCTCCCAGGTGGATGCCGGAGTCAGACTCGCTGTTGACAAGACCGGATGGCCTTCTACATCCGCTTTACTCAGCGATATGCCTGTCTCGTGGAGGGCTTCCGACATTTCGGCAGGAACTGAAGTGTTGTCATTTCATGCATGGGCCACTGCACACGAGGTGCCTACGGATCGGCTTGGACTGCTTGGCAGGGTGGTGCCTTCGACGGGGGAGGATTCCGCTTCTCCTTTTAAGTTAAGCGTTGGATTTCTTGTCCTCACTGAGTCAGGTTTGGTTTTTCACGCTATTAACGTCTATAGGTCTGCCTTGTCGGCCTGGTCATTTGGGGTTTTGGGATTGTATTCCTCTGCGGTGTCATCTCTTCTTGTCCCAATTGCTCTAAGGTGCTGGTCTTTCTCGGCCCGGCTCCGAGAGCTTAGTCTATTTGGGATGTGTCCCGTGTTGAATTTTTTCTTAGATCATGGCAGGATAATCCATCCTTGGCTCTCCGACAATCGTCGGCAAGCCGGCTGATATTGTTTTGTCTCATTTCATGTAAATGTGTTGATGTGCGGGCGTTGGATTTTGGGACTCGCTCTTGCACTCCGGTGGGAGTGTGTTTCGACGTTGCCCTTCGGACTTAGTCGTCGATTAGGACTGTCTTTGTCAAATGACGTTCCTGGTCAACCTGATTTATGTCCGGTACTTTGTCTTTGGGAATATGTAGACGGGACTGCGCCTCGCCGCCCACAAGTGGGCACTCAGTTGTTTTGTTTCCCTCTGTCATCCGCATGGTCCCGATGGTTCGCCTACTTGGTTTGGTGGGCTCAGTTGTTGTTAAATTTGGCAGGTGTGGATGTTTCTCTGTTGGCGCTCGTTTTATTCGTATTGCGTTGGCTTCCAATGTCTTCCTAGCAGGATGTCGCCTGGGGGACATTAGGAAATCTGCTGCCTGGTCTAGTGACTCGACTTTTCGTACTTTTAATTCAGGCCGGTCTCTCATTGGTCACGAGCACTGATGCGTTGAACATGCAAATAGGAGCCTCCGACGTCCTGCCTTAAAATTACCAAATTTTCCTATTATATTGACGGAAAGTTTGGATTTTAATAAGGACTCGGAGGCGAGTATTTCCCGCCTCCCCCGCCCTGGGGGGGGGGGAGGTGTGTTCTCGACCGGCTGGGTTATTGCTGTGGTGGGGCACAGCGCATGATTTTCATTTGATTTTGTTCCTCATATCTGGGGTTGGGTACCGGTGTTTTACTGTCGCCCTTCTTAATCTTTGGCTTCGTGTTATATGTTTCTTACAGCCCTTTTGAATTCCTATGGAGTGGATCTTTGTGTGGACTTGACGTGCGCCCTGGACTTGGTTCCTGTTTGTTCCTGGGCCTCCTTCCGTTAGTCGCATGAAGAAAGAGGGTGTGACTGCTCCAGCCCAGACCATTTATAGACTTGGGGGCGGGGCTTACAGATTGGGAGGGTACCCCACATTGGGGGCTTGTTTTTTCTTGTTCTTTATTGTCACTGTTCTTTACTGCTGTGGGTGCAATAAAGAAAGGGATTGCAAATACTCGCCTCCGAGTCCTTATTAAAATCCAAACTTTCCGTCAATATAATAGGAAAATTTGGTAATTGTTGAAGAGTACTACTTTTACCTAAGCTTTATGACATAAACCTGCAAATAAATCATAAACCTACGGCTAGTACTTTTCTGTGTATGTTGAGTGTGAATGTTCCGAATATCTACAGAGTCTCTCATGAGCTAAGGAGAAGAGTGGGTAGTTCAATACAGTAGTATAGACAATGAAATAGACCCCTGCAGCCTTGTCTAAACATTCCCTCCTCCATCCCATTGCCTCTCAACTACTGTTGCATTCTGTACCACAGCAGTAAAGCAAACCTTGTGCTATGATTTTGGTAAATGTTGCACCATGGGAAACAAATACCCAACTTTATTTTTCCTTTTTATATGCAATTACTTCAAATGAGGGGGGGGGGGCATAGCACGCGTTTTATAATATATTTTTTTTGTAACACAAAAGTAATCTAGATATATAGTTTATGTAAGTGGTAGTGTTCCTTTAACAAATGATTCACCTACTTCCTCAGAGCTCCACTTGCTGACCATCTGCGCACTGTATGAGGATACCTCAGGAAGCAGGTGGCACTGCTGTTTCCAACAAAGGTGGACACGATGACCAGGATCAGAAGACAAGGAATTCATGAAGACAGACTGGTGAAGGGCCTGTTCCAAACCAACTTCACAGTCTAAGACGAAAAATTTATCAGTCAAACTATAAATCAATTTAACAGTCTGAAAGAAAAAAAATGTCGACTCGCCCAATGTATTCTAGAAATTGAGAATGTCTTTAAAAATTTTTTTTAAAAAAAGCACAGACAGGTCAATATAAAATGCTAATGTTAAAAAATGGACATAGTTAAATGCTGAGCTTCGAGGATAGTGGTGTACAAAAATGTAAAGCCAACTATACAGCTATAGTGCACATTACATAGTATTCGAAAAGCTGTAATACCTGTCCCATCTGTCTCCTGTTTAATAAGCTGCAAGCGGATATACGTATGAGCACCCCTAGAAAAAAACAGTAATAAAAGGTTAAATTCAAGTAATTTTATTTTTTAACCTGAAAATTTGAAAAAGCTTGTCAAATCATGACCCTGAATGAAAAAAAAAAAAAAAAATACAGCTGAGATTATTTATAGTCGTTCCGTCACTTAGCTCTCTAACTGGATATCAATGCTCTTCCTGTAAGGAAGCGGAAAACTCCAACCACTCTGCCATCATGGAAAAATAAAGAGATCGGATTTTGCGTATAGTTGTATACAATGTGAATGTTATTTCTTCAATTTGTGTGTAGTTTCATGGTGAAAGCACGAGTTTATAGTTTTTGTGCGAGAACGTTTGTGCATACAGAAGTGTATTGGCGTGAGGGGGTCCAGATGTGTAATTTGTATGCAGATGTGTATTTCAAATGTGCATTGGCAGTGTTTCACGACACTAATGATCCGTTTGTATACAGAGTGTGAAAGCAGGTTGCGTTTGTATGTTGCTTATGAACACATTTTTTCTTTCTCTGACTACACACATTCTGGCTCCTCAGTCCACTTCAATTCCTTTTCTCTGTTGGTATATAATGCTCACAAACAGACCCCAAAAACAAAAAAAAAGCAATACACAAAGCATATACTGGAATGAAGGAAATCTCAAAGATAATCTACAGGCTTCATACGTTCATATTGCTCAGGGAAAGTAACTTTTTTTTGTCTGCTTAACGTAAAAAAAGCAAATCACATGATATGCAGATAAAGTAGGAGTAGTTACCTGTTGGGTGGCTTAGCTTCTACCTCTTCTTCTAACCACTCTGCCATTTCCCACACATTGCCCTGTCCCCATGGTTCCTCCGTAGGAGGAGGAGACTTCCTAAAAATAAAAATTTCCTGGTAAGGCACGCAGATCAATTATGATCAATACAAGGGAATAGAAATTTTACACAACTTTAATATTGCATGTATTACCTCCTTTCTAAAGACCAGAAGGAAAAATGTTTTTTTGCTGCAAACAGTTGGCATGACTGGACTCAACATTCCACTATTGCCGTTAAATTAACTGCTTGAGCCAATATGCATGATGGCTTGAATTACTATATTCCAACCTTTCGCAATCTTTACTTATGGCTCAGTCATTGCGGATCCTTACTGTAAATTAATGGCCCCTACACTTTGTATAGGAGTGGTTAATTTGCGCCTAGGAGAAGAATGAGCTTTACCACATGCAAAATCACTAAAAACACACACAAAAAAAACTAACTTATGTCTGATCCCACAGTGAAGAGGGATGCATGTTCCGCTGCTTCCTCTCACCATGAGCAGCGGAAGAATGGGTCAGCATCAGTGTGCATTAGTTAGAGAGACTCTACAGGTGATGTCCTGAAGAATCAATTAAGGTACCTGGTTGTGCCGACATCTGGAAGGTTATTTGTTACAGGGATAGGAGTTGATGGTCTTCGATATTTTGGAGCACTGTGGGCAATAAGTGACCGCTCTCCACTAAGGCGATCCTGCAATAAACTCTCTCTGATCATGTTAACGTCAGAGTATGGGCATCCCACAGCACTGACAAGAAAAAAGAAAAAAAAAAACAGTTATGGGGGTAATCCTCCAAAATATGAGATCATAGAAACAACTTCCTGTGTAACGTACGTATAGTGTGTCCCGTATCTTGGTCCCCTAACATGCCCAATTCCTTTGCAGCCTGCAATGGGGCAGCCCTGCCCTGGAGCTGAAGCGGTGTCTGCGATACCTGTCAAGAAGTAAAATATGAAACCATTTGTTGAGCAATAAAAGAGCTGCAGCATAATGCCATCTTCAGAAAACTTCCCTTGATCTGCCCCAATCCTTCATACGCTTCGTGAAAACAAACCTCTACATCAAACCGTTACTGTGCACATTCCAAACATTACTTTTTGACCGCCCCCTCGTAATTGATCCATTAAAGTGTCCTGAAATTAATGTTAAGATTCAATGAAATAATTCTGTCCATTTTTAAAAAATTTCTCCCAACCAAGAAAGTTTAATCCTTCTAATACTAGTAATAAATTGAAATCCCCACAGACTATCATGGAGACACAAGGTAACTCAAAAAATTATGGTGGTTGGCCCGCAAAATTGAAATTCTTAAAAAGGAGCATAAATGGAACGCCATGCTCTACCGAAGCTGTGCTTTGAAGATCTCAAAACCAGTTTTTGTGATGAGCCCAAAGTCTGCAGAAAGACCAGTGGTTTTAGCAGATTCAAGTCTAGACACTTTGACGCATGTGATGAACCAAGAGAGGGATGCCCCGGCATGTCCACAGCTGAGCCCATGGTGGCCAAAGTGAAGGAATTTCTGGATCAGAAACCCCAAACCATTCTCAAAAGGCTGTCGGAAGAGTTTGGCATTTCAAAACCAAGCATGTTGAGTATCTGTCGTGACAAGTTGGACTTTACTGGGAAGTGGGCCCTCTGGGTTCCACGTCTGTTGAATGCAGAACAAAACTGCGGGAGTTGGGTTTGGGAACTAGGGATGCGTCAATACAATTTTTTTTAAGATCAAATAGAAGTACTGATACTTTAATATCAGGTGACAGCTTATTTAGGATTTTACTGAAAGCCTGTCCAATTTATGTTAATATTAACCTTCCTGGCGGTCTATTCATTTTCAAATCCATGTCTTAAAGCGCTCTAATTATTCCCCCCCCCCCCCAGCGGTATCCCGAGTGTGGCTTGGGGTTAAATTCCTATGCTGGAAAAGCGGTAACCCCGAGCAACGCTCGGGATGTCACTGGATACATCGCCTGTCCCTGCGCTCCCTCGATGTCCCCACAGTCTCCTCCGGCGATCGCAACCTCATACTTCCTGGTTCCCTCCTCGCGAGAAGGGAATCCAGGAAGTATGAGGTCGCAATCGCCGGTGGAGAATGCGAGGATCAGCGAGGGAGCGCAGGGAGAGTTAATGTATACAGCTGGAGTGCGTCTTGGGGTTACTGCTCTCAGCAGTGAAATTTAACTCCGAGACACACTCTGGATAACCGTCAGGGGGGTTAAAATGTATGGCCGCAAAACCCTGTTTACCCACTGCGCAGGCATAAACACACTCTGACCACACACAGACACCAGATACATGTATATCCAGACATTTCAGATCTCAGAATCACTAGGGCAGCTGGCAGAATGCACCAACAGCACTCTGCCAGGCCCCTCCGGCTGGCCGCATTCCAACGAGCAGCCGCCGGTAAAGATCTTGCGAACTTGTTGTTTGTGCATTCTGCCAGCCGCCCCAGCCCTCTTGATACCGGCCAGCAAGCCTGCCCAATGTTGGCTTCCGGTGTCGGTATTGGGGGCATTTGCAGATGTACTTGTGCAACTGCCAGGTAGGCATACACCTACCACTGGTTGCGAACCCCCGGTCTAACTGACCACATCAGAGAAAACATTTGCAAACTTTTTTCCTGATTACCTGGAGGCAACTGAAGAGGATGTCCCGTTTTTGCACACCAGCCCACAGGGTGTATATCTGGACTGTCTGCATCCACCCAAAAATCATACAGAGCGCTCCATCCATCAAAATGAAGCTGTAAGGAAGACTAAAAGGAATCAGTGTGCTAAAAAAATAATGTAACGCACAGTTATGCTTAAGACTGTAGATCAGGGCCGTCAAAGCAACAGCCCCCAAATGATAATTACGTACAATTCCCAGAATTCTTTGAAAGCAAAAGGCCAGAGATTCATGGGGTTGTAGTTTAGGAACATCTGGGAGCCCAGATTTTGACAGCCCTGCTGAGCACCTTCCACTATCACCCAGCATTAACAGCATTACATCAGGGGGGAAAAAAAAAGTGTGTATGGGATAGGGGGGTCTTGGTCTAGCCAGCATTACCAAATACTACAGTGTCACCTGGATGCGGTTCTCTTCTCTTTGAATGATGCTGCAAACTCTGATAAGCATCGGGTTTCTTCGATCCACTGTCTCCAATTTCATATGAGGTTGGAAACCATGTGGGGGGCGCTAGAAAGGTCGTTGAAAAGGAATAGTGTAGGTCAGATAAAAAGAAATAGGTCTGAGAAGCCGGCACAAATCTTGGACAACCATGTGAAGAATACAACTTAGAATATAGAAATAACAGTATTAATGCTATGAAGCTGAACTTAAGGAGAACTACATAGAAAGGAGAGGAGAACATAAAAAACAATAGGCACAAAGTTTGACTAGTACTTACTGGTTTGAAGGCTCTTGTTGGGGCTGCCTGAGCTTCAGTCTTCTCCAAATAACTTTCCCAAGTGAAACTATTCGGTGCTTTATATTCTGAAAACATTTTGAAAAGCTAAGCAAATCTAACTACCCATTCGTACATTATTCTCTGCTTAAACCATTTGTCAGTTTTCTTATAGCATCCACTGTTCTAGCCAATACAGCCAGCCATTAAGAAAAGCTTTTCCCTGGGATGTGTGTCATGGCGAGCTTACACAGCCACAGATTTAGTTTATCATTGAATTATCTAGCAGACCTAATCAACGAACGGGATTTATTATGGAGACTGGGCTGTACCTTTAACCCTTTCGCTGCGAGCCATTTCACCCTTGTGTGCCAAGCTCATTTTGATAATTTTTGCTCGTTAGGTTTTATTCTAAGACCGAGGTAAATTTTATATCCTTATTTTTCAGCAGTCTTGGCAGATTCAAAATACACATATATATTTGGTCAGAGGCACAATTTTAGTTTTTCCTGGTATTTACCAAAACCTATTCAAGCTATAGTTATTTAATGGATATGGGCTGAAAGTGCACACTCTCAGGTTTAATTTGAGGAGGTGTACATCCAAAGAGTCGCCACCCCTTTTTTCAAGGGACCAAAAATAATTGGACAATTGAATCAAAAGCCGTTTCATGACCAGGTGTGGGCTACTCCTTTATTTCTTCATCAATTAGGCAAGTAACAGGTCTGGAGTTGAGTCTAACGGGGTAGTTCAGGGAGAGATGAAAACCAGGAGAATTGGCAGGAGAATGAACTATCTAGACCAAATAGCCAATTTGGAAAGTGAGATAAAAAGGGAGAATTTTTCTGGTTTGGCCATTTTGACCTAGAATTTTCACTTCTCCAGTCATTCTAAAAGGTTTTCACCTCTCTCTGAATAACCCTGTAAGTGTGGTATTTGCATTTAGAATCTATTGCTGTGGACCTACATCATGCATTCAAAGGAGCTGTCCATGCAAGTGAAACAGGCCATTGTAAAGCTGGAGATACACTGAGCGCGATGTGACGCCGTTCGTCGAGACGCACT
Source organism: Leptobrachium leishanense (assembly GCA_009667805.1). Classification (NCBI taxonomy): domain Eukaryota; kingdom Metazoa; phylum Chordata; class Amphibia; order Anura; family Megophryidae; genus Leptobrachium; species Leptobrachium leishanense. The sequence goes on from CM019064.1 coordinate 200,250,694, forward strand.
CAGTGTGTTCAGGTTTTTCCACCTCCCGCTCTCAGGCCGCGTCACGATGCAGCGCTGAGCGACGGGAGTTGGAAAAATCCAACTTTCCTCTCGGCGGAGCGGCACGATGAGAGGAGGTGCAGGATCTGCAGCAGACGACGAATGCGCCGTGTCCTGTAGATCCCTCCCACCTACAATCGCTTCACCCCAGAGGCGGAGCTGCAGATGCCTTGTAACGCCACTGACTCTGGCTGCCTGGCAGTGGCGGTAACGGTCTGGTCTGAGGTCTGTGTGAGTGGGCATGCCCTGGTCTGAGGTCTACATGAGTGGGCATGTGAGGTCTGTGTCAGTGGGCATAATCTGGTCTGAGGGCTATATGAGTGGGCATGATGAGGTCTATATGAGTGGGCATGATCTAGTCTGAGGTCTATATGAGTGGGCATGGTCTGAGGTCTATATGAGTGGGCATGACCTGGTCTGTATATATGTATCTGAGTGGGCACGATATCGGTGAGTACCTGAAAAAGTATTGGTACTTGTACTCTGTCTTAAAAAAGTGGAATCAGTGCATCTCTATTGAGAGTGTGTGCGCGCACGTGGGGAAATATATAGAATTACCTTTTTTTTTTCTTCTATTTTTTTTATACTATTCAGATTAAATTATCAGTAATTTATATGTATTTTATTCAATAGAAGCTTTCTAAATGTTAATATTTTATGCTTGCATCTATGTATTAATATTTTGGCTGTTTGTTTTTTGTTTCTTTTCATGTTGAATGTATACTCTGCTTTTTTAAACAAATGCTCTCAAATGGTTGCCCCTCCCTCCCATGTCGTAAAATATGCTTTCCCTCAACAGACCACATGCCCTAACTCAATGACCTCTTTCTCCTACAGACCTGAAGCTAGTACATATCACCCACTGCCACAGCGCTTGCGTTTGGACTCTGCTGTCCCTCCCTCCCTCCCCATCCACCCACCCAGTGCTGGTCTGAAATTTGTAGCTTACTTTCCAGCTGCTTCCACTTTGCAAATCACCCTAATTAACCCAAGGTGTTAGCCCTTCCCATGATATGTTAATCTGTATTTTTGTGTTTTGTTTTTAATTTCTTGCATTTTATTACTTTGTATTTCTGTAACTGTAACACTTCAATGTTCTTGAACCCAGGACATACTTGAAAACGAGAGAAATCTCAATGTATCCTTCCTGGTAAAATCCTTTGCAAATAAATAAATAAATGGATGTAATGTATCAGTGCGGTCGGGCGGCTGATAAGTGGAGTTTAGACCTTGCTTATATGGAACGCGCTTTTGAAAATAAAGTTTGACATGTTGTACATTGTAAATTAAAAACATGTTTTACAATAAATTAGTTTTTTTCTTTGAAATGGACTTTGCTTCATTTGATGAGAAACAACATTTCTCTAGTTTGATCTGCAAAGTATTTGATTCCTGTCCAGTGTGGAGAGAAGCAAAAATAATCCAGTGTGGACAGGCTGCAAGGCGGAGTGGAGTGAAGTCAAGCCTGCAAAAGGTTTGCTTCTCTACGCTGTGCGTCGCTACGCGCTCCATGTATCTCAGGCTTAAGGCTTCAAAAACAAAACAAATCCATCAGAGAGATCGCAGCATCATTAAGAGTGGCCAAATCAACAGTTTGGTACATTCTGAGAAAACAAGAACACACTTGTGAACTCAGAAACATAAAAAGGCCTGGACGTCCACAGAAGACACCAGTAGTGGATGATTGCAGGATCCTCTCTATGGTAAAGAAAACCCATTCACAACATCCACACAAGTGCAGGACACTCTCCAGGAGGTGGACGTAGCATTGTCAAAGTCTACAGATCAACAGAAGTCTTCATGATAGTAAATACAGAGGGTTCACCACAAGGCGGAAACCATTCATCAGCCTGAAGAATAGAAAAGCCAGATTAGACTTTGCCAAAAACTATCTAAAAAAGCCAAACCGGTTCTGAGAAAGCATTCTTTGGACGGATGAACTAAAGATTGATCTGTACCAGAATGACGGGAAGGAAAAAAAAAAAGTGTTGAGAAGGCTTGGAACAGCTCATGATCCAAAACACACAACGTGATCTGTAAAACATGGTAGAGGCAGTGTGAAGGCATGGGCATGCATTGTTTCCAGTGGCACCGGGTCATTAGTGTTTATTGAGAATGTGGCAGAAGACGGAAGCAGTGGCCATTGCACTCGTTTCTCATATTCAGCATAAGAGGAATGCTCATATAGTATCACCACGGTATCCTTTCCCTGCACTATAATCCCCCCTCACCACTTTCCCCAACCCCCCCATTTTGTTCTTTCTCTCCCTTCTATCGCTCTCATTCCTACTCTTGCTCACTCTTTCTCATGCCATTCCTTTTCCTTCTCTTAATCTCTTACCTCATGCCCTTTAGTCTTTTCACGTCACACTCTAAATAGCAATAATATTCGGAGGACTGACAGTGGCACAGGATATATGCGATATACAGAGCAAAATCTCACTTACGTACGCTGTATTGACTAACTAGTTTATTTAAACGTGACCACTATGAGGTTTGTCATCAGTTTACGGAAGCAGCGGGATGAATTCAGCAGTGTTTAGCGATATACTGTCAGCCCAGATTAAGCCAAATGCAGCAAAGTTGATTGGACTGCGCTTCACACTACAAATGGACAATGATCCAAAACACCCAGGAGTTTTTGAAGGAAAGGAAGTGGAATATTCTGCAATGGCAGTCAATCACCTGATCTCAAGTCAATTGAGCAGGCATTTCCCTCGCTTTTCCATTCAGATTTCAATCGGTTACAGCGTGTAAAATAATTTTTTTCACATTTTATCATCCAAACATTTGTGGTTATATATTCTAGGGGAACTCTTGTAAGGTAAAAAAAGGGAAAAAAAATGGGAACCTGTTACTGCATTTTTTCTATGCACAATTTTAACACTAGAATTTTTTTTTCGCACATTGTGTTTTATGAATAATATGACTGTGTAAAACACTGAGCTTGCTCGAACCATGGGAAATGAGAAAGTGAGTAACAGCAGTGGCATTTTTAATTTTATATGTGACAAATGAAAATGCCATTGCTTTGTAGTATAATAAAAATATATATTTTAGATTTGAGTGTTTTTTTTTACATGGTCAGGTTTGGTATCATTAGAAAGGCCAAACTCTAACCTGTCTAATAACACCTAACGCGACTTTGTGGGGTCTAAAGAATGGAAATACAGGGGTCCAAAGTACCCGTTCTCCTTGCAACGGTGAAGCGGCTTCTGTTTTAGATGGACCAATGACTAATAACGCTTTGCGCAATTACCTCCACATTTGGTTCCAGCGTGGGACAGGAGAAGGTATGGGCAACAGCAGCATTGTTTGCTTTACAATTAAAAGCACATAATGCCACTGCCTTAGAACAGAGAGAAAGGGGGAAACAAAAATAAGCAGAAACTAAATTTTACATTTTAACTTTTTTCTGATTTTACACATTATATGGTTATGGTATCGCTGGAAAGGCCAGACTCTGACCTTTCTAATGACACCTCCCTTGACCTTGTATGGTGTAAAAATCAAAGATGCAGGGTTCCAAAGTGCCCCCTGCGACCCTCGCAGCAGTACGGTGAAGCAAAGCGTAATAATGCATTGTGTCATCGCCTTCAAACTTGCTGGAATCGTGGGAAATGGGAAGGTGCGTTAATGCCACATCATTGTTACAGCTGTGGAATTCTCTGCCTGTTGAGGTGGGGTTGAGTCAGAGTCTGTACAGATGTTTAAACAATGGCTGGATGACTTTCTGCAAAAACAGAATATTTATTTTATTTATTTATAAAGTATTTTACCAGGGAGGATACATTGAGATTCATCTTGTTTTCAAGTATGTCTTGGGTTAGAATTAATGGTTAAGGGTTAGAATATTTAAATTATGGGTAAAAACTGCCTGATCCAAGTAGAAATCTGACTGCCATTCTGGGGTCAAGTAGGATTTATTGCCCAGTGTGTTGCATATTAGCGAGCGCTTCAGATCGGCTTTTTTTGCTTTCTTTTGGATCAACAGCAGTAGATAATGTGGGAAAGGCTGAACTCGATGGACCTATGTCTTTTTTTCATCCTATGAAAACATGCAATTGTTCACGTTATAATTGAAAAGTGTACAAATTTCACACTGCGCCCTCGAGACGTTTTGTGGAGTGACTTCCCCTTTTCTCCCCCTCCGTGCCCTCAGTAATCCACTTTTTGAGTTGATATTTCTCACTGCGAACGCTGATTTTGTTTTTCTCACTTTTGGACGTACAATAAGTCCCTGGCTGAGATTTTTTATTTTGCTCCCTTTTTCTTCCCCCCTCCTTTTCCTGCTGTTTCTGATATAAAACAAAGTCAGCAAAAACTCATATTATTATTTTCTCTTTCTGTGATATACCTGACATCGTCTGACGGCCCTGCAATTTGGTTTGATTTTGCTGTGCTTGTGCAAAAATGAAAAGTGAACAACTAATGCTGCATTTGGGGAAACAAGAAAATTTTAATTAGGTTTTCATTATCTTCACTTCTAACATGGCCACATTTGGTATCATTGGAAAGGCCATGCATATCTAGCAATCAGTTTTTTCTAAAATTGACAGTTAAACACTTTTATAGCAATATACAAACTAGAATAAATCAATAAAACTTTTCAAAATGTGTAAATAAAATATTTTCTTGCTTTGAACTGTCATTTCATCTTCTCTGGCCACACCCCTCTGTTAGCGGTATATCTTCAGCTCCCACTTCCTATATATTTCCCCACCTCCTACAGCCCATTACTCCAACCATCAGAGCTTCACAAGAACTAGCACAAGCTGTGCACGTGAAACCCTGTGCACGCTCAGTACCTCAGACTGGGGAAACAGAGGAACTGAATATTAGCTATCTATGACTGCTGACACGGTCACACTCACGCGTTCTCACAAACTCGGTCTCCCACTGTCATGCTCATTTGTGCTCTTTCATGGTTTACATATGCATTGTCACACACACACACACACACACACACACACACTCTTTCTTGTGCTGTGCCTCCTTGTCTGCGTTCTCTGGCTACACCTTTTCTTTCGCTCGTTCTGCGTTTCCTTGCTGTGTGTCTCTATGCTTTTTTTGCTATCTCTTTCTCCCTGTGTGTATTGATTTCTTTATTTTCATGTCTCTACAGTAGCTGGGGTGAAAGAGATACAGATTGAAATGGTACTTGGCCCCACCCTCCCCTCAGCTCACAGTGCAGGAGGGAAGTGGAGGACCTCAGTCGCACATGCTCATTGCGGGTTTTTATGTATTCTACAGAATACACACACCGATTTGTTAGCCAAGGCCGGGGTCACATGAGCGCACCGAGTGCGTGCGTTGTCAACTCTCCTACCAGCACCCGTCGTAGTGTTATGATGGCTTGACTGGGAGGGCCACATGGTGTAACGTGCCTAATAGTATTGCACGTTACAACGGGCATGCAGAAATCCTCCCTGTCGAATTGTTACAGCGGACATTGGACAGGTAAACAAAGCGTGATCCTCCATAGGAGGCTCACACTTTGTAGGGCTGTGAGCACCAACGTGCACTCAGTGAGGTGGTGACATGCACATCCGAGTGGAAAGAACATCAGTTCTCACAGATGCTCCCTCCACGCTTGTGTGACCCCGGCCTCCGTGCGCCTCCTGTGGGTGTGGAAAACGCCAAGAATGAAAAGTAAATATGAAAAAAATCTAATTTGCTTGCTTTTAATGCCTGCTGATTGAGACTGACTCACTGAAAATGCAGTGCACATTTTTTTTTCGCAAAAGGCACAATATAAACAGGTATGAAGTGTCTAGGCCAGTTAAATTGAGATTTTGAACATACAGTCCGGTCCAGAAATATTGGGACAGACACAATTCTAACACCTTTGGCTCTATACACCACCACAATGGAGTTGGAATGAAACAAACACAATGTGCTTTAACTGCAGACTGACAGCTTTAATTTGAGGGTATGTACATCCAACTCAGGTGAACGGTGTAGGACTTACAGCAGTTTGCAGATGTGCCTCCCACTTGTTAAGGGACCAAAAGTAATGGGACAGAATAATAATCATAACTCAAACTTTCCCTTCTTAATACTTGGTTGCAAATCCTTTGCAGTCAATCACAGCCTGAAGTCTGTAACGCATAGACATCACCAGACGCTGGGTTTCATCCCTGGTGATGCTCTGCCAGGCCTCTACTGCAACTGTCTTCAGTTCCTGCTTGTTCTTGGGGCATTTTCCCTTCAGTTTTGTCTTCAGCAAGTGAAATGCATGCTCAATGGGATTCAGGTCAGGTGATTGACTTGGCCATTGCATAACATTCCACTTCTGTCCCTTCAAAAACTCTTTGGTTGCTTCTGCAGTATGCTTTTGATCATTGTGCATCTGCACTCTGAAGCGCCGTCCAATGAGTTCTGCAGCATTTGGCTGAATGTGAGCAGATAATATTGCCTGAAACACTTCAGAATTCATCCTACTGCTTTTGTCAGCAGTCACATCAATAAATACAAGAGAACCAGTTCCATTGGCAGCCGTACATGCCCACGCCACGACACTACCACCACCATGCTTCACTGATTAGGTGGTATGCTTAGGATCATGAGCAGTTCCTTTCCTTCAACATACTCTTCTCTTCCCATCACTCTGGTACAAGTTGATCTTGGTCTCATCTGTCCATAGGATCTTGTTCCAGAACTGTGAAGGCTTTGTTAGGTGTTGTTTGGCAAACTCTAATCTGGCCTTCCTGTTTTTGAGGCTCACCAATGGTTTACATCTTGTGGGGAACCCTCTGTATTCACTCTGGTGAAGTCTTCACTTAATTGTTGACTGACACACATACACCTACCTCCTGGAGAGTGTTCTTGATCTGGCCAACTGTTGTGAAGGGTGTTTTCTTCACCAGGGAAAGAATTCTTCGGTCATCCACCACAGTTGTTTTCCGTGGTCTCCTGGGTCTTTTGGTGTTGCTGAGCTCACCGGTGCGTTCCTTCTTTTTGAGAATGTTCCAAACAGTTGTTTTGGTCACGCCTAATGTTCTTGCTATCTCTCTGATGGGTTTGTTTGGTTTCTTCAGCCCAATAATGGCTTTCTTCACTGATACTGACAGCTCTTTGGATCTCATCTTGAGAGTTGACAGCAACAGATTCCAAATGCAAATAGCACACTTGAACTCTGGTCCTTTTATCTGTACATTGTAATTGGGGTAATGAGGGAACATCACACACCTGGCCATGGAACAGCTGAGAAGCCAATTGTCCCATTACTTTTGGTCCCTTAACAAGTGGGAGGCACATCTGCAAACTGCTGTAAGTCCTACACCGTTCACCTGAGTTGGATGTACATACCCTCAAATTAAAGCTGACAGTCTGCAGTTAAAGCACATTGTGTTTGTTTCATTCCAACTCCATTGTGGTGGTGTATAGAGCCAAAGATGTTAGAATTGTGTCAATGTCCCAATATTTCTGGACCTGACTGTATATGAAGCTCCTACAAATACAAACGGTGTGTCTGTTTATAAAGCTATATTGTGTGGTCACAGAATATGTACATGACAATCAGACAATTTATGGAGTAAATAATGGGTCTTGGCTGTGAAGAAAGAAAAAAAAAACGACACACATACTTAGGTTACCTGGTGGTGGGGTCAGAGTCGTCCCTGTATCTTGACAGTATCCGACAGGTCTGATGTACGGACTGCTGGCATCACACCTGTGTGTTGAACAAGGACATAACTTTCTCACATTAGAGAAGAAAACCATATATTAGGTTTGGCATGATAAGCTTTTAAATTACCCATATAACAATATATACAGGGCCAAAGTGTCACAGAGGTGACAGAAAAGGTAAAGAAAAAAACCCAATAATACCTTAATAGTTATTTAATATGCCAACTCGTATAGGAATCCTCAAATCCTGGCAAAGAAAAAGTTGCGTGTCTATGCAAATTAATTTGAAATAAGGAATATGAGTTTTATAGAGATTTTCTGACATTCATTAATAGAACCTTGCCCAGTCAAGGTTGGACACATTTTAATGCCTAGCCATGAGAGACTCACTTTGCTTTTCGACACACTTTCAGCTCATAAATGGATTCAGTGTAATCTGCTCAAAGGGTTTCATTCTAAAAATAACCTTTTCATAGTCAATGTAATGCCATTTAATGAGATGTTTCAAGCAGACTAAGTGTAACATTAAGATTTTGCAGAAAATTAAATCCCACTGAATAATTTCCAACCAAGGTTTTCACTGAATTTTTCCATTTTTAAAGATAGCATTGTGGATCTATTGATGGGCTTCAGAAAGCAAAGTGGAGCTCTTGAGGTTAGTCATTGGTCAATGAAAGTATCTGCATTCACACAATCATATTCTCCTTTCTCAATTTGTATGTGCAAAGCTCTACCTATTCAAACGTGACTGCATGACAATTGGGGAATTTTCCTATTCCATGACGGAAAGTTCTAATTTTAATAAGGACTCGGAGGCGAGTATTTTGCCATCTCTTTCTTTACTTTCTTCATAGCAGCAAAGAGTTAACAAGAAAAACAAACTTCCCCCACAACAGGGGATGAGCACACCCCACACACTCTCCCAACCAATCAATATAGTCCCGCCCAGATATAGACTCCTCCTCTTTCTTTCCAATCCAGAAGTCAGAATCTCCAGGACGAGACGCAGCAACCCAACGGCGAAGCGTAGAAGCCAAACACAGCCGGGCGTGGGGAAGTGACAAAAAAACACCATCAAGGCAGAACGATCAGCGGGAAGCTGAAAGAAAAACAAACACGAGGTCGGGGTTAGAACCGAACCATCAACTGCGTGTATCGCAAGCGCACAGGCGAGAAAACAGGAGATCGCAAAGGCGAAAAAATAGATATACATCAATAGGCGCGTACAACGCAAGAGCGCAGCCGATAAAACACAGGAGATCGCAAATGCGAAATTATTTTATTCAGAAATAGGCGTGCACAAAGAAGCGGATTACAACGCAAAAACGCAGACGCGCGCAGTAAATAAGACACGGACAAACCACCCAATGTTTGATTAATCAAAAGGTAAAACAACAAACGGGAGGGAATCCGGGGGGGGGGGGAAATACTCGCCTCCGAGTCCTTATTAAAATTAGAACTTTCCGTCATGGAATAGGAAAATTCCCCAATTTTACCACAGGACTCGGAGGCTCCTATTTTGCCAATTCAAAGCTGGTCAATCACAGTCTCTGTCCAGTGTCGCATGGGACGTATATAAAACAGGCGAGCAGTAGACTCTCTAGACCAATCAGCGGAGCGCATAATGTCCTCCAGCCTACAACCAGCTGCCACCGCCGAGGAGGCCATAGCGGCACGACCGAATGGGCACCAAAGGAGGCGGTATCCACCCCAGCGAGACCAAGTAACCAGCGCACCCATCGCGCCAAGGTCGACGAAGACACAGGCCGATGTGGAGCCCGGAACGACAGGAACAAAAGGAGAAACCGCACCGATACGGAACCCCACCCGGCGGTCTTCATAGACCCTGAGACATCGAACCGGACACAACAACGGACGATCAGGATAAGCCGGGAAAAACACAGACGAAATGGAAGTCTTAGTACGTCTAGTGACGTCGAAAACGACACCATCCGGTCCGAAGGAACGAGAAGGATAGTCCAGAGCCCGGACATCACCGACACGCTTACAAGAGAACAAACAGCACAGCATCACTAGTTTTGCGGACAACTGCCACAGGGACAGCTCCCCATTGTCCGGCCAGGTCTCCAGGAAACGCAATACCAGGGATACATCCCATGCCATCGAGTAAGGGGGGGGGCCACTCGAACTGAGCCCCCCATAGGAGACGGCAGACCAAAGGATGCTGCCCTAAAGCCACCCCTGCGAAACCCACATGGCCAGCAGAAAGCACCGAGCGGTAGACATTAAGCGTGCGGAAAGCCAGACCAGAGTCAAACAAAGACATCAGGAAATCCAAGACCGCACTCAGAGAGGCGGAAACGGGATCCTGACTCCGTCCCACACACCAAGCAGACCACCTGACCCAGGCAGATTTATATGCTCCTCGGGTCCCAGGGGCCCATGCTTGTAACAGCAACTCTCCAGTCCGGATCGAAATGTCTTGGCTTTGCCAGGCAAACCGGAAACCAGCCACGCCTGTAGGTCCAGGTTGCCGTCCGACACCAGGGGATGAGGCGTACCCTCCGCGTCGAGGAGGAGGTCCGGTCGGCGGGGTAACCTCCGGGGCACGTCGATAGCGATCTCCAGTAGAGCTGGGAACCACGGTTGAGCGGCCCAGAATGGAGTAATCAATACCAGTGTCGCCATCTGAGTCCTGACTTGCATCACTGTCTGAGCAATCAGGACGAACGGGGGAAATGCATAGTGGCACGCCCCCGACCAATCCTGAAGGAACGCATCCGTGCCCAACGCATCCGGGTCCGGTCTCCAACTGAAGAACTCCCGAAGATGAGCGTTCAACCTCGAGGCAAACAAATGCCATCGAAGAGGTCCCCAGAGCGAACGAATGTCCTCGAACCATGAAGGCGGTATCCGCCAGTCTCCGGGATCCGCCAGGTGTTGAGAATTCCAGTCGGCGACTTTGAGAGCCCCGGAATGAACTGGACCTGAACCCAGAGACCGTGTTGGAGACAATACTCCCAAAAATCCATCGCCATGAGCGCTAGCAGTTCCGAACGAGGACCCCCCATGGCGTTGATGTACCGTACCGCCGGGAAATTGTCCAATCGTAGGAGGATTCGATGATGTGAAGAGTCCCTCGTGAAGCACCGAACTGCAAACAGACCCGCTAAAAGTTCCAATACATTTATGTGACGGGTCCGTTCCGCGGGAGACCACCGGCCCCCTGTCTCCACGCCGTCGCAGTGGGCACCCCATCCGAGACCACTGGCATCGGAATCGATAGTGAGAGTCGGGGAAGGAGGAAACAATTTCTTGCCGTTCCACGACGTCATCTGGGAGTGCCACCACGACAGATCCGACCTGGCATCCGCTGTCAGGAATACCACATCCGAGTAATCCAAACCCGCCCGGAGGGAACGGGCCTTCAGGCGTTGGAGGGCCCGATACTGGAGAGGAGCCGGAACTATCGCCAGACGCGCTGCTGCCAAAAGACCGATGACCCTGGCCAGTATCCTCAGAGTAGGCGCTGAGTGTCGGAGGAGAGAGGAAGACTCCTTGCGTATGTCCCGAATCTTGGAGGGAGGCAAGAACAGCAACAGGTTGTGTGAGTCCAGGAGGAAGCCTAGGAACTCGATGCGGCGTGTAGGAACCATCAAGGATTTTTCCACGTTGATAAAGGAAACCCAGTTCCTGAAAGAGAGAAATCGTCCATTGGAGGTGGAGCAGAAGTGTGTCCCTGGAACTGGACATCAGGAGGATGTCGTCCAAGTATACTATGAGGCGTACGCCTCTGGCTCGTAGGGAAGCGATCACCGGTTTTAACAGCTTCGTGAAGCACCACGGTGCTGACGAGAGGACGAACGGTAGGCAAGTGAAGCGCCACACTTGATCTTGCCACATGAACTGGAGGAAATCTCTGTGGGAAGAGCAGACCGGCACCGTCAGATAGGCGTCCTTCAGGTCCAGCTTGGCCAACCAATCGTCTCTCAGGAGGACGTGACGCAGCGTGTGAATGCCCTCCATCTTGAAGTGCCGGTAGACGACCGAGAGGTTCAATTCTCTTAGATTGAAGACAGGGCGAAAACCTCCGCCTTTCTTGGCGACCAGAAATAAAGTGCTGAGAAAACCCCTTGAAGACGGGGGGGCCAGTTCTATTGCCCCTTTGGCCAACAGGTCTCGAATCTCCGCCTGCACCAGTAAGTCTTGCGCATGCGCAACATGGAGCGGCGCGGGAATTCGTGTCTGTGTAGGCGTGTCCACAAAATCTATGGAGAAACCCTGTATCGTGGTCAAGACCCACGCATCTGTAGTGAGGCGCGCCCAAGCGAGCGCAAAATTGGCTAAGCGGCCCCCGATCCTTAGGCGCTCACCTGAGGATCTCCTGTAGGAGGAGGATCTGCCTCCTCTGTAGGATCCGCCGCGCCAGGGTCTGGCTCTGGATGGGAAGAAGCGAGATCCATAGCTGGGATTGTCGGCAGCATAGCGAACGGAATCGAAGGAGGGAAGGAGGAGCCGTATGAGCGGGAGGGACCCCCGCGGCCGGCAGAGCGACCCCTGCCTCTACCGGCCCTGCGAGAGACCCGACCCGGAAACACTCTCTTCATTGTAGCATCAGCTTTGTCCAGCATAGAGAAAACACCTATGTGGGGTCCAAGTTTTTTTGCAAAAGGGTCACGAAAAAGCTGGCCGTCAGCTTTGGCTCCCAGGTCGGTGGCGGCCATGTGTGTCAAGTTAGTGTCCATTTTGAGCAGGATAGTTTTCCTGCGCTCTGATGCTATCGCAGCATTGGCGTTCCCTAGTAAACAAAGGGATTGTTGAAGCCACTCCTCAAGTTCTGAGGGGTCTAATGGGGTATCAGACAGTTTGGCATGGGTGACAATATCTAGGGCCATTACCAGAGGGCCAGTCGTGTCAAGCAATTTATCCTGACATGTCTTCACGGCAAAATCTATGCCCTTTTTGCCCGACCAACCTTTATTGGCGACAAATTGTTGGAAAGCCTCATCCACCTCAGGGGTGATGCATGTCTTGCCAGCTGTGGTGGGCCTAGGACATTCAGTCCGCAGGTTAAATCGGGTGCCCTTATCAAGAGGGCAGCGCATAACGCTGTCGACCCAGCATTCTACATGGGGTTGAGGGGACCAAGCAGTGGAGCTTGGGTGGGAAATCTCACGGGGATTAAACATGGGATTTCCCGCTGGATCGTAAATTGTATCCCCGACCTGCATAGGGGGGGGCTCCACCATCAGGTCCTCATCATGGACCGGGGCGTATAATGTTATGGAGTCATCTCCGTCATCGCCCTCAGGATCGCCTTCCCCTGCATTTGTCCCTCTTGGGATGAGACTCCAGGCTGCCGCCTTTGGTCTCTTAATCTCGGCCGCATTGGTTGCCCCGAGGTCAGGGGCTCTTTTGCGAGAGTCAGGCTCACGAATCAATAAAGGCAGTGCTGCGGGGATGCCAACCCCTCCATAAGCACCTGGGGGATGAGATAAATAATCACTAGGTCCTGAGACCTGGGGGTCTAAAACCCTGGGAGGGGAGGCGTCCTGTGATAGCTCCTGGGAAGGTTCGTGTACCTGGGATACATTCCTCTGCAATGCTGCAGAGCATGTAGCTTGTACTTGTTTTGGGGGAATATAAAGTGCATTAACAGCCTCATCCATGGAGCGTCTGAATGAATAGTGGAGGTCTGCGACAGCCGCCGAGACAGACTCCGTTATGGAGGATCTAAGGGAGGCTTCAAGGACTGCAAATTTTGCGGAGCTCCCCGATTTCTTTTTATGTTTGGGGGGGGGGAGAAGGGGAAGTCCCTTCAGAAATGGAAACCCTGATTTGAGAGGGTCCCTCCGACCCGGAACCCCGGGCGGGGGAACGAGAGGTGCTGCGGTGAGAATCGGAAATCTTACTTGCTGTAGTATCAGAAATGGCGCCGCGTGCGCAAGAAGTGGGCGTGTCGAAGCGCGTGAGAGGAATCTTGGGTTGCCACGCGCGGGGAAAACGCCGCGATCCGAGCGCTAAACACACACTGCTTGCAAAATATGCCCAGCGCGAGTGTTTAACGAACCGAACGGATAAAACAGGAAAAAAACAGAAAATACAAGAACCAGATCTGACCGTGAGGACCGCAGCCCTCAAGTCAGATCCAATGGGAACACCGACCCCCGCGGCTAAAACCGGAGGGTAGCGGCGCCCCAATCGAGCAGTGTAAAGATAACAATATAAGAAACTGCAATTAAAATACAAAACGCATAAAATACATACAATACATAAATAAAATACAGGAATTTGCAGAGCACAATAAAACTATACTTATCTGCCCGAAGAGCAGCAAAGAAAGAGGAGGAGTCTATATCTGGGCGGGACTATATTGATTGGTTGGGAGAGTGTGTGGGGTGTGCTCATCCCCTGTTGTGGGGGAAGTTTGTTTTTCTTGTTGTTAACTCTTTGCTGCTATGAAGAAAGTAAAGAAAGATGGCAAAATAGGAGCCTCCAAGTCCTGTGGTAAAATTACATAACTATAAATATCTAAAAATGCCATGTTTGTCTTTTTAAGTTTTGCTTCCCTAAGGTCTCAACATTCCCGCCGTTCAACTGAAAACCGGATTTCATACCGTCTCGTTCCTTTGTCTTAGCAGCAGTATAGGACAAACAGGCTGTTCCTTTTGAAGATTGGAAAAAGCCCCAAAATTACAGAATTCAGTAATATCCCTTTCCTAGGTAGACCCTCACCATTCTCTTGTATGTGGTCAAGAAAGGCTTACCACACAAGAGAAAAGAAATAAAGCCCTAAATATACACCTATACACAAATGGATGAAGCTGAACGCAAAGCTTATTTTGTATTTTATATAAGGGTGCTACGGAGACCAATAAAAACAATATACAGGGCACTCCACTTAAATGTACTAGAAGAGGTTTCAAAAACACCTAGCCAGGGATAGATTTAGAATGTGCAAATACAAATTTAATTTTTACCAGTAATCATAACTGTGGTCCCAGTTGTCAAAATGTATAAGAAGTCTGTTCTCTACAATATCAGAGACAGTAGCCACACACAGCAAGGATGGATTCTTGCGATCCACTGCCTCCAATTTCATGCCCACTCGAAAACCAGAGGGTGTAACGGGCTGGAGATAAAAAAGCATACATCAATTGGGGGGAAGAGAGAGAAGTGAACATGTACGGACACAAATTGGAAAATTCAGGGGAAAATAAAACAAAGCATATATTTAGAAACAGAAGAAACTATTCTTATATAAAAGATACAACTGTATAGCAATGCTTGATACACAATGAATTACTGGTTTAACAGTGTGAATCCGGGCCAATTTCGCTTTCTCAGTCTCGCTCACCATATTATAGCTTTTGAAGGCGGTTTTCAGTGCAGGTTGTGCCTTATTTAGTTTGAGGTATGAAGACCAGTTAAATTCACTATCTTTGTAACCTGAAAACAGAGAAACAAGTTATAACTGTCAAATAATCATCAGTCTACAAGTGGAGCAAAAACAAGGTGTCTGTCGATTTCTCGTACTTTTAGGAGGCAGCAGCTTGTGTCCCGTCTTCTCACACCACCCCACAGGGTGTATATCAGGAGAATCAGCATTAATCCAAAAGTCATAGCAGTCAGGGTATCCATCAAAATGAAGTCGAATCCGGTAACCTTGAACCTTTGAAAAAGTAAGCCATTAGGAGGATCACTAAGCGATGATTAAAGCAAAGGAAACGTTTTGCATTAAAAATTGCATATCTTTGCATTTTCAATCGCGCAGCATATCTACAAATACATATCGTAAAAGTGGGTGGGAGAAACACAACTTAAATTTTCAGGACAGACCCTGCACGGATTTTGGCTCTTCACACATCTAGCTACAGTGAATAAGTGTGACTGACACTACTCACCTCTACAACTGTTAAGACACAGTAGAGGGATGGATGCTCTGGGTCTATGCCCTCCACTTTCATTCCAACCTTAAAACTATTCCGAGATTGCGGAAATGATTGATGCTGGGGGGAAAAAAAAAAAAAAAGTTTGATATATACATATATATTTTTTTCACATGAAACATGGTTGCAAGGAGTTTTTAGAATCACATAACACCATTTAGACTGAAAGGAGTAGGAAGTGGTCAGCAGGACAATGTGGAGAACATGGGACAGGAAGCAAAAGGGCAGTTTTAAAGGAGATAAATTATACCTCTTTAAAAAGTTTGAGAGGAGCAGCAGGCATCTTTTCCTCCTCTAGATATGAAACCCAGTTCCATATTTTTTTCTTGGATGTGGGTGCTGGAGCAGTGGAAGGAGAATATAAATACATACATAAAAAGGCAAGAAGAAAACAAATAAAAACTTGAGTTTAGCATACTAGGACATAAATCTACAGATCAGATGTGGAGGGCAATTTGAAATACACGCACTAAGGTTAGTGGAAAACCCCATATGAACTGTAATGTAACACAACAAAGAGGATTAATGTACTTCGGTTATTGTCCTTTTTTCCTCTCCATACCTCAAACCAACTGTATTGCCACATCACCATTTTTAGCACATGCTTGTACCATTCAGACTAGGGATAGACTGATATTTTTTAGGGCCAACACCGATTATCGGCAGCTTTTCTGACCGATAGCCAATATTTGTTGCTGATATTCTGTAAATTTAAAGTTGTAAGGGAAAAAAACCCAGCACAAATCTGACATTATGCCATGAACTCCATGTGTTTAACATTGAAACATTGCACCACGGCCACTTCATTTATTCAATTTAATACGATTTTTTTTATTCTTTAAGCATTTATTTTTTACAAAACAAATCAGACTGTGTCTTTGGCTTTCTCAAAGATCCCTCATATGACCCTTTATGTAAGGGGTTCAGAAACCAATTGGCCCTCCAAGGGTTATATTACAAAGTTGGTGCTAACTTAACCAGAGCTGTTGTAAACTTAACCCCATAGACTACAATGGCTCTGGTAAATTTACAACAGCTCTGGTTAAGTTAGCACCAAGCTTTGTAATATTGCCCCACATGTTTTGGAATTACATCTGCCATGATGCTCAGCTTCTCATTAGCTTCTTGGAGCCTCATGGGAAATGCAGTTCCAAAACATCTGCGGGTCCCAGGTTGCTGACCCCCTCATCTCCTGTATAGGTAATTCCCTGCCAGATGGGATGGAAGCCCCATTTCTGTTGCCATCATGCTCATTCGCAATACGGTCAGTGAGCAGGGGTCGTTCTGCAGTGAGGGCTTACAGCCTGATGCGGGAGAAGCCCCGGATTCGCACAGTTCTGTGGGATCTTGCGTGTCGCAGCTACAGTGAGCCAACTTGTCCAATTAATCGGCAAATAAAATGCAGATACCGATATGACGTGACACATATAAAAGATTATCTACAGTATAACGGTGATGCTTCTGTGTATTGTTTGCCACTTAGTGGTTTCTTTTAGGTATTGAGAATAAAATAAAATGTATATAGAAGTATATGGGGGAACAGTGTATATAAAAGCGTATAAAAAAAAACACACATTAACCCCTTAGGGACCTTGGACGTACCATGTACGTCATGGCAGCGGGTCTCTTTTAGACCCGCTGACGTACATGGTACGTCCTGCGGTGTTTTGAGCGCTGGAAGCGATCGGATCGCTTCCAGCAGCTCAAACGCCATTGCAGGATGCCTGGGAGTCCAGGCATCCATGCAATGGCGGTTACAAGTCCCGGGGCACCTTGTGATCGCTCCCCGGGAGCGATCAACATCCGATTTTACCGGAGAGGTGCCCAGCACTTCTAGAGAGCGCTGGAAGCGATCGGTATCGCTTCCAGCTGCTCTGTGTATATTGCAGGGATGCCTCGACATCGAGGCATCCCTGCAATATGCTTACCTGCCGCCGGTCCGCTCAGTGATCGCTCCCCCCGAGCGATCACTTCCGGTAGCGGCAGGAAGTACTGAGTGCCACGAGGTCGTGGCACTCAGTGCAAAAAAGATCACATGAGTGATCAGGTGCTCTGCTGGGTGCCTCGAGGGATCAAGGCACCCAGCAGAGTAAAAAAAAGTGTAAAAAAAAAGAAAAAAGTAAAATAAATAAAATAAAAATGAATAAAATAAAATAAACTGACAGCCAAGATGGCGCTGCCCTTCTAAGGGCAGGGTCATCTTGGGGCTGAGTGGGATGTTCCTAGCCTGCCTCATCAGAGAGGAAGGCTAGCAACATCCAATCAGAAGTTAGAAAAAGTCAAAATAAAATTTCTAATTTGTCAGGTCAGGTCAATATTTTGTAAATATTGGCTCTGACCTCTGTGATTCTCCCTCCCTCTCCTCACTTGTGTTTTGGTGAGCGAGAGAGAGAGATCAGATTTGACAGGTTAGAGATTTTAGGTAGATTGAGTGAGATTAGAAAAATTGAGGCAGGTTTAGAGTGATTTAGAGAGATTTAGGTGTTTATTTGTATTTTCTTGTGAAACCCAACGGTTCTTCTAAGAACCAATAATCCGTTTATAAAATTTTATAATTATTATATATATATATAATCTATTATATATAATGTCTGAGAGGGTGTACAGCGCCGAGGAGGCATATGCCATCCTGGCGTCAGAATCTGAGGCATCTGCGTCAGACTCCGACCCTGATTTCGACCCCGCCAACTGCTCAGAGACGTCGCTAGATACATCATCTACGCTGGCTGATGTATCTAGTGATGTTTCTGATGCAGATCCTGGGTCACCACCTGCCAGCAGGAGACGCACAGCTCCAGCTGAGGAGTGGGTAGTGCCTCATCGCCAGAGGCCAGATATCCCTCCTTTCACGGCAAATCCTGGCATCAATATTGATGTTGCAGGATTTACCGCCACACAGTTTTTGCAGGCGTTTATGGGGATGATTTGTTGGGCCACATCGTGGCCCAATCAAATCTGTATGCCCATCAGCATTGTGCTGCGAAGCCAGACTCCTACTTGGCAAGGCAGCAATGGACCCCGTTAGATGTGCCAGAATTTCTGAAATTCTGGGCACTTACTATGCTGATGGGCATCATAAAGAAGCCCTCAATTCGCTCCTACTGGAGCAGTAGCCCCATCTGCTCTACCCCCATTTACCCCCAATCAATGTCACGTAGAAGGTATGAAAACATTTTGCGTTTCATGCACTTCAGTGACAACAGCCTGTGCCCTCCTAGAGAGCATCCCCAGTTTGACAGGCTGTATAAAATCCGCCCCCTGATTACCCACTTCGCCGCCAGGTTTGCAGAGGCTTATACACCTGGAAGGAATATCTGCGTGGATGAATCCCTAATGAAATACAAGGAAGGCTGGGATTCAAGCAGTATATTCCTTCCAAACGCTCCAGGTATGGAGTGAAGGTGTATAAGCTCTGTGACAGCGAGAGTGGGTATACTCAGGCCTTCCGGGTGTACGAGGGAAAGGATAGTAGCCTTGACCCTCCAGGTTGCCCAGAACACATGGGAACCAGTGGCAAGATTGTGTGGGACCTACTTTTTCCCCTGATGAACAAAGGGTACCACTTGTATCTTGATAATTTTTATACGAGTGTCCCTTTGTTCAAGCTGCTGTATTGTTTTGATACAGCAGCATGCGGTACTGTTCGCAAGAACCGCGTAGGTTTCCCAGCACAGCTTGTCCGCACCCGGCTAAAAAGGGGGGAGACCTCAGCTCTGCGCCAAGAGGAGCTGTTGGCGGTCAAGTACAGAGACAAGAAGGATGTATACCTTCTATCCACCATCCACACTGAGAGGTCTGTGGAGGTCTCTGTACGTGGCAGAGCTGAGAGCATCAGGAAGCCAGTGTGCATCAAAGACTATAACCGGCATATGGGTGGGGTTGATCTGGCAGATCAGCTGCTCCAGCCCTACCAGATTATGCGGAAGTCAAGGGCCTGGTACAAAAAGGTTGCAATTTACCGGATGCAAATTGCAACCCACAATGTCTTTTTGCTCTGCAAAAAGGCAAACCCCGGAGTGACGCTGTCCTTTTTACAGTTTCAGCTCCAGGTCATTTCGGGGTTTTTGTACCAGGATGCACATGCTCCCCGGGCGGTGATGGGGGACAGAGTTGGGGCTGCACATTTTATTTATAAAATCCCCCCTACTGAGGGCAAACAGAAACCCCAAAAAAGATGCAGGGTGTGTTTCAAGAGGGGGCAGAGGAGAGACACAATCTTTTACTGCCCAGAATGCCCTGGACAACCCGGTCTGTGTCTTGGGGACTGTTTCAAGCTATATCACACTGTGCGTGATCTGTGATTTTTTTTTTTTCCTTTCTATTTTTTCTCACACTCCAGTTAGTTCAGTTTAGTTTTTTTTTTCTTTTACTGCACCAGACTTACATTTTATTCGTACATTTTTAGGTTCTACAATTGGTGCTGTATTTTTCCAAAATCTTTGCACACCTATGCATGGGGGGCATGGGTGTACTCAGGAGACCTTGCAGAAAACAACCTGGAGAGTTTTCATGCAGTGACAAACAACAGTGTCTCCTAAATCACAGTCCAAATCTAATGTGGGCGTAAAAATTAAAAATTGAAAAATTACCGCCACACACCTTCTCAAATGTTTTGGGCTAAAACCGTTGCATCCATGGCATCAAAGCACTCCATATGCAATACCTTGGGGTGTCAACATAACAAATATAAACAATTTTCTGGCAATAATTCAAACTGGGGTATGCGGTAGACCCAAAACCAAAGCTAGGCCTAGCTGAAGAAATAATCTCAATTTCAACTCCAATGTCAAAGTCATAAAAATTGTATTTGAACCTTCCCAAAATCCTGGCAAACCTATGCATGGGGGGCATGGGTGTACTCAGGAGACCTTGCAGAAAACAACCTGGAGAGTTTTCATGCAGTAACAAACAACAGTGTCTCCTAAATCACAGTCCAAAACTGATGTGGGTGTGAAAATGAAAAATGACCACCAAACAGTATCCAATTTGTTTGGAGCAAACGGTTGCATCCATGGCATAAAAACACTCCATTTACAATACTTTGGGGTGTTAGCTTACCAAATATATGCACGTTAATAAAATTGGGGTATGTAAAAAGGCCCCTAAAAAGAAGATAAGCAAAGAAGATACTGTATGTCAAATTAGAAAATTGACAAGCACATGTCAAAAGATTGGCGTAGCACCCCAAAAACAACAGAACAAATCTATATATGGGTGGTATCAATTTACTCAGAAGATGTTGCTGAACATATTTTGGGGTGTTTTTTGGCAGTAACCCATAACTGGAAAATTCACGCCTAAAGTACAATGTGTGTGAAAAAATAACACAAAAAGTGACTACCTGAAAGTTTGACATAGAGCTAGTGCATGGAAAGTGTTAAAATACAACTCTTTGAAGCACCCTAGGGTGTGCCCTTTCTAAAAAATATATGGTTTGATGGGGGTAAATTACTTTGGCCGGCTTCAAAAATGTCTCAAATAGGACATGGGTGCATGATGACGAAATGTGAAAATTCCAAGTTGGAAAACTGAAATGCGCACCCCCCAAATAAGGCCTATTAGCCCCCAAATGACCCGACATACCTATACATGGGTGGTATCAATTTACTCAGAAGATGTTGCTGAACATATTTTGGGGTGCTTTTTGGCAGTAAACCTTAAAGTTCACAGTACATGTATTCTTAAATTGCGTTAAAAAAAAAAAAAAAAAATCACCAAAACTTTTTTTTTTTCTCAAACTCTGGCATAGATTTGTGGTAAAATGGTTTGCATGGAAAGAGTCAAAATACCCCAAGTTTAATACCTTGATTTGTGTACTTTAAAAAAATATGTATATGTGGAGGGTTATTCAGCAATTAGTGACAGATATCAGTGTTACAATGTCACTAGCACTAGTTTTGAAAATAAACTCTTTGGAAATGGCAAAGTGCTACTTGCACTTATTGTTGCATAAAATAAGGAAAAAAGCGAGGAATATGTAAACATTGGGTATTGCTAAACTCAGAACTAAATTTAGAAACTACTAAAGGAATTAAATTTTTTTGACGGTTGTTGATACATAAGAAATTTTGGGGGGCAAAGTTCTAAAAAGTGGTGTTTTTTCAATTTTTTTGTCATATTTCACAATGTTTTTTATAGTAAATTATATGAAATGATGAAAAAAATGGTATCTTTATAAAGTCCATTTAATGACGAGAAAAACAGTGTAAAATATGTGTAGGTTGCATAAACGAGTAAGAGGAAAATTTGTCCTAAACCCTAACAGCGCAGAAACGTAAAAACAGCAGCGGTCACTAAAGGACGGATTTGTGTAAAACCGCCCGGTCACTAAGGGGTTAATAAAATATTGCAACTATAGTCCTTTTTTATCTGAATAGTTAGAAACAGCCGCTGTCGTCCTCCATTCGGTTATGTATCCCAGATAAACAAATTAAAGCATAAGGTAAACTTTATTGATTCAAACTTTTGCATTCACATAAGAATATAGAAAAACATAAATATGTAAAATGAAGACGCAATTAGGTGAAAACGGATTTAGTAATCAAACAGCAATGATACCAAAAGGTTAATTTTTGAAGAATATTTTTTTTTGTAAAAGATTGTTTTAGGCCGGTGGAATACGACCACATGTATAACCAATTGATGATTGAAAGCCAATGTAAAAAAAAAAGAAGAACCAAGCAGCATCTTTAGACAAAATAATGTTCACTCATAGTTAATAGAATTCAAATGTAATTGTCCGAATTCCTTAGCTTACCGTCAATACATAAACAAGATTAATTTGTAATGATCATAAATAATACTCAAGGTTGACTTGCAATTATTGGAGAAAATGGAAAAACTCTGGCGCTTAGAAGAAAAAAAGGGGGAGACCTCAAAAATCGATCGCTAGAACACCTATATAGGCAGATTCCAAACTACCAAAAAAGAGAAACCATATGAAGAAAATCATGGTGCAGCGCTCGTACGGGTGACCCACCTCCAAAGTGAAGACAAAATCACAAGGGAGTATCACTTACAGAAAAAAGGGATAGGATGTTGTAGACCAAGACGACGTGTTTACATAAATAACACAGAAAAACAAAAATAGAATCTCATAGTGTGAATCAATTAATAGATCGTATTGTATTCTTAACATATGATGTATCACTCACATTTCAAAGAGCGTCTAAATGCTCTATGGATTCAGCATGCAGACATTTTTGGGCATGCCTGGTCGGCCTCAACCGCATCGAGATCTTGGTATACCTCCGTTTCTCAAAGAAAACAAGAAGATAACAGAATAGTGCGGATTGTTTATATATAACTTTAGAAAATGATGAGAAGATCTCACTCACCCCACTGGGGTGTTATTTTATTCTTTGTTCGAATTGTCGATACAACATTTCAATGAGGACGCGTTTCGTCGGCTTTTTCAAAAGATGAATTGTATTGCACTGTCTATGCTTTATATAGTCTGTCAGTACTCAATATACCGGAAATTTTAGTGGTGAATGACGTCCAAGATTAGGAAATCCAATCAAATTCCGTGGGCGGTCCGGTTTCGCAACGTCAGCTACGTGATTTTTAATGGACTAGGACACGTGATCAAACAGGAACCAATCCTAATCTTCCAAGACTGATCACTATGTGTCGGGATTAACTCGGGAGAGAACAGCCATCATGAAACGGAGAACATAGGCAGGTAAATCGGCGTCTCGCACAGCTTCTGGGATGCTCCCGAGTTTAAGATTCCTTCACCGGTGTTGCCTTTCCAGGGTCACCACCGCTGATTGTAAACTCTCAACCTGCTTCTGGAGTGCCTGTAGATGAGACGTGGTCGTGGCTCTCCTTCCAGCTTTTGTGTGTGTAATTGGACCTCTCCCACCAGGGTCCAAGTGGCAGTAACGTTGGCGTCGAGGGCCAGAATATCAGTCTGCCATGAGGATCTGGCGTCCGCTAGCAGGGTACGAATGTCCCCTCGTGTAGCTGGGAGATCGTCATCTGTCAGTCCCAAGGCATCGGCCTCCACCAGGGCATCAAGAGCAGGGTCAGGTGGATCCAGAGGTGGGTGACATCGACCTCGCCCTCCCCCTAGTGAGATCCTTATGTCTGGGGTGCGTGGGTCCTCTACAGCCCCACTGCCTTTGGTTTTCTTACCCATCAGTACGCTGAGGTGCTGCAGACAGTGTTCAGGCCACCGCATGCTTCAGAAAGGACAGTAGGCCGCAAAAACCCGGCCCGGGCAGAATGTACAGCTAGTCCGGAGGGGGGAGCAAGTCAGGCTCCGGATCACTCTTCTTGATGGCAGCAGCAAGGAGGAAAGTCAGGGAACAGTTAGGAGCAGAAAATTAGCCAAAAATCCCGAAATCCGGGATAAAAAACTAGGAGCTCTGCAACAACATGACTGCTCACCACCGCAGCTAGCCACGCCCTTCAGATACAGCATTTTTGTTCATGAAACCCATTTGCCCGAGTATTGCTACATTTTATGCGTTCCCTAAAATACATAAAAAAAATTAAAAAAAATTCTCCTCCCCCAGGAAGACCAATCGTCTCAGGACGTGGTAACCTTACACAAAATGTCAATACACTGGTGAAATA
This sequence comes from Leptobrachium leishanense, assembly GCA_009667805.1. Taxonomy (NCBI): domain Eukaryota; kingdom Metazoa; phylum Chordata; class Amphibia; order Anura; family Megophryidae; genus Leptobrachium; species Leptobrachium leishanense. The sequence goes on from CM019064.1 coordinate 200,274,858, forward strand.
CACCAGCTGATAAAGGAAAGCCATTGTGAAACGCATACTGGCTGTATTTAATCCATTTTTATTGTTACAAATTATTGAATACCTGCATTTTTGCTGTTGCTGAAACAGAGGTACCGAGGGGGACACCAGATGCCGGAGGGGTGATCCAGCGCTCCCACTGAAAAATGCTGGCAGCACGGACATCCAGTGCCCAAGTTGAGGCACAAAAAAACGTGAGTGATATACCAACTTTTAAACCTCACGAATTACGTACAGGCTATACCATGTCAGTTTATTTTAATTTGAGGTAACCACTGCTGGAGGGAGAGAGGACTTAATCACCTAATTTGCCTCTGGAAAGAACTGAGAAGGAAGCGCAGACCCCACCAGCATAACTATATGCACCTTAAAAAGATATTTTCCAGTTAAACAGGTTAATCAAATGGTAAACTCTGATTAAAGGGATACCCTATTAAAAATAGAGCTCCTTTTTTGCTATTAACCCTGTCACTGCAGACAACGTGTGGGGACATCGTCATGTGTCACTGCTGTGTGCGGAGGACGTCCCCCACACATTGTAGTGCCTCCCTGTCCGGGGTCCTGCGGTGGTCTGGCTTCCTTGAAGTCAGACCCAGCTTCTAAACCCCTTCTGGCACGATGTCAGTTTCAGGTGCCTTCCAGTAGGTGTCTGTAGCCGATAATTCCAGTGGTCTCAAAGTCACATGCACGTCCTTCGGGTTCCATTCAGAGTCCTCTCTTATTCTCCATATTTATAAATGATCTACCCAAAGTTTGCAAATCCTCTACACTGCATATGTATGCAGATGATACCATAATATACACACACAGAGACCAAACATATCAAAACTTGAAGCTGTGTTTCAGGAGGACTTTTCAGAAGTTGAGAGATGGATTTAAAAACAAACTTTTCCTTGGCAGCGACTAGTCTCCATGTTTTCAGAACAAAGCACAGATTACAAATACTAAATCCAAAACTAAACTTTCAAATTATAGCCTGACTCCTGTCCGTTCATATAAATAAATGCGATTGTGACTTAGTCCTGATCTGGTGTTTGGGCACCATACTGACAAGCTACTGGTCAAACTACACCCTAAAGAAAGACCCATTGAGGAAAGTGGCTGCACAACGCTAGAGCTCCGCGAACCACACCATCTTTTTTAGCCGGCACCACCCACGCACCTCTTTTTATCCCATTGTGGAGAGGCTGGAAGACTCACTGGACGGCCATGTGGACACCCAAAAAGAAATGGTCCGGCAGGTTGCCCTGATTTTTGTGGCCAAAACACCACTTGGACAGCGGCTCCCAAGATGGTGGCTATGAGAAGCCCGTCACTTGCACCCGGCACCTGCACAGATGAGAAGGTAGGCCTGGCAACCCAGCTGGACATCTAGCGCCTGCAAACTTCTATTGTGGCAGAGTTGGACTTGCGCCTACAATGGGGCCTGAACCCCCTCCTCCTTCAGAAACCGGGTGTGTGGGATGCCATACAGAATACCCGTGACACTTTCAATGTAACGATGTCCATAAGGCAGTAGTTAGGGGGCGCATTTCCGAGTAAGGCATCCCATCATAAAAGGCTAAAGCGCCAAACTATTGTAGCTCTTCAAGCCACCTTTTGCCGTTTAGAACTTAAACCTAGGCGGACCCCGACTGAGGAGACCTTTTCTCAGTTCACAGGAACATGCACAGAGCTTAATAGTTTATTTCTAGATTATGTGGGTCACTCCTTGTAATGGTCCAGACGGAACGATTATGAACTAACAAAATGGATACACAGATAGGATTTTGTGTCCAACGTCAAGCTGCTTTGATTCCCTCCATCAAGGACAAGCAGGGAGCGGTTCATAGGACCCCTGTGGCAATCAGGGATGCTTTCACAACATACTTCGCAGGTATTTACAGGCTTTCCCCAATACATACGATTAGGACGTAGTTCCTTCATCTTCCCTCACTTCGTGACGAGCACTCTACTAAATTGGCTTCCCCCATTACTGAGGACGAGATTTTGACAGCATTGAGTGAGATGAAACCCCATAAGGCCCTGAGCCCAGATGGCTTTACCTATCAATATTATAACATGACCACGTTCAAACCGTTTTTGTGCAATCTTTTCAATAGAGTCCGGGAGGGGAACCTCTTTTCCCAAGCAGCCTTTAATGACTTCTATATTACTTTCAGTCTTTACCGGTGCAATTGGTCTCCACTGTCATGACGTCACAACGGTGTAGTCAGCATTTTATTTGGGCAGGGAAACGTTGATGTCTTCATGTCTTGGGCAGCTTGGGTTTACCTTCCCTATTTTCTTCCTATTAGGGCTGAAACAACTAATCGATCAACAACTAATCGATAATTAAAATAGTTGTCAACTATTTCCATTATCGATTAATCGTCCTGTGTACAGCACACAATGTTCAGAGTCAGACGGAGTTAAACGTAAATAACCTCAGCTTCGGAGCTGATTGGAGAAGATGCGCCGCTGCTTTACTAGGTATGATTTAGTTCTGGGGTTATGTCAGACACAACCAGTTTGTGTTATAGTTCTGCTACTGTTGGAATAAAAACAAACAATAGGATACTGCCACTGGGTGAAGTAGCTGTATGCCGGTTTTATACTTAATAGAAGCTGGAGTCCTGTGCCACCACCCCACCCTGCCACACCCTCTTTGGATGGAAACTGCCACTCCCTCCCTTTGGTCTGGTCCCTTTCCCCAAACTCCCTTCCACACTCAGAGCTAGTCTTTTGCCCATAATCACTCTCACACTCAGGTCAAGTCACTTGAGCACAGTCACTCCCACCTCCAGTCCCTCCTCCCACTCGTTTGTTCACGAAATTATTTATAAAAAGGGACACTCTACGCACCCTGACCACTTTAGCTCATTAACCCCGATTTCATGCCGACCTCATCATCTATGACCAAGTGCTTGTAGCCACATTCGACAAAGCAAACAAGGGCTTAAGCTACGCATGCAGCATCAATCCATACCAAGCACTCGGATACCTTGTGTGGAAAGTACGCAAGATATGCAATTTGTGTATGTACGTACGAAAGTTATGTACACTACGCAAATTGCTTATGAAAAAAGGGGGAGGGTTTGTGGTTGTTTTAATTTTTTTTTACATAAAATTCCTTTTAAGTAAAACACATTTTTTCTAATTTTTTTTATCCGATGAATCGATTAATCAAAATAATAAATCGGCCAATTAAATCGATTATGAGAATAATTGTTAGTTGCAGCCCTACTTCCTATTATGCTGCACAGCTTGCCTAAATAATAGCTTGGCAGTCACCGGAGGGTAGTCCAAGGTGGGTCAACCTGGAAATAGCTCTTAGGTTACTGAGTGTACTGCAGCACTGGATATGCACTCTGCGAGGTACCTACTTCATATGTGGTGGTCCTGTTCCTCCATGGAGTCATTTTGGTCAGAGGTCCGACTTGTTATCTGCAGTATTATCCAAGACTGTCCCTATGGACCCATGGGCTTTCCTGCTGTCCAGACCAGACCCCAATTTCACATTTCCTGAAAACAAATTGCTAGCCAAGATGGCTTTTGGCTGCTAGAAGGATGGTAGCTGAAACATGAGGCAGCAACGATTGCCACAGACAGCAAATGTTTATGCCAAAATTAGGGACACATAAGTTAAGGATGAGCTAACTGTAATGGTTGACCACACCTTGCAGTCTTATAAAATCTAGGAACCGTGGCTGGACTCAGGACTATGATTGATCTGAGTGCACTGAATGATTTCCCTTTATGTGCATACTGACATGTTTATTTCTATTTTTTTTCCCCTTTTCTCGCTCTTCTTTTACCCCCTTTATGGCCTGTGCCGGGCTTCTCCCCTCCCCCTTCTAATTTGTATAACACCAGGAAGCAATAACTTTAATGTGTATACGTTTATGCTCACTGAATACTTGGCGCTGAATCGCCATTTATTGTCTGCATTGCCTATTCTTTTTTTTTTTTTTTTTTGGACACAATAAAGAAAGAAACACCCTGAAGTTGTTGCCCTGTTCAAGAACAAAATTGTTTACATTTTGAGGTTCGGAAACTGCAAAAATTCTAGTGCTGCCTATTGATTATGAGGATATTATATGCATGCACACCCCAAATCCATCATCTCGACAAGCTCAGATCGCTCTGCAACTCATTATGCCATTTTGTCCTGCAATGTGAGTACAAAGCTCATCATTAGGATATGTTAACAGTGTGAATATTTAGCAAATTTGAAATTCTGTTTTTCTGAAAACCCAAAATCGAATTTTTTTTTGTTAAATTCGTGAATTTTTTTAAAATTTTACAATTGCGAAACGTTGACACAAAACACTTACATTTCCTAATGTGAGCTAGGGCTGTGCAATATTGACAAAATAATCATATTGCGATTTCTTGAATGAATATTGCGATTGCGATTTTATTTGCGATTTAGCCAATTGTTTTTGCTTTTTCAAACATGGATACACTGCCCCAGCACACGGATACACTGCCCCAGCACACGGATACACTGCCCCAGCACACGGATACACTGCCCCAGCACACGGATACACTGCCCCAGCACACGGATACACTGCCCCAGCACACGGATACACTGCCCCAGCACACGGATACACTGCTCCAGCACACGGATACACTGCCCCAGCACACGGATACACTGCCCCAGCACACGGATACACTGCCCCAGCACACGGATACACTGCCCCAGCACACGGATACACTGCCCCAGCACACCTCTTTGCTCCGCGTGTTCGGCTCCCTGTGAGTTTCCGGCGGCATGGAGCTTGGGCGCTCGCCTGGGGGAACCACGTCAAGGGCCGCGAGAACGCGGCTGTACACGTGGTTCCCCCTGCGAGCGCCCAAAGCTCCATTCCACCAGAAGCTTACAGGGAGCCGAACACGTTAATTTCCGCAGTCCTATAATGAATAGATAAAATTGCAGCCTTACGCGATTTAGAAATTGCAGGTGCTTAAATCGCGATTGTTTTGCGATTGAGATTAATTGCACAGCCCTAATGTGAGCAGGATATTACTTCGCGGCAGAGAGACTTTAGGTGGCAGATGAAGTTTAATAGATAAAGTCATGCACTTTGGAGTGAGGAACACACAAGCCAATTATACCCTATATGGTACAGAGTTAGGAAAATCAAAGCAGCAGAAGGATTTAGGAAGCAACAGACTCCAAACTAAGGAACAATGTTTGCTTCAAACAGCAGTCACCAAGGGCCAAGGGTATGGCATGCATTAAAATTGGAATTCATTCTCTAGATGAAAACATAATTTTGCCAATCAATGGTAAGGCCGCACCTTGAATATGCTGTGCAATTTTGGGCACCCATTTTATGATAAGATATTATGGCGCTAGAAAAAGTGTAGAGACGGGCGACTAAATTAATAAAGGGAATGGAAGATTTAAGTTATGAGGAAAGGCTTACAAGCTTAAACCTGTTTAGTTTAGAAAAACGGCACCTTAGAGGGAATCTGATAGCTTTATACAAATATATATATAGGCCATTACAAACCACTGTCTGGAAACCTATTCATTACTACGACTATACATTGGACGAGAGGAAATTCGACCTAAAGCATAGAAAGGGTTATTTTACAGTGAGAACAATAAAGCTGTGGAATTCTCTGCCTGTTGAGGTGGTTGGGTCAGAGTCTGTACAGACTTTTAAACAACAGCTGGGTGACTTACTGCAAAAACATATTAAGGGCTATAATCTTTAAATTGTGGGTAAAAGCGTCTTGACCCAAGGAGAAATCTGACTGCCATTCTGGGGTCAAGGAGGATTCCGCCCCCCCAGTGTGTTGCATATTGGCGATCGCTTCAGACTCGGTTTTTTGCCTTCTTTTGGATCAACAGCAGTAAATGATGTGGGAAAGGAGGAACTTGGGGACGTATATCTTTTTTTCCCCAGACTATAACACGATCCTGCTGGTAATACCAGGATATACCCATAAATGAGACATATTTAAATGTAGTAATTGCTGGTAAAATGTTTTGTACATTAAACAGCAGATACCTAGACGCTCAAAAATGCAACTCTGCTGTAATAAGGCCTTGCCTATTCTGTATTGGCAAATTGCTTGGCTAAATAAGGCACATTAAATCGGCAATACTTTAATCAATTAGAAGAGCCAACTCTGTCAAGTTCAGCTCAGTGATTAAATGAGTTACACTTGTTAGTGACAACTATTTACTTAACATTACCCATTGTTACTACATGCCAACTTAACATTGGAGACTAGAAATAGTTTTAGTTCTTCGGTCACTTGTTGCTTAAAAGACACACTCTAAGCACTGTGACCACACTATGTAATTTGAATATTCACAGTGATCAGAGTGCCCTCTCAGGGTGGACAAGAGATGTCTCCAAGAGATTATTCAGCCGTCCAAGGGTAGGCATTTTCCTATATCAAGAATCTTAGATCAGTGAGGGCAAATCTCAGATTCAAAGAGATCCTGGAAGTGGAACTCTTCAGATTCTGCAAATGGTTCTCAATAGGCTCTCATTGAGAGCCGTAGGATTAGCTGGACATTTGTGCAAGCATCCAGCCTTGCCGCTGTCCTTCGACTGTTCCAACTTACAGGAAGAGGGTAGCAAGCCATGTCCAGACCAGCATCAAGAGAGCCTGGTTTAAGTTCATACAATGGCTGAAGGGTTTAAAATGATAAGGGCTTAGGAGGTTGCGGACGGGTTAATGTTAAACTCCTCCATTTCTTCTCCCTCCTATTTTACTCCAAAAGTACTCCCTTTAGTACAGGATCTCCCACTTGCCAATATGACAGTACTAGACATGAAGATAAGATGCTTAGTTCAGAATTCTAAGGATGTCAACGCGGGCAGAATTTGCAGTGCTTTACAGGTCAGGCCTTTTCTTAGCACTTACCAGACTTGCTTTGCTTTAATTGCTTTCGACTTTTCACATTCGCCTTGAATTTCTCCTGGATGACCGAAAGCAACACAAAGATTAGGATATAGTGAGACAAACAGCAGCTAAACAGAGTTATATATTGGACTTGTAAAGGGGTATGCAGTTTTTTTGTGGGGTTTTAAAAAGTCATACAAGATGTCTGAGGAATCATTTGAAACGGCAAGGATGGTGAATATTGAACCATTTCCTCACCTCTTCCTCATCTATCCCATCATCATCATCATCCCCAGAGTCCATGAGCAGTTTCCTCTTTTTGCGCAGACGCTGGGGACGTTCATTATCTGTGTATGCAGAAGATATTGTGGAAGTAGAGGGTGAAACCAGGGTGGTTGCTTGGTCATCTGCAGTAGGTTTCTCGGTTTCCCTATATGAAGATACATCATCTATAAGAGTGATTGTGTTAAGGAACTATGGCTAGTGTCTATGCAGAGAATACCGTAGATACATCTATAACGGAGTCTTACATAGAACGATCAATACCACTCTGCAAACATTTGCTTTTTATTTATTTATGGGTTTTGTCATACATATCCAAATCAGATAATTGGTAATAGAAGCAGGGCCGGATTAACATAGGGGCAGCTCCAGGCCCATGCCCCAGAATAGGCCCAGAGAAAAGATAAATTTGTCTGCAAGAATGGGCATTCGGACCTCTGTATCTCCAGCTCCATAGCAGCTACAGGGTCATGTCAGGTATTACCGGAAAGGCTAGATCATGACATTTCAAATGATACCAAACAGGACCAGGTTCTATGTAACAATAGAAGTAAAATGATAAATATTTTTTTATTTTTCTTTCTAAACACAGCAATATTTTTCAATTATAAAGGAAACAGTGAGGCTGCAGTAACTCACCATCACATTTCTCATGTCACTAACAAGCGTGGAAGTGATGGTACAATCCATTATTACGAGTTGTTACATCAAGAACCTAAACTGCCGCTCTGCAGCAAAGTGCACTCGGTGGGGGGGGGGGGGGGCTTTGGAACCCTGCACCACTAAATCATTACACCTCGCAAGGTCAACTGAGGTGTCATCGGACAGGAGAGAGTCTGGCCTTTGGATTAATACCAAGCATGACCATGTAAAATCTTCAGGCTGGGATCACACCTATGTGTTTTTTGACGCGCGCAATACAAGCGTTTGACACGCGTATCGCGCAAATGTAAAAAATGCGCAAACGTGCATTGCAGCGCGTTCACGGCCATACACTGCAGCGTGAACGCGCTGCAATACGCCCCAAAGAAGCTCCCGTACTTTGGGCATAGGACATTTTACAGCGCGTTCCTGCGCACTGTAAAACGCCCAGGTGTGAACAGGCCCCATAGGAAATCATGGGATTTCCGTGCTTGGGCGTTTTACAGCGTGCAGGAACGTGCTGTAAAACGCCCAGGTGTGAACGGGGCCTAAGAGAAAACAAAAAAAAAACTTTTTTTATTTACTTCTTTTTGTTCTACTTTTTTGTGCCAAAGCGATGGCATTGTCCATCTGTCACGTATAAAATGAGCAATACCACTGCTATTACTCACCTTCTCATTTCGCACGCTGGGAGCAAGGTCAGTGTTTTATACAGTCATATTATTCAAAAAACAACATTATCCAAAGCACATGGGAAATATCAAATTTTTTGGTTAAAATTGTATATTTTCTCAGAAACATGCAGTAACCGGTTCCCATTTAATTATTTTAACAAGAATTGCCTATAGAATATATAACCACAGAGGTTTGGATGGTAAAATATGAAAAAATTATTTTACACGCTGTGAGGATTGAAATCTGATTGAGAATTTACTCCCACAGTATCTGCCTGGTTAGAAATACCGGTATCTGCACTACTAAATAACCTAAAAGGTTAAAACCTAAAAGGTTTTCATTTCACCAAATTCCAAAAAAAGCCCACCAAAATATACAGCTCCAGGCCCATAGAGATCTAAATCCGGCCCTGAATAGAAGTATTGATTTTGGTATTCAAAATTACCATATAGGGTGTGTACAAGTTTGTATCAATATGTGTGGAACCAGGAAGGAGAGTGTTTGTAACCAGGGGGAAGGATATATGTGTTACACTGCAGCTCAGCAGGATATAGGGGAGGAGTCACATGGACACAGACTAGTTAGCAGAACTGTAGATTAGAACCTGTTATAAGATGATCTCTTAATAAATATATAAAACCCTGCAGCTGGAGTCAGAGACAATATTTACAGAATCAGTCTCATTTATACATGGTGGCAGCGGATCTCATTTGAAAACTACTCCAAAAGCAGATATGGAAGGTTTAAAAGCACCCAGTCTCCTGGATTTTCAGGCAAGAAATCTGTCTCAGGCATGGAAGAGATGGAAAGAAGAAATGCTTCTATACACAGACCTGGTCCTGGTTGATAAACCAGAAGAGATGAAGGTAAAGCTGTTCCTGTACTTGATTGGGGATAAAGGCAGAGAGGTTAAAGACACCCTTCTCCCAGGAGTGGCAGCTCCCTCACTGACTGTCCTAATGAAAGCATTTGATGATTATTGTGAGCCAAAACAAAATGAGACTGTGGAAAGATATCATTTTTTTTCACGGAGTCAGAGGGAAGAAGAAGGCATAGACGCATATGTCACAGAGCTGCGTACACTGGCAGCCACCTGCAATTTTGGTAATATCAGAGACTCTTTAATAAGGGACAGAATTATATGTGGCACAAGAGATTCTAACCTCAGGGAACGTTTACTGAGAGAAGTGGACTTAACACTTGATAAATGTCTACAAATCGGCAGAGCTGCTGAACTGTCTACAGAGAGGGTGAAGCTCCTGGAGAGGTCCAGCACCGGTGCAGTGTCAGTCCATGGAATGGAAACAAGCTACACTCTTAGGAAGAGTCCGAGCAGAATGGCAGAGACTCCACATAAGATAATACAGTGCATATATTGTGGTAAGCGTCACGAGAAACTGAAAGAGAAATGCCCAGCATTTGGAAAGCAATGTAAGGGGTGCGGTAAGGCCAATCATTTCATTAACCAGTGCCGTGCCAGTCTGCACCAACAAAGGAAGCCGGCAGTACAAGCTGTATATAAGGAAACAGCGGATTCAGAGGAATACGAAGACATTCTGGGTCTGACTTTGGAACCAGCTTTTCAGATTTGTGCACTGAAGAAATCTACGAGCAAATTTTCATCAGCTTTGTTTGCTACCATGCTCATCGGCCAGCAAGCTGTGAGATTCCAAATGGATTGTGGGGCGGACTGCAATGTCCTACCAGCAAGGATGGTGAAAGACCAATCTAAAATTCTACCCTGTGATAAGATACTAAGGATGTACAATAAGAGTACACTGACACCAGTAGGGATATGTAAGCTCAAAATAAGGAACCCATGCAATCAAAAGTTATATCAGGCTGAATTTGTTGTCATAGACTCAGAGCTGTGTCATCCTATACTAGGAAGTAGAGCTATCCAAGCCATGGATCTGATCTCGGTGCAGCACCAAAATATCCTAACTGTGGAACAAGACAGCAAACAGTCAGATAGCGCTATGTGGGGCTGGTCAACCATCAACAAGGAGTATGCTGATATTTTTCAAGGAGTGGGCTGTCTAGAGGGAAAATTGAAATTGGAAGTGGATGCTCTTGTACAGCCTGTTAGACTTCCAAAACGAAAAGTTCCTGTATCATTACTCAAACCCCTTCAAGAGGAGCTCGCCAGTTTAGAAAAACAGGGGATTATCACCCCTGTAGAGAGAAGCACAGACTGGATTAGTAGTATGGTGATAGTGAAGAAACCATCAGGGAAGTTAAGGATTTGCATTGACCCTAAGCCTCTAAATAAAGCTTTGAAAAGGAGCCACTATCCTTTGCCTACACTTGATGACATACTTCCTGATCTAGCAAGGGCAAGAATTTTTTCAGTGTGTGATGTAAAGAGTGGATTTTGGCATATCGAATTAGAGGAAGACTCCAGCTACTTAACCACTTTTTCTACTCCTTTTGGCCGATACCGGTGGGTTAGGATGCCTATGGGTATTAGTCCTGCCCCAGAGGTTTTTCAGAGAAAACTAAATCATGCACTGGAAGGGCTACCAGGTATCAGGGTTATTGCAGATGATATCCTGATTGTAGGAGAAGGAGAAACTGATGTGGAAGCCATTAAAGATCACGATCAGAAGCTGAGGAAGTTACTAGATCGTTGCAGAGAACGACAGCTCAAACTAAATCCAGAGAAATTCCAGTTAAGAAAAACTGAAGTACCTTATATTGGTCACTTATTGTCAGCCCAGGGACTTCAAGCAGACCCCAGCAAAGTAAAAGCCATTACTGAAATGCCCAGACCCACAGACGTTAAAGGAGTACAGAGATTTTTGGGGATGGTGAACTATCTTTCAAGGTTTTGTGAGAACATATCAGATGCAGGTGAACCTCTGCGCCAACTAACCCAGAAGGATGCAGTGTGGGAGTGGACTGAAGTGCAGGAAGGGGCATTTCAGCAGATCAAATCAAAAATCAGTTGTGCGCCAGTACTCAAGTATTATAACCCAGAAGAACCATTGGAACTACAATGCGATGCGTCAGAGAGAGGTCTGGGAGCAGCACTGATGCAGAGTAAGCAACCGTTAGCTTTTGCAAGCAGAGCATTGACGGAGACAGAGCAAGGTTATGCCCAGATTGAGAAGGAGTTGTTAGCAGTCCTCTTTGGCATGGAAAAATTTCATCAATTCACATTTGGACAAACAGTAGCTGTACAGTCCGACCATAAGCCCCTTGAAAGCATTATGAAGAAACCTTTACTTAAAGCACCCCGACGTCTTCAGCGTATGATGTTACGTCTTCAAATGTACGATGCATGTATCAGATACTGCCCAGGAAAGTCTCTGGCAGTGGCAGACACATTGAGTAGGGCTTATCTGGACGAGGGTTCCGTGGAGGGCTCAGTGGAGCACCAGATTGAAACGGTAAACATGCTCCAATATCTACCCATCTCAAACAGGAGACTTGACGCTATACAAAAAAGCACCGATAAAGACAAGACTTTACAAGCAGTGAAGCACATTGTTTTGAGGGGATGGCCTCATGCAAAGGAACTGGTACCTCTAGAGGCTTCACCATTTTACCACATACGTGATGAACTGAGTGTACAGGATGGTGTACTATTCAAAGGCGAGCGAGTTGTTATACCATCTGAACTTCGATCTGATATTATGTCTCGGATCCATTCTTCACATTTCGGCGTGGAAGGATGTCTACGTAGAGCCAGGGAATCTGTTTACTGGCCAGGAATGAATGCGCAGTTGAAAGAGTACATTGACCAATGTGACATATGCCGGTCATTTGATACTAAACAACAAAAGGAGACCTTGATGCCTCATGAGATCCCAACTAGACCATGGGAAAAGATCGGTACTGATTTGTTCACATTCCACGGACACGAGTATTTAATAACGGTGGACTATGACTCTAACTTCTGGGAGATAGACCAGATTCAGGATACAAGATCAACAACAGTGATAAGAAAATTGAAGGCTCATTTTGCCAGATATGGAATCCCAGACACTGTATGTTCAGATAATGGACCCCAGTTTATTTCGATGGAGTTTAAAGAATTCAGTATGAATTGGGACTTTGACCACATTACCTCATCACCAGGATACCCCAAAGCAATGGGAAGGTAGAGTCGACAGTAAAAACGGCCAAGAGACTCCTGCAAAAGGCTGTGTCCTCTGGTAATGATCCCTACCTAGCATTATTGGATCATCGCAACACACCAACGCAAGGTCTGGAGTGCAGTCCTGCTCAAAGACTGATGGGTCGAAGGACCAAATCGTTACTTCCCATGAGAGGAAGTCTGTTAATGAAGGATCACGGGATGAATGACAGGCACCAAATTCTATGCACAAAACAACGTGCATTGCAAGCCGCTCAATATAATAGGGGAGCCAAAGACCTGCGGCCTCTAAATGTTGGCGAACAGGTGTGGGTACAACCACCAATTAACCAGGGAAAAGAGTGGCGGAAAGCTTGCCTAAGAGCCCCTGCTGGAATCAGGTCCTATGAAGTTGTAACAGAGTCAGGACAAGTTCTGAGAAGAAATAGGAGGCACCTGAGAGGCACTGGACGATACAGGCCTCAAATAAGGACCCAAAGTAGCAATCAAGAGGAATATGACACGGACGAGACAAACCAGCCATCAATAGCAAATACCCCAGAAGAAGATCAGGAAGAACCACACTGTGAAATATCAGACACAGAAAGACTGGGGGATGACACCAATGTTCTACGAGAACAACCACAAGGATACAGAAACACCCAGACTAGAAGCGGGAGATCCATCCTAAAACCAGCATATCTAAATGATTATGTGGACTAACATGTGACCCACTACAAGAATCCGTTTCACGATCCATCTACCTCCTAGACTTGAGCTAAAGGAAACAACTTCCATTTTCCCAAAAAGGGAAAGATGTATCAATATGTGTGGAACCAGGAAGGAGAGTGTTTGTAACCAGGGGGAAGGATATATGTGTTACACTGCAGCTCAGCAGGATATAGGGGAGGAGTCACATGGACACAGACTAGTTAGCAGAACTGTAGATTAGAACCTGTTATAAGATGATCTCTTAATAAATATATAAAACCCTGCAGCTGGAGTCAGAGACAATATTTACAGAATCAGTCTCATTTATACAAAGTTAAGGAAACGTATTGCAACAGGAAAAAGCACCTTGTCTTGCTAGGTACTTTGAATGCCAAGAATAAATCACGCCAGTAGGATATAGGATAATTTATTCAAAAGATTAATACAACAGTAAGATAAGTGATCAGATTAATGCAATTATAAATGGAATAAAGAATCAGAATATATCACCGTTGAATAGGAAGCATCGTCTTGCCAATGTTACCAGGGGGGGGGGGGGGGGGGGGTCCAGTGATGGTCAACGGCTGAGGGAATCACAAGTGCACAACAGCTATGTACCATGAGCAGCACGTCTGCTCCCAAGCGACCCTCAATTTGATGGTACATTATAGAAAGTCTTATGCCAGACAATATATCTGGTCTATCATCGTCAACCGCTGACACCTCCGAGTCGGGCAATGTCCCTCCTCCCCAAATGCATCTCCCAGAATTGGCCAGATTCCGGGAAGTCCATATTTGGGCTCAGTACATGTCTTCGGCTAGTTGACATTTAAAATACAGAACTTCTCTGCTATCTAGTTTCATTTATGCTGACTGTGTGGTCTTATAACTTGCAAAACCACTTATAAAATGAGGGGGGGGGAAGAGAGATATAGAAAATAAAGAGAAAAGTCTAAAAGTCCAACAGTATGAAATATTGGGGAGAAAATTGGTGTTACAGTGTGAAACAACATCAATGCACTGTGACACGCTTAGTGAGACTTGAGAGAAAAAAAATTTTTTATTTTTGTTTACATTTGTAGACAGCAGAGTGTCCACCTAGGGAAATGGAAAAAATTTAAAATAAAAGTAGACCGGTATATACACACATAAAGTCAGTAGAGCATGGCTTACTGTGACTCGAAAAATGAACAGGCATATATACATGTACAGTGGCAAGAAAAAGTATGTGAACCCTTTGGGATTACATGGCGTTTTGCATAAATTGGTCATAGATGAAGATCAGACCACATTTTAAGTCACAATTTGAAAAACACAGTCTGCTTAAAATAATACAACACAAACATTATATGTTTTCATGTGTTTATTGAACATAACATGTAAACATTCACAATGCAGGGTGGAAAAAGTATGTGAACCCCTAGCCTAATGACTTCTCCAAGAGCTAATTGGAGCCAGGAGTGAGCCAACCTTGAGTCCAATCAGTGTGATATTATTGGATGTTTTGCTGAAAGCTGTCCTGCCCTTTAAAAACACACCAGTTTTGGGTTTACTGGTTTCAAGAAGCACTGCCTGATGTGAACCATGCCTCGCAGAAAAGAGCTCTCAGAAGACCTACGATCAAGAATTGTTGACTTGCATGAAGCTGGAAATGGTTACAAAAGTATCTCCAAAAGCCTTGATGTTCATGTGTCCACGGTAAGACAGACTGTCTACAAATGGAGAAAGTTCAGCACTGTTGCTACTCTCCCTAGGCGTGGTCGTCCTGTAAAGATGACTGCAAGAGCACAGCGCAGAATGCTTAATGAGGTAAAGAAGAATCCTAGAGTGTCAGCTAAAGACTTACAGAAATCTCTGTCACATGCTAACATTTTTGCTGACACATCTACAATAAGGAAAACATTAAACAAGAATGGAGTACATGGGAGGACACCACAAAGGAAGCAATTGCTGTCCAAAAAGAATATTGCAGCACGTTTGAAGTTTGCAAAAGAGCACCTGGATGTTCCACAGCACTACTGGCAAAATATTCTGTGGACAGATGAAACCAAAATGGAGTTTGGAAAAAACACACAACACTATGTGTGGAGAAAAAAAGGCACAGCACACCAACATCAAAACCTCATCCCCACTGTAAAACATGGCGGAGGGAGCATCATGGTTTGGGGCTGCTTTGCTGCCACAGGGCCTGGACGGATTGTTGTCATTGATGGAAAAATGAATTCCAGAGTTTATCAAGACATTTTGCAGGAAACCGTAAGACCATCTGTCCACCAAATGAAGCTCCGCAGAGGATGGGTGATGCAACATGACAATGACCCGAAGCATACAAGTAATTCAACAAAAGAATGGCTTCAACAAAACAAAATACGCCTTCTGGAGTGGCCCAGTCAGAGTCCTGACCTCAACCCGATTGAAATGCTGTGGCATGACCTTAAGAGAGCGATTCATTATTATTATTTACTTCTACCTTTCTCCTTAAATGGAACTCCTGCCCCTCTACCACCGACCCCTACACTATCTGCATCTCTCCCTCCCTCCTCTCGTCCCACATGATGGCCTCACATGAGCTCCTTTATTTCCTCAGAACATGGTCTCCCTCTAACTCTCGTGCTGCCAATCACTCCCACAAATCCCATTCCCACCTTCTCTTTCTCACCCTCCTGCTGTTACTCTATTCAGGTGACATATCCCCTAACCCTGGCCCCACAACACATCCAATACTTCCCTCTCATCCTATCTCCATCGCACATAAATCACCTCCCTGCAAGCCCAGCAACCTCATTCCCATAATCCCTCAGCGCCTGTCCTCTTTCTCCTGCGCCCTCTGGAACGCTCGCTCTGTGTGCAACAAACTCACAGCCGTCCATGACCTCTTCCTTTCAAACTCCTTCAACCTCCTAGCTTTAACTGAAACCTGGCTAACTCCCTCTGACACGGCCTCCGTTGCTGCTCTCTCACATGGAGGTCTACACTTGAGCCATACCCCCAGACCGGGTGAGAGAAATGGTGGCGGGGTCGGAATCCTGCTCTCTCCCACCTGTACCTACCAGCATCTCCCTCCACCCCCATCCCTCTCCTTCTCCTCCTTCGAGACACACTGCATCCGCCTGTTCTCTCCTCTGGCTCTCAGGGTGGCAGTCATCTACCGCCCACTGGGACCAACCTCCCAGTTCTTTGACCACTTTGCTACCTGGCTTTCTCACTTCCTGTCTTCTAATCTTCCATGCCTAATTCACGGGGACTTCAACATTCCCATTGATGATCCTTCCGCCCCTGCTGCCTCCAAACTTCTTTCACTCACGTCCTCCCTTGGACTCACACAATCATCCCTCCGCCCTACCCACCGCGATGGTCACGCTATTGACCTTGTCTTTTCCAACCTTTGCTCCATTTCTGAGTTCAACCGTCGCCCTTTCCCCATCTCTGACCACCACCTTCTCTCTTTCAACCTATCTGGACTTCCTAAACACCCTGCTCCCCCACCCCGCACACACACACACTCGCAAAAATCTACATGCTGTGGACCCCCATCAATTCTCCAACCTACTTCACCACCTCCCTCATACCTCATCCTTCACCTGCCCTGATGCTGCCACTAATCACTACAACACTACTCTTATCTCTGCTCTAGACACTCTTGCTCCTCTACGACTCTGTAAGGCCCCTCGCCGCCAGCTTCAGCCCTGGCACACCCTCCAGACACGCTACCTGCAAAGATGCTCCCGCACTGCAGAGCGTGCCTGGAGGAAATCCCGCTCTGAAGCTGATTTTGTTCACTTCAAGTTTATTCTCCGGTCATACACCTCTGCCCTCCACTTGGCCAAACAATCCTCCTTCTCATCTCTTATATCTACGCTGTCCTCCAACCCTAAACGGCTCTGGTCCACCTTCAACACCCTCCTCTACCCACCTGCACCTCCCCCCACAGCTGCCTTCAGCGCTCAAGACCTGGCAGACTACTTCCTCAGTAAAACTCTAAATATCAGAAGCAACATCCCAACACAAGATAGTTATCTGCCACCTCCACTCCCAGAGGTCCCCTCTGCCACCCTCTGTCGCTTCCTCCCAGCCACTGAGGAGGAAGTCAATTCCTTATTGTCCTCCTCACATCTCACCACATGCCCGCTCGACCCCATTCCCTCACATCTAATTCCTCCCCTCTCCTCCTCCCTCACCCCTGCTTTCACACACATCTTCAACCTTTCTCTCTCCCCTGGCTCCTTTCCATCCGCCTTCAAACACGCGCTAGTTACCCCTTTACTAAAGAAACCATCCCTCGATCCCAACTCTCCATCCAACTACCGCCCTGTATCCCTGCTTCCCTTCACAAAGCTCTTAGAAAAACTAGTCTTCAACCGCCTCTCCCTCTTCCTGTCCTCCAATTCCCTACTTGACCCCCTGCAATCTGGCTTCCGTCCCCTACACTCAACTGAAACTGCCCTCACCAAAGTCACCAACGACCTCCTAACTGCTAAAAAAAAACACGGCCACTATTCTATTCTCATCCTGCTCGACCTCTCGGCTGCTTTTGACACTGTTGACCACCCCCTCCTTCTACAGACCCTCAACTCTCTGGGTCTCGGTGACACTGCACTCGCTTGGGTCGAATCCTATTTATCCAACAGGTCCTTCTGTGTGTCCTTTGCTGGAAACTCCTCCTCCTCATTTCCTCTATCTGTTGGTGTACCTCAAGGCTCTGTCCTTGGTCCTCTGCTCTTTTCCATCTACACCTCCTCCCTGGGCAAAATCATCAACAGCTTTGGCTTCAATTACCACCTCTACGCTGATGACACTCAGATCTACCTCTCTACCCCTGATCTCTCTCCCCCTGTCCTTTCAAAAGTCAGTGACTGTTTATCTGGCATCTCCTCCTGGATGGCCTCCCACCACCTAAAGATCAACATGTCAAAGACTGAACTCCTACTTATTCCTCCCTCCAATGCCTCCCCACCTCCTGACTTCTCTGTCACGGTGGAGGGTATCACTATTTCCCCATCAAACCAAGTTCGCTGTCTTGGAGTTACACTTGACTCTGCGCTTTCCTTCATCCCCCACATCAAGTCTCTTTCCTCCTCCTGCCGATACCAACTGCGTAATATTTCCAGAATTCGGCCATTTCTTACCGCTGTCACCACAAAACAACTCATACACGCCCTGGTAATCTCCCGACTCGACTATTGCAATAATCTCTTATCTGGCCTCCCTCTGTCCCGCCTCTCCCCCCTACAATCCATCCTGAATGCCTCCGCCAGGCTAATTCACCTCACCCGCCGCTCTATCTCTGCCGCTCCCCTCTGCGAGTCCCTTCACTGGCTCCCCATCCACTGCAGAATTAAGTTCAAAATCCTTATCCTTACCTACAAAACCCTCACTAACTCGGCTCCCCACTACCTGTCCTCACTAATCACCAAATACACCCCGGCCCGCTCCCTAAGGTCAAACAGTGACCTGCGACTAGCTTCTCCCCGCATCACCTCTTCCCATGATAGACTGCAGGATTTCTCACACGCAGCCCCCACTCTCTGGAACGCTCTCCCTCGTACTGTCAGACTTTCCCCTAACTTCTCTTCCTTCAAACGCTCCCTTAAAACGTTCCTATTTAGGGAAGCCTACCACCCAACTCACTGACGCAACCATCAATCACTCTCACCTTACAGTCCTCTCCTCCTGTTTCCAACCCCAACCCTCCCAGATTGTGAGTTCCTATGGGAATAGGGCCCTCATCTCCTCCTGTA
Organism: Leptobrachium leishanense; assembly: GCA_009667805.1. Taxonomy (NCBI): domain Eukaryota; kingdom Metazoa; phylum Chordata; class Amphibia; order Anura; family Megophryidae; genus Leptobrachium; species Leptobrachium leishanense. Next base: position 200,293,857 of record CM019064.1, read on the forward strand.
CTGTTTGTCAAATGTTGTTCAATGTATTGTAACCCTGTCTATACTGTGCTTATTGTACAGCGCTGCGGAATATGCTGGCGCTTTATAAATAAAGAATAATAATAATAATAAGAGAGCGATTCACACCAGACATCAAGAATATTGCTACACTGAAACAGTTTTGTGAAGAGGAGTGGTCCAAAATTACTCCAGATCGTTGTGCAGGTCTGATCTGCAACTACAGGAAACGTTTGGTTGAGGTTATTGCTGCCAAAGAAGGGTCAACCAGTTATTAAAAGGAACACTCTAATCAAAATCCCCCCCGTTTTTTAATCTTAATCTATCCCTATTCCCTTAATAAACCGTTAGTTTTTTTTTTTTTTTTTTGTAACTGTAATACTTACTTTAAAATCCACTTTTTTCCCAGAGGCGTCTTTTTTTTTTTTTTCTTCTCATACTCACCTCCCTCCTCTTCCGCTCCCGTCCTTCTTGCGTCTTCTTGCCTTCTGGTTTACGTGAGAAGCGCGCATGCGCGCCTCTCACGTAAGCCAGTCAATCGGCAGGCTTCCTCCCGGCTCCCTCTGAGGACTAGTGTTGCGCGCAAGAGGATGCGCGCAACACTAACCCTCAGCCGCTGCCGCCAGCTACTGCAGCGAGTTGGAGACGTCATCGCACTGAAAGCGCGATGACGTCTCCTACTTGGCAAAAGTCGGCAGAAGCGGGAAATATGATTCCCGCTCTGCTGACTGACAGCTGGGAGGGCGGAGTAAACTCCTCCGCCTCTCTCAGCTGCTTTCAGCATTTTCAGCTGATCGGCTGAGCAGAGGGAGGGGAGACAGAGGGCGGCATACTCCGGGCATCATGACCACCTAAAATAGCTTAGGTGGTCATGTTGCCTAGAGTGTCCCTTTAAGTCCAAAGGTTCACATACTTTTTCCACCCTGCACTGTGAATGTTTACATGTTCTGTTCAATAAAAACATGAAAACATATAATGTTTGTGTTGTATTATTTTAAGCAGACTTTGTTTTTCAAATTGTTGTGACTTCGATGAAGATCAGACCACATTTTATGACCAATTCATGCAAAACTCCACGTAATCCCAAAGGGTTCACATACTTTTTCTTGCCACTGTATATATCAGACCGTCTGCATAGTACCCTGCAAACATTTGAATGCTACTACTCACCCCTCCTCCACCTTTATTCTTTTCTCCATTTCTTGTTCTTTGCCCTTGCTGGGGATTTCAACCTCCGTTTCTGAAGAAAGAGAAAGAAAGCGAAAGAAAGCGAAAAAGAAAGAGAGCGAAAGAAAGAGAAAAAGAAAGAAAAAGAAAGAAAGAAAAAGAAAGAAAAAGAAAGAAAGAAAAAGAAAGAAAAAGAAAGAAAAAGAAAGAAAAAGAAAGAAAAAGAAAGAAAAAGAATTCAAGACCCCTTCACCATATGCTTTTTTAAATTAATTTTCTTTTCACACCAATCTTTGCCCAAAGAAAAAAAGAAAGACTTCACTACATTGCAAATTGTATTAATTAGAAAACATTTAGATTAGGGATAGACCAATTTCATTATTTCAGAGCCAATACTGATTATAGGCAGCCTTTCTGGTTGATATACAGAACGTCGATACCAGATCGTCTATTTGATGTTGTGAAAAACCAACGAAAATCTGACATTATGCCATTAACTGAATGTGTTTAAAGGAGCGCCATTAAAAACAGAAGTTCCTTTTTTTGCCAATAGCAGAGGCTGCAGACAATTATAACCAATTATTTTTTCTCCTCCCCCCACCTTTTGTCTCTCGCCCCCGCAGCTCCTCCTCCTCGGCTCAGGGACTCAGAAGTCCCTGAACCTTTTCTGCTCCATTTGTGCCCTACACAACAACTTGCACAGCACTAAGGGACTTGCATACGTAAAGTCTGCAAGTTCCGTAGCACCTTTCGGAGAACCATGGATCAGAGCTGCACGCATGCGCAGATTTGATCCATGAAACTCCGCCACTTCAACCAACGTTTTCTCCAGATCAGGGTAAAGTGGTCAGGATGAGTAGTAGTGTGTAACTAATAAAATTTTAAACAATGCACCATACCCATTTCAATGAAAAAAAAATTTAAACAAACAAACAATATGGCCATGTCTAGATCCTGGACTCTGCAAAACGTCATGTGCCCTGTATGGAATGGTCAGCAACCTTGGCCCTCCAGATGTTTTGGAACTACAGCTTCCACGATGCTCAGCTACTCATTAGAGTGGTAGAGCCTAGGGTTGCCACATCGGCTATGTTTTCCAGGACACAATGTATTCATGCTGATGGGCAGTGCATGAAAAATGCAGCATGTAGAATCAATACACGACACGTAGGCAATATAAAAAAAAATAATACCAGGTGACCCGTTTTACCTTCCTCCCTGCAGCATATGAATTAACTAAAATTAAACTTAATTAAAACTATTAACCGATAAAAAACATAGCATAGGAATGGCAACGGCTGTAAACTCCACCCAAATATTAAATGCTGCTTCCTCCAGATGAGTTTGTTAGTGTACTGCTCGGGTTTATTTCTCCCCTACTTCTGTATTGTCGGACCACTGTCTGGGTACTTCCCTTCCGATGGCCCCTGCATTTATTTTACTCAAACTTTTTATAGTAGTTCTGTTTATTTTCTGTGTTTGCGCGCTTGTACTGCGGTGCCAGGGATCGTGGCAACCGTTTCATAAATTCCAACCATCCCTCCCAGTCACGAGTTTTCCCTCCCTTAGGTTCCCTAGGCTGGGCCTCGTGTGAACGACGCCTTCCTTTCGCAATGCCCCGGTGACTTCATCTTTTGGCAGGAGCGTCCCTTCTCTGCGACGCACATACGCAACCTGACGTTTTCCCACTGCTGCTCGTCCCAGCCTGCCCTCAGTGACTCCGACGGGTGAGCTCTGTTGTCCGCATGAGGTAAGTGACACAATAAGGTTACCTCTGTTCGCTTGGGTGACCCCCAAAAATCGCCAAAACTCGAAAGGATGAACCCCGTTCTGTGCCGCACACCGCAAGGTTTCACAGGTTAACCCTCTGATACCGACAATTCGACTTGGGCATTGTTATCACGACTTTAATTAGGGTAACCCCCAAAACGATCCTGCCATTTCAGAACCAGTATGGACCCCTCTCAGCTACCAGCTTCCGAAGAGTTTAAAAGACCTGGCTTCTGTCGGCTATATTCGACACCCTGTCTACGGCACTAGTCTCTGTCCCTCCATCAAACCCTCCATCCCTAAAATCTGGCACCACTGACCCGATGGATCTCCCGGACACGACTTAAGGTAAAGCCCCACTTAAAAAGTCCTCTAAACAAGGTGACTCCGCATTTCTGGGTCATCCTGGCTATCCCATCCCTGAGGATGCTCCGGTTGATGAGGATTAGAAACATAGAAAATGTCGGCAGATAAGAACCTTTTCGGCCCATCTAGTCTGCCCAATTACATGGATACTTTACCTGGATTTATCTTTTGTTTAGGATAGCCTTATGCCTATCCCATGCCTGCTTAAATTCAATTACTGTTTCGGCCTCTACCACTTCAACTGGAAGGCTGTTCCATGTATCCACCACCCTCTCAGTAAAATAATGCTTCCTGATGTTACTTTTAAACCTTTGCCCCTCTAATCTAAGACTATGTCCTCTTGTTTTGCTACTTTGTTTCCTTTTAAATATACTCCCTTCCTCTACCTTGTGGATTCCCTTTACGTATTTAAAGGTTTCTATCAGATCTCCTCTGTCTCGTCTTTTTTCCAAGCTGTACATGTTAAGATCATTAAGCCTTTCCTGGTAACTTTTCTCCTTCAAGCCGTACACCATTTTAGTAGCCCTTCTCTGAACTCTCTCTAAGATGTCTATATCCTTCTGGAGATACGGTCTCCAGTACTGCACACAGTACTCCACACAGTACTCCAAATGAGGTCTCACCAGTGCTCTGTACAGTGGCATGAGCACTTCCCTTTTCCTACTGCTAATACCTCTCCCTACACAACCAAGCATTCTGCTAGCATTTCCTGCTGCTCTATTACATTGACTACTTACCCTTAGATCCTCTGAAATAATAACCCCTAAATCCCTTTCCTCAGATGTTGAGGTTAGGACTGTATCAAATATTCTATATTCAGCCCTTGGGTTTTTACGTCCTAGGTGCATTATCTTGCACTTATCCACATTAAAACTCAATTGCCACAGCTCCGACCATTTTTTTAGTTTACCTAAATCATTTGTCATATCCCTCCAGGAACGTCAACCCTGTTGCAAATCTTTGTGTTATCAGCAAAAATACATACTTTATCATTAATACCTTCTGCAATATCACTAATAAAAATATTAAAGAGAATGGGTCCAAGTACTGACCCCTGAGGTACCCCACTGGTAACAAGACCTTGCGCCGAATAAACTCCATTTACCACAACCCTCTGATGACTGTCACTCAGCCACTGCCTAATCCATGCAACAATATTGGAATCCAAGCTCAAAGATTGCAATTTATTGATAAGCCTTCTATGCGGAACAGTATCAAAATCCTTACTGAAATCTAAATAAGCAATGTCTACTGCACCACCTTTGTCTATTATTTTTGTTACCCAATCAAAAAAAAAAATCAATAAGATTAGTTTGGCATGATGTCCCTGAGGTAAACCCATGTGGTTTCTGATCCTGTAATTTATGTGTTTTTAGATGTTCAACAATCCTTTCCTTTAACATTGTTTCCATTAATTTCCCCACTACTGACGTAAGACTAACTGGCCTATAGTTCCCTGATTCCTCCCTACTACCCTTCTTGTAAACGGGCACAACATTTGCTAATTTCCAGTCTTCTGGGACGACTCCCGTTAACGGTTTTGCTATTACACCACTGAGCTCTTTTAATAACTTAGGGTGGATCCCATCAGGCTCCATTGACTTATTTGTCTTTACTTTAGACAGCTGCTGTAGAACCTCCTCTGTAAACTCATGTAAATGTCTCTTTAGTGTTTCCTCCTAACGGAGGTCCCTTTCCTTACTTTTCTTCTGCAAAGACTGAACAAAAATATTCATTGAGGCAGTCAGCAAGACTTTTATCCTCTTCTACATACCTTCCTTCGTTTGTTTTTAATCTAACTAGACCTTGTTTTACTTTTCTCGTTTATGTATCTAAAAAGGTTTTGTCCCCTTTTTTTACTGACAGAGCCATTTTCTCTTCTGCGTGTGCTTTGGAAGCTCTTATAAATTGCTTTACCTCTTTCTGCCTAATCTTATAGGTTTGCCTATCTTCTTCACTCTGAGTTGTTTTATAATTATTGAATGCTATCTTTTTGTTCTTCACCATTTGGCTACTTCTGCAGAGTACCACAGTGGTTTCGTCCTTTTTTGTTTTTGCTAACAAGCCGAATGCAATTACCTGTGGCCTTCAATAATGCCTCCTTTAAATAATCCCATTTCTCCTGGACTCCTTTTAAACCTCCTCCAGTCTGATAATGACTCATTCACACAAAATCTCATTTTAGAAAAATCTGTTTTTAAAGTCTAAAACTTTTGGTTTTTGTGTGGTGCGGCTCCATCCCTGTTCTTATATTAAACCACACTGACTGGTGATCACTAGATCCCAAATTTTCACCTACAACAACGTCCGATACCAAACCTCCATTTGTGAGTATTAAATCCAATATGGCCTCTTTACGGGTCGGCTCCTCAACTACTGGTGTTAGAGATAATCCCAGTAGGGAGTTTAGAATATTTTTACTCCTGGTGCACCCAGCTATTTTGGTTTTCCAGTTCACATCAGGAAGATTAAAGTCCCCCATGATAATAACTTCTCCCTTCATTGCCATTTTGGCTATTTCCTCAAACAGCAGATTATCTAGCTCTTCTACTTGTCCAGGGGGTCTATAGATCACACCTACACGAGCTACTGTATGATTACCAAATGTTAGCGTAACACAAACTGACTCTATGTTCACCTCGCTCACTTTTATTTGGTTCGTTTCTATGTTGTTTTTCACATACAGGGCCACTCCTCCTCCTTTCCTACCTTCTCTGTCTTTTCTATATAAAAAGAGTACCCTCGGTATGGTTATGTCCCAGTTATTTTTCTCACTGAACCATGTCTCAGTAACCGCCGCTAAATCTACTTTTTCAGCTGCCATCATTGCTTCCAGTTCATTGATTTTATTGACTAAACTGCGAGCATTTATAGACACGAATCTGAGGAGCTTGTCATTTTTTTACCCCGCATGTTGCTTGCACCCTCAGATTTAGTTTTGGGGGGACAATTGGGCAGATTGTTTTTTACCCTTTTGTCCCCCCCTCCTAGTTTAAATATTCCTTTGTGAAACCTTTGAACTTCTCACTGAGAACAGTGGAATAGTGGAAAGTGTGGGAGAAGACATTACCAGAGTGAAGCCAGGGGACAGTCACTCCTCTGTATATCCCACAATGCAAAGAACGCAAGTTTTGTTTGAATCCGAAGACCAATCTCTGCCAAAAGATAAGAGTAACCCAGAGTAAGGGGCTAATGCCTGATGGCACCAGCAGATTTACCTGCAACGGAAAGCAGATTCTTCACTTCATGGGCACTAGCACCTTCTCTGAGTACACAGTTGTTGCTGACATTTGTTGCTAAAGTAGACGACTCTGTTCCTCTAGACAAAGTGTATCTGCTTGGCTGCGGTATTTCAACTGGCTATGGGGCAGCTATTAATACTGCCAAGGTTGAACCTGGCTCAACATGTGCAGTGTTCGGGTTAGGCGGTGTTGGCCTTGAGGTCATCATGGGCTGTAAAGTAGCTGGTGTCACTCGCATTATTGGAGTTGATATAAACAAAGAGAAATTTGGCAAGGCAACAGAGTTTGGTGCCACGGAGTGTATTAGTCCTCTTGATTACAACATGCCCATTCAAGAAGTGCTGGTGGAGATTACTGACGGAGTAGATTATTCATTTGAGTGCATTGGAAATGTTGGAGTTAGGAGATCTGCCCTGGAAGCTTGTCACAAGGGCTGGGGTATAAGGGCTGGGGTACAAGTCTTGTGGTTGGTGTAGCAGGATCTGGCCAAGAAATATCCACCCGTCCGTTTTAGTTGGTCACAGGACGAACTTGGAAAGGAACGGCTTTTGGAGGTTGGAAGAGTGTAGAAAGTGTGCCGAAGTTGGTCTCGGAGTATATGTCCAAAAAAAATCAAAGTGGATGAGTTTATAAACACACCCACTGCCCTTCAGTGCCATTAATGAAGCTTTTGAGCTGATGCACACAGGGAAAAGCATTCGAAGGGTGTTGAATTATTAAAACCATTGGTTTTCTAGGAACAGAAATCTACGACTTTATCAACTTGTACTGGTTCGTTATAAATTTCAGCAACCTTTTATTTTGTTAACTCCTAATGGTAAAAAAAACATTGTTTCCCTAGTTTAATACAACAAATGCAGTTTCTAATAAAAGCAAATTTAAGCAAAAAAAAAAACAAAAAAAAAAAACACTTCTTTAGTACCAAGCCGGTAACCCGGGAGATGAAATGGGTGGTTCAGGTGGCCCCAGTCCGCTACCTCTGTTGCCTGTTCCTCAGTGTCTAGCTCCACTGTCCACTGTTTAAATGATGCGCGTTCCAGCCTGTGCTCCGAATGTCCTCGCCCTACCTTACCTGACCTGACTTTCCCTCAAGCCCGAATTTGGTGAAGACCTAATTGCCTTCATGGGCAGATCAGGTAGGGATCCTCGCAAGGGTCTGGAGCAAAGCCATATCTCACGCACGACAAGCTTTTGGATGTTGCGGGTCCCCTCTCCCTGATATTTGTCCAGGCAGATGAGGCCCACACAAATGATTCCAATTTGAATCCCCATATGGTGCGGGAATGAGCGTAAAGAACTCTGTGCCTACTTGGCAAACGCCAATGTTCGTATTTCCTCAGAGAGGCGTAAGGCAGCAATGTTTCGCTTAGACGTGAAATTAGCTAATCTCCGCACGAAAGTACTTGGTCCGGAGGCTAAAGGCTAAAGGCCTTTGGGGAACAGTTCCTCAAGCTGTTAAACTGGAAGGGTAATGTTTATTTAAGTCTGCAGAAATCCAAACCTCAATGAGACACGTATTTCAGCCTTTTTTTTCCGCCTGGAAAAAGGAAGGAGAGGTTGTACAAAAAGTACCATAGGGCCCTATTACCGAGGGGGACGTTAGCCCGAGAACAACCTCGTTTAAGAGAAAAGGGAGAGACATTGGTATACCAACCAATCGATAGGTATACCGTTTAAAAAGTAACTTTTAATAATTACATTAAGAAAATCCCAAATTACACACATAAGAGAAAATTCCGAGGCACAATTGCAAAAAGGGGGGGGTACCTAATTGGTACTAGCACGAGGAATAATTCCTTTAAGGGGGTAACGCCAGCCAAATTGTAACATATATGGGTTTACAGCCTAAATTGCCGGATGCTATATACTCTAAATCATTGGATTATTCCATTGGCCACAAAAATAAAAATAAAAGCGGGTAGGTAGAGTGGGGGAGCCGGTGAATCACCACAATATAAAGAAAGATCTTTCATATATAGAAAGGAAACACACCACCCTATGCTAACCTCGGCGGTTTGAGCCGCCTACGTTACCCAGCTAGTTGATTCAAATTAAAACAGACAATGTTCCCAACCGGGACGGCACCCATGCAACAGAAATGAAAAGACAAGCAGTTAAAATAGGCCAGACATGGCGCTCAACGCGTTTCGCTGTAAACACAGCTTTTTCAAGAGTACTCTCGAACCGCCGAGGTTAGCATAGGGTGGTGTGTTTCCTTTCTATATATTAAAAGATCTTTCTTTATATTGTGGCGATTCACCGGCTCACCCATTCTACCTACCTGCTTTATTTTTATTTTTGTGGCCAATGGAATAATCCAATGATTTTGCCCCTGTATTAGCTGATAGAGTATATAGCATCTGGCAATTTAGGCTGTAAACCCCTATATGTTACAATTTGGCTGACGTTACTCCCTTAAAGGAATTATTCCTCACGTGCTAGTACCAATTAGGTACCCCCCCTTTTTGCAATTGTGCCTCTCAATTTTCTCTTATAGGTGTGTAATTTGGGATTTTCTTAAAAGTTACTTTTTAAACGGTATACCCATTACCTATCGATTGGTATACCAACCAATCTCTCTCCCTTTTCTCTTTTTTTTTCCTCCTGGGTTGGCGTACCAAGGAGGTCGGGTCGCCAGCCATTCTGCTACAACTTCCTTCAGACCCAGTCTATCGGGTCTCACCTCAAACTCCCAGTCCCATTGTAGGCCCTCTCTAACCGCGGGCAAGGCCGTGGCTTCGGGAACTCCTTAGGTTGACCAACACCAGTAAGAGTACTCTGGCTTCCCTAACCGCATATTCCAGTGGCATGGGTGTTTAGGTTTTTTCCAGAGCACGTGGCGCAGCTTGAAGGCGGATCCATGGGTCCTACAAGCCATCTCATGTTATATGATAGACTTCGGGCTGTCCAGTCCTCTTTCCCAGTCCATGCTCATTTCAGTCAGAACAAGGTGTCCCTGACAGATCAGGAACTGCGCTCCCTCTGCGACAAAGGCGATATTCAGCCAGCATCAGGCCACCCCATTTTCCTCAGCAACATTTTTTTGGTCCACAAGAAAAACGGGAGATCGCCACCCAGTAATAAACCTCAAGGTTCTTCACCGTTTATAAACATTTCAAAATGGACGGTATCCATTTACTGAGGGATCTGCTGTGGGAAGGCGATTGGTTCTCGCGTCTCGACAAAAGGCGCCTATCTAACGATCCTGGTTCATCCCAAGCCTTGTAATTACCTACAATTTCTTTGGGCCGACCAACTCTGATAGTGCACCTGCCTTCCAGTCGGCATCAGTTCCGCCCCATGGTGATTCACCAAAATTATGAAGCTGGTTATGGCATCTCTGCGCTCCCAGGGTATTTGCACTATTGTATATCCTCATAATGGCGCAGGATCTGGCCAAGTTAAGCACCCACACAAGCACAGTGGTCTCCCTCATTCACAACCAGGAATTTATCAACAATGAAAAGTCATCTGATGCATGCGCAGATGGTTCTCTTCCTGGGCTTTGAACTGGACTCAATACAGTGTCAACTACATCTTCAAAAAACAGAACACCTAGGAAGAGTAAGGGGACTATTCCCACACTCCCCTAACTGGCAAGGACATGGTGCAAAAAATAATCGCAGAATTAGGTAAAACCCACAGACCACAGTTTTTATTGAAGGAAAATAAAAGCCTTAGGACAATCCCATGTAGCTAAATGCAACCAAATTTATATTGGCTCTGTATAGGACCCACGCTGTTGTGGCCCTGGATGCATTGCTGCTGTTCTTTATTTATATACTACTATGTAATTCAGTCTGCTTAGCAAATTGGTCTGTGACAGTAATTACTGTGCTGTGTTTCTCCGCTTTTATCATTTATGTTGTGTACAGTACATATGGACTTCTATGTGTGTGGCCTGGTATAATGACGTATTGTGGGTCTGTGAATCTTCACCTGTGTAAAGGAGGTACTATCAAGCCACCGTGGAAGGCTCCTATTTGAAGATTAATTTCTGACCTATATGTACCTTTCTTTCGAGATTTGGGTGTGGTTGTTTTTTGATAATTTCTGTTTATCATTTTCCTTATCAAAATGATCAGCCCCCATGGTCTGGAATGCCCTACCTTGTACTGTCAGACTTTCCCCTAGTTTCCCTTCCTTCAAAACGCTCCCTTAAGACATTCCTATTTAGGGAAGCCTACCACCTGATTCACTGACGCAACCAGTCCATCACTCCCACTGTGCAGTCCTCTCGTGTTTCCATCCTGTAGTCCTGGCAGAGCCACCTGGAGGCCCTTGGGCACGTCTTGCAGTCTGACGTTCTTGTCTCGGATGGCACAGGTTCATTGGGACTGTCTCCACCTCACTGTCCGAGTTGAGGGACAACCACTCATCTTCCGGTTCAGAGTCATGCACGGTGATGGTGGCGGCAGGTCTTGCCAGGACAAGCCATACTATAGGTTCTGGAGGTGGTGGGTGCTATCTCCTGGGGCATGGCAGAGGCAATGTCCATGGTGTAATCAGGATCACACTCTGTAGTGGTTTCCTCTTCCATAGGCAGGGCCGCCGTCATGGCATTACCCCCATGCTGCAGTAAGGGGCCCGGGCCCCCGTCGGTAGCGGCGTCGCCCTTTTACAGCTCCGGTATCGGACTCGATGAGTCCGAATCTGGAGTTGCGTCTCTGCTGCAGGAGCCGGAGGAGACACTGTGTCTCCTCCGGCTCCTGGCAGCTTCACTGGCTGGCTGGGCGGGGCCAAGCAGCGTGTGGGGGCCCCCCAAGCATGTTGCTGTGGCTCCGCCCCCTCCACTCAGTGAAGCTGCGCGCCTGCGATGGAGGGCCGTGGCAGAAGAAAAAGAAGAGCTGAAGGAAGGAAGACAGCGGAGTGGTGAGCCAGGGCCCAGCCCCAAGGCCCATTCCCCAAGGCCCAGACCCAGACCCCTGGGCCCATACCCCAAGGCCCAGACTCCAAGGCAAAGACCCCAAGGCTCAGACCCAGGGACCAGACCCCAAGACTCAGACCCAGGGACCAGACCCCAGACCCCAAGGCTCAGACCCAGGGACCAGACCCCAGGGCTCAGACCCAGGGACCAGACCCCGGGACCAGACCCCAGACCCCAAGGCCCAGACCAAGGCCCAGTCCCCAGACCCCAAGGCCCAGTCCCAGGGACCAGACCCCAAGGCCCAGTCCCAGGGACAGACCCAGACCAGACCCCAAGGCCCAGGCCCAGTCCAGACCCAAAGGTCCAGAGACCAGACCCCAAGGCCCAAACTAGACCCCAAGGCCCAAACCAGACCCCAAGGCCCAAACCAGACCCCAAGGCCCAAACCAGACCCCAAGGCCCAGATCCCGGGACCAGACCCCAAGGCCCAGTCCCCAAGGCCCAGTCCCAGGGACCAGACCCCAAGGCCCAGTCCCAGGGACCAGACCCCAAGGCCCAGTCCCAGGGACCAGACCCCAAGGCCCAGTCCCAGGGACCAGACCCCAAGGCCCAGTCCCAGGGCCCAGCCCCAAGGCCCATTCCCCAAGGCCCAGACCCAGACCCCTGGGCCCATACCCCAAGGCCCAGACTCCAAGGCAAAGACCCCAAGGCTCAGACCCAGGGACCAGACCCCAGACCCCAAGACTCAGACCCAGGGACCAGACCCCAGACCCCAAGGCTCAGACCCAGGGACCAGACCCCAGACCCCAAGGCTCAGACCCAGGGACCAGACCCCGGGACCAGACCCCAGACCCCAAGGCCCAGACCAAGGCCCAGTCCCCAGACCCCAAGGCCCAGTCCCAGGGACCAGACCCCAAGGCCCAGTCCCAGGGACAGACCCAGACCAGACCCCAAGGCCCAGGCCCAGTCCAGACCCCAAGGTCCAGAGACCAGACCCCAAGGCCCAAACTAGACCCCAAGGCGCAAACCAGACCCCAAGGCCCAAACCAGACCCCAAGGCCCAGATCCCGGGACCAGACCCCAAGGCCCAGTCCCAGGGACCAGACCCCAAGGCCCAGTCCCAGGGACCAGACCCCAAAGTCCAGTCCCAGGGACCAGACCCCAAGGCCCAGTCCCAGGGACCAGACCCCAAAGCCCAGTCCCAGGGACCAGACCCTAAAGCCCAGTCCCAGGGACCAGACCCCAAAGCCCAGTCCCAGGGACCAGACCCCAAAGCCCAGTCCCAGGGACCAGACCCCAAAGCCCAGTCCCAGGGACAGACCCAGACCAGACCCCAAGGTCCATAGCACAGACCCCAAGGCCCAAACCAGACCCCAAGGCCCAGACCCCAGACCCAGACCCAAAGGCCATCATATACAGCCCGTTACTGGGAGATGTATTGCTGTGGATTCTGTGATACATTCATACACACCGCACATTACTGGGAGTTTTATTGTTGTGGTGCTAGGTTATGTCCTCTTTTATTTTTTTGAAGGGGAGGAAAGCTGTTAGAGGTTTAGGGAGTGCTGGGGGGGGGGCATCATTTCTGATGGCTGCCCTGTCCATAGAAGTGACATGGTTTTTCTCCGCTCTGGGTCTGGTCTCATGCTTGGGCTGGGGTTCAGCTTAGGTGCAGGGGCTCTTCTGCTGGGTCTTAATGGGCATTCAGAGAGCCAGTGGGTCGAAGAGGCACAGTACCTGCAGAGATTATATTTTAATCTTCTGGTACGCTCCTCTGGCGTCAGTGGGCCTTTGGCCTTTTTCATGGGGGGCACAGACCTTTGTAGAGGAGATCTTCACGTGGTCCATTTACCCCCACACATCGTCCAGTAGTAGGCATAGCTTGTATGCTAGATTGTCCAGCACTGATAGGACCCCTGCGGGCTCAGCAGCAGGCTCCATTATTATGTCAGGGTCTGCCACAGGGGTGTCCGCGCAGGTACAGGGGGCCTGAGCCCAGTATGCAGGGGTGTAGCTGTTCTGGCATAGGTGGGTCTGAGGAATGGAGGACAAGTGGAGGCAGACCAGGTGGATTATTGCAGGGAGATGGGTGTCGATTATGAAGGATCCAGAAGGTGAGGTGGGTGAACAGGGACAGGTATCCAGATAGGGTTCAGGGAAGGCCGGGTTGACTGAATCAAGTATAACAGGATCAGAGCAGGGTGTAGCACCTCTCTTTATCATTGAATGAGCTGCAATAATGGAGCATGGAGCAGAGGGTGTGTGGAACCTTTAGTCCGACAGAGGGGTGTGGTGTATGTGTCAATAATGGAAAAATGTGGTGACAGTCCGCGCTTCCCTCTTTTTTTCCTTTCCTTTTCTCCCCCTAAAATCTTGGTCGAGGATCTTCTTTAAGCAGTTAATTGCTTTCTTTTATGCAGTCCTCAATTCTCAAGATATATGGGGATAGAAATGAGAAACATGGATGTGTTCTTATGGATCACACTAAGTCCCCAAAATACAATAGTTCAACTCACATTTGGAGGTGTCATAAATCAGACACTAGATGTATCTCACAACCGATATTTTTAGGAGATATCGGGCTCCCCTTTTCCTCCTCTGTACGATGATGTTGCTCCAAATGAAAAAATAAGGTTGCAGGATATCGATGAACAAAATTAAAATTTATTAAAATTTAAAATTTATTCCATAAAACAATAAATAGACACATTGGTGTTTGTCTATTTATTGTTTTATGGAATAAACTTTAAATTTTAATAAATTTTAATTTTGTTCATCGATATCCTGCAACCTTATTTTTTCATTTGGAGCAACATCATCGGACAGAGGAGGAAAAGGGGAGCCCGATATCTCCTAAAAATATCGGTTGTGAGATACATCTAGTGTCTGATTTATGACACCTCCAAATGTGAGTTGAACTATTGTATTTTGGGGACTTGGATGTGTTTTTATGGATCACACTATGTTTCTCATTTCTATCCCCATATATCTTGAGAATTGAGGACTGCATAAAAGAAAGCAATTAACTGCTTAAAGAAGATCCTCGACCAAGATTTTAGGGGGAGAAAAGGAAAGGAAAAAAAGAGGGAAGCGCGGACTGTCACCACATTTTTCCATTATTGACTCTTTCTGGTGGTTGGAGGTGAACTATCAGTGTGTGAACCATCTGCTGCTGACTTTTTAAACTGCAATTTAATGCTCTATGTCCTTTGGACTTAAGAATAGTTTGTGTACAAACAGCATTGTTTAACTATATCCATTAGGAGGCGCCAGATACTTGTCTATTCTGTGTGGTGTATGTGTGTTTCAGGTGAATAACTGAGTACTGACACTCAGCAAAAGGGCAGCACCTTTCAAGTAGCTGCCACTGGCACTAAACGATGCAGGGATGGATCCGGACAGCTCCCCATGCATGAAATAGCAATTTGTGTCCATGAAAACATGCAATGTGGCAACCGTAGTAGTCTTATGGGTAATGTACTTCCAAATCAAAAATCAATTAAATTTGTCCATGTTAACGCCAGTCAAAGAAAAAGGAAAATCTCAAACAGAAATGGGATTCCTCTGAGTAAATTTCAAATGTCACGGCAAAAAGGTCGAAAACAGTTAGTTCAGGTTTTCTTAAACAATAAACTTTACAATGTTGCCAAAATGCTGTTTTGTCATAATGGGGTACTGAGTATAGATTGATGTGAAAAGAAAAAAAAAAGGGGTTTTTTAGTGAAAGGCTGCAACTTCATTTTAAAATGAAGTGGCCCGAATATACTCTATATATCTAACACACAACGTCCACTGGCATAAAGAAAAAAAGAGAAATAAAAAAGTATACAAACCACACAAATGGATGCTCTTTTAAATAACTACCTTTGTCAAGGACAATAGGCGTGGAATTGGGAGTCACAGCACTTGGGTTTTGAACAGGTGGGTTTGCTGAGGAAGGCAGAGTAGTGTCAGAATCGGTGACGATCTCTAGAGTCCCAAATTCGTTAAGACGGAACTGAACATAGAGAAAGGGAATTACTGACAAGGAAACAGAGAAAGGAGGGTGAATGCCAGGGTGAATCTGGATCTGGTTGCAAGGAAAAGTAGGATAAGAGTCTGACCTGAATGTGACTACCAGGAAGCGTTGCAATGCCGTCACTCCAATCTAAAGCTTTCATCAGATCAAAGTCAGGACCAGGGCCTTCAGACATTTCCTTATCCCACCTGAGGGAGAATCCAACCTTTTATACCATTCCCCAAATAGATTGATAACATTGGTCTTTGATCACAAAATCAGGTATTGCTTTATAAAATACTTTTTTTAGGACCAGACTACTCAGCTATACAAATAGGAGGGAAGGAAAAATAAATTAATTAACACTGTAGATTGGCTCTCCACAATACATAGTTTATGTTAGAAGCTCTAAGGCTGGGTTCACACCTGGGCGTAGCGCTGCGTCACGCAATGCGCGCGTTTTTTACGCGCGTTCGCGCATACAAAAAAACACGCGAACGCGCGTTGCAGCGCGTTCGCGGCTATTATATGGCCGCGAACGAGCTGCTGTATGCCCGAAAAGAAGCTCCCGAACTTCTTTTTGCGTTGGCCGTTTTAACGCGCGTTCCTGCGCGCTGTAAAACGCTTAGGTCTGAATGGGTCCCATAGCAAAGCATGGGATTTCCCGTTCCTGCGTTTTAAAGCACGCACGAACGCGCGTTAAAACGCCCAGGTGTGAACCCAGCCTAAGTCAGAATTTGTCTTCAGTGTCCAATAACATCAGGAATGCAGTGTTGGCCGAACCTGTGGGGAATGCACTACTCACCGCAAGGTCCCCGAAGTGCAATTGTGGAGCTGCCGAAGATCAGAATTATTTTATATTATATTATATTTTTTCACCCAATTCCAAAAACAAAACAAAAAAAAAAAACAAGTGGGGGGGGGGGTTTGTGGTGTGGTAGGATCAGCATTTCCTTCAACTGGTGTCCCCTTTTCAAATTAGCCTCCTTTGCTTTATTCCCATGTGTACCTCAAGTAAAACATAGGGGTACCATAGTGTAGCACATCAAGGTGGAATAAAGACAAAAAAAAAAAAAAAAAAGGGGTACACTCACCAGGTGGTCTTACAGTCAGCGACAGTATTGGTAGCACCGGAACTTCCTTCAGCTTTTGATCTCCTCCGCTCCACAGTGACCAGAATTGGTTAAAATCAAACCTTGTTTATTAAATAATAGAATATAATAAAAGAATAAATATAACAGAAATTACACCCATTTCTGTTATATTTATTTAATAAACTTTGATTTTTAACCAATTCTGGTCCTGGTCACTGCGGAGTGTAGGAGATCAAAAGCTGAAGTAAGATCCGGTGCTCCCGAAACGGTCGCCAGCTGTAAGAATATCTGGTGTCGGACTGAGACTGCGAATGTGAGTACCCCTTTTTCTTTAATGTCATTATTCCACCTTGCTATGCTAAACTAATGGTACCCCTATGTTTTATTTGAGGTACATATGGAAATACAGCAAAGAAGGCCAATTTGACAAGGGGACCCCAGTTGAAGGAGGGGCTAATCCTACCAAACCGTCCCCCTGCATTAACTTTTTTTTTGGTGGGTTAGGCTATACCACCAAGTGGATGAGAGAAGTGGCTGGTCACAAATCCCTACAATTGCGGGCATCACTTAACACAAAGAGACATTCATTGTTTTATCACTGACTGCGATATTATTTTGCCTTCATTAGATTTCATTGGCTTGTTCAAAAAACCACCACTAGATGGCGGAGGTACAGACCTTCACCAATGTAAAAATAAAAAAATCCCACAAGAAATTTCAAAAAATAAAATAAAAAAAAATAGCCTGTTTTCTGAAAATTAAAAGAATAAACTGTTGAATAAAAAAATAAAAAATAAATTGAACTAAAATGATAATGTGACGGAGCCTACCATCACCGGGGCATCTGGAGGGGGCGCTGTGGGTCAGCCTCCTGCCCAGTGACTATGGCCCATGAAAGAGACTATTGGAGAATTGGTGGACCTTTTAAATATATGTTTCGCTTTTCACTGGTTTAAACATCCGCCAGCTAAAGATTTCTGAGGTCTATGTATTATTCACTTAGTTATTGTAGAGTCTACTGTTGTGCATACTGCATACATTCCCTCTATTATATAACACCTCTCTGTATAGGTGTAGATCTCTGTATTACTACCCTCCCTGTATAGTGTAAGTCTCTCTAATAGAAGATATTCCTTTGTTTTACCTGATTTCTCCCCCCCCCCTTCTCCTCCCAGGAGGTCCCATTGTCCATTGTTTGAAGATCCCATTCCATGTGGAGTTACTTGATGTGTGAGGTTATCTGTTTGACTGTTTGCTTTTTGAATTTCAACCGAGTGCATCCTTCTTTCAAATGCGGTTGAAAATTGGGTGGGCTGTTAGGGAAGATTCTCCAGCGACGGTGGAGATTGTGTTACATGCAAGAGAGCTCGCAGACGGAGGTACTCCGTTAGGGTACAGTCGCTCCGTCAAATATGGTTGGCAGCTTGGTGGGATTTGCTTTCTCCAGTGAACAGTCCAAACCACCACCGGGATTCGATATCCAGACCGCATGACAGATGCAAGCAGAAAATGGCAGCAGTCACACGAGCAGCATACCAGGAGAGGTTGCGAGAGGTAGGCAAACCATCGGGGACCTGTAACAGAGGAGACTCGGCTGAACTGGGCTGATACGGCACGTTGGCTACTCTGGCACGATGCACTGGAGAGAGAGCAGCGCTGTCAGAACAAGATCCTCCCATCATTCCAAGAAAGGTACCTGAAGAGGATAGACGTGCAGGAGGGTTTGTGAATAAGCAACGCAACAAGAATAGGATGACTGATCTGGCTTGGCTGGTCTAGGAAGAGACACGGCACCCTCTAATTGTAGGTAGCCCCAAGGAGAACCGAGAGCGAAAACAATAACAGCCCGACACTGTTATTCGAGAAAATGTGACGAGACCCGGGATTTCGGAGATGACACGGAGTGGAGATTGGAAGAGAGAGTACCGAGAAAACCTGCTAAACCTCTCCGACGTGTGGTGGATGCAAGACAACTTGGAGTCGTTATTCAGCAAGGAGTGGGAGCTGGAGAGATCTTACAAGTGACTGCTAGAGCTCGGTCAGCAGGTAATCCCAGTTCACCATGAGAAGCACTGCACAGAGAAGTAGACAGAGAAGATGACAAGTCCTGAAGATTCAGTACAGGGAAATGAAGTGTGGAATTCATTTCTCCAGCAGCAGGGTAGAGAACCTGGAGTTGAGAAAGCCGTGCTTAAGAGACAGGTCTCCACAGTGGCAGATATCTGATCCAGGAGCACAGGAAAAGACTCTTCGCTCCCCAATAGGTGTCCGAGAACCGGGAAGGCAGTCCTGGTAGTGTGAGTGCTCCGCGGCCGATATTGGAGTCTGAAGCTGAGGAAGAGGTGCTTGTCGCGTCCCAGCGAGAGTGCATGCACCCAGAAGGCAGTTCCGGCAAGATGTGTTAAAAGGCAGCGAGACGAGCTGATGGCATGAGTGTCTAGGAATGTCGTGGGGAGATGGGCAATGGAAAGCAGCTTGATTGCGATCAGCAGCAAGCCCAGAGAATCCCTGTTTGTGACCCAGCAAAAGAGCTGGCAGTCGGGCTGAGTGCCGCTGGTCTCTGCCCCATAATTCCTCAGAGCTACACAGCAGGTGTTCGGGAACCCATGGGGACAGACCCTGTGAGTCGTCTCCCCAGCGGCTGTTCTTAGAACCAGGAGGAGTGGAGAAAGTCATTTGCCCTCCCCAGCAGCGGAACGAAATGTTGGGAGCAGGAGAGAGTGAGATGGGCAAAGTAAAGCAGCTAGATTACGATCAGCAGCAAACCCAGAGTGTAACAGACTATATCCCAGCAGAAGCACCGCTGGCCTCTGCCCAGCACCTGTAACAGCTACAGTTATCCAGGGTAGAGGATGCTCGAGGGGCATGCTCTGGATGGCTTTTCCCACTCCCTAGACTCTGCTCTGCTGCTGGGGACAGAAGACAATTTTCTCCGATCCCTGACTTTGAACCTGCCATTGGAGAGAGATGATGGCATCTCTCTCCAATGGCAGGTTCAAAGTCAGGGATCGGAGAAAATTGTCTTCCGTCCCCAGCAGCAGAGCAGAGTCTAGGGAGTGGGAAAAGCCATCCAGAGCATGCCCCTCTAGCATCTATGGGTTGCGACAGGCACACCCACCAGATGGCACGTGTCTTTCTGAGCCACGAAACTCAGGTCGTCCCCCTGCAGCCAATGCCACGTGTCAGCAGCGTAGAGTGGGCCAGAGGGACCCGCTGCAGCAGCCAGGAAGCAAGGCATGATAGTACGCCCTGTTGGCGTTAACACCCCCCCCCCACACCAAGCACAATCCACCCCAGCGGTAATGGGGGTTCATGCACTGTCATTCCATACCACTAGGTCATTGGGCAGGGACTAGAATGCAGGAGACTGAGAATGATCCAGTGCATGCGCACTTTCAAGTCGGCGGATCATGGACGGAGGACACATTGGAAGCTGGGGAGAGAGACTATGCATGTGCACACTTTAGGGTTTGGAACTGCTGGATATTCCAATTGGCCCTAAAGGAATAGGAGAGGAATAGAGGGCTTATTTGATATGTAATTAAGGTTCAGGCACTTCCTGGAGTTTTGATTGGTTTATGGCAGTGAAGATGGACGACACTAATGTCTCAGTAGCCAACTGAGGGAGCCGGAGGGATGTTTACCCATAGTGTAAATGCATTTTGACATATGGTTTAGGATTTTGTGTTTTTAACTTGTTTTTGTTAATAAATTTACTTTTAGATCATCATCTACTGCCATTTTCTCCATTTGGAAGGACGGTTTTCGCGGAGGTTGAACCTGTGGGGGGGGGGGTTCAACTTCCAGGCCAACTATCCTAGGACCAGGGGAAGGTCCTGCTTCATGGGAGCATTTCCATCTTTCCGGTTTTGGAATTTCCTTATGTATTCTTACTGAACCATTAGGATTGCCTTTTATTGAAGAGGTAGTGAAGACATTGCAGATCCATAGGGCTGTTGGATAGCCAGCAAACAACACAAAAGGTGAGGAATATAGAGCCAGGATTTGCTCTTTGGAATGTGAGCATTTAAAGAAAATACTGTATTTCTCCAAACACAGGTGCGCTACACTTTTGGTTTGTTATATAGGACAAAAAAGGTTTTATTGGGTACTTGGTGATAAAGGCAAAACTGAGAAAGTGGATAGCGACTATAGAATTACCCACGAGTTTATCATGTTAGCAATGCACATTGTTCTATATTATTCACCATCCTTATTTTGAAGCTGCCACGGATGTTGCCTGCTTTGTATTTGGTTTCATGTCAGCAAAATAGTATGTATTAAAATGAAGTTCTTAATTTGTGGAGAGGCCTGTATAGACGGCGAGGAGAGCGGTCGCCATTTCCATGAGCTCCGGCAGCGCTGCCTGATTCCAGGTGTTTGTGGCCGTCCCGACGTGCATTCTTGGCACCCTCTCCTCAACCTGTTGGCGGACAGCCTTGGGGTCCCGCTGGCTCGGTGGCGGCGACTGCGACCTGGTGAGCAGCTTTGAGTCTCCCCACTCTGCGGCCTTTTACTGGCGGCAGCCATCTTGCGGCCTGCACATCGCTCCCTCTGCGCCTTTCTTAACTCTACGGGTCGGCCCCTGCCTTTATGGGGAAGAAATCTGAAGAGTGCAGAGGCTGGGGGCTCCGGCCTCACGGATATCCGCCAGTCGCTGGGTCTGGGCTGTGGAGGTGGGACACGGAGCCGAGGCACTGAGACACTTACCTGTTCTGAACCCTCGGATGCGTCTTTCCAGCCTGTATCTTCGATCTCGGGTGAGGGCGGCGTGCTGCTGCAGGAACCAGCGCCACTGCTGACGGAGGCTGCCCTGCGCACAGTTATGGAGGAGTTTTGCAGTCTTTGGTACCAGGATCTTCAGGAGGTTCGCTCTGCGGTGGTGACTCTCCAGTCCCGGATTGATGAAGTGGATGCTCGTACCCTAAAAAGGTAGAGGGGGTGCAGGTGGATGCCCGGGTCGCGGATCTCCGGCAGCAGGTTGCCCAACTGAATTCTGCGGTGATGGCCCTTGAATCTAGGCATTGGAGAAATCTGACTGCGGGGGGTCCCCGAGAATATAGCTGATGAGGGGCTCCTTCAGTATGCTGAGGGCTTGGTGACCCGACTCCTGCCGGACTCCACAGATGTCTCGGGGTTACCGGTTATGTCTGTCATGCGCCTCCAGAAGGTGGCTGCTGCCCCAGGAGGGGCCTCCCGGGATGTCCTCATGATGATCAGAGATGTGGGTACTCAATCCTGGATCCTGCAGGCTGTTGGCCCTACTTTCCGGGTCGCCTATGCCGCTGACTTACTATCTTCCGGGATCTGCCTTTTCTAATGCTGGCAGCCCATAGGCGCTATAAGGAGGAGGTCACCGCCTTGCTCCGTCTGCACGTTGTTCGTTACCGCTGGGGATCTTCGGGCTCTCTCCTTGTATCCTCTGATGGCAAGACCCTCAATGAAGCGCGAGCTCTGGTGTCTCGCCTGGGGCTTGCGGCTGTTCCGCCGGCCTCTTGAGACCAGGTGCGGGACCCAGGTTGACTGATGTATTTTTACCCTCACCTTTTCATTCTTCTCACCGTTTTACTTTCCTAAGGCTGTACCCAAGTGACTCGTTTATTTCATTTTCATTGTGATAATTCATCTCTTTTCTTCATCCGTTACCCTTGCGACCTCTTTGAGGACTGCTTTATTTCCCCCACTTTTTTTCTTCTTCTCTCCGCTTTTGTTTTTCCCCAGTGCTCACCTTGTCTGTGATTGTGTACCCCCTGTCCCTCCCCTTTTTTTTTGGCATTCTCCGGGTGGTCCGGAGGCGTGCCACTATGGCTCTGCTTGTCATACTTGGCCCTCGGATCCCCGGGCCTCATGACGTTGTCCCTCCATGGCCTCCTTCGGGAGTGTGCCAGGAGTGTCAGGTTATGGCCTGTGCCTTTCCCCTAAACCCCTCCTCCCCCCCTTTTTTTTTTATTCTTCTCCCCTCTGGGACACCAACCTTTGAGCAATGATATGCCTAGCACCTCTTCCTATCCCTTATTATTTTTCTTCTTCTACCCCTTGTTATTCATGTTTATAGTATTCCCTGAGGATCTACTACACGCCTGCCAAATTTTTCTATGTTTTTCTTATATATGTGATCTTCTCTGTTGATTTTCCATGCTTACTCTGATTATAATCATTATCGTCCTGCAAGGCCATCTCTATTGGTTAACCTGTGACCCTTTCTTTCAAAAAGAAAACCTTTTTTTTTGTGTTTCAAAAAAGTTCTTAATTTGTTGTGAAAAAAAAAAAAAAAAAAAAAAAATCACATCATAAAATCGATTTGGCATCTAAAAACAATATAAAAGTAACAAGCCAAAGTTAAATGACCAGCAACAATCTGAAATGATAAAAAACAAAACGTAATGAAAACAGCAGAGAATGTATTGTTTCACGCAAAATAAATTCCGTCAAAAAACAATTTCCGCCATGCACAGCTCTAGTTAAAAATCACCTATCTAGGGGAACAATGAAGAAGATTTGGTCAAATTATGATAATCAATGACATATGGGTCTATTCGTCTTGATTTTTGCTGAAAATACGGCAAGTTCCCTATTTAGCGAACATTCACCCTATTTTGCCAGAATTGGAGTCACTGAAGCAGTTATCGGATGCTGAAAACCACCCAACTGTACCGATAACAGCCGAATTCCATCGAACGGAAAAAAAAAAGGTTTTTTTTAAAAAAAAAAAAAAAAAAAAATTGGGAAACGAAATTTCGTTGTAAAAAAAGAAGTGGTTTTGCTGAAATAAATAAACTATATACAGGTCTTTTTTTAAAAAAAAAAAAAAACAGATATTACGTGTTTACAATGAATCCTATGAGATTCGTATGTTTAAACCTGTCGAATGCGATGACGTTTCTGCGAATAGAAGTCACAATAGTCTTCTATGGGGAAGTTTCAGAGCCACTGAATTGTGATGAACTGCACCGTAGTTTGCTGTCAATTAGCCAGTATTAGGCAAATTTACAGTGTTGTGAATAGACGAATTGCCCCGAACTTGTACAGAACAGTGAAATTCACGGAATTGAATAAACCCTATAATGTAGAAATTCCTGCACGGTACGTCTTTAATAGCAGATATTAAAGTGCTTCACTTTACGTATGAATACAAACTGGAATTAAACTAGCATTCCTGGGTCATCCCAATTCCTTTTGTAGAACTTGTGGCAGAGTCACTTCTATCACTTCTAAAAAAAAATAAAAAAATAAAAACCTGTCACAAAATGGAATAAAAAAGGAAACGAGAAATTAAGATGGTCCAGCAGTGCTTGTCCGGGCAGGCCCATCCATGGCGCCCAATGGAGCCGTGTCTCCAGGGACGCATTGGTGGGGGGGCTGCAATATGCCGCTCTATTAGGGGCTGTGGCCGTCCTGGCTGCCGTTTCCCTGCCTGGCAGTTGCAGCATTGCTGTCTGTGCTTCCATGAGTGAAATCACCTAGAAAATAATAATTGGGCAAATGCTGTCCGCAACATCTGCCCAATTATTTAAAGGGCAAGAGTATGCCTTTAAAATTCATAGTTATGAAAGAGACATTTATATTCTTCAAAGCACACACTTGTTTAACCTTTCACTCAGAGTTTTGCCAGGGCAATGTTTTCACTTTCCAGTTGTCTGTAATTGATGCATTTGTGTGACAGGAATGGCTCAGAAATTAGCCACCATCTTGTATACCGGCAGCCATCTTGAGCAGAGCCATGGCAAGAGCAATTGTACATAGAGAATACTAACTGACTTTAGAGGAGTTTACATAGATTCTAACATTCTAGGAGGTCTCTGGTGTAGCAATTAGAGGCGCCAAGAAACTGATTTAGTTGAGCCAAGGCCATAAAAGTACCAGACCTGGGTAAAGCGAGAACAAAGGATTCCCTTTGGGGCCTTAACAGTTTTGGGAGGGACAGGCCTCTGGGACGCTGTGGGAAGACATTGGCAGGATCTAACAAGCTTCTAAAAACGCAACTAAAATGTCCTAATTGTAGAAGAAAAGGTAAATTGTGGAATGTTCTTTGTGTCCAAGTTAGAGGGAGGGCACATTTGCCCAGGGGATGTACCTTTTTACTGATCATTGTTTAAGAATTGTATCTCTGTCCTGAAGTCCTCACTTAAGCTTTGCGATACAATACAGATCAAGTCGGACGTCCTAATAAAGAATGCTTTTCCTGCCATTGACTCGTATCCAGCCTGTCATTGTCCGCTCCGTGCCGACCTCCCAAACAAACCAGTTGATTGGCAGTGGATCGGCGGTGGCTACCGGACAGTAGCGGTTGACTGCAAGCTTGACTGGTCCTGGAGGCTGGGAGTCTGTTGAAGGGAAGCTGACATCTACAGGCACCAAGCGGAACTTCCTGCTAAATGGAGCACGACTCGTCCCTAATGGACTCCCGGCCCGGGAACAGGGACATCACCGAGTCTCGGGAAACAGCGTCCAGTGCAGCATCTGAACAGGTAACCTATTTGTTTGTTTGCCCCTGACCGATGTTGGGGAAGGGAACTGTGTACGAGTTCCATTGGTATTCTGGGACTGGCCAACATGAGCACCGGGGCTGATCAATAGTGTGGCACTGATAGTCACTGGGGCTGTACCTGGCAGACTGGATACCAATCTGGTAGTTTGTGATTAAGATAGTTAAGGATTGAGTAAATCCCGGTGGGAGGTTGCCGCCTGTCTTGTGATACTGCACGAGTATATGGTGATGTTAGTTTAGAGTGGGCAGACATCCGAGTTCTGTGTAGATTAAGGGTGTTTTAACGGACCATTGGTAGCTGCAGATTAAGGGCGTTTTGGAGGGCTCTTAGCCCTGGACAATTGGTACTTGCAGATGTGTTGCTAGCCACAGAATACGTAGCGATTTCTAGCTGATAGATAGGATACTCACAAAGTTGTTTTGTGCTGAATGTATCTGGTATAGTGTGTGCAGACAGTGCTGTGAGTGAACGTGCGCCTACCCGCCAGCGGGGAAGCAAATCTGAGAGTGAACCCCAAGTATGTGCGTTTCCGTCTTTAGACGACTAAAGCGGCCACTAAAAGGAGGAAGCGAGACCGCACGAGAGCACTGTTAACGGAATCTGTTTGTGGGAAAACATCTGAAAAATAATTGATAACGGGTAACGGAGCATCTCGTCCTAAAAAGGGAAGGGTGGGGGAGACTCCTTTAAAATACATGTTATGCAATTTTAAGGTTCTGTACAAGGTACCAATATGGTATTGAATTAAGTAAAGAAAGACTGCAAACCCTGTGCACTTTAGAATGGCCTGCCCTAGTCCCTGAGTGGCCAAGGGAGGGGGTCTATGGATCCCATGTTAACACAGAAGGTTTATTCCAGGGTTACGGGGAATCCTGAACACCCAGATCAGTATCCGTAGATATTTGTAGATACTGTGTGAAGGATAAGAGTCACCACGTTATGATAGCTGTAAAAAAGAAAGACGGCTGCGCCCCGCATAAGCCCGTAACCCTGTTTAACGGAAAACTCCGATGATATTGATTTCCCTCCTCCACCTTACCCATCCCATTACGTGGTGGCACGCCAGGCTCTTAATGCCATGACCGCAGAACTGGGATCCATGGGAACTGCCAATCCCTTACCTGTGGACCCTTCAGCTCCATCTGCTCCCTTGTGGCAGCGGTGAATGCGCAAGTGATGGTTTCTCCCGGAAAGAGGGACTCCCCAGAGAGGGGCATATGATATAGAAAACCCCAGGTTGGCTCCCCAGTTTGTGTCCCCCACTGAGATTGTGCCTCCAGAGCTTAAGGCTGTAACCTAGGCTGACAACTGTATTACGAGACTCCGTGATGTTTATCAGTACCCCGGTAAATTCCAACTGCCCTTGCGTACAACACCTGGGCCGATTATAGATGGTGCCCAGGACCAGATGTGTTAACCTATGTCCCGTTCACGACCACTTATCTGTTCAAATGGAAAGCCCAAAACCACTCCCTACTCCGAGAAGCCTGCATGTATAACAAGTCTTGGAGTCTATTATGGCAACACACAATCCCACGTGGGCTGATTGTCAGCAACTCATGTTTTTTTTTTTTTAATTCTTTATTTTGAAGTGTCACAATCACATAAGACTGCGTAGAACAAATGGCCACGGAGGACCAATATTAAACAGATGATCAGCTTGTAGAAAGAAAACAAAAGGACGTCTGAGTACATTGAGGGATCAGGGAAGATCACAGGAGCGTCGTAGAAAAGATCAGGACAGGGGTCTAATCGAAAATAAAGTGTTGACTGATAAACAGCAAACAGTCCTCAAGAACAAAAAGACAGGGGCGGGTGTCATCAGTGGGGAAGGTGCTCGTGGAGAACTAGGGAAAGGGGTCGCCCAGACGTCGCCTCCAGATGGCAGCAATCTCAGGACGGCTGGAAAAAATAAAAAGACTGCGTGTAAAATAGTGTCAATCGGGAGGGGGACCAAAGTAACATTACGTGGAGAGTATGGGACAGGGAAGAATCCGCATGGGGTGGGGAGGTCATCTCAGCAAGGTATGGGTCTGCAACATAAAAGAAAAAAAGGGGAACAAATCAGACCGCTCATCCAGTGTCCAGCGAAAAGACCGCACGTGCAACCACATCACGTGGAGGCATCTCTGGGGGCGCGACAGACATCCACCGGGCCCACTCCGCCACAGCCAAGGCCATGGCAGAGAGCTCAGATAAGTGCTGCGCCCTGCCGGCAGACAGCCTCCTGGAGGTCCGCCGCAGTCCTGGATTTTGGCAGTGTGCGCGGGGGGGGGGGGTGCCAGCAAACTGCGCAGGGTCCTCCATCATCCTGCCGGTCTAGTCAATCAGCGGCACCTCTCCGTTGTGTTGCTCCGGGGTCCCAGCCTACAACATGAGAACATCATCCACGCTGTCAGCCGAGGATCCGTCTATCGCACAGCTCCATCCGATGACTCCACCTGCTGATCCAGCCAAGGCACTGCCATTAGACGGCACCACGTGTCGCTTGCAAGTGAGCTCCCATCATCGTCCCCGGCCATAGACTCTAAACAGGCCTCGAGGTCCTCCAGTAGGGCTCCCAGATTTCTGGTGGGGGGGGGGGGGGGGGCAAGCCGGCTGTTGCCAGGCCGTACCCAGTCATCTAGGCTGTGGGTCCGGCAACCGCAGCCGGAAGATGCGGCTAACAGTAATCGTGTACCCAGGTAAGGGGGCTGACGGAGGTTCAGGCTGTGCACAAGCTGAAGCCTAGGCCCCAAGATGGCTGATGATAGGCCTGGCAGGGAGCAGAGGCTCAAACTGGGTTGTCTCTGGTCCGGAGGAGGGACAAAGCTGTCTCCGGACATTGCAGCTCCGGTGGCCAGCTACTACAGCACCTCAATATAAAAATTTCCCAAAAAAAGTCAGCTGAAGGTCCCCAAGTGCGGCAGACGTGCGGAGCTCCACCAAGGCACGTCTGCTCCCGTTGGTAGCCGGCCACGCCCCCCAGCAACTCATGTTAACTCTGTTTAATACCGAGGAAAGGGGAAGGATTAGCACCAATGCCCATAAATATTTGGAAACCGTGGCAGTAGAGGAGGGTCACGGAAATCCAGAGGGGTGGGTGGCCGAACACTATCCGAATATAGATCCACAGTGGCCATGTACTGATGCTGGGATGTCCCATCTGTGATATTACCGTGCCACGGTCTTGACTGGCATAAAAACAGGGGCTACGAAACCTGTGAATAAGGGGAAGATATCCGAAGTAATGCAGGGCGCTAAAGAAACCCTTAGCGCGTACCTGGAGAGGCTGAAGCATATTGCATATATAGCCCGCTAGATCCTGAAGTGGTAGAGAATCTCCACATGATAAACTCGTTTGTTAGCCAAGCACAGAAGGATACACAATAAACTGCAGAGACAAGGTTTTATTGGCATGAATATTATTTTAAGTTGCAAATAAAGTATTCCATAATAGGGATTTAGAGGAGAAGAGGGAAGAGGGGAGGAAACTGAGAGCAAGCGCTAGCCTGCTGGCCATTGCTTTGGTGGAAAGGGAGGGGAAAGGAGTAGTGGGAGGAGTGAACAGGGGTAGTGCAGACGGAGGAAGAGGCCGAGGCCTGGGAATAAGAAAGAGGGAAAGGTGGCCAATTGAATTTAGGCAGAAATCAGTGTGCATTCTGAAAATTAGACGGACATTGGAAAAATCAGTGTCCTAAGTTAGCAGCAGGAACCGGGGCAGAAAGTGGCAACCCTGGGAGTGGGATGACCCACGGGCAGGTTCTGAATGGGGGATGAGAGATCCGAGGGTAACGGGGATGATTTTGTGGGTTTAGCCAGAGCGTCCTTCACGGGACAGACTCCGTATTGACACAGACCAGGGCCGATCCCGATCGGGACCAGCGAGCCCACAGTCTTAATGAGAGTGGGAAATGAGGACAAGATTTTCATGATTGACACGGGGTGAACATTCTGTTGTAACGCAGCCTATTGCACCTTTGTCGGCTGCTGAAACAGACATTGTGGGGGCTTTGGGTATAACTGCTAAGTACCCTTTTCTTGCTGCATAAATTTGTAGTTTAGGAGGGCACCAGGTTGAGCATCAGTTTCTGTATATGCTCGAATGTCCTATCCAGCTCTTGGGACGGGACCTTCTCAGTAAATTGCAAGTCCAAATTACTTTCCTCCATGGGGGACACGCTAAGTTAGACCTACCAGAGACTGGTAGCTCTATACGGCAGCAAAGCTAAGCCACACCAGGTTAACCACCCAGCAAAATAGCACTGGTTATGCCAAGGGAGGAAGAGTGGAGAACAGTCATACCACCCTCACCCATTGCCCTAGATCTGCATGTACTAACCCTTGGCAGTCCCGGTGTGTGGTTAGAAGAAAATCCGCCAGGATTAGCTGTGAATATTCCTCCCATGTATGTTGATTTGAAGCTAGGAGCCATGCCCGTAGCACTCCGACAATACCATATCCCTCAAAGCCAAACAGAACATTCAGGCTCATTTACAGAGATTGCAGGGCCACGGGATATTAAAGTTCTGCGTATCACCATGGAATACTCTGTTATTTTTCCGTGCAGAAAGAGGGATCACAAGACTATCGCCCTGTGCAAGATTCCTGATGTTGACAGGAAGAAGTGAAATACTCTGAAATTCTGAGGTTACTAGATGCTGTATGGATGCCTAGCGCTGTCAGTATCATTGATTGCCGAGGCCATCAGAAAGGAAACAAAGCGAGATACCCCGTGGGAACAGAATGGCTGATCGAGCTGCCAAAGAGGCTGCAAGAAATACCCTCACTACCGAATTGATCCATGACGGTTTTTCTCTAAGCAAGGTGCTATCCTGCTTGGCTACTAACAAGCAAGAAGATTTCTCTGAAGTACCTCTCGACATGACAAACTATGAATTCTATATGAATAGACGAAGATTTGAACCTAATGGAGAATTCATTGAAGTGCTTCTACATAAATGGGACACTAATTTCGAATTACTAGAAAAGAACCATAATTACATCCAGTGGCTCTTTCCACTTCCAGAGCAAGGTCGTAACCAATGAGCCACAAGAAACAGAACTCATGAGGAACACCGCAGAAATTCAGCTACTGCTCATTCGCGCCTACAAGATGATGCTGAAGTTCTTCGACGTAAAAGTAGTGGGGGAGGATGAAGAGTGTGTAGAAGTCGAACGGGTTGAGAATTTCTCGGACAGATTTGACAACTTGAACGCCAACAGTCATAACAATCTGCGAATTACACTAATCTTGAAATGTCTGGGTGAATTAGGAGCCGAACCGTAGCAAGCCCCGTTGGTGAAGTTCTTCCTGAAAGAAACACTTATTGAAAAATACCTGCCACACGTAAAGGAAAGTGTGCTGAATTACTTTATGTTTACTGTAAAGGATGAACAAGAACGGCAAGACTTGATCTATTTCGCATGGGAACACTATGACCCGAAGAGCGAGTTCAGCTGGTGACCCAGAGAAGAACTACAAGAATCTTTGTTCTGTGATGGCCCCCTTACTACCAACCCCGATGAACCAGTGGACACCTGCATACTCAGAAGGAGAAGAAATGGCTCTCTGAAGAGCCAGGTGAATATTGAGAAGATGGATGGTTCTAGTTGACTGTCATGGTCCTCGCGAAGACACCGGAGGAAGGGCAAGTAAGGTGCTGGTTTCCCGTACAAAATCAAGTTCCAGTCCAGATCTTACCTCTGCCTGGTCTGGTGTCCAGGCATTCAGGGATCCATTCCAAGTTTCCCCTCACCTCCCCAGCCTCAGGTGTGGGCTGGGCCTGGACTTCCCATATAATAAGGCCTCACCTTTCAGTAGATGCTTCTGCATTATCCTTCCTTGGAAGCCTCACGGTGTGCCAGTCCTGCGTGCTATGCACATTACCAGTCTGAGACCCCATTGCTTTATATCACTGAGACTACTTCCTCATTGCATCCGTGGAGACCACCTCCCTGCAGTACCCTGTGGAGACCACCCTCATTGCATCCTGTGGAGACCACTCTTCCTTGCAATATCCTAATGTGACCCCCCCCTCATTGCAGCATTCCATCTACAACCCCCCCTTTCTGGCCGTTCCTTACAATCTCCATTTCTGGACTTCCACTCCCATCACTACTCCAGAGCCACTTATTGATTTGACCTCCTGTGTATGACCATCTATGGATTTTGACCACTCTCTGCCCGCTGCCTGCCAAGACCTCTGCATGATCTGACCATTCTCCTGCTATAGCCCTCCTGATACCACGCTTGATATTGTTGTTTCTT
The DNA here is from genome assembly GCA_009667805.1 of Leptobrachium leishanense. NCBI lineage: Eukaryota > Metazoa > Chordata > Amphibia > Anura > Megophryidae > Leptobrachium > Leptobrachium leishanense. Next base: position 200,325,096 of record CM019064.1, read on the forward strand.
CTGCCCTGTGTCTTATGGTACGTCCTCTGTGTATCCAGTAAGTGTCTCTAGTTATTTCTGTAGTCAGTGTCCAGTCCAGTATCTGTCCTGTCAACCCTTGTGTTATTCTGTATTCAGTGTCTGTGCTATTTAGTGTTTTGTCCCATCTGCTCAGTGTACCCTGCCCGCTGTATAGATTATACTCTCCCAACCAGCTCCTATAAGCGTTATTACTTATTCATTATCCCCTTTCCTGATTTACTTCTGTTCCTTTGGTAAATAAACCTTTATTCTGGTTAAACCCTACTAACCTATCTCGCAGTTTGTGTAACCACACCCTGGGCTCGTTAACCCCCGGCATCTCCGTGACATTGACCAACAAGCAAATAGTCTTGCCTGCCGTACTAGCGCCCGAAGTTGTCAGAGCCTTTCATGCCAGCACCCATGGAGCAACAATTGGAACTGCACTTCTATGTTCCTGGGCTCTCTGTTATCTGTTGGACAATAGCTCAACAGTGCATCACCTGTGCCAAGAACAATCCAAGACAAGGCCCATCGCAACCCCTGGTAATGCAACCTATTGGATTGTCCCCAATGGTGTCCCTCCAAATTGACTTTACTGTGCTCCCACCCTGTAAAAGGATATAAGTATTTGCTTGTGATGGTGTGTACACTAACTGTATGGGTTGAGGGTTTCCCAACCAGAACCGAGAAGACGGCTGAAGTAGTAAGGTGTCTCCTGAGAGAGGTTATCCCTCGATATGGACTACCGCTCGAGATTGGGTCAGACAATGGCCCGGCTTTCATCCAAGCCTGTCTGCAGCAGCTCGCCCGTCAGCTGGGCATCACCTGGAAGCTACACACAGCCTACAGGCCTCAAAGTTCTGGAAAAGTAGAACGCATGAACAGGACACTGAAGACTTATGGCCAAAATGTGCCAGGAGACATCAATGGGATGGTTGGACGTGCTGCCGATAGTCCTCTGGCATATTAGATGCAGGCCAATTCCACATTTGAAATTGAGCCCATACGAACTCCTGTTCGGGCAACCCACCCCTCTTATTAGTGGGCTAAGGGGGGGCCTTCGGGCATTAGGGGAAGCCAAGTTAAATGAGCAGGTGCTATTGCTAGGCCAGACAATGCGAAAATTTAACACATGGGTTAGTGATGATAATCTACCTCATTTCTTGTATCCACCATTGCATAAATATTGTCCAGGTGATTCAGTGTGGGTAAAAGAGTGGAAGGCCGACCCACTAGGCCCTAAATGGAGGGGTCCTTACCTTGTTCTATTATCCACTCCTACAGCAGTAAAAGGTGGCCGAAGTGGTTCCATGGATACACCACTCGAGACTTAAGCCAGCTGCAGCTGTACCCGAATTCCAGTGGGAAGTGATACAACGAGTCCAGTCCACTCAAGCTCAAGTTGACTAGGGCTGCTCCCAAGTCTGCACAGACCGGCAAGTAGGTGTTTTGACAGCCATAACGCTTGACCACCTACCAGCGATGGAAAGCCGGGGAGCCCAAAGGGAAGCCCGTGAATACATGTTGTCTCCTGTGGTTCAGCAGTGAGAGGAGAGACTTACTGCACCCACAAGGAGAGCTTTTCAGGTTACTATTGCTCTGGGTGGCGTTACTTTGAGGATACTGTTTATAATGACTTATGCTTTTCCCAAAGAGGCCTCAAACAAGAGCGGATTTGAGACTGAACTTCTCTTCTGAACCAAACCAGTGGGAGAGGCAAGCGTGATTTGGGACCTGTTTCAGCACCAAAAGAACCATCTGTTGATGAAGTTTAAATATGCTTATGCTCAGAAGTCAGGACAGACCTCCTGCTGGGTGTGCAGCAGATTGCACCAAGAGACAATATATATTCCATTCGCTGCAGTCCCGGTTAATTTGACAGTTTTCTCGGCCAGGAACATTACCGTACAGCTGTTAAATGAGACCGAAATGAAGCATGCAGGCACCTTACCTGCCTACCCAATTACTGGCCCTGTATACCTTCCTGATTGGTGTTTCCAGATAGGGCCAATAAATCGCTGTATAGAAACCCCATGCCAGTCCAGTCGCTTCAACCTGTCAGTTAATACCACTCTGTCAGGTACCAGGACAGGAAGGCTTATTGTTAAACCAGTTAACTCGACTCGAGGGCCAACCCTACGAATTACTGATCTTACCCTAACACAGACTGGAAACTATCTCCTTAACCATTTAGTGAAGATGATGGTAGAGGTCCATAAAAAGGGAGTGCATTATATGCCTCTATTCCTACTAACAGGGGGACTACATATTTGTTGTGGAAAACTGTTACACTTGGATACCTCCTACTCTAACTGGACTGTGTTATGTAGCTCGACTAATCTGAGTACAGGGAGTACAGGGAGACGAAATCCAATCTGACACTACACCCTAGGTATCCACTGTTTTTTAACAAACAAAAACGAGAGTTGGTCTCCAAGGCAGATCAGGCCTGGGCCTGGTTTCCCGCATGAACTGGCTGGGGAATTGAGTTAATGAAAAGACTGAACAATTATTCTGTGCTCAAGGATGAAATTCTAAATTTAACCAGTAAAGATATCCAATTGTGAACCTTGAATTACGGGAGAGTCGAAAAGTTACAAATGATACATGATATGGCACTTGAATAGATCATTGCCGCTTTAAAATGGGCTATGTGAAATGACTACGCATTATGAATGTTGTACTTTTATCCGAAACTCAACAGAAGCGGTCCCAGATTATTTCCAAGTAATCCAAGACCACCAGGAAAAGGTGTCCCAATTACAGTACCAGGCCTGCCAAATAGCTGCTGAGGGCTGGAATGCTTTTCGGGGGTTCGGTTCTTTCGGGGCCTGGTTCGGGTCCATTCTCAGTTTTATCTCCAGAGTTGGATCCATGATAATGATGGGTATAGTGGGCCTGGTAATAGGGGTACTGAGCTACAGGGTGATCCTGTGTATGTGGCCTATGTGGAAGAAGGTATTAACCACTGCGAAAGACAAGTCATCTGTTGTCATTCCCAAGTTTTTCCCAATGAAGGAGACACCCCCTGATTACAAGACTCTGCTTATCTAATGTATCGATGGAAGTGGCTAGAAATGGTAGGTGGAAGAACCTACCTCTTTAGCCAAAGGGGGGAACGTGACAGAAATGGCTCAGAAATTAGCCGCCATCTTGTATACCGGCAGCCATCTTGAGCAGAGCCATGACAAGAGCAAGAGCAATTGTACATAGAGAATACAAACTGACTAGATGAGTTTACATAGATTCTAACATTCCAGAGGTCTCTGATGTAGCAATTAGAAGAAGAATCCGGCCAGAATAAAATCGAGGTGACAAGAAACGGATTTAGATGACCCAAGGCCATAAAAGTCCCAGACCTGGGTAGATCGAGAACAAAGGGATTCCCTTTGGGGCCTTAGCAGTTTTGGGGAGGGACAGGCCCGCTGTGGGAAGACATTGGCAGGATCTAACAAGCTTCTAAAATCAACTAAAATGTCCTAATTGTAGAAGAAAAGGTAAATTGTGGAATGTTCTTTGTGTCCAAGTTAGAGGGAGGGCACATTTGCCCAGGGGATGTACCTTTTTACTGATCATTGTATCTCTGTCCTCAAGCCCTCACTTGAGCTTTGCTATACAAGCTAGCTTGAGTCGGACGTCATAATTAAGAACGCTTTTTCCTGCCAATGTCCGCACCGTGCAGACCTTCTCCCGAACAAACCAGTTGATTGCCGGTAACATTTGTACTTCACATTCTGTTACAACAGACCCCTACAAAAGGGTATGGCAGTGAATAATGTATATCCTCCATTACTTTATTTTTAACCCCCCCCCCCCTACAATTTCTCTCCATTGATTGTTTTATTAAATTTATTCACCTCCACCTTGCATTTTGTTATAATACAAAAAAATAATTTTTATATATATATATATAAATATATATATATATATATATATATATATATGACAAAAACAGAAAACAAATGAATCTTCCTTGTAGAAGGTATTCAATAAGCAGTGAATTGATGAAAAATTAAGAAAATTTAAGAATTTTAGGCAGAAAAAATGCTACATCTTAATTCTTTTTGGTTTTTCTCCCAGCCCTGGTATTCATTGGTTCAGCTGAAGAAAAAAAAAAATACACATTTGGAAATATCTGCTATAAAACTTGCAATTCCCTTTTAATTTTCCACAAAACTAACCACTTGGAGAATATATTTCAAGTATCAGTAATTTACAAAACAACTTTCCCTTACTGTGAGGTCTTCCTGCTCTTAGCTCTGCCTGCCCAGCCTTCCTTCCATGCTGAACAGTCACGTGCTGCGGGGACAGATTGCCGATTGGTTCTCAGTGATTCTGTAAAGACCAAGACATAAAGGGTTAAAACTTCAAAAACATCACATTCTGCACGGCTGAGTGATGCAAGATAATGCAATGGATTTAGGGTGGACAAAAACCCATTTAAAAGGTTTAAATGGCAAGCCCCATGCTCACAAGTGCAAAAAAATACTGTAAACAAAAATTACAGTAAAAGTGTAATCTACCCTGGAAAAGTTTAACCATGGCGACAACACTCAAGGAAGGACCTCTGCTACAGCGCAAACAGTCCCAAAATAAGCACAAGGAACAAATTGAATTAGATTTACCATTTTCTCCCGTATAATTCTGCGTAATCCAATGAATTCCGGCGCGGCTAGGCGGCGTTTTACGTCATCATACGTCTGTAAGGTCAGAGGGCGTCTGACGCAGCAAAGCGTTGCGGTCGTCTCCTCTTGTTGCTATGGCAACGCGACACACAATCCCATTTTAAACTATTTTATATATATGTGTTATAACAAAACGCGCTGTAAACCTTCAAGTGTCTCGAAAAAGAAAATGGCACAGACTCCCTTTGTTAAACTTCTGCAGTATAAAATGATAACAAAATATCGATCTACAGGTGCTGTGTCGGATCAAATGGGTGAGAAATGGCTGCTTGGAACAGCTCTCGACGAGGAACCAGATCCGACACAACGCCTGGAAATGACACAAAAATCACAAGAAACATATATTACAACTCCCATATAAATCTCTACTGGTATCCTATGTTACCTCACCTTGTGCAATTGGGAGAGCACGTTAGGGAAATTAAGGAGGCACATTAGGGTGGTGGCAATTGGAAGCAGTGCTGCTGTATGCCCAAAAAGAAGCTCCCGGATTTCTGCAGGACGTTTTAAAGCCCGCTCCTGCGTGCTTTAAAACGCCCAGGTGTGAACGGGTCCCATTGAAAATTCAAAATCCCATTGAAATGGGATTTCCCCGTTCATGCGTTTTAAAGCGTGCACGAACACGCTTTAAAACGTCTTAGGCCCCGTTCACACTGTGCGATTTGAAAATCGCGCGACTTTCCGCGGGATTTTCATATTCGCGTCATGGTGCGATAATGTCGCGCGACGTTGCGCGACATCACTGTATTGTGCGATTTTTGCAAAGCACCACCAATACAAATCGCAAAATCGCAGATAGCAAATCGCAAAAAAAGGGTCATGTACCTGCGACATGCTTCTGCGACATGCGACGTCGCGCGGCAAGATGTGAACAGCTCCATTGAAATGCATTGGAGAAACTACATAGTGCGACGTCACGCGGATTTTCCTGCGAGGTCGCGGCAAAATCTGCGCGATAAATCGCACAGTGTGAACAGGGCTTTAGGTGTGAACGAGGCCTTAGAGGTTTAATAAGGCACAGGGTCTTGTCACTCTTGTGTGTGTCTGTGATGTTAAGCGAGTGTAGACACAAAGGAAAGTCACAGTGGGGCACAAGAGACAAATGGGGGATGAGGAGGGGATTGACACAGGATAAATGAGTGGAGCACTGCACATGAAAACCGAGAAAGCTTAGGCTAGGGTCAGACTGAGGCAGTGCGAACGCGCGTTCTGGCGCACTTAATCACGGCCGCACTAGCAGCAGATGCCGGGCAATGACAGCCAATATACGAAGTACGGTCGCACAAAAGTCCGGCTGCGCAACGCAAGTGGAAAATGAACGCATTTTTTCGAGAACGTGAAACCGCAGGTACTGACGTACAGAGTGCGCTGCGTCCGCTAGAGGCGTGTGTGCGTGAATTGGAGACATCAGACGCTGCTAATGTCTGGCCAACATAACGTCCAGATGCAAGAAGTGTTTTATTGATGATCCGTACAAAATCACGGACGAAAATGCGCATAGTATGACCACTATCACGTATTCTGTGAAAAAATGCGTCCATTCGTTCGAACGCACTTTTTCACAGACAACATAAAAATGCGTTCGTCTGACCCTAGCCTTAGGTGCAGACACAAGTAGAGAGGGGAGTGATGCATAGGGACCAAAGATTTTGTCTGGGATTAGCACATGGTTTGGGAAGAAGAGGCCACAGGGTCACAATAGGCAGGGGCGTACCTAGGGGGGGCGGCCCGCACCGGGTGGAACCACCCCTTAGGGTGACACTAAAAAAAAATATTTTTTTTTACTTTTGCAAAGTATTTTACCAGGAAGGATACATTGAGATTTCACTAATTTTCAAGTATGTCCTGGGTAGACAAGGCCTAGGCTGGCACTTTCCAGGGGGCAGCAAAAAACCTCGCCACTAAAGGGGTTACTCACAGAGCACCAAAATGACACCAACATTTTGGTGTTCTGTTGTTCCCTGCACTTCGGGGAATAAAATTTCTCTACCCTGCAGTGAATTCACCATTCACCGCAGGGTCCCCAAAGTGCAGGGAGTCGGCGCTGAATGCCGCCACCGCAAACCAGTGGCCTGCTGTTTTCAAAAAAACTACTGAACGAAAATGTCTGCAATTTACATATAAGATCCTATGATTGAGAATAAAAAGGTCTGTTACAGAAGAAAGAAAAAACACTATTAAATAAAGGGGAAAAATTTTGACGAAAAAAATTCTGAAAAATGACTAAAAGGTACTAAAAAAAATCAATAAAGACTTTTTACTGCAGATTAAAATAATAAATGGTTTATTAGATATTGCATAAAAACGGGAATATTTTTAACATTAAAACCTATGGGGTTCGCCTGAATAAACCTGCTGATTGAAACCACCGAACATTAGGGCATTTCACTGCCATTTTTCTGCTGTTTGGTGTTCTCTGAATAGATTAACCATTACTTCTCTATGGGGATTTGCACTGCCTTCGAACAGCACCGTACTTGCTGGCAGTTCGCCAAAATTTGTGTGTGAGCATATCACAGAGCAGTTGTGTACTTAGGGGAGTGGCGGGGGCGGGTCGCCCCAGGTATCAGTGATTATTGGGGTGTCATTAGGGGGTACTAGGAGGTGCCACTGTCACTGTGTGTCAGCTTTGAGCTGTGTTCTCAAACAATGAGCAGCAGAGCAGGGCGTTTGCATTAGGGATAAAATAGAATAGAATAAAAATCCCCCTCTCCTCCCTCCTGTCAGACCTTTTCAGATATGAAATTTCTATAACGCATTATATTTCGCAGGACTGTTAAATTTGGGGCCAGGAATTGCTTCACACAAACAACTTGTCTGCGTGTTTAAAATGAAACAAGAATATGCGTTTTAAAACAATGTAACAAGCTAGACTCGTTATCTATCAGCAAACAAGGGAGTTCCTCCCCCATTGTCCTTAATTAATTCTGGTTGTAAGAAAAATAACCAGATGTTAGATCACATAGCTTAACCTTGCTGATCAAACCTATGAAGCCATATAACCCTTGAACAATGGGTTGCCCAATAAAAAAAAAACCCCAGAGAAGGTTAAATGGCTTGGATAAACCAGCTTGTAATGCTATGCTATTCGGCGATATGATCTAACACTATATGGTATTTGAATATTTAATTTATGTGGTCAGTTAGAATAGATAATCTTGGCGTTTTATAGAAAACAGAGGCCATACCACAATCAGTTGATTATTACAAATGTCTGGTGTACTAACATGCATAAAACAGATTAAGTCTGGTAATTGTGAATGTTAAAGACGATATCACGAATGAATGAATTAATGTATGACTGCAGAATCCTCTCATATACACGTACCTGTGGATTTAAGTAAAGGGGGTATGAAATGCACACACGCCGTGGCGAAGTATGCCGGCGATGCCACAATAGAAATAAATTTTGATTTGTTAATAAAATCTATGGAGTCCCGGGATATAGGAATAAAACGACCCCAAACCATAAATTAATTCCTGCAGAAGGTTGATGGTTGATCTGAGAGCGCCATCTGCTGGCCAGGTAATAGAACACCTGGACAGACCCCTGGAGTTGATGAATATATATATATCCTCCAATCAAATGAGGTCACATAGCGATGGGCTAGATCTAAAACTGGGCGGAAGACCACTATATAGAGGGGACAATCCAGAGCAGAAGGGTCAACACACTGAGAAAAGCTTGGAGAGAGACCTGAGGGACACTTGGAGGGGAGAAATGGCAAATATCATCAGCCCCCCAATAAGACGTGACCACACCCTAATCTTCCACCACTCTATCTTCACTAACCGGATGGTAAAGTATCAAACAACAATCGGACGTCAGTCCCGTGTGAGCGCACGTTTTTGATACCAATAGTGTTCTGCACCTATCAGTGACATATATAAAACACTTATCTGGTAATGCCTTTCCCAGAAAATGTAGCTGTCATGGATTCAAATCCTGCAGTATAGGGACATAAATACAAAACACATGGTGCAATATTGTTTGTATAAAGAAAATGGATGAGGATTTACAAGTTTTCACACAGAGGGGGAGCCTCAATCTGGCTCAGGTGACAGGCCTTCTGACCTCTTATGAGGGGGTCACACCCAACTCTTAGGTGAAGTTGAGACATCTGAAGACTCTATCATCTCGACATTTCACTTGGAGATGGAGAGAAAGAGAACTTCCATTGCGCAGATATATTCCTTAGTTTGGATATATATTTAAAACGAGTAGATATATACTCACAATTTTCTGAGCCTCTGCAATTAGTGGCTCAGTATCAAAGCATCAGGTGTACCTCAGATCAAGGTGGGGTGTCGTACCTCCATTATCCCCTCCAGGGTGTGGTAAAGTATGCCTGAATAACTTGATATCTATTTTCTAATTGCATAGTCCTTACTTTAGATGTCCATCAGAAATTAAAGGAATATAAATGAATTATTTTGTTGTTGAAGCCTAATCAGTAGACTAGTAATCAGCCTTTCCACTCCACTGCAGAGGAGTGCTAAGGAAGAAACTATTATCGGCTAAATACTTGAGCCATAATTTAGTGAAATTATTTATATTCCGAGAATACTGGTTGTGGACATCTAAAGATCAATTGTATACCCATAGTGAGGTACGCTGGAACCGTGAAATAGTTTTTATATGTCAAGTGCCGTCAGCCCCATTCGTAAAACTAGCATAACTCCTTCCATATCCATCTTGCAGCCCTTTTGATTGAATGCATGTAAGTCAATAAGAAGCTTTGGGTTAACGTATATTGAATGAAGTGCTGTGATTGATCTGTGGAAGAGATAGTCTACCTATCGAGTGTGTTATGTATCTCCCTGAAGGAAGTTGCATTTAGTGAATAGGCCCCCACAATAATAAATTGTGCTGCAGGTGATGCCCAGTAACTGAGTGTTTATTTTAGCCAGGTGGAGGATTGGTTTATAATGGGAAAGGTCTAAGTGAATAGAATAGAGCTTGGTGTTTAAGAACTGAGGCGTGTATATCTGTGGTGCGGTCTATAAACCTAAAATATTGGTCCATTAGATTATTGCGTGTCGCAGTATCGCTACTAATCACGATCTATAATCACTTGTGAAATTGTATCTTGCTAATCCGTTGATAACATATGATTGTATGAAACTTGACGTGTGAATAAATTTCGGTTTGAATTGTTTTACCGTTACGCAGTCTCGTATCATCTTTATTGATTTTATTGTGTTTAAAAATATCTAGATAGCATCAAAAGAACTCGGGATAACGCGCCATATATTTGTTAAGACGTATATTCATTGATTGGTTATTATCTTATTTTCTTAAGGGTAAAATACCAATTTATACCACTGGTATTGGAGGCACTGTCAATAATATATATATCTATATATATCTACAATAAGAAAAATATACGTCATAATTAATATATCCCTGACCTATTAAAGAAGTCAATAATCTCTAACACTCCGTAGCTCCTCCCCTGCCCCGCAGCAGCTCTAGGAGACAGGAGGGGGATGTGATTTGTGTGCAGAGAGAGAAGATGACAGTAAATGGCAGGTAAAGGGGGGGGGGTTTATCAGCAGAATATGAAGCCCTGTCTGCTTACTGCTGTTTAAAGTGGAACTTTCCTTAACCAGCACTGCAGTGATCAGAAATTTGTCATTGAGCTGCCTGGCTCTTGGTGAGGTCCTGCATAGAGGGGGCCAGGCTGCATTCACTGCATCACCAGTGAATAGACAGCCCAGGGTAAACAGGGAAGAGGGAGTATTAAAAAACTGGAAAAGTAAAGAAAAAATACCATAGCAGCATTTTATACCTACAAAACACACACCTATTCTCTGCTCAGCAACTCCAATCCACAAAACCAGCCACCCAGCACATACACACAACTCCAATCCACAAAACCAGCCACCCACACACACAACTCCCACCACACAAAACCAGCCACCCACACACACAACTCCCACCACACAAAACCAGCCACCCACACACACAACTCCCACCACACAAAACCAGCCACCCACACACACAACTCATCACACAAAACCAGCCACCCACACACACAACTCATCACACAAAACCAGCCACCCACACACACAACTCCATCACACAAAACCAGCCACCCATACAACTCCATCACACAAAACAAACTAACCCACAACCCCATCACACACAACCCAGCCACCAATACACAACTCCTATCACACAAAACAAGCCACGTGTGTACTTTTGTTCATAGCATGAGGATTGATATGTTGTGAGTTTGCAAAATCACTTAAAAATAACAATTATTAAAAAAATCTACACTCGCCTCTTATTGCACAGCACAGAGGACACATGATCCACCATCGGCAGAGTCATAATATATCATTATTATATGTATACATCATGTCCTGCCAGATTGCTATAACTAAAAATATTTTTGAAAACATTAAAAAGTGCGTCTGATTTGAATTTTTTTTTTTACATATTAAAGTCTGGGGGGTTGCCAAATATAGGATCCGCCCCGGGTGCCAAATGTTCTAGGTACGCCCCTGACAATGGGTATCTTAATCCTATATGAAAGTTGCCACGCACCTTCTGAACACAGCAAGAAACTACGACCTACAAAGCTCTCACTAACTCAGCTCCCCACTACCTGACCCTAAATCACCAAATACACTCCAGCCAGTGCTGGACTGGGAATAAAAAGCAGCCTTATAAAAATTTTTTAGACCTATATTGTGATAAGTGCAAACAAAAGGGTAGTTATCAGAGCTGCACAGCAATAAAACTTACGCTCATACACACGGCACATTACTGTATCACAGGGGCGTCGCTACATGGGGGCGGGGGGTGCGACCCGCACCAGGTGACACCCGCCCTTAGGGTGATACCGTCACCCTAAGGGCAGATGTCTCACCCTGTGCCGCGTGTTCGCTCCCTGCGAGCGTCCGAAGCTATGCAGCTTCGGCGCTCGCCTGGGGGAAACACGACCCAGCCGAGTTCTCGCGAGATCCCGGCTGGTCACGTGGCTCCCCCAGGCAAGCGCCCAAGCTCCATGCCGCCGGACGCTGAGGGAGCAGAACACGCGGCACAGGAGGTGAGCTTGGGCATTATCCTTGAGCTGGGGCAGTATCCATGAGCTGGGGGCAATATCCATGAGCTGGGGGCAGTATCCATGAGCTGGTTGCAGTATCCATGAGCTGGTTGCAGTATCCATGAGCTGGTTGCAGTATCCATGAGCTGGGGCAGTATCCATGAGCTGGGGCAGTATCCATGTGCTGGGGCAGTATCCATGAGCTGGGGCAGTATCCATGTGCTGGGGCAGTATCCATGTGCTGGGGCAGTATCCATGAGCTGGGGCAGTATCCATGTGCTGGGGCATTATCCATGCTGGGCGTCCGGGTACTGCCTTGGGGACAGGAAATAATGAAAAAAAAATTAAAATTAAAATAATTTTTTAACCCTTTCACTGCTGAGTGCTGAGCCATTTCACCGCTGTGCGCTGAGCTCATTTTTGCTGCTTTTGTTTCATGTTTAAATGCGATTTGAAGCCATGGGAAATGTTTTATCACCAACGAGTGGGAAATGTTTGACCAACAATTACAACTATTACAATCCTCGCGCAGAGCATTAGCGTGCGCGCAAATGTGCTTTTGCGCGAGGACAAAACCATTTGCGCAGAACGTCGTATTACGATGTTCGCGCAAACGATGTGCATTAGCGTCTACCGCGATTGACCCTGCGCGAACCCAGCACAAGTGCGTGCGCGCATCCCATACTTACCATTGTCTGCGTGAATGCGTTCGAGCGGATGGTATTACGATCTTCGCGCAACGTCGTACGACCGACGTTTGCGCGAAGTATCATAACGTCTTTGAAAACCTGGTGTTAATTTACAATCTGAACGTTCTGGCCGAAACAAAATGAACCTGCACAAAAAAAAAATACAACACAGTACAGTTACACATACCCAAACAATAAAATTAATAAATTGTTTAATTTTTTATTTTTGTTGCAGCACATATACGCAGATTGACTTTGACAGGCGCAACAACCGAAACCTAGGTGGTTCTCAATTCTGATTGGCTGAATCCCATAAAAAACAGTCTGCCCACTGATTCCTGCACGCAACGGTCATTTGCGCCCGGCTTTGCGTGTTGGATTTGCACTCGAAAAAACATGAAGGCTGAAAAACTGCGCTTGGATCGTAATACCGCTTTAATTCGCGCATGCTAAAGTTTTTTTGCGTGCGCAAAAAATTGCGCTGCGCGAGTGCATTTGCGCGAGCGCATTTGCGCGAAGATTGTAATAGGGGCCAATGAGTGGGAAATGTTTGACCAACAACGAGCAGGAAATGTTTGACCAACAACGAGCCGGAAATGTTTGACCAACAACGAGCGGGAAATGTTTGACCAACAACGAGTGGGAAATGTTTGACCAACAATTAGTTCTAGCGGTTTTACTTTCTTGCCTAACTTGCGTCCGTTTGCCGCGTTCTGTGCGGACGTACTTCGTGTGTGGGTCTCTATTGATCATAATTGTATGCTACCACAAACGTTAAAATGTGCGGCAACACAGACGTGAACACTGCGCTCGTCTGACCCGAGCCTAAGAGCTAAGAGGGGTAACACACTAGGTGAGGGTAATAGCTGAGTATGTAAAGTAGTGGGGTGCATGGGGGCTGTGGGTAAGATGGAGCAAGAAATGTAGTTCATGTGAAGCTTTGATGGGTGGGGAGGAGGCGGGGAATATTCAGGAAGTAGGAGCTGAAGAATCATCCCTACCTGAGGAGCGTCGCTGAAGAAAATGAAATGACAGAGTTAAAAGCATGAAAATAAAAAAATTACACATTTTTAAAACTTTTACTGATTTATTCTATTTTGTCTATAGGTATAAAAGTGTTTAAATGTCAATCCCTTTAAGTGTGTATAAGCCCCTGTAGCGCTCACTCCCGGAGGAGCCGCTGGATTAACCTCGGGTTAGTCTCACCACACTAGGGAATAAATATACACCAGCACTGTTGTGGATTTTATAGATTATATACTTTACTGATCCCAATAAAGCAGCATATATAATGTAGATACGGTATTTGAACGACAGGATTTCGTAATGCGGGAAAAACACGCGGCGGCAAAAGAAAAAAAGATTAACCCCCTCAGTTCTGGAGTGTAAGTTCCGTGAATGATAGCTCTAAATTGTGTATGTGTATGGTCTCAGGTACCAGGGTACTGTATTCAACTGGCCAGTGAATAAAACAAGCAAATCTTTGACTAGTCAAATTGGGGCCCTGTGGAATTAAACAATGCTGCAGCGTGCGTTTCTTTATTTTGGAACTGCGGCCTGGGAGGCCTCTCACCCATCTGATAGGTAATCTGTTCAGGACCCGATCAAGGATTTCTCTCCGCTGTTTACTGGGACTCTGTGCCACCGGATCCGCTCCCTGCTTGTCCGATCTCCACACTGTATACAACGGTCTACCGCCTGCACTCCCAATGGATCATCGCGGTCTCCTAACTCGGGGTCCAGCCGGAACCAGATTATTACTCAGAACTCTCAGCGGTGCGTAGGTAGGTCTCTGCAAGGTCACCGTCCCGATCTCCAGCACCAGCGAGGCAGCGCCTGTACTCTGGCCTGGTCACGATCTTTGGCTGTTTCACCTGCGTCCTCCACCTTTCACCGCTCAGCTCCTTCTCCCTCTCCTCTGCACGAGGCTGCTGATCTCCTTCCTCTTCCTCCAACCCACTTCCTGTACTCACACAAAGCATGATGGAAATTGTAGTTCAGAGTTTGTCCAACAAGTCCATATGTCTCTATCTCCCTCTGGTGGTCATAATAATTAAATGCAGCAAAACATAGTCACACTCTTTAAAGCAGCGCTACACTCCCCCCCCCTTGAACTCTTGGGTCTCTCCAAGGAAGTGTAACAGTTACATGACATTTCAGCATTTACATTAAGCAATATATTCAGGCTCAGTAGCAAACATATAATGGGTCAGATGTACATCCTCAAGCTGACTCATGCCCCAGGCAACCTTTGCACAGTGGTAACAGCCTCGTCAGTGCTATGTCCCGGTGAATCGTAGGTGAGTCTCTGAGGGTGTCGGACAGAACGTTTAGACTCTGGTTCAATCCTCTCCTCATCGGGTGGAAGTGCCACATTTACGGGCTCAATTCTTTCATCCACAACTGGAGCAGACACCTCCTCTGAGTATGAGCCTTCCAGTGAAGGCATAGAACTATAACAGTAGTAACAGATAATTTCTGTGCCAGTTCTTTAGAGGGCCGGCCTTTCCATCTGGACGGATTTGGTATACCGGCAGACCAGGCAGTTGCTTGCAGACAATGTAAATTTGAGAACTCCATCTATCGGCCAGTTTGTGTCTTGCAGAAACACCCAAGTTCTTTAACAAAACCCTATCGCCGGGGTGTAGGTCCTGTACCCGAACTCTCAAATCGTAATTTCGCTTGTTTCTCTGCTCTCTACCTTCTGAGGTCAAACGGGCCTGTTCAAATGCAGCAGCTAGGTTTCCCCGGAGCCTGTCCACATAATTTTTGTAGGAAGTGACAGACGTCTGGTCAAGAGATAGGCCAAAAGCTAAATCAACTGGCAGTCGAGCCTCTCTTCCAAACATGAGACGATAAGGAGAGTATCCAGTTGCATCACTCTCAGTACTATTGTACGCATGCACCAGCGTAGCTATGTGACGACTCCAACTCTGTTTCTCTTTAGCTGACAGTGTCCCCAACATATTCAGTAGAGTGCGGTTAAACCTTTCTGGTTGAGCATCACCTTGGGGGTGATATGGAGAAGTTCAGTCTTCTTAATTCCTAGTACTTCTAACAATTGCCCGACAAGTCGGCTCTCAAAGTCTCTGCCTTGATCTGAGTGGATTCTTTGTGGCAGACCGTAATGAACGAAAAACTTCTCCATTAAAACTTTTGCTACTGTAGGAGCATGTTGGTCTTTTGTAGAGAAAGCTTGGGCATAACGAGTGAAGTGATCAGTCACTACTAAGATATTTCCCTGCCCGCTAGCATTAGGCTCTAAGCACAGGAAATCAATGCACACCAAGTCCATGGGTCCTTGACTTTGCAGGTGGCTCATTGGAGCAGTTCGGGTTGGTAGGGTCTTTCTCTGAATACACCTCAAACACAAATGGCAGTAACTTTCAACTTCAGATCTCATACAGGGCCAATAGAATCTGTCTCGCACCAGTTTAAAAGTTATCTCTGCACCCAAATGTCCATGATCATCGTGCAATGCTCTCAACACACTTTCTCTGTGTTTTTCTGGGAGGAACAATTGCTGCGTTTCTTCAGCATTATTCGAGGGGCCCCTTCGATAGACCACCCCATCTAACATCTTCAGCCGTTCCCACTCTTTATAGACCAAACGAGCTCCTTCGGGAGAATTTGTCAGCAGAAGTCCCCTTTGACCCGCGTTCAGTGCTTTTATTGTCAATCCGATCAGGAGATCTCTGGCTTGATCTGCTCTCAGGTCCTGTTTCGAGAGAGTAGGTAAGCTTTCACTCCTCAGCTGTGTAGGATTACAATAGAGTTCTGGAACGCCCGCAGCCATAACTACTATAGCCTCTGCCCCAATCGCTCCCTTGACTCGGCGCTCGGCCCCTTGACATAGGGCTTGCACCCCATCTGGAGTCAACTGAGTCCATTCTGAATTATAAGGCCTTCTTGACAAAGCATCTGCATCTCGATTATTTACTCCAGGGCGATACTTAAAGCTGAACCGAAACCCTGACAGAGCGGCCAACCACCGATGTCCCGTTGCATCCAGTTTCGCAGTAGTAAGGACGTACGTAAGAGGATTGTTGTCAGTCTTTATCACAAATTCAGCCCCATACAGATAATCTTTCAGCTTGTCTACTACCGCCCACTTCAAGGCTAGGAACTCTAATTTGTGGGTAGGATAGTTCTTCTCTGATGGCGTAAGGCTTCGGGTTACATACGCTACAGGCCTCAACAATCCATCATATTCTTGGTATAGGACTCCCCCTAGACCTTCTCTGCTGGCGTCCACATGCAATTCGTACGGCTTATGAGGATCAGCGTAAGGCAGGACGGGAGCTCGAGTCAGACGCTCTTTCAACTTCATGAAGGCACTTTCACATTGATTAGTCCATTCTTCCTGGATGGATTCTCGAGCCTTCCTTGGCCCTTGAGCCGACGAACTTCGATCAGTGGCTTTGGAGCCTTCTTCCACTTCTTCTTTCTGTAGGAGCTTATTCAAGGGTTGAGCTATCTTAGAAAATCCTCCTACGAATCTTCGGTAATATGAGCAGAACCCTAGGAAAGATCTAAGTTCAGTAACATTTCGGGGTCTAGGCCAGGAAGTTACGGCTTCCAACTTTCGAGGATCCGTTGAAACACCTTCTGCCGAAACAACATGTCCCAGGTACGTAACGGAAGGTAGACAAAATTGACACTTCTCCAGGGACAGTTTCAACCCCTCTTCGTTGAGTCGCTTCAAGACCTTCTCCAACCGCTGCTCATGTTCTTCCAAAGTCTTCCCGAACACAATAATATCATCTAGATACACCAACACTTCTATCAGGTTCATATCCCTGACTGTCTTCTCCATTAACCGTTGGAACGTGGCGGGAGCTCCCATGAGGCCTTGAGGCATTCTGTTGAACTCAAAGAACCCCAGTGGGCAGATGAACGCAGTCTTCTCTTTGTCTTCAGGATGCATTGGTATCTGATGATACCCAGTTCGCAGGTCTAGTACACTAAACCATTTTGCTCCAGACAAACACTGTAGGGCATCTTCTATCCGAGGAGTAGCATATTGATCAGGAATGGTCCTCTGATTTAACGTGCGATAGTCTATACATAAACGGATAGAACCATTCTTCTTTCGAACCATCACTATGGGAGAGGCATAAGAACTCCTGGACTCTTGAATCACCTTAGTCCTCTGTAGTTCATTTAGCTGTTCTCGTAGATCATCCAAGTCTCCCAGCGGAACTCGTCTTGACCTTTCTCGAAACGGCTTATCCTCTTGTAGTCGAATGCGATGTTCAGTACTCTTAGCTAATCCCACGTCGAACTCATCCTTCGAGAACAAGTCCTTCCATTTTAGAATCTGGGACTGAAGTCGCTTCTTCCATTCAGGCGAGATGGGAGCATCTTTAGGATAGAACCTTTCAGCTGGAATCTCTTTATTCACTCCCCCCCCCCTAAATCGGTAGGGGAGAGAGGTGTAACAGAAGCTACTTGTCCGATGGGCATTCGTGCTTTCAGGATCACTGGAGAATCAGACACATTACACACACTAACTGAAACTCTTCCTCGTGTCCGTTTCAAAGCTCTGGTTTAGATTATCTCAGGGACTACTTCTACTCTGGCCTCACTCCCATGACTGAGATCAGTTTCCAGTACCACATAAGGACCCGGCTGTGATCCGTTCAACTTGACTGAAGCTCGGAAGCTCGCCACTTCTCCTGATTGCAGAACCTTCTCTGTTCCTCCCAATCTCCACAGACGCCCCACCTCAGCAGGTGCCCTCTGTTCTTCGATCATTCGTTGATAGACTGGACGTAACATCGGATGCACTCCTTTTGTAGAACCTTCTTCCATTACTATCAGAGTCAGAAGACGCCTCACCAGATCAGTATTCGTCCCCACTATCATAGAACTTCTGTTGGCTCCTGAAGGGCGAGGACACACAATGGCCAATGCATCACAACCTCCCGACTGTCCGATGACTTCGGATCCGATTTCTAACTTCACCTGTAGATATCCATTATAGGGAAGTTTCTCAGTTCCAATACCCCAGATCTCAAGGTCCTTTAGTGTCTTTAGAGGTATATGTTGCAAGTGCTTCTAGTAGAAGTCTCGATAGATCAAAGTCACTTGAGCCCCGGAGTCTAACAGAGCTTTAGTGTAGACCCCCTCTACTTGGATTGGAACGATGGGAGAAGGACCTACCAGCTGGTCAGGAAACTTGTTTGTAGCCGCAGGAGGTATAGACCCAGTTCGCTGTACCCTAGCCTTTTTCCTGACTCGTTGAGGTCTTGGGTGTGCATTGCTTTCCCGCGACATAGGACCGGATACTAAGGGAGTAACTCTTTCAGTCCTGGCAGACACCGCATTTGGCACGGATCTGGGCCCTCTCGGCCTTTCATTTGGGACTTGAAAATTGGAGCGCTTTTTTTTCAGTCGGGCGCCTAGTTTACTCCCTCACCAGGGCCCTCTGGAGTTACCCGCTTGCAAGTTTTTCCACGGCCTTCAGGAGTTCTTCGACCGGTTTCTTTTCGGCCCTCCCTTTTGGGCGCTGGGCCCTGAAATGGCCGATTTCCCCGCAGCCAAAACATTTCTTCCTCAAGTGTGGGCATATTTTCTTCTTGCGGCTCACTTGGAGACCCCCTGTTCGAGGCTACAGCAACCCCCTCAGTTCTGGTGTCCTTAGCCGACAGCAATGTCATCAACTCTATCATTTGCGACATCTGAGTTTTCAAGGCCAGCACTTCAGTCTGTATGTCTGCTACACAGAGAGTTCCTACTTCTGCGGTGAAAACTGTGTGTGAAGCATTAGCAACCCTTTTAGCCTTAATTAAGGCCTCTTCTTCTCGGATAGCTTTGACCAGTTTGGAATAGGTCAGTCTCTTGCTCTGGTATCTAATCTGAAATTTCAACATTATGGGATCCAGTGGGAGTGCTCCTTTGAAAATTTGATCCATCAAAGCTTTGCTTGCATGACTCCGTTCCATGCCTCCTTTTGAGAATGACCTGATGGATGATTTTATCCAGCCGCCAGACATAGGTGGACAATTCTTCTCCTTCCTTTTGATAGGTGTGAGAGAACTTGTGGATAAGCTCGGCACAATCCTCCACTATCCCGAAAATTTCCTGTAAAGCTTCTAGATACTCCGCAGCAGTGCAGCCTGGCTTGTCCCTTTTCAGATTTCGGATGACATCTGAAGCAGGACCTCTTAGACTCTCGATCAACCTTTGTCTCTTCACGGTGTCAGCAATTTCCCATTCTTCCACTGCTTGCACTGCCTGATCTATCCAAGTCTCAAAGTCCTCTTCTCCAGTTGGCACAGGGACCTTACCAGAATAAAACCGTAACTTGCGATATCCATAATTGAGAGACGCAGCAGAGTTTTGGGCTAATGTTTCCACCAGTTTTCCCATTGAGGTAAAGAATGCAACAGGAGGGAACCCTGTCACCGGGGTTGAAGTAGTATCCGGTACCCTGTGACCTGACGTTGTCGGGCTAGCCGCGGGAACATTCGCGGGATCACCACGTGGCGCGTTGGGCTGGACCAGTCGAACTTCCATTTCGTCGGCCAGCTTCACACTCGCGCCCTGAAAACACACCGGAACATAGAAACATAGAAACATAGAAAAATGTCGGCAGATAAGAACCTTTCGGCCCATCTAGTCTGCCCAATTACATGGATACTTTACCTGGATTTATCTTTTTTTTAGGATAGCCTTATACCTATCCCATGCTTGCTTAAATTCAATTACTGTTTTGGCCTCTACCACTTCAACTGGAAGACTGTTCCATGTATCCACCACCCTCTCAGTAAAATAATGCTTCCTGATGTTACTTTCAAACCTTTGCCCCTCTAATCTAAGACTATGTCCTCTTGTTTTGCTACTTTGTTTCCTTTTAAATATACTCCCTTCCTTTACCTTGTGGATTCCCTTTACGTATTTAAATGTTTCTATCATATCTCCTCTGTCTCGTCTTTTTTCCAAGCTGTACATGTTAAGATCATTAAGCCTTTCCTGGTAACTTTTCTCCTTCA
The DNA here is from genome assembly GCA_009667805.1 of Leptobrachium leishanense. Classification (NCBI taxonomy): domain Eukaryota; kingdom Metazoa; phylum Chordata; class Amphibia; order Anura; family Megophryidae; genus Leptobrachium; species Leptobrachium leishanense. The sequence goes on from CM019064.1 coordinate 200,345,525, forward strand.
AGCCGTACACCATTTTAGTAGCCCTTCTCTGAACTCTCTCTAAGATGTCTATATCCTTCTGGAAATACGGTCTCCAGTACTGCACACAGTACTCCAAGTGAGGTCTCACCAGTGCTCTGTACAGTGGCATGAGCACTTCCCTTTTCCTACTGCTAATCCCTCTCCCTACACAACCAAGCATTCTGCTAGCATTTCCTGCTGCTCTATTACATTGACTACTTACCTTTAGATCCTCTGAAATAATAACCCCTAAATCCCTTTCCTCAGATGTTGAGGTTAGGACTGTATCAAATATTCTATATTCAGCCCTTGGGTTTTTACGTCCCAGGTGCATTATCTTGCACTTATCCACATTAAAACTCAATTGCCACAGCTCCGACCATTTTTTTAGTTTACCTAAATCATTTGTCATTTGGCTGATCCCTCCAGGAACGTCAACCCTGTTGCAAATCTTTTTGTGTCATCAGCAAAAATACATACTTTACCATTAATACCTTCTGCAATATCACTAATAAAAATATTAAATAGAATGGGTCCAAGTACTGACCCCTGAGGTACCCCACTGGTAACAAGACCTTGCGCCGAATAAACTCCATTTACCACAACCCTCTGTTGCCTGTCACTCAGCCACTGCCTAATCCATTCAACAATATTAGAATCCAAGCTCAAAGATTGCAATTTATTGATAAGCCTTCTATGCGGAACAGTATCAAAAGCCTTACTGAAATCTAAATAAGCAATGTCTACTGCACCACCTGTGTCTATTATTTTTGTTACCCAATCAAAAAAAATCAATAAGATTAGTTTGGCATGATCTCCCTGAGGTAAACCCATGTTGTTTCTGATCCTGTAATCTATGTGTTTTTAGATGTTCAACAATCCTTTCCTTTAACATGGTTTCCATTAATTTCCCCACTACTGACGTAAGACTAACTGGCCTATAGTTCCCAGATTCCTCCCTACTACCCTTCTTGTGAATGGGCACAACATTTGCTAATTTCCAGTCTTCTGGGACGACTCCCGTTAGCAAGGATTGGTTAAATAAATCTGTTAACGGTTTTGCTATTACATCACTGAGCTCTTTTAATAATTTAGGGTGGATCCCATCAGGCCCCATTGATTTATTTGTCTTTACTTTAAGAAACATCCTTTCTCCACTCAAAAAGTACATATGTGTGAGAAATCTCTGGGTTCGCCTTAATGTCCAGTAGTGCCCCCCTATGATCTGGTGTCAGAGCTGCCACGGCCCGGCGGATTTGGTCTTCGGCCCAAATGTCTGCTGGAATGTCTATAACTACACTTAACCCTATCTGGCTATTTTGCTCCTCACACCATTTGGCAGCAGTGTCTGGATCCATAATTAACCCTTTAATTGCGGTTTTCTACAGAGAATGGAATCCCGGAACGAGCCCCCACGTGTAGCGCTCACTCCCGGAGAAGCCGCTGGATTAACCTCAGGTTAGTCTCACCACACTAGGGAATAAATATACACCAGCACTGTTGTGGATTTTATAGATTATATACTTTACTGATCACAATAAAGCAGCATATATAATGTAGATACGGTATTTGAACGACAGGATTTCGTAATGCGGGAATAACACGCGGTGGCAAAAGAAAAAAAGATTAACCCCCTCAGTTCTGGAGTGTAAGTCCCGTGAATGATAGCTCTAAATTGTGTATGTGTATGGTCTCAAGTACCCGGGTACTGTATTCAACTGGCCAGTGAATAAAACAAATAAATCTTCGACTAGTCAAGTTGGGGCCCTGTGGAATTAAACAATGCTGCAGCGTGCGTTTCTTTATTTTGGAACTGCGGCCTGGGAGGCCTCTCACCCATCTGATAGGTAATCTGTTCAGGACCCGATCAAGGATTTCTCTCCGCTGTTTACTGGGACTCTGTGCCACCGGATCCGCTCCCTGCTTGTCCGATATCCACACTGCATACAACGGTCTACCGCCTGCACTCCCAATGGATCATCGCGGTCTCCTAACTCGGGGTCCAGCCGGAACCAGATTATTACTCAGAACTCTCAGCAGTGCGTAGGTAGGTCTCTGCAAGGTCACCATCCTGATCTCCAGCACCAGCGAGGCAGCGCCTGTACTCTGGCCTGGTCACGATCTTTGGCAGTTTCACCTGCGTCCTCCACCTTTCACCGCTCAGCTCCTTCTCCCTCTCCTCTGCACGAGGCTGCTGATCTCCTTCCTCTTCCTCCCACCCACTTCCTGTACTCACACAAAGCATGATGGAAATTGTAGTTCAGAGTTTGTCCAGCAAGTCCATATGTCTCTATCTCCCTCTGGTGGTCATAATAATTAAATGCAGCAAAACACAGTCACAGTCTTTAAAGCAGCGTTACACCCCTATATTACAATCCAAACGCGAACGGACTAAAAACACCTGCAGGTCCCACGGCGACGCCATAACAGGAAGGCCAAGTCCTGAGTCCAGCCCTGGTGGCAGGTCTATGTCGGTATGCCTTGTTCCAGCTTTGGTCTCCTACATCAGGTGAATGTAATGAGTGCTGGATGGGTTCCTTAAAAGAACCACCCCCACATCCAGCCAGCGCTCTGTCATTAATGTATGACTCCTTGCAAAGGAAGGAAGTTCCTGAACCTGTCCAAGAGCCTAGTGACCACCCTTGCTAATATACCTGTGTACCGGACTCCCTCTGAATCATCCTTCTAGGTACTGTGTAGAGACCCCCTTCTGTTTACCTGCCTCAAGACCTCCATCCACGAGCCACCGTTCCCTTCTCACTCCATCTACAGAGACTTTCATCATCCGGGTTTCCTTTTTCAGTATTCATTATTTCAAGAGACTGTGTTTCCCCATCGAAAAAAAGCACAACGAAAGGGGCACCAGGTACTCAACATAAGGGCATAACCCAAACAACATGAAAAACAAATCAATTTGCACAAGGTGCAACTAGAGTACCAAGAGTAGGTTAATTTTAATAATACACATAACAAACAATGAATGAAAAATTGCAAGGTTGGTAGTAGAGGGTGTGGGGGTGGGACAAGGACCACCAATCAATAAGCAAAATTGCACAATGAAAGGGTAAAAGGATCTATACCTCGGCGGCAGATCAAGTTGGGCCCTAGGAAGGGCAATCTTGACATCAAATTACTTCAACGTGAAGCCTTTTGGATTTACCAACTCAATACTCGGTCACCCTTTGGACTTAATGAAGGGTTTACGTTTACCCCTTTTATTTAGTCACTTGGTTTTGTATTGTGGTTCTCTTCCAACTGTCCGCTTGGTCACATGATGTTTCCCTACATGCCCCTTATTAAGGTTCTTTATAATATTATTATCATTTTTGCGCCCCTTTTTATTGTGTTGTATATGCATTCATTCATTTATGTGCACATACGAGCATGTATATGTGTATATGTATATATATATATGTGTGTGTGTGTACATGTTTAATATATGTTTAATATATACATGATTTTTTGACATACATATGTGTAGACCTTGGTTAATAGTCATTCATTCCATTATTATGTTAGTTTTTATTTTTCACCCCTTTATTTATCTGCACATCAGCATTGGGTTAGACCTTCTCAAGTGGTTTGATGTCACCATTGTTATTTTCTTTGGTGCCCTTGTGCATTATTATATCGGCATTAGGACGATCTGTATGTCACGCTTATAGACTTATGGCAACATTATAGGTTATTTTTGCAGACTGTAGTGGCTTTTTATCATTCTTGCCCATTCTGCACTCATGATGTTCCTGTTATCCTATTGGTTTTAACTGCCATGTGATCGCTGACATACCAGGAAGTACACTGCAGAATTCACTGTTCATTCCTGAACACTGGGAGCCGTTTATTGGCCATTCGATCCCATGTGACCTCCACTACTTCTTGATTGGCCCTTTTTGCACTCATGATGTTCCTGTTAATTCATTGGTCTGATTTGTCATGTGATGGCCGGTGATTGGCCATTGATCGCATGTGACCTCCACTGTTCCTTGATTGGCCCATTCTGCACCCATGATGTTCCTGTTACCCTATTGGTTTTAATTGCCATGTGATCGCTGACATACCAGGAAGTACACTGCAGAATTCACTCTAACTCCTGGACACTGGGAGCCGTTTATTGGCCATTGATCCCATGTGACCTCCACTGCTTCTTGATTGGCCCATTTTTGCACCCATGATGTTCCTGTTAATTCATTGGTCTCAATTGTCATGTGATCGCCGGCGTACCCGGAAGTGATTTTTCCCCATACTGATTTTCTGTCCAGCTGTCTGGTATTTGTTTAATTTAGGTACCTATATATATTGGGGTGAATATTTAAGGCATACTAGCTTCAGACTAAGCCCAGGCGGGCGAAACGCGTCAAGCTATGCCTCCTTGTTGTTTTTAACTGTTTTTGGTTGGTGAGGGTAGTTGTTTGGGTTTGCTATATACTGTCTGGTACTCCTTCTTACATTACTGGTTATGTAGGTGGCTTGAACCGCCGAGGTATAGATCCTTTTACCCTTTCATTGTGCAATTTTGCTTATTGATTGGTGGTCCTTGTCCCACCCCCACACCCTCTACTACCAACCTTGCAATTTTTCATTCATTGTTTGTTATGTGTATTATTAAAATTAACCTACTCTTGGTACTCTAGTTGCACCTTGTGCAAATTGATTTGTTTTTTTTTGTGTTTCCCCATCCTCTGCATTGCTTTTCAAGGACTATTATTATTTATACAGATTCCTGACTTTTGTTTTGCATCCATTTATTTAATATACTGTACGTTTCTGCTATTTTCACACCAACCCATCTGTTGTTGCATTTATTTATTTACTGCATACTGGGTTCATATCCATATCACCGGTGTCACCGGAACCCAGTACCTGACAACACCCTTAGCACATTGGTGATTGCGCTCACTTCTGTGAGCTTACTGTACTTTACGCTCCATATATGGGAAGTGCAATCAGTTATTAGTGTTAGGATTACAAACTCCTAAAGCTAATTACCGCACTGATGTGGTAACGAAAACGTTAACCACAGCTAGGAGCTGGTGCTAAATGATTCCACTTCTGCTGAATCATTTATCACCAGCTTAAACCCCCCCCCAAAAAAAATCTGATGCTTTTCTCTCATCTCGCGTGGAGAGCAGTGGGCCAATCTGCTACGTCTGGCTGCCGGGAGCAGAGTGAGAGTTGTTGACAAATAGTCCCCAGTGTCCCTCCACAAATCAGTTTGCGGACCTGCAAGATCAAACCAGAGGCATAGCAAGGTCATCAGGTGCCCGGAGGCAAGTCCTCCCCTAGCGCCCCCCCCCATGATTTAGATGAAATAATGTGTAGTAACGCATTATGCCATCATTTCAAATTTGCTCACAGTGTGGGAAATGAGAACATAAATTAGTGCAGTGACATTGTTTGCGTTATAAAGGTATACTGCCACTGCCTTAGAACAGAGAAGAAGATAAAAAGAGGGTTTGCAATTGTTTTTTTTCCACCACTTTTTATTTTTACACATTATATGGTAAGGTTTGGTATCATCAGAAAGGCCAGACTATCCTTTTGTCACGAATCCTTCTACACACACGACGCAAGTCCCTTTAGACAGTCCCTATCTACCCCTTCGATCCTTAAAGTGGTCGGTAAACTGACTACCGCTTAGGGACACAAATACAAATATGCGTACAGGTATGCACAGGACAGGATTACCAGACAATGTTAACAAAACGAGTGAGAAATGTTTTATCAACAACACAGGACAGGGTATACCTGAAATAGGCCAGACGGTATATAAAGGTGTTTTCTAATAAGCCAAAATCGATCAGAGTTAGAGTGGTCAAGGAATATCCAAGGACTGGTACACGGGGGTGGTTCTCATAAAAGCCAAGTAAATACAGAGACTAAAAATCAACCAAGTAGTAAATCACTAGGAGACACTCAGCACTGAGGGAAGCAAACTCCACGACAGCACAATGAGCCGGATCGCGCTGCCTGCATTTAAACACGGCGGGCCCATGTCATCATGCCATGCCCCGCCTCCTGGCCATCCCTGCGAGCTCCGGAAGCCAGTACAGCTCCTGGCACCCAGCTTGTTGATGGCACCGCCGGGTGCCGGAGCCCCCTCTGAGCCCCAGACATGACACCATTCCAGTGACATTTTACTTGACCTTGTGGGGAGTACATTACGGTGATGCAACTGTTCAAAGTAACCCCTGTGCTCTACGCAGCAGAATCATTTTTCGATGAAACAATGCGTAATAACACATTGCTCCATACTTGCTGCTGTTGTGGGAATTGAGAAGGAGGGATAATGCAGCAAGTAATCAGGGTGTATGGGTGTATTTTTAGGGGCTCCACCATATATTCAGGGTGTGTGGATGCCTTTTTAGGATCTCCTTCATATATTCAGGGTGTGTGGGTGTCTTTATAGGGGCTCCTCCATATATTCAGGGTGTGTGGGTGTTTTTAGGATTCCTCTATAGATTCAGGGTGTGCGGGTGTGTTTTTAGAGGCTCCTCCATATTAGGGATGAGCTGTTCGGTTCGATCGGTTCGGAGTTCGCATCGAACATAGCCTGTTCGTTTGTTCGCGAACTACGAACATTTCCGGGTGTTCGCCGCGTGTTCGCCCTTCAATGCACCACAATGGACCACAATGCACTTTTCCACTGGCCTGAAGCTTGTAATTGGCTACAGCCTTGCACCTGACCACAGGTCTGGTGCAAGACAGGTTCAACACTATGCCACTCACGGCTCAGAGTCCTGATTGGGCAAATTTTGCCCAATCATGGGCTCACAGAGCTAATTCCCGCAGCACACTAAGGTTTTCACGCAGCGCTTCTGCACGCATTTGAGAGGAGATTTCATAGGAGATTGTTGTTGTGTGTTCTTACTGCCGGTCTGCCACGCTACTGGGGGGGTCTCATTTCTAACATATCTGGGAATTGTTGTAATCTTTGTGCTCAGTCCCAGCAACTATTTTGGGTCACTAATTTCTACAAAATATCTGGGAATTGAGGTGATCTGCGTCTTGTCACACAGCCAGTGCCACACAGTATTTTGGGGTCACTAATTTCTACAAAATATCAGGGAATTGAGGTGATCTGTGTCTTGTGACTCACTGCCAGTACCACGCAGTATTTTGGGGGTCACTAATTTCTACAAAATATCTGGGAATTGAGGTGATCTGTGTCTTGTCACACAGCCAGTGCTATGCAGTATTTTGGGGGTCACTAATTTCTACAAAATATTTGGGAATTGTTATAATCCGTGTGTTCTCACTGGCTGCCACCCATCAGGGGGTCACACTGATTTATAGGAGGTTTCTGAGAGTTGTAATCTGTGTCTTCTCACTGCCACCCATCAGGGGGTCACACTGATTTATAGGAGGTTTCTGAGAGTTGTAATCTGCGTCTTCTCACTGCCACCCATCAGGGGGTCCCACATACTTCTAGCAGATTTATGCGAATTGTAATTTGTGTCTTCTCACTGCCACCCATCAGGGGGTCACACTGATTTAAAGGAGGTTTCTGAGATTTGTAATCTGTGTCTTCTCACTGCCAGCTATCAGGGGGTCCCACATACTTCTAGCAGATTTATGCGAATTGTAATTTGTGTTTTCTCACTGCCACCCATCAGGGGGTCACACTGATTTATAGGAGGTTTCTGGGAAATGTAATCTGTGTCTTGTCACTGGCTGCCAGCTATCAGGGTGTCTCACTGAGTTATACCACAGTTCTGTAAATCTTTAATCTTTATACCCGAGTTGAATCAGAGTTCTGTATATATTTAATCTATGTATCACTCACCATGTCTGAAAGAACAAAAAGGACAGGCAGACGCTCCCAGACACAGATAAGAGGGCAAGCAGCCCCGGTGTCGGGAGGCTGTGCCTCTGGTCATGGTGGACGTGGTGCATCCTCTGCAGGGGCACGCTTGTCCTTTCTAACTGGTGCTGGCCGTCTTAAGCAGCAGCAACATACAGAGGATTTGGTGGATTGGCTAACCAGGCCATCCTCATCCTCCGAGTCCTCTGCCAGCCAGGCTTCTAGTGCTTTACAGTCCACCTCAGCTGCCAAAGCATCTAATGCAGCCTCCATGTCCACAGCTACTCCTGCCGTAGCCTCGCTATCACACACGGAGGAGTCGGCTGAATTGTTTGACTACAATGACAGTGACATGCTGCTTGAGGATGCACAGCCAGTACAGTGCTCTGATTCAATCTCTGAGGTTGAGGAAGGGAGCATAATCAACCTAGAGGAAGGGGGTGCCAGTGATGACACACAAATAACTGGAACTCATGTTGCCCCAGCAGCTGCAGCATACAGACACAATACGGTCATCCTCATTGACCAGGAAGACTCGGAAGCTAATGCCACCTCCAACCTACGCTGCATGGGCTCCCTTATAATGCAAAGCCTGCTAAAGGACCCCAGGATTCGTGCTTTCAAGGAGAGGGATCATTACTGGTTGGCAACCCTTCTTGATCCACGATACAAGGGTAAAGTTGTAGAGCTCATCCTGCCTGCCCAGAGGGAGCACAGGATGAAAAAACCTGAGGACGCTCTAAAGCGACACTTGTGTAACACCTTTCCAGGCACTGGTAGGTTACCAAGTGATGACACAGGTGCTTCTGAGGCTGCGGATGATCAGAGGAATAGTGGTGAAGGCCAGGGCCGCTTGACTGATGCATTTTTAAAAAATTTTAGTCCACGATGCCCAGGGACGTCAAATGTAGGCACCCATTGCCAGCGTCTTCACCATATGGTGCAGGACTACCTAGGGGCAAGGGCAGACCTGGATACCTTTCCAGCAGATGATCCACTGGCTTACTGGGTGTTGAGATTGGATCACTGGCCAGAACTTAGCCAATATGCTATGCAGCTACTAGGTTGCCCTTCATCTAGTGTGCTTTCTGAAAGGACGTTCATTGCCGCTGGAGGTTTTGTCACAGACAAAAGAGTGCGTCTGTCCACCGACTCTGTAGACCGGCTGACATTTATAAAATTGAATCATTCCTGGATCAGCAGTTATCAATCCCCTGATGCTGACGTAACGGAATAGATCGGGGATGTCTTCTGCATTCACAAAACCTCCAGCACTGAACTCTTCCACAATACCACAAAAGGGTTACGGTGTGAATGCACTTGCTGCCATGAAAGGCACAATATTTGGCTGCACTGACGCCTGTGCCAGATTTATATCACTTTAATTTTTTGAACCGCAGGGTCCAACCCTGCACTCTTCCACAATACCACAAAAGGGTTACGGTGTGAAGGCACTTGCTGCCATGAAATGCACAATATCTGGGTGCACTGACACTTTTACCAGATGCATATCTTTTTAATATAGGACCGCAAGGTCCACCCCTGCACTCTTCCACAATACTACAGAGGGGTTACTGTATGATAGTACTTGCTGGCCTGGCAGTCTGGCACCAAAAGCACAATATCTGGGTGCCAGTGGTGTATTTAGGTTTTGTGCTGCCCTAGGCCTGACTAAACTCGTGCACCCCCTAATTTAAATTTGACACACCCCTTCCTGTCAAGGGCACACCTCTTCCTGGTTAATACCCACCCTTCCTCTTTAAGCTCCACCTTTTCCTCTTAGAGCTCCACCTTTTCCTCTCTTTATATTAAAAGTGGATACCAAGTGCCTACTTGTATATTTTGTATACCATATCAAATGTACCTATTGCGATAAATAAAATTATGAAATGTTTAAATTCAAGCATTTTTACAAAGAACAGCCACGCATGTCAAGTATACTGGATCACAGCCGCTCTAATTGGTTGAACAATAAAATCCACAGAAACCTGCACTGCATATGAGTGTATCACAGAGCTGCACAGCAATAAAACCCACAGAAATGGGCACTGTGTATGAGCATATCAGAACTGCACAGCAATAAAACTCACAGTAATGTGCAGTGTGTATGAGCGTATCCCAGAGCTCCAGGGCAATAAAACTCACAGTAATATGCAGTGTGTATCACAGAATCCACAGCAATAAAACTCCCAGCAATGCAATGTGCGATGTGTATGAGTGCATTAGAATCCACTGCAATAAGACTCCCAGCAAATCGAGTGAATATGAGCACACAGCAATTATTTATTCTATATTTACCGGCCTCCGTCTGCGGTAGGGCTGTGTGCAGAGTCAGCAGGGACTGTGTACGGACTCAGGATCGCGGCTGTGTCTGTGCATGGAGCCATCTTGTCAGCAGTGGGGTGCCACTGCCAGAGGGTGCACCGTGGCTTTGATTCCCTTCCGGTGGGTGTTCAGTCCAGAATAGAGTGAGAGTCCGTGTTAATGAAAGGGCGGGCAGCTGCGTGCGTGTCACATGGTTCAGCCAGTCAGGTGGTACAGAAAAAAAATAAGTAAACTCAGTACCACCTGACTGGCTGGACCGCGTGACCTGCACGCACGCAGCCTCACCAGGAGCCAGGCAGCTCAATGACAAATTTCTATCACTGCAGTGCTGGTTAAGGGAAGGTCCACTTTAAACAGCAGTAAGCAGACAGGGCTTCATATTCTGCTGATACCCCCCCTTTACCTGCCGTTTACTGTCATCTTCTCTCTCTGCACACAAATCACATCCCCCTCCCCTCTCCTAGAGCTGCTGCGGGGCAGGGGCGGAGCTATGGAGGGAGGAGAGGGGGATTTTTATTCTATTCGATTTTATTCCGTATGCAAACGCCCTGCTCCGCTGCTCGTTGTTTGAGAACACAGCTCAAAGCTGACACACAGTGACAGTGGCACCTCCTAGTACCCCCTAATGACACTCAAATAATCACTGGTACCTGGGGCGGCCTGCCCTCCGCCACTCCCCTAAGTACACCACTGCTCTGTGATATGCTCACACACAAGTTTGGCGAACTGCCAGCAAGTACGGTGCTGTTTGAAAGCAGTGCAAATCCCCATAGAGAAGTAATGGTTAATCTATTCAGAGAACACCAAACAGCAGAGAAATGGCAGTGAAATGCCCTGATGTTCGGTGGTTTCAATCAGCAGGTTTATTCAGGCGAACCCCATAGGTTTCAATGTTAAAAATATTCCCGTTTTTATGCAATATCTAATAAACCATTTATTATTTTAATCCGCAGTAAAAAGTCTTTGATTTTTCTTTTAGTACCCTTTAGACATTTTTCAGCAAAATCCCCCCCCTTTTTTTTTAATAGCGGTTTTTCTTTTTTCTGTAACAGAACTTTTTGTTATCAATCATAGGATCTTATATGTAAATTCCAGACATTTTCGTTCAGTAGTTCTTTTGAAAACAGCAGGCCACGGGTTTGCGGTGGCAGCATTCAGTGGCTGACTCCATGCACTTTGGGGACCCTGCGGTGAATGGTGAATTTACTGCAGGGTGGGGAAATTTTATTCCCCGAAGTGCAGGGAACTACAGAACACCAACATGTTGGCGTCATTTCGGTGCTCTGTGAGTAACCCATTTAGTGGTGAGGTTTTTTGCTGCCCCCTGGAAAGTGAAAGCCTAGGCCTTGCCTACCCAGGACATACTTGAAAATTACTGAAATCTCAATGTATCCTTCCTGGCAAAATACTTTGCAAAAGTAAAAAAAATAAAATAATAATAATTTAATTTTTTTTAGGGGTGGGGCCACCAGTGCGGGCCGCCGTCCCCTGGAAAGTGCCGCCCTAGGCCAAAATACCCCACTGCTGGGTGCACAGACGCCCATTACCAGATTCATATCTTTTTAATATAGGACCGCAAGGTCCACCCCCTGCATTCTTCCACAATACTACAGAGGGGTTACTGTATGATGGTACTTGCTGGCCTGGCAGTCTGGCACCAAAAGCACAATATCTGGGTGCACTGACGCCTTTACCAGATGCATATAGTTTTTTTTTTCTTCTTTTAATTCTTTATTTAAAGATTTTAAAGAGGGTCACAGTGCGACCAGATATAACGCGGCCACGCAGGGCCGCCACTTCTACTGTCATGGAAAAAAAAACAAAGCAAACAATATAGACATGAACACATAGAAAACGTTCATGTAAGTCAACAAGCAAAAAGTAGATAAAATATGACAAAAGAAAACCTAAGATAAGACACCGTAGGGAAGATTAAAGAAAGCTCCGCTCAAACGTCCTCGGGTAGAGAAAACAGAAAAAAAAAAAACACACGCCCATGTCCTCAGAAACCATCTCTTGCAGAAAGAGGGAGTAAAAAAAAAGGGGGGAGAAAAAGGAGAGGGGGGTTGGGATCCTCTATTGTGACCTATGGGTCAGAAAATCAGGAGCTGAGGCGGGAAAAAGCTCAATGCGGCGGGGGCAGTGGAGGGGTACATGTAGACACATTAGAGCAGGAACCGGCTAAAAAAGAAAAATAAAAGGGCACGTAGGCAAAAGTTCTCAGTCGGGGGTGTGGGCTCGCGGTCGGGGATAAGTCCCATGCCCAAAAGAATCGGCCATGCCTCGGCTGGCTCCGAGATGGTGGTGGGGACATTCTCATGTGTTACCACAAGTGACCCAGCCACACCCCAGCGGTAACGGGTCCCTTTACGTCGAAGAAAAGTAGTCACCTCTCGGAAGCGCTGTCTCACCATCAGGGTTATAAAGGGAAGGTCTCGGTACAGCTGCAACTGTGCTCCCTCAAACTGGATAGGTGCGCGGGCCCCTGGAGCTACTAAAAGATGCGACTTGGCAGCTGCATCACCCGCCACCGCAATGACATCACGTGAGGCATCCGCAGGGGCCGACGCAGCCTTACGGATTCGATACACCGCCCCAAAGTTCTCGGGCGACTCCGGTGGAGAATCCAAGGCCTGACGCGCCACGCGGTTCGTGTAGTTGAGCAGATCCACTGTGGGGACCGACTCCGGGATCCCCGTATACGGATATTTCGGATCCAGAGCCTCCACTGTGCGGGTAAGCAAATCCACCTGCGACCGAAGGGCGCACACCTGAGAAGACAGGACTGCTTGATCCCCAGATAGTTCCGCGTTTTGAGCCTGCATCGTCATGACCTGGGAGCGGACCCCCTCCACTTCAGAGCGGAGTCCGGAAACTTCTGTAGACCAAAGGGTTTTAATTTCAGTGATAAAGTGTCGATAGTCTCCCATCGAGGTGGGGCGTCCATCATCGGAGGCAACATGGTCCAGGGCAAGGTGTGCTGAAGGTGTCCCAGCGGCTGCCGGTGGAGTCCCCGAACCTCCAGAGATGCCTGGGGACGGTTGGTTAGAGTCCTCAGTAGCGAAAGGGCGGGTGGGCCGCGTGGGCAGGTCACCTGCGTCAGAGTGGGAAATGTCCTCCTCCGAGCCCCCAGAAGAGGGATCAGAGGTAGGCGCTGTCGCCCTAAGAGAGGCCGTCGCCAGGGCTTTCTTCCGTTTCTTCTGGGCCTGTTTGCATGCCGCGGAGCTCAGCGCTGCTCCATCTCGTAGTTGCGAGGTCGGGGCCAGCCAATCAAAAACAGGGCCTCGTCCCGTAGGCCATGAGGTATCGTCCTCCTCTGAAGTGCCACAACCCTGGGACATGACAGGAGAGGGAGCTACTGTTCCAGAAAGGCTACCTCCACGCAGGGAATCACGTATATCCCTCTGTCTGGGGCCCTCTGACCTGCTCAATAGCTGCTTCTGGGTTTTCTTTTTTTTTGTAAATATCTGTTTATTAAATTTCAAGGTAAACACATAAATCACAGAAATCAGTGAACTCGCAGGATCACAATAATTGCAAACAAGCATTTATGGACACGCAGGTCCAGTATGGGCTACAATACTTACACATTACTAAAAAGGGAAATAAGGGGTAAGGAGGGGTAAATGAGGGTAGGAGCATACGCCAAGTGAGCATCATGTCATTCTCTTATATACAAAGCTCCCTGGAAACCTTCTCCTATTCGGGGAGGGTCAGTAACGCTCTGAATGAGGTGGCCGAGGATCTAAGAACCCAGTTCGACCATATCTCAGAGTATAGAGGTAGTCGGTCGGAGGCCTTGAATATCAAATGTTCGATGGAATGAAGTTCTTCCATGCGGGTAAACCAGAGTGTGAGGGGTGGGGGGGTGAGCTGTCTCCAGAACAGGGGTATTAAGACCTTGGCAGTGTTCAGGACCCGAATGGCCAGCGTGCGTTTGTACGATGCTATCGAGTAATTATTATGATGTAGGAGCAGAGCAGCAGGTGAAAACTCTGGGAGAGGGTCAATGAATTCTTTGAGTATGTCGTATATTCGAGCCCAGAAGGGTCGGATTATTTGGCATTCCCACCAGATATGTAACATATCACCCAGTGCATCGTTGCATCGCCAGCAGAGCGCAGGAACCTGTGGGTCATAACGATTAATTATGTCCGGTGTCCGGTACCAAAAGCTAAGGACTTTATATGCGGTTTCTTGCAATTTGGAAGAGGTGGAGCAGTGATGAGTTAATTCGCATATCTTGGACCATTGGTCGTCCGAAAGTGTGATATTTAATACGGACTCCCATTTTCCTATGTAAGGCGGTGGAATGGCAGAGGTCGCATCCCTGAGCAACGTGTACAGCAGTGATAGACCATGTGAGAGAGGTCCCGTACTGTGACATATTCTCTCAAATGTCCATAGTGGGCGCCCCAACTGATGTTGTTGGGGGATACCGTCAAAGTAGTGCCGAATCTGGGCGTAATGAAATGAGTGAAGAAATGAAACATGTCTGTCTTGCATTATGTCAGTCAGCGATCGGCGAGCCGAAGCGTCAAAAAAGTGCAGTATGCGAGGTGTGGGTGAGTATCAGCCTTCTGACCGAGTGAGGGTCTAGACCAGGAAGGTAGTCCTCATTGTGTATCACCGGGGTCATGGGAGAGGGAAAGGAGGTGAGGTTAAATTTAAGCGCTATCCGGCGCCATATTCCGTACGTTGCCCCCACATATGGCGAGGAATTGGCCAGTTTCCTACCTACTTTCAATGGCAGCCACGGAAGAACTGTCATCGGCCTCCCCACCAATTCTTGCTCCACTGCTCTCCACAATTTAACCGATCCCTCTCTTGACCACTCAACCACCCTCTGTAAGTGACAGGCCTGATGGTAAAGGCTAAAATTGGGTAAGGCCAGGCCCCCCGCCGCTCTAGATCTAGTGAGTACCTGGTAGCTCGTCCTAGGGCGTTTACCCCTCCAAATATAGGTGGCCACTAAAGACCTGAGGGAAGCAAGAAACGCCCGAGGGAGATCAATAGGTATCGTTTGTAACAAGTAGAGGAGTCGGGGTTGTACGTTCATCTTGATCACTGCGATACGTCCCAGCCACGAGATGTGTGGGTAATTCCAATTGGCTAGGTCACGCTGTATGAGTGTAAATAGTGGTGGGAAGTTATCTCGAAAGAGGTGTGAGCTTTGTGATGAGAGCCAGATGCCTAGGTATTTAATTTTGTCGGCAGCCCATGTGAAAGCGAAGTATGGTTTTAAGGCTTGAGCTCTGGAGTCAGGGACTGAAACATTGAGGATATGGGATTTAAGATAGTTAATTTTAAGATTGGTTAGTCTGCCGTAGTCCCTAAAGGCCACCATGATCGCCGGTAGGGACACCTCCGGCTTTGTGACGAAAAACAGGAGGTCATCTGCGTACGCCGCAACCTTGTGGTGTTGAGGACCCACCTGAACCCCCGAAATATCCGAATTTAACCGTATGGCCTCCAAGAATGGTTCTAGGGTCAATACGAATAGTAACGGCGAGAGTGGACATCCCTGTCGTGTGCCGTTGCGGATAGGAAATGGGGCCGTAAACACCCCGTTCACGCAAACACGTGCAGTTGCGTCTCCATATAGAGCTCCTATCCAAGCGCGGAGGTGATGGCCCAGGCCAATGCGTGTCAGGGAGAGTGATATGAAGTCCCAATCTACCCTATCAAAGGCTTTCTCCGCGTCTGTGGACAGGAGTGCTTGCTCCTGGGTTGAGCGGCGGGCATGATGCATAAGTTGCAAAGTTCGCATGGTGTTGTCCCGGGCCTCTCGGCCAGGCACAAACCCCACCTGGTCGGCATGGACAAGGGCGGGAAGGAAGGGTTTGAGTCTTTCAGCTAGGATTTTTGCGAACAACTTCAGGTCACAGTTCAATAAAGAAATGGGTCTGTAACTGGAGCAGAGGTCGGTGTCTTTACCCTCTTTTGGTAGGATCGTTATGTTGGCACATAGGGACTGGGGAGGGAGAGGGTGCCCCTCTGCCAGGTCATTATAAGCTGTCAAGAGGTGTGGGGAGAGGATTGCAGTGTAGATTTTGTAGTATCGGACTGGGAGACCATCGGGGCCGGGGCTTTTACCAGTCTTAGAGGTTTTAAGTGCCAGGGCTAGTTCGTCTGCTGTCAAGGGCCGGTCCAAAAGTTCTGACGTTTGACTTGAGATTCGTGTAGTGGAGTATTTAGTGAGGTAAGCCATAATGTCCGCGCGTTTACGAGCCACATCTTGGGGGCTAGTATCACCTTGTAGGTCATAAAGCGCAGCATAATAGTCTCGTGTAATTTGAAGAAGCTTTGCGGGCAACCGTTGTGTTACGCCCTGTGAGTCGCGCAATTTCGCTATGTATGTAGCTGAGCGTTTTTTAGCTATCATGCGCGCTAATAACCTCCCAAAAGGGCTCTTAGAACGTAAGTAAATAGATCTGTGATAAGTCATGTTCATAAGTGCGGTTAGGGCTCTGCGCAGTTCAGTCAGGTGTGCTATAGTTTCAGGGTTACCCTCCCTCTTGTGGTCGGAGGAGACCTGGGCTATCTGGTGCTGTAGGTCTCGCATGGCTGCCGATCGGCTTTTAGCCAGTTCAGCGCCTTTTCTGATGAAGTAGCCTCTGATCACGCATTTATGCGCCTCCCACACTAGCGGCGAGGCCAAATCACCAGTGGCGTTTTCCTCAAAAAATGTCGTGAGGGCCTGCCGTCCTTCCTCAACCACAAGCGGGTCAGACAAGAGGGAATCATTAAGGCGCCAGTTAGGTGCAGTCGGCCTGAACATGGGAGAGCGCAAAGTGATAGAGACAGGGGCCGTGGCCGTACCAATAGCTGCGTTGCGTAGAGCCAAGAGGTAATATTGCGGTATGAACAGGTAATCAATCCTAGAGTAGGATTGGGAAGGATGCGCATAGAATGAGTAGTCTTTGTCCTCAGGGTATAGAGTCCGCCAGCAATCTACAAGTCTCGACGTGTGTAGGGAGTTGCGGCATGAGCGTATTATGTGTAGCGGTATGGACGAGGTACCCGCGGAAGTGTCCCGAGATGGTTCTAAGGGCACGTTGAGATCCCCTCCGAGCACAACCAACCCCTCGGCGAAGTCTCGTAGAGTACGTAGTGTACCGGAGAGGAACTTGTGTTGTGCTTTGTTAGGGGCGTAACAGTTGGCAAAGATGTATACCTGGTCTAAGATCCAGCCCTTGACAAAAACAAAGCAGCCTCCCGCATCAGTCACAGAATCAAGTAGCTGAAACGGGACGCGTCTGTGAAACATAATCGCAGTCCCCTTAGTTTTAGCCTCAGGATTATTGCTATAGAAGCCTAGTGGGTAATAAGAGTTCGTCAGGGTGGGCGCCTTCCCTTCCTGAAAGTGAGTCTCCTGTATTAGCACAACCGACGCCTTCTGGGATCGGAAATCTCTCATGGCGTGGGAACGTTTTTCAGGGACATTTAAACCATTCGCATTTATAGAAACAATGACCAAATCCGCAGGCGTAAGTGGCGTGCCGTGTGCAGTCGACATATCAAATTCCTCAGGGGGGGGTCGGGAAACAAAACAAGGGAAGGCAAGGGGAAACTATATACAATCACAAAGAGGCGATGAGTGGCGGGTGCGACAACGCCACTAGTGAAAACACCAGATGACGATCGCACTCTGCGAGGCCGCTAACCTCGGCGGGGTACACAACCGGGCCCCAGGCGGGACCAACCGGTAATTAAGGAGAAAAAATAAGAAACATAACAGTGTGGAGTCACTCTATGACTCAAAAAGGCAGTAAAGTAAACATATACGGCAAACATTTAGGAGGCCGAAGGCCATCTTGCATTGAATTATTAGAGACGAACCTGACCGGGTTTGGGGTTGGGACAAGTCCACGCGCGGATTCTGAGGGAGGAGACCCCTTACATAGTCAGTCCAGCAATGTGGGGTAGCGAAAAAGGGCCACCCAGTCCAGTGGTGGCATCCTGCCAGAATTAAAATAGTGAAAAGGCAGGGTGGCGAGGGGTTTTCTGTTCAGTAAGGAGCATCAACAGGTGACCCCTTCCTCGGTCAGTAATTCCCTTTAGCCTCTTCAAGAAACGAGTAGCCCCTGGGAGGGGCGGTAAGGAGGCCAGGAGGATGTTCTGTGCAGTCTGGCGATTTATTCAAGAGAGTAAAAGAGAAATAAACAGCCTATCTTCGTGGCACATCGCTGAAAGGATTGAAAGTTTCAGATCGCTGTCTGTAGATTGGCCCAGCCCAAAAGGGCAGCCCAACGTGGATCTGCCTGATTCGGCTATAGGGCTCGAGAGGTATCATTCCAGGCAGATGGAGTCATGGCGTGGGTGCGGGGTGGATCCGGATCACAGCTGCCATTCCAGGCAGATGGAGTCATGGCGTGGGAGCGGGGTGGATCCGGATCACAGCTGCGAGCCGGTGCGTCTCCCGGCTTGACCACGGTTTCGTCCTGGACGTGGCGGGAGAGGAGTCTGGCGTGCACCACGTGCCGCTTGATTATAAAGAGCAAGGGGATCCGGCCAGGGAAATTGCAAAGGTGGTAATTGGAGATCTGTCGATAAGGTCGCCACATCCTCAGGGGATTGTAAAATAAAAGGTGCCTTGATCCGAAAGAACCGCTAGGCCAGTTGGCGTGTGCCAGCGGTAGCGAAGCTGTTGGTCGCGTAAAAGCGATGTAAGCGGTTTCAGGGCACGTCTATAGGCCAGGGTCGCCGGCGATAGTTCTGGGTATAGTTGTAGCTCAGTCCCTGCATAAGAGAATTGCGTGGCCTCACGCGCTTTACGCAGTATGTCTTCTTTGAGGCCATAATCATAGAGGCAGCATATGACGTCCCGCGGTGGGCTCCCCGTGGTCCCCTTGGGCCTGAGGGCTCGATGCGCCCGGACAAAGTCAATGGCTGAGGATTCAGGTCTGTCCAGTAAAGTATTAAAAATCGATAAAAGCATACCCGTCAGTTGGTCCGCAGATGTTTCGGTTTCAGGTAGACCCCTCGGCCGTAGGTTATTGCGGCGGCCCCTGTTATCTAAGTCCGCTATGTGGAGGGCCATATTACGGAGTTGAGTAGAGCGTAATTGCAGGACTGATGTGGATACTTCTTGGGCTAGCCGCAGTGAGTCAGATCCCTGTTCCAATGTGTCCACCCTGTGTGTAAGGCCCTGGATGTCGTGGCGCACGTGTTGCAGTTCCGCCATGATGGAGGAGCGTAATTCGGCGTTTGCCTCCTTTAAGTCAGTTTTCGTGGGCAAATTACGAAGCAGGGGGAGCCAGACCGCTGGATCAACCGAGGTGGGTTCCTCTGCGTGTGAGGAGGTGAGTAGGGACGGTTCAGGGTCCGTTGGTGTCCTCACCTCATCCGCCATCTTGTCCGGCGGGCCCGCCGGGAGATCCAAGGGCCCTACCAAAAAACGTCGCAAAGATGGGGTATCTGCCGCCCGATCTGATCCCTGAGGCTTCTGAGCGCCGGGGGTCTTATTTGCTTTCCCCATCGCCGTTCAGGGAGTGCAGGAGAGCCGTTTGGTGCTGGAGTCTGAGCGGAGCTCCACACTCACGCAGCCATTCCGGATGGAGCCCAAGCCACGCCCCCCCTTCTGGGTTTTCTTTCCCATGTCCGGGAGTGATCATCAAGCGGCAGCCAGAAATCAGTTCCATGTGAAAACTAATAAACTCCCCAGGCTCCGGAAGATGGCTGCCGCACCAGGCCCGAGAACCACCAGGCCAAAACAGCGGCGGAATATGTCCAGGAAGCCCTCGTGCGGATGACCCACAGGTGCTCCATGGGTGGCAGGTCCGTGGGAAAACCAGGTAGGATAGAAAAGTCGCTGTAAAATGGCTAAAATGCTGAAAAATCAGCAGAGCTCTCCCAGCTTGCGACCTCTCACATCCACTGCTAGCCACACCCCAGATGCATATCTTTTAAATATAGGACCGCAAGGTCCACCCCTGCACTCTTCCACAATACTACAGAGGGGTTACTGTATGATGGCACTTGCTGGCCTGGCACCAAAGGCACAATATTTGGGTGCACTGCAACTGACGCCTGTATCAGATTCATATCCTCAGAGGGGTTACTGTGTGACGGCACTTTTGCCGACGCTAAAGGCCCAATTTTATAGCACCTATTGTTACTTTCATCCAAAGCCTGCATAAGTTTCACAATAATTTAGCCAAAAAATCACTAAACTTTTTCTGCGTGTACGAAAATGTCTCCTCTGTTCATACAGATTGCCACCCCAAGCAGTTGTTTATGGATAGATTAAAGGAAAACCATTTACCGTCATTTGAAATGTCATTTTTTGGTTTTTACATATTTCTATACATCCGAGAAATTCGCCACTTCATGGACAGGTTATGGGGACCTCCTAGGCACGATATTTGAGGGAATTTTTCGTTTTTATTTTTAACCCTTATTTCATGGAAAACTCACTGTCCCTTTAAAAACGTTTTTTTTTTACTTTTTGTCCTTGTTTCCTGTCCCCCAGGGCACTACCTGGACCCCCATACACCTTTTATGGCAAATATCTAGCATATCGAAAAAGCAAAATCGAATTTTGAGTCCCATTGACTTGCATTGAGTTCGAGTTCGAATCCGAACATTTGAAAAGTTCGAGTTCGAACGCGAACCGAACTCGGGGGTGTTCGGCTCATCCCTACTCCATATATTCAGGGGGGGTGTCTTTTTAGGGGCTCCTCCAGGATCAATAAAACCAAGGTAAATGCACTAGTATTATAAAGAGACCTGTAAGAAGTATAGAAATAGTCATTTATTTCAGACTTTTCAGTTTCTCCCTTTCTATCACCCTTATGCTTGCAAGCTGTGAATCTCTCCACAGTTAGCAACTTGGCACTGAACGCTGTGCTGCGGCTCAGCACTGCTAATTTATCACTTGCAGCCAGGTCGAGAGGTGCTGCGGCAGGGGCGTAACTACCAGGGGTGCAGAGGGTGCCACCGCACCTGGGCCCTTGAGTTCGGGAGCCCCACACTCGCCTGCCTGGGCCTGGGGGCTTGACTATATTTTATATACAGTCATGGCCGAAATTGTTGGCACCCCAGACATTTTTCCAGAAAATCAAGTATTTCTCACAGAAAAGTATTGCAGTAACACATGTTTTGCTATACACATGTTTATTCCCTTTGTGTGTATTGGAACAAAACAAAAAGAAGGGAGGAAAAAAAGCAAAGTGGACATAATGTCACACAAATCTCCAAAAATGGGCTGGACAAAATTCTTGGCACCCTTAACTTAATATTTGGCTGCACAGCCTTTGGAAAAAATAACTGAAATCAGTCACTTCCTATAACCATCAATAAGCTTCTTACACCTCTCACCCGGAATTTTGGACCACTCTTCCTTTGCAAACTGCTCCAGGTCTCTCTTATTGGATGGGCGCCTTTTCCCAACAGCAATTTTAAGATCTCTCCACAGGTGTTCAATGGGATTTAGATCTGGACTCATTGCTGGCCACTTCAGAACTCTCCAGCGCTTTGTTGCCATCCATTTCTGGGTGCTTTTTGACGTATGTTTGGGGTCATTGTCCTGCTGGAAGACCCAAGATCTCGGACGCAAACCCAGCTTTCTGACACTGGGCTCTACAGTGCCTCCCAAAATCCTTTGGTAATCCTCAGATTTCATGATGCCTTGCACACATTCAAGGCACCCAGTGCCAGAGGCAGCAAAACAACCCCAAAACATCATTGAACCTCCACCATATTTCACTGTAGGTACTGTGTTCTTTTCTTTGTAGGCCTCATTCCATTTTCGGTAAACAGTAGAATGATGTGCTTTACCAAAAAGCTCTATCTTGGTCTCATCTATCCACAAGACGTTTTCCCAGAAGGATTTTGGCTTACTCAAGTACATTTTGGCAAACTGTAGTCTTGCTTTTTTATGTCTCTGTGTCAGCAGTGGGGTCCTCCTGGTCATTTCATTTAAATGTCGACTGATAGTTCGCGCTGACACTGATGCTCCCTGAGCCTGCAGGACAGCTTGAATTTCTTTGGAACTTGTTTGGGGCTTCTTAACCACCAGGACTATCCTGTGTTGCAACCTTTCATCAATTTTTCTCTTCCGTACACCCACAGAGAGATTAGTGCCATGGGTTGCAAACTTCTTGATAATGTTGCACACTGTGGACAAAGGCAAATCTAGATTTCTGGAGATGGACTTGTAACCTTGAGATTGTTGATATTTTTCCACAATTTTGGTTCTCAAGTCCTCAGACAGTTTTCTTCTCCTCTTTCTGTTGTCCAAGCTTAGTGTGGCACACACAGGCACACAATGCAAAGACTAAGAGAACTTCTCTCCTTTTTATCTGCTTTCGCACAGATATAATACTTTACTTGGGTTTTTAATTAAGTCGATGTTGCAGACAGCATATCAGGAGACTCTAATTTCACAGAATGGAAGACAATACATGGACTTGTCACATAGCTAAAAATTAATATGTGTAAAATTGTGCAGGAAATAAAAACAGAAATGCTATGATACAAAACAATATCCGCAATGTTACCACCTCGAACCAAGGAACAATGTCTTGCGTATCTGCCGGCCAAGCTTTCCTGTGATGTGTTATACAGATTGTGTTTCACCGATTGTGAAATTACCCATTTACTCCGCACATGAGGATAAATGAAGTGAAAATATCCAAGGACAACATCAGTAATGTCAAACCACCTTTAGATAAGACGTCAACAGTTTATGAAATACTTGACTTTATAGTCCCTTTTTTGTGCAGGTAATAGCTATTCATTGTCAGTGTCAGCAACATAAACCGATCCATAAACCTTTTGTGAATGTAGGACCCTGACAAAGCAACTGAGCAGTTGGTTCTTGTTCTCGTGGGTAAAGGCATTAAATAATCTTAATATCCATGTAATATATTTTCCCCTATACTACTTTATTAGAACTCAAAAAAAAAGGAAAAGAAATGATAATCAATATCTTTATCTAGTAAAACATGGTAAAAACGAGCAGCTATGAAATATTCCCTAATTACCCTGCAGTAGCTAAACTGTTCCCTAATGTCTTTCACACATTTCTTTTCAAAACAAAAAACAACAAAAAAGAAAAAAATATATCACTTAAGTTGTTCTTTCTTCGGGTAATCAATAGTGATTAACACAAAGGGTTGGTTGCTTCCCATAGAACATTAAAAAGGTACACTAGTTTATTTAGGGTATCTATTCTGTAGAACATTGGGACAGTGAGCTGTGCAGTTGTAAAATGTGTTATGCTTTAAATTCCAGCCCTAGACCTAGTTTGTGACCGCCGGCATTAATATTTTTTCCATCTAGTAGTGTAGATAGTGTCAATTTAATACCTGGCTTAAGAGTTTGAGTATATCCTAAGCCAATAAGACTTGAGTTGTTAACTTTCGCAGAGAAAGCGGCATCAGAGTCGATTTGATACTTTGCTGAAATTCCAAATCGTGTATTGCTGTTTCCTGCTGTCCATGCAAGGTTGATGGCAGTTTCCAACTTGTCATTTACTTTTTGATACACAGAATCTCCAAACTCCGTACCATCATTTACATTAGTGTGCAGTTGGAATTCATCGGTTTTGTATCCCACAGCAAAGTTGCTTTGAGAGACTATTGACTTTGATGATTCAAAAGTCATTTGGTAGCCAGCCAACCATCCTTCATAGCCAAAGACCACAGCTCCACGGACTGATGGACCAGCAATATCAAAGTCCATATCACATCCCACGTTGAGGTGTTCTCGTTTGTAGCCGGTCTTAATTTTAGCATTCTTCTTTCCAGTGTTTGGAGAGAACGAGGAGTCAAAGGTCAGCTTCAACCCTTCAGCGAGCTGATCTTCTACAGTAATCTCTGTGCCCAACGTGTTGTCTGTGTTCCACTTCTCTGTGAACGTAAGACCGTACTCCGACCACTTGTATTTGGTTTCCAGGCTGCCAGCAACTTTACCCGTCTCTGCGTTTGCTGAACCCGAACTTGTAAATTCCAATCCATTTTCAGATTTGGTTTTCATATCAAGCTTTACAAAGCCGAACCCATAGCCTTTGGTGAAAATATCTCGAGCAGATTTTCCTAAGTCGACGTAAGTTGGTGGGATGGCCATATTCTCTGTGTGCCCGGTGCTCTCTGCGGCTCTGGATGTGACTCTTTATCTGCTTTCAGGTGTGATTTTTATATTTCCCACACCTTTTACTTGCCCCAGGTGAGTTTACAGGAGCATCACATGCTTGAAACAATCTTATTTATCCACAATTTTGAAAGGGTGCCAGGAATTTTGTCAAGCCCATTTTTGGAGTTTTGTGTGACATTATGTCCAATTTGCTTTTTTTCCCTCCCTTTTTTTGTTTTGTTCCAATACACACAAAGGGAATAAACATGTGTATAGCAAAACATGTGTTACTGCAATACTTTTCTGTGAGAAGTACTTGATTTTCTGGCAAAATGTCTGGGGTGCCAACAATTTCGGCCATGACTGTATATATAAATAATTTTTTTCATTTATTTTATACTTATGTGTGAGTTTTATTGCTGTGTAGCTTTGTGATACGCTGATACACACTGCACATTACTGTGACTTTTATTGCTGTGGAGCTCTGATACGCTCATACACACTAGGGATGAGCCGAACACCCCCGTGCTCGGTTCGCATTCAAACTCGAACAATTTCAAAAGTTCGAGTTCGAATACGAACACAAACCGAACTCAATGCAAGTCAATGGGATTCGAAAGTTCGATTTTTAGAGTGCCCTCCAAGAGGGCATATATGCAAGTTATTTGCCATAAAAGGTGTATGGGGGTCCGGGTAGTGCCCTGGGGGACAGGAAACAAGGACAAAAAGTTTTAAAAAACGTTTTTAAAGGAACAGTGAATTTTCCAAGAAATAAGAGTTAAAAATAAAAATAAAAAATTCCTTCAAATATCGTGCCTAGGAGGTCCCCATAACCTGCCTGTGAAGTGGCGGATTTTTCGGATGTATAGAAATATGTAAAAACCAAAAAATGACATTTCAAATTACGGTAAACGGTTTTCCTTTTAATCTATTCATAAATTTAATCTTTTCATAAGTGCCATCGTACAGTAACCCCTCTGTGGTATTGTGGAAGAGTGCAGGGGTGGACCATGCGGTCCTATATTAAAAAGATATGTATCTGGTAAAGGCGTCAGTGCACCCAAATATTATTATTATTATTTATTTATAAAGCGCCAGCATATTTCGCAGCGCTGTACAATAAACACAGTATAGACAGGGTTACAATACATTGAACAACATTTGACAAACAGTACAGGAGGAGATGAGGGCCCTATTCCCGTAGGAACTCACAATCTGGGAGGGTTGGGGTTGGAAACAGGAGAAGACTGTAAGGTGAGAGTGATTGATGGTTGCGTCAGTGAGTTGGGTGGTAGGCTTCCCTAAATAGGAACGTTTTAAGGGAGCGTTTGAAGGAAGAGAAGTTAGGGGAAAGTCTGACAGTACGAGGGAGAGCGTTCCAGAGAGTGGGGGCTGCACGTGAGAAATCCTGCAGTCTATCATGGGAAGAGGTGATGCGGGGAGAAGCTAGTCGCAGGTCACTGTTTGACCTTAGGGAGCGGGCCGGGGTGTATTTGGTGATTAGTGAGGACAGGTAGTGGGGAGCTGAGTTAGTGAGGGTTTTGTAGGTAAGGATAAGGATTTTGAACTTAATTCTGCAGTGGATGGGGAGCCAGTGAAGGGACTCGCAGAGGGGAGCGGCAGAGACAGAGCGGCGGGTGAGGTGAATTAGCCTGGTGGAGGCGTTCAGGATGGATTGTAGGGGGGAGAGGCGGGACCGAGGGAGGCCAGATAAGAGATTATTGCAATAGTCGAGTCGGGAGATTACCAGGGCGTGTATGAGTTGTTTTGTAGTGACAGCGGTAAGAAATGGCCGAATTCTGGAAATATTACGCAGTTGGTATCGGCAGGAGGAGGAAAGAGACTTGATGTGGGGGATGAAGGAAAGAGCAGAGTCAAGTGTAACTCCAAGACAGCGAACTTGGTTTGATGGAGAAATGGTGATACCCTCCACCGTGATAGAGAAGTCAGGAGGTGGGGAGGCATTGGAGGGAGGAATAAGTAGGAGTTCAGTCTTTGACATGTTGATCTTTAGGTGGTGGGAGGCCATCCAGGAGGATATTGTGCCTTTGATGGCAGGAAGTGCCTTCACACCGTAACCCTTTTGTGGTATTGTGGAAGAGTGCAGGTTTGGACCCTACGGTCCAATATTAAAATGATATAAATCTGGTAATATAGGCGTCAGTGGCAGTGCACCCAAATATTGTGCCTTTGGTGGCAGCAAGTGCCTTCACACCGTAACCCTTTTGTGGTATTGTGGAAGAATGCAGGGTTGGACCCTGCGGTCCAATATTAAAATTATATAAATCTGGTAATATAGGCGTCATTGGCAGTGCACCCAAATATTGTGCCTTTGGTGGCAGCAAGTGCCTTCACACCGTAACCCCTTTGTGGTATTGTGGAAGAGTGCAGTGGTGGAGGTTTTGTGAATGCAGAAGACATCCCCGATCTATTCCGTTACGTCAGCATCAGGGGATTGATAGCTGCTGATCCAGGAATGATTCATTTTTATAAATGTCAGCCGGTCTACAGAGTCGGTGGACAGACGCACTCTTTTGTCTGTGACAAAACCTCCAGCGGCACTGAACGTCCTTTCAGAAAGCATGCTGGATGAAGGGCAACCTAGTAGCTGCATTGCATATTGGCTAAGTTCTGGCCAGTGATCCAATATCATCAGCTGGAAAGGTATCCCGGTCTGCCCTTGCCCCTAGGTAGTCCTACACCATACGGTGAAGACGCTGGCAATGGGTGCCTACATTTGACGTCCCTGGGCGTCGTGGACTAAAAAAATTGGAAAAGGCATCGGTCAAGCGGCCCCTTTCACCGCTCTTCCTCTGATCAACCGCAGCCTCAGAAGCACCTGTGTCATCACTTGGTAACCTACCAGTGCCTGGAAAGGTGTTACACAAGTGTCGCTTTAGAGCGTCCTCAAGTTTTTTAATCCTGTCCTCCCTCTGTGAGGGCAGGATGACCTCTGCAACTTTACCCTTGTATCGTGGATCAAGAAGGCTTGCCAACCAGTAATGATCCCTCTCCTTGATAGCACGAATCCTGGGGTCCTTTACCAGGCTTTGCAGGATAAGGGAGCCCATGCAGCATAGGTTGGAGATGGTATTAGCTTCCGAGTCTTCCTGGTCAATGAGGATGACCCCATTGTGCACTTCCTCCTCCCAGCCACGCACTAGTCCTTGAGTTTCTGGGCACACAAAACCCTCCCTTGAGGAATCCCCACCTTCAATACCCCCACTACTTAAATATTGCTCCTCATCCTCCTCCTGTCTGATCTGAGGAGGACCCGCAAGAATGCTGTCTGCGGAAAGACTGGGGCCTTGAGAGCTAGGGAAGGCCTCCTCTTCCTCACACTGCTCTGCCTCTAGAGCCACATCTATAATTCCCTGCAGAGTGCGCTCCAGCAGGAACACAAAAGGAATTGTGTCACTGATGTATGCACTGTCCCTGCTCACTATCCTTGTTGCCTCCTCAAATGGTGACAGTACAGTGCATGCATCCTTGATCATCAGCCACTGCAGGGGGGGGACAAACCAAGTTTACCTGAACCTGTCCTTGTGCCATACTCACACAGGTACTCGTTGATGGCCCTCTGCTGCTTGTGCAGACGCTGCAGCATTGCTAATGTTGAGTTCCACCTGGTGGGCATGTCACAGATCAGACGGTTTGTGGGAAGTGGAATTCTCTTTGAATTTCTGCCAGGCGAACACTTGCTGGGAATGACCGTCTGAAGTGGCTGCAGACTTTTCTGGTCTGGCTCTGCCAGTCCTGGGTACCTGGTTAGGAAACGCTGTACCACCAGATTTAAAACGTGTGCTAGGCATGGTACATGCGTCAACTTACCCTTGCATAGGGCGGAGAGAAGGTTGCTGCCATTATCACAGACAACCATTCCCAGCTCAAGCTGGCATGGTGTTAACCATCTCTGCACCTGCCCCTGCAGAGCTGACAGAATTTCTGGCCCGGTGTGGCTCCTGTCCCCTAAACAAACCAGCTCAAGTACAGTATGGCATCTTTTTGCTTGAGCCATTGCGTAGCCCCTGCCACGCGTCGGTTTAACTGTCACTTCGCCAGAGACAGAGAAGGAGGAGGAGGAGGAAGAGGTGGTGGTGGAGCAGACAGACCTCATACAAGCAGCTTTCTGGAGGCGTGGTGGATGAACAAGCTCCAGCACAGAGCCCCGTCTTGGATCCCTCGCAGCTGCAATCAGAGTTACCCAGTGTGCCATGAAGGAAATGTAACGGCCCTGTCCATGCTTGCTGGACCACGTGTCTAAAGTCACGTGCACCTTGCTGCTGACTGCCTTTCCCAATGACTCCATAACATTGTGTTCCACGTGCTGGTATAGTGCTGGAATGGCCTTCCGTGAAAAGAAATGGCATTTTGGAACCTGCCACTGTGGTACAGCACATTCAGAAAATTCACGGAAGGAAGCAGAGTCCACCAGCTGGAAAGGAAGCAGCTGCAATATGAGTTATTTTGCTAAGCTGGCATTTAGACGCTGTGCTTGGGGATGGTTGGGACTATATTTTTTCTTACGCTGCAGCAGCTGGGGCAACGTAATCTGACTGCGTAAATCTTCAGCTGATGTGATGCTATCACATTGTGAGGAAGGACATGGTACATCCATTACTGTAGCATCATCCCTGTCAGTGGAGGTTGGAGTCAATGACATGGCAGGACATATAGTAGGGGTAGAGACAGTTGAGGAGGACCTACGCAAAGTTTTGCACCAACGGATTCATGGCAGGTGGTCATATGTCACCTCAAGCACGTGGTACCCAAGCGTCCGGTGTCTTTCCCACGCTTGATCCTCATCTGACATAGATTACAAATAGCAATGGTGCAGTCTGCTGCACATTTCTTAAAGAACTCCCAGACAGCAGAGTTCCTGGATGTGTGCTTTGAAACAACAGCGCTTTGCACCTGTGCAGCTCTGACATCTGATGCCTTGGACTGGCTACCAGGGCCGTCTTTAGCGCGGGGCAAAAGGGGCAGCTGCCCCGGGCCCAGTCATTGCAATGGGGCCCAAGGCAGCTGCTCCCAGCCTGCAAAAATCATGGCATTGCGTGCTGTGTAAGGACATGTGACCGCAGAGAGGAGGTGAGGCCTCGCGAGAGATACGGTTGGCTCCTCCCCTCCTCTTCAATATGCAGTTCCCCTTCTCTCGGGTCCCGGCTGGGTATGTGATGCACTGCTGGGCATGATGTGATATGATGGGCATGTGAAACTCTGCTGGGCATGACGTGATGGGAAGTGAAACTCTGCTGGGCATGATGTGATGGGCATGTGAAACTCTCCTGGGCATGATGTGATGGGCATGTGAAACTCTGCTGGGTGTGATGTGATGGGCATGTCAAACTCTGCGGGGCATGATGTGATGGGAAGTGAAACTCTGCTGGGCATGATGTGATGGGCATGTGAAACTCTGCTGGGCATGATGTGATGTGATGTGATGGGCATGTGAATCTCTGCTGGGCATGATGTGATGTGATGGGAAGTGAAACTCTGCTGGGCATGATGTGATGGCCATGTGAAACTGCTGGGCATGATGTGATGGGAAGTGAAACTCTGCTGGGCGTGATGGGATGTGCTGGGCATGTGAAACTCTGCTGGGCATGTGATGTGCTTAGTATGTGAAACTCTGCTGGGCATGTGAAACCCTGCTGGGTATGGCAGATTCTGGGCTCTGCTGGTTATGTCAGAATCTGGGCTCTGCTGGGTATGTCAGATTCTGGCCTCTGCTGGGTATGTCAGATTCTGGGCTCTGCTGGGTATATCACATTCTGGGGTCTGTCTGGGTACATAAAATTCTGTGAGTTTAACTTCCTATTAGCAGTACAACTATGAGTATAAGAATTGAAATCTAACACTATGCAGCGCTGTTGTTCACTGGCGCCCGGTTGTCTGATTTACTA
Organism: Leptobrachium leishanense; assembly: GCA_009667805.1. NCBI lineage: Eukaryota > Metazoa > Chordata > Amphibia > Anura > Megophryidae > Leptobrachium > Leptobrachium leishanense. Next base: position 200,375,639 of record CM019064.1, read on the forward strand.
GCTCAGTTATACACTTATACACACCTCACATTACTGTATCACAGAGCTCCACAGCAATAAAATTCTAATGTACAGTGTGTATGAGTGTTTGAATTTTATTGCTGTGGCGCACTTTGATACGCTCATACACGCTGCGTGTTTTTTTTGGGGTTGCTGCATTTCATCCTTAATAAATAAATACATACAGAGATAGTGTTTTTACAGTATGCGTAATTGTAAAAAACAATTGTAAAATAGAATGATTTAGTTGATTTTAGTTTTAGGAGTCTATGTGTGTGTGGCTTTTTTTTTTGGATGTTGGAGTGGAGAGCAAAATTTCAAGGGGGGAGCCCCAAGAAAATATTCGCCATGGGCCCAGTCAATATTAAAGACGGCCCTGCTGGCTACGGTTGGTCATAGAGGACGTTGTGCCTCGTGTTTGTTGTGCCGCCTCCTCCTCCTCACTTGACTCCTCTGTTCGATCAGCCACTCAGGTAGAGTCAGTGACCTCATCATCATTGTCATCACCCCCTATCTCCTCATCACTGGAGCCAACTTGGCTAATGAGAAGAAACGAATTACAATTCACAGAAATTTTATGGAATTATGTGACATCCCCTGATAGCTGACTGTCAGTGACTGAGAAGACACACTTTCCACCACCATTTCCCAGATATCTGCAACAAGTGAGCCCCCCAAATTGCTGCTGTCACTGAATGAGAAGACACACTTTCCACCAATAGGGATGAGCTGTTCGGTTCGATCAGTTCGGAGTTCGATTCGAACTTTGGCCGTTCGCAAGTTCGCGAACTTCGAACTTTTTGGCGTGTCGGTTCGAGTTCGCAAAATATATATTTTTTTAAAAAAAAAGTACAAAAAATGCTTAAAAAAATACTAAAAAATCTAGAAATAAAAAGACTCTTTACTGCAGAATATTATAAGCAACGGTTTATTGGATATTGAATTAACCCTTTCGCTGCTGAGGCTTTTCCCGCCTCTGTGCTGAGGTCATTTTTACCGGTTTTGCTCATCATGTTTAAACGTGTTTTGAAGGCTTATTTTAGTATATTACCCAGACATATTATATATCGTTCTTTCCGTCAGACTCGGTAGATTCATAATATGTCATTATTATATGTATACGTTATGTCATGTCTGTATATTATAACAAAAAATGCAATAAAATATGTATTTTCAATAATTTACAATGTGTAAAGTGTTTTTTTTTCACATTTTAACATGCGAGCAATTGCGGTTATATTTTGTATGGGGTGCGCTTGTTAAAAAAATTAGAGATGTGGTCTCGTTACATTTTTTTTTGGGGAAAATTACACTTTTTAACAAACGCACCGCATACAAAAATCGTTAGTGCAGCATCATTGTTCACATTATAATTGAAATGGGAACAATATTGCTACATTAACAAACCAAAAAAAAAAAAAAAGTGTTTATTTTTTTTTTTATAATTTTTTTTTTTTTTTTTTACAACATTTTTCACTTTCATGTTTGGTATCGTTGGAACGGCCATGCTCTGGCCGATCCAACCATACCAAAATTTAACCCCTAGCTGCCACGGATCGGGAGATAGGGAGTTCATTGGAACTCCCTATCTCCCGATCCGTGGCAGCTAGGGGTTAACTCTAGGACTGGCGTCAACGTGCTACGCACGATGACGCTAGTCCTCAGGGGGAGTTCCCGGAGGCTTGGCCGACATCCAAGATGTCGGCCAGCTCCGGGAAAGGATCGCGAACCGGCACTTTTCAGCGCCGATTCGCGATCCAGCTCCCCAGGGGTTAATGCCAGGCATCATTTGGAAGGGCAGGCTGTGCCCTTCCAAATGATGCCTGGGTTAACCCCCGCAGAGCCGCCGATCGGGAGGGAGAGAGGTCCGAAGGACCTCCCCCCCTCCCTTTCAGGCGCCTCCTCCGCACATGCGGGGGGGCGCCTGAATTAGGTGTCATCGCGCTGCCGCGATGACATCTAATTCCGGCGGCTGCTGTTCCGGATGCCGGGCTGACATCCAGGATGTCAGCCCGCACCGGAGGGGCCAGCGATCGGCCGGAACCCGGCCGCACGCTGACCCCAATGGGAGGACGCGCTCAGCGCGTCCTCCGCACACCAGCGGGAATGCTGAGGACACGCTGAGCTCGTCCTCAGCATCGAAGTGGTTAAATATATTTTTATTTTTAATTTTTTTAAAAAAACTTTTTTCACATTCGTGTTTGGTATCGTTGGAACGGCCATGCTCTGGCCGATCCAACCATACCAAACATTAACCCCTAGCTGCCACGGATCGGAGATAGGGAGTTCCAATGAACTCCCTATCTCCCGATCCGTGGCAGCTAGGGGTTAACTCTAGGACTGGCGTCAACGTGCTACGCACGATGACGCTAGTCCTCAGGGGGAGTTCCCGGAGGCTTGGCCGACCTCCAAGATGTCGGCCAGCTCCGGGAAAGGATCGCGAACCGGTGCTTTTCAGCGCCGATTCGCGATCCAGCTCCCCAGGGGTTAATGCCAGGCACCATTTGGAAGGGCAGGCTGTGCCCTTCCAAATGGTGCCTGGGTTAACCCCCGCAAAGCCGCCGATCGGGAGGGAGAGAGGTCCGAAGGACCTCCCCCCTCCCTTTCAGGCGCCTCCTCCGCACATGCGGGGGGGGGCCTGAATTAGGTGTCATCGCGCTGCCGCGATGACACCTAATTTCAGCGGCTGCGGTCCCGGATGCCGGGCTGACATCGAGGATGTCAGCCCGCACCGGGGGGGCCAGCGATCGGCCGGAACCCGGCCGAACGCTTACCCCAATGGGAGGACGCGCTCAGCGCGTCCTCCGCATACCAGCAGTAATGCGGAGGACGCGCTGAGCGCGTCCTCCGCATTGAAGTGGTTAAAAACTAATGGGTACGTGCAAAGATTCTCACCTCTAAATGACCTGTGTTTTCAAACGGGCATAAACAGGTGTTTTTAGTCTGGTCTAATGAATTTGATACATTGTATGTATGAAGAGTATACTGAGGGTGTGGTGTCTGCTTCTGAAAAGTGTTAATTTCTCTGCTAAATCTTCCTCTAAAATGCTGCATTTCAGTGCTGTGTGCTCAGCTAATTTTTACCGCTTTCGCTCATCATGTTTAAAGGCAATTTGAAGCCACATTTTATAAAATAACCCAGACATATTAGATATCGTTCTTTCCGGCAGACTCCGCAGATTCATAATATATCATTTTTATATGTATACGTCATGTCCTGCCTGTATATTATGACGAAAAATGCAATGAATAGTGAATTTTTAATCATCTGCACTGTGTAAAGTGTTTTTTTTTCACATTTTAGCACATGAGCGTTTGCGGTTATGTTTTCTATAGGGTGTGCTTGTACAAAAATTAGAAATGGGGACTTGTTACATTTTGTGGGGGGAATTACGTGATTTATAGCAAATGCACCCCATAGAAAAAAATCATTAGCGCATCATCGTTCACATTATAAAATGATATGTGAACAATATTGCTGCATTAATAAAAATAACACACAAAAAAAATACATGTCTGAAGATACACGTGTCTGAAATTGAAACTTACGTGACAACTCTTATTTTTTTTTCCGTTAATTTGTTTAATAGAGTTAATTTAAAATGGTTTAATACAGTTTATTTATATTTATTTTACCCTTACTATTGGTGCTTTTCAAACTTTATTCTTAAATAAAAAGAAATTTAGCAGTTTCATGTTGTGTCGTTTTTTTTTTTGGGGGGGTGCAAGTAGCTGGTCTTGCCTAGGGCGCAAAATAGTCTAGCACCGGCCCTGACCGCATGGTCCACCCCTGCACTCTTCCACAATACCACAGAGGGGTTACTGTATGATGGCACTTGCTGACCTGGCACCAAAGGCACAATATTTGGGTGCACTGCCACTGACGCCTGTACCAGATTCATATCCTCAGAGGGGTTACTGTGTGACGGCACTGTTGCCGAAGCTAAAAGCCCAATTTTGAAGCACCTATTCTTACTTTCATCCAAAGCCTGCATAAGTTTCACAATAATTTAGCCAAAAAATCACTAAACTTTTTCTGCGCGTCCTAAAATGTCTTTTCATATAGGCTGCCGCCCCAAGCAGTTGTTTATGAATAGATTAAAGGAAAAGCATTTACCGTCATTTGATTCGTGATTTTTTTTGTTTTTAAATACATCCTAGAAATCTGCCACTTCACGGGCAGGTTATGGGGACCTCCTAGGCACGATATTTGAAGGAATTTTTGGTTTTTATTTTTAACCCTTATTTCATGGAAAACTTTATTTTTTTTACTTTTTGTCCTTGTTTCCTGTCCCCCAGGGCACTACCCGGACCCCCATACACCTTTTATGGCAAATATCTAGCATATATGCCCTATTGGAGGGCACTCTAAAAATCCAATTTTGAGTCCCATTGACTTGTATTGAGTTCGAGTTCGAGTTCTTGTTCGAATTCGAACATTTGGAAAGTTCGAGTTCGAATGCGAACCGAACTCGGGGGTGTTCGGCTCATCACTATCCACCAATTCCCAGATATCTGCAACAATTGAGACCCCCCAATAGCTGTCACTGACTGAGAAGACACACTTTCCACCAATTCCCAGATATCTGCAACAAGTGAGACCCTCCCAATAGCTGTCACTGACTGAGAAGACACACTTTCCACCAATTCCCAGATATCTGCAACAAGTGAGACCCCCCCAATAGCTGTCACTGGCAGTGAGAAGACACACTAACAGAACAATCTCCTCTCACTCCTGCAGAAAAACACGTGCTGGCTGGGCTGTGTGAAGCCTTATATAGTGTGCTGTGGGACTTAGCTCCGTGAGCCCATGATTGGGCAAAATTTGCCCAATCAGGACTCTGAGCCATGATTGGCATAGTCTTGCACCTAAACTGTGGTCAGGTGCAGGCTGTAGCCAATTACAAGCTTCAGGCCAGTGGAAAAGTGCATTGTGGTCCATTGTTGTGCATTGTGGGCGAACATGCGGCGAACACGCGGAAATGTTCATAGTTCGCGAACATGCGAACGGGCGATGTTCGAATCAAACTTCGAACACATCGAAGCGAACAGCTCATCCCTAATACACACCACATATTACTGTGAGTTTTATTGCTGTGGAGCTCTGTGATACGCTCATACACACCACACATTACTGTGAGTTTTATTGCGGAGGAGCTCTGTGATACGCTCACACACTGCACCTCACTGTGAGGTTTATTGCTGTGGAGCTCTGTGATACGCTCATACACACCACACATTACTGTGAGTTTTATTGCTGAGGAGCTCTGTGATACGCTCACACACTGCACCTCACTGTGAGGTTTATTGCTGTGGAGCTCTGTGATGAGCTCATACACACTGCACATTACTGGGAAATTTATTGCTGTGGAACTCTGTGAGATACACATAGTTCACATTACATTAAAAATGGGATGGACTGAAGAGTTCATAGTTTACCTGGAACAAAATGGGACACTGATTGTCTGGAGTCAATATTGTGTACCTGAAGGGGACCAATGCCCGTTTACGGGAGGGGGTACAAAATATGTTTTTGCTTAAGTGGGAGGGGGGCCCGTCATGGTTCCTGCACCTGGGCCCTGAGGTTTCTAGTTACACCTCTGTGCTGCGGGGTTAGCTGAGTGTGACGTGGGAAAGATGCCCGCCTCCACAGAGCAAATAATCCAATAAGGAAATGTTCAGTTTGAAGTTTTGATGAACCAAAACACTAAATATTTATTGGAACATGGTAGACATTAACACTAAAGTGGTAATAAAATGGACAAAAGTGGATTTTGCAGAAACAGCACCGTTCAATAAGCAATCCTCTGCCCTTTCGCTTCCATATTTCACAGCCAAAGCGTTCAGTGAGATGGCTGCAGCAAACTGAACTGCTGCACTGAAGCAATTCAGCAGCTGCTGAGGAACTGAACGGGCCTCAGATGTGTAGATGCAAATCCTTGTGTCTAGAAAATTCCCTGCAACACCAGAGTCGATGAATGATTCTGTCTCAAGGTTGGTGGTGTCCCAAGCCAAAGACACTGGTACCACGACACAGTTTTTTTTTGGTTTAATTCGGAGAGACACAGAAGCAGGGGCTGACTGGCAACTTTTGGCCCAGGGGCCAAGTATGACCCAGAGGCCCATAGTGCAGCAAATCAGGCCCTTGTGTCTGCGTGTTATCACAGAGCTCTGCAGCAATATAACTTACTCTCATACACAGCGCACATTACAGTGAGTTGTATTGATGTAGAGCTCTGTGATACGCTCATTAGGGATGAGCCGAACACTCCCCGAGTTCGGTTCGAGCCCGAACATCCCATTTGTTCGGGACCGAACCCGAACCCCCATGCAAGTCAATGGGGCTGAAAATTCGGTTTTTTACAGGGTTATCCAAAGAGATTCGAAAAGTCACCGCACGTTCGGTGACTTTTCGTTCTCTTCAATTCGGTTCCTTTTGCCTATCCCATTTCGGTGACCCTGCGGTGTATTCAGCAAGCACCACAGGGCCCCCAAATTGCAGGTAAAAGCTGCCGCAAACCTGACAAAAACTAACCGCAAAACCCACCGAATGCACGCTGAAAAGCCACAAAAACATCTGGATAAACCCGTCGAAAAGCCCGAGCAGGAGCTGATCACACGCAGCCGAAGCAGCCGACACAGCAGACGAGGGAGGTGAATAAATTAGCAAAACCGTTTGTATGAATGTGAAAGTGAAACACTGTTTGCAAAGAAACTACTGAGCGAAAATGTCTGAAATTTACACAGGAGGTCCAGGGAATGATAATAAAAACGGCTGTTACAAAAAAATAACTAAAAAAAAAATCGGACTTTTAAAATAAAAAAAAAAAAATTCAGAAAAAATGCTTAAAGTATCCTAAAAAATCTATAAAGAGACTCTTTACTGCATAATTTTATAATGAAGGGTTTATTAGATATTGAATTAAAACGAGAATATTTTTAACATTGAAGTCTATGGGATTCTCCTGAATAAATTTGCCGAATTAAACCACCGAATGGCAGGGCATTAGGGGAACCTTTCACTGCTGGTTTGTGTTCTCTGAATAGCCGAAGCAGTGCTTTTCATGGGGATTTCACTGCCCTTGAACAGGCACCGAACAGGCACCGTATGTTCAGGCAATTCGCCAGGATTTGGCGAATTGCCTGCTCTCTGGATAGCCAAATGGTCAGGAAAGGTAACCGAATGCTGATTTTCAGCGTTCGGTTACCTTTCTCAAGCAATTCGGATCTCTTTGGATAACCCTGTTAGAGTGCCCTCCAAGAGGGCATATATGCTACATATTTGCCATAAAAGGTGTATGGGGGTCCGGGTAGTGCCCTGGGGGACAGGAAACAAGGACAAAAAGTAAAAAAAAAAAGTTTTTAAAGGGACAGTGAGTTTTCCATGAAATAAGGGTTAAAAATAAAAACCAAAAATTCCTTCAAATATCGTGCCTAGGAGGTCCCCATAACCTGCCTGTGAAGTGGCGGATTTCTAGGATGTATAGAAACACTTAAAAACAAAAAAATGACGTTTCATATGACGGTAAATGCTTTTCCTTTAATCTATCCATAAACAACTGCTTGGGGCGGCAGCCTGTATGAAAAGACATTTTAGGACGCGCAGAACAAGTTAAGTGTTTTTTTTGGCTAAATTATTGTGAAACTTATGCAGGCTTTGGATGAAAATAACAATAGGTGCTTTAAAATTGGGATTTTAGCGTCGGCAACAGTGCCGTCACACCGTAACCCCTCTGAGGATATGAATCTGATACAGGCGTCAATGGCAGTGCACCCAGATATTGTGCCTTTAGTGCCAGGCATGCAAGTACTATCATACAGTAACCCCTCTGTGGTATTGTGGAAGAGTGCAGGGGTGGACCATGCGGTCCTATATTAAAAAGATATGAATCTGGGAATGGGCGTCAGTGCACCCAGATATTCTGCCTTTGGTGCAAGACTGCCAGGCCAGCAAGTATCATCATACAGTAACCCCTCTGTGGTATGGTGGAAGAGTGCAGGGGTGGACCATGTGGTTCTATATTGAAAAGTTTTTGATCTGGTAATGGGCGTCAGTGCACCCAGATATTGTGCCTTTATTGCCAGGCCAGCAAGTATCATCATACAGTAACCCCTCTGTAGTATTGTGGAAGAGTGCAGGGGTGGACCATGTAGTCCTATATTGAAAAGTATTTGATCTGTTAACGGGCGTCAGTGCACCCAGATATTGTGCCTTTAATGCCAGGCCATCAAGTATCATCATACAGTAACCCAGGGCTCAAAATTTCAGGTTCTGAGCTACTAGCCAGGCCTTAAGATTTACTCGCCACCAGTTGCCCCTCCAAACCCCTATACTTAACTCTGCCCCTAAACACACCCTCTTAAATTATCATATATCAAAGCAATGTAAACATAAAGGAAAATAATGTGCAGTGTGTATGACCGTATCACTGAGCTCCACAGTAATAAAACTCACACTAATGTGCGGTGTGTATGAACGTGAGGTTTATTGCTGTGGAGCTCTAGAATACGCTCCTACACAGCACATTACTGTGAGTTTCATTGCTGTGGAGCTCTGTGATACGTTCATACACACTGCACACATTACGGTTTTATTACTGTGGTGCTGATACAGTAATGCGTAGTGTGTATGAGTGTATCAGCACCACAGCAATAACACTCACAGTAATGTGCCATGTGTATGAGCGTACTGTGTAGTGTATATGAGTGTATCAGAGAACCACAGTAATAAAACTCACAGTAATGTGCGGTGTGTGTGTGTGTGTGTGTGTGTATAAGCGTGCGGTTTATTGATGTGGAACTCCGGGATACGCTCATACACACGACACATTACCGTGAGTTTTATTGCTGTGGTGCTCTGATATGCTCATACACACCGCACATTACTGTATCAGCGCCACTCAGGAGCTTTCCCCAGTTATATACATACACACTGCAAAAAAGTTCGAAATTGCAGATGTCATTTGCATGTCTTACCCAGACTTCTGTGCTGCATATGCACATGAGCTCTGATGCGGTTCTTTTGAATTGCTGGGATTTGTAAATTACCTCTGCATTAATAAACATATTTATAAAAAAAATCACAACTATAGCAGTACGTAGTGATATCTTTTTTATTGGAACGTTAATTCAATAAAAAAGGTATCACTACGTACTGTTAGTCCAGATGCCAAAATCACGAGTATAACACGGCCTATCACAGGCATATACACTCCTCTCACACGCACCTATACATACACCCAGCTCACACGCACATATACACACTCAGCTCACACGCACACCCATACAAACAAATTCTACCAGATTGTTATCCTTCCTGCTATCCTGTCAACCTAACCCTTCAGCAGAGAATCTGGTCAGTACTCTGGCCTTGCAGGGTTAAACAGCATGAGTGTAGCAGATTCCAACCTCCCCCCCATGACACATACCGCTGCTCAGCCCAGTGTTTAATCAGGAGGGGTTGAATCTGTTATCTCTGCATCTCCTGGTGACAGTGATGGCCCAGGTTCCATGCTGTGCAGGGTAAGAGGGAGGCAGGAGAAAAGCAGCACAGCTTCAGCAGCTTTTTCACTCTGGTAAGGTGGGCATGGGTAAGCCTGCATGTGTCTGCACCATGCTCCACACCCTGGAAAACTGGAAATTCAGGGGCAGGGCGTTCAGCTACATTGAAGAGCCCCCCCCCAGATGTTGAGGCCCGGGTGCCATGGCAACCCCTGCAGCCTTGTAATCACTTACGTCCCAGGCAGAAGTTTCCGCTCCGCTCAGAGGGAGGGCATGAGATAACTCCTCACTCAGCTTTATTTTCTCATGGACAAACGTTTCCAGGCTCTGTGTCAGCACACGTGACACAGACCACCCGGAAGCTGGCTGAGTGCAGACGCTGGAAAGATGTGAAAGCACATCTCTCCCAGCATCCAGGTCTGTCCCTGCTTGCGGCGCCGCCCCCTCCTTCCTCGCTACGCACTGGAGCAGACACATGAAAGGGAATGCCAGTGCCGGCTCCATGCCGACGCTGGCATTCCAATTACAGCCCAATTTCTACTCGCCCTCCCCCAATTACTACTCGCAAATTGCGAGGGGGCGAGTGGAAATTTTGACCCCTGCAGTAACCCCTCTGTAATATTGTGGAAGAGTGCAGGGGTGGACCATGTGGTCCTATATTGAAAGGTTTTTGATCTGGTAATGGGCGTCAGTGCACCCAGATATTGTGCCTTTAATGGCAGGCCATCAAGTATCATCATACAGTAACCCCTCTGTAGTATTGTGGAAGAGTTCAGGGGTGGACCATGTGGTTGATCCTATATTGAATTTTTTTTTTTATCTGTTAGTGCACCCAGATATTGTGCCTTTAATGCCAGGCCATCAAGTATCATCATACAGTAACCCCTCTGTGTTATGGTGGAAGAGTGCAGGGGTGGACCATGCGGTCCTATATTGAAAAGTTTTTGATCTGGTAATGGGTGTCAGTGCACCCAGATATTGTGCCTTTGGTGCCAGGCCAGCAAGTATCATCATACAGTAACCCCTCTGTGGTAGTGTGGAAGAGTGCAGGGTTGGACCCTGCTGTTCAAAAATTTAAAATGATATAAATCTGGCACAGGCGTCAGTGCAGCCAAATATTGTGCCTTTCATGGCAGCAAGTGCATTCACACCGTAACCCTTTTGTGGTATTGTGGAAGAGTTCAGTGCTGGAGGTTTTGTACATGCAGAAGACATACCCGATCTATTCCGTTACTTCGGCATCAGGGGATTGATAGCTGCTGATCCAGGACTGATTCATTTTTATAAATGTCAGCCGGTCTACAGAGTCGGTGGACAGACGCACTCTTTTGTCTGTGACAAAACCTCCAGCGGCACTGAACGTCCTTTCGGAAAGCACACTAGATGAAGGGCAACCTAGTAGCTGCATAGCATATTGGCTAAATTCTGGCCAGTGATCCAATCTCAACACCCAGTAAGCCAGTGGATCATCTGCTGGAAAGGTATCCAGGTCTGCCCTTGTCCCTAGGTAGTCCTGCACCATATGGTGAAGACGCTGGCAATGGGTGCCTACATTTGACGTCCCTGGGCGTCGAGGACTAAAATTTTTTAAAAATGCATCAGTCAAGCGGCCCTGGCCTTCACCGCTATTCCTCTGGTCACCTGCAGCCTCAGAAGCACGTGTGTCAGCACTTGGTAATCTAACAGTGCCTGGAAAGGTGTTACACAAGTTTCGCTTTAGAGCGTCCTCAAGTTTTGTCATCCTGTGCTCCCTCTGTGCGGGCAGGATGAGCTCTGCAACTTTCCCCTTGTATCGTGGATCAAGAAGGGTTGCCAACCAGTAATGATCCCTCTCCTTGATAGCACGAATCCTGGGGTCCTTTAGCAGGCTTTGCATCATTAGGGAGCCCATGCAGCATAGGTTGGAGGTGGCATTAGCTGCCGAGTCTTCCTGGTCAATGAGGATGACCGTATCGTGCACTTCCTCCTCCCAGCCACGCACAAGCCCTTCTGTTTCTGGGCACACAAAACCCTGCCTTGAGGAATCCCCACCTTCAATGCCCCTACTTAAATAGTCCTCCTCCTCCTCATCCTCCTCCTGTCTGATCTGAGTAGGACCCGCTGGAATGCTGTCTGCGGAAAGACTGGGGCCTTGAGAGCTAGGGAAGGCCTCCTCTTCCTCCCGCTGCTCTGCCTCTAGAGCCACATCTATAATTCCCTGCAGAGTGTGCTCCAGCAGGAACACTAAAGGAATTGGGTCACTGATGCATGCACTGTCCCTGCTCACCATCCTCGTTGCCTCCTCAAATGGTGACAGTACAGTGCATGCATCCTTGATCAAAGCCACTGCGGGGGGGGGGAAACCAAGTTGACCTGAACCTGTCCTTGTGCCATACTCATACAGGTACTCGTTGATGGCCCTCTGCTGCTTGTGCAGACGCTGCAGCATTGCTAATGTCGAATTCCACCTGGTGGGTATGTCACAGATCAGACGGTTTGTGGGAAGGTGGGATTCTCTTTGAATTTCTGCCAGGCGAACGCTTGCTGGGAATGACCGTCTGAAGTGGCTGCAGACTTTTCTGGCCTGGATGAGAAGCTCTGGCAGCCCTGGGTACTTGGTTAGGAAACGCTGTACCACCAGATTTAGGACGTGTGCTAGGCATGGTACATGCGTCAATTTACCCTTGCGTAGGGCGGAGAGAAGGTTGCTGCCATTATCGCAGACGATCATTCCCAGCTCAAGCTGGCGTGGTGTAAACCATCTCTGCACCTGCCCCTGCAGAGCTGACAAAATTTCTGACCCGGTGTGGCTCCTGTCCCCTAAACAAACCAGCTCAAGCACAGTATGGCATCTTTTTGCTTGAGCCATTGCGTAGACCCTGTCAGGCGTGGGTTTAACTGCCACTTCGCCAGAGACAGAGAAGGAGGAGGAGGAAGAGGTGGTGGTGGTGGAGCAGACAGACCTCATACAAGCAGCTTTCTGGAGGCGTGGTGGATGAACAAGCTCCAGCACAGAGCCCGTCTTGGATCCCTCCCAGCTGCAATCAGAGTTACCCAGTGTGCCGTGAAGGAAATGTAACGACCCTGTCCATGCTTGCTGGACCACGTGTCTAAAGTGACATGCACCTTTGCTGCTGACTGCCTTTCCCAATGACTGGATAACATTGTCTTCCACGTGCTGGTATAGTGCTGGAATGGCCTTGCGTGAAAAGTAATGGCGTTTTGGAACCTGCCACTGTGGTACAGCGCATTCAGCAAATTCACGGAAGGGAGCAGAGTCCACCAGCTGGAAAGGCAGCAGCTGCAATGAGAGTAATTTTGCTAAGCTGGCATTTAGACGCTGTGCTTGGGGATGGTTGGAACTATATTTTTTCTTTCGCTGCAGCAGCTGCGGCAACGTAATCTGACTGCGTAAATCTTCAACTACTGGGATGATGTCACATTGTGAGGAAGGACCTGCTGGTACATCCATTACTGTAGCATCATCCCTGTCGGTGGAGGTTGTAGGCAATTGCATGGCAGGACATTTATTTATTTATAAAGGATTTTACCAGGAAGGATACATTGAGATTTCTCTCGTTTTCAAGTATGTCCTGGGTTCAAGAACATTGAAGTGTTACAGTTACAGAAATACAAAGTAATACAATGCAAGATATTAAAAAAAACAACACAAATATACAGATTAACAGAAAAATATGTAGGAAATATAGTCACTAGGATACATGTTTACAGGTGCATTCTGTATTATGGTATGTTAGTAAGGAGCTTTTGAGTGACTTAAGACTGGGGGAAGATTTGATGGTGTCTGGGAGGTTATTCCATAATTGTGGTGCTCTGTAGGAAAATGAGGACCGAGCCACTGTCTTTTTGTATTGTGGTATAGCAAGTAAGGTGCTGGTCCTGGATCGGAGGTTATAGGATGAGGGAGCTGCTGGGGGAAGCAGTCTATTCAGGTAGGGTGGCAGCTTCCCAGAGATGCTCTTAAACACCAGGCTGGAAAGGTGAAGGGTGCGTCTGGATTCCAGCGATGGCCAGTTTAGCTCTTTTAACATGTCACAATGGTGGGTCATGTAGTTACATTGTAGCGCAAAGCGGCAGAATGAGTTATACAATGCAGTAAGTTTATGAAGGTGTGTTTGCGGGGCGGCTGCATACACTACATCTCCGTTATCAATAGCCGGCATAAGCATTTGCTGTACAATCTGCTTTCTTACTGCGGGACTCAGGCAGGATTTGTTTCTGTACAGGACACCTAGTTTGGGGTAAAGTTTAGATGAGAGTTTTTCGATGTGGGGGCCAAAGGATTAGGGTCCAACCACATACCTAGATATTTGAGAGAAGTGACTGTGGTCAGCATGCCATTTGATTTTGTCCCAACACATAGATGGGGATTTTGCAATTTGTGTAGTTTAGGTGCTGTTCCAAAGAGCATCGTTACAGTTTTGTCAGTATTTAAAAAAAGTTTGTTGTTTTTGATCCACTTTTCTACCTCTGTGAATTGTTCTTGCAGCACGGCCTCCAGCTGCGGGAGATTTAGTTTGCTGGTATAGATCACAGTGTCGTCTGCGTACATATGTACAGTTGAGGCTTTGCAGACGTTGGGCAGATCATTTATGAATATTGTGAATAGCAGGGGGCCTAGTATTGAGCCTTGGGGTACACCGCAAGTAACTGGGAGCGGGAGGGAGGAGCTGACAGAAATTGACACATATTGTGATCGGTCGGATACATATGATTGAAACCAGGTTAGCGTGCGATCACCAATGCCAGAGTTTTTAAGTTTTTCTAACAAGATGCCATGGTCTACCGTGTCAAAGGCCTTGGCAAAATCAAGGAAGTTGGCTCCAGTTAGGTTTCCTTGTTCCATCCCAGCCTGGATATCATTGCAGACTTTTAAAAGGGCGGTTGTAGTTGAGTGATTTGGACGAAAGCCCGATTGATCTGGGGTTAAGTAGTTCCAATATTGATAATAATCACGTAATTGTGTGTAGACACATTTTTCCAAGACTTTTGACATTACAGGGAGCAACGATATCGGACGGTAGTTGGATACCAAAGTACTGTCACCACTTTTATGGATAGGTACCACTCTTGCAGTCTTCCAGAGCTTGTGTGGGTAGAGACAGATGAGGAGGAGGAGGACCTACGCAAAGTTTTGCCCCACGACGATGTGTGGCACTTGTTCATATGTCGCCTCAAGCACGTGGTACCCAAGTGTCCGGTGTTTATCCCATGCTTCAGCCTCCTCTGACATAGATTACAAATAGCAACGGTGGGGTTGCACATTTCTTAAAGAACTCCCAGACAGCAGAGTTCCTGCATGTGTTCTTTGAGACAACAGCGCTCTGTACCGGAGCAGCTCTGACATGTGATGCCTTGGACTGGCTAGTGCTACGGTTGGTCACAGAGGATGTTGTGCCTTGTGTTTGCTGTGCCTCCTCCTCCTCCTCCTCACTTGATTCCTCAGTTCGATCTGGCACCCAGGTGGAGTCAGTGACCTCATCATCATCATCAATGTCATCTTCACCCCCTATCTCCTCGTCACTGGAGCCAACTTGGCAGTATGCTGCAGCTGCTGGGGCAACATGAGTGCCAGTTATTTGTGTGTCATCACTGGCACCCCCTTCCTCTAGGTTGATTATACTCCCTTGCTCAACCTCAGAGATTGAATCAGAGCACTGTACTTGCTGCGCATCCTCCAGCAGCATGTCACTCTCATTGTAGTCAAACAATTCAGCTGACTCCTCCGTGTGTGATAGCGAGGCTACGGCAGGAGTAGCTGTGGACATGGAGGCTGCATTAGATGCTTTGGCAGCTGAGGTGGACTGTAAAGCACTAGAAGCCTGGCTGGCAGAGGACTCGGAGGATGAGGATGGCCTGGTTAGCCAATCCACCAAGTCCTCTGTATGTTGCTGCTGCTGCTGCTTAAGACGGCCAGCACCAGTTAGAAAGGACAAGCGTGCCCCTGCAGAGGATGCACCACGTCCACCACGACCAGAGGCACAGTCTCCCGACACAGGGGCTGCTTGCCCTCTTATCTGTGTCTGGGAGCGTCTGCCAGTCCTTTTTGTTCTTTCAGACATGGTGAGAGATATATAGATTAATATATACAGAACTCTGATTCAACTCTGGTATAAAGATAAATAACTCTGGTATAACTCAGTGAGACACACTGATAGCTGGCAGCCAGTGACAAGAGACAGATCACCTCAATTCACAAATGTTTTAAAGAAATTAGTGAGCCCCAAAATAATGTGTGGTACTGTTTGTGTGACAAGACACAGATCACCTTAATTCCCAAGTGTTTTAAAGAAATTAGTGAGCCCCAAAATACAGCGTGGTACTTTTTGTATGACGAGACACAGATCACCTTAATTCCCAAGTGTTTTAAAGAAATTAGTGAGCCCCAAAAAAAATTGCTGGCTGTGTGACGAGACACAGAAGATCACCTTAATTCCCAAGTGTTTTAAAGAAATTAGTGAGCCCCAAAATACAGCGTGGTACTTTTTGTATGACGTGACACAGATCACCTTAATTCACAAGTGTTTTAAAGAAATTAGTGAGCCCCAAAAAGATTTGCTGGCACAGTGACAAGACCCAGAAAATCACCTCAATTCACAAATGTTTTAAATAAAGTTGTAAACCCCAAAAAAACTTGCTGGCACAGTGACAAGACACACATCACCTAAATTCTATGATATTTGGTATAAATGAGACCCAAAAAGACTTGCTGGCACAGTGACAAGACCCAGAAAATCACCTCAATTCACAAATGTTTTAAATTAAGTTGTAAACCCCAAAAAAACTTGCTGGCACAGTGACAAGACACACATCACCTAAATTCCCTGATATTTGGTCGAAATGAGACCCCCCCAGACCCCCCCAGTAGTGTGGCAGACCGGCAGTAACAACACACACAACTATCTTCTTTGAAATCTCCTCTGAAATGCGTGCAGAAGCGCTGCGTTGAAACCTTATATAGTGTGCTGCGGGACTTAGCTCTGTGAGCCCATGATTGGGCAAAATTTGCCCAATCAGGACTTTAAGCGGTGATTGGCATAGTGTTCAACCAGTCTTGCACCAGACCTGTGGTCAGGTGCAAGGCTGTACACAATTAGGAGCTTCAGGCAGTGGTCGAACATGCGGCGAACACCCGGAAATGTTCGGGGTTCGCGATCTGCTTGAACAGGCTAAGTTCGGGTCGAACCCCGAACCGTCCGAACCCGAACAGCTCATCCCTAACGCTCATACACACCGCACATTACTGTGCGTTTTATTGCTGTGGAGCTCTGTTACGCTCAACCACACTGCACATTACTGTATCAGAGCTCCAGAGCAATAAAACTCACAGTAATGTGCGGTGTGTATGAGCATAGCACAGAGCTCCAGAGCAATAAAACTCACAGTAATGTGCGGTGTGTATGAGCATAGCACAGAGCTCCAGAGCAATAAAACTCACTTATACACACCGCACATGGATATATTGCCCCCACCTCACACATGGGTATATTGCCCCACCTCACACATGGTTATATTGCCCCAGCTCACATGGATATATTGGCCCCAGCTCACATGGATATATTGGCCCCAGCTCACACGGATATAGTGCCCCAGCTCACACGGATATAGTGCCCCAGCTCACACGGATATAGTGCCCCAGCTCACATGGATATATATTGCCCCCAGCAGCTCACACATGGATATATATTGCCCCAGCAGCCTAAACATGGATATATATTGCCCCCAGCAGCTCACACATGGATATATATATTGCCCCAGCAGCTTACACATGGATATATATTGCCTCTAGCAGCTCACACATGGATATATATTGCCCCCAGAAGCTCACACATGGATATATATTGCCCCAGCAGCTCACACATGGAAATATATATGCTCACACATGGAAATATATATTGCCCACAGCAGCTCACACATGGAAATATATTGCCCCCAGCAGCTCACACATGGATATATATATTGCCCCCAGCAGCTCACACATGGATATATATATTGCCCCCAGCAGCTCACACATGGATATATATATTGCCCCCAGCAGCTCACACATGGACATATATTGCCCCCAGCAGCTCGCACATGGATATATACTGCCCCCAGCAGCTCACAATTGGGTATATACTGCCCCCAGCAGCTCACACATGGGTATATACTGCCCCCAGCAGCTCACACATGGATATATTGCCCCAGCAGCTCACACATGGATATATATATTTCCCCAGCAGCTCACACATGGAAATATATTGCCCCCAGCAGCTCACACATGGAAATATATTGCCCCCAGCAGCTCACACATGGAAATATATATTGCCCCTGCAGCTCACATGGAAATATATATTGCCCCCAGCAGCTGACACATGGAAATATATATTGCCCCCAGCAGCTCACACATGGATATATATATTGCCCCCAGCAGCTCACACATGGATATATTTCCCCAGCAGCTCACACATGGAAATATATTGCCCCCAGCAGCTCACACATGGAAATATATTGCCCCCAGCAGCTCACATGGAAATATATTGCCCCAGCAGCTCACACATGGATATATATTGCCCCCAGCAGCTCACACATGGATATATATTGCCCCCAGCAGCTCACACATGGAAATATATTGCCCCCAGCAGCTCACATGGAAATATATTGCCCCCAGCAGCTCACACATGGAAATATATTGCCCCCAGCTGCTCACACATGGAAATATATATTGCCCCTGCAGCTCACATGGAAATATATATTGCCCCCAGCAGCTGACACATGGAAATATATATTGCCCCAGCAGCTCACACATGGATATATATATTGCCCCAGCAGCTCACACTTGGATATATATATTGCCCCCAGCAGCTCACACATGGACATATATTGCCCACAGCAGTTTGCACATGGGTATATACTGGCCGCAGCAGCTCACACATGGATATATATTGCCCCAGCAGCTCACACATGGAAATATATATTGCCCAGCAGCTCACACTTGGATATATATATATATTGCCCCCAGCAGCTCACACATGGACATATTTCCCCAGCAGCTCACACATGGAAATATATTGCCCCCAGCAGCTCACACATGGAAATATATATTGCCCCAGCAGCTCGCTAATGGATATTTACTGCCCCCAGCAGCTCACACATGGAAATATATTGCCCCAGCAGCTCACACATGGATATATATATTGCCCCCAGCAGCTCACACATGGATATATATATATTGCCCCCAGCAGCTCACACATGGACATATATTGCCCCCAGCAGCTCGCACATGGATATATACTGCCCCCAGCAGCTCACAATTGGGTATATACTGCCCCCAGCAGCTCACACATGGGTATATACTGCCCCCAGCAGCTCACACATGGATATATTGCCCCAGCAGCTCACACATGGATATATTGCCCCAGCAGCTCACACATGGAAATATATATTGCCCCCAGCAGCTCACACATGGATATATATATTTCCCCAGCAGCTCACACATGGAAATATATTGCCCCCAGCAGCTCACACATGGAAATATATTGCCCCAGCAGCTCACACATGGAAATATATTGCCCCCAGCAGCTCACACATGGAAATATATTGCCCCCAGCAGCTCACACATGGAAATATATTGCCCCAGCAGCTCACACATGGAAATATATTGCCCCAGCAGCTCACACATGGAAATATATTGCCCCCAGCAGCTCACACATGGAAATATATTGCCCCAGCAGCTCACACATGGAAATATATTGCCCCCAGCAGCTCACACATGGAAATATATTGCCCCAGCTGCTCACACATGGAAATATATATTGCCCCAGCTGCTCACACATGGAAATATATATTGCCCCTGCAGCTCACATGGAAATATATATTGCCCCCAGCAGCTGACACATGGAAATATATATTGCCCCCAGCAGCTCATACATGGATATATATATTGCCCCAGCAGCTCACACTTGGACATATATTGCCCCCAGCAGTTTGCACATGGATATATACTGCCCCCAGCAGCTCACACTTGGGTATATACTGCCCCAGCAGCTCACACTTGGGTATATACTGCCCCAGCAGCTCACACATGGGTATATACTGGCCCCAGCAGCTCACATGGATATATATTGCCCAGCAGCTCACACTTGGATATATATATATATATATTGCCCAGCAGCTCACACTTGGATATATATATATTGCCCCAGCAGCTCACACATGGACATATATTGCCCCCAGCAGCCCGCACATGGATATATACTGCCCCCAGCAGCTCACACATGGATATATATTGCCCCTAGCAGCTCACACATGGACATATATTGCCCCCAGCAGCTCGCACATGGATATATACTGCCCCCAGCAGCTCACAATTGGGTATATACTGCCCCAGCAGCTCACACATGGGTATATACTGCCCCCAGCAGCTCACACATGGATATATATATTTCCCCAGCAGCTCACACATGGAAATATATTGCCCCCAGCTGCACACACATGGAAATATATTGCCCCCAGCAGCTCGCTAATGGATATTTACTGCCCCCAGCAGCTGACACATAGGTATATACTGCCCCCAGCAGCTCGCACATGGGTATATACTGCCCCAGCAGCTTCCACATGGATATATATTGCCTCTAGCAGCTCACACATGGATATATATTGCCCCAGCAGCTCACACATGGATATATATTGCCCCCAGCAGCTCACACATGGAAATATATTGCCCCCAGCAGCTCACATGGAAATATATTGCCCCCAGCAGCTCACACATGGAAATATATTGCCCCAGCTGCTCACACATGGAAATATATATTGCCCCTGCAGCTCACATGGAAATATATATTGCCCCAGCAGC
Source organism: Leptobrachium leishanense (assembly GCA_009667805.1). NCBI lineage: Eukaryota > Metazoa > Chordata > Amphibia > Anura > Megophryidae > Leptobrachium > Leptobrachium leishanense. Next base: position 200,395,974 of record CM019064.1, read on the forward strand.
TGACACATGGAAATATATATTGCCCCCAGCAGCTCACACATGGATATATATATATTGCCCCAGCAGCTCACACTTGGATATATATATTGCCCCCAGCAGCTCACACATGGACATATATTGCCCACAGCAGTTTGCACATGGGTATATACTGGCCGCAGCAGCTCACACATGGATATATATTGCCCCAGCAGCTCACACATGGAAATATATATTGCCCAGCAGCTCACACTTGGATATATATATATTGCCCCCAGCAGCTCACACATGGATATATTTCCCCAGCAGCTCACACATGGAAATATATTGCCCCCAGCAGCTCACACATGGAAATATATATTGCCCCCAGCAGCTCGCTAATGGATATTTACTGCCCCCAGCAGCTCACACATGGGAATATACTGCCCCCAGCAGCTCGCACATGGGTATATACTGCCCCAGCAGTTCACACATGGATATATATTGCCCCAGCAGCTCACACATGGATATATATTGCTCCAGCAGCTCACATGGATATATATTGCCCCAGCAGCTCACACATGGATATATTTTGCCCCAGCTCACACAGGGATATATATTGCCCAAGCTCACACAGGGATATATATTGCCCCAGCAGCTCACACAGGGATATATATTGCCCCAGCAGCTCACACATGGATATATATCGCCCCCAGCTCCCACAGGGATATATAATTGCCCCCAGCTCACACAGGGATATATATTGCCCCCAGCTCTCACAGGGATATATATTGCGATCTAGTGGTCATGCAGCTGGCTGGTGGAACCCACGTGAGCGGCAGAGTTCCAAGCCGGCAGCCGCTTGTAGGAAGCATGCGGCGGCCGGGAATATTGTGCAGGAGGTGCCTGGCAGAGGTGGCCCGGGTGGCATTTGTTCCTTGCCCCTGCACAGACGTCATGCCTAGGGTCTGTCTCCAGTAAGACTCTTTTCTTGACAGTTTTCCAACACCCTGGATTTGTTTGGTCGCCAGGGGCATTGTGACCTAAAATGCCCGCGACCAGCATAAAACCTCTTTTATCCTATACTGTTTTTCCTCCTCAGATATACCAGTCCTACCCATCTGCATAGGTTCTGGGACCTGGTGATCCACCTTAGCCGGTATGGAAACAGAGGGTGCTAGAACAGGAATAACAGAAGGCACAGTAGGCAACAATCTCTGAGATCTCTCTTTAGGAGGCCTCCTCTGATGTATTTGATCATCTAATGCGATACAAAAATCTGTGAGATCATCCACTCCTTCAGGTAACCTCATAGGAGCGAGTTCATACATTATATTATCGCAAAGACCCTCAGTGAAGGCCAAGGTCAATGCCTCATTTGACCACTACATCACTGACATCTTAAAGAAACCCTTTTGTTACTCTGTTTAATGTGAAAGAGAGTTCTCCCAGCACTCTTTGCCCTTCTGGTTGGGTCAAATGCATGTCTCAGTTGTTTATGAACCCTTCATAGTCATAAAAAATGGTTTTCTTGTGTTTCCATAGAGGCGTAGCCCAGAGCAAGGCTTTGTCAGACAGATCGTTATTTACATAGCCCACTTTGGACGTTTCAGATGGACAGAACCCTGGATTAAGTTCAAATAATATATCCAATTGAACTAAGAAGCCCCTACAGGCACTTTGGGTTCCGTCCTAACGTAAGGGTGCTTTAATGCTTATGTCGTGCAGTTTCTCAGACAGGAGGAAAACCTTTAGCTGGCACAGAAGCAGGAGGTGATGATGGAACTCAGCTTGGCAGAGACAATAGAGAATGCAGAGCCTGAGCTATCTGATCCATGCGGTGATCCTGTTCCTCATGTTGTGACACAATCTTTGCTAATTGGGTAGATAAATCTGTGGGATCCATTGGCCCTGACGTAATGTCACGATTCCCCGTAAGGTATATGGTACTGGTCCCTATACGCAGAATACTATCTACCCTTCTGATTCTTTGATGGTCAGCAAAGCTATAGGCGTGTTGGTTCCTACACGCAGAATACTATCTACCCTCCTGATCCTTTGATGGTCAGCAAAGCTATAGGCTTGCGCAGGGGGTGTGTCGAATGTGCCTATTTAAATACACTTTTTTTTTTTTTTTTTTAACCTCCTTGGTGGTATTCCCAAGTGTGGCTTCGGGTTAAATTTCAATGCTGAAAGTGGTAATCCCGAGCCACACTTGGGCTGGATATATGCCTGTCCGTGCGCTCCCTCGCTGACTTCCCTCAGTCACCTCTGGCAGATTGCGGCGTCCTGCTTATTACGAGAAGGGAACCCGGAAGTAGCCTGCAGGATGCCGCGATCGGCCAGAGGTGACTAAAAAGTGACAGCGAGGGAGCGAAGGGACACGTATGTATCCAGCCCGAAAGTGGCTCGGGCTTACTGCTTTCAGCATTGAAATTGAACCCCCGAGCCACACTTGGGATACCACCAGGGGGCTAAATAAATGCACCGATTTTGACATATAAAATATGTCAAAAATTGGACCGGCAGGGAGGTTAATGCCCTGCAGGCCTCGAAACTCACAGCCCCTGTTTTTTCCAGGCCTGCTAATGCCCAACACCTCTGGAACCCCCTGGGCTGGGTGACTGACATATCAAGTGGCCTGCCCATTGTGAAGGCAAGCTGCCTGTAAGAGAACATGGGGCAGGCTGTACTGCTTGGAAAAGAGCTGCCCCACCACACCTCATGGCCTCACTCCCACAACCCACCTTGACACCCCCCCAGACTCTCCATGACCCTGTCCTTCACTGTTGCTCAATATGGCCTTGCAGGGTCAGGGGGGAACCTAGAAGTGTCAGACTCCCCCAGGGCCCAACACAGGCCATCCAGCAACAGGAGAAAGGTGGCTGCAGGTTGGATGGAAGGAGAGGAGAAAATGGCACGCTCATACACCAAAGACACACATTTCAAACACACCCACATCTAACCACACACACACTCAAGGACAGCCTCCACACACAGACCCATACGCTCACATCACAACCCATATACTCACATTCAGATCCATACAATCACATCACTGACATGCAGCCCCTCCAACACAGTAAAATCCATACCTGCACTGCAAATACAGATCCGTAAACTCAGAAGCAGTCCCCACATCAATACATACAGACCCATACACTCACAGGTGCCCCCACATACTGTATGTACAAAATTTGCAGATGGAGAAGGGAGGCCAGAGAATGTTTAGGGGATGTGTGGAGACGGTAGGATGACACAGATATGCAGTATTGTGCATGAGTGCATCACAGTACTCCACGGCAATAAAATTAACGTTACTGTGATTTTATTCCTGTGGAACTCTGTGATACAGCAATGTATGGTGTTTGAGTTTATCACAGAGCCCCACAGCAATAGAATTCACAGTAATATGCATTGAGCCTGAGTGTATCACAGAGCTGCACAGCAACGAAACTCACGCTCATACACTGTGCATTAGTTAGACTCAATGCATATTACCGTGAATTCTATTGCTATGAGTTTTATTTCATTGAGTTTTATTGCTGTGGAGCTTTGCGATAAACTCGTACACACCACACATTACTGCATCCTAGAGTTCCACAGCAATAAAACTCACAGTAATGTGCAATTGTATGAGCGTATCACAGAATTTCCACAGCAACAAAACTCACTTTAATGTGCACTTTGTATGAGTGTGAGTTTTATTGCTGTGGAGCTCTGTGATACGCTCATACACACTGCACATTATTGAGGGCTTTATTGCTGTGCAGCTCTATGATACACTTATAAACACCACACGTTCCTTTGAGCTTTATTGCTACATACCTGGGGAGGGGTGGCTATGTGTGTAAATGTATGTATTTGACTTTAATCTGGTTGCTGTTTTCTCAGCTGGGAAATCCCTTTACTGGAGATACATGGGTTCTTTGGACCCCTGTATATCCAGTACCATAAGTTGTTTTAGGGTCATAGGGGGCATCATTCGGCCTGGTCTTTTCAATTATATAATCATGTCATATAAGGGTTATATAAATCAAACTTGACTGTATCAAATCTCCGTACCCTGACTGGATCACATCTATTAATGCCGCTCCCTTGACAGACCCCCGTTCTCCCACCAGCAATCTTTCAGGCCTTTCTCCAGCCCTTATCCGAAGCTTAAGAATGGGTAAACTGAAAGCACACAGATCTTGAGGTTAGATCAGAGAACTGAGCCTTTAATGAATATATACAATGCTATGCGGGTCCTAGCGGCCGATGGGAAATCCCTCCCTGGCATATTGCTGCGACAGCTCAGGAATCGCTGCTTAGCGTCTTGCTGTGACATATTTAGACCAGGGACCAGTGCTGTATCTTGGCCTAGGCCGACAAGGCCTAGGCCTAGGGTGGCAGTTTCCAGTGGGGTGGCAAAAACAGCAGCTACTGTGTGTCAGTCCTGTGGATTGTTAACCCTTTAAGGACCTAGGGTCTTTAAAGTCAATGCATTTATGATGGAACAGTTCTGTCATTCGTCCTTAAGGGTTAATTAGGCAGCAGAGGCCTTGTTATATTTTGTCTGGCTATCCATCAAGAGTCTGACACTTCCTGGTGTCTCATTGCAGTGTCTGGTCAGCTTATTAACCCATTCAGTTAAATGAAGAGAGTTTTTATTTTTGCAATTCTTTATTTTAAATATAATAAGATAAGATAACAACACATGTATGTCGCACCAGAAAACACAACGTCAAAAAATAAACTTCAGAGAGAATAGCTAATAGGCAAACGTTTACAGGACAACGACATATCGAAAAAACAATAAAAATAAAAGGGAAGGGAGTTTTTCATGCTTACTAAAAACATTTTGTTAAAACTACATTAATGAAAAAACGGCATAAAAAAGGGGGTTATAAAAGAAGGGGGAGAGGGCTATTAAACTACAGTTGTGTTCAAAATTATTCAACCCCCACTGAAATTGAGTGTTTTGGCCAGTTTGACATTGATTTTGATTATTCAGTCATCTTGCTTACAATTAAATCAAAGAGGCACGTGTAGGTCAGACAAATATAACATAACATTTATAATGAAATAACCACAAATGTCTTTTCTGTGCTCACATCATTATCAGTTTTATTCAACCCCCAAGTGACATTCAATCTTAGTACAACATCATTTTACAGTTATAAGTACTAACAGCTTTTAAACGTGAAGCATAGCTTGACACAAGTGTCTTGCAGCGATCTACGGGTATCTTTGCCCATTCGTCATGGGCAAAAGCCTCCAGTTCAGTCACATTCTTAGGCTTGCGCACTGCAACTGCTTTCTGTAAGTCCCACCAGAGGTTCTCAATAGGATTTAAGTCAGGTGACTGTCAGGTTCCTGAACCATGCCAGACAGCCCCCTTCAAGCCTTGCTCATCTCAGAACCAGCACGGAGATTCCTGCACACAAATGGTTAAAAGTGAAAACACATAGTAAAACACTACACCACCTGACCTTGCAAAATAAAGGGCCCTGCCCTCCTCTCCACATTGTTCCAGCATTGTCTATCTGTATCCAGAGAGAGAAGATGGGTATGCTAGGGCTCCCCTGAAAACCTTGAAACTTACCGTGTTTACCAGTCCTTCCCTGCAGTATCCAGAATATTCAAGTTCCCATTTTTCCTGGTTTGTTTTCTGTTTTTCTATCCCTCTATGTGTCCTGCCACTCTGCTCCAAACCACCATTTGTGTTCCTGCAAACTCTCCACTCCCCATATATTTCTGGAGTGGTGCCTCACCGCATCCTGGGCTCAGAATCTTGCCATCCAGGTACCTGTACCTGACAGAATGCTGGAACCCTCACCAACTGAACCCGCGGTGATCCATATTGCGATGGAGCTGGTGAAGAAAACCTTGCAAGAACTGTTTGCACACCTGACCGAGTTTATGAAAGAGCTGCTGCAGACTGTGTGGGGCTCGTCTTGCAAGGTGTGCATTCCTTGTGCAAAAATTACCCACGGACCGCTATCACCACAAGAACGTGCCAGGAGACAGTCTGAAGGTTTGTGCCTGTACTGTGCTGCTCCAACCCACTGGCTGGCAAGCTGTCCTGTGAGGCCAAACTAGCAACCAGCCCCGGTACACAGACCTGCACCCATTTCAAAGAAACCTGTACCAGTGTCCAATTCTGCCCGGGTGAGATCCTCGGTACCCAAGTCTACCCTGGTACGAAGATCAGCACCCTCACCTAAACCGGCTCCCAGAAAGCCCTCACTGCCCAAACCGGCTCCTAGAATGCCCATTGCACCCAAACCGACACCCAGAAGAACCCTGGTGTGTAAACCAATTCCTGTGCCCAGAAGTGCACCCCGGTCCAAGTGTGCAGTGCCCACAACCAAGCATATGCCCAGACCCAGAAATAAACCACCCTCCATACTTGCTGACCCTAGAAGCTTTGACTTCAAGTCTACCAGGTCAAGTGAGGAGGAAGATCCTGTCATCCCCATGGAGGCTGAAGACACCACACCTATAGAGCCTGATCCAATGGACTGTGAACCCCCTCTGCCCTTGGAACCTGAGTTTATGGAGATCATGGCTACCCAGGTTTCAGACCCTGTACCACCTGGCTGCGTGTATGCCTCTAACGGAACTCTGGTTCGCCTAGAAGACCTAGCGAGATTTGAAGAGGCATTGAAGATCAGGGAAGCTGCACACCAATCCAAGAACACCACTATGGTGGCGACAGCTACTCCCATCACCCTCAGCCAGCAGTCCACACTCTATAAACCACACCTGGACTTTATGCCCCTTAGTGGTTCAGATTCAGAGTGGGGTTCTCTGGAATATCTTGATGATGAAGTGCCTGATCTGGAAGACCACCATACGACCACCCAGCTGCAGACTGCACGACGCAGTAAAGGACCACCGGGTCAGGGAAAAATACACCTGAACGCTGGATACAGTGGCCCTGTCACAGTCGCCCAGAATTCAGCACCTACCAATGAGAATGGTAAGGCTAGTAAAGCCAGAACAAGAAGGCGTCAGAGGAAAACCCGTGCCAAAGTTGAGGGATATGCCGGCACAGTCATCTCCACCCCAGAGGGATTCATCACTGTGGAACCCTTGCCAGACAGGTTTATTTATGGGTCCAATGGGAAGATTGTCCGCTGCTCTGACTTTCAAGTGTTCGAGAACGTTAAGAGCGCCAGGAGGTCGCTCCTTAGAGGGGGGAGTATGTCAGGTTCCTGAACCATGCCAGACAGCCCCCTTCAAGCCTTGCTCATCTCAGAACCAGCACTGAGATTCCTGCACACAAATGGTTAAAAGTGAAAACACATAGTAAAACACTACACCACCTGACCTTGCAAAATAAAGGGCCCTGCCCTCCTCTCCACATTGTTCCAGCATTGTCTATTTGTATCCAGAGAGAGAGGACGGGTATGCTAGGGCTCCCCTGAAAACCTTGAAAGTTACCGTGTTTACCAGTCCTTCCCTGCAGTATCCAGAATATTCAAGTTCCCATTTTTCCTGGTTTGTTTTCTGTTTTTCTATCCCTCTACGTGTCCTGCCCCTCTGCTCCAAACCACCATTTGTGTTCCTGCAAACTCACCACTCCCCATATATTTCTGGAGCGGTGCCTCACCGCATCCTGGGCTCAGAATCTTGCCATCCAGGTGCCATCCCAGTACCTTTACCTGACAGACTGCGATGGCCACTCCAAAATGTTCCAGCCTTTAATCTGCAACCATGCTCTAGTAGACTTGGAGGTATGCTTGGGATCATTGTCCTGTTGAAAGGTCCAACGTCTCCCAAGCCTCAGGTTTGTGATGGACTGCATCACATTGTCATCCAATATCTCCTGGTACTGAAGAGAATTCATGGTACCTTGCACATGCTGAAGCTTCCCTGTACCTGCAGAATCAAAACCGCCCCAAAGCATGATTGACCCCCCGCCATGCTTCACAGTAGGCAAGGCGCTCTTTTTTTCATAGGCCTTGTTCTTCCTCCTCCAAACATAGCGTTGATCCATGGGCCCAAACAGTTCTAATTTAGTTTCATCAGTCCACAGAACACTATCCCAAAACCTCTGTGGTTTGTCCACATGACTTTTGGCATACTGCAGTCGACTCTTCTTATTCTAGGAGACAGCAAGGGGGTGCGCCTGGGAGTTCTGTCATGGAGGCCTTCATTACGCAGTGCGCGCCGTGTTGTCTGAGCTGAAACTTCAGTACCCACATCTGACAAATCTTTTCTCAGTTCCTCAGCAGTCACACGGGGACTTTTCTCCACTCTACGCTTCAGGTAGCGCACAGCAGTCGAAGTCAGCATCTTCTTTCTGCCACGAACCGGTAGCGTTTCAACAGTGCCCTTTGCCTTGAATTTGCGAATGATGCTTCCTATGGTCTCTCTTGGTATGTTTAACATCTTTGCAATCTTCTTATAGCCATTGCCCTTCCTGTGAAGAGTAATTACCTCTTCTCTTGTCTTCCTGGACCATTCTCTTGACTTCACCATGTTTGTAACCACACCAGTAAATGTCTAGAAGGAGCTGAGTATTACAGTCATTTTAAAGCTGCCTAATTGGTGCTGATTATGCTTTATTGCTGCTCCGTGACATCCACAGGTGTTTTCAATACCTGATTGAAAACACTTGAATGAACCTCTGTTCTTCAGAGTGGTAGTCTTTAAGGGGTTGAATAATTGTGTCAATGAAGAATTCACAAAATAAACATTTACTACTGTATTACAAAACCAATTGATGTCATTTTAGTTGCATATGGTTCTTTAAAAAGTCCTTTTAGGATTTCATTCTGAATACAATTACAAATGTACACTAAATTCCCTAAAACCCTTTACAGCATTGGGGGTTGAATAATTTTGAACACCACTGTAGATCTTAATTAATACTCCACCTTATAACAGTTACAAGCATTTATAAAGCGCCAACAAATTCTTTAGCGCTGTACAATGGGAGAGGCAGAATAACAAATATACAATGGCAAGAAAAAGTATGTGAACCCTTTGGGATTACGTGGAGTTTTGCATGAATTGGTCATGAAATGTGCTCTGATCTTCATCTAAGGCTAGGGTCAGACGAACGCATTTTTCACGTTGTCCGTGAAAAAGTGCGTTAGAACGAATGGACGTATTTTTTCACGGAATACGCGAGAGCGGTCATACGATGCGCATTTTCGTCCGTGATTTTGTACGGATCATCAATAAAACCCTTTTGCGTCTGGACGTTATGTTGGCCGGACGTATGCAGCGTCTGACGTCTCCCAATCACGCAAACACGCCGCTATGCGGCCGCAGCGCACTCTGTACGTCAGTAGTAGCGGTTTGACGTTCTCGAAAAAATGCGTTCGTTGGCTACTTGCGTTGCACGGACGACCTTTCGTGCGGCCGTTCGTCGTATGTTCCCCGGCATTGGACGTCATTTGCTGCTAGCACGGCTGTGATTTCGTGCGGCTAAACGCACGTGAAAAATGCGTTCGTCTGACCCTAGCCCAAGTCACAACAATTTGAAAACCACAGTCTGCTTAAAATAACACAACACAAACATTATAGATTTTCATGTTTTTATTGAACAGAACATGTAAACATTCACAGTGCAGGGTGGAAAAAGTATGTGAACCTTTGGACTTAATAACTGCTTGACCCTCCTTTGGCAGCAATAACCTCAACCAAACGTTTCCTGTAGTTGCAGGTCAGACCTGCACAACGATCTGGAGTAATTTTGGACCACTCCTCTTCACAAAACTGTTTCAGTGTGGCAATATTCTTGGGATGTCTGGTATGAATCGTTCTCTTAAGGTCATGCCACAGCATTTCAAATCGGGTTGAGGTCAGGACTCTGACTGGGCCACTCCAGAAGGCGTATTCTGTTTTGTTGAAGCCATTCTTTTGTTGAATTACTTGTATGTTTTGGGTCATTGTCCTGTTGCATCACCCATCCTCTGCGGAGCTTCAGTTGGCGGACAGATGGTCTTACGTTTTCCTACAAAATGTCTTGATAAACTCTGGAATTAATTTTTCCATCCATGACAATAATCCGTCCGGGCCCTGATGCAGCAAAGCAGCCCCAAACCATGATGCTCCCTCTGCCATGTTTTACAGTGGGGATGAGGTTTTGAGGTTGGTGTGCTGTGCCTTTTTTTCTCCACACATAGTGTTGTGTGTTTTTTTCCAAACAACTCAATTTTGGTTTCATCTGTCCACAGAATATTTTGCCAGTAGTGCTCTGGAACATCTAGGTGCTCTTTTGCAAACTTCAAACGCGCTGCAATATTCTTTTTGGACAGCAATGGCTTGCTCCGTGGTGTCCTCCCATGTACTCCATTCTTGTTTAATGTTTTCCTTATTGTAGATGTGTCAACAAAAATGTTAGCATGTGCCAGAGATTTCTGTAAGTCTTTAGCTGACACTCTAGGATTCTTCTTTACCTCATTAAGCATTCTGCGCTGTGCTCTTGCAGTCATCTTTACAGGACGACCACGCCTAGGGAGAGTAGCAACAGTGCTTACCGTTGACACATGAACATCAAGGCTTTTGGAGATACTTTTGTAACCCTTTCCTGCTTCATGCAAGTCAACAATTCAAGTCAACAATTCTTGATCGTAGGTCTTGTGTGAGCTCTTTTCTGCGAGGCATGATTCACATCAGGCAGTGCTTCTTGAAACCAGTAAACCCAAAACTGATGTGTGTGTTTTTAAAGGGCAGGACAGCTTTCAGCAACACATCCAATAATATCACACTGATTGGACTCAAGGTTGGCTCACTCCTGGCTCCAATTAGCTCTTGGAGAAGTCATTAGGCTAGGGGTTCACATACTTTTTCCACCCTGCACTGTAAATGTTTACATGTTATGTTCAACACATAAAAACATATAATGTTTAAGCAGACTGTGTTTTTCAAATTGTTGTGACTTAGATGAAGATCAGAGCACATTTTATAACCAATTCATGCAAAACTCCACGTAATCCCAAAGGGTTCACATACTTTTTCTTGCAACTGTACATACATGTTACACACACTGAACAGAAGGAGGAAGGACCCTGCTCAAGAGCTTACAATCTAAGAGGAGAGGGGTGACACACTAGGGCCCCTATTACAATCCTCGCGTAGCGCAGTTGCGTGCGCAAATGTGCTGTTGAGCGAGGACAAAACCATTTGCGCGGAACGTCGTATTACGACGTTCGCGCAAACGATGCGCGTTAGCGTCTACCGCGATTGTCCCTGCGCGAACCCAGCGAGAGCGCAAGTGCGTGCGCGCATCCCATACTTACCATTGTCAGCGCGAATGCGTTCGAGCGGATGGTATTACGATCTTCGCGCAACGTCGACGAACGACGTTTGCGCGAAGTATCGTAACGTCTTTGAAAACCTGGTGTTAACTTACAATCTGAACGTTCTGGCCGAAACGAAATGAACCAGCACAAAAAAAAAAATACAGCACAGTACAGTTACACATACCCAAACAATAAAATTAATAAATTGTTTAATTTTTTATTTTTGTTGCAGCACATATACGCAGATTGACTTTGACAGGCGCAACAACTGAAACCTAGCAAATGGTGGTTCTTAATTCGGATTGGCTGAATCCCATGAAGAAACAGTCTGCCACTGATTCCTGCACGCAACGGTCATTTGCACCCGGCTTTCCTAAACTTGTTGGCAGGCCTCTCCATGCAGCCTGTACTGCACTAAGTGGATGATGGCCACTGCATTATAGCAACAGCCATCTTTAAAACCAGAAAGTGTCTGGCTGTTTAAACATGAGGTGCGGCCTTGAAAGGAAGGAGTGTGTCCAATTTCATTTAGGGGGTGCATGAGTTTAGTCAGGCCTAGGGCAGCACAAAACATAAATACACCACTGCCAGGGACAGATAATGGGATTAACTCTGGTCACCAAGACACATTGCGTAACATACCAATAATACAAAGTGGGTGGAAGGTGGTGCGCTTACAAGTGGAGAAAAAGAGATAAAATGGAGGTCGCTATAATCGCCAAGACTAAGATATCTTCCCAATATCTAAATGGTAACCATGGAACATCAGCAAACATACAAGGCAGCGCTTCTCCACACTCTAAGGGAAAAGGTAAATGGGAGATAGGGATAAAGTGCACAGAGATGCAGTGCAGGGATAACTGTTAGAGTATACCAGCGATGCCAAAAAGGGCAAGATAAATCAATTGTACATACTTTTTAGAACAATGATGAATATGCACAGAATGTTCTACTTTGAAGAAATAATCTCTGCATGAAGATATTCTTTATCACATCAAGAAGTGTACATCCGGCTTGTGTAATAAGTACCTCAAAAATAGGAAAACACAGTACATAGTACAATATTGTATAAACACTAAAAGTCAAATACACATTGAGGTAGCGGATTAAGAACTCACACTTTTGGAGAGCTTCCAGAGCTCATGTGGTAGCCTCCCAGGTTGTTGCAGGCCAACCCGCTTGCCTATAGTCTCCCGGTTGTTCAGATCTTCATGTAGCACTATTCACATTTCAATTCTAATGTGAACAATGATGCTGCACTAACAATTTTTTAGGGGGGGGGGTTAGCTAAAAAAATAAAAATCACATTCAGGTCTATTCAAAGAAAGGTAAAAATCAGGGGAATTGGCAGGAGACGAGAATAATAGACCAAATAGACGATTTGGAAATTGAGATAAATGGGAGAATTTTTCTGGTTTGGCCATTTTGACCTTGAATTTTCACTTCTATTTATTTATAAAGGATTTTACCAGGAAGGATACATTGAGATTTCTCTCGTTTTCAAGTATGTCCTGGGTTCAAGAACATTGAGTTGTTACAGAAATACAAAGTTAGTAAAATGCAAGATATACACAAAACAAATATACAGATTAACAGAAAAATAAATATGTTTTGAAATAAAGTCATTATGTATAGGTTTACAGGTGCATTCCGTATTGAGGTATGTTAAATGGGAGCTCTTAAGGGACTTTAGACTAGGGGAAGATTTGATGGCGTCTGGGAGGTTATTCCATAATTGCGATGCTCTGTAGGAAAATGAGGATCGAGCCACTTTCTTTTTGTATTGGGGTATTGCAAGTAAGGTGCTGGTCCTGGATCGGAGGTTATAGGATGAGGGAACTGCTGGGGGAAGCAGCATATTCAAGTAGGGTGGTAGCTTCCCAGAAAAGCTCTTAACCTCCCTGGCGGTATTCCCGAGTGTGACTCGGGGTTAAATTTCGCTACAGCGAACGGTAACCCGAGCCACACTCGGGCTGCATACTCACCTCATCCTGCGCTCCCTCGCTGTCCCCCGCAGTGTGATCGCGGCGACTTGCTTCCTGGTAACGCTCCCTGCGAGTCACATGATGCAGGGGGGGCGGGACCAGGCAGCAAACTGTAAAAAAATTAAAATATTCCAATGTAAAATCCCTAGCAGCATGATCGTCTCATGAACGGCCACTAGGTGGCACTAAAGGATCAGAAACAGACCATACATACACATTCTAAGACTGAAATGTACTGTATATATGGTTTGAAGATTTCTTATATGAAAATATAATTGTTGATATAATGTATGCATTATGAATGTTGCTGTATAAATAAGAGTGTACATAATTGAAATAATATATCATACAAAGGATGTTTGCGGAGGCAATATGCAGTGACTAATATTGCACCCTTGTTTTCTGAAAGATTTCAGTGTTTTTGGTTTGATTATATTATTGAATATAATTTATTGGCATTATTTTGGATAATTATTTTTGGGATAATAAATTATTATGTCGTGTTTCAAACTTTATCGGATTCAGTGTGTTTACTAGACTCTTGTTTGCACGAATTTTATTCAAAAACAATTGAGATGCTTTTAGACACAAAATTTTGAAAAAATTAGACCGCCAGGGAGGTTAAACACCAGGTTGGAGAGGTGAAGGGTGCGTCTAGTTTCCAGCGATGGCCAGTTTAGTTCTTTTAACATGTCACAATAGTGGGTCATGTAGTTACATTGTTTAACTCATTCTGCCGATTTGTGCTACAATGTAGTAATTTTCTGGAGGTGTGTTTGAGGGGCAGCTGCATACCATCTCCGTATTCAATAGCCGGCATAAGCATTTCACTGTACAATCTGCTTTCTTACTGCGGCGCTCAGGCAGGATATGTTTCTGTACAGGGCACCTAGTTTGAGGTAAAGTTTAGATGAGAGTTTTTTCTCCAGTCATTCTCCGGAGTTTCACCTTTGTTTGAATATTTTTCTAAGAAATTATCAGGTCTAAAGTAACAGGTTCCCAGGTCTAATTTTTTTAACATTTATAGCCCATAGAATATAGAACTGCAAAGGCTAGGATTATAAAAATGTGAAAAAAATTTATTTTACACGCTGTAGATTCACTTTTTTTTTAAAAAAAACGGTTAAAGCATTCTGGCAGGGCATTACATGTACATATAACGATATATTATGAATCTGCCGAGTGCGCCAAAAATAAGGATATAGAATTTGTCTGGGTCATATAATAAAATGGGACTTCAAATCACGTTTAAACATGAGCAAACACGGTAAAAATGAGCTCATCACACATAGGGGAAATGGTCCAGCAGTGAAGGGGTAAAGGTCATAAAGGGGACCTTTGAAACACTGTCCGGGTTATTCCAAGAGAATCGAAAAGCCACCGCCCGTTCAGTGACTTTTCGTTCTCTTCAATTCGGTACGATTTGGCGATCCCATTTCGGCAACCCAGCGGTGTATTCAGCAAGCACCACAGGGCCGCCATAATGCAGGGAAAAGTCGCCGCAAACCCGCCGAAAACTCACCGCAAAATGAGGGCGAACGCACACGGAAACCCGCAAAAACATCTGGATTAACCCCGCCGGAGAAACCAGAGCAGGAGCCAATCACAGCGTAGAGCAGCCGCTGGAAAAAACAGCGTGTCCGGACCGCTGAGCTTAATTGCCGCTTGTTAGCGGGGCTCTCCAGGGAATCTCACCTCTCAGCAGCACAGCTTCGTTAGCAAACAACATGGGTAAGAACAAACGGCTCACCCAAGCCCCTGGAACTCCAGAAGAACGTTACAGCCCACCTCTTAGCGGCATTCGCGGCTATTTTCCGCTGCAAACGGGAGCGCCGGCCTCACAGGGGGAATCCAAGATGGCGGCCGTGCCGGTCACACATGAGGACCCTAAGATGGCGGCCGCAATAACATCGAGAGCGCCACACTCTCCAGCATCCTCCGGTGGCGGTTGGGACCCACCGTCAGACATCCTGCAAATCATAAGGGCCCTGCCAACTAGAGACAACCTCACTGCGGCCACCAGAGAGCTGCGCCATTCCCTGTCAGGGGAAATACAGCAGGTGAGACAGGATGTTCTGGGCCTCACCCAGCGTATTGTAGCAGTGGAGGGGGGGGGCACCAGGCACACGAGGACGTTATCTAGGCCCACTCCACACAGATAACCCTGCACCATACCATACTCCAAACCCTCACCAGACAACTCGAGGACCTCGAAAACAGGGGTAGGCGCAATAATATTAGGATACGTGGCCTGCCTGAAACTGAACGTGATTCGGATGATCTACACCGCATCCTCACCAACTTATTTAATTTTCTGCTGCAAAAGGCGCTGGATGCTGTGGTGGAAATGGAGCGCTGGCATCGTGCACTAAGATCTCGGGGCCCCCCAGGCAGCCCCCCCCCGCGACGTCATCTGCTGTCTCTTAAGAATTAGCGTCAAGGAGGCTATCATGGCTGGGGCAAGGAATAAGTCAGCCTTACGATTTGAAGGAGCGAAAGTGGAACTTTTTCAAGATGTATCCTTACTCACTTTACACTCCAGGAGGGCACTTAAACCCCTAACAACGGCTCTGCAACAAGCGGGATTACAATACAGGTGGATTTACCCGGCAGGATTACAAATTTGCACCCCTCAAGGCCCAGCCACGATTCGTAGTGGTGATGATTCTGAACTGCCTGAATTTCTCTCCGTGCTGAATTTACCACCTGATACTATATTGGACTGGCCTGACCCAATACGGTTTCTCACTTCCACCACGTGTCACTCACTTCCTCAACAGCCTCTCGACAGCGCAGATCGTCCCGTGGAGTCGCCAATGATGGAAGGTTCTCACAGTTTGATTCACATGAGGCTTAAGATTCGTGCTCTTTTTCTTTTGTTACATGGCACTATTGTAGAGAAGATACCTAATGACAGATCCAGGTGTCCCACGCTGTTACTCGTACAGCTCTTGTAGAGTATGGTGCGTCATGCAGACACTTTGTCTGATACCCTTTGTTAACTTTGCATCATCACTTGCGGTCTTCAATGGTTGATGGCTCCCCCTTTTGCACACACTCTGCACACAAGTATTGCTACGGAGACGATGCCACATGACGGATCCAGCGGACCCACGCTACTGTCTATGCTATTCTGGAAAGCGTCATACGCCGGTCCTAAGCCGGATGCATTTTTACTCCTCCGCTCTCTCACTCTTATGCATTTTCACCTGTAACAGTTGTGTGGATTTTATAGCACCGTTACCCGTAATTATCAACTGGATACAATGATTATGGTTGTTTGACAGGTGAGATACGGCTGGAGTTCCTGGTCTAGTAATTCGTGATCTTTTCTTTTCTTGTACAAGTTATTGTTGCACTTATCTAAATCTCATGTCAGGATACGTTCCCCTGGGGTTTTAGCCCACTCCGGAGGGAGTTGTTTAGGCGGGGCATCTCTCTGCTTCGCTCAGAGCGTCGCCTGGGATTTACACCCCGCTTTGGGCACATGCTTGCGGTATTTTGTTCAGGTTTAACAGTTTCATTTTTGTGTTCACCCCCACCCTTTCCCTACCCCTTCCTCCCCTTGATACCCCCACCTCAGGTCTTTTTAGAAGGGTTTGATATCATGGCATATCAGCACAGACCATTGCTCATACGCTCTATCAATGCTGGAGGGTTGAACATACCTGCTAAGAGACATGTTGCTTTACGCGACTTTGCTAAGGCCCAAGTTTCCGTGGCTCTTATTCAAGAGACACATTTTCTGTGTGACAAGGCACCGGTTCTCCGGAGTACTTCATACCCTCTGGGGTTTTATAGCAATTACAAGAAGAAAAAATCTAGGGGGGTTGCTGTTCTATTTGCTAAGCATATACCATTCCAATTGCTGGCCCACATGGCAGTTGAGGAGGGCAGATATGTTATGGTTAAAGGCACTATTGGGGATCAGCTTTACACCTTCATTTCCATTTATCTCCCCAACCGCAGACAGCACATAGCCCTTAAGACCATCATGGCTGCAGTCACTAATTTTCAGGGCGGCATCTCGGTGGTGGGAGGTGATTTCAACCTCCCCCTGGACCTTAAGCTTGATACTTCACGTGGGTCTACATGCGTTCCCTTATCGGTCATCCGCTCGACACGACTAACGTTACTGGACACCACCCTGACGGACTGCTGGAGGGCGTTGCATCCCTCCACCAGGGACTATACGCACTACAGTTCTCTACACAAATCATACTCCCGCATTGACCACATCTTTCTCCCATTCGCGCAATCACATCTCCTTAGATACGCCACGATTGGCCCACAGACATGGTCTGACCACTGCCCAGTAGATGTGGAACTCAACTCATGCCTGTACAGACCCAAGGCGTCCCATTGGCGGCTGAACGAAACTTTGTTGGCTGACCAGATGGTACTCTCCGGCTTAAAGGAAGCGGTTTCTCAGTACTTCACAGATAACTCAGTCCCTGATATCACTCCTCCCTTATTATGGGAAGCTCATAAAGCCGCAGCAAGGGGATATCTTATTAAACAAGGGGCTCGCCTTAAGAGGGAACGCACGGCGCGGCAGGAGGAACTGTTGGCCCAGATTCGCATATTGGAAGCCTCTGAAAAAGCTTCGAGCTCTGAGGAGGACTATGTGCGGCTCTCGGCCCTTAGAATTGATTTAAACTCACTGCTAAATATTAGAGCTCAGTCCTTTACACACTACAAACATCTATTTTACGAACACGGCAACAAGTGTGGCAGGCTGCTGGCTAGAGTTCTCTGCAAAAAACGCAGCTCGGCATACATTTCTAAAATCACAGATAGGTTAGGGGAGAAGCACTCCCTGCCGTCCATGTTGGAGGTGCTCCGAATCCATTTCCAGTCATTATACAACCTAGATAAGACGACACCACCTACACACACCTTGCCACAGAAGATTGAGACGTATCTACAAACTCATGTTAAACGCAAATTATCACCAGCAAACAGACAACTCATAGAAGCCCCTATTACTGATGAGGAACTTTGCTTAGCCATCAAAGACACCCCTACAGGTAAAGCACCAGGCCCCGATGGTCTATCACTTTTGTATTACAAAAAACTTTTAGATACACTAGTACCACAATGGCTATCCGCTTTCAACTCCCTTACGCAGGGTAGGTGCCTGCACCCTGCCACACTTACAGCCACGGTCACCCTGCTCCCAAAACCCAGAAAGGACCTGGATCAATGTAGCAACTACAGACCTATATCGCTGCTTAACCAGGATGTCAAGCTGTTTGCCAAGGTGCTGGCCACCCGACTTAAGCCGTTCATCCCTGGATTGGTACATGCGGATCAGACAGGCTTCATCCCTTGGAGGGAGGCGAAAGATAGTACTGTCAGGGCAGTGAACCTGATACATGGTTCACCACGATTAACCACTGCTCCTTTTCTGCTCTTGTCCACAGACTGCGACAAAGTGTACGACAGGGTACGTTGGGATTTCCTATTTCGAACTTTGTCACATATGGGACTGGGGGAGAATATGATTCTTTGGATCCAGGCACTGTACACGCACCCTTCAGCGCGTATTAATGTTAATGGGGTTCTGTCCGACCCATTTCCCATTTCAAATGCCACCAGACAGGGCTGTCCCCTCTCACCACTCTTGTTTGCGCTGTCCCTTGAACCCTTCTTACAAGCCGTTAGGGACGCCCCGGATATAGCTGGATTGAGGGTGGGTAACACGGAACATCGACTAGCTGCATATGCTGATGATTTATTGTTTTTTGTGCGTTCACCTACGGTCACCCTGCCTACTTTGCTGCGTATGTTTGCCGATTACGGATCTCTAAGCAATTTAAAATTGAATATGGATAAGTCCGAAATCATGCCTGTCCTCATTCCCCCTAGAGAGGCGCTTGCTCTGCAATCTTCGTTCCCCTTTAAGTGGTGCCAGGGCCAACTTAAATATCTTGGCACTTTTCTGACCCCGGACACCAACGACCTTTACTGAGCTAATTTCCACCCTCTTTTAGCCTCCCTAGAACTTGACTTGCGCAGGTGGGCTCTCCCACACATATCGTGGTTTGGTCGCATTAACACTATAAAAATGTCAGTCTTACCCAGGATATTGTATTTATTTCAAAAACTGCCTATTAGCTTGCCACATGTCTTTTTCAAACGGCTAAACTCCATGTTTCGCACAATCGTGTGGAATGGTAAAGCACCCCGAGTTAAGCTTAATCTTCGGACTACTCCTCGCTCCATGGGCGGCATGTCCATGCCACATATCTAGCATTACTACTGCGTGACTCATATGCAACGATTGGTGGAGTGGGGTAAAATCACATCACCTGAATTGTGGGTGGGAATCGAAAAACGGTTTGCGGGTGATAACCTAGCTGCCTTACCATGGCTGCCTCGGAATCTGGCATGTCCCCTCCACACTGCACTCCCCGCTACTCTGGCCATGCTTTCCTTATGGCGCTCCCTACAAACTAAGCTGCCGGTGCCTCCATACCCCTCCCCAGTGATGCCGTTGAAACATCTACCGGTGTTCTCTAGGCACCTTATCCCTACGGCGCCTGCAGACGACCCTCCCTCTCCACTCCCGCGCCATTTTTTTTAACGGCTGGTGCTCAGGTTGCAGAGGATCGGCTACCATATAGTCGTCCCTTAGGATTTTTGGATAAATTTCACCTTCACCGACTTATTTCTTCTTTGGGCTCGTTGGTCCCGCTAGATAAATATTGTAGACCCCTCACGATATTTGAATCCATTTCCTATCGAGGGACAACCCCCTCACATTGGCCTTCTCCAATCATTTATTCCACCTCCGATTCAGTTCTGCGACAAATGGGAAACCTCCTTTCGCATAGCTTTGAAGGATGAGGAATGGTCTAAGATTTACACCCTCGCCCACTGCTGCACCCCTTCCACTAGGATACAAGAGGTCAACTACAAAATATTATATAGATGGTATCGCACCCCGGACAGATTAAGTCATTTCGCAGGGGGGGGGGCCGAGACCTATGCTGGAGATGTAGTGCACCACATGCAGACCATCTACATATTTGGTGGTCATGTCCGAAAGTGCAGACATTTTGGGAACGTATTCATGAATACATTTGTAAGCTGGTGGAGCCCTCACCTCCGTTCAAGCCTGAATTTTATCTGCTACACCACACGTCTTATAGCATCTCAGTCTAAAAAAATCCATCATTCCATGCCTGTTACATGCTGCACGGCTCATGATCCCCAGATTTTGGAAGCAAGATATCTCCCCCCCACTTTCTGTCTGGTTTGATGAAGTGGAATTCATCCGTGGGGTGGATGAACTCACTTTCCATGCCCGAGATCACTATACGGATTATTCCGCAAAATGGCATTACTGGTTATCAGATGTACGTCGAATCTCATGACCCTTCTATACCCCCTGCAATGTGTTGTCAGTCGTAGGTGCTCTATTCTGTGTTTATGTCATGACTCAAGAGTCTCTATGGCGCGCCTTCCCTGTATTTTTGTCCCACCCCTCCTTAGAGTTATAAGTTTCATATATATCATTAACTCTGCACTGGGCTATTTTCACCCTCTGGTATTACGGATTTACTGATTTGATGTTTGTAATATGCCTGGTGAACGTTTACATAATGCTTAATGTTTTTCTTGAATTTCTGTAATGTGCCGTATTCTGAATAAACTTGAATATGTAAAAAAAAACAAAAAAACAACAACACCGCAGACGAAGGAGGTGAAGAAAAAAAAAACAGTACGCTTGAATGTTTGAAAAGTGAAACGCTGTTTGCAAAGAAACTAATGAGCGAAAATGTCTGAAATTTACATATGAGGTCCAAGTAATGATAATAAAAAGGGCTGTTACAGAAAAAAGAACAAACGTTTAAAAAAATATAAAGAAAATCCCAAAAAATGCTTAAAATATCCCAAAATTGAAAAATAAAGAGACTTTTACTGCAGAATATTATAATCAACGGTTTATTAGATACTGAATTAAAATGGGAATATTTTTAACATTGAAGCCGATGGGATTCACCTGAAAAAAATCTGCCGCATGAAGCCACCGAATGGCAGGGCGATTGGGCAACTTTTCACTGCTGGGTTTTGTTCTCTGAATAGACGAAGCTATGGGGGATTTCACTGCCCTCGAACAGGCACCGTATGTGCAAGCAATTCGCCAACATTTGGTGAATTGCCTGCTCTCTGGATAGCCGAATGGCCAAGAAAGGTAAACGAACGCTGATTTTCAGCGTTCTGTTACCTTTCGGCAGCCATTCGGATCTCTTTGAATAACCCCATGTATCTCCAGTTCTCCACATCCAACATAGACCATTAGGGTGTCATTGAAAAGGCCCTTTCAAATGATACCAAACATGGCTATGTACAATATAAAAAATTAAATGCAAGAGAACAGTGTTTTTGTTCTCGACTTGTTTAAAATTGTGCATTTCTTTAGAAAAATGCAGGGTGGGAAGTGAAATGGCTCAGAAGGGAAAGGAGGTGTATAAAGCCGTGTGTCTTTTGAGTGTACAGTATGCCAGTGAGTGTCTGTATACAGCTGTGTATGTGTTTGTGCATATCTCCCAAATGTTTTGAGGGACAATCCCTATTTTAGGCCCAAATCCCCCTTTTTTTCTAATGTTGCTCCTTTTAGGAACTAACCAGGGTGTGCAAGTGTATAACAGAGCTGCATATCAATAAAGCTCCCAGTAATTAGACTGTAGACTAGAATAAATGTAAATAAGATACTTTGCTTTGATTTTAGTTAACATGTTTATTGACATAAATGGCCCAATATTTTGTGATGCCGCCTAAAAAGTTTAGGAATAGCTGAGTTTCTGAGCCTGGCTTCAGCGGCTTCCCTAAATGGTGTAGGTGTGTGTGTATTTAGCTATGTTTGTGTGTGTATTTGAGTGATATGGCTATGTATATGTGTCAGTGGGTGTACGGCCCTGCGGCATCACTACTGGTGGTGCTTGATTCTCAGGGACAGAGCATGTGCCAGAGAATTGCTGTGTGGGGTCTATCCTGTGTCATCTGAGTCGCATGAGAACAGACGCTGCGAGGCAATGTTCTGGGAGAATGACGAGCACAGCCTGCTATTTGGGCACGCCTCTACCAGTTTTGGCCAAGAGCTGGTGTAGGGTTTGCAGTGACAGGCAGACTGCTTCTCCCCTGAAACTTGTGTCTAAATCCACCCCTGCCTCACACACACCCTCAATGCTCCAGTGTGGGTAAACTTGTGATACTATTGTGGAACCTCAACCTACCTAAGCTCTGTAATGGCGCCAGATTGCAAGTAAAAGCACTTCACAGAAATGTGATTGTGGCTACAGTGCTAACCGTATCTGGCCAGGGGAGTCTGTGTTCATACTACGAATACCTCTTATACCTTCAGAATATCCGTTTCAATTCAAAAGACTTCAGTTCACTCTAAAGTGAACTGAAGTCTTTTGAATTGAAACGGATATTCTGAAATCCCCCTGACCGATGACCATCAACAAGTCTTAGGGGCAGACTTTGAAGGTAGCGGGTTGACCCAGGGGTCAAGTCCTGGGGAAAAAAGTGAGGGAACTCACCCAAGAATTCCACTACCTCATTACCTAAAAAAAAAAAAAAAGGATGCATGTATATATATGCTGACGCTCCTTTCTCATAGTAAAAAAAAACCCGACAATATGCATGTGCATCACACTTACAATTACCTCTGACGCGTCAGTGTGACGTGGCTTGTGCATTTTGTGGTGTGGTGCACATCTGTATTTTGTTGTTTTGGCAGTGAACAGCCAATTTCACGCCAGCAGAAGGGATGTACATGCACGGGCAGTGACGAAGGTCTTGCTCGGTTACAGGCTTGATCAAATGATGGAACACTGGTAATAGGGAGTTGCAATGGGTTAATAACTCCCACAACGATTGCTCTCTTGTGGCTCTATTAGCAGCTGAGCTGGATGCTTTTATTTAAAGTCATGTGACTCTTTCCAATAAATAATTTTGGAGTTTGCTGACAGCCAGTTTAAGTTAATACTGAAATGTATGGCCAGACATCCCATTTACCCCCTGCACACACTGTCCATACACAGACCTCAGATTATTATACCCAGCAGACCCCCAGAATTATATATATATATATATATTATATATAATTCTGGGGGTCTGCTGGGTGTATATATAATTCTGGGTCTGCTGTGTGTGTATATTATATATATATATATATAATTTATTACACACACACAGCAGAGTCCAGAATTCTATACATACACAATAGTGTGTGTGTGTGATTCTGGGGGTCTGGTGTGTGTGTGTGATTCTGGGGGTCTGTTGTGTGTGTGTGATTCTGGGGGTCTGTTGTGTGTGTGTGATTCTGGGGGTCTGGTGTGTGTGTGTGATTCTGGGGGTCTGGTGTGTGTGTGTGATTCTGGGGGTCTGTTGTGTGTGTGTGATTCTGGGGGTCTGTTGTGTGTGTGTGATTCTGGGGGTCTGTGTGTGATTCTGGGGGTCTGTTGTGTGTGTGATTCTGGGGGTCTGTTGTGTGTGTGTGTGATTATGGGGGTCTGTTGTGTGTGTGTGTGATTCTGGGGGTCTGTTGTGTGTGCGTGTGTGATTCTGGGGGTCTGTTGTGTGTGTGATTCTGGGGGTCTGTTGTGTGTGATTCTGGGGGTCTGTTGTGTGTGATTCTGGGGGTCTGTGTGTGTGATTCTGGGGGTGTTGTGTGTGTGATTCTGGGGGTGTTGTGTGTGTGTGTGATTGTGGGGGTCTGTTGTGTGTATATACATACATATACCCAGCAGACCCCCAGAAATCTATACATATATAGAATATGAATTCTATATATATATACAGCAGACCCCCAGAAATCTATACATATATAGAATATGAATTCTATATATATACAGCAGACCCCCAGAATTATATATACCCAGCAGTCAGTCCCAGGGAGGCTGCACAGCGAGGTGGCTGTAGGATTGGCTGGCACCGCCAGGACAGGGGTGGATCTTATTTTTACACTTTATGTCTCACTTCCTTTTTAAAAATTTAGCCTGGTTATTCTCAATTCTTTTATATGGTAGATGGTCTGTGGATGCTACAGACTTCTGATTTTCTAGAGGCGCTGGTTTATAGTAAAGCAGGGCTCCTGCAGTACTGACCTTCATTAAAGACAACAGCATGCATGCTGTCTATCATGTTTCTAACAAACTGAAAAGTCCCTAAGACATTGGATAATAATTGTAAACTATTTAAATCCAGAGAGAAAATAGAACTAAACAAATGCCTTCTAATGATTGCATATGCTTGCAATTTAATGTAACCGCTTCCAAAACAGGCTGATCTTTGATGTCGGTAAGAGAACCCACTGTTTGTTTTGTAAGATTAACAAATTGATAGCCTACTTGAAAGAAGAAAAAAAAAGGAATACTTGCCCCAGACATGCAGGAAGTCCAAGAGGTTACGGGGATAAGCTGGACGCCGTGCTAGCCACTGAGGTGGGAGGTGGATAAGCAGGACCCGGGGAGCAGCAGAGGCAGAGACAGTCCCCCTCTCCATCCTGTATTTTCACTCGAGGTGGATAAGCGGGAGCCGGGCAGAGGCAGAGAGAGTCCCCCTCTCCATCTTTCATGTTCACTCGGGGGTCCTCCTGGCTCAGGTCGCACTGTGTGTGACCTCACACACAGCGCGCACGTTCCTGCTGCCGGGCACGTGACTAACACCGGCCAATCACATGCAGAGGCATAGATGCGTGTGTATTGGCCAGGAGCAGCCGTGATCACGTGGCTGGAAATTCACTGAACGTGATAACACTCCTCCAGCGTCCAGCGGAATTGCCCGGCAGGGAGACAAGGTGCGTTCCCTCAGCATTCCCGCTGCGGGAAAAGTGCGGGAACGCCGTTCCCCCGCGTTCCCGCAGGACTCGAGCCCTGGGTTGACCTAATAGAAGTCCGCTTCTCACATTGGCAGTTTTACGTTGCCTGTTCCAGAGTGAGCTCACCTAACTTTCTGCTGATCCGAGCACCTGAAAGAAGAACCACTAATTTACAAAGAAGTACTCAGTGTTTATTTTTATGTTCCAGATGCTGAAAAAAAATTTTTTTTTTGTCTGTCTCCTGGTAGGTTTGTATTTACAACACAAAACAAATTCATGGATGCATATGATTAAAACAGCTTTGTTTTTTAGCCAATAGGCCCTGACGAACGTCTGCAATAAACATTACTTATAAATTTACAGATTGATATCTTAACCTCCCTGGCGGTCTAATTTTTTCAAAATTTTGTGTCTAAAAGCGTCTCAATTTTTATTTAAAGGAAATGTGTTTTTGTACATAGTTAGCCTGTAATAATTAGGAATCACCCTCTAAATTAGAGAGATTTAGGTGTCTATTTTTATTTTCTTGTGAAACCCAACGGTTCTTTTGAGAACCAATAATCCGATATATATATATATTATTTATTAGGTCGGCCGTGTTAGTCCAGATGCCAAAATCACGAGTATAGCAGTCTGTAGTGATACCTTTTTTTATTGGACTAACGTTACATTTAAAGTACAAGCTTTCGAGAGGATTCCTCCCTTCCTCAGGTATAGAAGCTAACTGATCAGAATAATAGAATAAAACATAGGGACAGTCATAGGGCTCACAGTTGGGGGTGTTAGATGTAGTACATTGCCAAATGGCATGGTCAGAGGGGGAATAAAAAAAAAAAAAAAGGGAAACCTTAATTGTCTCAGGCAAGATGCAATCATGTCCACTTCAAAGGGAATGTGAAAGGACAGAACGAAAGAAATAAGAAAAAAAAAAACACAACACAGTGAGTATGGGGAAGACACAAAAATAGGAATGGTGAATATTACGTGACGTTATTATAGTGGGTTAAAAAACCCGAATCTATATTAAGTCCTTGTTTTATATTGTTGAAATATGTGATCATTTTCATTTCATATGTTTTGCGTTCCCGGTGATCTTTAAAATGTCCTTTGAGGATTTTGATTCTGAGGTTTTGGATGGAGTGGCCTGCTAGATTGAAGTGATGTCCCACTGGGGTACAATATGTGTTTTCCTGGTGGTTCCTGACAGACACTCCATCAGGAACCACCAGGAAAACACATATTGTACCCCAGTGGGACATCACTTCAATCTAGCAGGCCACTCCATCCAAAACCTCAGAATCAAAATCCTCAAAGGACATTTTAAAGATCACCGGGAACGCAAAACATATGAAATGAAAATGATCACATATTTCAACAATATAAAACAAGGACTTAATATAGATTCGGGTTTTTTAACCCACTATAATAACGTCACGTAATATTTATCATTCCTATTTTTGTGTCTTCCCCATACTCACTGTGTTGTGTTTTTTTTTTTTGTGTGTGTTTTTTTTTTTTTTCTTATTTCTTTCGTTCTGTCCTTTCACATTCCCTTTGAAGTGGACATGATTGCATCTTGCCTGAGACAATTAAGGTTTCCCTTTTTTTTTTTTTTTTATTCCCCCTCTGACCATGCCATTTGGCAATGTACTACATCTAACACCCCCAACTGTGAGCCCTATGACTGTCCCTATGTTTTATTCTATTATTCTGATCAGTTAGCTTCTATACCTGAGGAAGGGAGGAATCCTCTCGAAAGCTTGTACTTTAAATGTAACGTTAGTCCAATAAAAAAGGTATCACTACAGACTGCTATACTCGTGATATATATATATATATATTAATTATAAAATTTTATAATCTATTATATATAATGTCTGAGAGGGTGTACAGCGCCGAGGAGGCATATGCCATCCTGGCGTCAGAATCTGAGGCATCTGCGTCTGACTCAGACCCAGATTTTGACCCTGCTAAGTGCTCAGATACATCGCTAGATACATCATCTATGCTGGCTGATGTATCTCCTAGTGATGTTTCTGATGCAGATCCTGGGCCACCACCTGCCAGCAGGAGACGCACAGCTCCAGCTGAGGAGTGGGTAGTGCCTCATCGCCAGAGGCCAGATATCCTTCCTTTCACGGCAAATCCTGGCATAATATTGATGTTGCAGGATTTACCGCCAGTTTTTGCAGGTGTTTCTGTGGGATGATTTGTTGGGCCACATTGTTGCCCAATCAAATCTGTTTGCCCATCAGCATTGTGCTGCGAAGCCAGACTCCTACTTGGCAAGGCAGCAATGGACCCCGCTAGATGTGCCAGAATTTCTGAAATTCTGGGCACTTACTATGCTGATGGGCATCATAAAGAAGCCCTCAATTCGCTCCTACTGGAGCAGTAGCCCCATCTGCTCTACCCCCATTTACACCCAATCAATGTTACGTAGAATGTATGAAAACATTTTGCGTTTCATGCACTTCAGTGACAACAGCCTGTGCCCCCCTAGAGAGCATCCCCAGTTTGACAGGCTGTATAAAATCCGCCCCCTGATTACACACTTCGCCGCCAGGTTTGCAGAGACTTATACACCTGGAAGGAATATCTGCATGGATGAATCCCTAATGAAATACAAGGGAAGGCTGGGATTCAAGCAGTATATTCCTTCCAAACGCTTCAGGTATGGAGTGAAGGTGTATAAGCTCTGACAGCGAGAGTGAGTATACTCAGGCCTTCCGGGTGTACGAGGGAAAGGATAGTAGCCTTGATCCTCCAGGTTGCCCAGAACACATGGGAACTAGTGGCAAGATTGTGTGGGACCTACTGTTTCCCCTGATGAACAAAGGGTACGGTCACAGGTAGACATGCCCATCTCTCTGTGTCTAGCGATCGGTATATCTACCGCAATATGTATTATATAGCATATTTATAAATATGCCTATCTTTAGATACCAGGCCATTTGGCGCAGCTGGCCTAAGAAATCAATGGCTGCGTTTCCAGTCTGCTGGAGGAAACAATTAAGCAGGTTCGTGACAATTTTCTCTGGAGTCATCAAAGGTGTGAATTAAAGAGAACACCTCTTTGGGGTCTACCCAGCAGGCAGGAAGAGCAATTACTCCTGGCAGGGAGAAGACGCAGACTGAGCGGCACCCCAACCGCATATCAAAGAAGGAATCACATTCTCTGATCACAGAAGGTGGTCTTTGGTAGATGATTGATAGACCAGGGAAATTAAGAGTAATGACAAGCATACTGAGCGTGCTCCGGAGAGGGGAACTCTGGGATATGTAGTGCAGGAGGCTGGGCCATTTGTGGGTGGGTTTTGGAAGGACCAGGAAGTGTATAAATTCTGAAAACTGGCCATGTGCTTTGGCTGATCACTTGGGGTACATTCGAAAGATGACTGATCTGTCCATGCTTCTATCTCCAGAAGTCACCGATGCTAGCTTACTGATTAGTTTGTCGTAAGTAATGCTCTGTGTTTAACCCTTTTCTTTTATTTGCTGTGTAGTGTGTAATTAATTGATTTATTCTATCTATAATTTTTCCTGTAACAAATGCACTGTGATTATATATATCTTTGCTTCTATATCATAAATAAATAACCTATTTAAGTTCTGCTTCTGGCTGATGAGATCTACGCTAACTAAGGGACTGGAATATTGCTGATTGTTTTAAGCTCGGGTAGATAAGAAATTGCGAGTTGCGGTCGTTGGGGATGGCAGGGATTTGTGGGGTATGCAGTCACTGTCCGAGTCTAGGGTAGGCGGATAGTGCGGTTGCTTAGCCCTGCATCTCCCGCTGCGACGCGCGTAGTGTCCATGAGGACTGGTGGCAGCGTAACTAATAGAATAGGAAAGTGAGCCCAGGGATTGTGGGAGATGTAGTCACTACCCGTTTCAAGAGAAGACTGGTATTGCGTTGCAATCCTGGAATCATTGTATCGCGCTCTATGTACCTGATGCGTGAGAAAGTGTGCAGAGACAGATAGTGGGTGGCTTAACCCGGCGTCTTTCACAGCAGCGCGCGTAGTGGTCGTGACAGGTACCACTTGTATGTTGATAATTTTTATACAAGTGTCCCTTTGTTCAAGCTGCTATATTGTTTTGATACAGTAGCATGCGGTATTGTTCGCAAGAACCGCGTAGGTTTCCCAGCACAGCTTGCCCGCACCCGGTTAAAAAGGGTGGAGACCTCAGCTCTGCGCCAAGAGGAGCTGTTGGCGGTCAAGTACAGAGACAAGAAGGATGTATACCTTCTATCCACCATCCAGACGGAGAGGTCTGTCGAGGTCTCTGTACGTGGCAGAGCTGAGCGCATCAGGAAGCCAGTGTGCATCAAAGCCTATAAGCGGCATATGGGTGGGGTTGATCTGGCAGATCAGCTGCTCCAGCCCTACCAGATTATGCGGAAGTCAAGGGCCTGGTACAAAAAGGCTGCAGTTTACCTGATGCAAATTGCAACCCACAATTTTGCTCTGCAAAAAGGCAAACCCCGGAGTGACACTGTCCTTTTTACAGTTTCAGCTCCAGGTCATTTCGGGGCTTTTGTACCAGGATGTACCTGCTTCCTGCGGTCATGGGGGACAGAGAAGGGGGCTACACATTTTATTTTTAAAATCCTCCCTACTGAGGGCAAACAGAAACCCCAAAAAAGATGCAGGGTGTGTTTCAAGAGGGGGCAGAGGAGAGACACAATCTTTTACTGCCCAGAATGCCCTGGACAACCCGGTCTGTGTCTTGGGGACTGTTTCAAGGTATATCACACTGTGCGTGATCTGATTTTTTTTCCTTTCTATTTTTTCTTACAGTCTAGTTAGTTAGTTCAGAATAGTTTTTTTTTTTTTACTGCACCACTTTTACATTTTATTCCTACATTTTTATGTTCTACAATTGTTGCTGTATTTTGCCAAAATCTTGGCAAACCTATGCATGGGGGGCATGGTTGTACTCAGGAGACCTTACAGAAAACAACCTGGAGAGTTTTCATGCAGTAACCGACAACAGTTTCTCCTAAATCACAGTCCAAATCTAATGTGGGCGTAAAAATCAGAAAATTCGAAAAATTATCGCCACACACTTTCTCAAATGTTTTGGGCTAAAACCGTTGCATCCATGGCATCAAAGCACTCCATATGCAATACCTTGGGGTGTCAACATTTCAAATATAAACGCTTTTCTGGCAATAATTCAAACTGGGGTATGGTAGACCCAAAACGAAAGATAGGCCAATATGAAGAAATAATCTCAATTTCAACTTCAATGACAAAGTCATAAAAAGTGTATTTGAACCTTCCCAAAATCCTGGCAAACCTATGCATGGGGGGCATGGGTGTACTCAGGAGACCTTGCAGAAAACAACCTGGAGAGTTTTCATGCAGTAACCGACAACG
Source organism: Leptobrachium leishanense (assembly GCA_009667805.1). Taxonomy (NCBI): domain Eukaryota; kingdom Metazoa; phylum Chordata; class Amphibia; order Anura; family Megophryidae; genus Leptobrachium; species Leptobrachium leishanense. The sequence continues at coordinate 200,426,383 of CM019064.1, forward strand.
GTGTCTCCTAAATCACAGTCCAAAACTAATGTGGGTGTAAAAATGAAAAATGACCACGAAACAGTATCCAATTTGTTTGGGGCAAACTGTTACATCCATGGCATAAAAACACTCCATTTACAATACTTTGGGGTGTTAGCTTACCAAATATATGCACGTTCATGGCAATAAAAAAAATTGGGGTATGTAAAAAGGCCCCTAAAAAGAAGATAAGCAAAGAAGATGTCAAATTAGAAAAATGACAAACACATGTCAGAAGATTGGCATAGCACCCCAAAAACAACCCAACAAATCTATATATGGGTGGTATCACTTTACTCAGAAGATGTTGCTGAACATATTTTGGGGTGTTTTTTGGCAGTAACCCATAACTGGATTTATCAATTCATGCTTAAAGTACAATGTGTGTGAAAAAATAACAAAAAAGTGACTACCTGAACTGTTGACAAAGAGCTACTGCATGGAAAGTGTTAAAATACAACTCCTTTGAAGTACCCTAGGGTGTGCCCTTTCTAAAAATATATGGTTTGATGGGGGTAAATTACTTTGGCTGGCTTCAAAAATGACCCAAATAGGACATGGGTGCATGATGACGAAATGTGAAAATTCCAAGTTGGAAAACTGAAATGCGCACCCCCCAAATAAGGCCTATTAGCCCCCAAATGACCCGACATACCTATACATGGGTGGTATCAATTTACTCATAAGATGTTGCTGAACATATTTTGGGTTGCTTTTTGGCAGTAAACCTTAAAAGTTCACAGTACATGTATTCTTAAATTGCATTTTAAAAAAACAAGATCACCAAAAAAAGTTTTTTTCCCTCAAACTTTCGCATATATTTGTGGTAAAATGGTTGTATGGAAAGAGTCAAAATACCCCAAGTTTAATACCTTGATTTGTGTACTTTAAAAAAATATGTATATGTGGAGGGTTATTCAGGAATTAGTGACATATCAGTATTATAATGTCACTATCACTAGTTTTGGAAATGGCAAAGTGCTACTTGCACTTATTGTTGCATAAGCCAAGGAAAAAAGCAGGGAATATGTAAACATTATGTATTGCTAAACGCAGGTCTAAATTTAGAAACTACTAAAGGAATTACATTTTTTTGACGATTGTTAATAAGAAATTTTGGGGGTCAAAGTTCGAAAAAGTGGTGTTTTTTCAATTTTTTTGTCATATTTCACAATTTTTTTTATAGTAAATTATATGAAATGATGAAAAAAATGGTATCTTTATAAAGTCCATTTAATGACGAGAAAAACAGTGAAAAATATGTGTGGGTTGCATAAACAAGTAAGAGGAAAATTTGACCTAAACACAAACAGCGCAGAAACATAAAAACAGCAGCGGCCACTAAAGGACGGATTTGTGTAAAACCGCCCGGTCACCAAGGGGTTAAAATAATACAACACAAACATTATATGTTTTCATGTTTTTATTGAACAGAACATGTAAACAGTCACAGTGCAGGGTGGAAAAAGTATGTGAACCTTTGGACTTAATAACTGGTTGACCCTCCTTTGGCAGCAATAACCTCAACCAAACATTTCCTGTAGTTGCATATCAGACCTGCACAACGATCTGGAGTAATTTTGGACCACTCCTCTTCACAAAACTGTTTCAGTGTAGCAATATTCTTGGGATGCCTGGTGTGAATCGCTCTCTTAAGGTCATACCACAGCATTTCAATCGGGTTGAGGTCAGGACTCTGACTGGGCCACTCCAAAAGGCGTATTTTGTTTTGTTGAAGCCATTCTTTTGTTGAATTACTTGTATGCTCTGGGTCATTGTCCTGTTGCTTCACCCATCCTCTGCGGAGCTTCAGTTGGCGGACAGATGGTCTTACATTTTCCTGCAAAATGTCTTGATAAACTCTGGAATTCATTTTTCCATCAATGACAACAATCCGTCCAGGCCCTGAGGCAGCAAAGCAGCCCCAAACCATGATGCTCCCTCCGCCATGTTTTACAGTGGGGATGAGGTTTTGATGTTGGCGTGCGGTGCCTTTTTTTTCTTCACACTAACAGGGTTATTCAGAGAGCGTGAAAAGCAGAAGAATGACTGGAGAATGAAAAATTCTAGGTCAAAATAGCCAAACCAGAAAAATTCTCCCTTTCTTCTCACTTTCCAAATCGGCTATTTTGACCTAAAATTTTTCATTCTCCAGTCATTCTCCTGCTTTTCACACTCTCTGAATAAACCCTGATAGTGTTGTGTGTTCTTTCCAAACAACTCAATTTTGGTTTCATCTGTCCACAGATTATTTTGCCAGTAGTGCTGTGGAACATCCAGGTGCTCTTTTGCAAACTTCAAACGTGCTGCAATATACTTTTTGGACAGCAATGGCTTAATCCGTGGTGTCCTCCCATGTACTCCATTCTTGTTTAATGTTTTCCTTATTGTAGATGTGTTAACAAAAATGTTAGCATGTGCCAGAGATTTCTGTAAGTCTTTAGCGGACACTCTAGGATTCTTCTTTACCTCATTAAGCATTCTGCGCTGTGCTCTTGCAGTCATCTTTACAGGACGACCACGCCTAGGGAGAGTAGCAAAAGTGCTGAACTTTCTCCATTTGTAGACGGTCTGTCTTACCGTGGACACATGAACATCAAGGCTTTTGGAGATAATTTTGTAACCCTTTCCAGCTTCATGCAAGTCAACAATTCTTAATCGTAGGTCTTCTGAGAGTTCTTTTCTGCAAGGCATGGTTCACATCAGGCAGTGCTTCTTGAAACCAGTAAACCCAAAACTGGTATGCGTTTTTAAAGGGCAGGACAGCTTTCAGCAACACATCCAATAATATCACACTGACTGGACTCAAGGTTGGCTCACTCCTGGCTCCAATTAGCGCTTGGAGAAGTCATTAGGCTAGGGGGGGTTCACATACTTTTTCCACCCTGCACTGTGAATGTTTACATGTTCTGTTCAATAAAAACATGAAAACATATGTTTGTGTTGTATTATTTTAAGCAGACTGTGTTTTTCAAATTATTGTGACTTAGATGAAGATCAGAGCACATTTTATGACCAATTCATGCAAAACTCCACGTAATCCCAAAGGGTTCACATACCTTTTCTTGCAACTGTACATACGACCCGAGGAAAGTCGATTCCTTTTTTTTTTCCCCTTTTCACAAGAGACACATATGCGTATACAGACACACGCACACGACATATTAATATATATGCAAATATAAAGAAATACATTTTTTTCCCCTTTCCTACCGCATTAAACCTTTCTGTGTTCTTTATTGAACATTTAGAACTGGAACAATTGCATAAACCTCCTAGGCTTTTATCCGGTGTTATTTATTTATAAAGGATTTTACCAGGAAGGATACATTGAGATTTCTCTCGTTTTCAAGTACGTCCTGGGTGCAAGTACATTAAAATGTTACAGTTGTTACAGAAATTCAAAGTAATACAATGCAAAACAACACAAATATATAGATTAACAGAAAATAAATATGTAGGAAAGTCATTATGTTACATGTTTACAGGTGCATTCCGTATTGAGGTATATTAATAGGGAGCTCAAGTGACTTTAGACTGGGGGAAGATTTGATGGCGTCTGGGAGGTTATTTCATAACTGCGAGGAAAGTGTGGGGTACCCCTTAGTCAGGCGCTACTCGCTAGTCGTGTCTGTTAAAGTAGCGGTGTAATCGCTCTTAAGGAATTTCAACAATAAATTAGCATTGCTATACCTCATTATAACAGCTTTGTGTACCATAAAAAATTAAAACCGAGTATAGAAAAAAGTGTAAATATTCATATTAAGAACATACACCCTCTGGCTTCGGGGGTGATGAATCACAGTCTTTAAAAATCACAATAAATCCGTCTTTTATATTGATACAAACATACGCCCCCTGGCTTCGGGGGTGATGAATCTCAGTCTCTAAAAAGCACAATAAATCAGTCTTTGTGTTGCATAAAAAGAGAAAAGAAAAATAATTAAAAAATAATAATAATTTTCCTCTTAAGGATTGTGTCCTTTTGGTCTTGACTGCTTCTGCTCCTCTCGTCCCTTCAAAATTCCTCCAAGAAAGAAAGAGGGGATTAAGGATACGTCCGCGTCTGTCAGATAAACCAGAGAGTAAGGATTGGTACACTTACGCTAGTGCGGTGATGGATGCTGCTCTGTCTGTTGCGCTCTGCCCAGAAATCCTCTTTGTAACTGCTCCTTCGTGCCTTGTCTTTTGAATTTCCTCGTCCAGGATACTGCAGAAGGCTTCCCTTTATACGGTGCTTTCTGGTTGCTGGCGATGTTAAAAGATGGCAACTGGATGCAGCAGGAGGTTGGCTTGTGCAAAAATTTATTAAGACAGCTCACATCAAATAATAACGCAATCAAAGATAAAAGAAAAATATTTTTAAAAGGTTAGAAAGTGAAAAAAAACCATAAATCCATAGGAGGTAAAAAAAGTCTTTAAAAGTGGGCATAGGGGTCTCCAAGACGCGTTTCGCCGGCTCCCTGGCCAGCTTCACCAATTGATGAAGCTGGCCAGGGAGCCGGCGAAACGCGTCTTGGAGACCCCTATGCCCACTTTTAAAGACTTTTTTTACCTCCTATGGACTTATGTTTTTTTTACTTTCTAACTTTTTAAAAATATTTTTATTTTATCTTTGATTGCGTTATTATTTGATGTGAGCGGTCTTAATAAATTTTTGCACAAGCCAACCTCCTGCTCTATCCAGTTGCCATCTTTTAACATCGCCAGCAACCAGAAAGCACCGTATAAAGGGAAGCCTTCTGCCGTATCCTGGACGAGGAAATTCAAAAGACAAGGCACGAAGGAGCAGATACAAAGAGGATTTCTGGGCAGAGCGCAACAGACAGAGCATCATCCATCACCGCACTAGCGTAAGTGTACCAATCCTTACTCTCTGGTTTATCTGACAGACGCGGACATATCCTTAATCCCCTCTTTCTTTCTTGGAGGAATTTTGAAGGGACGAGAGGAGCAGAAGCAGTCAAGACCAAAAGGACACAATCATTAAGAGGAAAATTATTATTATTTTTTAATTATTTTTCTTTTCTCTTTTTATGCAACACAAAGACTGATTTATTGTGCTTTTTAGAGACTGAGATTCATCACCCCCGAAGCCAGGGGGCGTATGTTTGTATCAATATAAAAGACGGATTTATTGTGATTTTTAAAGACTGTGATTCATCACCCCCGAAGCCAGAGGGTGTATGTTCTTAATATGAATATTTACACTTTTTTCTATACTCGGTTTTAATTTTTTATGGTACACAAAGCTGTTAAATTAGCATTGCTATACCTCATTATATTGTTGAAATTCCTTAAGACCGATTACACCGCTACTTTAACAAACACGACTAGCGAGTTGCGCCTGACTAAGGGGTACCCCACACTTTCCTCCCAACCTGTAGCAGCAACAAGGCTCTGCTACCACCCCTAAATCGGCAGCACACCCGCACCATTAAAACACCATAATCTCAACACCGCACAGCGCCTTAGGATACCATTTCCTTCCTATTTCATAACTGCGTTGCTCTGTAGGAAAATGAGGATCGAGCCACTGTTATGAAGCAAGGCTATATAATAAATACACTTATAATAAACGGTCAAACTTTTCTTCTTTTTTCACTCTTTGACCCTTTTGTTTCCAAGCATTCAAGTCTATTCGAGTCCATTTGAGTCTATACAAGCCCATTGAAATTTATTCTATGGTCTTGTGATGATCCATAGGAGTTGTGCTTCATAAGTATGCTAGAAGATTCTTTCAACTTGTTTGTATACTTTTACAGCCTTTCGCCCAAAGCATTCCTAAGAATAACATGTATGTCGAATTGTAGAAAACAGCAATTAGAATCTATTTTGTAATTATTCAGAAGTCGTTAATTCAATTCCATTTAAGTATCTATAGACAGTTTCATGAGGTAGCTCTGTTCTTCTAACCTTCTTAGGATGGAACAATGTTTCTGGGTCAGCTGGGGTGAGCTCAGTTTAATTTGGAAGCTTACTTGAATGGCTTCCTTTGTAGAGGATATAATCATGCCCTGTCCGTTATGGCGGAATAACAGTTTAGTGGGGAATCCCCACCTGTACCTTCTCTCCATCTTTTGCAAAACAGATGCAAGAGATGGGAGTTTTCCTCCTTGACAAGAGTCATGGGGGACAGGTCTTTGAACTCTTTAATATGTTCAAACTCTTTAGGGAATCCTTGCCTTCGTATTATTCGAAGGCAATTCTCTAACTTTGTGAAAGTGGATTATGGCGATTGTATCCTTAGGAGCACTTTTAGGAGCTTTGGTAAGCGATGTGCTCTATCAATAGTTAAATCTGAGTCTGTGGCATTAGGCAAAACTGAGTGTAGTATAGTCATAACATAACCATGTAACTCTGAGGGCGTGATTGAGTTAGGTATACCCCTGAATCTCAGATTTAGTCTACTACAGTCCTCCAAATCTGCAAGTTTGGTTAAAACAAAGTCCAGTTCGATTCTAGCTGTGTTACCTTACTTGCACAACCTTCACTGGTGTTTGAAACCGATGTGATGTCCGCTGCGATTCGATCTGTACATATCGAAAGTTTGTTAACGTCCTTTCTAATCACGGCAAGATCTTAGGTAAAATCATTGCGGATTTCGAGACGCAGGTTTGCTGGAAACTTCTCAAATAGTGCCATCATCTGTGATAAGGATGAAGGTCCATCTGTATCCTTATTGATGCTTGCTGCTGCCTGAGAGAAATGAGGCCTGTTTGCTGGATTGAAGCCTATCCTCGATTTGCTTACTCTGTGGTGATCTGCTTCTGCCAGTTTGCTTCACAGATCCTGAATTTTTCCCTGCCATTTTCGTATACATTATGCCTTGGGTAGTATAGTAACATTTGAACTATACCACACAAAGAGCAATTATCAATTTCAGCCTTTTTTAAAACTTATGTAACCCGCTGTTCCCAGAGCTCTCCTAGCAGGCTGCCATCCTGGATGATGGCCAAGCCACGCCCCCCAACTTTAATTTCTACTTTGTGAAATTCAGTGATTCTGTAGACACCAATGCATGCTTCAACTATATTCTCCCATGCCAAGCTTCAAAGTTATTTTGGGTGTGTGGAACACCTAGTTGAATGAGTCATAAACGACCACAAATTTGGAAGGAATGGCAGCAGGCCACGAACAGTGATTCCTTTTTGCAAATAGCATCTTATTCTTCGATGAACGCAATTATTTTGTAACCAATTCACAAACATCTGATAAACGAGGCTTCAAAACATTAAATGCCTCTGCAATTTCATCTGAAAGAATAGATGCCAAGACAAACATATGACACAGTATCAAACTAAATTCTTTGTGCCGTATTGAGATGCTAATCCAGTTGCTTGAATCGTTCTCTAAATACACTGGCCCAGATGGAAGAAAAACATTTTATTGGACACTTCCAGAAATTCACTTTTAGAAGTGTTAATATAGTCTGGCTTGTTAAATTTCATCTTCACACAAGTCAAATCAGGTTTTGAAATATACATTTATAATTTTCTTTGCTCTTCCTCATTAACACGTAAACTAGATCTCAGTAATTTTCTGCACCAAGTGGTGCATGTATTGTATAAAGCTGATAAAAGATGGTGGGTACAGTTTTGAATGTACGATCCATTATCCTATACTGCGCCTTTGATAAGTATGGAACATTTACTTTTGTTGCAAGCATCATTCTATTTTCTCCCACTGTAGAGTCTCTAAAAATAGTTCTTTAACGTTTTATTTAAACAATCTGGAATATCAATTTCATCCAGTGACTGTTTCAGATGGTCATTGTGCTTGTTGTATGCCTTTCATTACCTTACGGAGAGCATTATTTTGTTAATAATGGTGTTCTGAACAATCGGACATGGCAAACTGTAGGGATGCACCTAGTACTCATGCAAATGCCCCGATACCTAGAAGCCAGCGCTGAGCTGGCATTTGAGGGGCTGTGGCTGCTAGCGGAATGCATTAAGAGCATTGATTTTGGGGTCTGTGTCTGGCTATACACGATTCTGGGGTCTGTGCCTGGGTGTGTGTATATGTATATCTATATCCGTTGTCTGTTGTCAGGGTGTGTGCAGAATGCAGTGGGTAAATGGGGTGTCTGCAATGTTAATATTGCAAATGTATGGCCAAAGTGGTCACATCATTTTAAGAGTATTTAACCTCTCTGGCGGTCCAGTTTTGAAATTTTTAGATGTCAAAATCTGTACATTTATTTAGCCCCTGGCGGTATTCCCTAGTGTGGCTCGGGGTTAAATTTCAATGCCGGGCTGATACATACCTGTCCCTGCGTTCCCTCTATGTCCTCCCAGTCACCTCCGTCCGATCGAGGTGTCCTGCTTACTGGTTCCCTTCTCCAAGGGAACGCAGAGAAAGGTATGTATCCGCCCGAGTGTGGCCCGTGGTTACTGTTTTCGGCATTGAAATGTAACCCCGAGCGACACTCGGGAATACCGTCAGGGAGGTTAAGAGACTTTAAGGTACTCTGTATCGGTAAGTACCTAAAAAAAAAAAAAAAAAAAAAAAAAAAGGATCGGTGCTTGGTCTTAAAATAAAAAAAGGGAAAAAAAAGGTTTATTTTGCGTGTACCTTAATTTGCCCAATAATTTTAGCAACAAAGCCAATACTTACTTCTTGAGTGGGACTATGATCCACAAACTTATGAAGATGCTGTCCATTCAAAAATTTGGTCGATGCTCTGCCTTTACAACTTTCTGATCACAGCACCAGTAACAAATGTCATTATGATTTTTTGTCTTTCACCATCAAATATCCATGCACATTAATTTTGTTGTTCCCCCTTTGAGAAGGAATAATTTCACAACCGTTTCTCATTTTTAGTGTAGAGGGGGCAAGTAATACATACATATCACGTATGTGCAGGTCGTCACCACAAAAAGGAGAAAACCTACCCAAATGAATGCACGAGTGAATAACTGAGGGAAAATAGTTTTATTCAAATATTCAGAAATCTAGTATTGTTCCTACTATTTAAAACAGCAAATTACACAGAAGAAAAATATGAACAGGAAAAATCTACAGCACTTTCATAAGTAAACCTTTGCTACTGGTCATTACCCAGCAGGCACAGAAACGTCTTTTAAACATCACAAAACATTAAAAAAAACTCTTATTAAAGCAGTACATCATGTACAATAATTGTATGCAACTTTATTAAATGAAGCCTCCCTTTTATAATCTCACTTTCTGTGATAGCTCAGACCGGAACAAAAATTTAATTGAAAAATTAAAAAAAATTAAGTATTTGAATGGACCGCATACACTGAACGTGCAGCCCTGCTTTAAATATGGCAGCAATGTAATAACACCTGCTGTATGTTTTTGTTAATCAGAGATCAAAATATGTAAAAGAAAATGGAAATAAATAAAAACTTCCCACTAGAAAATCTGCTAGGAAGATTATTTTAACAAGATAAAGAAAGGAGTGGCTAAATTAGTCTTTAACAGGGGAAGCAGATCTAGAGCATGGTTTGGGAGAGGAAATAACTTCTGGTTTGGAAGGAGATCCTACAGCCATGGCTTCCTCCTCAGATTCCTCTGCAACAGTGGTGATTTCAGGAGGAGGTGGCGGTGATTGAGGAATAGGAACAGAAACTTCTTCAATTGTGATTTGATCATTTGTTTCTCCTTCCTCAACTTCTTGGTCGGACTCTGTTGTAAATGCAACAGTGTCCTCTTTCTTGCTTTTCTTTGACTTATCCCTACTTTGGCTTCTGCTTCGCTCAGTACGGCTGCGCTTACCACTTCTCTCCCTGCTAGGACTACGGCTGGATCTTCTGCTACGTCCACTCTTGCGCCTTCTGTCCTTACTACGGCTTCTCTCTCTACTTCGGCTTGCTTTTTTATGCTTTGCCCGACTGCGCTCTTTAAAACCCCTACTGTGGCTCCTGCTACGTCTCTGCCTACTTCTGTCTCTTTCCTTTCTGCCTTTGCTTCGGCTTATTTCTCTCACCCTCTTGTCCTTACTTCGACTTCTTTCTTTGTGCCCATCTCTCTTCTCTTTGCTTTTGCTCCGACTATCCCTTTCTCCGCTTTCCCTATTATTACGACCCTTGCCTCTCCCCCTGTCATTGCTATGGCTTCTACTTCTCTCTTTGCTACGGGGTTGACTCCTTTTTCCCCTTCTTCCCTTACTTCTACTCCTACTACGCTTCTGCTCTTCATTGTCCTGTTTAGCTTGTTCCTGGCTGCGAGACCTACTGTGGCTCCTGTTCTCCCCACGCTCCTTGCTGCGGCTCCTGTTCTCCCCACGCCCCTTGCTGCGGCTCCTGCTTTTCCTCCCCTCCTTGCTGCGGCTCCTGCTTTTCCTCCCCTCCTTGCTGCGGCTCCTGCTTTTCCTCCCCTCCTTGCTGCGGCTCCTGCTTTTCCTCCCCTCCTTGCTGCGGCTCCTGCTTTTCCTCCCCTCCTTGCTGCGGCTCCTGCTTTTCCTCCCCTCCTTGCTGCGGCTCCTGCTTTTCCTCCCCTCCTTGCTCAGGCTCCTGCTTTTCCTCCCCTCCTTGCTCAGGCTCCTGCTTTTCCTCCCCTCCTTGCTCAGGCTCCTGCTTTTCCTCCCCTCCTTGCTCAGGCTCCTGCTTTTCCTCCCCTCCTTGCTCAGGCTCCTGCTTTTCCTCCCATCCTTGCTCAGGCTCCTGCTTTTCCTCCCCTCCTTGCTCAGGCTCCTGCTTTTCCTCCCCTCCTTGCTCAGGCTCCTGCTTTTCCTCCCCTCCTTGCTCAGGCTCCTGCTTTTCCTCCCCTCCTTGCTCAGGCTCCTGCTTTTCCTCCCCTCCTTGCTCAGGCTCCTGCTTTTCCTCCCCTCCTTGCTCAGGCTCCTGCTTTTCCTCCCCTCCTTGCTCAGGCTCCTGCTTTTCCTCCCCTCCTTGCTCAGGCTCCTGCTTTTCCTCCCCTCCTTGCTCAGGCTCCTGCTTTTCCTCCCCTCCTTGCTCAGGCTCCTGCTCTTCCTCCGCTCCTTGCTCAGGCTCCTGCTGCACCTCGGCTCCTTGCTCAGGCTCCTGCTCTTCCTCCGTTCCTTGCTCAGGCTCCTGCTGCACCTCGGCTCCTTGCTCAGGCTCCTGCTCTTCCTCTGCTCCTTGCTCAGGCTCCTGCTCTTCCTCCGCTCCTTGCTCAGGCTCCTGCTGCACCTCGGCTCCTTGCTCAGGCTCCTGCTCTCTTTCCGCCCCTTGCTGCGGCTCCTGCTCTCCCTGCGCCCCTTGCTGCGGCTCCTGCTCTCTCTGCGCCCCTTGCTGCGGCTCCTGCTCTGCCTGCGCCCCTTGCTGCGGCTCCTGCTCTCCCTGCGCCCCTTGCTGCGGCTCCTGCTCTCCCTTCGCCCCTTGCTGCGGCTCCTGCTCTCCCTGCGCCCCTTGCTGCGGCTCCTGCTCTCCCTCCGCTCCTTGCTGCGGCTCCTGCTCTCCCTCCGCTCCTTGCTGCGGCTCCTGCTCTCCCTTCGCTCCTTGCTGCGGCTCCTGCTGCGGGATCGTGACCTGAAATTTATAAGAAAAAAATGTATTGAAAAGATTCATTCTAACTCTGTTCAACTTAACTCTACAAAATATCTCCCAAAAATGCTTGTCACTTTCCCATTCCTACTAACCTAGATCTGGAGCGACTGCTTCTCCGTGACCTGTAGGTAATAGTGAGAGAAAAACACAATTGAACATAGGGTATGAATTTTTTTTAAAAAAAGCAACGAGTTGTATTCATTCCTAAATGGTTTTTCTTAGGTCAAATAATTTTCTAATTTTAAAACCGGATGCTGAGGCTCCCATTTGCTTCGCTTTCCTTTAATATCCTCTCAGCAGAAATGAAACCATTGACATTTATGAAAAACCAGAATATTGTGAGGAGTAATAAATCCCCTAAAGATAAGCTATAAGGATAACAGATACCAAATTTCTGTTCAAACCTTTCATACTAAATTAAACATGTAGAAAATGCAATATCAACCATGTAGTACCATATGCATAAAACATGTATATAAAGAGGCATAAATAAAATTATAAAATGCTTCTTTACTAAAACTCAATGTATTTTGAGAATAAAATACAGTATTTTATATATTTTAACAATCGCATTGGATTTTAGGATTAGGTTTTATCATCTGACCACATATATACTGTATAAAAAAGATATAATAGTTTGCAGCAGGAAATTAGGGGTTAAATCGACTAGAGCCATCTAATTTAAGGATCAAGAGTATACACTGGGATACTAAGGGTGAAATCAAGTAGAGAGATACTCTAACTGCGGCAAGTTAATCAACTCAATTTAATGATGTATGGAACAGATCAGTAACAGACATGAAGGGGTTATATCAACTGGAGAGATACTGAAACTGCTGCTCAGGCCAATTAATAAAGTAATCAATGATATTTGAAGGAGATCATTAACATACAGTAAGAGTTTAATAGGTTGTAAGACCATACTAGTACTAGCATATCTTCCAGATCTAGAGTGAACATAAGCGATTTTTCCAGGCAGTATGCTGCCAATTTGTGTATATACCACTGTTTAGGGAAGAACTACTGGCATTACAGCAATTACAGTGTTCTGTGTTGAAAAACAGGATTCCCTTATCAAAAGATGGCACCATGGGGAATCCATGTAATCAGAAAGCACCATGTGACCAGGATGCATTCAAAACCTGGAAGGGAGTGCAGAGAATCAGCTGCTGAGACACATGAGCTCATTATGGAAAGGTCTGGGTATAAAAGAAGCACCAGGAACCATGGGGGCCCCCATTTTAAGGATTTTTTTACTGACTGAAGAAGGCAATTATAGTGCCGAAACGTGTCTCACTTACCTGTATGTTTTGTTTTTAATTCATTTAATATTATTGTTTTTACTTAATAAAGCCATTCACCGTTTCAAGGGAGACTAGGAGACTTTTTTTTCCTTTTCTGTATGCTGTAAACGTATGGGGACATCTGGAGGAATGGCAGCTGACCACTCTTGACAGCAAGGTTGGGCACAGACCTAAAAGTAGTGCCACGGTGAACACACTGAGCCGAGATTTATAAGAGGCTCCACCAACGGTGAGTGCAACTCCTGGAGGGATATAGAGGAGTTTTCAATTGATACATATAACGCTATGAGAGCCGTGTCTCTCCTGTCCGGTTTTTCTCTGCCTTGAGGTACTAGAAATCAGATGAGAAAAGGGACGTGCCTATATGGGGCTCTACACGTAGTTCCCATTCATTTGATTAAGCTGCTGTTCTCTGACAATATTTGCACTATTTTGCTCCATTCGTTTTTTCGGAGATATTATGTGGAATGAAGGAAACCCCTGACTGCAGCCTATTTTCCCCTCCCCATAATTGCAATACAAGTATTAGTACCCAATTATCTCCCCACTTTGGTTTGGTACACTTTGAGCATGCAATTTGCACAATATAAACAAACGCCTTTCCACAGTCACTGATGGTATTTATATCTAATACTGTTTGAGAAGTATTTTTTGCTGCTTTTTTTTGAGAGCACTAAAGCACTTTATTCACTCAAAATACATTTTATTGAGTTTTAGTAAATAAGCATTTTATAATTTTATCTATATATGCCTTTTTATATACGTGTTTTATGCATACGGCACTACATGGATGATATTGCTTTTTATACACGTTTAATTTATTATGCAGGGATTCGAACAGTAATTAGGTATCTTTGTGTTAACCTTCTAGCTTCTCTTATTTAGGGGGATTTATATTGCTCCTTCTCACAATATTCTGCGCCGCAAGGAATATTACTAGTACGGTTTCAATCACAATTTTGGTTTGTTTCATTGAGTTTTTACCCTTAGCAGGCAGCAAATAATTCTACGATTATTGAAGAATATAATTGAGCTAGCGCCTCCACTATTAACGCTATTTAAATTACCGTATTTTTCCCTCCATAAGAGGCACTTTTCTCCCCCCAAAAAGTGGGAGGAAAAGTGGGTGCGTCTTATGGAGCGAATACTGCGCAGTGCAGTGTTCGCTCCCTGCGAGCGTCTGAAGCTGTGGAGCTTCGGCGCTCGCCTGGGGGAACCACGTCACCAACCGAGTTCTCGCGAGATCGCAGCTGGTCACGTGGCTCAACCAGGCGAGTGCCCAAGCTCCATGCCGCTGGACGCTCAGAGGGAGCCGAACACGCGGCGGCAGGAGGTGAGTTGCTGGGGCATATCCATGTGTGAGCTGAGGGGCATAGTCATGAGCTGGGGCAGTATATCCATGAGAGGAGCTGGGGCAGTATATCCATGAGAGGAGCTGGGGCAGTATATCCATGAGAGGAGCTGGGGCATTATCCATTATTACACTATTTGATTCAGAATATTTTGTTTCCGGTTTTCCTCCTCTAAAAACTAGGTGCGTCTTATGGTCAGGTGCGTCTTATGGAGCAAAAAATACGGTAATACCCCCATTGACCAATGCCGAACTTGGTGGCGGGTTGCAGAGGCAAGGGTGTGGAAATATATATTAAAAAAATCTTCTCCTGATTAAAAGAAAAACAAGACACTCTTTACAAGCAGACGCAGTAATCCCAATTATAAATGTAATTTTATTAAGCAATAATGTATTCTGCAGTGCAGTACAATAAAAATACAAGCAGAAGCTGTATCCCTAATATGACATTTATTTATATTGTACTGTGCTGCAGAATGCGTTGGCGCTTTATAAAGGTAATTTTATTAGGGCAGAATAAGTTGGCATTGTGTTTAAACATGTCAAGATATTCTGCAGTGCTATAACAAAATACAGGCAGAAGCTTAATTTCCCCACATCACTCTTCTATATGTAGTCGCGCTCTCCTGCATCCCCCTCTTACCCGGCGATTAACTTTTTTTCTTGCAGGCTGTATAACTCACACTGACAGGCAAAGCAGTTTTAAATTTCCTGCTCAACCAGCAGAGGGAGCTTCTGCGCTTGTGCCGAGCAGGAAGGCCGATTTTCCTTTGCTCACACAGTGACCAATCCGAAGCCAGGGGGAGAGAACAAGCAGCTCTTGCACGGCAAGCCGTGCCAACTGTCAGCCCAGCAGGCTAGAAACTGATCGTTGCAGCGATTGGAGCTGGTATACGGTACTACCGGCCCAGATCACCGTAACTATCAGTTTCTAGCCTGCCGGGCTGACAGCTGGACACAGCACACTTGCCCGGCGCCCATCACTGAGAGAGCTAACGCCAATACAACTTTGACATCGGAGCAGAGGAAGACCATCCCTGCTTAACCTCCTTGGCATTACGATTCTGACATATTTTCTATGTCAGAATCGTTACAATTTATTTGCCCCCCCGTCGTATATTAAGTTTGGCTCGGGGTTAAATGCATTGCTGAAAGCAGTAACCCTGAGCCACAAATCAGGCTGCATACATTACCTGTCCCCGCGCTCCCCCGTTGTCACCTCCGGACGATCGCGACGTCATACTTCCTGGTTCCCTTTTCATGAGAAGGGAACCAGGAAGCAAAATGCCACGATCGCCGGAGAATGCGATCGCAGATGTCAGCGAGGGAGCGCAGGTACATGTATGTATACAGCCCGAGTGTGGCTCAGGGTTACCGCTGGCAGCAATGAAAGTTAACCCCGAGCCACACTAGGGAATACCGTTAGGGGGTTAAAATGAACCCCCCCTCTCTTATATGGCCAATACCGACCTGGGGACCCAGGCTCAGGGGCATTTATTTGGAGAAAGGTTTATAAAATGCCTCTTAACCTATGTGGGAGCATTTTCAGCACTGAATAAAGTCGAGAACACCAATCTGGACTTCCTCGGATAGGTTTTCCACAGGGCCAGCAGAGGAATAGGTTATTCTGCAGGCCGTACAGGTTGCCCACATTCATCAGGGCCCTCCTTCCAAGCGAGCTGAAGAGGCTGCCTTTCGGGTTCCAATTCTTCTAGTCATGAGCCAGACCCTGGCGCAGTAGGGGCTATCGCGGAGGCAGAGGTTCCTCCTCCTTCCAGAGACCTTTGGGTAAGACAGTTTCAGACCATTCCCTTCTCCCAGGTATAAGTGAGGGGCCAGGTCAGCCAGTTTCTGCCTAATTTGGAGCTACTCACCAACGATGCCTGCCTGGGTCTTCACCACAGTCAACAGGTTTACCATAGACTTTGTAGACATGCCGTCGCAGTGGCCCTCTGTTTTGCAGAGGCCCAAGTGCTGCAGGTCCATGAAGAGATTCAGGATCTTCTCCAAAAGGGTGCTATTGAATTGGACTCATTGTCCCCTCGGGCCTTTTGCAGCAACCTCTTAGTGGCAGTGAAGGACTGCGGAGTGCGCCCTGTTATAAATTTGCACGACATCAGTGGTGTACAGGCACTTCAAGTTGGAAGGCATACATACCCTCCAACATGTGCTGTTACAGAGCTACTGGATGGTCAAGCTGGACGCTTATCTGCCGGCCTGTTCACCCACCCCACTGGGATTTTTTTTCATGTCAGCTGGCAGGCCAGTGCTTGGCGCTTTGCAGGTCTACCATTCTTTCTTTCATCGGCTCTGTGATACTTCACGAGTTGCTGAAACCAGTGGTTGCCTCCCTCCACTCGAGGGGGGTGCGCGTGGCTATTTATTTAGACGACATCCTCCTGATGTTACACTTTAGAGATACTCTGCTGACTCCCCTCCAGCAGACTAGTGACACTCCAGGACCTGCAGTTTTTGGTCAACAGTGAAAAGTCCCTCTTGGTTCTGACTCGTAGGATCGAGTTCCTGGGGTTTTGCTGGACTCCTGCAACCTACTACTTTACCTTCCCCAGAATAGAAGATCGGTACCATCAGGAAGGAAGTGTCTCTTCTCCAATGCTCACCCACTACGCGGAGATCCCCGGCCAAGGTGATAGAGGGCCCGGTAGTGAAGTGGAGCCAGGACTAACGCTTTAAGACCCGTTCTCTCCAGGCAGGCCTGGACTACTCTGATGAGATCCCGGCAAGACCTGCTTTGGTGGTTGCATCACATGTCGGAGTGGAATGGGAAACCTATCTTCGCCCATAGTCCCCCCCAAGACTATGGATTTCAGTTGACCCACTGTGAAGGGCCGTAGAAAGGGGGTTATGTTCTCCTCTGGAATCTGCTCTGCACATCAACTCTCTGGAATTGCTGGCGAGTCTGGTCACAGTCAGTTGTTTCACCAGAGGCTCTGTTCAACGTCACATCCTCCTTCGTCTGGACAATTTCCCAGCAGTGAGATGCATCTGTCATGGTGGGGTCCCAGATCGGAATTTCTAACCCTCATGGTGTCTCGGTTCTGGGATTATGGTCTGCAGCACCAACAGTGAAAGCGTAGGTTCAAAATATGAGTCCGGGGCATTATTAACTGAAGACCCAGGACGTACTTGAAAACGAGAGAAATCTCTATAACTAAAATCGAGATAAGGCAGAAATTTTGAATATTTATCTTCAGTATTTATCAAAGAGAAACCTATTACAGGAGACATGCAATTCATTGATAAAAACTTAATAAAATGTTATTGGCTGACTCAAGAAAGGTTGTTGGAACAACTAAACAAAGTGAATGAACAACGCCCCAGGGCTGGATGGAATTCACCCAAGAGTACTGAGGGAGCCAAGTGTTGAAATATCTAAACCTCTGTTCTTAATCTTTCAAGATTCTTTTCTTGCAGGGTACAGCGAGTGGTCATGAATGGTAAATTTTCAAGATTGACATCAGTGGAAAGCGGTGTCCCTCGGGGGCCTGTTATAGGACCAATTCTATTAAATTTATAAAATGACCTTGAGATAGGCATAGAAAGTCATGTATCAGTGGTTGCAGAGGATACAAAACTAGGAAAAGTAATACAATGTGACCAGGCTGTTAGTTTGGGGTACTGGGCACTTAAATGGCAGATGAAATTTAATGTAGATAAATGCAAAGTTATGCACTTTGGAGTGAAGAACACACAAGCAACTTATACCCTAAATGGTACGGAGTTAGGGAAATCAAAGATGGAGAAGGATTTGGGAATAATCATAGACTTCAAACGAAGTAACAATGCCCAATGTGAAAAAGCAGTCGCCAAGGCCAGAAAGGTATTGGGGAAAACATAATTTTGTCTATTTTATAAATCAACGGTAAGACCACACCTTGAATATGCCGCGCAATTTTGGTAACCTGTCTTCAATATTATGGCGCTAGAAAAAGTGCAGAAACGAGCAACTAAATTAATAAGGGGAATGGACGATTTAAGTTATAAGGAAAGACTAACAAGCTTAATCCTGCTTAGTTTATAAATATAAACGGGGCCACTATAAACCATTGTCTGGAAACCTATTCATTAAAAGGACTATACACAGGACACAAGGTCACTCATTTAGATTGGACGAGAGGAAATTCGGCCTAAAACAAAGGGTTATTTTAGGGTGAGAACAATAAAACTGGAATTATCTGCCTGTTGAGGTTGTTGGGTCAGAGACTGTACAGACCCTTTTAAAAGAGGACTTCCTGCAAAAACATAATATTAAGGGTTATAATATTTAATATGTGGGTAAATGCTTCTTGATCCAAGGAGAAATCTGACTGCCATTCTGGGATCAAGAAGGAATTTTTCCCCAGTATGTTGCATATTGACGAGCGCTTCAGATGGTTTTTTTTTAAGGATGCACCGATACCACTTTTTTAAGACCGAGTACGAGTACCGATACTTTTGTTCAAGTACTCACCGATACCAATTACCGATACTTTTTCTTAAAGGGACAGGACACATTTTTTCTAAAACTACGAAAGAATGAATTATTTTTCCATTGCTGAATAGTGATTAATAATCATTAATCACTATTCTATTCACTATTCAGCAAAGGGGAAAAAATTTAATTTTGTTTATTCATTCTGTATTCACAGCATGGTCAAAGATGAATGAATATTAATTTGCTATAATCACTGTTTATAATAACTGCCCCAGCACTTCGTTTTCCCCCCTATCAATTTATTTTCTTTTGTTTAGGCGGTGGGGGGAGAGAGGGGACAGACAGACTGAATATAAACTTCAGAGTCCTGCTGTCCCAGCACTCTGTTTTCCCCCCTATCAATTTATTTTCCTTCGTTGGGGGAAGGTACAGATAAACAAACTTTGCAGGCCTGATGCAGCCGTTCGGAGGCCTGTCCCGGCACTCCGATAAATAAGTTGCTGGGCAAAATAAGTTATCAGAGTTTCGTGACAGGCCTCTGAGTCCGAACCGCTGCATCAGGCCTTCAAAGTTTATAGTATGTCTGTCCCTTCCCCCTGCAAACTAGCAAAAACAAGTTGCTGGGCAAAATTAAATTATTTTTTTCATTTGGGGGGGGGGGGGGGGGGAGAGACAGCCAGAACATACGCACCTGCTTCTAGTGAGACGTGCCACTCCTTTTATGACTAGCAGCCAGTCCCACGTGATCTGTCAGTCTCTCGCTGCGGTGATGCGCTGACTCGTGCGACGAACACGCACAGAGTGAGTGCCAGAGGATGACGCGATTCAAGCAGTTTCAAGCCCGGAGGCCGCGATTGCTGTCCCGCTGGAGCGGAAGTATCGGTAAAAGTATCGGGCGATTTTTGACGAGTACGAGTACTCGTCAAAACGGTAGTATCGGCACCGATACCGATACTGGTATCGGTGCATCCCTAGTTTTTTTGCCTTCTTTTGGATCGATGGCAGTAGGTGATGTGTAAAAGGCTGAACCCGACGGACGCATGTTTTTTTTTCAGCTTATGTAACTATGTAAATGGGTCCAGCACAGTTCTGCAGACTGCACGTCACTATGAGTTTTCCCCGTTTATGTTGATTACGAGAGTGATGGCTCTGTTAGCGTCGTGACTGTTCTGGCCAGGACAGACATGGTTCCCATCTCTTCTGAAATTTGCAGTGTGTGTTCCTCGTTGTTTGGATCTCCTTCTGACCCAGACAACCCCCATCCTTTGTTGATAAACAGTCGCCTGGACCTGCTGGCGTGGTTTATTTCTGCTTCTAGCAGAGCCAGAGTCTATTGGAATGGTCTGAGTCTTTCCTGTTACAAGCCTGGGTGCAGGGTACACGAAGTCCGTGTTACCGGTCCGCTTGGTCTGGATGGGCTGATTGGTGTATGGGATGGCATCAAGATCAGCACCTGTGACTTTTGTTTTCAGTCTTTGATTCGTCCATGTGGGATGTGTCGGTGGTTCTTTGGTTTTTACAGGCCTGGCCTGCTAATCAGGATTTGTCCATATGGCCATTGTCTCCAAAAACCGGTTGTGATTTTGTCTTTTCCTGTAAATGTGTGGGGGATGTTCAAGCTCCAGATTTCCCCTCTTGTTCTTTTCGCCAGGATGATGTCTATGAGGTTTCTCGTTGGACTAAGATGTCATTTAAAGTTGTATTGGTTACCGGACAACCCCATATTGTGCCTGGTTGCTTGTCTCCGGACTTGAGGAGCGTTGCTCTTTCCGCTCAGGGACTGTTTTTGT
The DNA here is from genome assembly GCA_009667805.1 of Leptobrachium leishanense. Lineage (NCBI taxonomy): Eukaryota > Metazoa > Chordata > Amphibia > Anura > Megophryidae > Leptobrachium > Leptobrachium leishanense. The sequence goes on from CM019064.1 coordinate 200,446,767, forward strand.
CCTTCCGTGCGCCTCATGCCCCGGTGTCTTCCACGTCGTAGTCCCGCTGGATTTGATGGTTGCTTGATTTGGCTGGGGTTGACGTTTCTTGCTTTGGGGCGCATTTGGTAAGGGGCGCAATGGCCTCTTTGGCGGTAGCAGCTGGTTGTACCTTGGAGGATATCATGAAATCTGCAGATTGGTCTAGGGAATCTATACGGGCAGGATTTTTTTTATGTATGAGACGTTCCACATTGGTTGGCTTCGGTTGTTGGTCAGCTTTGAACAAGCAAACAGGAGCCCGAGTCCAGTTTTAAAATTGTAAAAAATTTCTTGTTCAACGACGGAAAGTTTTGATTTTAGTAAGGATTCGGAAGAGAGTATTTCCCTCCCTTTTGTCCCTGCCCACATCTCATGCACTGTAGGTCTTAATAAACCTCACCTTGTGTACTGTGTCTGATCTCTTCTATGCGCATGCATCGCTTTTGTATGAGGTCTTGCTGCGATGCCAATAAAGACTTTGCTTTGGTCTATTTTGTTTTTTTACACCACGCCGCGTTTATGTCACCAGTTGCGGCTCAGAATATAACTCCTCTCATGTGTTTTATTTCAGCCGCATGATGATGTGATGCCACTTTTCGGCCGATTGGTCCGGGTCTTTTGTTCTTCGTTGAGTATTGTGGTTTCCTGTCCGGACTTTGTCGTTTACTTTCATGACTTTATCATCGCAAGAAAGAGTCGTTGCTGTCCTTGGGGCGGGACTACTTTACATGAAGTAGGTGAGCCATTATTTGAAGTATTTCCCTGTTGTGGGAAAGTTTTTTTCTTCTCATAAATGTTATCCGTTTCATTGCTGCTGGGAGGATATTAACCTCCCAGACGGTTATTCCGAGTGTGTCTCGGGGTTAAAATTTCACCGCTGAGAGCGGTAACCCCGAGACACACTCGGGCTGGATACATCACCTCTCCCTGCGCTCCCTCGCTGATCTCTGCAGTCTCCTCCGGTGATCGTGCCGTTTTACTTCCTGGATTCCTTCTCGCGAGGAAGGAACCAGGAAGTATAAGGTCACGGTCGATGGAGGAGGCAGTTGGGGACATCGAGGGAGCGCAGGGATAGGTGATGTATCCAGCGGCATCCCGAGTGTTGCTCGGGGTTACCACTTCCAACATAGGAATTTAACCCCGAGCCACACTCAGGATACCGCTAGGGGGGGCAAAAAAAAAAAAAAAAAATAGACCGCTTTTAGATGCGGTTTTTCACAAAAATTAGACCACCAGGGAGGTTAAAGGAAAGAATAAGGACTCAGGGGCATGTATTTGCTTCTTTCCTTTAACCTCCCTGGTGGTCTAATTTTTGTGAAAAACCGCGTCTAAAAGCGGTCTATTTTTTTTTTTGCCCCCCTAGCGGTATCCTGAGTGTGGCTCGGGGTTAAATTCCTATGTTGGAAGTGGTAACCCCGAGCAACACTCGGGATGCCGCTAGGGGAGCAAAAAAAAAAAAAATAAATAATAATGAAAAAAAAAAAAAAAATAGACCGCTTTTTCACAAAAATTAGACCACCAGGGAGGTTAAAGGAAAGAAGCAAATACATGCCCCCGAGTCCTTATTAACAATCAAAACTTTCCATCCTGAAATAGCAAAACATTACAATTTTATTGCCCAAATGCCTTTAGCGCAGAGATGTTAACTGTGTCCCTCCAGACATTAATGGCCTAGAATTCCCAGGAATCATTGCATACAATTGTAGGCCAGAAACTCAAAGGAGTTGTTGTTCAGCAAAATTTAAGGGACCAGAGTCTGACCTCACTAACGGAGACAAAGAAACTGAGGAATTTGAAGACAGCGCTCACTTTCAAAAGCAGAGGATTCAAACGAAGTTCATAAGTAGTTCAATCATGTTTAATTAACATTCTAATACAGTAGCCACTGTTAATTTAAATTATTGCTACACAGTATTCAGTGTAATTCAATATTTTTTACACAGAACTAAATTTAATTTCAAACAATATGGAGCGCCAATTTAATCATACAGCAAGATATACATCTTACCTTGATCTGCTGCGGGTAGAGGAACGCCTGACCCATGAGCCTGCTCTGTCCTCCACAAGTCGTATTTTACGTCCATTGACCTCTGTCCCGTCCAGTTTCTCCAGTGCCCGCCTCATGTCCGAGTAAGACCGAAACTCTATGACCCCTTCATTCTGACGACGCTGGTGAGCATCAGCAAAGGTGACCTCTCCTGCCTGGCGCATGAAATCCTGTAAAAGGGTAGATAAATTACAAGAAAAAAAAATTGAAACGGGAACTTGGTCTGAGAAAATACGCAATTTTAACTAAAACTGAATAAACATTTTTCACTTGTATTTTGGCACATTGTGTTTTATCAATAAAATTACTATGTATAACACCGACCTTGCTCGCAGCGTGAGAAATGAGGTGAGTAACGGCAGTGGTACTGCACATATTATACAATATAGTATATGTGACAAATTGACAATGCCATTGCTTTGGAACAAAAAAAAATTAAAAACAGTCTTCCGTGTTTGTGTTTTTTATTTTTCTATTTACATTTTACATGGTCATGTTTGGTATCATTAGAAAGGCCAGACTCTGACCTGTCCAATATCATTGATGAGGACTTTGTGGGGTGTAAAGAATGGAAATACAGGAGTCCAAAGTCCACCCCACTCTCCAGCAGCTGTCCGGCTGCTTGTGTTTTAGATGGACCAATGTTTAATAACGCTTTGCTCCATCCACGCCACATTTGATGATCTCGGCGTGGGATATGAGAAGGTGAGTTAGAGCAGTGGCATTGTTTGCCTTACAAATAAAAAGCACATAATGCTACCGCCTTAGAAACGAAAAGAAAGAAAAAAATTAAATGCAAAATATTAGTTATTCAATTTTTTTTTTTACACATGTCATGGTCACACTTTAGATTGTTGAAAAGGCCAGACTCTGGGGGCGGAGCTGACTACTGATGGGTACGGACGCATGCTGCTGAGCTCTCCTGTGGACTTATCCTTTTCTTTGACTTTTTGCTTCCCCCGTCGATTTCGAGGCCCCCCCCAAGAGAGTACTGTTGCCCTGGATTGAATAAACCAGGTACCGAGTTGATCTGCGGAGTCCCTACCTGCCGTTGCAGCCTCCCTTGTTTTCGGGCCTATGGAGGAGGCCTACCTCAGCGGCCATTTTTGAAGCCTGCAGCGAATCCTCGGATTTCCTGGTCCCTCTAGGCTGCCTGTACTGTCATCGCGGGTAGTGGTGCTTGCCTCACACGCACCTCCTCCTTCGGATCATCTGGGTTTCTACGTCCTGATGGCTGCTCCGAATTCCCTGCCCCTCACAAGAGGGATGGCTGATGGAACTGTGGCGGGAATTCCGGGAGTCGTGGCTCCTCGAACGTCAGGAAGCTGGGTGGAGCGGTGCGGCGATCCCTGCTGCTGCAGCATCTGGTGATGAGCAGGTGACAGACCCGACGGGAGACGTGGCCCTGCGGTGACCCTGCTGGATGCGGAGGCAGCCCTGAGGACCCGACCAGGAGTGACCCGTTACTGGAAGAACGGGCCCCGGCTGAGCTTCTTGATCCCCCGGAGGTCTTACCTGCTGTGGAGGAGGCTGTCCAGATCGCTGCCTGCTGCAGTTTGGTGGGGCCCTTTGAAACTCCGCTGTCCTCTCTGATGCTGGGGCGGTCTAGCGACTGCATGATGGTCCTGGATTCCTGGAGGTGTGAGGTCCGGTCTGCTGCAGCCCCTGTTGTGGGCCTACTATCCGGCGTGCCCTTCGGACAGGACTCACTCTCTACCGCGGTGGCCTGCCTTGCTGACCGGGCATGTCCTCTGATGAGCCTCTCACATGTCGCGTTGGGGGCCCGGTTCCTCCTACTCTGGGACACAGGTTGAAGATGTAGATGAATATATGGGCTGCTGTCCCCCTTCCCTTTTCTGCTTGTCACCCCCACCCCGATGAATACCCCCCTGTCATTCTGCGACACTTTTTGTCTTTGAGGACATTTTTGTCTTTTCTGGACACTGGATGATCTGGATAGACCCACTCCCGGATTCCTGGCTGCTGAATACCCCTACGTGGCTGTTTCCTTATTTTCCCCCTCAGAAGTGTTTATCCCCCCTGATTTTTATTTTTCCTCCCTGCTGACATTCCCCTTCCCCACACACAGTTTTTTGAGGACTCTTGCTGAGTTTCTCTCTCCCCCCGGACACTCTTTAGCGGACTTTCCTTCACCTGACCAGGACGTGGATGGGCATGCCGGTCTGAGCATCTGGCACACAATTTTTTATTTTATTTTCCTCTTTCTTTTTGTGTGGGACCATGGGTTGCCCTGGGTGAGCCATTGGAGCGGATACCATGGCTCTGTCTGCTCCCTCTGGCCCCAGGACGCCTGGCCCTGTGGCCCCTTCCGTGGCCTCCAGTCATCTTGCGAGGTTGCTGGAGCGAGCCAGGAATGCCACTTTTTCCTGGGCTGTCCCCGCCCCACTTTTTTTTTTTCTTTACATTTTAATTTTACTATTATTTTATGTGGATGCCCCGTCCCCTGTCTGACAACGAGACCACCTTCCTGGTCACTTCTGTCTGAGTGCCCTTCTCCCTCACTTTTATTTTTTGTTATCATTGAACCTTGCTGACTCTTCTCGTTTTTTGTTTAGGTTTCTGTATGATCTACTGTTGGCTTATTTTCAAAATAAAATTTTGAATATAAAAAAAAAAAAAAAAAAAGAAAAGGCCAGACTCTGGCCTTTCCAATGACACCTACCTTTACCTTGTACAATGTAAAGAAAAAAGTCAGATGCAGGGTTCTCAAATACCCATGCTCTCCTTGCAGCAGGGCAGTGGGTTAGGCTGTCGATGAACCAATGCGTATTAACACATGGTGTCATCGTCTTGATACTTGCTGGCATCGTGGAAAATTAGTGCAGCATCATTGTTCACTTTATAATGGAAAGTGAATAGTGCAGCATTATGGTTTTATTTTTGAAATTATTTTAGAAAATAATTAGGGTTGCACCGATACCGATACTAGTATTGGTGCCGATACCGGGGGTACTGCAGGAGTACTTGGTACTCGTGCAGTACCCCCGATATTTTTTCCCGATACCGGAAGCCGGCATTGAGCCGGCTTGCTGGCATCCGAGGGGCTGGGGCGGCTGTCCGAATGCTCTATCGGCATTCGGACAGGCCCTGCAGCTGCTCTCCGCTCATACTTACCTTCCTGGGCGATGCCGGGAAAGTCTTCGCGCGCGCTCCTTGGAAGGCCCCCAGTCGCGATCACATGGTCCCATGAGCTGGGGGGGGGGGGCATTATCCATGAGCTGGGGGGGCAGTATCCATGAGCTGGGGGGGCAGTATCCATGAGCTGGGGGGGGCAGTATCCATGAGCTGGGGGGGGCAATATCCATGAGCTGGGGGGGGCAGTATCCATGAGCTGGGGGGGGGCAGTATCCATGAGCTGGGGGGGGCAGTATCCATGAGCTGGGGGGGGGCAGTATCCATGAGCTGGGGGGGGGCAGTATCCATGAGCTGGGGGGGGCAGTATCCATGAGCTGGGGGGGGCAGTATCCATGAGCTGGGGGGGCAGTATCCATGAGCTGGGGGGGGGCAGTATCCATGAGCTGGGGTGGGGGGCAGTATCCATGAGCTGGGGTGGGGGGCAGTATCCATGAGCTGGGGGGGGGCAGTATCCATGAGCTGGGGGGGGCAGTATCCATGAGCTGGGGGGGGCAGTATCCATGAGCTGGGGGGGGGCAGTATCCATGAGCTGGGGGGGGCAGTATCCATGAGCTGGGGGGGGGCAGTATCCATGAGCTGGGGGGGCAGTATCCATGAGCGGGGGGGGGGCAGTATCCACGAGCTGGGGGGGGCAGTATCCATGAGCTGGGGGGGCAGTATCCATGAGCTGGGGGGGGCAGTATCCATGAGCTGGGGGGGGGCAGTATCCATGAGCTGGGGGGGGGCAGTATATCCATGAGCTGGGGGGGCAGTATATCCATGAGCTGGGGGGGCAGTATATCCATGAGCTGGGGGGGCAGTATATCCATGAGCTGGGGGGCAGTATATCCATGAGCTGGGGGGGCAGTATATCCATGAGCTGGGGGGGCAGTATATCCATGAGCTGGGGGGGGCATATCCATGAGCTGGGGGGGGCATATCCATGAGACCTGGGGGCATATCCATGTGAGCTGGGGGCTTTATATGAGGTCTGTTATTGTAAAGTGGTCACATGATATAAAATAAAAGGGTCGGTACTCAGTATCGGTGAGTACTTGAACAAAAGTATCGGTACTCGTACTTAAAAAAGTGGTATCTGTGCATTCCTAAAAATAATATGCATATAGACAAACAATAAGCTTGAAAACGTAACAAAGACAGCAGAGAGCGAAAAGCCCGTAAAGACAGTGCATCCATCACCAAAAATAACCCCGAGATAGTAACAAGAGTTCGCATTACGGTTGAGTGAAGGGGCTGGGTGCAGACAGGGACATAGAGGGAAAAGGGTAAAAAAAAAAAGAGAAGGGGAACTGGGGACAGAGCACATGAGAAAAGAAGGCATTCCCAGGCCATCAGGGGAGACCCAACAGGGAAACCCCTAGGCCAGTGAAGAGGCAATCCAGCGCCGCAGACACAGGCCGAAGTATCGGCCCAGGAAGCACACTTGAACCTTCCTGTGGGAAGGGGAGGGAGCCATAACCCCAAAAACATTAGCACCCCACAACAGAGGTCAGCTAGAAATGGGAAGAAAAAAAACCCTGTGAAAGGGGGGGGGGGGGTTCAGCACACAAAAGATAGAAACTCAAATAAAAAAGAAAACTCCGTATAAAATCAAAAATGCCTGCAGAGAGTCACACAGCGGGTAAGGGATCACAGAAAAATAAAAAAAGGCACCGCTGGAGGGGACGGGAAGGGTAATGAAGGGGGAATTCTCCAAAGGCCAGAACTAAAAAAGAAGGTCCGCATGGTTCCTGAGGACGGGATAGAACGGTATCTCAACAAAAACGTTACTCGAGAGCCACATCAGGGGAGATGCCAACCAGGTGAGGCGTCCGCCAGGTCCGAGGAAAGTCCTGCTCCGGAAAGCACAGGCCAAGCCCCGGCCGGGTCAGAGATGGTAAGGGGGCATCGACCCACACTTCACTACGAGGGAACCGGCCAGTCCCCAGCGGCAGTTGACCTCCCTGCGATGGACAAACGCTGTCACCTCCCGTAACCGTTGTCTCACCAGTAGGGTCACGAATGGCAGGTCGTTATACAGTGTCAGCGATGTTCCTTCAAATAGCACCTTTGCTCGGGCCGACATTTATTTATTTATAAAGGATTTTACCAGGAAGGATACATTGAGATTTCTCTCGTTTTCAAGTATGTCCTGGGTTCAGCAACGGACATAATCCATGACTTCACAGTGACCTCTTTAGCAACCACGATGATATCTCCCGGGGCACTCTGGGGGGCCGTCGCAGCCTTGCGAATCCAGAACACTGAGCCGAACAACTCCGTCACATCGGGAGAGGATCCTGATACATGGTGTGCTAATCGGGTCACCTAAGAGTAGGTCCGGCAGGGGATCCGACTCCAGGACACCTCTGACACGGATGTTACGTCTACGGTATCTGAACTCCAGGGGTCTCTACTGTACGGGTCAGGAGGTCAACCTAATTTCTCAGGGCACCGACCTGAGACGAGAGGACAGTCTGCTCTGCAACCACATCTGCGGTCTGTTCCTGAACTGCCACCACCTGGGAGCGTACCTCCTCTACTTCGGACCGTACCCGAGATAGCAATAAAGCTGCTGTAGTCTCCCATTGTCGTGGGACACGCGCTGCCTGTCACTGCTATAGAGGTGGCATTAGCATCAGGGTGTTCCAAACAATACCCAAGGGGGTCCCCGACTCTCCAGAGGCACCCGGGGTCTGCTGCTTCAGAGTCAACGTGGAGACACGACCTCGGGGCTGTGGCTCCAGCATGTGCCTGCCATGAAGAAGCAGGTCATCTTCAGAGCCTCCCTGCGAAGGATCGGAGGCAGTCTCTGGGGACTCTTGAGACCTTGCAGCTTGGGCCTTCTGTTTCTTCTGGGTCCTTTTTCTAACAGTAGGGCCCGCTGTCACCTGTCCACCCACTCGGGGGGTCCGGGCAAGCCAATCCACATCTGTCCCATTTCCCAGGGGCCACGCAAATTCTTCGTCCGAGGAGCCGAAGCCGGGGGTAAGGTGGAAGCAGGGGTCGTGCCTGCTGCAGTGTGTATGCCCATGGACTCCCTGATGTCCCGCTGGCACTGACGAGGGGCCTCCGACACTCCAATGCTTCAAGGCCTTCTTACCCTCGGGTCGAAGCAATCCGCCCGTGGCCGGCAAACTCTTCCACGCCAGGAAACTCTGACTAGGCGGCACTAGGCCCAAATCCTATCAGAGCGGAAACACCCCGTCAAACGAGCAGGGAACCGCAACACAGGGTGCCCCAGAGGGTCCCTGGACCTCCAGAAGTTCGATGTAGGACGAGAGGGTTGCAGGAAAACAGCTGTGAAGGCCAAATATAAATCGGCAGAGCTCCTCGGTATGCGACCACTCTCCTCTACTCGCATTTCCGCCCCCCTAGTGCTGCATTATAAAAAATATATATTTATTTTAATTAGAAAAATAACATGGTCATGTTCTGGCCTTTCCAACAACACCAAACGTGACTCTCTAGCCGTCACGGATCGGAAAATATGGAGGTCTGATGGACCCCTCCAATCTCCACCATAAGGAATTTCCTGGGCAACTAGGGCAGAATCACCTTTGACGTCATTGAGGTGAGGTTCTAAAAGCAGCGGCACCCCCCCCCTTTTATAAAAAAGGTAACAATACCGCTACACTAATTTTTTAAAATATTTTAAGCTTATTTTTTATATTTTAATAATATATCTTAATATTTTATTTAACTATAATTTTAAATAAATTTTAATAATATACTGCATTCTGATATAGACTTTAAAAAGTTTATTTTAACTATATTATTAAATTAACAGCATAATTGGTTTTGAGTTTTATTGCTCATACACGCCACACATTACTGCGATCTGTAATGTGTAGGTTGTATGAGTGTGAATAAACTGCAATGCAATGCAATGCAATAAGAAGAGTTCTATTTAAACTAAATACTCACCTGTGGTTATTGATCACTTTAATGTGTTTGTTATCTATGCGGATAAGAATAAACACCTAATGCTATTTTATTGAAATTATATTTCTTATCAGGACAAGTAGATCTGGTTATGACATTAGTCCATTGGACAAGTAGACTTTTAAAAACATTTCTACACTTCTAACAGGTCTCAGGAAAATCTGCTGAACAGTCCCTAAATATACACCACTTCAAACCCTGAAAGGCTTTCCAAAATTCGGGTTTTCCCCTCTTTAGTTGAAAAACAGAACAGCTTATTTTAGTTGTATGCAGTCTATTCCACTATTCACTAATCCATGTTGAAAATGGCTACTGTGGGTCCAATGTGAATCACCCCTCTCCTCTGCAATACTGACAACAAAGCAGAGGAAAGAATAAAAGATGAGCATCAAATCTGTAGTCTGTGGGTTCCTGAAGACAGATGTGACGGAGCGACTGTACCCTAATTGAGTACCTCTGTCCGCAGGCTCTTCCATGTAACACCAGCTCCACCGTCGCTGGAGATCTTCCCTAACGTCCCACCCAAACTTTAACCACAGTTGAACGAAGGACACACTCCATTGAAATTCAAAAAGCAGACTGCCTGTTTAAGTCACACAGCTACCCAGGCAAGGAACAACCCCTTCATGAATACAACCAAACAGATAACATCACACATCAAATAACTGCACAAGACCTTGAAACAATGGAACTTATTGGGAGAGGGAAAGCAGGTAAAACAAAGCAGTATCTTCTGTCAGGGAGAATTACACTATACAGATAGATAGTAATACAGAGGTCTAACCTATACAGAGAGGGGTTAGAGAACATAGGGAATGTACACCATATACATAACAGAAGACTCTACAATAAATACACAAGGATGGTCAAAACCGTGAAAAGACAAATATTTTTAAAAGGTCCACCAATTCCCTAATAGTCTCTTTCACAGGCCATAGTCACTGGGCATAGCCCACAGCCCCTCCAGCTGCCCCAGTGACGGAAGGTTCCAACACATTTCTCGGTCCCAGGTCCTCTGCTCTTCTCCATCTACACCTCCTCCCTGGACAAAATCATTAACAGCTTTGGCTTCAATTACTACCTCTATGCTGATACTCAAATCTATCGCTCTACTCCTGAGCTCTCTCAGTCTGTCCTTTCCAAAGTCAGTGACGGTTTATCTGGCATTTGCTCCTGGATGGCCTCTCACCACCTAAAGATTAACATGTCCAAGACGGAGCTCCTACTAATTCCTCCTTCTAATGCCTCCCCACCTCCTGACTTTTCTATCATGGTCGTTAATGATACCATCTCCCCATCAAACCAAGATCGCGGTCTTTGAGTTACACTTGACTCTCTTTCCCTCATCCCCCACATCCAGTCTCTTTCCTCCTCCTGCCGCTACCAACTACATAACATTTCAAGAATTCAACCATTTCTTACCGCTGACACCACAAAGCAACTCGACACCTTTGTAATCTCCCGATTTGACTATTGTAATAAACTTCTTCCTGGCCTCCCTCGGTCCTGCCTCTCCCCCTACAATCCATTCTGAATGCCTCTGCCAGGCTCATCCACCTCACCCCCCCAGTCTGTCTCTGCTGCTCCTCTCTGCGAGTCCCTTCACCGGCTTCCCATCCACTGCAGAATTAAATTCAAAATCCTTACCCTGACCTACAAAGCTCTCCACTAACTCCGCTCCCCACTAATCACCAAATACACGACAGCCCGCTCCCTAAGGTCAAACAGTGACCTATGCCTAGCTTCTCCCCGCATCACCTCTTCCCATGATAGACTGCAGGATTTCTCACGCGCAGCCCCCATCCTCTGGAACTCTCTCCCTTGTACGGTCAGGCTTTCCTGGTTTCCCTTCCTTCAAATGCTCCCTTAAGACATTCCTGTCACGACCATTACGTGCGCTGCCGCGAAAGACACCGGGTTAAGCCGCTCACTATCTGTCTATCCTAGACCCAGAAAATGACTGCGTAGACCACAATCTCTGCGCGCTTGCTTACCTATCCGTCCCTGCACACTATCTCTCGCAACAGGTACGTAGAGCGTGATACAATGGTCCCAGGAGTGTAACGCAGTACTAGTCTTCTCTTGAATTGGGTAGTGACTACGCCATGAGAGCTGGGGGGCATATCCATGAGAGCTGGGGGCATTTTTACATGAGGTCTGTTCTTATTGGAAAGCATCACATGAGATAAAATAAAAGTACCGGTACTCGTACTCTGTCTTAAAAAAGTGGTATCGGTGCATTCCTAATTTTAATACAAGATCTCAGAGGCTCCTATTGCATTCTCTTTTCTTGCTTTTAATATAGCAGCAAACATAAATGTCGAAAATAACAGACATTTAAACAAAATATTTTGGTAACAATGGAGTATTCTAACCCCCCTCTCCCAGTGAGACAGTCCAGTACTCTGCTAGCCTATATATACATCCAGCTTCCCGCCTTTTCTTCCTCTTTTTTTGCTGCTGGAGAAGATAAAGTATACATTTACTTCTCCTATATTTATTGTATATTTATTGTATATTACAGGTTTATTCCGGTCGTCCAGCGTTAACGGAGGCGACCGGAGTGGTTTAATTACGTTTTAGTAGCGTTCCCTGCGCTGTGGGAACAGTTATTCTGGGTTTTTCAGAGTTATTTCTTATTTACTAGGTGTGTTTAATCTCCTCGCGGCGGAGGCCGTTGCTAGGGGCGGGGCGCATGCGCGATACTGCGCGCGCTTCATTCCGCCGGCATTTTAGGGTTACATCACGTTGCCTAAGAGAATGCCGCGTTCCAAGTCAGCTCCTCGCTTGGTGGCGAAGGATTCCTCACCCGAAAGGGACACCGATTCGGAGGACTGCTCCTCACAGCTGGATACTCACCAAGATAAGGCTGGTACCCCATCAGGCTCTAGATCCGCTGATCCTACAGATCCCAATCCTAAAATTAATTTAGAACCCCATATTCAATCTTCTATTGAAAACGCTGTCTTTAAAGCTGTGTCAGCCCTTTCTACTTCGTTCTCCCAATCCCTTAGGGATGCTATTTCAGAGGTGAAATCTGATGCTGCCCTGGTTCATCCAGATAATGATATGAGCACTGTACTCACCGAGGTGAGACCCACAGATTCTCCCCTAACCACGGGGAAACAGCCCAATAAAAACGAAATGCGCAGGGCTGGAGGGGCTGGCATCCCCGTTACACTGCCCAGGGAGTCTATGCCAGGGACACTTTTGCCTAAAAAGCGCAATCAAAAAACGCACCATGGAGTCTGATTCTGCTAAGCGAATTAAGCGCTATGAATCTCCCCACTCACTTGAACACCCTTCCACCTCCAGTGGACAAGATAATCCCCCCTTCTCAGGGGAGGAACACAGAGAAGACACTTTAGAAGTGTATGCCTCAGATGAGGAATTTACTGAGATACCTATTACACCCCATCAAAGGTCTGATAAATCTGGACCTATTTATGACCCTATGGGTAATCCCATGTTTACCCCGGAAGATCTGTCTCACCCTCGCTCCACTGAGTGGACCCTCACCCCGCATGTGGAAGCTTGGGTTGATGCGAGAGTGCGTAAAGCATTGGATAAAACCACCAGAAACAGAATGAGAGCAGAGTGTCCTCGACCTACTACCGTAGGGAAAATGTGCTTGACCCCTGACGTTGATAAGAAATTCATAAAATTCGTAGAGAATAAAAGGCTGGTCCCAAAATAGAGGAGTTGATTTAGCATTTAAAAACTGCCAAGACAAGCTGTTAGATGTGGTTGGCCCACTAGCCAAACTCCTAGACGTTGCGGAACAAGCTAAGTTGGCGGATGCTACACTAGACCCTTATGACGTGACGAACTGGGTGCAAAGGGCTCTGTGTTTTGTGGGCAACACTAACTCAGCCCTGGCGACAGAACGTCGCAAATGCATTTTATTAAAGATGGATCCGCAACTGGCGGCAGTGGCAGACAATGAATTGGGTGCAAAAGCCCAAGGATGGTTATTTGGCCCGGGTTTCCTACGAGACATGTCCGAATACACAGGGGCATTCACCACGATGGAGAAAGTCACGACATCTATTAAAAAAGTCTTCACAGCGGGTGTTTTCGCTAGGGCCGGCAGAGTCAGGGGTCGCACTGCCGGCCGAGGATCAGCGGGCATCTCCCGACAATTTACAGGCTCCATGGCATACGACGCATCAAGAGGGTCAGTGGCATATGACGCCTCACAATCTGAGACCAGAGTTGCCAACTTCTTCCCATCACGTTCAAGACCCTGGCGTGCCAGAGGTTTTCGCAACTTCCGAGGTTACCGGGGTGGACGCAGTTCCAGATACAGATATCAAGGTACACCGTTTGTTGATTCCTCCTTCGGAGGTTCAAGTGGGAGGTCGTTTATGTTCATGTCTAACACACTGGCGAAAGATCACATCAGATGTTTGGGTGTTAGACACGGTGAAGGGTTTTCGCATAGATTTCATTTCTGCTCCCGTTCAAAGATCCTTTCCCCCTCCGATGATTTTCTCGGAAGCAGAAAGGGTATTGATAGAGGAGGAAGTCACAGACCTTTTACGAAAAGGGGCTATAGAACGATCTACTCAAGAAGGGAAATTTCTGGGCAATCTATTCCTGGTACCCAAGAAGGGTGGAGGAAGTCGACCCGTGCTCAACCTGAGAGATCTGAATCTGTCGGTCGTTTACAACCATTTCCAGATGGAGGGCTTACACTTATTGAAAGATGTCCTTCATCAAGGAGATTGGTTGGCAAAGATAGATTTGAAGGACGCCTATCTGACGGAGGAATCCAGAAAGTTCCTCTGCTTTCATTGGAACAACGTCACATGGCGTTTTCGGTGCCTCCCATTCGGGCTGTCTTCAGCACCCTGGTGCTTCACCAAGCTGCTGAAACCAGTGGTGAGTCATCTCAGATCTCAAGGGGTACGTCTCATCATTTATCTGGACGACATACTTCTGATGGCGGAGTCTGCACAACTCCCTATACTTCAAATTCACCAGACAATCACTCTGTTACAAGAATTGGGATTTCTGGTGAACAAAGAGAAATCTATTCTTCATCCAGTCAGGTACCTGGAATTTTTGGGTCTCATGGTACATCCCATACCAATGTCGCTCGAACTTCCAGTTCACAAAGGCAAGGCCATTTTAAAAGAGATTCGTGCGCTTCTCGCCAGTGTCTCTCCGACACTGCGAGAGCTCTCACGGGTCATAGGACTATTGGCGGTGCATCCTGCACCTCTCCACTATCGGGCCCTCCAACGCCTGACGGCCCTTTTCCCAAGGAAGGGATTCGATTATTCAGATCAGGTACATCTCACGGAGGGAGCGAGAGAGGATCTCCATTGGTGGATCGAGAACCTCCGATCCTGCAACAGCAGACCTATTACGGTTCCCCCACCTTCGGTGACGATAGATTCGGATGCATGCCTTTCAGGTTGGGGAGCAAGGTGCGGGAGTTTGTTGACGGGGGGCCCGTGGTCCCCCCAGGAAGCGAATTTCCACATCAACGGACTAGAATTGTTGGCAGGTCTATTCGCCTTACAGAGTTTTCTGAAACCGCCGGATCGACTGTCCGTCCTTTTGCGGATGGACAACTTTCCAGCGGTCAGATACATAAACGCTCTGGGGGGACCTCGGTCCTCCCTCCTCACCGGGATGGCGACACGTCTCTGGGACTGGTGTTTTCAGAGAGGAATAGTGGTGCAGGCCCAATTCATTCCGGGTGTGTCGAACCTCTTAGCAGACTGGAGTTCGAGACACACTGAAGACTCCGGGGATTGGCGTTTACACTCGCCAACTTTTACAAATTTGTCGGAGTTATGGGGTCCAAATAGATCTATTCGCCTCCCGGCTCAACAATCGGCTACCCCAGTTTTACAGTTGGCGGCCGGACCCCATGGCACTAGCCACGGACGCCTTTCTGCAGGACTGGGGGGGGGTCCTCGGCATTATGCGTTTCCCCCATTTCAACTCATTTCTCGGACATTACACCAGATCCGGATACAGGAGACGGAGTTGGTTCTAGTGGCTCCATTCTGGCCCAACCAACCTTGGTTTCCTCTGCTACTGGAACTCCTGGTGGATGTCCCGCGCTTACTGCCGGATCTTCCGGATCTACTGGTGGACGGGTTGGGACAACCCCACCCGCTGTTGGCACAGGGCACATGTCCGGTCCTAGTCTCTTTGGTCTCGGGACATCCGGGACAACCGGAGAGGTTTCGATCCGAGCTAGAGCTCTACTACGGGCAGCATGGGCCCCGGGCACCTTGTCCTGCTATGACTCGGCCTGGACCCAGCGGTCTGGTTGGTGTGTGTTGAGGGATCAGGATCCCTTTCGAGCCCCTCTACATTACATCCTGAACTTCCTTTCAGAATGCTTTGACGAGGGTAGAGCGTATAGGACTCTTAATGTTTATAGATCGGCCCTCTCAGTGTATCATGAGGGTTTCTTAGGAACACCTGTGGGCAAACATCCCTTGGTCTGTCGTTTATTGAGAGGCATTAGGTGTTCGAGACCTCCGCTCCCTCGATATTCGGAGACATGGGATGTCGCTATGTTGCTCACGTTCTTAATGGCATGGCCGTCTAATGAGAATCTCTCCTTGAGACAGATCTCGGCCAAGCTATTGGCCCTCCTCTGCCTTGTTTCGTGTAAAAGAGTAGGGGATGTCAGGGCTTTGGATTTTCAGGTCAGATCATTTGTTCCGGAAGGGGTTCGTTTCGATGTCTCTCGTCGTACTAAAACGTCTTTAACATCAGTGTTTTATCCGGCATTTCCGGCGCAACCTGCTTTATGTCCGGTGGCATGCTTCCAAGTTTTTGAGACTCGTACGATCGCGCTGCGCTCTCCAGGGGTGTCACCGCTATTTATTTCGTATCGCTCTCCTCATGCCGCGGTCGGTTCCACTACGCTGGCGCGTTGGTTGAAGTGGTTGTTGGCCCTGGCGGGTGTGGACGTGAATAGGTTTGGGGCACATTCGGTTCGCAGCGCTACGGCATCCTCTGCTTTGCTGGCGGGTTGTCGTTTGGAGGATCTGCTCAGGTCGGCGGATTGGTCTCGGGAGACCACTTTTCGGACCTTTTATTTTAAGCCTATAGTTCATTGGTCGTCCGCTCTTATGGATCAGCTTTGAACTTGCAATAGGAGCCTCTGAGACCTTGTATTAAAATTATAAAATTTAGCTAAGTATGACGGTAAATTAGAATTTTAATAAAGGACTCCGAGGCGAGTATTGCCCACCCTGCCCTCCCAGGGCGGACTCTAGGTTTGCTCGCGTTCTATATCACGCGTTGGTTGCTCACTTCTTTTGATTTTAAGCTCAGTGAGAGGTTCTACTTCATCTGGTGGCGATTCCTGTCTTCAAGGTCCGGATGGATCATTTTCCTCATGTTTCTCTATGCCTGTGGATCCGTTGTTAACAAGCAAAGAAAAGAGGGAGAAAAGGCGGGAAGCTGGATGTATATATAGGCTAGCAGAGTACTGGACTGTCTCACTGGGAGAGGGGGGTTAGAATACTCCATTGTTACCAAAATATTTTGTTTAAATGTCTGTGTTATTTTCGACATTTATGTTTGCTGCTATATTAAAAGCAAGAAAAGAGAACGCAATACTCGCCTCAGTCCTTTATTAAAATTCTAACTTACCGTCATACTTAGCTAAATTTTATAATTTTCACCCATCATGGGCAAAACCAAACACCTAACCCAGACTCCCGGTACCTCGAAGGCTCCGTCCTCTCCATCTCAGGCCAGGCATCTGCAGTTATTTTCTGTCCGAGCAAGGCGCGCCAGCTCCACCTGCGAACCCAAATATGGCAGCCGCTGTCTCCTCGGTGGCTCCATGACCCATGGCCTCCTCCTGCTAAGGGTGGGAAGGAACCCCCACCTGACCTACAGCATCTGCACAGATCACTCCCCTACCAGGGAAGACCTCACCGCAGCTACTAGGGACCTGTGCCTCTCTATTTCCTGGGAGATATAGCAGATCAGTATCAGGCTCCACGCAGACAACTGCACCGTGTCTGCCACCGTGTCCCTGGGCAGCACATGAAGAGGGGTTAACAGTGAACACACACGCCACACCCCTGCTGGAAATAAAAGTACCTATCCTGCCTTCCAGCAGGGCCTTTGCATTAAGTGCCTTTTCCTGCTTAAGCTGACATACTCTGCATTGCTCCTGACATACCTGTGTATCAGACCTGAAGCGCGTTCAGTTCCTCAGCAGCTGCTGAATTGTTCCATTGCAGCAGTTCAGTTTGCTGCAGCCGTCTCACAGAACGCTTTGGCTGTGAATATGGAAGCGAAAGGGCAGAGGATTGCTTAATGAAAAGGTGCTGTTCTGTAAAATCCACTTTTGTCCATTTTATTACCACTTTAGTTTTAATGTTTACCATGTTCCAATAAATATTTGCTGTTTTGATCCACCAAACCTTCAAACTGAACATTTCCTTATTGGATTATTTGCTGCGGGAGGCGGCCATTTTTCCTACGTCACACTCCGCTAACCCCGCAGCACCTCTCCACCCGGCTGCAAGTGCTAAATTAGCAGTGCTGAGCTGCAGAACGGCGTTCAGTGGCAAGTTGCTAACTAAGCACTTGCAGCGGCTGAGCAACTGAACGCGCCTCTGGCTTACCTATTTGGCCACAGCTTCTGGATATCCCTCTGTACCGCTCAAAGATACCTCCCGTGTTCTGTGTACAGCACCCTTGTGTTCTCCTCCTCAAGGTAGCTCCAAAGTTCCCAGCGTTTCCATAGTTCCCAAGTGTCCTCCAAGTATCCTGGTACCTGCTGTCTCAAAGTGTCCCCCTCAAGCATTCTCAAGACCCCCTGCTGTATAGGTTCCTGGCACCCCTTTTTCCACCCTGGTCAAGTCTCTGCAACCCCAGCATCACACCAGTGCTTGCTCTCCTGCTTCTGCCTCCACCCGTGTACCCTCAATTGTCTCCAAGTGTAATTGTTCACTGCATACCAGGCTCGTACCCGCAAGACCAGTACACCTCCGGTGCTGATCCAGACAGTCAGGCAAGACAGCCAGGGAATTGACAACAACGGAGTTACCCCGTTTCTGGTCTGTCCACGCCTCGAGTACCAGTCGATGCGCCAATCCTGTGGATTCCCGCTTGCCACCAACATCATTCATGGGTGCTGAGTTTGGGCATTTTCTGTGTTTCGCAGCCCTTCCACCCTGCTGCCGCTGATGACCTTGGCCCCCTGATCGGCTGGACCTCGTGATACTTTCCTGAGGCATGCATTACATGCTCTTGTTTTCTGTTCTATTTTCTTTGATTGCTGGAGAGCAGAAATAAACTAAGCTACACGAGAGACTGTGTTTGCGTGCCATAATTGCCCATAGGACTGTGCTGCAGCGCCCCCTTTGACGTGCTGGGTCACAATCTGTCGCGGCGGGATTGAGTTATCAGAGGTCGTCTGGCGCACCCGATACCAGGTGTTGACCAGGACTAGCCACTTTCACCCTTGGCAGTCCTTCCACAGTTGCCGGCAAGGTTCTCTCTGTTGTATTGCCTGTTCATCTAGTGTTATATGCGCAGAGTATTGGGCCACGCACCCCCTCTGGCTCTCGCTTACTCCAGACGGAGTTGTTTAAGTGGGGACTCCCCGCGCAGTTCTGTGAGCATGGCTTTGGGACTCCGCTCACTTAGGGCGCACGCCTGCTGTGCATTTTCTTCAGTTTTATTCTATCCTACTTTAATAGCTCAATTGAAAACTGTGTCGCTACCCCTATTGGGTTATTGCATTGCCGCCCCCACTGCCCCCGTTTCACACCCCTCCGCGTAGCACCACCTTGCATCCTTTTAATTGATAATGATCTATCAACGCCGAACATTGCTAATTCGCTCTATTAATGTTGGTCGCCTGAATATAGCTAAATGGCATATTACCCTGCGAGACTTCCCTAAAACGAAAATCTCGTTTTCACTTACTCAAGAAACACACGTTCTATGAGATCGAGCCCCTGCGTTCCGGTCCGGGACACTTCCTACCCTCATGTTTTTTTTAGCAATTGTACTACTAATTGCAAGTAAATGCAAGGGCACGGCAATTATGTTTGCATAAAATGTACTGTTTTAATTAATAGACTATATGGCTGATGATGATGGCCGATATGTTATGTTAAAGGGCTCCATTTGCGACCAACTATACACGTTAGTCTCCCTGTATCTGCCTAACCACAGACAGCACAGGGCCCTCAGGGCTATCCTAGATGTGGTGACTGGTTTCCAGGAGGGTGTATTGATGATAGGGGGGACTTTGACACTTCTATCATGTCCTCTAGTGTCGCACTTTCTTTCCTCTGTACTGTTAGTCAGTCGCTGTTAAACTTTTGCTTGATGGAAAGCTGGAGGGCGTTGACTCCCACTACCAAGGATTACACACATCACAGTACACTACACAAATCTCACTCTCGCATTGACCTGATCCTTCTCCCCTTCGTAGCCCCTTTTTTCTGCTGCCATTAGCGCTGCAGCATGGTCACATAACAGTCCGGTGGATGTTGCACTGAAATCATCCCTTTAGCGGCCCAAGGCTGAACTAAATTTTACTATCCGATCCTGTGGTCCTGACGGGACTGCAGGATACGGTTACTCGATATTTCACAGAAAATTCAGACCCTGACCTCGCACCCCCACTAGTGTGGGAGGCTCATAAGGCTTCCACACAGGGATACCCAATTCAACAGGGCGCCTGCCTTAAACGAGAACACACTCAACGACAGGACGACTTGGAATCCCAGATACAGGGCCTGGAGTCCTCACATAAGGCGCACGGCTTTGATATGGCAGAGCTCATTTCTCTGTTGAATGTCAAGGTGCAGAGATCATTCCTCCACTATAGACTTCTCTTTTATGAATATGGAAATAAGTGTGGGGGATGCTGTCTAGGGCCGTACATAAAAGACCCAGCTCGGCATATATTTCTCAGATCGATCTGGCTCGAAACTCTCTCTCTGCCTTCTTCTATGCTGGGGATGTTTCGAGACCACTTTCAATACTTACATAACTTAGATACTCATGATCCCCCTGCCCTTTCCAAGTCGACCACAAGCACGTGGTATTTAAGCCGGCCACGCTCGGCATGTGGCGCTCGCTGCAAACACGGACACCTGTTGCCCCTTACCCTTCCCTGCTCATGCCTTTGCAGTATTTGACATGTTTTTTCTCGCCACCTCTCACCTACTGCACCCGTAGACAGCCCCCCTCTGCCTCTCCCAGTTCACTTTATTGCAGATGGACACAGGGCAGACAACTCATCACCCTTTCCTTCAACTGGGTTTCCTGAGAAGGTCCCACATGCACCGCTTACTGACTTGAGATCTGCTGCCCCCCTTGACTGACTATTGCACGAACGCGGTTTTTGAAATTATGGTAAAGGGGGGGGGGGGTCCCTCCTCATGGTAAATCCCTCCTGTACAATTTGCTGCAGTCCTACCCTGCCCCCTCATCCCTGTTCAGACTCATATGGGAGACCTCCTTGCAAATTACCTTGACGGATGCCAAATGGTCAAAAATTTACACCCTTGCACATAGCTGTACTCTTTCTACTCGGTTACAAGATCATATATCGCTGGTATCGCACTCCAGACCAACATCATCATATCTCGGGGAGGGACAAGTGCTTGATATGCCAGGCGCCAGCTGAAGACCACATGCATATCTGCTGTCCTGGGAACGCATATATAATTATGTTTGTAAAGTGGTGGAACCTCCACCCCCATACACACAGCGTTCTATTTATCGCATCACACACCTGCTAGTATTTCTGCGTATAAGAAGTCAGTTTTTCCATATCTAATCCACGCTGCTAGACTGATACTTCCCAAATTCTGGGGACGAGACGTCACCCACACTGCTCTGTTTGGTTGGATGAGGTTGAGTTTCTTTGCAACATCAACAAGCTCACATTTTGTGCCTGATATGAGGAATACTCCCCCGCAAGTGGTACTACTGGCTGTCGGAGGTATTGCCGCACGCCAAGCGCTGCTCACGGCTGACTAAAATTTGTGGTTTAGGGCAGTGTTTCCCAAACCTGTCCTCAGGACACTCTGCCTCACCACGTTTGCCAGATATCTGAAGCACAGCACAGGTGATATGATTTGCTGCTCAGTGATTGCAGTATTCAGTCTGCATTTCCCACAAGGGGATCTGCAAAATCTGACCTGGTTGAGGGTCCCGAGGACAGGTTTGGGAAACACTGGTTTATGGCATTGTTGCCTCTATACCGTTTCCCTCCACGATAATTTACCGAATTATGACCAATGTATTCATGCTGCCAATTTGCTATATACATAAACACCTCCC
The DNA here is from genome assembly GCA_009667805.1 of Leptobrachium leishanense. Classification (NCBI taxonomy): domain Eukaryota; kingdom Metazoa; phylum Chordata; class Amphibia; order Anura; family Megophryidae; genus Leptobrachium; species Leptobrachium leishanense. The sequence goes on from CM019064.1 coordinate 200,468,221, forward strand.
ATTTTTACCGGGAAACTGATCTGCCGCTCGTGGCTCTGTTTATGGCCTCCTGTCGCCTGAGTACTATGATCGGCACCTTGGTCTACACGTTATTCTTGATTTTATTCCACATCCCTTGTTTCCACCCTCTTCCATCCCCTTGTCTTCATGATTTCATGTAATTCTTTGCAATTATTGTTTTATGGTCTTTGCTTTTACCGATTGGCGATCCCTCTTTTGGAGGCGTCACATGTATACAAGTAATATATGCCTCTTTCAATAAACTTGAATTTGAAAATCTTTAAAAAGGTTTCTTTCACGATTTTAAGAATAAGAAAAATACCTCTAGGCCAGGGTCACACGAGTACACTAGGCGCGTCCGTTGTAGCGTTATGACAGCATAACTGGGAGGGCCACACTGTAACGTACATACTAGTATCACACATTACAACGGATGGTTCTCCAAAGCGCGATCCTCCATGGGAGGCTCTCGCTTTGTAGGGCTGAGTGCACTATCGCGCACTCAGCAATGTGGTCACATGGACATCCGAGCGGAAAGAACGTCTGTTCTCACAGAAGTTCCCTCCATGCTCATGTGACTCCAGCCTTAGTGTAAGGATTATTGCTTTTGTGGGTCTCCTTTTTCAGTAAATCCACAGCTTTTGCAATGAAATGGAGTTGCCGGTGCAAGCCGCCCAGCTCTAATTATTTTGGACATCTGAAGCTTGGGTATAACTTTATAAAGGTGGAGATGAGGAAACAATGGGAGTCTTTAAAGGAAACCCTGAATAGTTCTCACCTTGAGGTCCTGCCAGCTGCACCGGGTCGATAAGTTCTCCACCCTCAGTCGGTACATTGTGCGTATAGGGGGCCCAAACTTGTCACTGCTGCTTTTACGATAGCCATAACCGCCTTGGACACAGGGACAAAGAAAATGGTTTAGAGGAAACTAGAATGCACAGGCAAGATTGTCTGATACAACTATGAAAGGGTATCGTAGAGGTGTTAACTGGCCAATTTAAATACTATGTGTGTGCATGTGAAGTGTTTGTTACCCAATTCCACTTGCCAAACACAGAACAGAAGTCAAATAAAGAATTGGCCACGTTAGTGTCCTAGTTACCCCCACCTCCAAGTTATATTGTAAAGCTATTGTTACATGTTCAGCCCTCCACACCCAGTTTAAAGGTTACCCCATGCACCCTCCACTTACCTTGGAGCAGGGGACTCCCTTCAGCCGCCCGCGCTCCCTCTGCCTGCCCTGCATTGGTCGGTTGCCCCAGGCCCCCCGCGAGTGGCAAACCCAGCGCGCTCCCCCACGCACGCGCCCCCCTAGTGGCACCTCCTCGGATCTCGCGAGAAGAAGAGAGAGGAGGGGAAGGAAGAGGTTGCGGGGAACAAGCGCTTGAAGGAACGCTTAATGAGTCTGCCCAACGTAACAATTCCCTTAGACTCTAAATTAACACATCATCTAGCTGCACTCATTGTACTGTTACCTCCCATGTTCAACAATTTTAGAGAATTTCCTTTGAAAGCAAGACTGTCTTAGATGGATGAAAAGGGGAGGGATGCAGATAGAACATTTCCGCAATGAGGCTGACAATTCTCCCATTATTTCAGGGATGCATTGCCTTGTGTTCCATCTAGACCCACAGAGTTACAATATAGTATATTAGCAAAGTTTTTATTTGTTTGCTAGGAGATAGCGATCCTTTAAACTAGGTTAATGCCTAGAATATATAACATCTAGCCATTATGTGATGTTCGTAAGCAAAAAAGAACATGGAAACATGTTGCAGCAATGTGATAAAACACTGCAATCAATTTCTAAGGCCCTCAGTATCAGATCATTGGACAGTAGGTATTCTGCATATTAACCCTAAAGCTGTATATATGTATATACATACGCAAGCTTACAATGTGAGGTGGCAACATAAGGCATGGGCATAGAGTGCTATGCTTCTATGGAAATACAAGAAATCCAAAGCACTGTGGGGTGAAACGCTAGATATGGTGTAAAGAAAAACTGAAAAATATCTAATGTATTTAAACTACTCCACATGAAGCACAAGATTTATAGTCAACTATACAGGGGGTGGACAAATAACAGATGCCAAATATAGGAAAGCTCAAACACAGCGGGACCACTTTTGCATTCAGAAAACTTTTGCCTCAGAGCTACGGCAATGTTTTTCCTAGGTCTCACTTTGTGAAGAACTGATGCTCCAAAAGAAGGTTTGATGAGATTTAGAGCTGTATTCGGTCATGGAATCCAATTTGGGATGAAACGACTACCACCTGTGTGTGCGTCTGGAGCATTACGGATGAAGGCATGGGATCAAGCAACTGAAGTGAATCATTTTTTTTTTCCCTCTCACCATTATTGGTCAAGACCAAACGGAATTCCATCTGTTAAAGTTTTTAGAGGTCGTCCTCCATATTTGGAGCTGGAAGTAGACTGTTCGTCCAAACAAAAACCATATTGACGCATGAAGAAGAGTAAAATAAATAATCAGGATACATCATGTTCTCTCTTCATCTCTTAGGGGTCCACGTTTTTGCTCCTTGATCCGGATAACAATTACTTTCCAAGCAGCAATAGAATATCCAGCTTGCATTGGACCACAGATGTTTTGATTTATGTTTTGTTAATATAAAATGTACTTTTCAGGCAATGGCAACCATCAGGAGTCAAAGGAAACATAAGCAGGTTGCTCGTGTCAGATGGTCATCTCTATATGTTGAGGCCTCTATGGACCTGTTAAACTATGCTGTTTGTGTGACCGAAAAACTACAAAGCAGTTTTGACAATTTGTTCAAATTGCTTAAAAATGGTGTTTAAAAAAAGGTGTTAATTTGTTGTAACTCACACAAACATTGAACTGGGAAAAACTGGGAGTGATTGATACATTCCATTATTGTCCACCCCCTCTATAGTTCAGTGAATATCAGCAAAAAAAAAAGACAATATTTGAAATATTATCAGATACATAGGAAGCTACAAGTGACTACAATATTGGAAGTAACTGGCAAATAGAGAACAAGGAGAAAAAAAACACAACAAAACAGAATAGGTGTCAAAAATCACCCGTTTTCTCTTCCACGGTGATACATGTTGACCTTCGTTTTACAGACTGACCTCCAGGCCTGACCAAAGGTCTCTGAGCTGGTGCCACGTCCTCTTGTTCAGCAGCTGACACGTCTCTTACACAGCTCATCATTGGCAGCAAAACATTTGAAAATGCCGTTATGTGGCCACCATAAAACACGCATCAGTACATGAAACACAAGTGAATGACACACTTACCGCGCGAGTCCCTCCGTGGGGCACGTGCATGTTCCACAATGACCCGCTCGCCACAGAGGTCTCTCCCATTCATTTCATATACGGCATCATCAGCGTCACGAAGGTCCTCGAACTCTACAAAACCGTATCTGTAATAATCAATGGTTTAAAGATCAATGGCATGCACTTGAAAAACAAAGTGTCTCTTTCTCTTTTACCACCTGAATGCGGAGTATGAAATATAACAAACCCTCACGTAGTGTTGTTGATATGCAGTCAACATATAAAATCACCATGTAAAGTAGTAAGACTTCAAGGCAAAATCAAATTGAGAAAGAATGTCATTGTTTGATAATGTGACAGACCGCCTGGCACAACGACTGTGTGTCTGTCAAACTCTAGCTTTCTCCAAGCTGGATCCCGACATCCAGGATTCTCAGCCCAAACCTCCCTAAAATCACCAGGCGTGACCAGTTTTAGAGTGAAAAGCAAGACTATTTTAAAACATACAGATATGTGCAGTACAGGACCCACGTGATCTTGGCTGGGGGCCTTCCAACGAGCGCACGCGCGAAGACTTTCCCGGCGTCGCTCAGGAAGGTAAGTATGAACGCGGTGAGCAGCTGCAGGAGCCTGTCCGAATGCCGATAGAGCATTCGGACAGCCGCCCCAGCCCCTCGGATGTTGGCAAGCCGGCTCAATGCCGGCTTCCGGTATCTGGGTAAATATCAGGGGTACTGCACGAGTACCAAGTACTCCTGCAGTACCCGGTATCGGCACCAATACCGATACTAGTATCGGTGCAACCCTAGTACACAGCATATAGAACATGACACTATAATAAACACATAAAACACAGACATCAGGAAATAGAGCATTACTAAAGGAGATTGGCCTAGTAAAATGGCCACTTGATAGCATATAATACTAATTTACTACTAGTATTATGTGCTATCCACTCTGGCCCTCCAGATGTTTTGAAACCAAGAGGGTTATTCAGTAAGAGCTGTACATGGCCACCGAATGGTGAATTTCAATCTATGGTACAATTTCGTAGCAGTACAGCTATTCACAAAGCTATCAATTCACCAAATATTGGTGAATTGACAGTAAAATACTGTCCAGTTTGCTGCAATTTGGCTCTAGTGAAATTGTCCCATACAGCAATGGTTACTCTATTCAGAGAACGCCAAACTGCTCTGAAGTGCCCAGATTTCCAGTGGTTCAGTTTGACGGGTTTAAACAGGCAAATCCCATACGTGTATGTAAGAAAGAAAAAAAAAAGTATTTATAAAGTATTTTACCAGGAAGAAGATACATTGAGATTTCTCTTGTTTAAAGTATGTCCTGGGTTCAAGAACATTGTATTTCTGTAACGACTATAACATTTCAAAGTAATGCAATGCAAGATATTAAAAAAAACCCCACAAACATATAGAATACAGAAAATAAATATGTAGGAAATATATTCACTAAGTTACATGTTTACAGGTGCAATCCGTATTGAGGTATGTTAATAGGGAGCTTGAGTGACTTTAGACTGGGGGAAGATTTGATGGGGTCTGGGAGGTTATTCCATAACTGCGGTGCTCTGTAGGAAAATGAGGATCAACCCACTTTCTTTATGTATTGTGGTATTGCAAGTAAGGTGCTGGTCCTGGATCGGAAGTTATAGGAGGAGGGACTGCTAGGGGAAGCAGCCTCTTCAGGTAGGGTGGTAGCTTCCCAGAAAATCTCAAACACTAGGTTGGAGATGTGAAGGGTGAGTCTAGAACCCAGCGATTGCCAGTTTAGTTCTTTTAACATGTCACAGTGGTGGGTGGTCATGTAGTTCCATTGTAGCACAAAGCAGCAGAATGAGTTATAGAATGTGGTAAGTTTCTGAAGGTGTGTTTGCGGGGCAGCTGCATACACTACATCTCCGTATTCAATAGCCAGCATAAACATTTGATGTACAATTTGCTTTCTTACCTCGGGGTTCAGGCAGGTTTTGTTTTTGTACAGGGCACCTAGTTTAGGGTAAACTTTAGATGAGAGTTTTTCTATGTGGGGGCCAAAGGAAAGATTTAGGTCTAACCACATAATAGGGATGCACCGATACCACTTTTTTAAGACCGGGTACAAGTACCGATACTTTTTTTCAAGTACTCACCGATACCGAGTACCGATACTTTTTTTATGTCATGTGACCACTTTCCTATAAGAACAGACCACATATAAAAATGCCCCCAACTCATGGATATGCCCCCCAGCTCATGGATCCCTCCCCAGTTCACCTGGCACCTGGAGCTCTCCGCGAGGATACTTACCTCCCTGGGCGACGCCGGGAAAGTCTCCGTGCGTGCGCTCGTTGGAAGGCCCCCAGCCGCGACCACGTGGGACCATGTGATCGCGGCTGGGCCCTTCCAAAGAGCACACGCAAACGAACTTTCCCGGAGTCGCCCAGGAAAGTTCCTACGCTTGCACTCGTTGGAAGGCCCCAGCCGCAATCACATGGTGTCGCCCAGGAAGGCAAGTATGATCGCGGAGAGCAGCTGCATGGCCTGTCCGAATGCCAATAGAGCATTCGGACAGCCGCCCCAGCCCTTCGGATGCCGGCAAGCCGGCTTCCGGTATTGGGGAAAATATCGGGGGTACTGCAGGAGTACCAAGTACTCCTGCAGTACCTGGTATCGGCACCGATACTAGTATCGGTGCAACCCTACCACATACCTAGATATTTGAGAGAACTGTCTTTGCTCAGCGTGCCATTTGATTTTGTCCTTACACATAGAGCGGGATTTTGCAATTTGTGTAGTTTAGGTGCTGTTCCAAAGAGCATCGGTACAGTTTTGTCAGTATTTAAAAAAGGTTTGTTGTGTTTGATCCACTTTAGGCCCGTGTCAGACGAGCGCAGTGTTCAAGTCCGTGTTACTGCACTTAAGTACGTCCGTGATAGCATACAATTGTGTTAAATGGAGCCCCACACACGAAGTACGTCCGCACAGAAGTGCGGACGCATGACAGATGCGGCAAACGGACGCAGGTTAGGCAAGAACGTAATACTGCTAGAAAGGACGTGCGTAGTGCGCCACGTCCGCATAGCTTTGTGTGTGAGTGATGGATCGTGGTCAGACTGACTGCATTTATACGTCCAGCATTTTTGACGGACAAAATGTTTTTCTTCAATTTAATTTATTTTCCCTGCTACATCCGTCAAAAATAACGTCAGTCGCAAAAAAGGGCTGTGTGGCCACTACTGCGTCTGTCAAAAAGTGCGTACGTCACAATATATTCCACTGGTTAATAAATATAAAAGAAACAGACTGAAACCAATGTGGCTTAGTAGGAAGGTAACTAAGGAAATGAAAAATAAAAAGAAGGCATTTAAAGCTTTTAAATTTGATAAATCTGAGGCATCCTATAAAGCATATAGGGCAGCCAATAAAGCATGTAAAAATGCGATTAGATGGGCTAAACTAGAAAATGAAAAAGAAATAGCCAAAGAGAGCAAGACCAACCCTAAAAGATTCTTTAGGTACATAAGTTCTAAAAAACCCAAGAGTGAAAATGTAGGTTCACTAAAATCTGAGTCAGGGTTATTGTTAACTGAAGATCAGGATAAAGCAGAAATTTTAAATGATTATTTTTCTTCAGTATTTATCAAAGAGAAACCTATAACAGGAGACATGAAATTCATTAATAAAAACTTACTAATACAAAGTGACTGGTTGACTCAGGACAAGGTTTTACACAAATTAAACAATGTGAATGTTAATAAAGCCCCAGGGCCAGATGGAATTCACCCGCGAGTACTAAGAGAGCTATGTGTTGAAATATGTAAACCTCTGTTCTTAATCTTTCAAGATTCTTTTCTTTCAGGAATAGTACCAGAGGATTGGAGAAAAGCTGACGTGGTCCCTATATTTAAGAAAGGTTTAAAATTTGTGCCTGGGAATTATAGACCTGTGAGCTTAACATCTGTGGCTGGGAAAGTATTTGAGGGGTTACTAAGGGATAATATTCAGGAATTTATTGGGAGGTATAATGTAATTGGGAAAAATCAGCATGGTTTCATGAAACACAGATCATGTCAGACTAACCTAATTACGTTCTATGAGGAAGTAAGTAGAAGTATAGATCAGGGGGTCGCAGTGGATGTGATTTACTTAGATTTTGCCAAAGCTTTCGACACAGTTCCACACAAAAGGTTACTACTTAAATTAAGAAAAAATGGTCTAGATGAAAATACTTGTTCTTGGATAGAAAACTGGCTAAAAGATAGGGTACAGAGAGTGGTCATAAATGGTACATTTTCAAGATGGACACCAGTGGTAAGTGGTGTCCCTCAGGGGTCTGTTATAGGACCAATACTATTCAATTTATTTATAAATGACCTTGAGATAGGCATTGAAAGTCATGTATCAGTGTTTGCAGATGACACAAAGCTAGGAAAAGTAATACAATGTGAGCAGGATGTTACTTCGCTGCAGAGGGATTTAGATAAATTGGGGGACTGGGCACTTAAATGGCAGATGAAATTTAATCTAGATAAATGTAAAGTTATGCACTTTGGAGTGAAGAACACACAAGCAATTTATACCCTAAATGGTACGGAGTTAGGGAAATCCAAGCAGGAGAAGGATTTGGGAATAATCATAGACTTCAAACTAAGTAACAATGTGCAATGTCAAACAGCAGCCGCCAAGGCCAGCAAAGTACTGGCATGCATTAAAAGGGGAGTTCACTCACGGGATGAAAACATAATTTTGCCTCTGTATAAATCAATGGTCAGGCCGCACCTTGAATATGCCGTGCAATTTTGGGCACCTGTCTTAAAAAAAGATATTATATCGCTAGAAAAAGTGCAGAGACGGGCAACTAAATTAATAAGGGGGATGGAAGGGTTAAGTTATGAGGAAAGACTAACAAGCTTAAACCTGTTTAGTTTAGAGAAACGGCACCTTAGAGGGGATCTGATAACCTTATATAAATATATACGGGGCCATTATCAACCATTGTCTGATAACCTATTCATTAACAGGACTATACATAGGACAAGGGGTCATCCATTTAGACTGGAAGAAAGAAAATTTAGCTTAAAGCATAGGAAGGGTTATTTTACGGTGAGAACAATAAAGCTGTGGAATTCTCTGCCTGTTGAGGTGGTTGGGTCAGAGTCTGTACAGACTTTTAAAAAACGACTGGATGACTTCCTGCAGACACAGAATATTAAGGGTTATAATATTTAATATGTGGGTAAAAGCTTCTTGATCCAAGGAGAAATCTGACTGCCATTCTGGGGTCAAGAAGGAATTTTTTCCCAGTATGTTGCATATTGGCGAGCGCTTCAGACTGGGTTTTTTGCCTTCTTTTGGATCAACAGCAGTAGGTTATGTGGGAGAGGCTGAACCCGATGGACGCATGTCTTTTTTCAGCCTATATAACTATGTAACTGCACGGGCGCACAGTCCGTAGAAAATGCGCTCGTCTGACACCAGTCTGTTTTTATCATTTTTTTCTGTAACAGACCGTTTTATTATTTTCTATAGGGCTTTTTGTTATTTTCATGCTTTTTCGTTGTTTTAGACACTATCAGGGTTACTGCATGTTCGGTGACTTTTCGTTCTCTTCAATTCGGTGCAATTTGGCGATCCCATTTTGGCGACCCTGCAGTGTATTCAGCAAGCACCACAGGGCCGTCGTAGTGCAGGGAAAAGCTGCTGCAAACCCGCCGAACACTCACTGCAAAACCCGGCGAAGGCTCGCCGAAACCCGCAAAAACATCTGGATTAACCCCACCGAACACACAAGAGAAAATTGAGCAGCCGCCGGAAAAATCCGACACCGCAGACGAATGGAGTGAAGGAAAAAAAACAAAATGCTTGAATTTTGAAAAAAGTAAGTTTTCACCAAAAAAAATCCCGAAAAATACCTGTAAAATCCTAAAAAGTCTATACATAGAGACTTTTTACTGCAGAATATTATAATCAACGATTAGATATTGTATTTAAAAAAAGGGAATATTGTTTAACATTGAAGCCTATGAGATTCGCCTGAATAAACCTGTCGAATGAAACCACCGAACAGCAGGGAAATTCGGCAACTTTTCACTGCTGGTTTTTGTTCTCTGAACAGACAAAGCATTGCTTCTCTATGGGGATTTCACTGTCCTTGAACAGGCACCGTATGTGCAGGCACTTCGCCAACATTTGGCAAGCTGGCTGCTCTCTGGATAGCCGAATGGCCAGGAAAGGTAACCGTACTCAGAATTTCACTGTTCGGTTACCTTTCGGCCACAATTCGGATCTCTTTGAATAACCCTGTATGTAAAATAGAGTTCTGTTTCTTATTTACCAGTTGGGCGGCTGATTGGCGATCAGTTTGGCGCACTTTGGTGACCCTACAGTGTAATCTGCCTATCCCGAGTAGTGAGTGTTGGAATCCAATCTCATGACGTCCATAAACTGACAACGCAATATTACTCTGACTGCCTCTCTATGTGCTACAACCGTCTAGTTTTCAGAAGGACAGGTGGCTGGGTTGACGTTTACATCAGCTTCAGGGTAGGCACCTAAACGCATATTAGGAGATTGTAGACTTTCTCCCAAAAAGCTTCGCCAGCCATAGGACAAATTAACCTTTACGAGAGACAAATCAGGTGGGCAGACTGGGCCACAACATAGCCAGACACAAATGGGAGTAATACTTATGAAAAAATACAAGTGTCAGGAAGCCATGGGATGCTAAATTCCTGGATTGTTTCACACAAATCTATATACAGACCTGTGGTTGCATGCCAGCTCTTAGGTTTGTTAAACATAGCAACAGATTTCCTAAGGTGTCTGCAAGTTTAGCCAACCAGATGTTTTGAAACTACAATTCCCATGATGCTCAACCTGAGTGACCGAACATCATACAGATATAGTTGCAACACATCTAGAGGACCACGGTTGCAGACCCCTTGCATGTTTATCCGGATCCTAGGTGTACAAGCTTTTGATCACAATGAGGCAGACGGATAAGCAATCTAGAAATAAGAATACTTGCAGACAGGTTTCCATCCATACAGCCTATGCCCCATTACAAACAAAGGTGGCGCTGTGCGTGCCTAATGTCCCGGGTTTCGGGCTGACCTCACGGCCGCATGGCCTGGCTGCATTAAAAAGGGAAGGAATAAAGCACAATAAAATGCAAGCATGGCTCACCCGTTCTTTAGATCCACCTCCACGATCTTTCCGAAACCCTTGAAGAATCGCTCTACATCCCGTTCCCGCGCCCGGTGGCTGAGGCGCCCTATGTACACCCGTGGCATGCTGGACGATCTGGACATATTGCTCCCACTGCCGCGCTGACAAGCGAGCTCCTAGACAGAAACGTGAGCGGTGACCTCTCCACAAGGCGCATCCAGGGATGAGGAGGCTCTTCCAGCTCCCCGATGAACACTCCAAACAGCAGCAACCAAAGCGCGGGCTCAACCGAACGGAAGTGATAGACAGGGTTGTCGAAGCGTGGTCGAACGTAGTGACGACTTCCGTCATGCCGCAGAGATCTAAACCACTGAGACAGCATTCAGTCACACTGCGTTGCGCGTGTCTGAAACCAACCAAATCCGACGGAAAGCTAAAGGGGACGTGTCATGGGGAATGCAGATATTTACATGCAGTCTCTAGCGCTTACATCTTACCTGTTGTCAACAACTGTGAAAATGGAATATTATTTTAACTTCCCGCGTGAGAGTGAGGGTATAGGAAAAGAGAGAAATTGGGGCGAGAGGGAGAGAAAGGGGACAGCGAGGTAGAGGAAGGGGAGAGTGAGGGGAGATAAAAGCGGAAAGTGAAGTAGAGAAAGGGGGAGAGGGTGGTGAGTGGAAGGGGGTGAGGGAGATGAGAGAGAGAAGTGGAGTGTGGGAAACGGGGTGAGGTAGAGAAGGGATAGTGAGGGAGAGACAGTGGGAGTGAGGGAGAGACAGTGGAAGAGAAGGGGAGAGTGGGAGTGAGGAAGAGAAGGGGAGAGTGGCAGTGCGGGACAGAAGGGTAGAGTGGCAGTGAGGGACAGAAGGGTAGAGTGGCAGTGAGGGACAGAAGGGTAGAGTGGCAGTGAGGGACAGAAGGGTAGAGTGGCAATAGGGGAGAGAGGGAGTGAGGTAGATAAAATGGGAGTGACCGGAGAGAAAGAGAGAGCACGGGGTGTTTCATCGGATAATGTAGCCGACTAGCTGCGCACACGCAGAAGTGACTTCACGCCAGTTGATCTGACGACCAGCTGGTCGTCACGCTTGCGCATGCACGGATCCTTCGAATAGCCAGCTCCGATGCAGCAAGAGTGGAGGTAATATCTGATCTGATCCCCTGAATCAGGACATATCATCCATGTGTGGTATTCCAATGTATCAACTCCTTGTACATTGATCTTGTAAAGCACTGCAGAATATGTGGCGCTATACAGTGGCAAGAAAAAGTATGTGAACCCTTTGGGATTACGTGGAGTTTTGCATGAATTGGTCATAAAATCTGCTCTGATCTTCATCTAAATCACAACAATTTGAAAAACACAGTCTGCTTAACCCCTTAACGCCGCAGGACGTACATTTACACCCTGCATTAGGCCCCCGGCACACGAGCGTATTTACGGCTCATATGCGCCCGCAATTCACTGCGTCCGTGTGTTTTTGATGGGGAAGGCCATCCACTGGACGTGAAAAAGCCCTCCCCGTCAAAAAGCTAAACGGACGCTGACAGGATACAAAGCGCGATTCTCCATAGGAGGATCGCGCTTTGTACGCTGAGCGCAGAGAGTGGAAGGAACGCCCACTTTCACGGACGTTCCTTCCTCTCTCTGTTAACACTCGTGTGCCGGGGGCCTTAGGCGGGCTTTGGCGCCCGCAGGACGTAAATGTACGTCCTCGGCGTTTTCAGCCCCCCCCCCCCCCGGGAGATACTCACCTCCTCCGGCGGCTCCCTCGCTGCTCTGACTCCCACGGAGTCAGATCGGCAGGGTTTCCTCCGGCGCACTGACGTGTGCCCGATCGCGGCCTATTTCCGGTGGGGGCCGCCATCTTGGATGGCAGCCCCCACCTCTGGGTCCCCCCCCCGCGTAAACTGACTCATCACGCCATGCGCGATGATGTGAGTTAACTGGGGAAGCCCCTAGCTGCAAAGGGATTTCCTATGGACCCCTTTATCTCCTGATCGGTGGCAGCTAGGGAGTCATGCCTGATATCGATGGAAAGGTCTGAGCATGGCCTTTCCATCGATTATCAAACATGACAATGACAAAAGTTAAATAAAAGTGTATAAAAATAAAAAAACAATTAATTAAAAAAATAAAAACGTGCTTTTTTTTTTTTTTTGATGCAGCATTATTGTTCACATTTCAATTATAATGTGAACAATGATGCTTCACCAATGATTTTTTTTGGGGGGGGTTTAGCTAAAATCACGTAATTTCCCCCCCACCCCAAAAAAAAAAAGGGTTCCCAAGTCTACCCCATAGAATATAACCGCAAAGGATCGGATAATAAAATGTGGGGAAAAAAAACACTTTATGGGGCGGAGCTAGCTGTGGAAGCGAGCGGTCACGTTTTGCGGAGCTCCCGCTAGCTTTCTGACTTCTGGTGCTTTTATACCGCTCGTTTCCTCACAAAACTGCTTTTTAAACTCCCTGGTCTACTTACTGAGCACAGGGGGACATAATTGGTGCTGCTTGGTGTGCCCGGCGGTGGATGTCGCTCCCGGGAAGTTTGGGACTATATTTCGTGCCTACCTCCTCTGCGTTCCTCAGAAGCCTCTGTGGAGTTTTACAGTACCACGTCGGATTTGATCGCTGGTATGGGTAAGAAACAACCCCCCGGTGCTTCCTTGAAGAGTGGCTCCCGACAGCGGGACATAAGGGAATCCATGAGGCATGGATCAGCTCCTCAGAGGGAGTCTGCCCCCTCCCCCTTCCCCTCTGGATATGAAACCTCCGACGAGGAAAACGCTTACTGGCTTCAAGATGCAGGGGCTGCAGTGTCCTGGCTCACCCCATCGTCTCAGCCGCTAGGATCGCGACCTGTGTCCACAGCTGCCAAGAAGCGGGCGCAAAAGAAGCGGAGGGCTGAGATGGCGGCATCCCTGGCGGACGCACGTACCTTACTGCAGGGGGACTTGCTGGAAGTACTGCAGCTCTCAGCTTCTGGTAGCGTGGTCTCAGACTGTGATGGCTCCTCTCGGGACCCCCAGGAACGGGGAGCCTTGGTGGGGGCACCCGACGGTTCCGCTATTCCCCTGAATACTGTGGAAGATGATGATCTCCCTTCCACGAAAGGGGACCTTCGCAAGATCATGGCTGAAATTAGGGAAATGTGGAGACCGGAGGTGGCGGCTGTTCGAGCTGAGGTAGAGGTGATCAAGACTCAGGTGACAGCGACGCACGTACGGATGGAGGAGGTTGTATTGGAGCAGACAAGCTTATCTGGCCAGGTGGACAGTCTTCGCTCCCAGGTGGAGGTCCTAATGCGTTCAGTGGAATCGTTGGAGTCACGTCATCGTCGCCGTAACATACGAGTCAGGGGTATTCCGGACTCGGTTTCCACGGAAGATCTGTTGCCATACGTGAGCCGGCTCGCAATTCAAGTCTCAGGTCTCCCTTCTGATACAACGGACTTAGTTGGAGCAGCATTCCGTGTCCGGAAGGCGGCTACGGCCCCCAAAGGGAAGCCGAGGGACGTCGTGGTGGTCTTTCGCGATGTGGCCTCGAAAGTCGCTCTTATGTCTGCCCCGGGTGCACGGGACCCTGTGCAGTTTGAGGGAGTCCTGCTGGACCTATATCATGATCTCCCATTTATGACTCTGTTGGCACGTCGCCGATTTCGAAAGGTGACGTCCGCTCTACGTCGTCGGGGGATTCGATGCCGATGGGGCCTGGCTGGCTCCTTGGTGGTGACACATGCTAACATCCCGTACACGGTCACCAACCCTGATACGGCTTGGACCGCCTTAGCAGTCACGGGCATCTCACCGGACGCGCTGGAGATTCAGCCGGGTTGAGACATTTTTGTTGCCTTTTTACCCTCGGACTCCAGACGGACGTGGGTCACCACTGCTTTTTTATTTTTATATAGCAGGGATAGCTGGGATCCCCAGGTCTGCTGCTTTTTCCTGTTGTATGGACCACTTCCCTATTTTCTAGTTTCCCCCCCCCCACCCTGTTTAGTTTCGCAGACCGTTTTCTTAAGCTACATAGGCGATTACGCCTTCTTAAATGCAGAGGACTTAAGCCTTCCTCTTAATCCCCCCCCCCTTTAATTTTTTTTCTCGCCCGAGGACTTTTTACTATTTGAATATGACCTTACCTACGCCGTTTCCATAATTTCTATGCATATTATTACATACTGTAAGGTTACCTTCTTTGATATATGTTTGCTGGCCCTGCGTGGTCGTACCTTGTTTGATTTCATGAGACTTGTTTTATAATTCTCTAAATAAAGAATTAAAAAAAAAAAACACTTTATACACTGTGGATGATTGAAATTTTATTGAAAATTCACATTTTTTTACATATTTTGTTATAGCATTCTGGCAGGACATGACTTTTATATATAATTATGATATATTATTAATCTTAAGAGTCTGCCGGAAAGAACGATATATAATTTGTCTGGGTGGTATAATAATATGTGACTTAAAACCGCGTTTAAACATGATGAGCAAAAACTTCAGCAAACTTCACTTCCGAAAGAGCACCAAAGTTTTAAAATTACTCCCGTCCTTAAGGGGTTAAAATAATACAACACAAACATATGTTTTCATGTTTTTATTGAACAGAACATGTAAACATTCACAGTGCAAGGTGGGAAAAGTATGTGAACCCCTAGCCTAATGACTTCTCCAAGAGCTAATTGGAGCCAGGAGTGAGACAACCTTGAGTCCAATCAGTGTGATATTATTGGATGTGTTGCTGAAAGCTGTCCTGCCCTTTAACCCCTTAAGGACCTCGGACGTACCATGTACGTCACGGCCGCGGGTCTCTTTTAGACCCGCTGACGTACATGGTACGTCCTGCGGTCTTTTGAGCGCTGGAAGCGATCGGATCGCTTCCAGCAGCTCAAACGCCATTGCAGGCTGCCTGGGAGTCCAGGCATCCGTGCAATGGCGGTTAGAAGTGCCGGGGCCCCTTGTGATCGCTCCCCGGGAGCGATCAACATCCGGTTTCACCGGAAAGGTGCCCCGCACTTCTACAGAGAGCTGGAAGCGATCGGTATCGCTTCCAGCTGCTCTGAGTATATTGCAGGGATGCCTCGACATCGAGGCATCCTTGCAATATGGTTACCTGCCGCCGGTCCGTCCGTGATCACTCTCCCCGAGCGATCACTTCCGGTAGCGGCAGGAAGTACTGAGTGCCACGAGGTATCGTGTCACTCAGTACAAAAACGATCACATAAGTGATCAGGTGCTCTGCTGGGTGCCTCGAGGGATCAAGGCACCCAGCAGACTAAAAAAAGTGCAAAAAAAGAAAAATAAATAAATAAAAATGAATAAAATAAAAGTGACAGCCAAGATGGCGCTGCCCTTCTAAGGGCAGGGTCATCTTGGGGCTGTGTGGGATGTTCCTAGCCTGCCTCATCAGAGAGGCAGGCTAGCAACATCCAATCAAAAGCTATAAAAAATAAAATTTCTAATTTGTCAGGTCAGGTCAATATTTTGTAAATATTGGCCGTGACCTCTGTGATTCTCCCTCCCTCTCCTCACTTGTGTTTTGGTGAGCGAGAGAGAGATCAGATTTGACAGGTTAGAGATTTTAGGTAGATTTAGTGAGATTAGAAAAATTGAGGCAGATTTAGAGGGATTTAGAGAGATTTAGGTGTTTATTTTTATTTTCTTGTGAAACCCAACGGTTCTTTTGAGAACCAATAATCCGCTTATATATATATAATAATTATAAAATTTTATAATCTATTATATATAATGTCTGAGAGGGTGTACAGCGCCGAGGAGGCATATGCCATCCTGGCGTCAGAATCTGAGGCATCTGCGTCGGACTCCGACCCAGATTTTGACCCCGCTAAGTGCTCAGAGACATCGCTAGATACATCATCTACGCTGGCTGATGTATCTCCTAGTGATGTTTCTGATGCAGATCCTGGGCCACCACCTGCCAGCAGGAGACGCACAGCTCCAGCTGAGGAGTGGGTAGTGCCTCATCGCCAGAGGCCAGATATCCCTCCTTTCACGGCAAATCCTGGCATCAATATTGATGTTGCAGGATTTACCGCCACACAGTTTTTGCAGGTGTTTATGGGGGATGATTTGTTGGGCCACATTGTTGCCCATTCAAATCTGTATGCCCATCAGCATTGTGCTGCGAAGCCAGACTCCTTCTTGGCAAGGCAGCAATGGACCCCGCTAGATGTGCCAGAATTTTTGAAATTCTGGGCACTTACTATGCTGATGGGCATCATAAAGAAGCCCTCAATTCGCTCCTACTGGAGCAGTAGCCCCATCTGCTCTACCCCCATTTACCCCCAATCAATGTCACGTAGAAGGTACGAAAACATTTTGCGTTTCATGCACTTCAGTGACAACAGCCTGTGCCCCCCTAGAGAGCATCCCCAGTTTGACAGGCTGTATAAAATCCGCCCCCTGATTACCCACTTCGCCGCCAGGTTTGCAGAGGCTTATACACCTGGAAGGAATATCTGCGTGGATGAATCCCTAATGAAATACAAGGGAAGGCTGGGATTCAAGCACTATATTCCTTCCAAACGCTCCAGGTATGGAGTGAAGGTGTATAAGCTCTGTGACAGCGAGAGTGGGTATACTCACGCCTTCCGGGTGTACGAGGGAAAGGATAGTAGCCTTGACCCTCCAGGTTGCCCAGAACACATGGGAACCAGTGGCAAGATTGTGTGGGACTTAGGGACCTACTTTTTCCCCTGATGAACAAAGGGTACCACTTGTATGTTGATAATTTTTATCCGAGTGTCCCTTTGTTCCAGCTGCTGTATTGTTTTGATACAGCAGCATGCGGTACTGTTCGCAAGAACCGCATAGGTTTCCCAGCACAGCTTGTCCGCACCCGGTTAAAAAGGGGGGAGACCTCATCTCTGCGCCAAGAGGAGCTGTTGGCGGTCAAGTACAGAGACAAGAAGGATGTATACCTTCTATCCACCATCCACACTGAGAGGTCTGTGGAGGTCTCTGTACGTGGCAGAGCTGAGCGCATCAGGAAGCCAGTGTGCATCAAAGCCTATAACCGGCATATGGGTGGGGTTGATCTGGCAGATCAGCTGCTCCAGCCCTACCAGATTATGCGGAAGTCAAGGGCCTGGTACAAAAAGGTTGCAATTTACCTGATGCAAATTGCAACCCACAATGCCTTTTTGCTCTGCAAAAAGGCAAACCCCGGAGTGACGCTGTCCTTTTTACAGTTTCAGCTCCAGGTCATTTCGGGGTTTTTGTACCAGGATGCACCTGCTCCCTGGGCGGTGATGGGGGACAGAGTTGGGGCTACATATTTTATTTTTAAAATCCTCCCTACTGCGGGCAAACAGAAACCCCAAAAAAGATGCAGGGTGTGTTTCAAGAGGGGGCAGAGGAGAGACACAATCTTTTACTGCCCAGAATGCCCTGGACAACCCGGTCTGTGTCTTGGGGACTGTTTCAAGATGTATCACACTGTGCGTGATCTGTGATTTTTTTTTTCTTACAGTCTAGTTAGTTAGTTCAGTTTAGTTTTTTTTTCTTTTACTGCACCAGACTTTTACATTTTATTCCTACATTTTTATGTTCTACAATTGGTGCTGTATTTTGCCAAAATCTTGGCACACCTATGCATGGGGGGCATGGGTGTACTCAGGAGACCTTGCAGAAAACAACCTGGAGAGTTTTCATGCAGTAACCGACAACAGTGTCTCCTAAATCACAGTCCAAATCTAATGTGGGCGTAAAAATAAAAAATTTAAAAATTACCGCCACACACCTTCTCAAATGTTTTGGGCTAAAACCGTTGCATACATGGCATCAAAGCACTCCATATGCAATACCTTGGGGTGTCAACATGTCAAATATAAACAATTTTCTGGCAATAATTCAAACTGACAAAGTCATAAAAATTGCATTTGAACATTCCCAAAATCCTGGCAAACCTATGCATGGGGGGCATGGGTGTACTCAGGAGACCTTGCAGAAAACAACCTGGAGAGTTTTCATGCAGTAACTGACAACAGTGTCTCCTAAATCATAGTCCAAAACTGATGTGGGTGTGAAAATGAAAAATGACCACCAAACAGTATCCAATTTGTTTGGAGCAAACGGTTGCATCCATGGCATAAAAACACTCCATTTACAATACTTTGGGGTGTTAGCTTACCAAATATATGCATGTTCATAATATTGGGGTATGTAAAAAGGCCCCTAAAAAGAAGATAAGCAAAGAAGATATGTCAAATTAGAAAAATGACAAGCTAATGTCAAAAGATTGGCGTAGCACCCCAAAAACAACAGAACAACTCTATATATGTGTGGTATCACTTTACTCAGAAGATGTTGCTGAACATATTTTGGGGTGTTTTTTGGCAGTAACCCATAACTGGATTTGACAATTCATGCTTAAAGTACAATGTGTGTGAAAAAATAACACAAAAAGTGACTACCTGAAAGTTTGACATAGAGCTAGTGCATGGAAAGTGTTAAAATACAACTCTTTGAAGTACCCTAGGGTGTGCCCTTTCTAAAAATATATGGTTTGATGGGGGTAAATTACTTTGGCCGGCTTCAAAAATGTCCCAAATAGGACATGGGTGCATGATCACGAAATGTGAAAATTCCAAGTTGGAAAACTGAAATGTGCACCCCCCCCAAATAAGGCCTATTAGCCCCCAAATGACCCGACATACCTATACATGGGTGTTATCAATTTACTCAGAAGATGTTGCTGAACATATTTTGGGGTGCTTTTTGGCAGTAAACCTTAAAGTTCACAGTACATGTACTCTTAAATTGCATTAAAAAAAAATAATCACCAAAACTTTTTTTTTCTCAAACTTTGGCATAGATTTGTGGTAAAATGGTTTGCATGGAAAGAGTCAAAATACCCCAAGTTTAATACCTTGATTTGTGTACTTTAAAAAAATATGTATATGTGGAGGGTTATTCAGGAATTAGTGACAGATATCAGTGTTACAATGTCACTATGACTACTTTTAAAAGTAAACCCTTTGTAAATGCAAAGTGCTACTTTCACGTATTGTTGCATAAGATAAGGAGAAAAGCGAGGAATATGTAAACATTGGGTATTGCTAAACTCAGAACTAAATTTAGAAACTACTAAGGAATTAAAATTTTTTGACGGTTGTTGATACATAAGAAATTTTGGGGGTCAAAGTTCGAAAAAGTGGTGTTTTTTCAATTTTTTGTCATATTTCACAATGTTTTTTATAGTAAATTATATGAAATGATGAAAAAAATGGTATCTTTATAAAGTCCATTTAATGACGAGAAAAACAGTGTAAAATATGTGTGGGTTGCATAAACGAGTAAGGCTAGGGTCAGACGAGCGCAGTGCGAACGCGCGTGCAGGCGCACTTAATCACGGCCGCACTAGCAGCAAATGCCAGGCAATGACGGGCAATATACGAAGTACGGTCGCACAAAAGTCCGGCTGCGCAACGCAAGTGGAAAACGAACGCATTTTGTCGAGAACGTAAAACCTCTAGTACGGTTGTACAGAGTGCGCTGCGTCCGCTAGAGGCGTGTGTGCGTGAATTGGAGATGTCAGACACTGCTAATGTCCGGCCAACATAACGTCCAGATGCACAAAGTGTTTTATTGATGATCCGTACAAAATCACGGATGCAAATGCGCATCGTATGACCGCTATCGCGTACTCCGTGAAAAAATACGTCCATTCGTTCGAACGCACTTTTTCACAGACAACGCGAAAATGCGTTCGTCTGACCCTAGCCTAAGAGGAAAATTTGACGTAAACACAAACAGCACAGAAACGTAAAAACAGCAGTGGTCACTAAAGGACGGATTTGTGTAAAACCGACCGGTCACTAAGGGGTTAAAAACACACACCAGTTTTGGGTTTACTGGTTTCAAGAAGCACTGCCTGATGTGAACCATGCCTCGCAGAAAAGAGCTCTCAGAAGACCTACAATCAAGAATTGTTGACTTGCATGAAGCTGGAAAGGGTTACAAAAGTATCTCCAAAAGCCTTGATGTTCATGTGTCCACGGTAAAACAGACTGTCTACAAATGGAGAAAGTTCAGCACTGTTGCTACTCTCCCTAGGCGTGGTCGTCCTGTAAAGATGACTGCAAGAGCACAGCACAGAATGCTTAATGAGGTAAAGAAGAATCCTAGAGTGTCAGCTAAAGACTTACAGAAATCTCTGGCACATGCTAACATTTTTGTTGACACATCTACAATAAGGAAAACATTAAACAAGAATGGAGTACATGGGAGGACACCACGGAGGAAGCCATTGCTGTTCAAAAAGAATATTGCAGCATGTTTGAAGTTTGCAAAAGAGCACCTGGATGTTCCACAGCACTACTGGCAAAATATTCTGTGGACAGATGAAACCAAAATTGAGTTGTTTGGAAAAAACACACAACACTATGTGTGGAGAAAAAAAGGCACAGCACACCAACATCAAAACCTCATGCCCACTGTAAAACATGGCGGAGGGAGCATCATGGTTTGGGGCTGCTTTGCTGCCTCAGGGTCTGGACGGATTGTTGTCTTTGATGGAAAAATGAATTCCAGAGTTTATCAAGACATTTTGCAGGAAAACGTAAGACCATCTGTCCGCCAACTGAAGCTCCACAGAGGATGGTTGATGCAACAGTACAATGACCCAAAGCATACAAGTAATTCAACAAAAGAATGGCTTCAACAAAATACGCCTTCTGGAGTGGCCCAGTCAGAGTCCTGACCTCAACCCGATTGAAATGCTGTGGCATGACCTTAAGAGAGCGATTCACACCACACATCCCAAGAATATTGCTACACTGAAACAGTTTTGTGAAGAGGAGTGATCCAAAATGACTCCAGATCGTTGTGCATGTCTGATCTGCAACTACAGAAAACGTTTGGTAGAGGTTATTGCTGCCAAAGGAGGGTCAAGGTTCACATACTTTTTCCACCCTGCACTCTGAATGTTTACATGTTCTGTTCAATAAAAACATGAAAACATATAATGTTTGTATTATTTTAACCCCTTAGTGACCGGGCGGATTTACACAAATCCGTCCTTTAGTGACCGCTGCTGTTTTTACGTTTCTGCGCTGTTAGTGTTTAGGTCAAATTTTCCTCTTACTCGTTTATTCAACCCACACATATTATACACCGTTTTTCCCGCCATTAAATGGACTTTCTAGAAATACCATTTATTCCCATCATATCGAATAATTTACCATAAAAAAAAATGAAATATGATGAAAAAGTGGTAAAAACACACTTTTTCGTAATATAATCCCCAAAATCTACAACCATCAAAAAAGACCTCGGCTAAATAGTTTCAAAATTTTGCCCCGAGACTAGAAGTACCCAATTTTTACATGTTTTTGCTTTTTAACCCCATTCACTGCTGAGCCAGTTCACCTATGTGCGCTGCTCATTCTGACCATTTTGTGCTAATTGTTTTGAGATGACAGCCTAGGTCCTATTTAACTAAACCCCCCCAGACAAAAAAAACTTTAAAAAAAACACCTTTTTTTTAAATTATTATTATTATTATTTTTTTATTTGTTTTTTAAAATGTTTGGTATCTAGCTGCCACGGATTGGGATCCTTAGGATCCCCTTATCTCTACATGGCAGCTAGAGGGTTAACTGGCCCACTGACATCCTCACACATATGGTGAGGTTGTCAGTGGGTGGGGGGGACCTGGAGGCTTGGCTGACATCCAAGATGTCAGCCCCACTCCAGGTTCGAATCGCGTTTTGGCGCCAATTAGCGCTGAAACGCGATCCGGCAGCAAAATAGTTAATGCTAAACACCGCTTAAAATGGGAGACTCTCCCCTTTTCAGCGGTGCAAAAAGCATCTCCCTAGCTTCATTGGTTGGTGAGATAGAGGACTCCGAAGGAGCCCCCCTCCCCTCCATTGATTTTCAATGGGGGCGCTTGCTGAAGACGTCACCACGCAGCGTGGTGACGTCATCAAGCTCGTCGGCCCATGCAAATGAGGAGGGAAGGCTTCCTCCCTGCCAGATCTGCGTGAGATCCAGCGAGGGAGGTAAGTATCGGGCGGGAGGGGGGTTAGACGCCGCTGACGTACCCTGTATGTCCGCGGGTCTAAGGGAGACCCATGGGCAGGACGTACAGGGTATGTCAGCGGTCCTTAAGGGGTTAAGCAGACTGTGTTTTTCAAATTGTTGTGACGTAGAATCGGTGACCACAAAAAACCTCCAAGAGTACGTGGTGGAATTTTTTTCATACCTCCTTCCTGACGCAGGCCCAGAAACGCTGCTTATGGACCGCATTCACCGACTCCCTAAGCCACCTTCGGCCCCACCTCAAGCGCCAAGGGACGTCCTATTGAGGCTCCACTACTTCATTGGTTGGTGAGATAGAGGACTCCGAAGGAGCCCCCCTCCCCTCCATTGATTTTCAATGGGGGCGCTTGCTGAAGACGTCACCACGCAGCGTGGTGACGTCATCAAGCTCGTCGGCCCATGCAACCCTTAAGGGGTTAAGCAGACTGTGTTTTTCAAATTGTTGTGACGTAGAATCGGTGACCACAAAAAACCTCCAAGAGTACGTGGTGGAATTTTTTTCATACCTCCTTCCTGACGCAGGCCCAGAAACGCTGCTTATGGACCGCATTCACCGACTCCCTAAGCCACCTTCGGCCCCACCTCAAGCGCCAAGGGACGTCCTATTGAGGCTCCACTACTTCATTGGTTGGTGAGATAGAGGACTCCGAAGGAGCCCCCCTCCCCTCCATTGATTTTCAATGGGGGCGCTTGCTGAAGACGTCACCACGCAGCGTGGTGACGTCATCAAGCTCGTCGGCCCATGCAAATGAGGAGGGACCTCCTTCCTGACGCAGGCCGCGGGTCTAAGGGAGACCCATGGGCAGGACGTACAGGGTATGTCAGCGGTCCTTAAGGGGTTAAGCAGACTGTGTTTTTCAAATTGTTGTGACGTAGAATCGGTGACCACAAAAAACCTCCAAGAGTACGTGGTGGAATTTTTTTCATACCTCCTTCCTGACGCAGGCCCAGAAACGCTGCTTATGGACCGCATTCACCGACTCCCTAAGCCACCTTCGGCCCCACCTCAAGCGCCAAGGGACGTCCTATTGAGGCTCCACTACTTCAAACCCAGGGAAGATAACCTAAGAGCTCTGCGTAATCCAAATGCTTCGGGCCCGGAGTATGCTCACCTGACAGTATTCCCAGATCTGTCGCAGGCCACTCTTCAACATCGACGACTTTTCCGCACTGCCACGGTGGCGCTACGGGAGGCTGGGGTGGGGTATCGATGGGGGTACCCCACGAAGTTGTTGGTCACCCGCGATGGAAAGATCACGGTGCTCTGCTCAGTGGCCGAAGCCCGATTTGCTCTGGAATCCTGGGGATTATCTCTCGCAGATATTACGGAAAAACGTCCAACCCGGCCCAAACGGCTGGAAAAAGAATGGAGCAAGCGTTAAAGGTTCCACCAGGGACCATGTTCGCAGGACATACGTTGGTCACATCGAAATGTACGAAGAGTTCCGCTTTCCGTAACTATTGTTTATTGAGTAATCCGCTAATATACGTTGATGGTTTATATTATATTGCTGCCTTGCTGCGCTGTTGCACAATGAGCTAGGCTTATAGGTTTGGTTGATCCTAGCCACGGATGTTACCCCTCTATTCTCCCTCCTCTACGGAGGAGAGTACGGCTCTGCTTCGGACGAGAGCCCTACAGAAGAGGTGTTTACTTTTTGTATATAGTTTTGCCACGGCTGTGGCGGTTACCCCCTTGTTTGCATACTGTGTCTCTTTTTTTCTCCCCCAGGGCAGAGGTTCTCTACTCTTACGAACGAGCTCGATAGGCTACACACCTGACCGACTTTGGACAGGACTCACTAGGTTTCCCCTATCAATGACGCTTACTTACGATCCTCCATGAAGGTACTGACATTTAACGTTAAAGGTTTGAATCTACCCGTAAAGAGACATTCACTTTATAGGGACCTCCGTTTCCTAGATGTTGATGTAGTGTGTCTGCAGGAGACACACTTCCGCCGACTGGACCATCCCTCGTTAAACATCCCAGGGTTTGGCATACAATACCACTCTACATATCGGTCTAAATCCAGGGGGGTGTCCATGTTAGTAAATAATAGAGTGGCCTTCCAGGCCCACCGAATAATCAAAGACACTAGAGGTAGATATGTTATTCTTGTTTGCACAATTAACTCGACCACGTACACGATAGTCTCTGTATACGCTCCTAACACATCCCAACCCCAATTCATAGCACATGTATTACGTAAAGTGTCAGAGATACAGACGGGTATTCTAGTTTTGTGCGGAGATTTGAATATCTGCCTAGATCCGTCCCGGGATCGTTCAGCGTCCAACGACACTACGAAGTCGGCTACTTCCCTGAAAAAATTTCAGTTGCTCTTACAGCAATATAACTTATATGACATATGGCGTTTGCTTCATCCCACTGAAAGTGATTATACCTTTCGCTCCCATGTTCATAATAGCTACACTCGCATAGACCACTTTCTACTGCCAGGCTCTGCCATATCTCAAGTGGAGGAATGTTCCATACTGCCATTAACTTGGTCTGATCATTCCCCGGTCCTACTGACACTAGGCGACGCGTATCGTTATCGCACTCGACCCCCTTGGCGACTACGGGATAACCGGTTAATGCACGAACCAGCGAAACAAGCCATCCAATTAGCACTAACACAATACTTTAATGAGAACGTGACTCCTGACATTTACCCTCTTACGGTCTGGCAGGCACATAAAACGGTCATCCGAGGGATATGTATTGACTGGGCGACTAGATTAAGGAAGATGTATGTGTCCAGACGCTTGGAGATACTCACTACTTTGCAGGAATTAGATGTAAAAAATAAATTGTCCCCTTCCACCGACACGGCTGAGGCGTTGGAGGACGCATGTAGATCACTTAGGGAACTGGAGGCTGAAGCGTATTTCCGCTCCTTGTCCCGGTTGAAATCTTCCTATTATGCCCTTCAAAATAAACCGGGTAAGCTCCTAGCCTGACAATTGAGACCCCAAAATACGTCCCAAAAAGTAGCAACCTTTAAAAGTGAACAGGGCCTGATATATAAACCCTCAGTGATCGCCGACAACTTTGCTAAATTCTATGAATCCCTATATAACCTGGTAGCTACGGA
This sequence comes from Leptobrachium leishanense, assembly GCA_009667805.1. NCBI lineage: Eukaryota > Metazoa > Chordata > Amphibia > Anura > Megophryidae > Leptobrachium > Leptobrachium leishanense. The sequence continues at coordinate 200,493,831 of CM019064.1, forward strand.
TCAGGCTCATCCGCCGGCTGTATCTGCGGTAGATGATTACCTTGATACTGTACATCTCCCGTCCCTCTCGAGTCAACAGAGGGCCATGCTCTCTTCCCCAATCAAGCAAGAAGATATATCTGATGCTATCAAAAATCTACCTAAAAATAAATCTCCCGGTCCGGACGGACTCACCAGACACTACTACTCTACCTTCTCCTCACTTCTAGTGCCGCATCTACACGCTGGATATGAGATAGCATGGGAGAAGGGCTCTTTCCCGGTGGATATGCTACGAGCACACATAGTCACCCTTCCTAAGCCGGGAAAGACCCCTGATCACTGCTCACATTTTAGACCGATTTCACTCCTGAACATCGACGTTAAATTATATAGCAAAATTTTGGCCAATAGATTGCAGAGGATTTTACCCGCATTGGTGGGCCTGGATCAAGTGGGTTTTGTCTCCAGGCGTCAGGGCCCTGACAGCACTAAGAAATTGGTTAACCTATTGGAGGTCATGAGGCGGTCCGAATCGCCGAGTGTGATCTTGTCGTTGGACGCCGAAAAGGCCTTTGACAGGGTCAGCTGGGTGTTCTTAGACCGGGTCCTAAATAAATTTGGATTTCCATCTACATTTACAACCGCGATTCAGGCCTTGTATGATGCTCCTTCGGCTCGGGTGGTCACCTCAGGGTTTTTATCGGAGGAATTTGTGATTACTAATGGGACCCGGCAAGGGTGCCCACTATCCCCTCTACTGTACGCACTCATATTAGAACCCCTGGCGCAAGCCATAAGACAGAATGACTATATACGCGGGGTCGAGGTAGGCCCTACAACTTACAAATTAAATTTATATGCGGATGACATACTCCTTACACTGACAGACCCATCAGAGTCAATCCGCGCATTACAACAGGAATTAGATCTTTATAGTCAGGTCTCTTATCATAAGGTTAATATTTCTAAGACGCAAGCGTTGCCTATTAATATCCCAGCCAAATCACTGTCTGACCTAAGATCCCGGTACACCTTCGCCTGGAAGGCAGATTACATAATATATCTAGGGCTGCATATCGCTCGGGATGCAGAAAGTTTGTTCAAATGTAATTACATCAGGTTATTGTCTGAAGTAAAATCATTGGTATTCCAATGGCGTAACCGAGAACTCTCTTGGCTGGGTAGGATGGCGGCGGTTAAAATGACGGTCTTGCCAAAAATCTTCTATGTATTCCGCTCCCTGCCACTAAATATTCCCAGGACATTTCTAGAAACACTGCAGACAGTCCTCATGACATACATCTGGAGACGCAAACGACCTAGAGTCCCCAGAACCCTGCTTTACTACAGGAGCCGGGATGGAGGCCTGAATGTCCCCTGTCTTCGAAAATACTATTGGGCTTCATGTTTAGCTTCCTTGGCGGAAATGGTGCATGCCCATCCTATGCCCCAGTGGTTCACTATCGAATCCGCATACACTTCTGGACACATGTTGTCGTATCTCTTGTGGTTAAAACCGAAAGAGACCCCGCATAATATGCCCACTGCCCTCCACGTCTCTTCATTTGCGGATATGGGATCAGTGTAAACCTTTTCTCACCCACCACACCACAATACCAATGGCCCTGCCCCTCCCCTCATTAAGATATCTTATGCCACATTTTAGGATACTCCCTTGGACCAGTAGAGGGGTTACTCACTTACATCCGCTGTTTGCGCCGGCTGCCATCCTGTCCTTTCAAGACCTGCAGGTCAAATATAAAATACTGCCTTCTATGTTTTTGTCGTATATGCAGTTGTGTTCATTTCTTAAATCGCGGGAGGTTATAGCGGGACTCAGAGACACTTTGCCACTTCTCTCAGAAGCTGAGGTTTTTTGGTTGGATCAATACTCTACCTCCAAACCAATCTCGCTTTTTTACCGTATTATTTCCACCCCACAGAGGGCAACGAGATGGGCGTTTCAAACAGCCTGGGAACGAGACCTTGCTAAGGTCTTCACTTTTACACAATGGGCAATGGCACACACATTTGCAGACAGAGCTTCAAAATGCGCTACATTGATAGAGACTCAGAGAAAACTGATGTACCGCTGGTACCTAACGCCCCACAGAATGAGCAAGTTTGCCCCGAATACCTCAGATCTCTGTTGGCGCTGCTCCTCAGCACCCGGCACGATGGGTCACATTTGGTGGCACTGCCCTCTGGTTGCCCCGCTTTGGAAAAACATTTCTACATTAGCCTCAGAAGCTGTCGGATATAATCTCTGCACGTTATATATTGGATTTATCAGCCAAGCCTCCAATATGTCTATATTGGACTTACTGGACCTACCTCGGCAGTTGCCTCCAATATATCAGGGATTATTATTTCACAAGAAACTTACACGAGACACAAATATCAATCGTTTATATTTCTTAGAAATTATCCTGAATTCTTTTAATTGTCTGTGTTTTGCTTTGAAAAATACAATAATCAATAATCGGATAAAAATATATATATATTTATTACGTATACAAAAAAGTTTCAAATCTCATATCATAAACAAAAATGTATAAACCACAATCCATCAGCATATAAAAACTAGTTTCACAATATATGTATCTCCGGTTAGTAACTGCATATATGATTAATATCATTTACCTTATCAGTTAGTAACTAATACACAAATGGTTAATAAACATTTCTGCTTAATACAACATACATTTCCCAGCAAACAATGTTTAACCAGCCAACTCTTATAGATCTATATATATATCTCTATGCTACATGGATCAACAAAAGATGAGCTAATTTAATAATAAGTAATAAAAACTTATTTAGTGTGAATCCTCCCCTAATCTCGAGAATCAAACTTCTAATCTTTTGCTTTTTATTTTGTAGTTATATAATTCCTTGCTTATTAATTTTAATCACAGTAATTTCCAAATTCAATATATATATTGGTATCAATCTTACAACATTTCTTTTAGGAATAAATCCTTATATCCACTTCTTCATATTTCTATCTGCAGAATAGAAAATACTTAGAATTTGGATCTAACCCAAATATCTGAGAAATCTCAGTCTACGTTGCAAGAATATCTACAAATATATATATTTACATTAATTCTTTTTTTTTTCATACATTACCTGTCCAATTTGAATGTTGATAAGTCTTGGAATTTTCTATGTGATGCTTTGTTTTGGGAATATGTGAAGATTATCGATATCAGATAATCAACGCATGTGAGTTAGAGATTTGGTGAGAGTCAGAAATTTGGTGAGAATTTTGATTGCCTCATGTCTTGGGATCTGCCTGCATCGTGGTGTGAGTCTGAGTGTTGGAATCTTGGACTCTCAGAGGGTCATGTGTAATGCATGGCAGTGTGAGTCTGAATGCTGGAATCTCCGACCGACTTACAACCAACACTGCCACTTATTATAGCCAATTTGACATCACTGGCAATATTATTGATACATCAAATCTAATATTTACTATCCTCTAGAGGGCAGTATTGCACTTCTTAATTAATTCCCCCATTTCTTTTTAATATTCCTATCTCGGGTCAAAGTTCAATCTGACGTAACAAAGAACCTCTCTCTCAGTCACTAGACACGATGTCTCCATCTGATTTATATCCCTACTCCCTTTTGAAATTACTTACTATCAGCTAAATTCTTTTCTGGTTAACTCAACAGAATCTATTCTTTAGTAAGTTTTATTATTTACCAATTATATACTTTCTACAATATTTATTGGAGTATATATTTCCTACTGTAAATATAATAAAATATACCTTGATTATAAACATATATTTTGTAAATATAAATCTATATTAGAGATATTAACTCTTATTCCTATACCCAAAAGACAAAATATCTTTTGTTTTAAAAACTTAAGACAGACCAATAAATTTAATTATGACACGTCTTAGCACTTAACCCTAGCCTTATTACACACAAACATTCTAGGTTCCTTCATGTCTGGCACTTCTTAAAAAAAATATAAAAGACTTCACCCAGGAATGAACTCTGTAAAAAAAATTCTCGTTCATTTCTAAACCTAGAGAAAATTTTAACTGTCTTTAAAAACAAAATGGCTACAGGCATCCATTTTAAAATTCCTTTGTGTAATATACCTGACATAACCCCCCTTTGGTTTCATATATATTTATTGATCAAATAAATTTTAGGAAAACATACAATATCTCCCCCCTTTACCAATTAGGCTAGGTTTCCACCTTTCGCACCACGTTTTTCTTCTTTCATCCATTTAATAATTGAAGATGCAATGTTTTTAAACTTCAATGTACGTACTTTCTTTGTTAGTACAATCATCCAGACAGTTAGCAACATAATTACTATACAAATCACAATCTCTGTAATCTTTGGCCCGTTATAAGCAGATAGCAATCGATGATCAATCTGTGAATACATTGGAGCATAAATTGTTAGATTATCTTTTTATTAGAAGTTCAATAGTATGGTCATGCTAGTTCTTTAGCAAAGATTTAAAATCTGGATTCATAGGGATCTCTTGCCCTTGGAATACGACAACGATTTGCATCTCGTCATACCAGACTTCATTTATAAAAATAACTTCTCAATAACAACTCTTGATTCTTTAGGAACTTTCACGAGAATCACTGGTATGGGTATGAACACTCTCTTGTTTTATACCAGATCCTTCCGGTAAACATTTGCTTCTCTCTCTGTATCAAACAGCGGTTGCAATAAAATATGCAGCAAATCTTTTCCTTCGGTGGTTCTTGTACATAGCAATCAACGGTATCCTGGCTTTATCCAGCATGTCTTTCAGGCTTGCATGAGCTTGATTCGCATGGGACTTGAACATTGGATCCGCTTGGAATTGTGCGGAAAACCGTAGAATTTCCAGATAGTCGCAGTCTCCTTGGTGGTCCGATTCATCTTTGCGAATTAGCGTCGCAGTTCGGATTAACCACTTTTCTCAATTTCTGTTGAAAGAAATAGTATAAATAACCATTCATAGACTAGCGATTTCACTCAATTTCCCTATTAAATTAAATTAAATTTAAATTTTAATTAACCGTACGGATCTAGTCTATCTACTAGCTTGAGTTAAACATCTGAATGCTGGGAAGAAGAATCACATGTTAATTAAAACATCACTTCACATGATACCAGTTAAGTGTCTTCGGTTGGTCCACTTTCACATATCCTGAGGTGAGATCTAGGATGACAAACACGCAATTGATTAATGTGAACCCATTTTTCAATACTCTCCTTTCCTTTGGGTATCTCTATTTTATACGCCACAGGAGACAGTTTATCAATTATCGAGTATGGTCCTTTCCAGGATGGGAGAAACTTTCTCTCTTTTACTCGATCTCTACTGAAATTATACAGATACACCTTTTCGTCAATCTCATACTCCTTTTTGGTAGTCTTAAGATCATAATAAGTCTTATTAGATACAGCGGCCTTCTCAAGGTTCCATTGCGCAAAAGCAAATGCTTCCTGTAAATGATGACGCAGGTTTTCTATGTACTGATGTGTGGTAGCAGCATTTATTAAATTCTGATCCGAAGTGCGATACAATAGATGCTGTGGTAACACCATCTTCCTTTCAGTCATTAACTCAAATGGTGACATCTTAGTGGCGGTACTTGGCGTGGCTCTAATAGCCATAAGCACTAAGGGCAACTTTACGTCCCAGTCCTTTCCTGATTCTTTTACAAATTTCTTTAGGACATTTACAATTGACTGATTATAGCGTTCGACACTTCCACTAGACGCGGCACGGTACGCAATATGCAATTTACGCTTGACACCTAAATTTTCCACATTCTTGTCATTACATCACTTGTAAAATGGCTACCACGGTCAGACTCCAACCTTTGAGGTAGACCAAACCTGGAAAATATATGGTTAATAAGAAGAATTGCACATGTTTCAGCAGTATTATTAGGAGCTGGTAAACACTCTATCCATTTACTAAATAGACAGGTGACTGTCAACATATATTTGTTTCCCCTAGTTGATCTTGTGACGGGACCAATAAAGTCGATCTGAATATCGGACCATGGCAATGAGAAACCTTTCCTCTGGAGAGGTGCACGATGAGTAGGGTCGTGAGGTTGAAATTGGGCACATACTAGACATCCATGGCAATATATTTGGACGTCTTGTAACATATGGGGCCAATAAGCACAATCCCGCAATAGCTCATAGGTGATCTTTTCACCTCGATGTCCCGCAGTGGGTGCATCGTGGGCATGTTGCAGCATTAAACCTCTAAAGGCAGTAGGAACTACCCATTGTTGTATCACATGTTTAGATGTTCTGATCAATAGACCATCCTTAATACTGAATTGGGCCTTGGATTTCATTAAAATACGAAGATCCTCAGTCTGGTCAGGACTCTCTTCAGATAAAAGATTATCACTAGGATTTTCAATATATTTGTAAACGATTCCAATTACAGAATCTTCCTTTTGGCTCTTAATTAAATCTTCATTGGGAGAATCTTGACACCACTGTGCTACATTACTCTCAACCTTAGATTTGGTCTGCTGACGGGTAAGTACATCTACATGTGTTTCATTTAGTAAATGATCAATATTTATAATTTCATCACTGACTGCACCCTGTTTAGCCAATTTGTCAGCTAGGTCATTGCCTTCTTTATCCATACCTGAAATTTTGGAATGACCTTTTGTCTTTTTCCAATAAACGGTTAAACCATTTTTAGTCACCATCTTATCTATTTCTCCAAATAGATCGGCATGTTTAACAGGTTTGTTATTGGACCTGAGCATCTCATTTCTTTTCCACCCAGGCAAATATTAAACAAAACTGTTAAGGACATAATTAGAATCTGTAACTATCAGAAACTCTTTAACATCATAGTCTATAGCCATCTGAACGGCTTTGTAAACTGCGGCTAATTCAGCGACTTGGCTACTTTTAGCACCGATGTTATATCCTACTGATATATTGGGATATTCTTTTGTCCATGCAATACCAATGCCAGCTACCAATTTCCTCTCTTCTTCCACGATGGCGTGGTAGGCACAAACATCTATATATACACGTGGGAGTAGGGAACAGTATTCTTCGTCATAGGCCTTGTAAGGTGATGATGCTTGCTCTTGTAAGAAATCATCTCCTAGGAATTCTTTTTCAGAGGAGGGATCTGCACAATCATGGAGTTCGGCAAGTCCTTGAGCTACTGGATTCTTTTGATCCTGTCTATACCTTACCTCCAATGGCCATCCTTGTAAGGATAACGTCCATGCAGTTATTCTGCTATTGGATAGGTTCCCGTCCCTTATTCGACTACTGTGTAGATATTGTAAGGGTTGGTGTGCAGTTTCAATTATTATCCTCTCTCCTTGGATATAACTCCGAAAATTCTGTAGGGCCCAGACTGTGGCTAGTAATGCTTTTTCACAGTCACTAAATTTAATCTCCACTGGAGATAAGGACTTACTGGCATATGCAATAATTTTACTCTGATCATCTTGCTTTTGACATAAAACGGCGCTCATGCTCAAATTGGTAAAACCAGTCTCCAGATAGAAAGGTTTACCCCCCCTCTGGATAGGCTAGGCATGGAGCCTGGGTAAGTTTTATTTTAAGCTCAGTCGTGGCTTGTTCTTGAGTCTCCCCCCATATCCACTTTACATCTTTCTTAAGCAATGTTAATAGAGGTTTACAAATCTCTGCATAATTTTCGATAAACTTACGTGAGTAATTCATCATACCCAAGAATGATCTTAGTTCACTGTTATTAGTGGGAGTTCTGGACTTCATCACTGCTTCCGCCGTCTTCCGCTGAGGATTTAGGCCTTCGGATGTAACCTCATGTCCCAGGAAATTAACTCTGGTGCGACACCATTGTGCTTTCTGCAATGAGATATTAACCCCTGCCTCTCTCAACTGGTTAAGAACATGTCTAATTTCTTGAATATGTTTCTCAAACAAAATACTTTTCAGTAAAATATCATCCACATACGTCAAATTACCCCTCTCGGCTGCATCTGGCATGGCTTTATGTAAAAAGACAGCGAACTCATGACCTGAGTTTATATAGCCGAAGGGCATTCTGGTCCACGTAAACTGTTGTTGACCGAAGGTGAAGGCCAATTTGTATTGGTCCTCAGGACTTACCTGAATTGTCCAGTATCCTTGGGCACAATCCAGCGCGGTAAAAAGCTTACAACCTTGCATTTGGACTAGACATTGATCAATATATGGTACGGGCCAGCCGGATCTGTATACACGTTTATTTAGCTGTCTCAAATCAGCACATAAACGCCATTGACCATTCGGCTTAAGGATTCCGAGGATAGGATTATTATAAGAGCTGTGCACCGTCCTTATAATTCCCCTTTCTTTTAGATTCCTTAATATCTCCGCCAGCGCTAACACGCTAAAGGAAGCCGATATTGTCTGACGTATACAGGAGGAGCACTAGGGTCAGTTTGGACCCTAGCTATATGTAAGTCGGTGACTCCACAATCATATGAATCCTTAGCAAAAATATCTTGAAATTCCATTAAAACTTCTTTCAACTGTTGGCGCTCCATATCATTAGAACATCCGTCAGCGAAAGATATTTGTTGCTGGACCATGTCCTGAAATCCTGGAAAGATTTCAGGTTGACCAATCTCATAGGCTTCTTCAAGCCTTTCAGAGAGGTCATGATTTGACTTACTTGCATCTCCAGTAAAGTGAGTATACTCCTCTGCTTCCTGTGTAGTCAGAGGATGATCAAAGGTTAAAGATGATTCTTCTACCTTGCAGATTCCTACTTCAGAACTGAAAGGATAAACAGAATATATCGTGAATAATCCTTCGGGCCACGAATTAAATGATTGTTCTATCATTTGTTCCTCTGTGAGGTAACGTTCAGGTATTAACCCGATAACAGCGTTCTGGAACCCGAATGTATAATAATCTGAATCCAGTGCTAGACCTATTGTAGTGTCTTTAGGCAAATGGATTTCCTGTGAGGAATTATTATTTATAATGATTTGGGTTCTAGATTGGTGTATTTTCACCATGGGTGTAGGATTTGCTGAAATTCCTAACCCATGTATTCGATTGGAAATACAGACTAGTGCCTCAGAATTTCTCAACTTCTGACCTTCCATTACCTGTAAAGGTAATGGGTAATTTACAGAGCCTGGTGGAATACAGACCTCATATGGTACCTGTAAGTTTACTGCGTATGGCAGTGTCTGGCATGACTTAAGAGCTTTATTTTCGTCCTGGAATTCACAGGGGTTCTCTTTTAGTCTGGTCCATATGTGGGAATTAATCAGATCCACTTGCATAGCAAAACGATGAATTATATCGTTACCTACATAAATCTGATAACCGGGTTCATTTAGGACCAAAAATAAATGTGTGGCAGTTTTATTCCCAATAGAAATAGATAACATACATTTTCCAACAACATTGTGACTGTCTCCATCATTATCTAGATCTGTTATCCACTCATCTTGAGGATTTGGGTATCTGATCACTTTAAGGTCAGCTATTTTATTTAGCATCTTCTTGCTAATATAGCTATATTCCTGGCGCAAATCTAGCTTAGCCATGTTTTCTCCATCTAAACTATTTACACGTATAGGGAAAAATACCTCTTCATTTATCTTCTCTATTTCAGTTAAGAACTGAGAATGGTCACTATGCCCATTTGGTTCTGTTTCCCTTTTGTGGAGGTGAATAATTAGCACGTCATTTTCCAGACATATATCTCGAATTCTCTCGGGGGGACACATATGGTGTTATCCTCCTGCTCTCCTGGAGTCAGGGGCTTTGGCCTTAAGAAAGAGATATCAGGTGTCTGGCTATTTCTGAAGTGGACTTCAATAGAATCCGGCCTTTCCTCAATCACGTGGCAGTTACGCTGAGTGTGATGGGATTGGGATCTATCATAGCTGATTGGAACATTTACTTGGGACCAAATAACCTCATTGATAAAATCAATGATTGGATTTAACCTTTTGAGAAGGTCCATTCCAATAATTAGGCGATTTTGGGGCAGATCCACAACAAGCGTTGGATGCCAAATTACTTTATTCCCCAATTTAAAATCCAATTTAGCCGTGCCCAGAACTTTCAGAGATGTGCCACTCACACTCACTAGATTAGCATTAGATTTATCTAATCTAGGCTTCCTGGAGGACAGTTCTTGGACCTGTTCAAAATAATGGGCTGATATTAACGTAACTTGGCTTCCACTGTCTAGCAAGGACGGAATATGTGGTAAATTATCTTGTAATTCTACATTCACATAATATCGGTCTTCAATGCTATGCAATTTACAGAGAAATTTAGAGTGAGATATGAAATTAGGTTTTGTACAGATTTTACCGACTGATTTTGCTCTCTCAAACGTGCTTTTGGCAGCTGTGCTTTCCATTTCGGATCCAGTCTTCTCAGCTTGCTCGCACTTAGTCTGGGGAGATAAAATACATTTTCCTTCTCTTTGCAGGGAAGGGTTTAAATCATCAACCATACAAACATTTGTATTAATCATTTCATCATCACTTTCTGGTAAATTGTCATGGATACTGGTTACTTCATCAGAAACATCATCTAGTCACTGGTTGGGTGGGGCTGCAGGTGTTGCATCGCTTACAACCTGACCAGGGTTATTTCCAGTCATTAACTGAGTGATCTGATCCAGTTTTTCTGTCAGCACACGGAAATCTTCCTGCATTTAATCAATACGCTGGAGTACATTATATCTCCGCTTTCTATTCGTCCTTGGGGACGAAGCTTACGCATTATCAGACTCCTCAGATTCAGTCTTACCTCTGGTTGCTTCCTGTCTAGGTACATTTTCCCTTAGGGTCATACTTTCTTTTAGTACCCAATCCAAGCCATTTCTCGGGTCATAATCTCTTGCCAAAATAACCTTTATTTTATTTGGCAATGCGTCATAAAATAATTGGATAAATTCAGGGTTTTCAAAATCTGGGTTTCTTTCAGCCAAGCTGTACGCATTTTTAAGGACTGAAAGAAATTCACGGGGGCTTTGATTAGGTCTGCATTTTAGAGTTAAAATTGCTCTTTTCGCAGCTAGACTGGTACGGTGAGGCCCAAATTCAGATTTGACCTCGGAGACTATTTTACTCCAGTTCCGTATGTAACGTTGGGAGCTTCCAGCCCTACCTGTGTGCTTGAGGGCAGCATGTCTGATGCTGCTCGCTGACCAATGCCCGGTTTAAATGGAGACAGGCAGGGAGGTGGTTGCATGAGGCGCGGCTTGAGTGGGGGGCGTGGCCTGGTGAAGGTCTTTAAAAACCCTCAGTGTATTCTCAGCAGTTGCCAGATCGTGGTTATCCATACCTGAGCTCCTTGTACCTGACTGCTATATTGAATTAACCCGTTATTGACCTCTGCTTGTTTCTGACTATTCTGCCTTCTGTTGCCCTAGACCATTTTCTTGTACTACGCCACTGCTCTGATATCGACCCGGCTATTCCATTTGACCATTCTGAACTCTGTATTCCTGATTCTGGCTCGGCTGACTACTCCCCGTGTTGTTAACCCTTTCTGTCTAGCTAGTTTACCTGGCCAATTCTAAGGACCAGACAGTTAGAGATCTTTCACGGCTACTCTGTTGGTAGCTTCTGGGCTCTGTGGAGTGTGGGGTGTTAAGTACTGCGTGGTGGGATCTGGGAACCGTGACACCGTATACCAGATTCTTTCAAAGACTGAAAAAAATACCTATGTTTGCTTTCAAAGACCCATGGGATCAACTCAATTTTCTGGGCATCAGAATTAATTCCTAATATTGCCAAAGTTTCTTCAAACATATTTAAATGATTTATTATTTTTGGCGATGCCTTCAGGTCAAAAATACCTACTGAATTTTTTAAGAAATTAACGATTTTTGTTAATTCCTGAACTTTATGAGATTTCTTAATAGGCTGTGGCTGGCTAGAGTGATGTGATTTGAAATACTCCTGTGTAAGAGGCTTCGCTCTTTTTTCATCATGAGATTTAGTTTCACTTTCACATTGGCTCCGCTCACTCTCCAGAACGGAGCTGTCACCAGACCTAATCAGTGAGTTATGACTCAAAACTTTTAAAGGGAACTTCTCTAACGAAGGATTTTTAACCCTTCGAACATCAGTTTCAACCTGACGTAACTCATCAGTGAATTTCTCATGTTCGCGTTTCATTCTCGCCAATTTTTTGTTTAGCTCCTTATTTAATTTGGATAATTGAGCAATCTCATCTTGCAATTGATCTTTGCAATTGCACACACTTTCAACTCCATTATCATTCGTTCTGACTCTTCTTTTAATTTATTTACGGTATCATGCAAGTCCCAATTTTTATTTTCTAATCTGTCTCTGGTTTCTTTGTCATCATTCAATCTCTTGTTCATTTCTGCTATCAAGTATATGCATTCAGGCACAATTTTTAAAACAAAAATCTCTTTGTCTTTTTTATTTGTGGCTGCACTTATCTTTCGCAAACACTCAAGAAAATTTGATTGATCTGACCAGATTGAATCAACATAATTGGATACATTTGATTTCAATTCTTTTATCCAATCAAATAAATCGTCTGTGACGTGTAACTTGTCCTTTAGATAAGACATAACATCTATCAATACTATTTGATCTGCATGTATCTCTACATCTTCCTGAGTCTCAGATTCTGACTCTGACATTTTTACACTGTTTAGTATACAACCGTAAAACCACAAGTCAAAATACAACAAGGAGTCAAAATATATATATATTTTATCTAGGGATGCACCGATACCACTTTTTTAAGACCGAGTACGAGTACCGATACTTTTTAAAAGTACTCACCGATACCGAGTACCGATACTTTTATTTAATGTCATGTGACGCTTTCCAATAGGAACAGACCTCATATAAAAATTTATATGAGATTGACCGCAGCTCAAATGGATTTGCCCCAGGTCTCATGGGTTTGCCCCCAGCTCACATGGGTTTGCCCCCAGCTCACATGGGTTTGCCCCCAGCTCACATGAATTTGCCCCAGGTCTCATGGGTTTGCCCCCAGGTCTCATGGATTTGCCCCAGGTCTCATGGATTTGCCCCCAGGTCTCATGGATTTGCCCCCAGCTCACATGGATATGTCCCCCAGCTCTGATGGATATGTCCCCCAGGTCTCATGAATTTGCCCCAGGTCTCATGGGTTTGCCCCCAGGTCTCATGGATTTGCCCCAGGTCTCATGGATTTGCCCCCAGGTCTCATGGATTTGCCCCCCAGCTCACATGGATATGTCCCCCAGCTCTGATGGATATGTCCCCCAGGTCTCATGGATTTGCCCCCAGGTCTCATGGATTTGCCCCCAGGTCTCATGGATTGGCCCCCAGGTCTCATGGATTGGCCCCCAGGTCTCATGGATTGGCCCCCAGCTCTGATGGAAATGGCCCCCAGGTCTCATGGATTTGCCCCAGCTCTGATGGATATGTCCCCCGGGTCTCATGGATTGGCCCCCAGGTCTCATGGATTGGCCCCCAGGTCTCATGGATTGGCCCCCAGCTCTCATGGATTGGCCCCCAGCTCTCATGGATTGGCCCCCAGCTCTCATGGATTTGCCCCAGCTCTCATGGATTTACCCCCAGCTCTCATGGATTTACCCCCAGCTCGAAACGCTGGGGAAGCTGGCCGTGTGCATGTAAAGCACGCGGCCAGCGTTCCCCTCCGGCGCGCCAAATACTCACCCTTCCTTTAGTTCCGGTCTCTGGGCAGTGATGCGGTCACGTGGCCGCCGGGCGCATCTTTGACGTGGCCTCCAGCCGAGAGGCCACGTCACAGGAGCGCCCAGTGGCCGCGGGAACGCATCACTGCCCAGCGACCGGACCTTCAGGAAGGGTGAGTATTTGGAGCGCCGGAGGGGAACGCTGGCTGCGTGCTTTTCATGCACGCGGCCAGCTTCCCCAGCCCCGCGGATACCGTCAATCCGGCCCAGCGCCGGCTTCCGGTATCGGCGGGATGTATCGGGCCGTTTGCACGAGTAACAAATACTCGTGCAAACGGCAATATCGGCCCCGATACCGATACTAGTATCGGTATCGGTGCATCCCTAATTTTATCTCTGTCTAATCAGACAATACTGACAATTATATTCCAAACAAAAACTACAATCTCAGCACAGTGCCTCCAATTTGTCGGATATAATCTCTGCACGTGAATACAACATGTTATATATTGGACTTATCAGCCAAGCCTCCAATATGTCTATATTGGACTTACTGGATTTACCTCGGCAGTTGCCTCCAATATATCAGGGATTATTATTTCACAAGAAACTTACACGAGACACAAATATCAATCGTTTATATTTCTTAGAAATTATCCTGAATTCTTTTAATTGTCTGTGTTTTGCTTTGAAAAATACAATAATCAATAATCGGATAAAAATATATATATATTTATTACGTATACAAAAAAGTTTCAAATCTCATATCATAAACAAAAATTTATAAACCACAATCCATCAGCATATAAAAACTAGCTTCACAATATATGTATCTCCGGCTAGTAACTGCATATATGATTAATATCATTTACCTTATCAGTTAGTAACTAATACACAAATGGTTAATAAACATTTCTGCTTAATACAACATACATTTCCCAGCAAACAATGTTTAACCAGCCAACTCTTATAGATCTATATATATATCTCTATGCTACATGGATCAACAAAAGATGAGCTAATTTAATAATAAGTAATAAAAACGTATTTAGTGAATCCTCCCCTAATCTCGAGAATCAAACTTCTAATCTTTTGCTTTTTATTTTGTAGTTATATAATTCCTTGCTTATTAATTTTAATCACAGTAATTTCTAAATTCAATATATATATTGGTATCAATCTTACAACATTTCTTTTAGGAATAAATCCTTATATCCACTTCTTCATATTTCTATCTGCAGAATAGAAAATACTTAGAATTTGGATCTAACCCAAATATCTGAGAAATCTCAGTCTACGTTGCAAGAATATCTACAAATATATATATTTACATTAATTCTTTTTTTTTTTCATACATTTCCTGTCCAATTTGGATGTTGATAAGTCTTGGAATTTTCTATGTGATGCTTTGTTTTGGGAATATGTGAAGATTATCGATATCAGATAATCAATGCATGTGAGTTAGAGATTTGGTGAGAGTCAGAAATTTGGTGAGAATCTTGATTGCCTCATGTCTTGGGATCTGCCTGCATCATGGTGTGAGTCTGAGTGTTGGAATCTTGGACTCTCAGAGGGTCATGTGTAATGCATGGCAGTGTGAGTCTGAATGCTGGAATCTCCGACCGACTTACAACCAACACTGCCACTTCTTATAGCCAATTTGACGTCACTGGCAATATTATTGATACATCAAATCTAATATTTACTATCCTCTAGAGGGCAGTATTGCACTTCTTAATTAATTCCACCATTTCTTTTTAATATTCTTATCTCGGGTCAAAGTTCAATCTGACGTAACAGAGAACCTCTCTCTCAGTCACTAGACACGATGTCTCCATCTGATTTATATCCCTACTCCCTTTTGAAATTACTTACTGTTATGATCATGGATGATTTCTGCCATAAATTATCATATTTTAATACTAACTGATTGACATACCAAAGAAGGACCAATAGGGGCAGTGTGTAGGCTGTTTGCACTGTGGGGCTAGCTGTGATGTCATTAAGCCAGCCTACTTTAGAGAGGTCTTTTCCTATTGGTAGAGAGGGTTTGTCTACTGGTGACTCCCACTGGAAATAAAAGGGGGACTTCCACAAAGGTTTAGCTCTCTTTGGCCTGATACCCGAGACTGACCAGACCATGTGAAGTTTTCTGCAGCCCCCAGCTTGGGGCATAGTAAGCATGCTTTCATTTCATTGCTGTATTGTTTAAGTATTGTTGTTTAGTACCATACTGTGCCATGACTGTGTGTATATGTTAGTTTTCCTGTAGTTACTGTAAAGCAAATGATATAAACTGTGAATATAGATTGCCAAGTAAATTGTCATTCATATTGCACCGGTTTCTGTGTGTTTTTCTTATATATATTCGACCATATTACCCACAAGATATAAATGTTATTGTTGCAACTTAGGGCTTTAATTATTGCATATTAATTCAATAATTAATGATGCATTTAATGCCCAAAACGAAACAATTGGCGACGAGGATGGGATATGCTTGGATATCTTAAGAAAGACACAAATGTGATTTGATTTGTATTTCTGTAAATATTACAGTAACTTGTGTCTGCATAGGATTGAATGAATGGATGATGCAATGTGCATAGTTTTTCCATTTCTGCCTATGTATATATACCTAGTTTTTGAATTGATGTGATGCAGAAAAGTAGTTATATGATTTTTGGTGCAGATGATAAAGATACGTTTTTGTATTCTTTGATTAGCAGTGTTTTAAATGGAAAAAAACATTTTGTGTTTGATTGCCACAGACTGACCATGTGGTAGATAGACCACATGCTGTGGAGTGTTTGCTGAAGGCCTAGCTTCATTTGCATATGAAAAGACTTTTTTACAGTTCATTGCAGAAACTGGTTTTACTGTTTTTTCTGGGTTTTCTTGTCTTGATTACAATGGAATAGGTTCATTCCTTTTAAGGATTTGTGATTAATTTTCTTTCTTTTTGCAGGAAGAAAATGCAAAGTTAAATTAGTTAAAAATATGCATGTTATTGTGCATATGTGTATATACATGATATAGTGACTTTTGAGATAAAAGGGTTGCTTTTAACAGAGGATGTTAAGAGATAATGAGATATATTGTGTACCTTGCTAGCATTTACCTTTGTAAAATGGAGACTATCTTTTGCAGCTAAAGATGGGGGAGGAAGCTGTGCTTGCAAGTGGTTTTAGATAAAATACCTGCATAGTGATTGATGCCTAAGCTAACTATGTTGTGAAGTCAACAAGGGAAGTGAATGCATTTAGTGAATAGTGCAATAATTATTGCATTTGTGTTCTCCCTTTAGAGTAGTGATGCAAACTCTGGTTAAAAAGGGAGGGAATTAATACATGTCCGGATTAAAGTAAAGATGGTAAGACATGCCCATAGCTGTGCAAACATATTGGACCATAACCTTTAAAAGAGCCGGAAGAGGGAAGCTGTGTGTCGCTCCTCTATAGAATTGAATTGGGGGGTGAAGGCAACAGGTAGACGATGACCCCATTAGTCCCTAAAAGAAAGGGTAGTGGCTACAGTCTTCACCCCGTGATGTAGGAACATATGTGGTTTAATTTAAGGGTTGGTCATCTCGTGATCACATTTGTGGCCTAATTGGAGGGCAGTAGAGTAAAACATAATTCACTATGCAAGGTAATGACCCAAAACCTAGGGGTGGAGAGACTGGCAAAGTTAAGACTGCATGTAAGGCTTCCAAAAGTAAGCATGCTTTTCATTTCATTGTTGTATTGTTTAAGTATTGTTGTTTAGTACCATACTGTGCCATGACTGTGTGTATATGTTAGTTTTTCTGTAGTTACTGTAAAGCAAATTATATAAACTGTGAATATAGATTGCCAAGTAATTTGTCATTCATATTGCACCGGTTTCTGTGTGTTTTTTCTTATATATATTCGACCATATTACCCACAAGATATAAATGTTATTGTTGCAACTTAGGGCTTTAATTATTGCATATTAATTCAATAATTAATGATGCATTTAATGCCCAAAACGAAACACTTACTATCAGCTAAATTCTTTTCTGGTTAACTCAACAGAATCTATTCTTTAGTAAGTTTTATTATTTACCAATTATATACTTTCTACAATATTTATTGGAGTATATATTTCCTACTGTAAATATAATAAAATATACCTTGATTATAAACATATATTTTGTAAATATAAATCTATATTAGAGATATTAACTCTTATTCCTATACCCAAAAGACAAAATATCTTTTGTTTTAAAAACTTAAGACAGACCAATAAATTTAATTATGACACGTCTTAGCACTTAACCCTAGCCTTATCACACACAAACATTCTAGGTTCCTTCATGTCTGGCACTTCTTAAAAAAAATATAAAAGACTTCACCCAGGAATGAACTCTGTAAAAAAAAATCTCGTTCATTTCTAAACCTAGAGAAAATTTTAACTGTCTTTAAAAACAAAATGGCTACAGGCATCCATTTTAAAATTCCTTTGTGCAATATACCTGACAAAGCGCTGGGTCACCCGGTCGCAAATCCATCGGAGATCTTACTACTGGGAATGATACACCTTCCACGCCAGCACTTGAAAATGCTTTTTATTATCGTTTCCACAACAATGCTACTTCTGGCCAGAAACTGGAGGACTACTACAGTTCCGACGCAACGACAACTTATTGTTCTATTGGAACAGTATCGAACATTTGATACCAAGGCAACTGCAGACTGTGGCCAACGCCCTCCCAAAAAAGATCCCTGGGCGATTTGGGACATCCACAAGTTGTATAAGGCATGTGGCCTATAATGGGAATCGTTGCACAGGGAGAAAATGGGCCCTTCCACACTTCGAACGATGCCTTTGAGACCCTCCTCTTCTACTTTACATGCCTCATCCATCCGACGTCAACAGGATGATTTTGTTCATATGTGAAATTGCCCTTCCTTATTTCCCCCTCCCTTTCTACCCCTTCCCATGGATTTTATTTGCTTTTCTTTTGCACCTTCTTTTTATTTTGTTATTTGAAAGAATTTTTTTTTTTTTTTCTTCGTTTTTGTTTTTCATTATAACGGAAATTGAGAGTTTCATTAACACGCCATAAGAAGAATGTTTGTTGTTGTCTAACCCTCTCAATAAAAAACTATTGTAAAATAATTGTGGAGATATCACATCTGGGTGTCATGCTGCACAGAAAACTCTGGAACCGATATGGCGGGCTCCTGAATCTGAACCTGTGTCGATGAGTTCCGAGCCATTCGCCTATGTTTGGATCTGAATTCCGTCCACCATTACCATGTCCTAAAATATGTGTCAAAGTCTTGTTCGAGAGTGTAATGTAGTTCTTCCAGTTCCCTGACGTATTCTACTCTATCAATCCAATCAAAGATCGTGGGGGGTGACAGTTGTTTCCAGTATTTTGGGATTAATGCTCTCGCTGCGTTAAGTAAGTGTACCGACACTGATTTCACATATTTATCTATGGACATGTAGCAAGGCCACTTTAGGATGAAATGGCAAGTCTAAAGTCGTTACCTCTTTAATATACGTCCAAACCACCTCCCAAAACGATTGTATGATAGGACAGTCCCACCAAATGTGTAGAAACGTACCCCTATGCCCTTGACATCTCCAGCAATCAGGAGAGACCGCTGGATAAATAGCGTGTAGACGAGTTGGAGTCAAGTACCATCTAGAAATCAACTTGTAATTAGTTTCCTGTACAGTGAGAGCCCTGGAGGAGCGAAACGTCACCTGAAATGCCGTCGACCACTCCTCAGGAGTCAATGGTTGAGGGAGTTCATATGACCATTTTGTTGTGTAGGAGGGTAGAGTTTTAAACCGAGCTGTCGATAAAAGAGAGTACATATATGAGAGTAGATGCGGAGGTGGTGGGTCTGAAATACATATTGTCTCAAAAGTAGTCAGAGCCGTAGGTACAGTAACGTCAGCCCTAAGTATCTGTGTAGTAATAAAGTGTTGCAATTGCAGATAGTTATATTTCCAAAATGGCGTGCTCAAGCGGTCTCCCAGCAGATCATTGAAAGAGATCAGACCTTCCGATCCAATACAGGCCTTAAGAGGGACATACGGGCCATCGCAGTCCAATCCAAGAAAGGACAGGGCTTTACCTGGGAGAAAGTCTGGGTTATGGGTAATCGGAGTCAGCAAAGAAGGCAAGGGAGATAAACCCAAAAGTGTGCGGTGTTTACGCCATCTCTTTAACGTCGGGCTAATTGTTGGGTGCGGAATGGGGACTAATGTTTCTATGGGTACAGTTTGCCATGGGGTCGAGACTATAGGAACCTTGAAAAAAAGCTGTTCTAAATGTACCCACAGTTTATGAGGGGGTGACATCGACCAGTCGCTAAGTCTCATCATTAATGCTGCGTCATAATAAAGTTCTAGATGTGGTAGGCCCAGGCCCCCTCCCGATTTAGGGCGGACGAGGACATCGTATGATATCCGCGGTCTATTATCCCTCCATATAGATTTCAGAAAGATGGTTTTCAGGGAACTAAAAAAGGATAGTGGTAGGGCAATAGGTAAAGTCTGGAAGAGATACAAAAATTTTGGCAGAACTGTCATTTTTAAAATATTAATACGTCCGAACCAAGAAAACTGAGGTTTGTGCCAGTCTTTAAGGTCTCGAGATACCCGGTTAAGTAGAGGAACATAATTAAGGTCAAACAAAGATGACAAATCCGACGGGAGCTGTATACCTAGGTATTGGATAGCCTTAGTAGGCCAAGAAAACAGGGCCAGGCGTTGCAGCGCCGCCCTAGTAAGTGATGTTATGCCCACCCCCATCATTTCGCACTTATCTGTATTAATTTTGAAGTTCGACACTCCAGCATATTTCTCTACCTCTTGCAAAAAGGCCTCAGTAGAGCTGACTGGGTTTAGTAAGGTAAGGAGTATGTCGTCTGCAAATGCAGAAATTTTATAATGGTGGAAAGGCAAAGTTACGCCCTGAATATTATCATTATCCCTAATCCGTTGTAGGAACGGTTCTAGAGCCATGATAAATAAGAGCGGGGATAGGGGACAACCCTGGCGCGTACCGTTGGAGATCTCTATCGGTGTAGAAAGCACCCCATTAATTCTGAGGACCGCCGTCGGATTATTATATAATGCTGAAATCCAGGTCAGCCATCTCGGACCCAGGCCAAACTTCTCCAGGACAGCCATCAGGAAGGTCCAATCCACTCTGTCGAACGCCTTTTCAGCGTCGACAGAGAGAAGGACCATCGGCAAGTGCGCTGTGTGCGCTCTATGAATCAAATTGATAGCCCGGTAGGTATTATCACGTGCTCCCCTCTGAGAGACGAATCCTTCCTAGATCAGGATGGATCAGGGAGGGTAAAAAGGGGCTCAAACGCATAGCCAACATCTTTGCCATCAATTTAATATCATTGTTAATTAGCGAGATCAGGCGGTAGTTTTGGCATAGCGTAGGATCCTTCCAGGGTTTCGGGATGAGGGCTATCGTTGCTTCAAGTGCCGATTTTGGGAAGTCTTTTTTATCTTCTAGGGCATTCAGAGAATGGAGTAAGTGGGGACCTAAGAGGGGTAAAAATGTTTTGTAATAGGCTATAGAAAATCCGTCCGGGCCCGGACTCTTTCCAGTGGGGGTTGCCTTCAAGGCCGCCGCAAGCTCACTCAAGTTGAAAGGGGCATCCAGAGCCTCAGCTTCCGTCTCCGTTAGCGTCGCCTGCAAGGACTTATCCAAATACTCAGCTACGAGATGAGTAAAGTTACCCCTTTACTAAAGAAACCATCCCTAGATCCCAACTCTCCATCCAACTACCGCCCTGTATCCCTGCTTCCCTTCACATCAAAGCTCTTAGGAAAACTAGTCTTCAACCGCCTCTCCCTCTTCCTGTCCTCCAATTCCCTACTTGACCCCTGCAATCTGGCTTCCGTCCCCTACACTCAACTGAAACTGCCCTCACCAAAGTCACCAACGACCTCCTAACTGCTAAAAAACACGGCCACTATTCTATTCTCATCCTGCTTGACCTCTCGGCTGCTTTTGACACTGTTGACCACCCCCTCCTTCTACAGACCCTCAACTCTCTGGGTCTCGGTGACACTGCACTTGCTTGGGTTGACTCCTATTTATCCAACAGGTCCTTCTGTGTGTCCTTTGCTGGTAACTCCTCCTCTTCATTGCCTCTATCTGTTGGTGTACCTCAAGGCTCTGTCCTTGGTCCTCTGCCTTTTCCATCTACACCTCCTCCCTGGGCAAAATCATCAACAGCTTTGGCTTTAATTACCACCTCTACGCTGATGACACTCAGATCTACCTCTCTACCCCTGATCTCTCTCCCCCTGTCCTTTCAAAAGTCAGTGACTGTTTATCTGGCATCTCCTCCTGGATGGCCTCCCACCACCTAAAGATCAACATGTCAAAGACTGAACTCCTACTTATTCCTCCCTCCAATGCCTCCCCACCTCCTGACTTCTCTATCACGGTGGAGGGTATCACCATCTCCGCATCAAACCAAGTTCGCTGCCTTGGAGTTACACTTGACTCTGCTCTTTCCTTCATCCCCCACATCAAGTCTCTTTCCTCCTCCTGCCGATACCAACTGCGTAATATTTCCAGAATTCGGCCATTTCTTACCGCTGTCACCACAAAACAACTCATACACGCCCTGGTAATCTCCCGACTCGACTATTGCAATAATCTCTTATCTGGCCTCCCTCTGTCCCGCCTCTCCCCCCTACAATCCATCCTGAACGCCTCCGCCAGGCTAATTCACCTCACCCGCCGCTCTGTCTCTGCCGCTCCCCTCTGCGAGTCCCTTCACTGGCTCCCCATCCACTGCAGAATTAAGTTCAAAATCCTTATCCTTACCTACAAAACCCTCACTAACTCAACTCCCCACTACCTGTCCTCACTAATCACCAAATACACCCCAGCCCGCTCCCTAAGGTCAAACAGTGACCTGCGCCTAGCTTCTCCCCGCATCACCTCTTCCCATGATAGACTGCAGGATTTCTCACGCGCAGCCCCCACTCTCTGGAACGCTCTCCCTCGTACTGCCAGACTTTCCCCTAACTTCTCTTCCTTCAAACGCTCCCTGAAAACATTCCTATTTAGGGAAGCCTACCACCCAACTCACTGACGCAACCATCAATCACTCTCACCTTGCAGTCCTCTCCTCCGGTTTCCAACCCCAACCCTCCCAGATTGTGAGTTCCTACGAGAATAGGGCCCTCATCTCCTCCTGTACTGTTTGTCAAATGTTGTTCAATGTATTGTAACCCTGTCTATACTGTGCTTATTGTACTGCGCTGCGGAATATGCTGGCGCGTTATAAATAAAGAATAATAATAATAATAATAATTATCAGGGCGTAAGGAATATAGCGACTGATAGTATTTTACAAATTGGTCAGTAATCTCCGTGTTCAAGGATAGAAGGCGACCCGTGGGAGACTTCAGTTTGGGGATATAAGTAGCTTGATATTTCTGGCGTAGAGCCCTAGTCAACAGCTTACCACACCTATTTCCATGTACATAAAATGGGTGTTTTGTAAGCAAAAGTGAGCGACTGGCCTGATGGTGTAAGAGCTGTCTTAAGTCAGCTCTCAACGCCACAAGTGTCGTGTAATGTTCAACTGATTCAGTAGCCTTGTGTAGCTCCTCGGCTACCTGGATTTCAGCAAGTAAGGCTTGGATTTTAGCTGTCTTTTCCCGTTTACGGCGAGCACCAATTTGAATAAGGGTTCCCCGTATAATGCATTTGTGGGCCTCCCACAAGACCGTGGCCTTCACATCTTCTGTATCATTGTCTACAAAATATTGTTTGATAGCCTCAGAAATGCGTTCCCTCTCCACAATGTCAGCTAGTATCGTACCATTCAGACGCCATTGGAAGGATTTACGGGGCATAGACGGCAAGGAGAGGGTCATGGACACAGGGGGCATGATCTGACCATGAAATATTGCCAATACTAACCGATTTGACGTAACCTAGGTCAAGGTGACGTAACAAGAATAGATCTAGGCAAGAGTACACTCTAGCTGCAGCTGAGTAATAAGTAAAATCCCGTCCAAGCGGGTGCATTGCCCTCCAACAATCAACCAAACGGGCCTTATGTAGTATTTGGTGGAATCTCCGTCTTTTAGATGAAGGGACCGAAGCCGGTGAGGGAGACGCCTCTCCTGGGGCATCAGGTGAAACATTAAAATCACCTCCGCATATCAACGTGCCTTCTGCAAATTTTTCCAGTTTCGTCAAGATTTTGTCTAAGAACGTACGTTGCTTAATGTTAGGGAGGTAGCAATTGGCCAGGGTAACTTGCATAGACCCCAAGAGGCCTTTTACAAACAGATAACGACCCCCGGGTCAGAGCATTGCGCCTGGCACGTAAAAGGCACATGTGCCGCTATTAGAGTGGCCACACCTTGTGATTTAGAATTGGAGAAGTTACTATAGAAACAGTGAGGATAATAACGAGAATATAAACGAACGGACGTATCACTGCGAATATGCGTTTCCTGCAAGAACACCACCTCTCCTCTCATACGTTGTAGGTCGTGTAGTGCCATACGGCGTTTAGCCGGGTAGTTAAGGCCTCTCACATTAAGAGTAATAACTCGCAAATCAGCCATGGCAGGGACTGCGGTGGATTAAAGCTCCTGACGCAACCAGAGTGAAAGTGGAGTTGAGCAATTGAAAGACCAGCATTCTCCCAGAGGAATATACAATATCATCATCATCAGAACAGTATAAGGCGTTGTAAAAACTAAACAAACATACTAAACATAACCAAAAATTAAACATTGTGCATTGGCGCAGAAGCCCAAAATGGACTAAATCCTTTACGGGATATGTTATGAAAAAAAGTGTAGTGGAAAAAACCCTCCACATTGAGACAAAGAAAATTTAGCACCGCGCGGGGAATCGGCAAAGAAAAACCGTATATTTGCCGGACCAAAGACCTGTAGACCGAACCAGTCTACAACCAGTACTCCGAGATCGGTCGGAGACCAAAGGACCAGAACACCCGGGCAAGCCATTGAGGTCAAATGAAGAAAAAGAAACAGTCAGCATCGTGGAAGGCCTGACAATCCCCTCATGGGGGGTTCGTAAAACTGCGGTCAGCTCCACGTGTTGTATCCAGGGGGCGTCGACGGTCCCATCGAGCAGTGCGCCATGGTTGGCGCTGTGGTAACGGTGGGGGAGGTGCATTCGGGTCTCCTCCAAACCAGCCCCGTACAGTAACTGGAGAGAGTTCCAGCGCTTGTAGAAAATCCGGTACATCCTCAGGGGTAGAAATACTCAGGGATCTGTTGTCCGCTCGAACGTGCAGTGCAAATGGATATCCCCATCTATATCGTATGGAGCGCGCCCTAAGTTGGTCTGTGACAGGCTTCAATTCCCTCCTGGCTAAGAGGGTAGATCTTGATACGTCTTGGAATAATTCCACGGTGTGATCATCGAAAATAATTGAAGTCATGTTCCTCGCTGCTTTCATTACCTCCTCCGTCAGAGTAAAGTGATGCACTCGACAAATAACGTCTCTAGGAGCTGACTTCGGGGCGCCTCTGGCTCGTAGGGCTCTGTGAGCGCGATCTAGATGAAAAGGCGTATCATGGGAGCGTTGGAGAAGTTCATTAAATAAAGTTTGCAAAGTCAGGTCTATGTTTTCAGTTTCACCCAGAGGGGGTTCAGGGAGACCCCTCACGCGTGTATTATTGCGTCTCCCTCTATTGTCGAGGTCATCCACCCAGCGAAATAAGGAGGCAATCTGTGTAGCCTGCGTGCTCAAAAGTGACTCAAAGTGCTGGGTTTGAGTTATTGCAGCTTCCCTGTCTTCCTCCAAGTCCTGCACTCTGCCACCCAAATGTTTAACATCTGCCCCCAGTTCCTCAAAGCGCGCATCAAATTTGGCCTCTAATCTGGCAAAAAGACCTTCCAGGTCCGTCTTAGTGGGTAACAGTTTCAGGGCTTCTCTCACCTCCGAATCATCCACGCTGCCAGCCGACAGCGCGGGGCTTCCCGGGCCTCTCATGTCTTCTGTGACCGTCGCCATCTTGGATTCGCAGCCTAGTTGTGTCGACGCCGCTGCACCGCTCAAGTAATGCCGCATTGGTGAAGCGGAGGACGGCGCTGGGGTGCTCGGGCAGCTCATCGGAGTTATGATCCTTTTTTTGGGTCCCATCGATGGGTCTAACTGCTGCTATTTAGTGCCTGTGAAGTGCCCGGCTGAGGAGCTCCTCGATCAAGCGGCCATCCCGGATTGCGCCAAGCCACGCCCCCTCCAATCTATCTTTTACTTCTCACATTCAGTCTCTATCCAAATCTTGCTATTTCCACCTAATAAACATTGCACGCATCCGTCCCTTTCTTAATCCAGACTCTACTAAAATGCTCATCCAAGCTTTTATAATCTCCTGCCTTGACTACTGTAACCTCCTTCTCTCTGGCCTTAAGAGAACCCAGATTCTGCCTCTGCAGTCTGTAATGAACGCCTGTGCCAGACTCATACACCTCACCTCCTGCACCTTACGTCTCTGTAAATCTCTACACTGGCTCCCTGTTTCCTTTCGAATCCAATTCATTATACTGGTGCTCACATACAAAGCTCTCCATAACCGCGCCGCTGCCTCCTTCTCCCTTATTAGCAGGTACATCCCATCCCGACCACTTCGCTCTACCAATGATCTGATGCTATCAGTTCCTCGTACCCGCACCCCCAACCTTCGCCTTCAGGACTTCTCCCGAGCTGCACCCTTTCTATGGAACTCCCTCACCCACAACATCAGACTCACCCTTCTCTCCAGTCCTTCAAGAAGTCTCTGAAAACGTATTACTATAGAGAATCCTATCAGCTCACTCCATGATCCCCCACTGTCATTTCCTGCTCCATCTTCCCATTCAGTCCTCATCCAACCCGCTACTTCAAATACCCTATTTGCCCTCACCTAATGTGTCACCCCTCTCCTCTTAGATTGTAAGCTCTCGAGCAGGGTCCTCCCTCCTTCTGTTCTGTGTGTGCAACATATGTGTATATTTGTTATTCTGTTTGTCCCATTGTACAGCGCTAAGCAATTTGTTGACGCTTTATAAATACTTGTAACTGTAACTAATTCAACTAAGGTAACAGATTCTGCCTCTTCTTTTGATTTGAGCGTGGAGGAAAACAGTTTCAGTTTTGGGGGGTAGGCTCCCCATTTCTGTGCCTACAGGCTCCTGAGGTGCAAATCCGGCCCTGTGTGTGTGTGTCTGGTTTTGTGTGATGGGAGTTGTTTGTGTGGGTGGCTGGTTTTGTGTGGTGGGAGTTGTGTGTGTGGCTGGTTTTGTGTGATGTGAGTTGTGTGTATGTGCTGGGTGGCTGGTTTTGTGGATTAGAAACATAGAAATATAGAAAAATGTCGGCAGATAAGAACCTTCCGGCCCATCTAGTCTGCCCAATTACATGGATACTTTACCTGGATTTATCTTTTGTCTAGGATAGCTTTATGCCTATCCCATGCTTGCTTAAATTCAATTACTGTTTTGGCCTCTACCAATTCTACTGGAAGGCTGTTCCATGTATCCACCACCCTCTCAGTAAAATAATGCTTCCTGATGTTACTTTTAAACCTTTGCCCCTCTAAGACTATGTCCTCTTGTTTTGCTACTTTGTTTCTGTTTAAATATACTCCCTTCCTCTACCTTGTGGATTCCCTTTACGTATTTAAATGTTTCTATCATATCTCCTCTGTCTCGTCTTTTTTCCAAGCTGTACATGTTAAGATCATTAAGCCTTTCCTGGTAACTTTTCTCCTTCAAGCCGTACACCATTTTAGTAGCCCTTCTCTGAACTCTCTCTAAGATGTCTATATCCTTCTGGAGATACGGTCTCCAGTACTGCACACAGTACTCCAAGTGAGGTCTCACCAGTGCTCTGTAAAGTGGCATGAGCGCTTCCCTTTTCCTACTGCTAATACCTCTCCCTACACAACCAAGCATTCTGCTAGCATTTCCTGCTGCTCTTTTACATTGACTACTTACCCTTAGATCCTCTGAAATAATAACCCCTAAATCCCTTTCCTCAGATGTTGAGGTTAGGACTGTATCAAATATTCTATATTCAGCCCTTGGGTTTTTACGTCCCAGGTGCATTATCTTGCACTTATCCACATTAAAACTCAATTGCCACAACTCCGACCATTTTTTTAGTTTACCTAAATCATTTGTCATTTGGCTGATGCCTCCAGGAACGTCAACCCTGTTGCAAATCTTTGTGTCATCAGCAAAAAGACATACTTTTCCATTAATACCTTCTGCAATATCACTAATAAAAATATTAAATAGAATGGGTCCAAGTACTGACCCCTGAGGTACCCCACTGGTAACAAGACCTTGCGCCGAATAAACTCCATTTACTACAACCCTCTGTTGCCTGTCACTCAGCCACTGCCTAATCCATTCAACAATATTGGAATCCAAGCTCAAAGGTTGCAATTTATTGATAAGCCTTCTATGTGGAACAGTATCAAAAGCCTTACTGAAATCTAAATAAGCAATGTCTACTGCACCACCTGTGTCTATTATTTTTGTTACCCAATCAAAAAAATCAATAAGATTAGTTTGGCATGATCTCCCTGAGGTAAACCCATGTTGTTTCTGATCCTGTAATCTATCTATGTTTTTTAGATGTTCAACAATCCTTTCCTTTAACATGGTTTCCATTAATTTCCCCACTACTGACGTAAGACTAACTGGCCTATAGTTCCCCGATTCCTCCCTACTACCCTTCTTGTAAATGGGCACAACATTTGCTAATTTCCAGTCTTCTGGGACGACTCCCGTTAGCAAGGATTGGTTAAATGAATCTGTTAACGGTTTTGCTATTACATCACTGTGCTCTTTTAATAATTTAGGGTGGATCCCATCAGGCCCCATTGACTTATTTGTCTTTACTTTAGACAGCTGCTGTAGAGCCTCCTCCTTTGTAAACTGATGTAAGTTGTGATTGGAGTTGTGGGTGTGCTGGGTGGCTGGTTTTGTGGATTGGAGTTGCTGAGCAGAGAATGGGTGTGTGTTTTGCAGGTATAAGATGCTGCTATGGTATTTTTTCTTTACTTTTCCAGTTTTTTAAGACTCCCTCGTCCCTGTTTACCCCTTGGCTGCCTATTCACTGGTGATGCAGTGAATGGAGCCTGGCCCCCTCTATGCAGGACCTCACCAAGAGCCAGGCAGCTCAATGACAAATTTCTTATCACTGCAGTGCTGGTTAAGGAAAGGTCCACTTTAAACAGCAGTAAGCATAAGGCTAGGGTCAAACGAACGCATTATTCGCAGCGACTGTCAAAAAGTGCGTCTGAACGCATTGCCGTATTTTTTCACGGAATGGGCGAAAACGGTCATAAGATGCGCATTTTCGTGCGTGATTTTTTACGGATCGTCACTAAAACACTTTTTGCGTCTGGACGTTATGTTGGCCGGACATGAGCAGTGTCTGATGACTCCTAATCATGCACACATGCCGCTAGCGGATGCAGCGCTCTCTGTACGTCAGTACTAGCCGTTCTGCGTTCTCGAAAAAATGCTTTCATTTTCCACTTGCGTTGCGCGGCCGGACTTTCGTGCGGCCGTACTTCGTATATTGGCCGTCATTGCGCGTCATTTGCTGCTACTGCGGCCGTGATTAAGTGCGCCTAAACGCACGTTAAAAATGCGCTAGTCTGACCCCAGCCAAAAGGGCTTCATATTCTACTGATACCCCCCCCTTTACTTGCCGTTTACTGTCATCTTCTCTCTCTGCACACAAATCACATCCCCCTCCCCTCTCCTAGAGCTGCTGCGGGGCAGGGGAGGAGCTATGGAGGGAGGAGAGGGGGATTTTTATTCTATTCTATTTTATTCCTTATCCAAACGCCCTGCTCCTCTGCTCGTTGTTTGAGAACACAGCTCAAAGCTGAAACACAGTGACAGTGATTTTTTTTTTAGTACCTCTTAGTCATTTTTCTGATTATTTTTTTTGGGCAAAATTTTCCCCTCTTTTTTTTAAATAGAGGTTTTTCTTTTTTCTGTAACAGAACTCTTTATTATCAATCATAGGATGATCTTATATGTAAATTCCAGACATTTTCATTCAGTATTTTTTTTGAAAACAGCAGGCCACGGGTTTGAGGTGGTGGCATTCAGCGGCCGACTCCCTGCACTTTGGGGACCCTGCGGTGAATGGTGAATTCACTGCAGGGTGGGGAAATTTTATTACCCGAAGTGCAGGGAACAACAGAACACCAAAATGTTGACGTCATTTCGGTGCTCTGTGAGTAACCCATTTAGTGGTGAGGTTTTTTGCTGCCCCCTGGAAAGTGAAAGCCTAGGCCTTACCTAACCAGGACATACTTGAAAATTAGTGAAATCTCACTGTATCCTTCCTGGTAAGGCTAGGGTCAGAGTGGGGCAGTCGGAACGCGCGTGCAGGCGCACTAAATCACGGCGGCAGTAGCAGCACATGACGGCCAATATACGCAGTACGTGCGTACGAAAGTGCGCCGACACCACGCAACCAGCAAATGAACGCATTTTTATCAGAACGTGAAACCGCTGCTACTGACGTACAAAGTGCGCTGCGGCCGCATAGCAGCGTGTGTGCGTGATTAGGAGATGTCAGACGCTGCTAGTGTGCGGCCAACATAATGTTCAAACAGCCGGATTTCCCTAGACTTCTTTTTACCCCACCGTCATGAAATACGTCCAGAATTGCGCATCGTCTGACCACTTAAGCGTATTCCGTGAAAAAATGCGTGCGCACGCATCGACGTACATTTTGACGGTGGCTGCAGAAAATGCGCTCATCTGTCCCTAGCCTAAAATACTTCACGAAAGTAAAAAAAAAAAAAAAGATTACATTTTTTTTAGTTTCACCCTACGAACGACGTTTGCGCGCATAATTATAACGTCTTTGAAAAGCTGTGGTAACTGCAAATCTTTATGTTCTGGCTGAAGCGAAATACACCAGCACGAAAAAAAAATACAGCACAGTATTCTACATTCTACACATACCCAAACAATAAAATTGAGAGGTTGTGCGTGTTTTTATTATTGCTGCAGCATATATACACAGATTGATTTTGACAGGCGCAAAAACTGAACGGGAGACAATTGTGGTTCTTAATTCTGATTGTATTTTCACGTGATTCTGTCAGTCTGCCCACCAATTTCTGCGCGCAACATTAATGCACGTGCGTTTTTGCGTGTCTTTTTTACACGCAATATTTTTTGACGGATGAAAAAATGCGCTCGGATCGTAATACCTGCGTTAATTTACACGCGTTAACGTTTAATGCTGTGCGCAAAAAAAAAATGGCCCGCGTGTATGAATTTGCACGGAGAATGTAATAGAGCCCTACGATGGATAATAATGAAACTAAAATAAAAGAATTATAATGTACAATTAGCCTCTAACTATACATGTTCAAATACAACCAAATATATACAGAAATACTGTTGTCATTACACACATCTAGACATCATGTGAGACTATTAAGGATATACTGTACATAGAAAAACATATGATAACATGCTATGTATTTAAATGGCAACATTACATCCACTCTACACATTAGAAACAGCAATATGTGTTGATGGAAACAGATAAGGTAAGTAAACTTACAGCTATTGCTCTTCAGAATGCTCAAAGACAAGGGTTAATGGAGAGTGTCCATTCAGGACTGTTAATCTGCTCACCACATAACAGCCATGAGTTAGTTTACACTTCCTGGATATCTAAGAGCTGTTTACATCCTGGTTTCTAAATTGCCTGCAGTTTCTTAAAATGACCACTAGGTGGACTTACCAAAACAAAAGAGCTTAACTGATATTAACCTGGAGACAGAACACTCCCCGCCTGAAGTCGTTAGACTTCACTATAATAATTACATTTCAGTCCTTCTTTGAAAGAAGCAAAATGACCTGAGAGATTAGTCTGTAGAACCGTTTGGTTGCACCTTGAGACGTTGTCTTGACCTCTACTTTCCTCACACATCCATCGGTGCTTGGGAAGGTATTGGTGATCATAGCCATCGGCCACTCGTTGCGAGAAAGGGTACTGTCTTTCAATAGAACGATATCTCCAACTTGATGATTAGCATGATTGAAGATACAGTCTATTTGCGTCTTTTTGCAAGATGGGAGGGTATTCTTTCCAGCGGACCCAGAAGTTTGCTTCATCTTTGTTAAAGTCCTTCTCCATAGTCTTTATAAACGCGTGGTCTTCAAAGAAGAGAGCACATTTGTTGTCATCTTTAGTTCTCTCGAACACTGTGTGTCCAATGTCATTAGATGTCTTGGGGGCCTTTGTAACTATATTTGGGCAATTACGCTGTTTGGACTCCCCACCATGCTTTGTCTTCTCTTTTGATGAAATATGACTTGTACAAGGAGTAAAAAAGGAAGGTCTGCCATTCTCTAGTATGTGTGTTCTAAAGCTGTTTACGTTCGGCTTATGTTCACTACCAAGACAAACTTTGCCAAGCAGGACCCAGCCTAGATCAAGTCTTTGCGCAAAGGGGGAAATGTGAGGATCATTAATTTGCTGTCGGACCTTATGCACTCTAATGACATCTCTCCCTAACAGAAGCAGAATTTGGGACTTTGAATCTGGTTCTGGAATGAATCTTGCAATAGATTTCAAATGTGGATAACAAAGTGCTACCTCTGGGGTTGGTATTTCAGACATATTGTCAAGGATTTCATTGCATTCGATAAGTGGAGGAAGATCGATGCTCACTCCTCCACTAACTGCTTCTATCTGGAATCCATGCTCTTTCCTTCCCATCGTCTCCATGACACCTGCACATGTTCTGAGCGAGTAAGGAAGCGGGCTGCTTTGAACGTCGAATAAGTCAAAGAATTCTGAACGAGCCAAGTAGCGATTACTTTGGTCATCAAGGATTGCATACATGCTGACTGCGTGTTCTTGTTGTTCTTTCCTATATACTTTCACTAAGCATATTTTTGAGCAAGAACGAGAAAACTGATTTTTGCCACATACCTCTGTGCATTGAGAACTTACAGCAGCTGAGTTACTAAGGTTCTCTTCTTTTTCCCTTTCTTGTTCTGTATGCTCTTGTTCTGCAGGCGTTGAGGTTCGAGGCACTGGACCCAGATGCATAGCTGTGGAATAACGTTCACTTTCACATTCTTTGCATTTCAGTGGCGTTCTGCAGTCTCTGGCTAAATGTGAGGTTGATGCACAACATCTAAAACACTCATTATTTTCTTTGAGATAAGTTCTGCTTTCCTCAATGGACTTTGCTCTGAATCCCCTACACTTTGCAAGGGGGTGGGGTTTGTTATGAATACGACAGTTTTTTGTTATATCTTCTCTCTGTTTCTTTTTTTTTTATTGTAATAAAGTTTTATTGAGTTTTCAAACAGATATGACAATACATTGAATGCATGGCAGCATATTCAAGCAGTTGCGGAGTGCATGGAACATAGGTATCAGATATTAAAATGCGTAATCCAAAATGCGTCTCAGTCAACATCGTATATACATGCAAACATAGGTAATACAAATTTAAGTAAAAAAAGGGGGGAGATAGAACCTGTGACAAGGGAATGAAAAAGAGGGGGGGTTGGCCAGTCATTTGTTATCCAATTGCGGTCAGGGGAGGTCTGCTGGGTTGTGGGGCGGGGAGCAGGCTGGTTTCGACCAATAAAACTAACGCCGCAGGTGTTTGGCGGATGTGCCGGAGGATTGGTGCAACAGATCCTCTATGTCTCTGATACGTTGGACTTCGTCCAGCCATTCTCGAAAAGTGGGGGCTATCGGGGATTTCCAGTGCCTGGGCACCACAGCCTTGGCGGCATTCAGTAGACGAATATCAAGGGTGTTTCTGTAGGAGTCCACAGATAATGGCGTATGGTGGAGCAGCATGGCCGCTGGTGTGTAGGAAGGTGGAGAGTCAGAGATTTTGGTAATGGCATCGTGAACCAGTGCCCAGAAGGGTTGCAACACTGGGCAGGACCACCAAACATGTAGTAGGTCAGCGCGCTGTGATCCACACCTCCAGCAGGAGGCATCTGCCATTGCCGAGTATGTAGCAATAGTGGTGGGCGCCCTATACCATCGCGACAGCAGCTTGTAAGCCGTTTCTTGTGTACGAGTAGCAATAGAACACCGGGTATTGAGCGCGAACATTTGAGTCCACTCTTCCTCTGTGAATGTTTGGTGGAGTTCTGTTTCCCATTTCACCACATATGAGGGTGTGTGAGGAGAGAGGTTTTGCAGGACACCGTACAGAGTCGAGGTGCCATGTTGGGGAAGGGTCTTACGAGTGATCACTTGTTCAAATGTGGTCAGAGGGCGAGTATACTTGTCCAATGGGGCCAGGGAGCGGAGATAGGTTATGAGGCAGTGCATATGGAAGGTAGTGAGAAAGGAGTCAGGGTGAGCCAACGGCACGTCCTTTGGGGCTTTAGGTCGGTTACCATCTATGCACAGGCCAGGTAGGGGGTTCTGCGGTATAGCCGCGTCAGTGAGAGGTAGCAGTCGTGGCGAGAAGGCCGGCAAGTGACTGAGAGGGAGAAGCGGAGAAGGCAGGGGGCCAGTTGCGTAGACTTCTGCAGCCGACGCCAGATGGTCAATGTAACTGAAACTGTCGGGTGTGCGGGGATGTTAGTATGGGCAGCGGTGCCTAAAAGCCGAGGGAGGGAGGTGAGCGAGTGGCCCGCCAGTTCATGCTCCAGCGCCACCCACTGTTTACCAGAGGTACCCAAGCTCCACTCCACCAGACGCAGAAGGTGAACAGCATGATAATAGCGCTGCAGATGTGGCAGAGCCAGGCCTCCACGAGAGCGAGGAGCCGTCAGCAATGCCACGCTCAGTCTCTGCTTACTCCCGGCCCAGACATATCTAATGAAGAGAGATTGCAAGGAGTGGAAAAAGGCAGATGGGACATGTATCGGCAAGGTTTGCAGTAAATAAAGGACTCTTGGGAGAACGTTCATTTTAAGGACATTTATGCGCCCAAACCACGTGATGTGCGGAACGGCCCATCGAGTAAGGTCTCTTTCCAGGACCCGAAGCAGGGGGACGAAATTTGTAGCATAGAGATTTGTTACCGCTGGGGTAAGGTGGACTCCAAGATACTTAAGAGAGGATGTACACCATCGAAAGGGGAATGTGGACTGAATGTGTGTGCTAAGAGGGGCAGAAATTAAAATATTCAGAATTTCCGATTTTGACATGTTAATTTTATAGTTACTTAGCGAGCCATATTCGCGGAGTAATTCAATGAGTGAAGGTAGGGAAATCTGGGGCTGCTGTACAAAAAATAGCAGATCATCTGCATACGCCGCTACCTTGTGTGTGTGGCGCCCAACACAAACACCATGGATGGAAGGGTTGGCCCTGATAGCCTGAAGGAGGGGTTCCAGAGATAGTGCAAATAAAAGAGGGGAGAGAGGGCAACCCTGACGAGTGACGGTTTTTAATGATGAAAAGGGAGGACAAGGTACCATTTAGATTAATGCGGGCGGTAGGGAAGTCATATAAGGCAGTTATCCAGCACAAGGCATTGGGGCCAAACCCCATATGGTGTAGAGTCTGAAACAAGAAAGGCCAGTGCACCCTATCAAACGCCTTCTCAGCGTCGGTGGAGAGGAGCAGGGTCGGACCGGCGCCGGGTCTCTGGGCAGCATGGATCAGGTTAATGGCCAGCGTAGTATTATCTCGCCCCTCCCTTCCTGGGATAAATCCTGTCTGATCAGGGTGGATCAGGTGTCTCATATGTTTTGCGATGCGCAGAGCAAGTACCTTAGCAAAGAGTTTTACGTCCTGATTCAGGAGGGAGATCGGTCTATAATTAGCACACAGGGCGTGATCTTTGTCCGGTTTAGGGATTAGTGTGATGGTGGCAGAAAGTGTTTGTGGGGCAAGTTGGGACGCGGGTTCAGTCAGGCCGTTAAAGGAAGCCAGCCAGGCGCGAGAGAGGAATTTTTCACATGTTTTATAGTATTTAAGGGTAAGGCCATCAGGTCCCGGGGTTTTACCCACCGGTGTTCGCTTGATCGCTTCATGCAGTTCCTCTGCAGTGATTGGACCTTCAATAGAGGACCTCATGCGTGGCGTCAGTTTTGAGCGTAAGTGAGTGCGAAGGAAGCGCTGGGTGATGTCAGGGGCCGTCTGATTGGGGGCGGGGATGAGGCCGTATAGCTTAGTAAAGTAATCATGAAAAAGGCCTAGCATATCTTTCGGGAGGGTAACGGTGGTTCCCTGTGGGGAGCGAAGATGGGTGACATATAGTGCCTGTCGGTGGGTCCGGAGGGCGTTGGCCAGAAGTCTGCCGCATTTATTACCATGTTCATGGAAGGTTTTACGTACCGTCAGGAAGGCCTTCTGAGCCCTGTTATTAAAGAGGGAGCGGAGCTGTGACCTAAGGTCCAGCAATTCAGCGTAGGTGTTGTCGTTAGAGTGCAGTTTATGGGATCGTTCCAGGGTCGCTATGCGCTGCAATAGGGATTCCTGCTGCTCTGTGCGTTCTCTCTTACGTCGCGCGCCCTGTTGTATAAGGTATCCCCTGATGACAGCCTTATGGATTTCCCAAATAATCTGCGGGGAACAATTGGGTGTGTCATTCTCTGTAAAATAGTTGTGTAGTGCGTCATGAAGGCCTTCTTTAATCTGTGGGGTCAGTAAGAAGGGATTCATTGAGGCGCCAGAGTTTCTCCCTAGGGCGGGCGAGGGGGGAGGAGAGCGTGATCAGGACCGGGCAATGATCTGACCAGGTCATGGGGCCTATGGTGGCAGATTCCAGGAGGTGCATACTACCAAAAGGGAGGAAAATGTAGTCGAGGCGTGTGTAGAGCTGGTGCGGCGCGCTGTAGTATGTGTAATCTCGTGTGGAGGGGAAGAGCGAGCGCCAGCAGTCCATCAATCTCAGGGATTGTAGCGCAAGTCGTGTGCGACGGAGGACGGTGTGTGGGGTGCTAGTGACACCTCTAGAGGTATCCAGGCGAGCGTCAAGCGGTAGGTTAAGGTCACCTCCCACCACTAGGATGCCCTCCTGGAAGTCCTGCAGTTGACGAAGTATGGAACGAATGGCGGAGTGTTGTTGTCGATTCGGGAGGTATACCGAGACAAAAGTGTACCATTGCGCACCAATTTGGCCCTTCACAAACGTGTATCGACCAGCGGGATCTAGCAAAGAGGTCGAGTTACTGAACGGGGTGGAGTGGGAAAACAGCACCGCAGTGCCGCAGACTTTATCAGCTGTAGCATTACTGAAATAACCAGTAGGATATTTGTGGTTTTTGTAGGTGGGAGGCCGGGCAAGTGGAAAATGGGTTTCCTGCACTAATACTACGTCAGCGTGAAGTGAGGTAAATTCCCTGAGGGCCGCATGGTGCTTTTCGGGTATGTCCAGGCCTTTTGCGTTAATTGAGAGAACTTTAAGAGTGCGGGGGACAGTGGCCATGGTATAATCGTGAGGGAGACCACAATATGAAAGGACTGGGGAGGGGGATGGGGGGGGCACCCAGTAGGACAAACCAGGTACAGGGGAACAAAGACAAAAAACCAATTACAATGGTACAAATATATACACAAGGAGCATGTGCCTAACGAGACAAGTCACCACGTCACTGAGTGGGCGTGGGGGAGTCTCAGGTCACAGAGGGGGGTGCGTACACCACCGATCCCACTGTGTAGACACTGACTCGGGGGGGGTACCCGGCGCAGGACGGTCAACAGTGAAAATCAAGTAATATAACAACGAATTCAGATTGCAACTTAGCAACAGATATTAGGAAAACAGCTGAATAGAAAAAGCAAAAAATTCAAAATATCAAAGCGCACACAGGAGGCGCCAAACGCGCAGCCCCCAGGTCGGATAAGTACATGGGTGTGCTCAGGAAAAAGAAAAAGAGAGGAAGTAGCGGCTCGCACTGGCCACCCCTGAGGCGCAGAGAGCCGTGCAGTGCTTTAGGCCGTAAACGGTAAGAGCAGGCCGGTGGAGATTCAAGGGCGGAGGAGGAACCTCGCCACCAGTCATATTACACAAGTCAGCCAGAAAAGAGGCATGAGCGATCAGGCGTACCTCAGGCCTAGTAACACATAAAAAGGATACTGACGTTGTCACGGTCTTTGAATCAGCTAGGCGCCGATACCAGCCTAGGGCGTCTTCTGCAACAGAGGGAGAGGTCCAGAGGTCCCAGAAAAGCTCAGACGGAGCCGATGGAGGCCAGTTCAACCCACCGGTGCCTGCGAGGAGGAGGAACGGCGTCTGCGGCGGGATCTTCGCGGGTGTGATGGAGCCTGTTCCGGCGGCATGTATAGCAGTGCCAAGTCTGGCCAAGCCGGGAGCATGTCCGGTGGAAGGGAGAGTTCCTCTAAAAACAGCAGGAGATCCAGTTCACTGCGAAGATTAAGAGGTCCCGATGGCGTGCGGACTTGGAGGCCAAAAGGAAATAGCCACTTGTATTGAAGTTTCATGTCCTGCAAGGCAGCCGTGAGCGGACGTAGCATGCGTCTGGACTGCAAGGTAGCGGGTGAGAGATCTTGGGATAGCGAGATCTTAGCCCCTGCAAAATCAATGGTGCGAGAGCCCCGGGCCGCTGCCAGTATGGAGTCTTTCAGTGGGTAGCGTAGAAGGCAGCAAATCACATCGCGCGGGGGAGCGTCAGGTGGGCCCTTTGGTCTCAGTGCTCTGTGATAGCGTTCCATTTCGATATCCGTGGCAGGGTCCCTTCCCAAAATGCCATTAAATAAAGCGATGAGGGTGCATTTTAATTCCTGCGAGTTTTCCAACTCCGGAAGGCCTCGAAACCTTATATTATTCCGGCGATTTCTGTTCTCTACATCTTCTAAATGGCGAGCCATCATTTGTAAGGCCGAGCGCTGCGTGGTTATTGCAGAGGAGTGGACCGCTATCGTGGCAGACTGCTGTTCCTGTGTCACCTCCACGTGCTGTAGCCTGGTCTGTATGCCGCCAAGATCTGTGCGCAGCGCGCGGATTTCTGAGAGGAGGGAAGCTCCCAGCTCAGTGGTGGCAATGGCTAAATCTTCTTTACTGGGGAGATATTGTAAGAGTTGGCGGAGGTCATTTGGGGGGTCCCAAACACTCACCGGTTGCGTTGGAGAGCTGGAGGCCGAGGAGCATGCGGCGGCGGCCATCTTAGAATCCGGGTCAGCGATTTCAGCGGTCGAAAAAAGGGCCAAAAACGGCCTGATGGACCCAGTCTGCTGGCTCCCAGTGGGTACTGGGGGGCCAGGGGTGTGTGGGGGCTTCTTGGCTTTACCCATGGGTGCGGATGTGCAGCGGAAAAGGGGTAAAAACAGCGCGCTCAGCGGAGCTCACTGATCAAGCGGCCATCTACCTGGACGTCCCGGCCACGCCCCCTTCTCTCTGTTTCATGTTGTCAGTTTGAGATTCCAGTGAAGTGGTTATAGCTGTCTTGTGCGCAGATATGAAACCTTGCAATGCCATGTTCTTAACTGAGGGCTTCTCATACCTGGGAGTCGTGGTGCTGCTAATAGATAACTTGAAGCTGGGGTCATTCCGTGTCCTGGCTTCACGACATACAAACTGTGTAAAGAAGGAAAATGAAGGAAAGGGCACTTTGTATTCATCTTTGTACCTTGATCCAATGGAAACCCACTTCTCCTGCAGATTATCAACAATCGGGTTGACACCACAGACAGTGTCTAGGTAGGAGAGCCCTGGTAAGTATCCATCCTCTTTGGTGGACTGTATTCCATAAGGAGATCTCCGAGAAACAATAAAATTGAGAGGTTGTGTGTGTTTTTATTATTGCTGCAGCATATATACACAGATTGATTTTGACAGGCTCAAAAACTGAACGGGAGACAATTGTGTTACTTAATTCTGATTGTTTTTTCACGCGATTCAGCCAGTCTGCCCACCAATTTCTGCGCGCAACGTTAATGCACGTGCGTTTTTGCACGTCTTTTTTAGGCGCAATAATTTTTTGACGGATGAAAAAATGCGCTCGGATCGTAATACCTGCGTTAATTTACGCGCGTTAACGTTTAACGCTGCGCGCAAAAAAAATGCGCCGCGCATATGAATTTGCATGGAGAATGTAATAGAGCCCTACGATGGATAATAATGAAACTAAAATAAAAGAATTATAATGTACAATTAGTCTCTAACTATACATGTTCAAATACAACCAAATATACACAGAAATACTGTTGTCATTACTCACATCTAGACATCATATGAGACTATTAAGGATATACTGTACATAGCATGTTATCATATGTTTTTCTATGTATTTAAATGGCAACATTACATCCACTCTACACATTAGAAACAGCAATATGTGTTGATGGAAGCAGATAAGGTAAGTAAACTTACAGCTATTGCTCTTCAGAATGCTCAAAGACAAGGGTTAATGGAGAGTATCCATTCAGGACTGTTAATCTGCTCACCACATAACAGCCATGAGCAGTGGCGTAACTAGAAACCTGAGGGCCCCGGTGCAAGAATCCATGAAGGGCCCCCCAACCCCCCCAAAAAAAGATCTGTATTTTTACTTTTTTTCCCCTGCAATATAAAAAAGATAGTATTGCCCCCAGCTCACACGGATATATATATTGCCCCCAGCTCACATGGATATATATATATTGCCCCAGCTCACATGGACATATATTGACATATTTTTGCTCCCAGCTCCTGGATATATTTGCCCCCAGCTCCTGGATATATTTGCCCCCAGCTCATGGATATATTGCCCCAGCTCATGGATATATTTGCCCCCAAGCTCATGGATGTATTTGCCTCCAGCTCATGGATGTATTTGCCTCCAGCTCATGGATGTATTTGCCCCCAGCTCCTATGGATATATTTGCCCCCAGCTCTTATGGGTGTATTTGCCCCCAGCTCTTATGGATGTATTTGCCCCCAGCTCTTATGGATGTATTGCCCCTTAGCTCTTATGGATGTATTTGCCCCTTAGCTCTTATGGATGTATTTGCCCCAGTTTATGGATGTATTTGCCCCCAGTTTATGGATGTATTTGCCCCAGCTTAGTTCGAGAGAATGACTAATTAGGAATGAAAAAGGCTTAAGAATTATCTCTGTATTATGCAAGAGGGAAAGAAAGGAGGTTTCCTTGTTATATGGGATCAGGCTTTGTTCTATGAGCTGAAGCATGGCTCTTTGTGATTGGGTACAATGGAGAAACAATGGAAGGGAGGATATAAAATGGCTGGGCGGGGGACATTGAGGTATTGCAATGATTTTTCATTTACTGGAGAGACAGGGCGGCGGTGAGCTCCATTTTGCCATCACCATCATCATATGAAAACCAAGGACTGGATGAGTATTACTTGCTATATCAATCTGTTATGCATACTCTATTATCATAAGTCTGCTATATATATATATATATATTTCTAGTTCCATTATTTTTTGGAGGAATAGGTGTGGGTTTACTATTGTATGTATTTGAAGGTTTATTTAGTGGATGCTTATTTATATTTGTTTCAATTTGCAAAACAATATTCCTTGTTCATTGGGTGTCCAGCTGCGTGATAGTAATTTCTAATGGGTTATTGTTCTGGGATAACTCTGCCAGAATTCAGGGATTTTTTGTTTTGTATGTTATTAGGATTACCATTAATTTTGCTTTGGCTGTCTGTGGACTGTTGTGCCTTATTAGTTTATGTGCTCAGTATAGCACATGACTGACTGTCCAATTTGATTTTAATCCATGTATGAAGCCAAAATCAAAATAAGCAACCCATATAAACACCCTACACAAACACAGGACAGTAGAAACACACTATACATAATGATATCAAACGTATAACCTCGGTATAACACACAAAGTCACGCTAATGCTGTAGCTATCATGCACCCTGAAATCACGAAATTCCTCTCTATAACACACTGAAATCACTAATGTAGTATACACTAAGAGAAATAAAAAAGAAATTAAATAAAAAAAAATTAGAGGATATAATGTATGTATGTGTGTGTGTAGATATATATATATATATATATATATATATATATATATATAGATAAACATAAAATTAAAATAAAAACTTGCTATAGCACGCCCAAATCACACACTAGAAACACACAGAAACCTAGCCATAGCACACGCAGATCCCACAAGCACTTAGCTATGGCACACGGAGGCAACGCAAAGGGAATGTAATCACACATAGGAACTTGATATAACAGACTGAATCACTGGACATTAGTCACTATAACTCTATAGTTGTATTCTCAAGCAGCTTCACATGCTGGTCTTTTATGTGGGTTATGATTTACAGGGTTATTCAAAGAGCTGTGTATTTTTAAATAATGTTGGAGTAACCCCCAAGGGCTAAGCAAAAAGTTGAATAAATTAATACTGTATTTAAGTTCACTATTCTAATTGTTGCAATTTTAAAGTGACAAAGCAGCAATGTACAATCTTTTGTTTTGAGCACTTGCTACAGTTGGGTAAATAATTATTTAGAACGGTAACTTTGTCTTTATTGAGGGAGAGGAGAGACTTATTTCAGGAATAGAGGAAACATGAGCAGTAACTCACTCATATTTCACACTGGTACCATCATCATAATAAAGCCTGCGAGTGGATAAGTATTAAGTGTATTTATTCGGGGAATTTGAAGCTATGTTGATAATATACTATATGTGTGTGTGTGTAATCTATTGGGTTAAATACGCGCTAATTTATCCGTTCTAGTGATTTGCATTGTTAGCTAGAATATGCTCGTTGATATTTGCTTCACTTTGTAATACTTGATCAAACCTTATTAGTTGTATAGTCTGTATGATCTTTTAAACATAGGTAGTCAGTGACCGCATGGCTGGCAGCCATCTTAAACCTCAAAAAGTCACATGTGCTTCTGCCAATGAGGAAGGGCTGCAGCAGTAACTGTACAATCTGTTTAAGCTTACATTTGCGCAACTAAATTAATCCATAATGTTTCTGCCGGATTTATGAATATACAACAATTACTAACTAAATACACATTTAAATGTGTCTGTTATAATTTCTGAAGAGGCTTATCAACTAAACAGTGATTCTGTATTTATTATTATTATTCTTTATTTATAAAGCGCCAGCATATTCCGCAGCGCTGTACAATAAGCACAGTATAGACAGGGTTACAATACATTGAACAACATTTGACAAACAGTACAGGAGGAGATGAGGGCCCTATTCCCGTAGGAACTCACAATCTGGGAGGGTTGGGGTTGGAAACAGGAGGAGAGGACTGTAAGGTGAGAGTGATTGATGGTTGCGTCAGTGAGTTGGGTGGTAGGCTTCCCTAAATAGGAATGTTTTCAGGGAGCGTTTGAAGGAAGAGAAGTTAGGGGAAAGTCTGACAGTACGAGGGAGAGCGTTCCAGAGAGTGGGGGCTGCGCGCGTGAGAAATCCTGCAGTCTATCATGGGAAGAGGTGATGCGGGGAGAAGCTAGGCGCAGGTCACTGTTTGACCTTAGGGAGCGGGCTGGGGTGTATTTGGTGATTAGTGAGGACAGGTAGTGGGGCGCTGAGTTAGTGAGGGTTTTGTAGGTAAGGATAAGGATTTTGAACTTAATTCTGCAGTGGATGGGGAGCCAGTGAAGGGACTCGCAGAGGGGAGCGGCAGAGACAGAGCGGCGGGTGAGGTGAATTAGCCTGGCGGAGGCGTTCAGGATGGATTGTAGGGGGAGAGGTGGGACAGAGGGAGGCCAGATAAGAGATTATTGCAATAGTCGAGTCGGGAGATTACCAGGGCGTGTATGAGT
Organism: Leptobrachium leishanense; assembly: GCA_009667805.1. Lineage (NCBI taxonomy): Eukaryota > Metazoa > Chordata > Amphibia > Anura > Megophryidae > Leptobrachium > Leptobrachium leishanense. The sequence continues at coordinate 200,537,218 of CM019064.1, forward strand.
TGTTTTGTGGCGACAGCGGTAAGAAATGGCCGAATTCTGTAAATATTACGCAGTTGGTATCGGCAGGAGGAGGAAAGAGACTTGATGTGGGGGATGAAGGAATGAGCAGAGTCCAGTGTAACTCCAAGACAGCGAACTTGGTTTGATGGGGAGATGGTGATACCCTCCACCGTGATAGAGAAGTCAGGAGGTGGGGCGGCATTAGAGGGAGGAATAAGTAGGAGCTCAGTCTTTGACATGTTGATCTTTAGGTGGTGGGAGGCCATCCAGGAGGAGATGCCAGATAAACAGTCACTGACTTTGGAAAGGACAGGGGGAGAGAGATCAGGGGTAGAGAGGTAGATCTGAGTGTCATCAGCGTAGAGGTGGTAATTAAAGCCAAAGCTGTTGATGATTTTGCCCAGGGAGGAGGTGTAGATGGAAAAGAGCAGAGGACCAAGGACAGCGCCTTGAGGTACACCAACAGATAGAGGCAATGAGGAGGAGGAGTTACCAGCAAAGGACACACAGAAGGACCTGTTGGATAAATAGGAGTCAATCCAAGCAAGTGCAGTGTCACCGAGACCCAGAGAGTTGAGGGTCAGTAGAAGGAGGGGGTGGTCAACAGTGTCAAAAGCAGCCGAGAGGTCAAGCAGGATGAGAATAGAATAGTTGCCGTGTTTTTTTAGCAGTTAGGAGGTCGTTGGTGACTTTGGTGAGGGCAGTTTCAGTTGAGTGTAGGGGACGGAAGCCAGATTGCAGGGGGTCAAGTAGGGAATTGGAGGACAGGAAGATGGAGAGGCGGTTGAAGACTAGTTTTTCTAAGAGCTTAGAGGTAAAGGGAAGCAGGGATACAGGACGGTAGTTGGATGGAGAGTTGGGATCTAGGGATGGTTTCTTTAGTAAAGGGGTAACTAGCGCGTGTTTGAAGGTGTATGTTAGCAAATGCTGTGTCATTGGGTTAGTTCGGTTGGTTTAACTTCGGGTCTATAGATTAATATACTAAGCAAGAATCAGTTTCATTGTGGATGGAGGTTAAAGACTTTCACATGTGCAGATTTGTTCTATTGATAAGGGATTCCAGGGCTGAGGACTCATAAAATGGTGACAATGCAGCCACTTATGTACAGAACATCCTTGCTCTTTTTCAACTCAAAATGGAGACGGCGTTATTTACATTTCGCAAGGGGACACACACATACAGAGGGGAAAGGTGCACAAACAAACCAGTTGCTCTTAGAATCCAAACAATGGCTGAGATAACAGTGAGCTGCTGACCTTACTTGCTGGGGGGAGGGGAGGGGCTGATGGAAGCATGTGAAAACAAAAGGAATTCATTACTTACAGGGGGGTGTACACTATACAAAGACTGGATCGTAATACAGAGGTTACTCTATACAGAGGGAAGACAATACTCTACATGATACACAGAGCAAGGGAATGTAAGGAAAATACATACAAATAAACATTGGGACGGCCGTTTCTTTGCAGAGGCAATAAGTAGGGAAGATGTTTCTGTTAGCTACCATTCATTCAATCAGGTGGTGATTTTGGTAAGGGTAGCTGGCGAGGGGACAGAGTTACCTATGCTTGATCTAGAGGCAGCCTTCAGGCCGTACCGCTGTGTCCAGGGGGTTTTCTTTTAATGGGGTGTAAATTTGATGGGTAATTTTACATCGATATCTGTTTATCCATTGGGGTGGCCAATATCCCGTGCTCCCCTTTTTAAAGGCTTCCTACTTTTTGCATTGCTTAGTGGAGAAGAGATAGAGAGCGGGGAGGAGGCGTATAGTACATTACTTGGGCGATTTCATGGTAACGGGTTCCTAAGGGACTGGAGAGTGAGGTAGGATCGGGGGGGGGGTAACAAATAAGTTTAGACATTAAGATCAAATGGTCTAGTGTAATTTCAAATGGTGAGCAGGCAAATGGCCCAGGAGTGGATTCAATGGATGGGTGCAAGGCTTGGTGTTTCTGGAATTTTTTATTTAGCCAATCGTCGTGGCAATACCACTGTGGGGGATAGAATTAAAAAATAAATAAATGTAAAAAAAAAAACAAAAAAAAACATCCCTCCCCTCCGCCTTTTCTATTTTTGGGTCTGATATTCAAGGTGTGGTGCAAGTGCTGAATAACACCATGTTACATGCATGTCTGCATCAACACAGCAGGTTATAGCCTATGTCAGGTAAACATAGAAACATAGAAAAATGTCGGCAGATAAGAACGCCCAATTACATGGATACTTTACCTGGATTTATCTTTTGTTTAGGATAGCCTTATGCCTATCCCATGCCTGATTAAAATCAATCACTGTTTTGGCCTCTACCACTTCAACTGGAAGACTGTTCCATGTATCCACCACCCTCTCAGTAAAATAATGCTTCCTGATGTTACTTTTAAACCTCTGCCCCTCTAATCTAAGGTATTTGGTGTTGATATGTTGTCTGCATCATCACCGCAGGTTGGAGCCTATGTCAGGTATTTGGTGTTGATATGTTTGGAAAGCAATATTAATTTCACGGTAATCACATACCGGGGGTAAGGAAGGTGGTGGCGGATACATTGTCCAGTTTCAGGTGGGATGTGTTCCGATATTTGGCACCGGGAGGAGGAAGGAAAAAAAAAATAAAAAATAATAAAATAAATAAATAATAATAATAATAAAAATATTTATAAAAAAAAAAATATCCGGGGGAAGACTGCCCTCCATTTCTTTGCCAGATGGGGAGCAGTTAGAGGGCATCAATGATTTGGTGAGGAGATTGTTGTTGCAGAAGACATGGGCACCGTAAAGCAAGCAGGGAAAGGGTTGGATCGAGTTTTAAAGGGACAGAGGAGATAGGGCAGAAAGTTGTTTTCAAATAGCTACTGAAGTTCGGCGGTAAGTCAATAAAGGACAGCTTGGAACTATTTAGTGGTATTTCATACTTTGCTCGGTTAAAGGAAGAGGAGGACTGGGCTAAACAATTCGTGGTGAGGAAGATCTTGACAGCAGAGTACAAGTAGGAGATAAGATGGAGCTGATAACAATCTTGGTAGGGCAGCATTTGTTTTAGTTTTACAGCTGCCCTAAGGATTGAGAAAACAATTGCTCTAGGTGCCCATGGTGGGGAAGTATGCCCAGTGGTATGTATGAGGGGATACTTGGAGGCGACTCCTTCAAACGGTCGCATGTTCTGGGGACACAAGAGTGGTACTAACTTGTCCGGGTATCAATTCAAAATGGTTCCGCAGCAGGCCACGGAGGGGCTTGGTGGAAAGGGGAGTTATATTTGCCCCCATTCTTTCAGGATAGGAGCTGCTGGTACTGGAGGCAGAATTGGGTTATCCAAAGGATCGAATTAAAAAGATGGGGAGATGGAAATGGGAAGTATATAGGAGATATGTGAGGTCATTAAAGAAATGAAGGGAAAACTTATGGGGAACAATTGTTTTGTTTAATAATAATAATTTGTTTCCTTGTTTCTTTTGGTTTCTTTTCAGTTCGGGTACACTGTGTGTGTGTGTGCATTACAGTTAATAGTTTACATTTTGGTTATTCGCAGGACGTGCAATGAGAGTGCGGATCCTGGGACACTCCTATGTGCACTGGATGGAGAGTCGTGCTGCTGGCACCAAGAGAGGAGCAACCCCGGGGTGCAGCGTAATTGAAGTAGGGATTAGATGGATAGGGAAGCAAGGTAGGGTTTGGGGCAGTTATTGGGAATAGCAAAGACATCCAGGAGAAAGAGGGGTAAGCCAGATATTATGGTACTACATTTAGGGGACAGCTAGAGAAGAGATAGGTATTGTGAGTGGTGAAATAGCGGCCTGGCACGTGGGGATGCAATGGTAGGGGGAGGGTCTGCAGGGTACGGGGTGAGTGTGGTTTCGTATGGCCAATCTCAGGTGCCTTCCTGGTTTGCAGATCCTCTCGGCCTGCTATTTGCGATATAAAGAGACCCCTGAGCAGACGTGTGGTCATCCTGCTTAGCCACGTGGGGCCGCTATTTCTGGGCAATATGTGTGGTGCATTGCATTTGCTGATGTTATTTGGCAATGGTCTTGGAGCACCCCAAAATAGGAGCAAGAAGTGAGGAGTTCATTGAAAGGAGTGATAAGGCTGGGAACACACTCTTCATTGAAGGCGCGATAAGGAGCCTTTTGTGGGGTAAGAGGAAAGGTCACGGTTTTTTATTGGTGGCAGTAAAAAGAGGGTCCTCGTTTTTGGTGGCGGTGAAATAGGCGGCCTGGCACATGGCGGGCGATAGTGGGGGGAGGATCTGCAGGGTACGGGGTGAGTTGTGGTTTCATATGGCCAGGCTCAGGTGCCTTCCTGGTTTGCAGATCCTCTCGGCCTGCTATCTGCCATAAAAATACACTGAGCAGACGTGTGGTCATCCTGCTTAGCCACGTGGGGCGCTATTTCTGGGCAATGCTTGTGGTGCATTGCAGTTGCCAGTGTTATCTGGCTGCCAGTGTTATCTGGTGAAGCGTATTTGGCATACGAGGATCGATAATAATAATTCTGCCTTAGAGGCAAAGAATTTGGCCTTAAGTAATAAAAGACGTGACCTTTTCAAAATGCCAATACTTTGTTACATAGTTACATAGTTACATAGTTATATAGGCTGAAAAAAGACATGCGTCCATCGGGTTCAGCCTCTCCCACATAACCTACTGCTGTTGATCCAAAAGAAGGCAAAAAACCCAGTCTGAATGCTTGCCAATATGCAACATACTGGGAAAAAATTCCTTCTTGACCCCAGAATGGCAGTCAGATTTCTCCTTGGATCAAGAAGCTTTTACCCACATATTAAATATTATAACCCTTAATATTCTGTGTCTGCAGGAAGTCATCCAGTCGTTTTTTAAAAGTCTGTACAGACTCTGACCCAACCACCTCAACAGGCAGAGAATTCCACAGCTTTATTGTTCTCACCGTAAAATAACCCTTCCTATGCTTTAAGCTAAATTTTCTTTCTTCCAGTCTAAATGGATGACCCCATGTTGTGTTGTTGTTGTGTTTTCATTTACGGGAAAGGGAGGGGGTGGGGGCTGGGGGGGTTAGTAGAAGGTAACTTACATGGGGAAAAAGTGTAAGAAGAGGATAAGAGTATAATTCTTAGTTCGAGAGAATGACTAATTAGGAATGAAAAAGGCTTAAGAATTATCTCTGTATTATGCAAGAGGGAAAGAAAGGAGGTTTCCTTGTTATATGGGATCAGGCTTTGTTCTATGAGCTGAAGCATGGCTCTTTGTGATTGGGTACAATGGAGAAACAATGGAAGGGAGGATATAAAATGGCTGGGCGGGGGACATTGAGGTATTGCAATGATTTTTCATTTACTCCCACCCAACCCACCCTGTTTTGTTTTCTCTTTCATAGATGCTGTTTCGCTACAACGTCGGAAAGGTCACGCAGCAGAAGCACCATGGATAGGGGCAATGGAGTGGTGATTCCACCACTCATGCAAGACCGCCCGTGGTTTCCCATATGGAAATATGCCATGTTACATGAACCCGGTTCGTGGTTTATACGGCCATGTCTGGGGGATTGTCTAAATATGGACATGGTTAGTCTACCTATTCTATCACATTATATACACCATGTGACATGAAGTCAGCCTGAGGTTTTTGAACGGCCAGGGTTGGGGGATTGTTCTTTGATTAAAAGCATGGTTTAGAGCAATTATTATCGATCAGATAAGTATCCCACGAGGCTTGAAGCCAGTTGGTGGTTTTTTACGGCCGCAACTGCGTGGATTGCGCTTGCATTGGGTACTTTACCATGTGGCAGGAAGCCAGCTGGTGGTTTGAATGGCCACAGCTGGGGGATTGCACTTAAGATGGACATGGTTTAGGTTAGGGAGGAGCGGTGAAATAGGCGGCCTGGCACGTGGCGGGCGATAGTGGGGGGAGGATCTGCAGGGTACAGGGTGAGTTGTGGTTTCATATGGCCAGGCTCAGGTGCCTTCCTGGTTTGCAGATCCTCTCGGCCTGCTATCTGCCATAAAAATACACTGAGCAGACGTGTGGTCATCCTGCTTAGCCACGTGGGGCGCTATTTCTGGGCAATGCTTGTGGTGCATTGCAGTTGCCAGTGTTATCTGGCTGCCAGTGTTATCTGGTGAAGCGTATTTGGCATACGAGGATCGATAATAATAATTCTGCCTTAGAGGCAAAGAATTTGGCCTTAAGTAATAAAAGACGTGACCTTTTCAAAATGCTAATACTTTGTTGTGTTTTCATTTACGGGAAAGGGAGGGGGTGGGGGCAAGTAGGGGGGGCTGGGGGGGTTAGTAGAAGGTAACTTACATGGGGAGAAAGTGTAAGAAGAGGATAAGAGTATAATTCTTATGGATGTATTTGCCTCCAGCTCATGGATGTATTTGCCCCCAGCTCGTATGGATATATTTGCCCCCAGCTCCTATGGATATATTTGCCCCCAGCTCTTATGGGTATATAGGGCCCCAGCTCACCTCTGCTGCCGAACAGAACATTCCTCTCCGAGGTGAACGGCTGCTGAAAGCATGCAGCCTGGCCGCTCACCGGAAACCACCTGACCAATGCAGCCGAGTTCTCGCGAGATCTCGTGCGCTGGTCGGCTAGTTCCCATCCCACGCGAGTGGCCAAGCTGCAAGCCAGCGGGCCGCTCGCAGGGAGAGGAACAGCCGGCGGCGCTGCTCCCAGAGTCCGGCACTTATTGCCGGAATCTGGCGGCGGCGCTGGGCCCCCCGCAAGTGGCGGAATGCCAGGGCCCGGTCGCAACTGCGACCGCTGCGACCCTGGTACTTCCGCCACTGGCCATGAGTTAGTTTACACTTTCTGGATTTCTAAGAGCTGTTTACTTCCTGGTTTCTAAATTGCCTGCAGTTTCTTAAACTGACCACTAGGTGGACTTATCAAAACAAAAGAGCTTAACTGATATTAACCTGGAGACAGAACACTCATCTTTGCAGAATTGTTGTAATTCAGCCACATTGGAAGGTTTTCGAGCATGAACTGCCTTTTTAAGGTCATGCCACAGCATCTCAATAGGATTCAGGTCAGGACTTTGACTAGGCCACTCCGAAATCTTCATTTTGCTTTTCTTCAGCCATTCAGAGGTGGACTTGCTGGTGTGTTTTGGATCATTGTCCTGCTGCAGAACCCATTTTCGCTTCAGCTTGAGGTCAGGAACAGATGGACGCACATTATCCTTCAGGATTTTTTGGTAGACAGCAGAATTCATGGTTCAATTTATCACAGCAAGTCTTCCAGGTCCTGAAGTAGCAGAACAGCCAAGTTTAGTGATTTTTTTGGCTAAATTATGGTGAAACGTATGCAGGCTTTGGATGAAAGTAACAACAGGTGCATTCAAATTGGACCATTTGGTGCCAGCTAGTGCCTTCACACCGTAACACCTCTGAGCTATTGTGGAAGAGTGCAGAGGTGGACTCTGCATTCAAATATTAAAATGATTGGAATCTGGTACACGCGCCAGTGCACCCAAATATTGGGCCTTTGGTGCCAGCTAGTGTCTTCACACCGTAACCCCTCTGAGGTATTGTGGAAGAGTGCAGGGGTGGACCCTGCCGTCAAATATTAAAATGATATGAATGTGGTACACGCGTCAGTGTCAGTGCACCCAAATATTTGGCATTTGGTGGCAGCTAGTGCCTTCACACCGTAACCCCTCTGAGGTATTGTGGAATAGTGCAGGGGTGGACTCTGCATTCAAATATTAAAATGATTGGATTCTGGTACACGCGTCAGTTTCCCCAAATATTGGGCCTTTGGTGCCAGCTAGTGCCTTCACACCGTAACCCCTCTGAGGTATTGTGGAAGAGTGCAGTGGTGGAGGTTTTGGGAATGCAGAAGAGATCCCCGATCTATTCAGTTACATCAGCATCAGGGGAGTGATAGCTGCTGATTCAGGACTGATTCATTTTTATAAATGTCAGCCGGTCTACAGAGTCGGTGGACAGACGCACTCTTTTCTCTGTGACAAAACCTCCAGCGGCACGGAACATCCTTTCAGAAAGCACGCTGGATGAAGGGCAACCTAGTAGCTCCATAGCATATTGGCTAAGTTCTGGCCAGTGATCCAATCTCAACATCCAGTAAGCCAGTGGATCATCTGCTGTAAAGGTATCCAGGTCTGCCCTTGCCCCTAGATAGTCCTGCACCATATGGTGAAGACGCTGGCAATGGGTGCCTACATTTGACGTCCCTGGGCGTCGTGGACTAAAAAAATTGGAAAAGGCCTCAGTCAAGCGGCCCCCTTCACCGCTCTTCCTCTGATAAACAGCAGACTCAGAAGCACCTGTGTCATCAGTTGGTAACCTACCAGTGTCTGGAAAGGTGTTACACAAGTGTCGCTTTAGAGCTTCCTCAAGTTGTTTCATCCTGTGCTCCCTCTCTGAGGGCAGGATGAGCTCTGCAACCTTACCCTTGTATCGTGGATTAAGAAGGGTTGCCAACCAGTAATGATCCCTCTCCTTGATAGCACGAATCCTGGGGTCCTTTAGCAGGCTTTGCAGGATAAGGGAGCCCATGCAGCGTAGGTTGGAGGTGGCATTAGCTTCAGAGTGTTCCTGGTCGCTGAGGATGATCGAATCGTGCACTACCTCCTCCCAGCCACGTACTAGTCCTTGGGTTTCTGGGGACACAAAACCCTCCCTTGAGGAATCCCCACCTTCAATGCCCCCACAACTTAAATATTCCTCCTCCTCCTCATCTTCCTCCTGTCTGATCTGAGGACCTGCAGGAATGCTGTATGTGAAAAGACTGGGGCCTTGAGAGCTAGGGAAGGCCTCCTCTCCCTCCCGCTGCTCTGCCTCTAGTGCCCCATCTATAATTCCCCACAGAGTGCGCTCCAGCAGGAACACTAAAGGAATTGTGTCACTGATGCATGCACTGGCCCTGCTCACCATCCTTGTTGCCTCCTCAAATAGTGACAGTACAGTGCATGCATCCTTGATCATCAGCCACTGCGGGGGGGAAAACCAAGTTGATACTCACACAGGAACTCATTGATGGCCCTCTGCTGCTTCTGCAGGCGCTGCAGCATTGCCAATGTCGAGTTCCACCTGGTGGGCATGTCACAGATCAGACGGTTTGTGGGAAGGTGCAATTCTCTTTGAATTTCTGCCAGGCAAACACTTGCTGGGAATGACCGTCTGAAGTGGCTGCAGACTTTTCTGGTCTGTCTGAGAAGCTCTGCCAGCCCTGGGTACCTGGTTAGGAAACACTGTACCACCAGATTTAGGATGTGGGCTAGGCATGGTACATGCGCCAACTTACCCAGGCGGAGAGAAGGTTGCTCCCATTATCACAGATGACCATTCCCAGCTCAAGCTGGCATGGTGTTAACCATCTCTGCGCCTGCCCCTGCAGAGCTGACAGAATTTCTGGCCCGGTGTGGCTCCTGTCCCCTAAACAAACCAGCTCAAGCATAGTATGGCATCTTTTTGCTTGAGCCATTGCGTAGCCCCTGCCACAATTTCAAAAGTTTGAGTTCGAACTCGAACACGATCCGAACTCAATGTAAGTCAATGGGACCCGAACATTTGATTTTTAGAGTGCCCTCCAAGAGGGCTTATATGCTAGATATTTGCCATAAAAGGTGTATGGGGGTCCGGGGGGACAGGAAACAAGGACAAAAAGTTTAAAAAAAGATGTTTTTAAAGGAACAGTGAGTTTTCCATGATATAAAGGTTAAGAATAAAAATGAAAAATTCCTTCAAATATTGTGCCTAGGAGGTCCCCATAACCTGCCCATGAAGTGGCGGATTTGTAGGATGTATAGAAACATTTAAAAACAAAAAAATGACATTTCAAATGATGGTAAATGGTTTTCCTTTAATCTATTGATAACTGCTTGGGGCGGCAGCCTGTATGAAAAGAGGAGATGTTTTAGGACACGCAGAACAAGTTTAGTGATTTTTTTGGGCTAAATTATGGTGAAACTTATGCAGGCTTTGGATGAAAGTAACAATAGGTGCTTTAAAATTGGGCCTTTAGTGTCGGCAACAGTGCCGTCACACAGTAACCCCTCTGTGGTATTGTGGAAGAGTGCAGAGTTGGACCCTGCTGTCAAATATTAAAATGATATTAATCTGGTACAGGCGTCAGTGCACCCAAATATTTTGCCTTTGGTGGCAGCAAGTGCCTTCACACCGTAACCCCTCTGTGGTATTGTGGAAGAGTGCAGTGGTGGACCCTGCGGTCCAATATTAAAATGATATGAATCTGGTATAGGCGTCAGTGGTAGACATGTGCATTAGTTTTAGTACTAAAACGATTTAGTCCGAATTTTGGGACAATTTAGTTTTCGTATGACTCAAGAGATACGAAACTGCTCAGTACAAAAAACGAAAGAAACTAAAATAAAATGCACTACATTTTAGTTTCAGTCCTTTTTGTGATATTACATTGATGAGTGAAGAAGACCAGCAATGAAGAGTGCAACATCGCAAAGCTACAGAAAAGGTTTTGCTTGTTATAAAGGTTTTTTTTATGTCTGATACGTTTAGTATCCAGCTCTTACAGTTACTCTGTCATTATGAGCCTTCAGTGTGATTTATTTGAATGCTTTCCCTGGATTTAAAGTGCTTTATTTTATTATAAAAATAAATTTGCACCAGTCATCTCTTCTCTGAGCTTTCAGACCGATTTACGTTAATATTTCACTCTCTCCTGCTTTTATATTCCTGTGTCTCCCCCACAGAGATACAAAGTTTAAGTAAAGGTTCCCTCTCCTGTGCTGGATAAGCATTGCATTCCGAAGTTCTGCACTCTCTACATGCCAATGCAGTAGGATGTTCTATACAGAGAAGGGCATTAATTAATGCAGGAGGATGTTATATACATTATACAGAGAGGGGTATTAATTAATGCAGGAGGATGTTCTATACATTATACAGAGAGGAGCCTTTCTTTTAGACCTTTAAATGCATTGGCTGTGAGAGCGGAGATCGGCTGCTTGTTATATTATCTCTCAGTACAATGTATCAGGCTCAGCTGTTACAGTAACTGACTGTAACTGCGCTCAGAGTTTCAGTAAAACAAGGAAATAATATTGTTCTAACCTCTTATATATAAAAATATTATTTACTAGTTTTACTGAAACTCTGAGCGCTGTGATGTCAGCAGTCAGTTACTGTAACAGCTCTGCCTGACACATTGTGCTGAGAGTGAGAGATACTGTAACAAGCAGCGATCTCAGACCTCTGAGGAGCCACTACAATAGTAATTGTATCCACTGGTTTTCAGATGAATGAAATTAGTTTTCATACTAAAGAACTGAAAACGAATTTCTTTATCAACTAAATAAATTGCATTTTAGGACTAATCCATTAGTTCAAAACGAAATTATGTGCTGTGCACATGTCTAGTCAGTGGCAGTGCACCCAAATATTGTGCCTTTGGTGGCAGCATGTGCCTTCACACCGTAACCCCTCTGTGGTATTGTGGAAGAGTGCAGGGTTGGACCTTGCGGTCAAATATTAAAATTATATGAATCTGGTATAGGCGTCAGTGGCAGTGCACCCAAATATTTTACCTTTGGTGGCAGCAAGTGCCTTCACACTGTAACCCCTCTGTGGTATTGTAGAAGAGTGCAGTGGTAGACCCTGCAGTCCAATATTAAAATGATATGAATCTGGTACAGGCGTCAGTGGCTGTGCACCCAAATATTTTACCTTTGGTGGCAGCAAGTGCCTTCACACCGTAACCCCTCTATGGTATTGTGGAAGAGTGCAGTGGTGGACCCTGCGGTCCAATATTAAAATGATATGAATCTGGAACAGGCGTCAGTGCACCCAAATATTTTGCCTTTGGTGGTAGCAAGTGCCTTCACACCGTAACCCCTCTGTGGTATTGTGGAAGAGTGCAGTGGTGGACCCTGCGGTCCAATATTAAAATGATATGAATCTGGTATAGGTGTCAGTGGCAGTGCACCCAAATATTGTGCCTTTGGTGGCAGCAAGTGCCTTAACACCGTAAGTAACCCCTCTGTGGTATTGTGGAAGAGTGCAGGGTTGGACCCTGCCAAGACAGATTCTAATTTGCTGAACTGTGGTTTAACTCACTGATACACACTGATAACAGGCTGTGCCAAGACATTCAAATTTGCTGAACTGTGGTATAACTCACTGATAACAGGCTGTGCCAAGACAGATTCTAATTTGCTGAACTGTGGTATAACTCACTGTCAGGGTTGCACCAGGCGTGGGCCATGGTGGGACCCAATTGCAGGGGTTATTGAGCCCAGTAAGCAGGGTAACCCACAGTACAGTACCTTGATGGAAGTGAATACTGGGTTATGCCAGAGCGCAGTACAAATGGAGTAGGCAGAAGAGTGGTCAATAGGAGGTCCGAGGTCAGAGGATATCACAAGACGGTGGTCGGTGGGCAAAGCAGAGGGGTCTGGTACACGGCGGATAGAGAGCATATAGAATGAACAGATCAAGATATAAACCAATACTGAGGTGTTTTCACAGAGGAGGGAAAGGTCCTTTATGGACAAACAGGGGGGTGTGGTTGTGTGAGTGTTTTGGTGCTTGACATAATAAACCCCTATCAATGCTGGAGGTTACTGCAGACATGAGGGCAGCACCTTTCCTGTAGCTGCTCCAGCAGTGGACATAAGTTCTGATAAGCAGGCATGGTTTTTGACACTCACTGATACACACTGATAACAGGCTGTGCCAAGACAGCTTCAAATTTGCTGAACTGTGGTATAACTCACTGATACACACTGATAACAGGCTTTGCCAAGACAGATTCAAATTTGCTGAACTGTGGTAGAACTCACTGATACACACTGATAACCGGCTGTGCCAAGACAGATTCTAATTTGCTAAAGTCTGGTAGAACTCACTGATACACACTGTCCCTGAAAGCCTGGCAGTGCCAACACAGATTCTAATTCCCAGAAATCTCCTACAACGTCACTGATACACCCTGACAGAACAATCTCCTCTCCTCTCTGATTCACTCCTGCAAACACACACTCTGGGGCTGCAGGCAGGGAAGCCTTAGTGTGCTGTGGGACTTAGCTCTGTGAGCCCATGATTGGGCAAAATTTGCCCAATCAGGACTCTGAGCCGTGATTGGCATAGTCTTGCACCTGACCTGTGGTCAGGTGCAAGGCTGTAGCCAATTACAAGCTTCAGGCCAGTGGAAAAGTGTATTGCGGTCCATTGTTGTGCATTGTGGGCGAACACGCGGAAATGTTCGGAGTTCGACGAACAGCTGAACGGGCTATGTTCGAATCGAACTCCGAACAGATCTGAACCAAACGCTCATCCCTAGTACTGGTATAGTGCTGGAATGGCCTTCCGTGAAAAGAAATGGCGTTTTGGAACCTGCCACTGTGGTACAGCACATTCGGCAAAGTCACGGAAGGAAGCAGAGTCCACCAGCTGGAAAGGCAGCAGCTGTAATGCGAGTAATTTTGCCAAGCTGGCATTTAGACGTTGTGCATGTGGATGGTTGGGACAATATTTTTTCTTCCGCTGCAGCAGCTGGGGCAACGAAATCTGACTGCATAAATCTGCAGCTGATGGGATGCTGGCAGATTCAGAGGAAGGACGTGGTACACCCATTACTGTAGCATCATCCCTGTCAGTGGAGGTTGTAGGCAATGACATGGCAGGACATATAGTGGGGGTAGAGACAGATGAGGAGGAGGAGGACCTATGCAAAGTGTTGTGCCAACGGGATGCGTGGCAGGTGGTCATATGTCACCTCAAGCACGTGGTACCCAAGTATCTGATGTCTTTCCCACGCTTGATCCTCTTCCGACATAGCTTACAAATAGCAACGCTGCAGTTTGCTGCACATGTCGTGAAGAACTCCCAGACAGCAGAGATCCTGGACGTGTGCTGCGAGACAACAGCGCTCTGCACCTGAGCAGCTCTGACATCTGATGCCTTGGACTGGCTAGTGCTACGGTTGGTCATAGAGGATGTTGTGCCTTGTGTTTGTTGTGCCTCCTCCTCCTCACTTGACTCCTCTGTTCGATCAGGCACCCAGGTGGAGTCAGTGACCTCATCATCGTCATCACCCCCTATCTCCTCGTCACTGGAGCCAACTTGGCAGTGTGCTGCAGCTGCTGGGGGAACATGAGTGCCAGTTCTTTGTGTGTCACTGGCACCCCCTCCCTCTAGGCTGATTATACTCCCTTCCTCAACCTCAGAGTTTGAATCAGAGCACTGGAGTTGCTGCGCATGCTCAAGCAGCATGTCACTGTAGTCAAACAATTCAGCTGACTCCTCCGTGTATGATAGTGAAGCTATGGCAGGAGTAGCTGTGGACATGGAGGCTGAATTAGATGTTTTGGCAGCTGAGGTGGACTGTAAACCACTACAAGCCTGGCTGGCAGAGGACTCGGAGGATGAGGATGGCCTGGTTAGCCAATCCTGCAAATCCTCTGTATGTTGCTGCTGCTTAAGACGGCGAGCACCAGTTAGAAACAAGGACAAGCATGCCCCTGCAGAGGATGCCCCATGTCCACGACGAATATGGGCACAGCCTTCCAACACAGAGGCTGCTTGCTCTCTTAACCCAGAAACAACATGGGTTTACCTCAGGGAGATCATGCCAAACTAATCTTATTGATTTTTTGGATTGGGTAACAAAAATAATAGACACAGGTGGTGCAGTAGACATTGCTTATTTAGATTTCAGTAAGGCTTTTGATACTGTTCCGCATAGAAGGCTTATCAATAAATTGCAATCTTTGAGCTTGGATTCCAATATTGTTGACTGGATTAGGCAGTGGCTGAGTGACAGACAACAGAGGGTTGTGGTAAATGGAGTTTATTCGGCGCAAGGTCTTGTTACCAGTGGGGTACCTCAGGGGTCAGTACTTGGACCCATTCTCTTTAATATTTTTATTAGTGATATTGCAGAAGGTATTAATGGAAAAGTATGTCTTTTTGCTGATGACACAAAGATTTGCAACAGGGTTGACGTTCCTGGAGGGATCAGCCAAATGACAAATGATTAAGGCTAGGGACAGATGAGCGCATTTTCTGCGGCCACCGTCAAAATGTACGTCGATGCGTGCGCACGCATTTTTTCACGGAATACGCTTAAGTGGTCAGACGATGCGCAATTCTGGACGTATTTCATGACGATGGGGTAAAAAGAAGTCTAGGGAAATCCGGCTGTTTGAACGTTATGTTGGCCGCACACTAGCAGCGTCTGACATCTCCTAATCACGCACACACGCTGCTATGCGGCCGCAGCGCACTCTGTACGTCAGTACCAGCGGTTTAACGTTCTCGAAAAAATGCGTTCATTTTCCACTTGCGTTGCGCGGCCGGACTTTTGTGCGACCGTACGTCGTATATTGGCCGTCATTGCATGGCATCTGCTGCTAGTGCGGCCGTGATTATGTGCGCCAGAACGCGCGTTCGCACTGCCTCAGTCTGACCCTAGCCTTAGGTAAACTAAAAAAATGGTCGGAGTTGTGGCAATTGAGTTTTAATGTGGATAAGTGCAAGATAATGCACCTGGGACGTAAAAACCCAAGGGCTGAATATAGAATATTTGATACAGTCCTAACCTCAACATCTGAGGCAAGGGATTTAGGGGTCATTATTTCAGAGGATCTAAGGGTAAGTAGTCAATGTAATAGAGCAGCAGGAAATGCTAGCAGAATGCTTGGTTGTGTAGGGAGAGGTATTAGCAGTAGGAAAAGGGAAGTGCTAATGCCACTATACAGAGCACTGGTGAGACCTCACTTGGAGTACTGTGTGCAGTACTGGAGACCGTATCTCCAGAAGGATATAGACATCTTAGAGAGAGTTCAGAGAAGGGCTACTAAAATGGTGTACGGCTTGAAGGAGAAAAGTTACCAGGAAAGGCTTAATGATCTTAACATGTACAGCTTGGAAAAAAGACGAGACAGAGGAGATATGATAGAAACATTTAAATACGTAAAGGGAATCCACAAGGTAGAGGAAGGTAGTATATTTAAAAGGAAACAAAGTAGCAAAACAAGAGGACATAGTCTTAGATTAGAGGGGCAAAGGTTTAAAAGTAACATCAGGAAGCATTATTTTACTGAGAGGGTGGTGGATACATGGAACAGTCTTCCAGTAGAAGTGGTAGAGGCCAAAACAGTAATTGAATTTAAGCAAGCATGGGATAGGCATAAGGCTATCCTAAACAAAAGATAAATCCAGGTAAAGTATCCATGTAATTGGGCAGACTAGATGGGCCGAAAGGTTCTTATCTGCCGACATTTTTCTATGTTTCTATGTTAACTGTGTCTGGGAGCGTCTGCCGGTCCATTTTTGGTCTTTCTGTCATGGTGAGTGATATATAGATTAAAGATATACAGATTTTCAAGAACAATGCTATACATCAGTGATACACCCTGATAGCTGGCAACACCCAGATTCTACTCTGAATAGATAAACAGATGAACTCTGATTAAACTGTGTTATTGTATGGTATCTAGAATTAGATTAAAGATATACAGATTTTCCAGAACAATGCTATACGTCAGTGATACACCCTGATAGCTGGCAACACCCAGATTCTACTCTGAATAGATAAACAGATGAACTCTGATTAAACTGTCTTATTGTATGGTATCTAGAATTAGATTCAAGATATACTGATTTTCCAGAACAATGCTATATGTCAGTGATACACCCTGATAGCTGGCAACACCCAGATTCTACTCTGAATAGATAACACAGTTTAATCAGAGTTCATCTGTTTATTGTATGGTATCTAGAATTAGATTCAAGATATACAGATTTTCCAGAACATTGCTATAAATCAGAGATACAGCCTGATAGCCTGGCAGCAGCTGGCAGTGCCAACACACAGATTACAATTCCCAGATATCTGCTAGAAGTATGTGGGACCCCCTGATAGCTGGCAGTGAGAAGACACATATTACAATTCCCAGATATCTGCTAGAAGTATGTGGGACCCCCTGATAGCTGGCAGTGAGAAGACACAGATTACAATTCCCAGATATCTGCTAGAAGTATGTGGGACCCCCTGATAGCTGGCAGTGAGAAGACACAGATTACAATTCCCAGATATCTGCTAGAAGTATGTGGGACCCCCTGATAGCTGGCAGTGAGAAGACACAAATTACAATTCCCAGATATCTGCTAGAAGTCTGTGAGACCCAAATAGCTGGCAGTGAGAAGACACAGATTACAATTCACAGATATCTGCTAGGAGTATGTGGGACCACCTGATAGTGCTACGGTTGGTCATAGAGGATGTTGTGCCTCGTGTTTGTTGTGCCTCCTCCTCCTCACTTGACTCCTCTGTTCGGTCAGGCACCCAGGTGGAGTCAGTGACCTCATCATCATCATCACCCCCTATCTCCTCGTCACTGGAGTCAACTTGGCAGTGTGCTGCAGCTGCTGGGGGAACATGAGTGCCAGTTCGTTGTGTGTCACTGGCACCCCCTCCCTCTAGGCTGATTATACTCCCTTCCTCAAACTCATAGTTTGAATCAGAGCACTGGAGTTGCTGCACATCCTCAAGCAGCATGTCACTGTAGTCAAACAATTCAGCTGACTCCTCAGTGTATGATAGTGAAGCTATGGCAGGAGTAGCTGTGGACATGGAGGCTGAATTAGATGTTTTGGCAGCTGAGGTGGACTGTAAACCACTACAAGCCTGGCTGGCAGAGGACTCGGAGGATGAGGATGGCCTGGTTAGCCAATCCTGCAAATCCTCTGTATGTTGCTGCTGCTTAAGACGGCCAGCACCAGTTAGAAACAAGGACAAGCATGCCCCTGCAGAGGATGCCCCATGTCCACGACGAATATGGGCACAGCCTTCCAACACAGAGGCTGCTTGCTCTCTTAACTGTGTCTGGGAGCGTCTGCCGGTCCGTTTTTGGTCTTTCTGTCATGGTGAGTGATATATAGATTAAAGATATACAGATTTTCAAGAACAATGCTATAGATCAGTGATACACCCTGATATCTGGCAACACCCAGATTCTACTCTGAATAGATAAACAGATGAACTCTGATTAAACTGTGTTATTGTATGGTATCTAGAATTAGATTAAAGATATACAGATTTTCCAGAACAATGCTATACGTCAGTGATACACCCTGATAGCAGGCAACACCCAGATTCTACTCTGAATAGATAAACAGATGAACTCTGATTAAACTGTGTTATTGTATGGTATCTAGAATTAGATTAAAGATATACAGATTTTCCAGAACAATGCTATACGTCAGTGATACACCCTGATAGCTGGCAACACCCAGATTCTACTCTGAATAGATAAACAGATGAACTCTGATTAAACTGTGTTATTGTATGGTATCTAGAATTAGATTCAAGATATACAGATTTTCCAGAACAATGCTATAAATCAGTGATACAGCCTGATAGCCTGGCAGCAGCTGGCAGTGCCAACACACAGATTACAATTCCCAGATATCTGCTAGAAGTATGTGGGACCCCCTGATAGCTGGCAGTGAGAAGACACAGATTACAATTCCCAGATATCAGATAGAAGTATGTGGGACCCCCTGATAGCTGGCAGTGAGAAGACACAGATTACAATTCCCAGATATCTGCTAGAAGTATGTGGGACCCCCTGATAGCTGGCAGTGAGAAGACACAGATTACAATTCCCAGATATCTGCTAGAAGTCTGTGAGACCCAAATAGCTGGCAGTGAGAAGACACAGATTACAATTCACAGATATCTGCTAGGAGTATGTGGGACCCCCTGATAGCTGGCAGCGAGAAGACACAGATTACAATTCCCAGATATAAGGGGAAGCCTTATATAGTGTGCTGCAGGACTTAGCTCTGTGAGCCCATGATTGGGCAAAATTTGCCCAATCAGGACTCTGAGCCCTGATTGGCATAGTCTTGCACCTGACCTGCGGTCAGGTCCAAGGCTGTAGCCAATTACAAGCTTCAGGCCAGTGGAAAGGTGTATTGTGGTGCATTTTGGGCGAACACGCGGCGAACACGCGGAAATGTTTGATGTTCGCCGAACGGCCGGACGGGAAATGTTCAAATCAAACTCATGTTCGGATCGAACTGCCAGCCCATCCCTATATGTCAGTCAGGTCTTATTTAAGTGATTTCTTGATTGTGAACAGGTGTGGCAGTAATCAGGCCTGGGTATGGCTAGAGAAATTGAACTCAGGTGTGATAAACCACAGTTAAGTTATGTTTAACAGGGGAAAAAGACCTTTTCACACAGGGCCATGTGTTTCTGGATTTTGTTTTCAAAATAATAAAAATAATAAAAACCTTCATCTAAAAACTGCATGTTGTGTTTACTTGTGTTATTTTTGGCTGATATTTCAATTTGTTTTATCTGAAACATTAAATTGAGACAAACGTGCAAAAAAATAAATAATCAGGAAGGGGGCCAACACTTTTTCACACAACTGTATATATCATTCCAAAATGCAAATAAACTGTAAAACCTTATAAAGACATGATAGATTCTCGAATCGGGGAGAGTGTTTTTATGAAATCTCTGTTCTATCAGGTGCTATAATCTTTTGTGGTGGTAAATATATTATGTTATGGCAAAAACTGAGCTAAGTGATAGTTGTCAGGCATGATTATAGTTGTTTATTTGAAAATCACTTTTTGAATACCATCAATTACTCCACAATACCTGACTGTCTGGAGTCCTGTTTTAGATGACAGCTGGTGTCCCCATTACACACCACTTGTCATTAACTAATAACATAATCTGATTTTCTGACTATTCTATAATCCTTTTCTGTCACACTGAGAACCTCAGACATAACAGAACACAGATTGAAGCAGCATGGTACTAGGGATCTTTTATGAAGGAGTTATACATATATTTGTTCATGTTATAGGAGCCAATAAAATAAAGGCAGATATGTTTATAGCTTCAAAAAGAGATTATAAAACTTAAATGGGGAAGTTGTATAGTGATCTAGGAATTATAGGGTGAAATTATACAAGGTGAAAGGATGAGTTATAGAGAGAGATTATAGAAGGGACAGAGTATATACAGGGAGAGGTTATATGAGAGACAGGAGGAGCTAGAGAGAGACGGTATACGGAGAGTCAAAAGGCGTTATAGGGAGAGGTTATATACGCGAGATAGGAACTTGCATCATAGAGAGAGGTTTTATGGAGATATCGGAGGAGTTATAGGGAGAGAGTATATTGAGTGATAGGAGGAGTTATAGGGAGAGAGAATATTGAGAGATAGGAGGAATTATAGGTAAAGGTTAAATGGAGAGATAGGAGGAGTTATAGAGAGAGGTTATATGAAGAGATAGGAAGAAGTTCTATGGAGAGTTGGGGGAGTTCCGAAAAGCTATATGAGATATATGTAAGCAGAATATGGAATGTGTTTGTTAAATTTTTTTTCATTTTTTTTAGATTATTTGTGCCAATCTCATCCTGTGCCTTACAATCTTCTATATTGTGTTCTACATGACATGCAGTGTGTGTACAGGAGTCATGAGGTAAGACTTTGCGTATTTACCAAAAGTATTCCTCACAGATACTTACACACATGCAAACTTCCACTTGTACCTGCCTAAGGACACACAATCTATTTTCGTTTAACTCCTGGACTCCTGATAAGGTTGTGTAAAGTTGATGTAAAAGCTGTTAGATACTTGTTGTTTTGGGTTTTAATACACTTATTTAACTGGAACCAATAATCGAGCTATAGTTCTGGATACTGCTCACCGCTTATTTTTGCTGGAATGGATCTACTCTCAAATCCAGTAACATCTATAATATAATTGAGTAAGGCTTGGTGTGTCCGTCGCCAAGCCTTACTCTGCGCATGCGCGCGCAACCAGCGGCGGTTGGTTGCGCACGCATGCAACCGCCGCGGCACAAGCCGGCTGTGCGCTCGCCGCGGCGGTTACAAGATGCACACAGCAGCCGGGTAGAGGCTGCGCTCGCAGCCTCTACCCGGCTGCCGCACGCATCCAACCCCCGAGCGGCGAAGGGAAAGTTCCCTCCGCCGCTCGGGGATGGATGCGCGCGGCAGCCGGGTAGAGGCTGCGCTCGCAGCCTCTACCCGGCTGCCGCGCGCATCCATCCCCGAGCGGCGAAGGGAAAGTTCCCTCGCTTCCGCTCTTTGAAGGACCCAAGCTGCGGTCACGTGACCGCGGCTTGGGTCCTTCAACGACCGGAAGCGGGGAAACTTTCACTTCGCCGCTCGGGAAGGTAAGTATGAGGAGCTCATGGGGCGGCTGTCCGAATGCCGATAGAGCATTCGAACAGCCGCCCCATGTCTGAGCTGGGGGGCATATAGCCATGAGAGGTGGGGGCAAATATCCGAGAGGTGGGGGGCAAATATCCATGAGCTGGCGCATATATCCATGAGAGGTGGGGGCAAATATCCATGAGCTGGGGCATATATCCATGAGAGGTGGGGGCCAAATATCCATGAGCTGGGGCAGTATCCACGTGCTGGGGCAGTATCCACGAGCTGGGGCAGTATCCACGTGCTGGGGCAGTATCCACGAGCTGGGGCAGTATCCACGTGCTGGGGCAGTATCCACGAGCTGGGGCAGTATCCACGTGCTGGGGCAATATCCACGTGCTGGGGCAATATCCACGAGCTGGGGCAGTATCCACGTGCTGGGGCAATATCCACGAGCTGGGGCAGTATATCCACGAGCTGGGGCAGTATCCACGAGCTGGGGCAGTATCTCCGTGCTGGGGCAGTATCCACGAGCTGGGGCAGTATCCACGTGCTGGGGCAGTATCCACGAGCTGGGGCAGTATCCACGTGCTGGGGCAGTATCCACGAGCTGGGGCAGTATCCACGTGCTGGGGCAGTATCCACGAGCTGGGGCAGTATCCACGTGCTGGGGCAATATCCACGAGCTGGGGCAGTATCCACGTGCTGGGGCAATATCCACGAGCTGGGGCAGTATATCCACGTGCTGGGGCAGTATCCACGTGCTGGGGCAGTATCCACGAGCTGGGGCAGTATATCCATGTGCTGGGGCAGTATCCACGTGCTGGGGCAGTATCCACGAGTTGGGGCAGTATATCCACGTGCTGGGGCAGTATATCCACGTGCTGGGGCAGTATATCCATGTGCTGGGGCAGTATATCCACGAGCTGGGGCATATATCCACGAGCTGGGGCATATATCCACGAGCTGGGGCATATATCCACGAGCTGGGGCAGTATATCCATGAGCTGGGGCAGTATATCCACAATAGACTGCCCTCTGGGCAGGCTTTCCACCTTGTCCAACAATAAGTAAATAAATCCAGCAACATTCAATATTTTTAATGGATTTTATTCCTCAGCACAGAGAACGACGTTTTGACCCTAACAGGTCTTTGTCAAGTCTGAAGTGAAAATCTACTTACAACATATAGGCCCCAATTACATTCTTTGCGTAATTTCGTTCGCGCAGCGCAAAATTTTTTGCGCGCATAGTCCAGCGTTATCACGCGAAAATTAACGGTGGTATTACGATCCGAGCGCATTTTCTCATCCGTCCGAAAATAACATTCGTAAAAACGACGCGCAAAACTACGAGTAATAGGCGCGCAGGATGTAGCGCACGTAAATCAGTACGCACACTGTTTTTTTCGCGAGATTCAGCCAATCAGAATTAAGAACCTTAATTGACATCAATTTACCTTAATTGACTCACTTAAGTTTTTGCACCTGTGAAAGTAAATCTGAGTATACAAGCTGCAGCAATAAAAAAAACACCCACAAATTCACAATTTTATTGTTTGGGTATGTGTAGAATGTGTAACTATACTGTGCTGTTTTTTTTTTCGTGCTGGTGTTTTTCATTTCAGCCAGAACGTTCCGATTTGCAGTTACCAGCAGCTTTTCAAAGACGTTAAAATTATGTGCGCAAACGTCGTTCGTAAAAAGATACGCATCAACTGTAATACCATCCGCATACCAGCGCACAAACGAATTTGCGTTCACAATGTTAAGTATAGGACGCGCACAGTTAATCACGCTCGCGCAGGTCCATCCGCGTTAAACAATAACGCGCATCGTTTGCGCAAACATTGTAATACGACGTTCAACGCAAAGGGTTTTGCCCCTCGCGTAAATGCGCATTTGCACATGCAAACGAAAATGTGCGAGGAATGTAATAGGGGCCCTAATAAATAACTTTGGTTTCACCACTCATCAATTTCACATGTGAATACGCTTAAGATAGATCAC
Source organism: Leptobrachium leishanense (assembly GCA_009667805.1). Lineage (NCBI taxonomy): Eukaryota > Metazoa > Chordata > Amphibia > Anura > Megophryidae > Leptobrachium > Leptobrachium leishanense. The sequence continues at coordinate 200,560,359 of CM019064.1, forward strand.
AATTAAAAACAATACAGAGTATGTCAAGCATAGATTTCATTTAATATTACCTATTTATTGTTAAAGAGACAAGAATGTCATCATATAATCATTATATTAATTATATCATCATATGCTCACATATCTAGGAAACGTTTGTTTAAAATTAGACAGAGGTATTAGTAATTGCCAAGATTAATGGATTGGGGAGAAGTCCAATACTCTATTGAGATCTGATGGCTCAATGGTTTTCAAGTGATGAATCCAGGAAAGTTCTTTTTCAAAAGCCACTCTCTGTCTCTCCCTCTTGGCCGTTTTGGCACAGTATCAATGACTTGGAACCTCAACTGTGAAATCGTGCAGCCTGTTTTACAAAAATGTGAAGGGACTGGTAATTCTTCTCGTGCTAAACAGATGACAGATTTATGTTTGATGATTCTATTCTTTACCTTTTGTGTTGTTCCCCCAATGTAAATCCACCCACAGGGACATTTCAACAGGTAGATGACAAAACTAGAAATACATGTAAACTGCTGTCTGATTGTGTATTTCTGTCCTGAATGGGGATGAACAAAAAAATATATCACCTCTTATAATCACATTGCAACAGGAGCAACTTAGGCAAGAGAACGTACCATTCTTAGGTTCACCAAAAACTTGTCTAGCATCTTTTTTGCTAGTAAACTCTGCTCTCACTAGAGACTCTCTTAGAGATTGACCTCTTCTGAAAGACATTAATGGTGATGACTGGAATTCCAACAGCGAAGAGTACACATCTCTCACAATGTGCCAATTCCTATAGAGGATTTTATGCAACGCATATGAATGAGTACCAAATTTAGAGACAAATGGAATTCTATGTGTTTTTTTGTTATTTATTTTGTCTACCAGCATTGGCACCTGTATCTTGTGTTATATTACGGGGTTCTCCCCTAATCCGCTCCCGTTCTCGCCGCAAGAGTCCGTCAGGGTAACCCCGCACCTGAAATCTATTCACCATTTCCTCCAATCTGAAATCACAAATCTCCACATCACTCATCACTCTCAACAACGGACTACGTGGCAGTGACTGGATAAGAGAAATCTTGCGGCGAGAACCCTTCAGTGTTGGAATTCCAGTCACCACCATTAATGTCTTTCAGAAGAGGCCAATCTCTAAGAGAGTCCCTAGTGAGAGCAGAGTTTATTAGCCAATAAGATGCTAGACAAATTTTTGGTGAACCTAAGAATGGTATGTTCTCTTGCCTAAATTGCTCCTGTTGCAATGTGATTGTAAGAGGTGATTTTTTTTGTGCATCCCCATTCAGGGCAGAAATACATGATCAGACAGCAGTTTACATGTACAGTAATACCTTGGGTCGCATAAGTCGTTTTGGAAGTGTGCTTGTAATCCAAAGCACTTTTATATCAAAGTGAATTTCCCCATAAGAAATAACGGTAACTCTGACGATTCGTTCCACAACCATTTATTCATATGAAAATGATTACAGTAATACAAAATACTGTACAGTATAATTAAAATAAAACAAATTATAAAACATTAACCTGCATATTGCCTTTGAGAAGAATTGTGGCTGGTGGGAGAAAGAGGGAGGAGGGTTATTGTGTAGGACATATATCACCAAAGGGATCACCGCTATCTGTTGGGAGGGTTTCAGCACGTCCGGTGTAATGTGCGATACTATTACGCACGTTACACCGTGTGGCCCTCCCTGTCGAGCTGCCAGAATGCTGCGACGGATGCAGGGAGGAAAGGTGACCATGGCCCAGTTGTGACGCAACGCTCGGCAGACAAAGCGTACATACTTTGACATCACTTGTATATCAAGACATCGCTTGTATATCAAGTTAAGATTTATAAAAAATTGTTGCTCTTCTTGCAAAACGCTCTCAAACCAAGTTACTCTCAATCCAAGGTTTTACTGTATTTCTAGTTTTGTCACCTACCTGTTGAAGTGTCCCTGTGAGTGGATTTACATTGGGGAAACAACACAAAAGGTAAAGAATAGAATCACCAAACATAAATCTGGCATCTGTTTAGCACGAGAAGAAACCAGTCCCTTCACATTTTTGTAAAACAGGCCGCACGATTTCATAGTAGAGGTTCCAAATCATTGATACTGTGCCATTTCACAGTTGAGGTTCCAAGTCATTGATACTGTGCCAAAACTGCCAAGAGGGGGAGACAGAGAGCCTTTTGAAAAAGAAAGAACTTTCCTGGATTTATCACTTGAAAACCATTGAGCCATCAGGTCTCAATAGAGAATTGACCTCTCCCCATTCCTTTAATCTTGGCAATTACTAACACCTCAGTCTCATTTTAAACAAATGTTTCCTAGTTATGTCAGCATATAATGATATAATTAATATAATGATTTCATAATGACATTCTTGTCTCTTTAATAAAATATAGGTAATATTAAATTAAATATATACTTGACTTACTCTGAATTGTTTTTAATTGTGATCTATCTTAAGTGTATTCACATGTGAAATTGATGAGTGTTGAAACCAATCAGTGAGGTCACAGATTGGCAATGTTATTTATTATATGTTGCAAGTAGATTTTCACTTCAGACAAATACCCGTTAGGGTCAAAACGTCATTCTCTGTGGCTGTGCTGAGGAATAAAATCCATTAAACAATATTGAATATTGCTGGATTTATTTACTTATCGTTGTACCTGGAACCAAGACATTAGCAGCAGATCCATGAAATTCAAGAACTGACTGTTCAATTGCTTCCTAATTGCTGCCCACCCCATGACAGATGTCATTCATTTCAGCTGTCAGTGGTTTTAATGTTGTGGATTATCAGTGTAAATCTTGGACACTGGCAGAAATCCTATAATGTACTATTAAGTTAAATTTTAACAAAATAACTGCTGTTTATATGATTTATGTTCTAATCTTTACCACGATAATGCTATGTTCACAGGATGGAGCATTTTAACTGGAGGATTCCATTTGAGCACGAAGCACCACCAGTATTTGATAACACTGACTTTATGGGTGAGTTGGGAGGAGCAAGCATCCATTTAATAAAGATAGACTTTGGCAGAAGGAACTGAGCATTGGTCTGGGTTTGGTTTCTTGGACACATTTGCAGCAATATTAAGAATAGGTTCAGAGAAAACGGGAGGTCCATCTGATTAATTAAGTGTACCCCTCCACTGGACCCAGAATCCCATATCAGACGATATATGATATCAGGGCATAGGTAGGAGTTAGCAGTATGCTAAGCCAACAAGCAGGTGCTCTAGGTTCAAATACAAAGTAATCGTGATATACAGATCAGTCCAATTTGGCAACAATGGTACCTACATGAGAACAATTAAGTCAAATATTTCTGGTTTAATGACCGAAAATCTGAATCTATTCATGACTCCAAGGCAAATATTTGCTTTTGCCTTTGTAGCGCTGTTTTAAGTCTGTTGCCTGTAATTGCTCGAGTTTGGCCACCAGAGGGAAACAAGCGCAATATAGAGACACTGGACACAATGGGACTACGTTTTCCAGCATGCTTTGCGGTGGGAACAGGAAGTGGATGGGGAGAATCAAAGGACATCCGCAGCCTCCTGCGAAGGAGAGCCAGTGCGCGCCGAGGGGTGAACAGAGCAAGACGCACGTGAGACAGTGAGAGATTGTGACCAGGCCGGAGAGCAGGCGCTGCCTTGCGGACGCTGGAGATCGATTCAGTGACTTGCCAGAGACCTAGTAATCCACCGCTGAGAGGTTTGCACAGACACAGCGTTTCCAGATGGACCCCGAGTAAGGAGACCGCGATGATCCACAGGGAGAGCAGGCAGTAGGCCGTGAATCTTGTGAATACGGACAAGCAAGAGAAACGGATCCGGTGGCACAGAGTTCCAGTGTGATCCGGCGGAGAGACATCCTTTATCGGGCAGCGGAACAGATTGTCTGGCGGATGGGTGAGAGGCCTTCCAGGCCACAGTCTAAAAGTTTAACGAAGCACGCTGCAGTTTTGCTTAAAATCTACAGGGCCCCAACATGACTAGTCGAAGATACACTGAATTCATTCACTGGCCAGTCGAATCTAGGACCCCGGGTACCAATACACACATATACACACCTTCTTGGGACACAACCTGTACGGGACTTACACTCCGGCAACGAAGGGGTTCATTTTCCTTTTACCGCTGCGCGTTTCTCGGATTACGAAATCCTGTAAAATATATATATATACCGTGCTTGCTTTATATATGCCACTTTGAGACCAGTCAACTATATAACTTATAAAATCCACAACAGTGCTGGTGTATATTTATTCCCTAGTGCGGGGAGACTGACCCGAGGTTAAATTCAGCGGCTCCTCCAGGAGTGAGCGCTACACCTTTTTTACTGGAAACCACAGCAGCACAAAAGAGACAATAAAACTTTTCCGAATGAAAAGAGTTCTCTCTGTGTCATGGAAAACTGGAAACCATAGGTGTGCACGCTGGGTGTGTGCAGGCACAACGTAATCCAGCCAATGCATGCAAGGGACAATTAATACCCTTTCTGATTGAAGCAAGCATGTTCTGCTAGTAAATGGGATTTAATAGTACCTGGTGCTTCAGAAGTACAGAGAGTTGCAGCAGAGCTACGTGCTAATGTACCATCCCAGATCAGGAGACCTTCACATAATAAGAGACACAGCAGGCATGCTGAGAGCACCCCCAACCCCTGATGGCCGCTGTCATGTCCGCTGCAAGGTGAGTGCGGGAATGAGCCCAATCCCGGTGACATAAATATATACAGCGACAAAAGAATAAATGAAATGGAAATTTATTAGAATTATACAGAAACTGAATGAAGGGAAACTCCAGGAGAGAGGTTGACTGAGGAGGAACAAAAGGAAATGGAGTAGTACACAAGGGAAAACAACAGGATACGAATACAGGTTTCAGGGCTGATATTAGAATATTAAGAAAAACAACAGAGAGACTGAGGAAGACAAGCAGGAAACAAATACAGGTTGCAGGGCTGAAGATTAGAATACCAGAGAACACAAGAGAAATACTAAGAAAAGTAGAAAGAGGATAAATACAGGTTACAGGGCTGAAGTTTAGAATACTTGGATAAATACTAGATAGGAGATCTGTGAAGACTTTGGAAGCAGGAGATCTGCGAAGGCTTTGGAAGCAGGAGAACTGTGAAGGCTTTGGAAGCAGGAGACCGGTGCAGCTTTGGAAGCAGGAAACCGGTGCACCTTTGGAAGCTGGAACCCAGTGAAGCTTTGGAAGCTGGAACCCGGTGAAGCTTGGAAGCTGGAGTTAGGAACAGCAGGCCTCTGGTAGCTCACCCTTGGTGAGTTGCAGCGTTGTGCAATGAAGAAGCTCAGAGTGATAAGTGTGTCTCCATTAAATAGCACACAGGGCTAATTACATACAGCACCTGAGCTACTGCAGATCTTGCAGGGAATGTCAGGACTCAGGGGCAAGGTCTGAAAGGTGCTGCGGTTGTAGCCTTCAGGGGGAGGCAGCATGGCTTTTGGTCTTCTTGCGGCCATTGCGGCGTTTACTTTGACTTGAAATGTGACAGCCACGTGGAAACTTCAGCAGGGAACAGAAGAGATTGGAGAACTAGGCAAAATAGACCTGCTCTGCATAGGGGTATAGGGGGGGAGCTGTTTTGGATCATTGTCATTTTGGAAACGTGCATGACAACCAAGGGCACGGAGTGGTGGTAGCATCTTTTCTGTCAATATACAGCAGTACATCTGTGAAATCATGATCCCATCAATGAAATGCAGCTCCCGACACCAGCAGCACTTATGCAGCCCCACAGTAGGACACTGCCACCACCATGTTTCATTGAAGGCACCATGCATTGTTCTTTGTACTCCTCAACTTTGCAATGCCATACAGTTTTAAAGCCATCAGTTCCAAAAAACATTTATCTTGGTCTCACCACTCCAGAGTGCAGAGTCCCAATAGTCTTCTTTTTCAGCATGGGCCCTGGCAAATTCTAGGTAGGCTTTTTTGTGTATTGGCTTTAGGAGAGGTTTCCTTCGTGGACGACACCCATGCATGCCATTCCTCTGCAGTGTACGTGGTATTGTGTCACGGGAAACAATCACCCCAGTTTGGCTTTTTACTTTGATGATGTTATTGTTTTACATCGGATGATGTTATTGTTTTTATTTGCAATATTTTAAATACATTTTTTATCAAGAGCTCTAGGAGTACGTTTTTGCTCTACCTTGCCAGTTATATTGCACCGAAGGAGTTCCAGACTAAAACTGCATTGAGGAGGTCCCATACAAAGCCTATGGGAGTTGGGACATTAAATAGCAAAAGGAATGTGGAGATCCCTTTCCAGGATTTGAAAATATGGAGGGGGGCAAATACTAAATAAGTCTCTTGTTTTATATAGATTTTTAATCTATCCATGATCATCAGAAGACACTCCTGTTGAGGTGTTAACTTCCGTGGACGGCCTGAACATCTCTGGGAGATGGTTTCAGTTCCATCTTTGTTATGTTTTTGTATCACGTTTGCTTTGATATTTTGACTGAGAAGTAAAGCTTTGCTGATCTTCTTGTAGCCTTCACCTTTCTTGTGTAAAATAAATTATTTTCTTTCTCAGGCCTTGTTCCATTTCTCTTCCATGTGGTGCCATTCCTGACAGCATGAAATGGGAAGGGGTTTTCTTTCTTAAGTAACGCCATTTATAATCAACGGTCTGCTGGACACTCGTTTAACCTCCCTCGCCGTATTCCCGAGTGTGGCCCGGGGTTAAATTTCAGTACTGAAAACTGTAACCCCGAGCCACACTCGGGCTGGTACTGTCACGATGGGGGTCAGGGACCTGACCTGACAGAGAGGGGTGTGAGCCTAATGAGCAGTGAAAATAGACCATGAGCCTGAACTAGAAAAATAATATATAATTTATTCTAGGAACCAAGAACTTAAATACAATAAACAGAGCCTTTAACCTCACGGCAAGAAATATAAAGAAAACCAGGTATAAACAAAATAGGCAACTAAACATGGGAGGCAGAATTAAACATGATACAAGAAGGCAAGAAAAACAGTGCAAACCAGACATGAGCCTGTAAACAGAATGACCAGGAAAACAGGCTTAACAGGATAAATCTAGACCAGGGAAAGACCAGACATGAGCGAGCTGGAAGACAGACAGACTGAACAGGATAGAATTAGACCAAGGCAAACCAGACAGGAGCTTGAAGACAGACTGAACTGAATAGATGATTCAGAATGAATCTAGAGCAAGGCAAACCAGACATGAGCTGAATGACTGATCCAGGATGAATGAGACCGCACCCTACTAAGGGAGTGGTCTCCATTTATACAAAATGGTCCAGGGTGAACCAATGGAGTCCAGGTACTGATCAGGCTTGGACGTGAACCAAATGTCCAGGACTAAAAGCAATGTCCAGTATTGCCAGAGGGGGCGCCAGAGACCCAGAACGTCACATATCCCCCCCTCCACGAGCAGACCCCGGATGCTCAAAAGAAGACAATAAAAATGAAAATAAAAAGTCAATGGGTCCTGTAGGCACGTAGAGCGCGCTCGTACACCTCTCGGTCCTCAAGGCATATTATAGCACCATTAGAAGCTCGGAAACATCCAGCAGGGACAGGACTCGACTCACGGGCTGGAGGACCTGAGGTATAGACCCCTTGGGAGCCAAAACTGGGTCCAGGTTTGAGGGCACTGGCACCAGTCCTTTTGTGTCTCCTCCCCCTGGTACGGGACGTGGAATGGACAGCAACAGTGTCCTCCCGGCTCTGCGGCAACAGGAACATGGCACCAGTGGCGATCCGGTTCTGTGGCAATGTGACTGGGACAGCAGCAGCACGGCTCCGTAGGTTGGTGACCTTGGCACGGCTCTGCAGCGACTGGACTGGAACCACTGGGCTCGAAGACACCGGGACAGCTGGGCTTGAAGACACCGGGACAGCTGGGCTCGGTGGGGCAGCGCCCTTGGTGTGGACCGGTTGGGTAGCACCCTTGGCAAGGACAGGAGGGGCAGCGCCTTTAGCACGACTCTGTGGTGACTTGGACATGGCGACAGCAGCACGGCTCTGTGGGTCAGCGACCTCAGCACGGCTCTGCGGCGACTCGGTCATGGCGGCAGCAGCACGGCTCTGCGGCGACTCGGTCATGGCGACAGCAGCACGGCTCTGTGGGTCAGCGACCTCAGCACGGCTCTGTGGCGACTCGGACATGGCGGCAGCAGCACGGATCTGTGGGTCAGCGACCTCAGCACGGCTCTGCGGTGACTCGGATATGGAGACAGCAGCACGGCTCTGCGGCGACTCGGTCATGGAGACAGCAGCACGGCTCTGCGGCGACTCGGTCATGGAGACAGCAGCACGGCTCTGCGGCGACTCGGTCATGGAGACGGCAGCACGGCTCTGTGGTCAGCGACCTCAGCACGGCTCTGCGGTGACTCGGACATGGTGACCTCAGCACGGCTCTGCGGCGACTCGGACATGGCGACAGCAGCACGGCTCTGCGGCGACTCGGTCATGGCGACAGCAGCACGGCTCTGCGGCGACTCGGTCATGGCGACAGCAGCACGGCTCTGCGGCGACTCGGTCATGGCGACAGCAGCACGGCTCTGCGGCGACTCGGTCATGGCGACAGCAGCACGGCTCTGCGGCGACTCGGTCATGGCGACAGCAGCACGGCTCTGCGGCGACTCGGTCATGGCGACAGCAGCACGGCTCTGTGGGTCAGCGACCTCAGCACGACTCTGCGGTGACTCGGACATGGTGACCTCAGCACGGCTCTGTGGCGACTCGGACATGGCGACAGCAGCACGGCTCTGCGGCGACTCGGACATGGCGACAGCAGCACGGCTCTGCGGCGACTCGGTCATGGCGACAGCAGCACGGCTCTGCGGCGACTCGGTCATGGCGACAGCAGCACGGCTCTGCGGCGACTCGGTCATGGCAGCAGCAGCACGGCTCTGCGGCGACGGTCATGGCGGCAGCAGCACGGATCTGTGGTCAGCGACCTCAGCACGGCTCTGCGGTGACTCGGACATGGCGACAGCAGCACGGCTCTGCGGCGACTCGGTCATGGCAGCAGCAGCACGGCTCTGCGGCGACTCGGTCATGGCGGCAGCAGCACGGATCTGTGGGTCAGCGACCTCAGCACGGCTCTGCGGCGACTCGGACATTACCAGCTCGGGTGAGCGTGGCTCGGAAACTACCAGCTCGGGTGAGCGTGGCTCGGAAACTACCGGCTCGGGTGAGCGTGGCTCGGAAACTACCGCTCGGGTGAGCGTGGCTCGGAAACTACCGGCTCGGGTGAGCGTGGCTCGGAAACTACCGGCTCGGGTGAGCGTGGCTCGGAAACTACCAGCTCGGGTGAGCGTGGCTCGGAAACTCCAGCTCGGGTGAAGCGTGGCTCGGAAACTACCGCGGCTTCGGGTGAGCGTGGCTCGGAAACTACCGGTCGGGTGAGCGTGGCTCGGAAACTACGGCTCGGGTGAGCGTGGCTCGGAAACTATCGGGTTCGGGGTGAGGTGGCTCGGAAACTATCGGCTCCGGTGAGCGTGGCTCGGAAACTATGCTCGGGTGAGCGTGGCTCGGAAACTATCGGCTCGGGTGAGCGTGCTCGGAAACTATCGGCTCGGTGAGCGTGGCTCGGAAACTATCGGCTCGGTGTGGAGCGTGGCTCGGAAACTATCGGCTCGGGTGAGCGTGGCTCGGAAACTACCGGCTCGGGTGAGCGTGGCTCGGGTGAGCGTGGCTCGGAAGCTACCATCGGGTGAGCGTGGCTCGGAAGCTGCTATCTGGTCTCACAGTGCTTGGGACCACCTTGGCTTGGCACTGTGGAGGGGTGACCCCGATTTGTTCGCACTGCAGGGCAGCACTCTTGACTGGAACTGCTGGCTTACACCTGGTCTCTCCCTGTTGGGCAGCGGACTCTGGAAATCCTGCGGGTTGCAGGGCAGCGGACTCTGGAAATCCTGCGGGTTGCAGGGCAGCGGACTCTGGAAATCCTGCGGGTTGCAGGGCAGCGGACTCTGGAAATCCTGCGGGTTGCAGGGCAGCGGACTCTGGAAATCCTGCGGGTTGCAGGGCAGCGGACTCTGGAAATCCTGCGGGTTGCAGGGCAGCGGACTCTGGAAATCCTGCGGGTTGCAGGGCAGCGGACTCTGGAAATCCTGCGGGTTGCAGGGCAGCGGACTCTGGAAATCCTGCGGGTTGCAGGGCAGCGGACTCTGGAAATCCTGCGGGTTGCAGGGCAGCGGACTCTGGAAATCCTGCGGGTTGCAGGGCAGCGGACTCTGGAAATCCTGCGGGTTGCAGGGCAGCGGACTCTGGAAATCCTGCGGGTTGCAGGGCAGCGGACTCTGGAAATCCTGCGGGTTGCAGGGCAGCGGACTCTGGAAATCCTGCGGGTTGCAGGGCAGCGGACTCTGGAAATCCTGCGGGTTGCAGGGCAGCGGACTCTGGAAATCCTGCGGGTTGCAGGGCAGCGGACTCTGGAAATCCTGCGGGTTGCAGGGCAGCGGACTCTGGAAATCCTGCGGGTTGCAGGGCAGCGGACTCTGGAAATCCTGCGGGTTGCAGGGCAGCGGACTCTGGAAATCCTGCGGGTTGCAGGGCAGCGGACTCTGGAAATCCTGCGGGTTGCAGGGCAGCGGACTCTGGAAATCCTGCGGGTTGCAGGGCAGCGGACTCTGGAAATCCTGCGGGTTGCAGGGCAGCGGACTCTGGAAATCCTGCGGGTTGCAGGCAGCGGACTCTGGAAATCCTGCGGGTTGCAGGGCAGCGGACTCTGGAAATCCTGCGGGTTGCAGGGCAGCGGACTCTGGAAATCCTGCGGGTTGCAGGGCAGCGGACTCTGGAAATCCTGCGGGTTGCAGGGCAGCGGACTCTGGAAATCCTGCGGGTTGCAGGGCAGCGGACTCTGGAAATCCTGCGGGTTGCAGGGCAGCGGACTCTGGAAATCCTGCGGGTTGCAGGGCAGCGGACTCTGGAAATCCTGCGGGTTGCAGGGCAGCGGACTCTGGAAATCCTGCGGGTTGCAGGGCAGCGGACTCTGGAAATCCTGCGGGTTGCAGGGCAGCGGACTCTGGAAATCCTGCGGGTTGCAGGGCAGCGGACTCTGGAAATCCTGCGGGTTGCAGGGCAGCGGACTCTGGAAATCCTGCGGGTTGCAGGGCAGCGGACTCTGGAAATCCTGCGGGTTGCAGGGCAGCGGACTCTGGAAATCCTGCGGGTTGCAGGGCAGCGGACTCTGGAAATCCTGCGGGTTGCAGGGCAGCGGACTCTGGAAATCCTGCGGGTTGCAGGGCAGCGGACTCTGGAAATCCTGCGGGTTGCAGGGCAGCGGACTCTGGAAATCCTGCGGGTTGCAGGGCAGCGGACTCTGGAAATCCTGCGGGTTGCAGGGCAGCGGACTCTGGAAATCCTGCGGGTTGCAGGGCAGCGGACTCTGGAAATCCTGCGGGTTGCAGGGCAGCGGACTCTGGAAATCCTGCGGGTTGCAGGGCAGCGGACTCTGGAAATCCTGCGGGTTGCAGGGCAGCGGACTCTGGAAATCCTGCGGGTTGCAGGGCAGCGGACTCTGGAAATCCTGCGGGTTGCAGGGCAGCGGACTCTGGAAATCCTGCGGGTTGCAGGGCAGCGGACTCTGGAAATCCTGCGGGTTGCAGGGCAGCGGACTCTGGAAATCCTGCGGGTTGCAGGGCAGCGGACTCTGGAAATCCTGCGGGTTGCAGGGCAGCGGACTCTGGAAATCCTGCGGGTTGCAGGGCAGCGGACTCTGGAAATCCTGCGGGTTGCAGGGCAGCGGACTCTGGAAATCCTGCGGGTTGCAGGGCAGCGGACTCTGGAAATCCTGCGGGTTGCAGGGCAGCGGACTCTGGAAATCCTGCGGGTTGCAGGGCAGCGGACTCTGGAAATCCTGCGGGTTGCAGGGCAGCGGACTCTGGAAATCCTGCGGGTTGCAGGGCAGCGGACTCTGGAAATCCTGCGGGTTGCAGGGCAGCGGACTCTGGAAATCCTGCGGGTTGCAGGGCAGCGGACTCTGGAAATCCTGCGGGTTGCAGGGCAGCGGACTCTGGAAATCCTGCGGGTTGCAGGGCAGCGGACTCTGGAAATCCTGCGGGTTGCAGGGCAGCGGACTCTGGAAATCCTGCGGGTTGCAGGGCAGGCGGACTCTGGAAATCCTGCGGGTTGCAGGGCAGCGGACTCTGGAAATCCTGCGGGTTGCAGGGCAGCGGACTCTGGAAATCCTGCGGGTTGCAGGGCAGCGGACTCTGGAAATCCTGCGGGTTGCAGGGCAGCGGACTCTGGAAATCCTGCGGGTTGCAGGGCAGCGGACTCTGGAAATCCTGCGGGTTGCAGGGCAGCGGACTCTGGAAATCCTGCGGGTTGCAGGGCAGCGGACTCTGGAAATCCTGCGGGTTGCAGGGCAGCGGACTCTGGAAATCCTGCGGGTTGCAGGGCAGCGGACTCTGGAAATCCTGCGGGTTGCAGGGCAGCGGACTCTGGAAATCCTGCGGGTTGCAGGGCAGCGGACTCTGGAAATCCTGCGGGTTGCAGGGCAGCGGACTCTGGAAATCCTGCGGGGGGTTGGGTTGCAGGGCAGCGGACTCTGGAAATCCTGCGGGTTGCAGGGCAGCGGACTCTGGAAATCCTGCGGGTTGCAGGGCAGCGGACTCTGGAAATCCTGCGGGTTGCAGGGCAGCGGACTCTGGAAATCCTGCGGGTTGCAGGGCAGCGGACATGGATACTGCGGCCTGGCATGGCTTGGTCAAGGAAGTTTGGTAAGGCTGGACCATGAGGGCCTTGTGTGGGCGCACCTGGCAGGTTGCCACTCTGTGCAGGCAGGAACCACAGTAGAAACATAAGCCATGGGTTTTCCTCCATACCCTTTCCTCCAGGGTCAGGGGTCCTCTGGAATCTTTCACTGGAACAGGTTCCTTTGGGAAGGCGTCCCTGGGAGTTTTCCGCAGTATAGCACTCAGCCGCTCCAGGTGCTGTTCTGCAGCTTTATTAACCTTTTGCAGGTTCTCCAACAGACCATGAATCACTGCTAGCTCACTTGTTACTGGCGGTCTCATTATGTCACGATGGGGGTCAGGGACCTGACCTGACAGAGAGGGGTGTGAGCCTAATGAGCAGTGAAAATAGACCATGAGCCTGAACTAGAAAAATAATATATAATTTATTCTAGGAACCAAGAACTTAAATACAATAAACAGAGCCTTTAACCTCACGGCAAGAAATATAAGAAAACCAGGTATAAACAAAATAGGCAACTAAACATGGGAGGCAGATTAAACATGATACAAGAAGGCAAGAAAAACAGTGCAAACCAGACATGAGCCTGTAAACAGAATGACCAGGAAAACAGGCTTAACAGGATAAATCTAGACCAGGGAAAGACCAGACATGAGCGAGCTGGAAGACAGACAGACTGAACAGGATAGAATTAGACCAAGGCAAACCAGACAGGAGCTTGAAGACAGACTGAACTGAATAGATGATTCAGAATGAATCTAGAGCAAGGCAAACCAGACATGAGCTGAATGACTGATCCAGGATGAATGAGACCGCACCCTACTAAGGGAGTGGTCTCCATATATACAAAATGGTCCAGGGTGAACCAATGGAGTCCAGGTACTGATCAGGCTTGGACGTGAACCAAATGTCCAGGACTAAAAGCAATGTCCAGTATTGCCAGAGGGGGCGCCAGAGACCCAGAACGTCACAGGTACATACCTTGTCCCTGCATTCTCTCAATGTCCTTCTGCAGTCTCCTCCGGCCGATCGCAACGTCTTCCTTCTGGGTTCCCATCCCTGCGAGCGCCGTGATGCAGGGGGCGGGACCTGGCAGCAATTTTAAAAAAAAAGGATAAAATTCTGACAGGATACAATTTATTCTGTCAAGATTATATTGTGTCAAACACCTCAGGTTGTCCCTAGTGATTTGTCCAGTGCCCTGCCTGCACTTTTGAACGTCCATGGCATCCAAAAAGCGTCCTTGTACCTCAAAAGTGGTTTTAGATCAGCTTGAAAGCAGCGTCAGCAAGTTAGAATTACTCGCAGAATTGAGCGACAGCGATTCGTGGGGAAATTCATCTTCAGACACTGAAAGTGACGACAGTGACGATTCTGCGACTGCGCTCATTGATGTGCGAACTTGGTGCTCTATTAACTCTGTGCGGATTATGCAGCCCCCCAAGATTCCCATTTACTGGAGCACCTGGTATGAAAGTGGACATTGAACACAACAACCCCTTGGCATACTTGCAATTATTTCTGACCGATGAGGTTATTGGAAAAATAGTTAGAGACAAGGCGGTACCAAGAGCAACAATAGGATATTCTGCAGCGGAAGTTTTCAAGAAGCAAAAAGTGGGAACCAGTGACCAAAGATGATATTTGGAAATTTCTGGGCCAAGTAATACTTCAGGGAGTGGTGGGGAAACCCCTGCAGAAGTGGTATTGGACAATGAATAAATTACTTGCCACTCCATTCTTTGGCACGGTCATGTCAGAATACAGATTTTCCCTGATAATGAAATTTCTGCACTTCGAAAACAACAAAGAATTTGATAAAACCACTCTTCCTTCACAAAACCTGAAGAAAATTTGGGAAGTATATCAAATGATTGTCAAGAATTTCCAGCTGAGCTATGCGTCAGAAAGCGATATCAGCATAAATTAAAGTCTAATGGCCTACAAGGGAAGGCTCAGCTGGGTGCATCAAAGAGAGCACGATTTGGTGTAAAATCCTACATGCTATGCGAATAGTCAACTGGCTACATCTGTAATTCAGTTATATACACTGGGAAAGGGACAAAATTCAATGAAAAATACAGCAACTATGGTTTGGAAACATCTTTCGTTTTGTCACTCATTGAGCCGTTGCTAAATCAGGGCTATTGCGTAACAACAGACAACTTTTATATGTCTCCTGAACTTTGAGTGTCTTGTGCGGAACAAGATAGATGCCTATGGAACTGTTAGGGCTAACCGGCACGACATGTCGGCAATCTTTCACAATAAGAAGCTGAAGACTGGAGAGATGGTTGCCTAGCAGAAAGGCAAAATGATGGCACTGCGATGGCGTGACAAAAAAGATGTGTGCCTAATGAGTACAGTTCATAACACCTCCACTGTTAAGGTACGCACGAAAGGTGGGAAAGACATCATGAAGCCACAAATAGTGATAGACTACAACAACACTATGGGATGTGTCGTCAGAGCTGACCAGGCAATGACATTCTACCCAGCAATGAGAAAACAGCAGAAGAAATATTACAAGAAGACCTTCAGGCATCTTCTTGAGCAATGCTTGTGGAATGCCTACATTCTGCTAAAAAAAGAGTGACAAGCCTGTGATTCATTCGGACTTCATTTGGAAAGTTGTTGAATGTATCTTTGTGAACCTCCAAACACCATCAATGGCTGTGAATAGAGCTGGACGTCGTACTGTTGGCATTGTCAACTCAGAACACCTGACTGGTCATCACTTTGTGGACTACATCCCACCAACTGAGAAGAAGTCAGCACCTACAAGGATGTGTGTGGTTTCTTGCTCGAAGCGTGATGACAGGGGAAAGAAAATTCAAACGGAAACCAGGTTCCATTGTATTGATTATGACATCGGACTTTGTGCAGTCACATGTATCAAAATTTACCATACCCGGGAGGTTTACTGAAACAATATGCAGTGATTAGTAATATTGCAACCTTGTTTTCTACAAATTTCAGTGGTTTTCATTTGATTATATTATTTTTTTTTTTTTTTCATTTTTTTTTTAATTGTTTATTTTTGAAGAATGGAAACAAGGTCACAGTACGACCAGTATACATGCGGCCTTGCAGGGCCGCCACATCAACTGTCAAGAGGTAAACGTACACATTAGACAGGAATACTTGTGGAACGTCCATATAAGCCAATAGGCAAAAAAAGACAGAAAAGGGGGAGGGAGAAAAAATAAATAAATAAATTTTGTTGTAACAAGACTCAGTAAAAGGATTAGTGGTAGACACTGGTCAACCGACTTTGGATAGGAAGACCAAGTAAAAACAAACCAGCATCCTCAAAAAGTGTATTAAAGAAAAAAAAGAGGGGGGGGAAACAAGGATAGAAGGGTGGACCAACCGGGGGGCCTCATGGGTCAAACCCCAAAGGTGGAGACGAGAGGAACCCAGAGTCGTGGAGTCGGGGGGGGGGAATCAACAGCGTATCGAGTCGGGAACCGGCAAAAAAGGTGGTGGCCTACACGCGAAAGCCCTCATTCCGGAGAGGAAGGAACTTGGTCAGGAGCGTGTCCCATGCCGGAGAGTATCGGCCAAGCTTCCACCGGGTCCGAGATAATGGAGGGAATATTTTCATGTGTCACCACGAGAGAGCCAGCCAAGCCCCACCGGTAACGGACCTCTTTGCGCCTGAGAAAAGAAGTCACCTCTCGGAAGAGTCGTCTCGCCATCAGGATCATAAAGGGAAGATCTTGATATGGGTGCACGGGCTGCCGGAGCTGCCAGAAGCAGCGACTTGGCAGCCACGTCACCAGCAACCGCAATGACATCCCATGGGGCGTCAGCAGGGGCTGCCGCAGCTTTTTGGATCCGGTATACCACACCAAACAGTACCGGTGAATCGGGAGGAGAGTCCAAAATGTGACACACTACACGGTTCGCCTATTTGAGCAGGTCTGCCATGGGGACCGACTCCAGGACCCCTCGTGTACGGACATTGCGTCGGCGGTGGCGGCAGGATCCCAGAGCCTCTTCTGAGCAGGTAAGCAAGTCCACCTGAGTCCGGAGGGCGCTCACCTGCGACGACAGGACTGCTTGTTCTCCTGCCAGATCCGCTGATTGGGCTTGGGCCGCCAAGACCTACCAGCGGACCTCCTCTTCTTCAGCGTCAACTCCCGATAGAGCGGTAGATCAGAGGGTTTTGATTTCAGCAATGAATTGTCTATAATCCCCCAAGTTAGTGGGGCGAGCATCATCTGAGACAGAAACAGATTTTGAGGTGAGGCGGAAAGAGGCTCCCCAGTAGTTTGCGAGTTCCCAGGCTCACAAAGGTGTCCGGAGACAGCTGGCTCAGATCCCCGGTGTTGGAGTGGCAAGCAGATTGCTGGATCAGGTCCCCCTTTTTGGAATGGGATAGTCCGTCTTCTGAGCCCTTTGTAGAGGGGTTGGAGGCAGTCACAGGCATCTCAAGGGAGGCTGCCGCCAGGGCCTTCTTTTTCTGGGCTCTTTTTCACACTGCAGAGCTCATCTTTACCCCATCCTGGATCCGGGGGGTCGGAGCAAGCCAGTTAAATCCAGGCTCGCCTCCCAATGGCCAGGGTGCGTTGTCTTCTCCAGAGGAGCCACAGCCCTGAGGACACAGCCCCATGTCCAGGGAGAATTGAAAAAGCGACAGCCGGGATTCGGGTCCACGAGATTCGGCAGGAAACTCCCCAGGCTTCACAAAATGGCCACCGCGTCTAGGCTGCACCAGGCCCAAACTCCGTCAGGCCGGAAAAACATCCCAATGCGCCCAGGAAACAGCGGCACAGATGATCCACGAGTGTCCTGCGGGTGTCAGGTCACCAGAAAGTCCAGACAGGATGAGAGGGCCGCCAAAAAAATCAATTAGAAAGCCGAAAATTCAGCAGAGCACTCTCAGCATGCGACCTCTCTCTCTTCCACCGCTAGCCACGCCCCCTGATTATATTATTGAATTAAACTTATTATTATATTATTATTTTTTAGAATTATTTATTATTATATAATAAATTATGATTTCATGTTTCAAACTTTTTCAGACCTGGTGTTTTTACTAGACTCTTGTCTAAATTTCCATGAAAAACAATGTACCGCTTTGACACTCTAAACATTGACATAATCAGGCTGCCGAGGAGGTTAATGAATAGTTAGACTCAACTGTAGGAGAATTTTTGTTAATTAGGATTCTGTTGTCTAAAGTTTATCTTTCCTTTTACGACTTTCATTGGGGTGTATATTTTTGCTACATGGTCTTGAATGAATTTGTTAGGAAAAAAACTATTTTGTGTGTAAATTAACATCTTGGTTGCAATCAATGGCTCGCATTTGTGGGAGTATTTTGTAGTATACAGGTGAAACTCGAAAAATTTGAATATCGTGCAAAAGTTTATTTATTTCAGTAATGCAACTTAAAAGGTGAAACTAATAGTTCAAGCCGTGATTCGTTATAATTGTAATGATTATGGCTTACAGCTGGCATATCCTCAGCCCCTGCTGTGCTGCCTGGGGGGTCTGGGCAAGGTCCTGTGCCAAGAGTTGGCCGCCTGCCAGTACTGGGGAATGGCCAAGCGGCGTCCGAGGGGGCGGGGCCTAGCGTGGTCACTGCGGAGCCGCCGGGTTTAAAACAGGGCGCGAGGAGTTGCCTCGTTGCCCTGTCGTGGAGTTCTGTTCCCGCATTGCTAGCTGATTCTGTGTATTGATTTTTGTTGCCAACCCATTTCTGGATACGATCCCTGCTCCTGCTTTTTGACCCGGCTTGTTTTGACCATTCTAATTGCTGCTCGATTACGATCGCCTGTGTGGTGCTTTGGTGGTGTAACCCCATGTTTGCCGCTGGGGTGCTTACACGTTACTGGGGTGTTGTCCCTTCTCGTTTGTGGGTATCGTCTGTGGACGCATTAGGTTCCTATACCTGTCACGTTTTCCATGTTCCAGCCCTGTCTCCCTGCCCTCTGTATTCCTTATGTCTTGGTTCCTATGTGTTTCCCTATGCTGCTTTCCCTGAGATGCAGCTCAGGGGTTAATGTGTCTGCTAGTTTCAGTTGCTCGTTTAGCTTCTGTTGGTGATATGGGCTGATTACTGCCTTATATAAAGCCATGGGCCCATATCACCATGCTCTTGCATCTGGTTCACTTCAGCTACTAGTTTTGTTCCGGAGAGCTCCCTGCTATTCTGTTCAAGTTCAATTTTTGAATGTTTAATGTTTACTTTATTTCTTTCGTTTCTCTGTCTATTGTTTCTTTAGTTAGCTTAGGTTCCAGTTCATGTCCAGTGTTTTTCATGTTATCAGTTTCAGTGTTTCTCCTTTGTCTGAGTTTCAAGTTCTGATTTATCTCATGGTTTTGACCCTCTGGCCTGGCTAACGGATTTTCTGCTTGTGTATCTCCACTTCGGTATAAGGTATAAGGTAAACATTTTGGCTTTCTCTGACTACTCTCTTGGATCATCCTTGTCTGTTCTGTTTGTTTTTTGTCTTGGAGTTCTGCCCTGCAGGGTGTGGAGTATACTCCTTCTGGTATCTGTGTTTACCCTAGGACTCTGCACGGCCACTAGGTAACCCTTTTCTATTAGAGCAGACTCAGCCACTCTAAGGACTGATCTATCAGCATAGGGCTTCTTTCGGTATAGCCGTGCAGAGGTCCCCAGTGTCTCCTGTGGTTATATTCACGTATCTAAGGTTATTGTGTCCTGCATCTCTGCATATAGGGGCTTTTACTCGTACCAGGGCCCTACTTGGCGCATGCTGGGTACCGTCATTGTGGCTGACTGTGACAATACCCAACCCAGGGCTCATGTTTTCTTTATATACGGCTCATGTTCAGTGTGCTCTCACCGCCAAATATACTCGATACTGTACCAATGATAGACCCCGATGTGTATGTGTGTCCTCTGAACATCATAAAGTACCGTTGACCTACTCCAGATTATCAGAAAATGTTAAAGCGGCACATTTCCTGACTGCCCTGCAGTTCGCGCAATTCATCAACTGTCTGACGTACCTTTTGTGTTTCTGAACGTGCTCTAAGTTGTCTTAGTAACAATTCAGTGGTTTGCTCATCATCCCTGCCTCGAGCGTATAAGACTGAATACACCAAGCAGTGTTTAAACGTCAAGCAGATTTATCAGTCCTTAAGGATCTCAACTTCGCTACTCCTTAGTGGGCGCTACTCCGCCCGTTACATCACAACAGGGCCTGATATGGATCCGACTGATTTATCTGTATTAATGTCCAAACTGGGTGACATCATAACTGAGCAAGATCATCGTATGGATCAATTTGCTCAGGCTTTGGGCCTAGTCATGAAACAATTGGGTCAGACCTCTCCGCCTCCTTCCCCTGTGGTTGGCTTGTCCTCTCAAGCAGTATCTGTTTCCTCTATGGTTGCTGTCATGTGCATTTGTTACAAAAGATGGATATGATAAATCAATTAATTACACATTACACACAAACAGCAAACAAATAAAAGGGAGATAACAGCAGATCCTAGTTACTTATAATATACGCTAGATGATCAGCCATAGGGAGGTTCTATTAGGAGCTGGCAATATTCCCTCAATTCTCGATTGACCCCCAAGGAAATTGCCCCAAGCTCATGCTTGATTCAGAATATATATAGGGCTGCCCTTTTTTCTAAGTACAGCCTCCTAGTTGGTAGAGCCTTTGCCTACAATTCCCAGAATTCCTCTCTCCTGGGCACGCTCAGTGCATTTCTTCATTAATTTTAATTCCCTGGTCTATCAATCAGCTCCCAGAGACCCCCTCTAGTGATCAAAGGATGTGATTGCTTCTTTGATATGCAGTTGGGGTGCCGCTAGGTCTGGGCTGAGCCTTTTTCCACTTGCCTAAGGTGTAAAATGCTTGCATGAGACCAAGGAAATTCCATTTTGCAACCAAGTGTTATAGCCCTCCCAGGGGGGAGAAGCTAACCATTTTAATTACTGTCTTGGAAACTCAAGCATTTACTATCCGCTGCGTAAAATGGACACTTCGGCTATATAGATAGATAGACTCTAGGAATGGCCTCATCGCCCTGTTGTGGAGTTTATTTCACGCACCGCTACTTCTAAATCTATTTGACTTTACTGTTGACGACCCTGCTTGTATGAGATCCCTTCTCCTGTTATTTGACCCGGCTTGGCTTAGACTACTCACTCTCTCTCGTGTATATTACGCTGTTTCACTTGTTTTAGTGATTTAACTCCCTGCTGGTTGCTGGGTTGATCACTCGCTGTTTGGGTTCTATCCCTTCACGTTTAGGGGTATCGTTTGTAACCCTCCGGGGTCCCTTTACCCAGGCTACTACTCATGTTTATGTTTTTGCAAAGACCACGATAACAATCGATTGTTCATTTCTGTTTTATGTTATTTCTTATCGCATCTCTGACTGCCCTGCACCTTGAATACTTCACGGACTGTCATTCCACGTATGGTGTTTCTGATTGTGTCCTAGGTAATCTATTGGTCTCGACCTTCAGAGCTTAAAGACAATTCAGTTAGTCCTTGTATGTACCAAAACGATTGGTTTCTGCATCCCTGACTGCCCTGCACCTTGAATACTTCACGGACTGTCATTCCACGTATGCTGTTTCTGAGCCTTTCCTAGGTAATCTGTTGGTCTCGAAACCTTCAGAGCTTAGAGACAATTCAGTTAGTCCTTGTGTCTCCTTGTTACAGTCTGTAGTTTATATACCTTTTGCATTATTCAAGTAGATACTTCTGCCCTCAAAGATCTCAACTCCACTACTCGTGTGGCAGCGTTACCGCTACCGTTACACTGCGGGAGCAGGATTCTTTTTCGTATCAAAAAAGGAAGGGGATTTAAGACCTTGCATTGATTATAGAGGGTTAAACAGAATCACTATACTTAATGCCTATCCCATCCCACTTATATCAGAGTTATTTGACCGTTTGAGAGGTGCCAAGATATACACCAAATTGGACCTTCGCGGTGCATACAACTTGGTAAGGGTCAAACAAGACCATGAATGGAAGACCGCTTTTAACACCAGGAGCGGCCATTATGTATATCTGGTTACTCCATTTGGCTTGTGCAATGTGCGAGCCGTCTTCCAAGACTTTATAAATGATGTCCTGCAGGATTTTTTGCAAGTCTTTGTAATCGTGTATCTCGATGATATCTTGATTTATTCTCAAGATGTTGAGACACACCATGTCCAGGTGTGGACTGTGTTGCAAAGGTTGTTGGAGAATAAGCTGTATTGCAAGTTAGAGAAATGTCTGTTCAACATAACTTCAGTTCACTTTCTGGGTTACATCATTTCACCTGAGGGGTTTGAGATGGACCCGAAAAAGTTGTCTGCCATCAAGGAATGGCCACTACCTCAGGGTTTAAAAGCTATACAGAGATTCCTGGGGTTCACAAACTACTATAGGAGGTTCATAAAGGGTTTCTCTTCCGTTGTGTCACCGATCACTGCCATGACCAAGATGGGTGCCCAAAATTAGAAACATAGAAACATAGAAAAATGTCGGCAGATAAGAACCTTTCGGCCCATCTAGTCTGCCCAATTACATGGATACTTTACCTGGATTTATCTTTTGTTTAGGATAGCCTTATGCCTATCCCATGCTTGCTTAAATTCAATTACTGTTTTGGCCTCTACCACTTCTACTGGAAGACTGTTCCATGTATCCACCACCCTCTCAGTAAAATAATGCTTCCTGATGTCACTTTTAAACCTTTGCCCCTCTAATCTAAGACTATGTCCTCTTGTTTTGCTATTTTGTTTCCTTTTAAATATACTCCCTTCCTCTACCTTGTGGATTCCCTTTACGTATTTAAATGTTTCTATCATATCTCCTCTGTCTCGTCTTTTTTCCAAGCTGTACATGTTCAGATCATTAAGCCTTTCCTGGTAACTTTTCTCCTTCAAGCCATACACCATTTTAGTAGCCCTTCTCTGAACTCTCTCTAAAATGTCTATATCCTTTTGGAGATACGGTCTCCAGTACTGCACACAGTACTCCAAGTGAGGTCTCACCAGTGCTCTGTACAGTGGCCTGAGCACTTCCCTTTTCCTACTGCTAATACCTCTCCCTACACAACCAAGCATTCTGCTAGCATTTCCTGCTGCTCTATTACATTGACTACTTACCCTTAGATCCTCTGAAATAATGACCCCTAAATCCCTTTCCTCAGATGTTGAGGTTAGGACTCTATATTCAGCCCTTGGGTTTTTACGTCCCAGGTGCATTATCTTGCACTTATCCACATTAAAACTCAATTGCCACAACTCCGACCATTTTTTTAAGTTTACCTAAATCATTTGTCATTTGGCTGATCCCTCCAGGAACGTCAACCCTGTTGCAAATCTTTGTGTCATCAGCAAAAAGACATACTTTTCCATTAATACCTTCTGCAATATCACTAATAAAAATATTAAAGAGAATGGGTCCAAGTACTGACCCCTGAGGTACCCCACTGGTAACAAGACCTTGCGCCGAATAAACTCCATTTACCACAACCCTCTGTTGTCTGTCACTCAGCCACTGCCTAATCCAGTCAACGATATTGGAATCCAAACTCAAAGATTGCAATTTATTGATAAGCCTTCTATGCGGAACAGTATCAAAAGCCTTACTGAAATCTAAATAAGCAATGTCTACTGCACCACCTGTGTCTATTATTTTTGTTACCCAATCAAAACAATCAATAAGATTAGTTTGGCATGATCTCCCTGAGGTAAACCCATGTTGTTTCTGATCCTGTAATCTACAGTTGTGTTCAAAATTGTTCAACCCCCACTGAAATTGAGTGTTTTGGCCAGTTTGACATTGATTTTGATCATTCAGTCATCTTGCTTACAATTAAATCAAAGAGGTACGTGTAGGTCAGACAAATATAACATAACATTTATAATGAAATAACCACAAATGTCTTTTCTGTGCTCACATCATTATCAGTTTTATTCAACCCCCAAGTGACATTCAATCTTAGTACTTAGTACAACATCCTTTTACCGTTATAACACAGCTTTTAAACGTGAAGCATAGCTTGACACAAGTGTCTTACAGCGATCTACGGGTATCTTCGCCCATTCGTCATGGGCAAAAGCCTCCAGTTCAGTCACATTCTTAGGCTTGCGCACTGCAACTGCTTTCTTTAAGTCCCACCAGAGGTTCTCAATCGGATTTAAGTCAGGTGACTGCGATGGCCACTCCAAAATGTTCCAGCCTTTAATCTGCAACCATGCTCTAGTGGACTTGGAGGTATGCTTGGGATCATTGTCCTGTTGAAAGGTCCAACGTCTCCCAAGCCTCAGGTTTGTAACGGACTGCATCACATTGTCATCCAATATCTCCTGGTACTGAAGAGAATTCATGGTACCTTGCACACGCTGAAGCTTCCCTGTACCTGCAGAAGCAAAACAGCCCCACAGCATGATTGACCCCCCGCCATGCTTCACAGTAGGCAAGGTGTTCTTTTCTTCATAGGCCTTGTTCTTCCTCCTCCAAACATAGCGTTGATCCATGGGCCCAAACAGTTCTAATTTTGTTTCATCAGTCCACAGAACACTATCCCAAAACTTCTGTGGTTTGTCCACATGACTTTTGGCATACTGCAGTTGACTCTTCTTATTCTTTGGAGACAGCAAGGGGGTGCGCCTGGGAGTTCTGGCATGGAGGCCTTCATTACGCAGTGTGCGCCGTATTGTCTGAGCTGAAACTTCAGTACCCACATCTGACAAATCTTTACTCAGTTCCTCAGCAGTCACACGGGGACTTTTCTCCACTCTACGCTTCAGGTACACACAGCAGTCAAAGTCAGCATCTTCTTTCTGCCACGACCAGGTAGCGTTTCAACAGTGCCCTTTGGCTTGAATTTGCGAATGATGCTTCCTATGGTGTCTCTTGGTATGTTTAACATCTTTGCAATCTTCTTATAGCCATTGCCCTTCCTGTGAAGCGTAATCACCTCTACTCTTGTCTTCCTGGACCATTCTCTTGACCATGTTTGTAATTACACCAGTAAATGTCTAGAAGGAGCTGAGTATCACAGTCATTTTAAAGCTGCCTAATTGGTGCTTATTATGCTTTATTGCTGCTCCGTGACATCCACAGGTGTTTTCAATACCTGATTGAAAACACTTGAATGAACCTCTGTTCTTCAGAGTGGTAGTCTTTAAGGGGTTGAATAATTGTGTCAATGAAGAATTCACAAAAGAAACATTTACTACTGTATTACAAAACCAATTGATGTCATTTTAGTTGCATATGGTTCTTTAAAAAGTCCTTGTAGGATTTCATTCTGAATACAATTACAAATGTACACTAACTTCCCTAAAACCCTTTACAGCATTGGGGGTTGAATAATTTTGAACACAACTGTATGTGTTTTTAGATGTTCAACAATCCTTTCCTTTAACATGGTTTCCATTAATTTCCCCACTACTGACGTAAGACTAACTGGCCTATAGTTCCCCGATTCCTCCCTACTACCCTTCTTGTAAATGGGCACAACATTTGCTAATTTCCAGTCTTCTGGGACGACTCCCGTTAACAAGGATTGGTTAAATAAATCTGTTAATGGTTTTGCTATTACATCACTGAGCTCTTTTAATAATTTAGGGTGGATCCCATCAGTCCCCATTGACTTATTTGTCTTTACTTTAGACAGCTGCTGTAGAACCTCCTCCTCTGTAAACTGATATGTAAATGTCTCTTTAGTGTTCTCTCCTAACTGAGGTTCCTTTCCTTCCTTTTCTTCTGCAAAGACTGAACAAAAATATTCATTGAGGCAGTCAGCGAGACTTTTATCCTCTTCTACATACCTTCCTTCCTTTGTTTTTAATCTAACTAATCCTTGTTTTACTTTTCTTTTCTCGTTTATGTATCTAAAAAATGTTTTGTCCCCCTTTTTTACTGACTGAGCTATTTTCTCTTCTGCGTGTGCTTTGGAAGCTCTTATAAATTGCTTTGCCTCTTTCTGCCTAATTTTATAGGTTTGCCTATCTTCTTCACTCTGAGTTGTTTTATAATTATTGAATGCTATCTTTTTGTTCTTCACTATTTTGGCCACTTCTGCAGAGTACCACAGTGGTTTCTTCCCTTTTTTGTTTTTGCTAACAAGCCGAATGCAATTGCCTGTGGCCTTCAATAATGCTTCCTTTAAATAATCCTTTTTCTCCTGGACTCCCTTTAAACTCCTCCAGTCTGATAATGACTCCTTCACACAAAATCCCATTTTAGAAAAATCTGTTTTTTAAAGTCTAAAACTTTCGTTCTTGTGTGGTGCGGCTCCATCCCTGTTGTTATATTAAACCATACTGACTGGTGATCACTAGATCCCAAATTTTCACCTACAACAACGTCCGATACCAAACCTCCATTTGTGAGTATTAAATCCAATATGGCCTCTTTACGGGTCGGCTCCTCAACTACTTGTGTTAGAGATAATCCCAGTAGGGAGTTTAGAATATTTGTACTCCTGGTGCACCCAGCTGTTTTGGTTTTCCAGTTCACATCAGGAAGATTAAAGTCCCCATGATAATAACCTCCCCTTCATTGCCATTTTGGCTATTTCCTCAACCAGCAGATTATCTAGTTCTTCTGCTTGTCCAGGGGGTCTATAGATCACACCTACACGAGCTACTGTATGATTGCCAAATGTTAGCGTAACCCAAACTGACTCTATGTTCACCTCGCTCACTTTTATTTGGTTCGTTTTTATGTTGTTTTTCACATACAGGGCCACTCCTCCTCCTTTCCTACCTTCTCTGTCTTTTCTATATAAAGAGTACCCCGGTATTGTTATGTCCCAGTTATTTTTCTCACTGAACCATGTCTCAGTAACCGCCACTAAATCTACTTTTTCAGCTGCCATCATTGCCTCCAGTTCATTGATTTTATTGACTAAACTGCGAGCATTTGTAGACACGACTCTGAGCTTGTCATTTTTTACCTCGCATGTTGCTTGCACCCTCCGATTTAGTTTTGGGGGACAATCGGGCAGATTGTTTTTTACCCTTTTGTCCCCCCCTCCTAGTTTAAATATTTCTTTGCGAAACCTTTGCACTTCTCACTGAGAACATATGTTCCCCTATGAGTAAGATGCAAACCATCTTTTTTATACAGTTCCTTTCTGCTCCAATTAGAGCTATCATGGGACACAAAGCCAAATCCTTGCTCCCGACACCATTCCCAAAGCCACAAATTGAATTCCCTATTGCGCATCTGCCTATCTTGAATGTTATGCACAGGCAAAACTTCAGAGAATGACACAGTGGACGCAATCTGCTGTATTTCACCTCCAAGAACACAAAAATCTTCCTTAATCTCAGAAACCTCATTGCTAGCCAAGTCATTTGTCCCTAGATGGACTAGAACGTCCACTTCCCCTTGTTGCTTTGCTTGTTTGACAATATTGAGAATACGTCTCTTGTCTCTATGAGCAGTAGCCCCAGGAAGACATCTCACCAAACCACTACTCTCCAGCTCAACACCTCTTATGATAGAATCACCCAGCAACAATTGCCTTTTATCAAGTCCCACCTTTTCATTTTTGTCCTTGGTTGCAGTGCTGCATACCTTAGGCATAGTGGATGGTGGTTCCTCAACTATGGTGTCTGAGCCTACATCCATCTTACCACTACACTCTGAAAGTGCCTCAAAAGAATTAAGAAGAGCCACAGATTGTGGGACATGCCTTCTATCCACAACTCTAAGTCTACCAGATCCTACAGTAGTCCATCTGCCGCTCCTAGGAGGCCTCTGTGGCAGTGGCTTAGTAACAGTCATAGCCTGAGTCTGTCTAACAGATAATTTACAAATCTCAGACTTCAAACAGGCAATTTCCTGTTGCAATAAAGAGAGCTGCCTACATATCAGGCACACTCCAAACCTCCAAAAATTGGATCTAAAAACAAATGCATGACAGCTCTTACACTGGACCAAGCCTGCCATTATAAAAGAATGGATTTAAAACCACCAAATTTTACCTTTTTGTAGGTTTTCTACCTCCTGTCTAACCTCAGACTACCTCCAGAGTATCTCCAGAAGATCTCCTGTAAGTGCTCACTTTGAAGACTTCACTTAGAAGGCTTCCCAAGCTCAATTAGACCAAGCTAATATCCCCACCTTTATATATTCACCTAAGTACACCTCCCCCAGCAAGGAGTGGACAAGCTAAACTGAAGCAAATACCACCCAATTGATTCCAATTGTATGCTAATCAGTATGAAAATGAGTCACCAGCCTAACCTAATTTACTCACCAGACCTAACTTAAAACCTTAAGATGAATAGAAAAGATCTGTTTGAAACAAAAATCAAAATCACTCACCAGAAGATCTCCTGTAAGTGCTCACTTTGAAGACTTCACTTAGAAGGCTTCCAAGCTCAATTAGACCAAGCTAATATCCCCAACCTTTATATATTCACCTAAGTACACCTCCCCCAGCAAGGAGTGGACAAGCTAAACCTGAAGCAAATACCACCCAATTGATTCCAATTGTATGCTAATCAGTATGAAAATGAGTCACCAGCCTAACCTAATTTACTCACCAGACCTAACTTAAAACCTTAACATGAATAGAAAAGATCTGTTTGAAACAAAAATCAAAATCACTCACCAGAAGATCTCCTGTAAGTGCCCACTTTGAAGACTTCACTTAGAAGGCTTCCCAAGCTCAAATTAGGTCTGGAGTGACCAAGCTATGCAGGCATTTCAGTCACTCAAGCAGGCATTCATCACGGCACCTATCCTACGGCATCCAGAGCCATGCTTGCCATTTCAACTTGAGGTTGATGCGTTCGAGATAGGAATTGGTGCAGTTCTGTCTCAAAGAGAGAGTCCTGAGGGACCTGTACACCCTTGTGGGTTTTTCTCCAGGAAAATGACACCTGTAGAGATAAATTATGACATAGGGAACATAGAGTTACTAGCAGTCATAGCAGCTCTCAAAGAATGGCGCTATGTGCTTGAAGAATTTAAATAGTGTGAATGTGGAGGCAGCGCTTCTGTGTGCTTTAAGTATATATTAATTAAATAAACGTTAGAAAGGGGTGCCGCCGTGGTAGAATACAAAGTGTCCACACGCCTCCAAGGACACGACAGAACAAGAAAAGTGAAAAAGTATTCCAGGTGCACCTAAGCAGTAACTTAGTATATTATTTCAAATACATTTTATATAGCAGCAATTTTGCGAAAGAAGTATAAATGTGTAGAGAAAGCACTCTGAAATAGAATAAAAGTAATACTTATATTTCAAGTTGTTATGAATTCTTATTCCTCCTTTTCGGTGTTGGATTCTTCCGGTTGAATACAGGATAGTTGCATGAATTCCTGGATAGCGAGGAGATACTCAGAGCAGGAAAAATAAATAAATAAATTTTTTTTATTTTTTTTTAAATAAGCAGCAGAGGAGGTTTCTAGTAGTATAAACTAATTTATTTCAATAAAAATGCATAAAAGCATAAAAAATAGTGAACAATCTTAAGTAAGGATCACTAAGAACGCGTTTTCGCCTACCGGCTTCCTCAGTAAGTGTCCTTAACAATAGGGTAGTCTCTGATAGAAAAAAGTCAATCCTCCTCGCTATCCAGGAATTCATGCAAGAGAGAGCCAACCAGAGTGTCGAACAATATTTGCGGTGTTTTGTCTCAGAGAAGCAAAGTGAATGGGCAGACCTGTTACCCTGGGCTGAGGTTGCACTGAACAACTCAGTGAGTGAAACCACAGGTCACTTACCGTTCCATACAGTTTATGGTTATGATCCTCCCATGCTTCCCTCCATATTCCAAGGCACTGCGTTGCCAGCCTTGGACGAAGATCTGAATAACCTGAAAGAGACATGGGAGAGGGTTAAGGAAATCATGGAGGTCAATATCCAAAAGCAAAAAATAAAAGCTGACAGACGTAGGGGTCCGGCACCGGTATATACGGTTGGGGACAAAGTATGGCTGTCGACTAGAAACATCAAATTGTTGGTGCCGTCCATGAAGATGGCTCCCAGGTTTATTGGTCCTTATAAAGTTCTAAGACATATCAATCCTGTTTCCTATGCCTTAGCTTTATCCCCATATCTACGAATACATAATGTATTCCACGTTAGCCTCTTGAAACCTCTTACCTGTAATAGGTATACCAGAGTCACTGCTCTGCTGCCGCCGATCAAATCCCAGGGTGAGGAGGAGTATGAGGTTCGTGCCATCTTGAGGTCCCGTGTGGTCTGTGGTGTCCTTCAATACCTGGTAGACTGGGAGGGTTATGGGCCTGAGGATCGCTCTTGGCTCACGGCCAGCGAAGTCCATGCGCCTCGTCTGGTTCGCCAGTTCCATTCGGCCCATCCTTCTGCGCCTGGTGGTCGTTCTGAGTCCGACCATCAGGGGGTTCTGTCATATCCTCAGCCCCTGCTGTGCTGCCTGGGGGGTCTGGGCAAGGTCCTGTGCCAAGAGCTGGCCAAATGCCAGCACTGGGGAATGGCCGAGTGGCGTGTGAGGGGGCGGGGCCTGGCGTGGTCACGAGGAGCCGCTGGGTTTAAAACAGGGCGCGAGGAGTTGCCTCGTCACCCTGTCGTGGAGTTCTGTTCCCGCATCGCTAGCTGATTCTGTGTATTGATATTTGTTGCCAACCCATTTCTGGATACGATCCCTGTAATCTCCCAAGTTAGTGGGGCGAGCATCATCTGAGACAGCAACAGATTCCGAGGTGAGGCGTGAAGGAGGCTCCCCAGTAGTTTGAGAGGTCCCAGGCTCACGGAGGTGCCCGGAGACAGCTGGCTCAGATTGCCGGTGTTGGAGTGGCAGGCAGATCGCTGGATCAGGTCCCCCTTTTCGGAATGGGATAGTCCGTCTTCTGAGCCCTCTGTAGAGGGGTCGGAGGCGGTCACAGGCATCTCAAGGGAGGCTGCCGCCAGGGCCTTCTTTTTCTGGGCTCTTTTTCGCACTGCAGAGCTCATCTTTACCCCATCCTGGATCTGGGGGGTCGGAGCAAGCCAGTTAAATCCAGGCTCGCCTCCCAACGGCCAGGGTGCGTCATCTTCTCCAGAGGAGCCACAGCCCCGAGGAAGAGCGGTAGAGGGAGCTGCTGCCCCAGAAAGGTGACCACCCCGCAGGGAAGCCCTGATGTCGCTCTGTCTGGGGTCCTCTGACCTGTGTAGTTGCTGCCCCTGTGTCTTTTCCCCATGTCCAGAGAGAATTGAAAAAGCGACAGATTCGGGTCCACGAGATTCGGCATGAAACTCCCCAGGCTTCACAAAATGGCCGCTGCGTCTAGGCCGCACCAGGCCCAAACTCCATCAGGCCGGAAAAACGTCCCAATGCGCCCAGGAAACAGCGGCACAGGTGATCCACGAGTGTCCTGCGGGTGTCAGGTCGCCAGAAAGTCCAGGCAGGACGAGAGGGCCGCCAAAAATTCAGCAGAGCACTCTCAGCATGCGACCTCTCTCTTTTCCGCCGCTAGCCACACCCCCTGATTATATTATTGAATTAAATTCATTATTATATTATTATTTTTTATAATTATTTATTATTATATAATAAATTATGATTTCATGTTTCAAACCCGGTGTTTTTACTAGACTCTTGTCTAAATTTCCATGAGAAACAATATACCGCTTTGACACTCTAAATATTGACATAATCAGGCTGCCAGGGAGGTTAATGAATAGTTAGACTCAACTGTAGGAGAATTTTTGTTAATTAGGATTCTGTTGTCTAAAATTTACCTTTCCTTTTTTACGACTTTCATTGGGGTGTATATTTTTGCAACATGGTCTTGAATGAATTTGTTAGGAAAAAAAGTTTTGTGTGTAAATTAACATCTTGGATGCAATCAATGGCTCGCATTTGTGGGAGTATTTTGTAGTATACAGGTGAAACTCGAAAAAAAATTAGAATATCGTGCAAAAGTTCATTTATTTCAGCTGATTCTGTGTATTTAGCTGATTCTGTGTATTGATTTTTGTTGCCAACCCATTTCTGGATACGATCCATGCTCCTGCTTTTTGACCCGGCTTGTTTTGACCATTCTAATTGCTGCTCGATTACGATCGCCTGTGTGGTGCTTTGCTGGTGTAACCCCATGTTTGCCGCTGGGGTGCTTACACGTTACTGGGGTGTTGTCCCTTCTCGTTTGTGGGTATCGTCTGTGGCTGCATTAGGTTCCTATACCCAACCCAGGGCTCATGTTTTCTTGCCACACATTTATGTAAGAACAGCGATCGAAAGGTACTGTTTATATACGGCTCATGTTCAGTGTGCTCTCACCGCCAAATATACTCGATACTGTACCAATGATAGACCCCGATGTGTATGTGTTGCCTCTGAATATCATAAAGTACCGTTGACCTACTCCAGATTATCAGAAAACGTTAAAGCGGCACATTTCCTGACTGCCCTGCAGTCCGCGCAATTCACCAACTGTCTGACGTATCTTTGTGTTTCTGAACGTGCTCTATCGGTCTCGAAACCTTTAGTGCTTAGTAGCAACTCAGTGGTTTGCTCATCATCCCTGCCTCGAGCGTATAAGACTGAACCGCTGGTGGAGTAGAGGTAATGTCACCGCTCTGCATGGAGAGAGCCTGTGGAGTCATGGGTTCGATCCCAGCGAGCAACCTCTCCAGTAAGTGTCCTTGGCAAGACGCCTAACGGTACATACTCGCCACCCAGGACATACTTGAAAACGAGAGAAATCTCAATGTATCCTTCCTGGTAAAATCCTTTCACAAAAAAAAATATACCAAGCAGTGTTTAAATGTCTAGCAGATTTATCAGTCCTTAAGGATCTCAACTTCGCTACTCCTTAGTGGGAGCTACTCTGCCAGTTACAACAGCTCATGAAAACCCCAAATCCACAATCTCAGAAAATTAGAATATTGTGAAAAGGTGCAATATTCTAGGCTCAAAGTGTCCCACTCTAATCAGCTGATTAAGCCATAACACCTGCAAAGGGTTCCTGAGCCTTTAAATTGTCTCAGTCTGGTTCAGTAGGAATCACAATCATGGGAAAGACTGCTGACCTGACAGTTGTGCAAAAAAACATCATTGACACACTCCATAAGGAGGGAAAGCCTCAAAAAGGTAATTGCAAAAGAAGTTGGATGTTCCCAAAGTGCTGTATCAAAGCACATTAATAGAAAGTTATGTGGAAGGGAAAAGTGTGGAAGAAAAAGGTGCACAAGCAGCAGGGATGACAGCAGCCTGGAGAGGATTGTCAGGAAAAGGCCATTCAAAAGTGTTGGACTCTCACAAGGAGTGGACTGAGGCTGGAGTCAGTGCATCAAGAGCCACCACACACAGACGGATCCTGGACATGGGCTTCAAATGTCGTATTCCTCTTGTCAAGCTGCTCCTGATCAGCAAACAACGTCAGAAGTGTCTTACCTGGGCTAAAGAAAAACAGACCTGGTCTGTTGCTCAGTGGTCCAAAGTCCTCTTTTCTGATGAGAGCAACTTTTGCATCTCATTTGGAAACCAAGGACCCAGAGTAGGGAGGAATAATGGAGAGGCACACACTGCAAGATGCTTGAAGTGCAGTGTGAAGTTTCCACAGTCTGTGTTGATTTGGGGAGCCATGTTATCTGCTGGTGTTGGTCCACTGTGCTTCATTAAGTCCAGGGTCTACCAGGAGATTTTGGAGCACTTCATGCTTCCTTCCACAGACAAGCTTTATGAGGATGCTGACTTCATTTTCCAGCAGGACTTGGCACCTGCCCACACTGCCAAAAGCACCAAAACCTGGTTCAATGGCCGTGGGATTACTGTGCTTGATTGGCCAGCAATCTCGCCTGACCTGAACCCCATAGAGAATATATGGGGCATTGCCAAGAGAAAGATGAGACACATGAGACCGAACAATGCAGAAGAGCTGAAGGCCGCTATTGAAGCATCCTGGTCTTTCATAACACCTCAGCAGTGCCACAGGCTGATAGCTTCCATGCCACGCTGCATTGAGGCACTAATTGCTGCAAAAGAGACCCAAACCAAGTACGGAGTACATATGCATGCTTATACTTTTCAGAGGTCCGATATTGTTCTATGTACAATCCTTGTTTTATTGATTGCATGTAATATTCTAATTTTCTGAGATTGTGGATTTGGGGTTTTCATGAGCTGTAACCATAATCATCACAATTATGACAAATCACGGCTTGAACTATCTTGCTTTGCATGTAATGAGTCTCATATATTAGTTTCACCTTTTAAGTTGCATTACTGAAATAAATGAACTTTTGCACGATATTCTAATTTTTCGAGTTTCACCTGTAGTGTCCCATGTGGATTTTGAGTGGAAAGTAAAGGATTTATGACAAATCTGTTGGGGTGTACGACTGTAGGCATTTATGCTCGGCAGTATATATATATATATATATATATATATATATATATATATATATATATAATGTATATATGTATGTATATATTGTGACGTTTGGGGGCCCACATAGCACAGGCAATGTCTTTCACAAACAAAACAGCTTTATTCACCCTTTCAGGGCAGTCAAAAAGGCAACATAATAAGTACACGCTTGGGTTCAGCGAAATTAAAGCAAAGTCCTGATCTTCAGCACAAATAAACAGAAAAAATAATGATGGCTCACCAACGCTTTAAACCGTCCCAAACCTGGGGAATCCTTTCCCCAGTATGTAGAAGCCTCTCCAGCAAGGCACAGCACGTCTCCTGCTTTTGGAACACACACACAGCTTCCACTGATTACTTTCCTTTTTCCTAAAAACTCCCACAATCCTATCTGGGAGTTGCTGGCTTTAAAACTCTTCCTGGACAGGAATATTAACCCTGTGGTTGCCCTTAAAGGGTCTACAACCCAAATAGGGGTGAAACATATTGTCCATCCAGGACCCAGCCCTGCCGACCTCTACAATATATATATATATATATATATATATAGCAATCTGTGTGTGAAAGATACGCTGGTGGCATTCTGGGTCTCTTATTGAATAAAGAAGTTTTCTAAGGTTTCGACGTTTCAGTCTGCTAACCGCAGACTTTCATCAGGAATAAAAATACAATTACAGAAAGACATTTAAATAACATAAATGATACTCACCACCGGTGTGTGCTATTCCCTCCCACCTCCACGCCAGGCAGACGCCGCCCCATAAGGAAGACGTCAATGCGCCGGTCTCAACCCCGTGACCCATCACCATAGCAATATGATGCTATCCCCTCTACAGTAAAAAAGAACCATTTAAAAGTAAATTACAAAGGTAGCTGAGATCCCTAGATACCCCTTCTACTTAAAGGACCAATTAATCTGCCTCTCTAAAAGGCCACTTTGCCAAAAAACAAAAAAGATCTCATAAACAACCTAGAAATAGACATTACCGATGAACTAAGCAAATAATGTCGATTTCTAGGTTGTTTATGAGATCTTTTTTGTTTTTTGGCAAAGTGGCCTTTTAAAGTAGAAGGGGTGCCTAGGGATCTCAGCTACCTTTTGTAATTTACTTTTAAATGGTTCTTTTTTACTGTAGAGGGGATAGCATCATATTGCTATGGTGATGGGTCACGGGGTTGAGACCGGCGCATTGACGTCATCCTTATGGGGGGGGGCGTGGCTGACCATGCGGGGGACCAGACGTGCTTCTGCTGAGCTCCTTCTGGAATCGCATACAAGTAATTTAACAAAAGAATGGCTTCAACAAAACAAAATACGCCTTCTGGAGTGGCCCAGTCAGCAGGGCCGGACTGGGAATAAAAAACAGCCCTGGAAAAAAAATTTGACCAGCCCTATATTGTGATAAGTGCAAACGAAAACGATACGTATCAGAGATTATATACTGTATATAAAAATTACATTAATGTGCGCTTTGTATCAACATTAATTATAATTAGTCATGCAGGTTGTGTATTGCTAGGGAGAACATGCATCTTACATACATGGTGACAGAGATATGATGAGACAGTAGAACATGGGCCGCTCTATTCTATAGTGAATGCTAACTGTGGTGTTCAGGTGAGTAAGTGTTAATGTGACTTTGGCACATGCCAGCCATATTACATCACTAACGCTAAACTCGTTACCACATTCGTGATTGCGCTAGCTTGCGGGAGCTTACTGTACTTTGCGCATCCTATAATTAACATGGGGAGCGCAATCAGTAATTAGCGTTAGAATAAGTGAGGTATTAAAGTGCTAGCGCTAATTACCACACAGATGCGTTAAACTGACCTGCAGACACAGGTTTTCCATGTTAGCGTCCCCATATTAGCGGCAAGTAGGGAAGAGGGCCCCATGTCAGAGTGAGAGACCGTCACTTACCCCCTTGTGACAGGGTGAAGCTGAAACTATTTGGGGGGGGTGTTGTTTTTCGTGTAAATCAAAGAAATTGAGCTTCCAGCTGTCACCAACGAAGGATTTCAGATACAATGTCTAAAGCTGGGAGACCGCAAGATGCAGGCTTCCTCCAGAGAGACCGCAAGATGCAGGCTTCCTCCAGAGAGACCGCAAGATGCAGGCTTCCTCCAGAGAGACCGCAAGATGCAGGCTTCCTCCAGAG
Source organism: Leptobrachium leishanense (assembly GCA_009667805.1). Lineage (NCBI taxonomy): Eukaryota > Metazoa > Chordata > Amphibia > Anura > Megophryidae > Leptobrachium > Leptobrachium leishanense. Next base: position 200,596,550 of record CM019064.1, read on the forward strand.
AGACCGCAAGATGCAGGCTTCCTCCAGAGAGACCGCAAGATGCAGGCTTCCTCCAGAGAGACCGCAAGATGCAGGCTTCCTCCAGAGAGACCGCAAGATGCAGGCTTCCTCCAGAGAGACACACAGGCAATAATATGACATCCAGAAAGAGTAGGCAACCATAGGAGAGCTGGGCACAATGTCAAATCAAGCAACAGCCTGGGAAAGTGAGACTGCCCGAGCGGCTGTCACTCCGGGGAGAGCAGGGAAAGGGATGCAGGAGCTGCTGGACCACACTCTGCCCGTCTATGGAAGAGCCAGGAAGTTCAGAGATAACATTCAGGACCAGGAATAATGTGAATCAGGACAAACACAGCAGAGCCCATAGGGCAGGCCTCAAAATTTCCACTCGCCTGCTCGCATTTGGCGAAATTACATGAGGGAGAGTGGGAATGCAGAGGCATGGCTGGATAGGGATTAGGTGGGGCCATTTGTGGCGAGTAACTCTTAAGACCTGGCTAGTAGCTTGGGACTTTAAATTTTGAGGCCTGCCATAGGGGATATCCAAATACAGAGGCAGGCATCCATACATGTCACTATACAGAACAGAGGGATACCAGATCCGCAAGTCAGAGACATCCAGTGCCGGGCTGTGCTCTCGATGGGGAGGAGGGTGCAGTGTACAATTAGCGCAGTGGGGTGCAGTCAGAGAATGCAGGGTGAGGTGGTGTTAGGGATGCAATGAATGTAGTGGGGAGCAGGCAGGGTGCAGTCAGTGACCCAGTGAGCTCGGAATCTCACGCATGGTTCACACGGATTGCACCGATATCTGAGTGAGGCTCCCGTACAAAAGATCCTACACCCAGATATTGGTGCAATCCGTCACTGTGTGAACCATGCGTGACATTCCGGGCTCACTGTGTCACTGACTGCACCCTGCCTGCTCCGCCACTACACTCATTGCATGATGCATCCCAAACCCCACCTCACCCTGCATTCACTGACGGCACCCCATTGCGCTGATTGCACTCTACACACAGGGCCAGCTTCAATGTTTGTGGGGCCAGGTAAAATGCGGGGCCACTATTTTATAGAAAATGTCTTACCAGGTTTAGCAAATAAGTATGACATTTATCATTAAAGTACAAAATTATACTATATGTGCATGAAGAGTTATGTTTGTGTGTGCCAAACTCAGATGTCTGCAGCTCATCTTTTTGGTACGGTTGCCAGATTGACCATGTTTTCCTGGACACAATTTATTCAGGCTGATGGGCAGCACATGAAAACTGCAACCCCGCAGCATGTATAACTCATTTGCTGCAGGTTAGAAATCATAGCGGAATCCCAGGTGACCTGCCTTATTTCCTTCCTGCAGCACATGAATTACACATGTTGCAGGGCAGCACTTTTCCGTGTGCTCGCCTTTGCATGAAATAGTAATGTATGTCCAGGAAAACATGGCTGACCTGGTAACAATACTTTATGGCCTTTGGTTGAATGTAACTAAGTGAGAAACGAGTGGTTGAGTTAAATGTAAAGGAGCTTATAGATCATGGAGTAGGATGGCGGTTATTATTTGAGTGTGACACACATGCACACACACTCAAACCGATAGCCACACAGTAACCGCTACAAAGACACACATTGGCAGATCTTCACATACTTTAATATCATAAATCACCTGCTCCATGTTTTCCGTACAGTCAGGGCCGGCGCTGCCGCTAGGCTAGCTAGGCAGGCGCCTAGAGTGCAGCTGGCCCGACCACTTAAAAGAAAAAAAAAAAATTGGGGCAGCTGCGTGCTGCAGCCAGCCCCAATACATGCACGTGTCGCCACCGGTGTCAAGAAGGAGGCGTGGACTTGGTGCTTCCAGCTTCCTGCACCAAGTCCATGCCCCCGTCTCCTTGACGCCAGCGGCGACACCAGCACGTATTTGGACTGGCTACGAGGAGGTGGAGGGAGGCGGAGACGGAGCTGGAGTGGCAAATACCCATGTGTGAGCTGGGGCCAAATATACTCATGTGAGCTTTCTTTTTTTTGGGGGGGGGTGCAAGTAGCTGGTCTTGCCTAGGGCGCAAAATAGTCTAGCACCGGTCCTGCGAACAGTAAATCAACGCCCTCCTTGCCTCCTGTTAGTAGCCCACTTCATGCCCCAGTTTCATATTAGCACTATCTCCATGCACTCAATATTACACTTGTGTTAAGGGGTTAGTCAAAGACTGCTGAATTGGCCACCGAATTGCATCAAACGTGCAATTTCGTGGCCATTAGGCTATTCAAAAAGCAGCAAAATACGGTGCCTGTTCGGCAGCAGTTAAATACGGTGCCTGTTCAGCGGTAGTGAAATACGGTGCTGTACGGCGGCAGTGAGATCCCCCATAGAGAAGCAATGGTTAAACAGCAGAGAAATGTCAGTGAATTGCCCTGCTGTTCAGTGGTTTCATTCGGCAGGTTTATTACGGAGAATCCCATAGGTTTCGATGTTAAAAATATTCCGGTTTTTATTCAATATCTAATAAACCGTTTATTATTTTAATCTGCAGTAAAAAGCCTCATTTATTAAGAAGTTTTTAAGCATATTTCATGAGTTTTCTGGCAAAAAAATGTATTCAGATTTGTTTACGTGGTGTTTTTTTTTTTTTAATTCTGTAACAGACCTTTTTATTATTATTCATTGGATCTTGTATATTATTTCCATGCTTTACGTAGCTTAGTTTTAAATGCCTTTTAAAAAAGTTGCAGTTTTTTTTTTTTTTTTACCCCCTGTTCAGCTGTTTGGCTTTTTCCGGCAGCGTTCAGCGGTCTGTTTGGCTGGTCTTTCAGTGCTATTCAGTCAGTGGCTCCCTTCAGCAATCTTGTGGTGGATGAATTCACCGCAGGGTCGGCAAATTGAGGTTGAATTTTTAGTGCTCGATGAGTAACCTTTTAGAATGATTTTAAATTACGAGAAGAATAGTTAATTTACACAGTTAGCTGCTGGCATTTAACCCTTTAATTGCCAGAACAAAACAATGAACATTATGGGGGGGGGGATCTGTTTCTTGGTACTGGTAGTGCGGATATGGTTTCTTATCTCTGCATAGAGAAAAGCAAATATCTTGAAATTTATATTTTTTTAAAGACATATCTACAGAGCGTCTTCGATCTAAAGAAAACATGAGCATTGGGCTGTTAACCACATCCTTGCTGATAAAAACAGCTTCAGCTGGGATGTGGTTTTGATCAGTCTAGAATTCCCAGCATTTTAAAAAAGAAAAAAAAAAAAAAAAGGCACCTTTTTATAACACTCAAGTGTGAGACGTCTCCTGGGTGTCTGGACAGACTTGCTTCACTGTGCTGTTATCTGCTGCTGGATCTCTGTCCCTCAATGAGGAATGCGGAGAGAGTGGAGCTCACTCAGCTGCAGCAGGAGCAAATGATTCTTACACCTCCAGTGGCTTAATTAACTGGATACACAGGCTCCCTCTCACTGCCTGTGCTTGTACACAGTAGCCGACAACCTGCTGAGCTGGCCCGGGCTGCTGAAATCACAGGGCCAGGTGCTGGGCACACTCTGCACATGGTAAAAGCCAGCCATGCACGCACTCGAGCCGGCGGCTTCCTGCTTGGATCGGAGGCTGCGCAGAGACACCCAGCCATGTACACACCCCTCTCAGCTTGTCAGTCAGCAGGGGCAGTAGCTCCGCCCCCCGCAGTACGCTACTGGCAGCCGATTGAGAAAAGAAAAAAAAAACTTGAAACTACTTTTATTTCTGCAACGGCCGCTCAGCCCAGCGGCCCCAAAACTAAATAGCCTACCGGGATTCCTCCCGCTATCCCGGTAGGCCAGTCCGGCACTGCCAGTCAGAGTCCTGACCTCAACCCGATTGAAATGCTGTGGCATGACCTTAATAGAGCGATTCACACCAGACATCCCAAGAATATTGATACACTAAAACAGTTTTGTGAAGAGGAGTGGTCCAAAATTACTCCAGATCATTGTGCAGGTCTGATCTGCAACTACAGGAAACGTTTGGTTGAGGTTTTGCTGCCAAAGGAGGGTCAACCAGTTATTAAGTCCAAAGGTTCACATACTTTTTCCACCCTACACTGAATGTTTACTTGTTCTGTTGAATAAAAACATGAAAACATATAATGTTTGTGTTGTATTATTTTAAGCAGACTGTGTTTTTCAAATTGTTGTGACTTAGATGAAGATCAGAGAGCACATTTTATGACCAATTCATGCAAAACTCCACGTAATCCCAAAGGGTTCACATACGTTTTCTTGCCACTGTATATATACACTATATTGCCAAAAGTATTCGCTCACCTGCCCAGCTCCTGATTTGGATGGGTGCGCGAATACATTTGGCAATATATTGTGTATATATATATATTTACACACATATATCACTATATATCAGTCCCAATCGAGAAACTGACAAGAGAAACATCCAGACAAGCCGTCAACAGGAACAGATACAAACTAGAAACAAAGGAATATAGCAGTAGGGATCGATCCAAAACATGAAAACCGTAGAGAAAAAAATAGATGGATCAGCAACTGAATGACAATCTGCCAGTGTCCCCGAGATCAGATCAGGATAAAAACATTAAAGAACACGAAAGAGTAATTAGTAATAGATCAAGACTGGTGAAATGACCACACAAAAACAATAATACAAAGAAAGAAAACCTCAAAAACTCCCCAATGGAGAAACAAATGGGAAGGAAAAATATTTGCATCCAATTCAATATTAGATTTCAGACTTTCCATCATTGCAGTAGGAAAATATTTATAATACATTCATCTTAGGTTTCTTATTTTCTTGTTCAAAGCTGACTCTAGTACAATATATGCCCAATGATCAATAGGCCGAAAATAACAGGTTCAGAATGTGGTCTCACTTGACCAGTCGGCAGACTCTGTGACATCCCTCAGACCAGTGTTTCTCAACCCTTTATGGAGAAGTAGTCTTGCAGGTCTACAAAAAAATCCTAAGTACCCCTGTCTCAAAGTAATTGCTATTGATCGGGTGCCATGGTTTCTGTGTGTGTTCTGTCAGTATATGCATTTGTGATGGTTTCTGTGTGTGTAAAATCAGTATGTGTTTGTGATGGTTTGTGTTTGTAATATCAGTATACGTTGATTTGTGTATGCGTGTGTAATGTCAGTATATGCTTTTGTGATGCTTTGTGTGTAATGTCAGTATATGTGTGTAGCGATGTGTTTAAAAAGACTGTTCTGCTGCATTTACTTGCAATGGCCACCAGAGGGAGACAGAGACCATGGAAAGTTATGCTGGACAAACACAAGGCACTAAACTACCTTTTCCATGATGCTTTGCGTAAGGACAGGAATGGGGGTGTGTAGGAAAGGAAAGGCATCACCAGCCTCGTGGAAAGCATGCTCAGAGTGAGCTGGGAGCTGAAAGGAGAAGGAAGCAGGCTGAGCTGTGGAGGATCGTGACCAGGCCAGAGCGCAGGGGCTACCTCGCTGGTGCTGGGGGATCGGGACAGTGACCCTGCAGAGACCTGTCTATACCCACGCTGCGATCAAGGCAAGCAGAGGACCCGAGTGAGGAGTACCGCAAGTCCATTGGATGGGAGAGCAGGCGGTAGCTGGACAAGTCCGGGTGGGAGCAAGGAAAGCCAGACAACGGATCCAGTAGCCAGTATCACAGCCAGGCAGTAAGCGGAGAGACGTCCTGGGTCAGCGGAGCCTGGGTGATCGAGCGGATGGGTGAGAGGCCTCCAAGGCCGGTTTATAAAATCAAGAAAGCACGCTGCTGTTTGTTTCCAAAACCCACAGGGCCCCAACTTGACTAGTCGAAGACATCGTTATAAGTAATTCACTGGCCAGTTGAATAGTACCCGGGTACCATATACACACACGTACACACCCTTTACATTCCGGGACTTAACCTGTGCGGGACTCATTTGTTACGAATCGGAACAGGGGTTAAAGATACGTTCCGAATATATTTTTCTCTTTTCCGCTGCGCGTTTATCGTAATACGAAGAGATTGTATTTTTGGGTTTCGCTACGTGTCCCTTTTTCGAATATTCGTGCAATTGCATTTCTTTTCTGTTCGGTTGTGAAGATATTATTTTTCCGAAATACGAAGCCTCGTGTTTCGTTTCTTTCCCGCTACGCGTTTTTACCGCGATACGAAAGTACTGTAATATACCTGTGAATACCGTGTCTCAACATCTTCTTATTATTTTAGTAAACTATTTAAATTATAAAAACTCACAACGGTGTTGGAGTATATTTATTCCCTAGTGCGGGGAGACTGACCCGTGGTTAAATTTTCAGCGGCTCCTCCGGGAGTGAGCGCTTCACGTGGGGGCTCGTTTCCGGGATCTCAGTCTCTGGAAAAACCGCATTTAAAGGGTTAAATATGGATCCAGATGAAGCAGCAGAGTGGTGTAAAGCACAGGGTGGCCAGTTAGAGTTGAGTGTAGTAATGGATATTCCTGTAGGCACCTGGGCAGAAGAGCAGATCCGCCTGGCCGTGGCAGCGTTGGCACCTGACCAGCGGGGGTTTCTAGCGGACATTAAAGTGAACCCAGAGACTTCTCACACGTATGTTCTTTTTGAGTGGAGAAAGGGTGTTCCTGTGTGTTTTCAGGACGTGAGTATACAGCTAACCGACGACGTGGAAGTTCGTCTGATCCAGCCAAGTAAGCCACGTGGTGATTCAGCGAACATTCCTGCATCCAGCCCGCTGGCCATGATCGGGCCGGAGTTCATTGCTGCTATTGGAGACCTCGTGGTTAAGTGTCAGAGGGCTCACCCTTCTTACATCAGCTTCGGATATCGGAAGTTGGAAAAATTTTCAGGAAACTTGCCAACTCCGGCGGGAGAAGAAACCTTCGAAGAATGGGTGGAACAAGCGATGCAGGCTCTGGATGAGTGGGACGTCTCTGAAGCGCAGAAGAAGCAAAGAATTACTGAGAGCTTAAAGGGACCTGCGTCAGAGGCTGTCAGGAATCTGAAGCTGAGTAAGAGAGACTGTACTGCTCTAGATTACCTGAACATATTACAGGAAGTCTTCGGGCGAACGGAAAAGGCTGCTGAGTTAATGTACCAATATGAGCATACTTACCAGAAAAGGGGTGAGAAGATGACAGAATACATGAGGCGCCTGGATAAGATACTGTACCAAGTACTGTTGAAGAAAGGAACAGACCCCACTACAGTAGATCAGGTTAGAATGCGTCAGATATTGAAGGGTGCCTTACCTTTAGATCCTGTGATGTTGCAGCTGAGGACTCGAGAAGGTAATAAAGAGTTAAATTACCTAGAACTGATTCGAGTTGTTCGGGAGGAAGAAGCCCTTCTGGAAGAGAAGCTTGGAAAAAGGGGAGAAAAGGTCTATGCGCAACCCATAGAGTATAACGAGTGTTCATCAGATGAGGAAGATCCGGAAGAGACATATGAGCCGGAGATAACTCAAAAGTCGTCAAACCAGGTGTATGGTGAGATACAAAAGACTCTCGCGAGAGTACAAGAAGCCCAAGTTAAGATGGAACAGACACACACGGACCTATGCCGGACAATCTTGAAAGTAGTAGAAATGCAGACTGAAATACTGAAGTCTCTCTCAGATATACGAACAGCAGCGGTTGCTGTGGTCTCCGACAGAGGATTTTCAAATGAGCCACAGGAAGAAAGTGTGCCCTCATCCTCGTGGGGAAGATGTTTTGCCTGTAGAGAATTCGGTCATTTCAAGGCTCAGTGCCCAGAAAGGAGACAGGGAGGGTCTCTATATGTGCCTGCTAGACCTAGAAGATCCTCTCCCTGGAGGTCTGATCCTATGTCACGGGAGGAAAATGTATGCCCGCAGTCACCACGTATGAGGACAAGGGTTAGAGTACAACAGACTGGGTCTACCTCTCCTGCTGCTACGAAAAAGTTCCCTGACAAGTTGATAGGTCCTTCGCCCATCATCCCGGTTCAAGTGGAAGGAGTCTATACTAAGGCTCTTCTAGATTCGGGTGCTCAAGTAACGCTGATTTACCGAGACTTCTATCAGAAATATCTGAAGCATATACCCCTGAAGAAATTGAAGGATCTCGAAAACTGGGGTATGGGAATGGAGAAGTTTCCCTATGATAGATATATACAGGTGAAGCTAGAATTCAGTTCGGAAATCGCTGGACAACCGAGAGTATGTGACACGTTGGCAATTGTGTGTCCTCGTCCCTCGGGAGCTAATCGAAGTTCTATGATAGTGGGGATGAACGCTGATGTGTTGAGACACCTCTTAACCCCACTGGTCACGGAAGAGAATCCTGCTCCTAAGAAGGCACACTCGATGTCACGACCGGCCTGTCCACGGAGGGTCAAGGAACAGAGAACCACTACAGAAATAAGAAGGCTGAGGAGAACGGAAGGGACAGAGAAGGCCCTACGTTCAGGAAAGACTGTACAAGTACCGATTGGAGACAAATTATCTGTGCCCGGTCTGCCTATATCCCGTCCGACTCCTACTATTCGGTCTCATCAGTTACGTTCCGTTAGAGAGAGTGAAGAAGACAGTGAAGAAGAAGGCTGGTGTCTGAGCTGGGTGTGGGCACCTGAGTCCCAGAGCGTCAAGCCGGTTTCTGACTGGGGTGAGAGTGATTTAGGGTCTGATATCTCTGAAGTTATGACTCGAGCACCTGCAGTACCAGAGACCTGGGAAGTTCCTGAAGTTTTAGAGGAAATATCCATAGATTACAGTTCTATGCCTTCACTGGAGGGCTCATATTCCGAGGAAGTGTTGGCTCCGATGGTTGATGAGAGAATTGAGCCTGTAGAGTCAGCTCTCCTGACTGAAGAGGTTCTTGAAAAATTTGAACCTAAACGTTCAGTACGACCCCCTCAGAGACTCACATTTGATTCACCAGGACATAGCACAGAGGAGGCTGTAACAACTGGGTGGAGGTTTCCAGAAGTGTCAGCTCTAATTGCCAAGGTGTCTAAGGGTTTGGGGGAGATTGAGGAAAATTGCTGCCTGTTGTCAACCCTGAATATGTAGGCTAAAGTTAGAAATGTTAAGTAGAAATGTAATGCAACTGTTGTTATGTTATGTATGACCGACACATGTACCCGTTACACGCCTTTGGGAGGACCCAAGAGTTTAGGGGGGGGGAGAGTGTAGCGATGTGTTTAAAAAGACTGTTCTGCTGCATTTACTTGCAATGGCCACCAGAGGGAGACAGAGACCATGGAAAGTTATGCTGGACAAACACAAGGCACTAAACTACCTTTTCCATGATGCTTTGCGTAAGGACAGGAAGGGGGTGTGTAGGAAAGGAAAGGCATCACCAGCCTCGTGGAAAGCATGCTCAGAGTGAGCTGGGAGCTGAAAGGAGAAGGAAGCAGGCCGAGCTGTGGAGGATCGTGACCAGGCCAGAGCGCAGGGGCTACCTCGCTGGTGCTGGGGGATCGGGACAGTGACCCTGCAGAGACCTGTCTATACCCACGCTGCGATCAAGGCAAGCAGAGGACCCGAGTGAGGAGTACCGCAAGTCCATTGGATGGGAGAGCAGGCGGTAGCTGGACAAGTCCGGGTGGGAGCAAGGAAAGCCAGACAACGGATCCAGTAGCCAGTATCACAGCCAGGCAGTAAGCGGAGAGACGTCCTGGGTCAGCGGAGCCTGGGTGATCGAGCGGATGGGTGAGAGGCCTCCAAGGCCGGTTTATAAAATCAAGAAAGCACGCTGCTGTTTGTTTCCAAAACCCACAGGGCCCCAACTTGACTAGTCGAAGACATCGTTATAAGTAATTCACTGGCCAGTTGAATAGTACCCGGGTACCATATACACACACGTACACACCCTTTACATTCCGGGACTTAACCTGTGCGGGACTCATTTGTTACGAATCGGAACAGGGGTTAAAGATACGTTCCGAATATATTTTTCTCTTTTCCGCTGCGCTTTTATCGTAATACGAAGAGATTGTATTTTTGGGTTTCGCTACGTGTCCCTTTTTCGAATATTCGTGCAATTGCATTTCTTTTCTGTTCGGTTGTGAAGATATTATTTTTCCGAAATACGAAGCCTCGTGTTTCGTTTCTTTCCCGCTACGCGTTTTTACCGCGATACGAAAGTACTGTAATATACCTGTGAATACCGTGTCTCAACATCTGCTTATTATTTTAGTAAACTATTTAAATTATAAAAACTCACAACGGTGTTGGAGTATATTTATTCCCTAGTGCGGGGAGACTGACCCGTGGTTAAATTTTCAGCGGCTCCTCCGGGAGTGAGCGCTACATGTGTTTGTGATTTCTGTGTGTAATGTCAATATATGTGCTTGTGTTGGGTTGTGTGTGTGAAGTGGAAATAGGCTGGAAGACGGCCGCCATTGTACACAGGCGGCCATCTTGTTCAGAATATTGGTTCACTTGTATATAACTAGACAGGTTTGTAGCTGAAACTAGAATGAGGTATACGTAGAAATTTAGGAATGCGTTTAGATTAGCAGAAAAGCAATTAAAGCCTTATGAAAGATCTCTGCTGTTCCTGGCACGGAGGAGAAAAGCGACTCAAGGTCGTTGGGGCCCGCAGAAAGACAAAGTAGTAGAGATCAGGCCAGGTGCCATCTGTAACAAGTGATTGTAGGCGCAAGGGAGGAGGGCGCAGCCCGGAACAGTAAGAGCAATTAATTTTGATTTACTGAAACTAACACAAAGTTTGCCAATTTACAGCCAATTAATGAAATGTCTTTGTATTAGCCAAAGGGAGGTATTAACCCACGTGGGGTGGAATAAAGTGTCATTGGGAGGTGGGCTAACTGGGACGTACCTAATTACGTATTTTTGGGTATAAGATCCCTTGCACGGGTGAAGGGGGGGCTCACTCTTTGCGATTCAATCCTGTGTGGGCACTTGTGTGACGACACAATAAAGTTTGCCTTTCCTGAAGAGACTCGTGTTCTGACAATCCTTACTTGTGCCCGGTCCGGCGCCGTCTTGAAAGTGAATCTGTTTTTGTCCGCCTACATTTTTGGGGGCCTCGTGAGCCGGGATACGGGCCCTTTCCGGGCACACAGTAACGGGCTGCTGTGAACACAGTGCAGTGCTTGACTGCAGCGGGTGTGAGAATCCCGATGGTTGGGCGTCCGTTGAAGGTGAGCTGACATCTGCAGGCGCCAAGCAGGATTTCCTGTTCAGTGGACCTCGTCTCGTCCCAAACGGACCCCCGACCAGGGAACTGGGACACCACTGAGTCTGAGGAAACAGCAAGCAGCGCCGGCGATAGGTAACGTGTCTTCTATGTTTTGTATGTCTAAAGGAGATACCGGTATCTAAGGGAAACGTCCGACTGAGATAGACGGATAAGAGAATGCGATGGCCACCATCCTATTGGCATATCTAGCCCGCCGCTGATAGCACTGACATTGCTAAGGAGCCAGAGTGGCTAGCGGGTGTCTGGATTCGGGGGAATTGAATGCCAATCAAAGGGTAGTTCTGTAAGTGAGGGAGAAGGTAACCACGTGGAGTTGCATAAGTCAGTAGTCAGTGTTTGTAAATAGAGCTTCACCACGTGGGTAAAAGGGAAAGGAGGAGGGATTTTCTGTGACTGGGCTGAGAGCCTGAGTCAGTGCTAGTGTGCACGTCGTGTAGTGAAAAGGGCTCATAGTGGAGCCAGCGGTAGCTGCAGAGATAGTGGTGCCGGGTGGGTGAGATTACCCATAAGGCAAATTGGAATTGCAGACGGCAGTAGAGATATAGAACGGGGTGCACATAGTCACAAGCAGTCAAGAGTTAGAGTTCAAATTACGGGGTATAAGGAGCCACAGAGGAGGGACTGAGTACCCCTCGGCTAGTAAAAAAGAGTTGAAGTGTTTTATGTTCTGTTATGTGATGAAAGCATCTGATACGGTATGTGTTGTGAATGAATTGACTCGAGTGCTGTGAGTGAACGTGCGCCTACTCGCTCCGCGAGGAAGCAAATACGAGTTTTGACCCCGAACGTACGTTTCCGGCTCAGGCGACTGCAGACGGCTACTGAAGGGGGAAGCGCTTGCAGACACGAAGGAATTGTTGACTGAAGTATCAGACTGTAGATTTTAACTGTTGTTGAAATAATATATCTGTATTGCAAAGAGTACTGTTTTCAAGAGTAATAATGGGTAACGGGTCATCTAAGCCCAAGAAGGTGAAGGAGGGTGAGACGCCCCTAGAATATATGGTGCGGAATTTCGAAGCATTATATAAAACTCATGACTATGGTGTAGAATTAAAAAAAGAGAAGTTAAAAGTAATGTGTACAGTTGTGTGGCCGTTATTAGTCCCAGGATGGCCAGAGCAGGGGTCAATGGACCCGGAGTTGGTACAGAAGGTACATTCCCAAGTCACAGAGCAGTACGGACATCCTGAACAATACCCGTATATAGATATATGGAGATATTGTATTAAAAACAAGAGTCATTTTATAATGATAGCGGAGAGAAATAAGAAGCAGGACCCCCAAAATAATGGAGAGAGAGAGAGAGGTGTTAGTAGAACAACCGGAAGAGAGTGATGTTTTACCCCCGTCCTATCCATCATGTTATGGGGCAGCTAGGAAAGTTTTGAGTGCCGCGGTTGCGCGGACGGAGAGGGGGGAGCGGGCAGCTGCTGTGTCTCGGTCAGCTCCCTCTGCTCCGTCCTGTGTGACTGAGGAAGAAGAGCAGGGCGCCGCGAATAGGGAGATAGAGAGGCTCCACCAGAAAAGATTGAGATGCCCGATGGGAGCATATATAAATTAATTAATATTTTACGGAGTGAGATGATTGCGGTGCTGTATGGCTTGTGTGTGTGATTCGGACTGATTTTGTCCGATTGTGTTTATAATTGATCTATTAAACTAAAGTAGGAATGACTGAGAGGTTGTGAGATTGGGCTTCGTACTTGGTTTTTTTCCTCTCTCCTCTCTTCCCTGGTGTATAGGCCCCCTCCTTTCTGACAGACTGTTTGAAAGGGCGAAGGGGGAGGGAATCACTTTGTTTTTCTTTGCTCTCTGATAGCTGGAAAGAATAACCCTTTGTGTATCTGTACAGCGAATTCAAAGTAAAGAAGAATAGGAAAAAAAAGAATTACTATATTTAGCTAATTTTAATGTGTGTTACAATGGAATATTTGTTTGAAGTCTGTTGAGTGCAAGATATATGTTTATATTTTGTGTTGATATTATTCCAAAAGTTTTAGTTTTGTTCAGAGCTAGAATTAAAAAAAAAAAAAAAGGAAGTCCTGGTTTTTATATTGTTACACACAAACAATAATAAGTACGTAATAATATACAATATTGTCTATCAAAATATAAAATTTATTAACAAATTAAATTAAAATATATGAAACGGTTAGAAAATTAATATTAAAAGAAAAAAATTCGAGAAATAATTAAAGTAGTTTTTCTTTACTGTTTCTAAAAGGTATGTTTTTGTTTAATTTTTGATGGAATGGTTATTTTATTGTTATGAGATGTTAAGAGTGGTCTTATGACAATGGAATAATTTATTTTTTTTCAGATGTGGTATTAAGAGTCTGTTTTGGGCTACGGGAAAAGATCTCTGAAAATATTGTTTATACAATCAGGGTTATCCAAAGAGCTCCGAATTGCTTGAGAAAGGTAACCGAATGCTGAAAATCAGCGTTCGGTTACCTTTCCTGGTCATTCGGCTATTCAGAGAGCAGGCAATTCGCCAAATCCTGGCGAATTGCCTGCACATACGGTGCCTGTTCGGTCCCTGTTCGAGGGCAGTGAAATCCCCATGAAAAAGCACTGCTTCGGCTATTCAGAGAACACAAACCAGCAGTGAAAGGTTCCCCTAATGCCCTGCCATTCGGTGGTTTCATTCGGCAAATTAATTCAGGAGAATCCCATAGACTTCAATGTTAAAAATATTCCCGTTTTAATTCAATATCTAATAAACCGTTCATTATAAAATTCTGCAGCAAAAAGTCTCTTTATTTATAGATTTTTTAGGATACTTTAAGCATTTTTCTGAATTTTTTAAAAAAAATGTAAAAGTCCGATTTTTTTTTTTTTTTTTTTCAGTTTACTTATTTTTTTTGTAACAGCCCTCTTTATTATCATTCCCTGGACCTCCTGTGAAAATTTCAGACATTTTCGCTCAGTAGTTTCTTTGCAAACAGCTTTTCATTTTCCCAGATTCATACAAATGGTTTTTCTAATTTATTCACTGCCTCCTCTACATCACAGCTGCTTCGGCTCTGTGTGATTCGGCTCCTGTTCGGCTCCTGTTCGGCTCCTGTTCGGCTCTTGTTCGGCTCATGTTCGGGTTTTTCGAAGGTTAATCCAGATGTTTTTGCTTGTTTTCAGCGTGCATTCGGTTAGTTTTCGTCAGGTGTTCGGCAGCTTTTCCCTGCAATTCGGGGACCCTGTGCTGTTTGCTGAATACACCGCAGGGTCACCGAAATGCAATCGGCAAAAGGAACCGAATTGAAGAGAACGAAAAGTCACCGAACGTGCGGTGACTTTTCGAATCTCTTTGGATAACCCTGAGAGTGTATATGTATATGCCCGAATGTCCCATCCGGCTCCTGGGGCGGGATATCTTTTGCAAATTGCAAGCCCAAATTATGTTTTTTCCCGGGGGTCACGCTCAATTAGACCTGCCGGAGAGTGGCGGCTCTGCTCGGCAGCATATTCCAGCCAGTCCGCACAATCCACAATCTGTGAAAATCGCAGTAGTTATGTCAAAGGAGGAAGAATGGCGCACGGCACCTACTCTGTCTGCCACGCCGGATCCGCACGCACTACTCCTTGGCATTCCTGAGGTGGGGGCGGAGGAATGCCCGCCCAGATGAGTTGAATCACAGCCCGGCGCAACACCGGTGGCTCTAAGACAATATTATATCCCACAGAAAGCCAAGCAGAATATACAGATATATTTACAAAGATTTATTATAATACAAATTTTTATTTTTCATATAAAACATAGGGTACAGAAATAAAAGAAGGAGAGTACCATATCACATTCTCGGGAGGCATAAAACATTAATATAAACATTTGCAACAATGTCTTATCTAGTCAGACATCTTAATATGCTCATCAGGTCGGCATTAATACAAGTCTGTCGCAGGTGCAGATAGCCGGAATGTGAATGGGGAAAAAATAAGCCGGGGGACCGGGAATATTTACAAAGATTTAAAGATCACGGCATATTAAAATTCTGCGTGTCACCATGGAACACACCCCTATTGCCAGTCTTAAAAGAGAGGACACAAGAGTATCGCCCTGTCCAAGATTTATGAGCTGTCAACGAGGCCACAGTAACACTACACCCTGTGGTTCCTAATCTATACAATTTACTGGCGTTAATTCCCGGAGATACACAATATTACACGGTGTTTGATTTAAAAGACGCTTTTTTTTTGCATCTGTCTGGCTCCAGCAAGCCAGCCCCTTTTTGTATTTCAGTGGGAAAAGTCTACCACGGGGGCGCGCTATCAAATGACGTGGACGCGCCTCCCTCAAGGTTTCAAAAATTCGCCCATGATTTTCGGGTGCGCGCTTAGCCAAGATCTTCTCGCCTTCAACGCTCAGCCAGACAAAGTAGTGTTACTACAATATGTTGATGATTTATTACTGGCTTCCCCCACAGAAAAAGACTGTTTATCCGCCACAAAAGCCTTGCTACATCTGCTAAGCCAAGCAGGTTACAGAGTTTCTAAAAAGAAAGCACAAATATGTAAACGCAGTGTAAAATATCTGGGCTTCCAGTTAACAGGTACCAAACGTGCACTGGGGGCAGAAAGAAAAGAAGCGGTGTGCCGCATACCCCAACCAAAGACCAGGAGACAAGTCCGTGAGTTCCTGGGAGCTGCAGGCTTCTGCCGCCTGTGGATCCCCAACTTCGCCGATATTGCCAAGCCGCTTCATCAAGCCACCAAGGGGGGAGAACTAGACCCCTTTCATTGGGAAGAAGAGCAAACAGCAGCGTTCCTGAAATTAAAGACTCTGCTAATGGAAGCTCCTGCACTGGGCCTGCCAGATCACAGCAAGCCTTTCCAGCTGTTCGTACATGAACATAATCAAACAGCGACAGGAGTATTGGTCCAGACCTTTGGCTCATGGCTGAGGCCTGTGGCCTACCTCTCCAAGCAACTCGACCCTGTGGCCTGCGGCCTACCCCCATGCCTGAAAGCAGTGGCTGCCACCGCAATGCTGATAGCAGAAGCAGACAAGCTGACCCTTGGACAGGTTCTTCATGTCAAGGTGCCCCACACTGTCAAGGCTCTGCTGGATGTCAAAGGAGGTTACTGGTTCAGCAACAGCCGGATGACGAAGTACCAAGCCATGATGTGTGAAAATCCACGGGTTCATTTGGACCTCATCGCTACCTTAAACCCTGCTACTTTACTGCCTGACTGTGAAGAGGATCCAGATCATGAATGCCTCCAAGTTATGGAAGAAGTGTTCAGTAGCAGGCCAGATTTGAAAGACGTACCCCTAGACAAATACGATCTACAGCTATTCACTGATGGTAGCAGCTACATGGATGATGGGAAGAAAGTCTCCGGCTATGCAGTAGTCTCAACAGAAGAAGTCATCGAAGCAAAGCCACTGCCAGGCCATACATCTGCACAATTGGCTGAAATAACAGCTTTAACCAGAGCCCTTGAAATTTCTGAAGGCAAAAGAGTAAATATCTATACAGATTCCAAGTACGCTTTCATGACAGTCCATGCACATGGTGCACTCTATAAAGAAAGAGGCCTACTCACGTCTTCAGAACAACAAATTAAATATGCGGCTGAAATCGCGGCCCTCCTGGAAGCAGTGTGGAAACCAAGTGCTGTCAGCATCATGCACTGTCGTGGCCACCAAAAAGGCCGTGATGAAATTCCAAAAGGTAACAGACGCGCAGACCAAGCCGCAAAAGCAGCTGCAAAACCACCACCGCCAGCAGAAGACCAAGCTAAAGTATTGATCTGCAAGCAAGAACCGCAATCCTCTATGCCAAATTACGAGTTCTACATGAATTTGAGAAAGTTTGAACCCCACGGCGAGTTCATTGAAATAATATTGCACAAATGGCAAGATGATTATGAACTATTAGAACTCAATCATGATTATATTCAATGGCTTTTCCCAACTCGGACACAAGGCCGAAATTTCTACTCTACTTCCCTAAATCCGCAGGAGACACGCCTAATGGTTAACACCTCAGAAGTTCAGCAAAGACTGCGCAGAGCCTACAACATGATGCTGAAATTCTTCGGCGTAAAAATAGTGGGGGAGGAGGAAGACAAAGAAATAACCGAAGTTGAATGAGCAGAAAATTTCGCGTCACGTTTTGAAAATTTGACAATCAATCCTCACAATAATCTACGGATCACACGAATACTGCACAGTCTGGGAGAATTGGGAGCAGAAGAATATCAAGTCCCACTGGTGAGGTTCTTCCTCAAGGAGATCCTTATCAAGAACAGACTGCCAAGAATGAAGAAAAGTGCAATGAACTTTTTCATACCAGCAGTAAGAGATTCACAAGACAGACAAGATTTGTTATTTTTCGCATGGCGATACTATTTCCCAAAAGTATCCAGAACTGTTTGCAACAACTTGCCCGGCTACTGGGCATCACCTGGAAGCTACATACCGCCTACAGGCCCCAAAGTTCGTGAAAAGTTGAAAGAATGAACCGTACCCTAAAGACTTTGATGTCCAAACTGTGCCAAGAGACGTTATTGAGCTGGTTGGACTTGCTGCCGATAGTCCTTTTGCACATTAGGTGCAGACCAACCCCCCAATTGAAGCTAAGTCCGTACGAACTTATGTTTGGACGGCCAACCCCTCTAATTAAATGATCAGGTAGTAATGCTGGGTAAATCAATGCAGAAATTAAATACTTGGGTGAGGGATAATATACCGCATTTTCTGTATCCTTCACTGCATAAGTATTGTCCGGGTGACTCAGTATGGGTAAAAGAGTGGAAAAATGATCCACTAGATCCAAAATGGAGAGGTCCTTATCTTGTCCTGTTATCAACCCCCACAGCAGTAAAGGTTGCCGAGGTGGTCCCGTGGATACATCACTCCAGAGTGAAAGCAGCTGCAGCCAGTCCTGAACCAGCATGGAAGGTCGTTACCAACGAGACCAACCCGCTGAGGCTGAAGCTGACAAAGACCACAGCCATGAGCACCTAAATGATCCTAACCCAGATAATACAGAGGATCAACAAGTGGGTGTTTTGATGGGCACAGGTCCTGACCACCCGCCAACGGGGGATACCCACAGGGTGCTTTTTAGGGGCCCGGCCCCCACCCTTGATTATCCAGAAATGTTTTTTACTTTTGAAATTCCGGTGGGGAGGGATTGGGTTTATGTGACTGTGAAAAGAATTGCCCAAGAAATTCTGACATTCGGGGCATTTGTGGTGCTGATTTTATATCTTGCTAATTTGATTTATGGACTCTCGCGTGGAGCAGGCCCTAATTGTACGGGCAATGTGGGGAAAGTGAATATTTCCCATATCTGGAATGGTACGCACCCGGTGATGGAGAACCGTACCATGTGGAGACAAAAACGAGAGGCGCTATCTGGAACCAACCCAAGAGGACATTTACTTGTGCAATTCAAATATGACTATGCTAAAAAGTCTGGGCAAACCGCATGCTGGGTGTGTAGTAGACTGCACCCAGAGACAATTCATATACCATTTGCCTCTGTTCCAATGAATTTGAGTATGTTTGTATCAGGGAATGTCACAATACATGCTGTCGATGCACCAAGGGAAAAGACAGAATCAGTCAGTCCCGGGTACCCCATAATAGGACCAGTGTATCCACCAGAATGGTGTTTTCAACTAGGACCAGATAAAGAAATAAATAACGAGGGTGGGTTATGTAACTCAAGTCAGTTCAACTGGACATCATACATTTACATAGTCAAAACAGGACAAAAGGCAAATTATTTATATATACGATGCAGGCAACTCACTAGAGACCAAGAGGCGGTGATTGGGAATGTGACCAATGGGAGGCAGGGTGCAGTGGATATGATGAGACGGCTGAGACACCTTGCGATAGAGATATCAAAGGGAACACTATATTCATCACCATTTATAGTGAAAGGAGGGTACCAGGTGTGCTGTGAAAGGGTGTGTTACACATGGGTACCACCAACAATAACGGGAATGTGTTATTTGGCTAAGCTGGTCCCAATCCAGAGACTAAGGGGAGAAGACACAAACACAGACACAGAACTACACCCTAGGTACCCACTGGTGTTTGAAAGACCAAAGAGAGAATTGTTCGCGAAGATGGATCGAATATGGACATGGTTGCCAGCATGGACTGGATGGGGAGGAGAGATGATGAGGAGATTGAATAGCTATGTCAATTTGATGGATGAGATTCTGAATAGAACCAGTATGGATATCGAGCTGCTGAATCTGGAAATGCGTGAGTTACGAAAGGTGCAGATGATACATGATATGGCGCTTGAGCAGATCAGTGCGGCCTTGAATGGATTGTGTGAAATGACAATGCACTATGAATGTTGCACCTTCATCAGAAACACTACACATGAAGTCCCAGATTATTACCAGGTAATTCAAGATCACCAAGAGAAGGTAGCACAGTTGCAGGGTATAGCCAGGAGGATTGCTGCCGAAGGCTGGAATCTGCTCCGTGGGTTTGGAGCAATGGGAGAATGGTTTGGTTCCATCTTGAGATTTATCTCACGGATTGGATCCATGATACTCATGATAGTGGTGATCTTGATCATAGGGATACTGATATACCGCATAGGGCTATGTTTATGGCCACTGTGCAAAACAGCACTGACACCTACACAAACACAGAAGATACCACTGATAATTCCACAGGGTATGTTCCCAGTGAAAGAAACCCCCCCCCCTTTTCAAGGAGTTTCAGAATAGTGGAGTGTAATGGCTACAAGTGCCAGGAAAAGATCCTGACACTTGAGCCAAGGGGGAATGAAGTGGAAATAGGCTGGAAGACGGCCGCCATTGTACACAGGCGGCCATCTTGTTCAGAATATTGGTTCACTTGTATATAACTAGACAGGTTTGTAGCTGAAACTAGAATGAGGTATACGTAGAAATTTAGGAATGCGTTTAGATTAGCAGAAAAGCAATTAAAGCCTTATGAAAGATCTCTGCTGTTCCTGGCACGGAGGAGAAAAGCGACTCAAGGTCGTTGGGGCCCGCAGAAAGACAAAGGAGTAGAGATCAGGCCAGGTGCCATCTGTAACAAGTGATTGTAGGCGCAAGGGAGGAGGGCGCAGCCCGGAACAGTAAGAGCAATTAATTTTGATTTACTGAAACTAACACAAAGTTTGCCAATTTACAGCCAATTAATGAAATGTCTTTGTATTAGCCAAAGGGAGGTATTAACCCACGTGGGGTGGAATAAAGTGTCATTGGGAGGTGGGCTAACTGGGACGTACCTAATTACGTATTTTTGGGTATAAGATCCCTTGCACGGGTGAAAGGGGGGGCTCACTCTTTGCGATTCAATCCTGTGTGGGCACTTGTGTGACGACACAATAAAGTTTGCCTTTCCTGAAGAGACTCGTGTTCTGACAATCCTTACTTGTGCCCGGTCCGGCGCCGTCTTGAAAGTGAATCTGTTTTTGTCCGCCTACATGTGTACAATGTCAGTATATGTTTTTTGGTGTGTGTGCAATATAAGTGTATGTGTGCATGCTGCAATAACAGATACACTTTAACAAACACAAAAACAATCCCTAATTAACACTCTGACACACAATCCCAAACTAACACGCTTGCAGACACTCACAATCCCAAATTAGCACAGTGCCACACACATATCCCAAATATACACACTTGCAGACACACACATATATAATCCTAATCCCTAATTAATGGCGAGAGGGAGGCAGAGAGGGGGAGAGGGAGGTAGAAAAGGGGAGAGTGTGAGAGTGAAGTAGAAACGTGGAGAGTGAGGGAGAAAATGGGACAGGAGAGAAAAGTGGAGGGAGAGGGAAATGGAAGGGGGGATAGAGGGGAGTGAGGAGGGGATAGAGAAAGAGGAGACAGAGGGGGGGAGAGGTGAGAGGGAGGAAAGAGAGTGGGGAGGGAGAGGAAAGAGAGTGGGGAAGAGAGGGCAGACTAGGGGGAGAGGGTCAGAGTAGAGAGGGGAGGGGGTCAGAGTGGAAAGTAGGGGAAGAGAGGGGGAGGAAGAGGGAGAAAGGGAGGGATGATGCAGAGTCCTGCCTACGTATCATCCTATGCCTGTGTATCTGCTGGTGCTGGTGCTGGCACCGCAGGAGCACCTCGTTGATTGAGCTTGAAATTCAAAGGGTCACATGTCACTCACACACTTAGAAGCATTTTAAATTTTGCATTTAAAAGGAACACTCTACTCATTCTGACCACTTTATTGTTTTTAAGCGGCCAGGGTTTGGGAAGTTCCCATCTGGTAAAATCGCAGGATGAAGTGGAGGAGTTTGTTACGCTCCATGTCTTTTCTGTCAACAAATGATAGTTTTAAGCAACACTTTGTACAAAATAGATTTGAGAATGACCTCCAAATATGCAATCAAGTTAGCCTTAGTAAATATATCTCTCTATTGCTATTATTACACATTTTGCAAGTTGGAAGCAAAGAGGAATATAGCAGGTTACCTTTGCAAGTTTAGTTTTACTTTATTAATCACTGTTTTTGTTTTATTTACCAGTTCATATGATCTCTTTGGAGATCACATGCTTCCTTAGTGGTATTCTGTTTGTCCCCATTGGACGTTCCTGGGTGTGGGATTATGCTTTCACCATCATTATCCTCCATGTCTGTATATGCTGTGCAGGTAAGAAATGAAACCTCTTTCCATGTCAATGTAACCATTGTTATAAGCATATGTAAAGAAAAAATAATAAAAGAACTGTGGAATTCTCTGCCTGTTGAGGTGGTTGAGTCAGAGAATGTACAGACTTTTAAAAAACGACTGGATGACTTCCTGCAGACACAGAATATTAAGGGTTATAATATTTAATATGTGGGTAAAAGCTTCTTGATCCAAGGAGAAATCTGACTGCCATTCTGGGGTCAAGAAGGAATTTTTCCCCAGTTTGTTGCATATTGGCGAGCACTTCAGACTGGGTCTTTTGCCTTCTTTTGGATCAACAGCAGTAGGTGTTGTGTGAGAGGCTGAACCCGATGGACGCATGTCTTTTTTCAGCCTTTGTAACTATGTAACTGAAAAAAAAAAATACACATATTTTTTGCTTTATATCAATTAAGGATGCTAAACCAAGCATTTTCCTTAACCTCCCTGGCAGTCTAATTTTTTAAAAATTGTGTGTCTAAAAGCGTCTCAATTTATTTTTAAATGAAACGTGTTTTTGTACATAGTTAGCCTGTAATAATTAGAAATTACGCACTGAAATCCGTGCAATCAAGAGTTATTACTGGTAAAATCCTTTATAAATAAATAAATTAATTTAAAAAATAGTAAATACACTGAGTCCGATAAAGTTTGAAACACGAAATAATAATTTATTATCCCAAAAATAATTATCCAAAATAATGCAAATAAATGATATTCAATAAAATAAAAAACAAAAAACACTGAAATCGGTCTGAAAACAGTAAGGGTAAGAGGATGTATGGTCTATTTCTTATCCTGTAGTGCCACCCAGTGGCCGTTCATAAACATTGCACTTTGGATTACAGAATTTTCTGAAGTTTGCTGATGGTTCCCACCCACCCTGCACCGTGTGACTCGCAGGGAGCCTGCGATCACACTGTGGGGGACAGCGAGGGAGCCAGGAAGAGGTGAGTATGCATCCAGCCCGAGTATGGCTCGGGGTTACCGTTCACGGTAGTGAAATTTAACCCCGAGTCACACTCGGGAATACCGCCAGGGAGGTTAATTACATCCATTTTTGTTTCCTGTTTTGAGGAAGTTATTCTTATTTAAATGAACAATCTGCAGTTTCCTAAACATATGAGCTTAATTATCTGTTAAGTTCATGTGCCCACTCCTGCTTCAGACATGCATTGATGAGTTGTGTTCTATCTGCGTTGTTTAATCCCATAGTGACCGGGCGTTTTTACAAAAGTCTGTCCGAAAGTGCCCGCTGCTGTTTTTACGTTTCTGCGCTTTTTGTGTACAGGTCAAATTTTCCTCTTACTCGTTTATGCAACCCACACATATTATATTCCGTTTTTGCCGCCATTAAATGGACTTTCTAAAGATACCATTATTTCCATCGTATCCATCGCAATTTATTGTAAAAAAAAAATGAAATATGATGAAAAAAATGGAAAAAACACACTTTTTCAACATTTAATTCCCAAAATCTACAACCGCCAAAAAAGACCCCGGCTAAATAGTTTAAAAATGTTGTCCTGAGATTAGAAATACCCAATTTTTACATGTTTTTGCTTTTTAACCCCTTCACTGCTGAGCCATTTCACCTCTGTTCGTGAGCTTATTTTGACCGTTTCATGCACGGCATTTTTAGATGCCAGCTTAAGTCCTATTTTATTAACCCCTTAACGCCGCAGGACGTTCCATGCCGTCCTGCATTTGGTGTGCTTTAAAGCTGCAGGACGGTATTGAATGTCCTCAACGTCCGGAGACCAGCCGGAGGTTATACTCACCTCTCCGGCAGCTCCCGCGCAGATCTGGCTTCCATTAAGCCTGATCTGCATTTTTTATAGCCTCCCGGCGCATCTGATGTCATCGCGCTGGCGCCATGATGTCAGTTTCAGGCGCACCCCCCGCCGGAGCATGGGGAAGCGATTGAAGGGGAGGGGGGGATCCTTTGGATCCCTCTATCTCCCCATCGCCGGGGGCTAGGAGGCTGTGGCCAGCATCGCTGGACCGGTCACAGCCTGAACATTCCAGCGATGTATGGAGGTTAACCCCTTAGTTGCCAAGTCACGACCGGGCACTAATCGGTGCCCGATCGCGGCCTATTTCCGGTGGGGGCTGCCATCTTGGATGGCAGCCCCACCTCTGGGTCCCCCCACGTCAAATGACTCATCGCGCCATGTGCGATGATGTCAGTTAACCGGGGAACCCCTAGCTGCAAAGGGGTTTCGGAGGGAGATGGCTCCAAAGGAGCCCCCTCCTCCCCTTTTCTATTTTCCTCTACAGGCACCGGGGTCCGCGGTCATTAAGGGGATTTCCCCACAGGGCGTACTATGTACATCAGCGGTTGGGAAGGGGTTAAAGACAGTGTTATCAATTACTGAATCTAATGCTTTTAAATGTATTTAAAAAATAATCATTGCATCTACATACTAAACTGATTTGCTAATAAAATATTTAGGGCAGTATTACAAAGTTGGTGCTAACTGCTAATTTAACCAGAGCTGTTGTAAACTTAACAACTCCATTGACTATAATGGCTCTGGTAAATTTACAACAACTCAGATTAAGTTAGCATCAACCTTGTAATATACCCCTTATTAGGCTGTAGGTAAATTGTACGCTTCTGAATGTATTTTTATTATATATATTATTCTAAATAATTTTCCACAGTTAAATTTAATCTTATTTTTAATTTTCTTTCTCCTCAGTGACTGGAGTTTTCCCTTTGATGTGGCAGTGGTGGCTTGAAATAGGTAATTTCTGGCATCAGCAACTGGTAATTTGTGGCAGAAGCACTTGAAATGGGAACCATGAGTTTAACAGCTGAGAGTCGGGATGGGGAGAGAAATGTAACTCCTCCTCTGAACAGTGGGTGAGATTGTGTGGCAAAATTACTGTAGGGCAGTGCTTCCCAAACCTGTCCTCAGGACCCTCTGCCTCACCACTTTTTCCAGATATCTGAAGCACAGCACAGGTGATAGGATTTGCTGCTCAATGATTGCAGGATTAAGTCTGCTTTTCCCCAAGGTGATCTGCAAAATCTGGCCTGGTTGAGGGTCCCAAGGACAGGTTTGGGAAACACTGCTGTAGGGGGACAGATCCCCCTGCCCCCTCCCATGTGTATTGCTTGCCATCTTTTGAGTAGGTGCAGATATAAAACTGGGGCTCTATTCAATAATTGATGCTAACTTAACCAGAGCTGTTGTAAAGTTACGAGTGCCATTATAAGGCAATATTCCAAAATTGGTGCTAACCAAACCAGGGCTGTTGTAAACTTACCAGAGCCATTTTAGTCTATGGAGTTGTTAAGTTTACAACAGGTCTGGTTAAGTTAGCATCAACTGTGGAATAGGGCATTCTTTATTTTATGTTTCAGGTTTCTGCTTTATTGTGCAGTCATTGCAGGGTACAATTTCACAAATACAAAATAAAACAAATACAAAATAAACACCTACTCCTGGATGAGGAGGCTAACTTCACACTGGAACAGACCTGTCTCCCATGTTGGACGGCTAAACCGTTTGCCAATCTATAAAAGTAAAATCTTGTTCACCTTTCTCCTGGGCTCAGAATTAGGATCAAATCAAATCAAATCAAATCAAAATAAGCTTTATTGGCAGGACCAAATACATTTTAGCATTGCCAAAGCATATGGGGAGGAGGGGGGGTAGTGGGACATATATATGGGGGGGAATGGGCAAGTCCATGGACATTATCAGGGGTAAGGGATAATGTGAAGGGGATGGGGGCGAGTCCGTGTTGGGGATTTATAAGTCTGGGATCTCTCATGTTCCTCTCAGTCTGTGACATTCTGCGACGTATTGGGCAGATATTTTCACCGCCGGCTCCTCTTCTCCCAGTATGATGTGGAGTTTCCTCGTCTCTTCTATAGAGGTGAAGTCCGGGATGAGAGCGGAGAGTCTCTGGAAGTGAGTTTCCCTCAGTGCTGAGTACTTGGGGCACTGTAGGAGGAAGTGGACCTCATCTTCCAGGGCCTCCTGGTCACAATGCTGGCACAGTCTATTCTCCCTGGCTTGTAGGTCTGTCTATGCCGCCCTGATTCAATTTCCAGGCTGTGGGCGCTCAGTCTGTACCGGCTCAGGATCTGTCTGTCCTTGGGGTCTTGTAGTACCTCCAGGTATGGGGCCAGTTTGTATTCCCTCTGTAAGGATTGGTAAATGGTGAGTTTCTTGGAGTTTGCTATATCATGTCTCCATTCTCTGATATAGTTTTCCCTGGAATCATTAATTAGGGCCTTTATTTGATATTTTGTCAGGTTGCCTTCATGGGGGCTTTGGATGATCAGGGTGGATATGAGTTGTTGCAGCCCACATGGTTTTGGATGGTCCTTGTTGGCCAGTAGGGCTTTATGGTGGTATGAGTTGAGGCTGCTGATGTTTAGATGGTCCCAGTATGTTAGTGCCCTCTTCTGTACTGCAAGAAGTAAGGGGAGTCTGCCCAGCTCGGCCCGGCAAGCATTGTTAGAGGTGCTCCGATGGACTTGGAGGAGGTGCTTGCAGAATTCCAGATGGAATATTTCTGTTGGGCTGGTGTCCCATTTGGGTTGGTCAGGGTAGGTGATGGGGCCCCATACTTCACTGCCATAAAGGAGGATTGGAGTGATGACGCTATCAAAGATTTTAAGCCAGACTCTTACATGCGGTTTTAGTTTGTAGAGGTTTCTCCTGATGGCATAGAAGGTTCTACGCGCCTTGTCTCTTAGGGCCTCTATGGCTGGTTTGAAACTTCCCGATCGGTTTGTTTATAGGCCGAGGTATGTGTAGCTGTTGGCTTCATCAAGAGTGCAGTCATTAAGTGTGAAACAGGAACTCTTGGTTTTTGCGTTCTTCCTTTGGAAAACCATGACCTTTGTTTGATGGGTAGTGCCCATGCCGCACTGTATTTTTTCAGCACTTCCAGGCTGTCTTGTAGACCTCTCTCTGTTGGTGACAGTAATAGGAGGTCATCTGCATACAACAGGAACTTCACCTCGTTGTCATGTAGAGTTAGTCCTGGTGCTGAGGAGGATTCTAGAGCTTCAGCCAGTCCATTGATGTAGATGTTAAAGAGGGTTGGATTTAGGCTGCAGCCTTGTCTGACTCCACGAGCCTGCCGGAAGTACTCTGTTCTCTTCCCATTCACCTTTATGCTGCAGAAGTTCTCATTATATGAGCTCTTGATGACGTCATATGTTTTCCCTCCTATTCCACTCTCCAGTAGTTTGAGGAAAAGGCCTGGGTGCCACACTGAGTCAAAGGCCTTCTTAAAGTCCACAAAGCAAGCAAATATTTTCCCATGTTTTGTATTGTGGACATAGTTCTTGATAAGATTGTGCAGGGTGTAGATGTGATCTGTAGTGCGATGGTTTGGCATGAACCCTGCTTGGCTTCTGTTGAGGACGTTATGCTGTGTCAGGAAGCTGAGGATTCTTTTGTTCTGGATGCTATTGAACAGTTTTCCCAGTGTGCTGCTGACACATATCCCTCTGTAGTTGGCTGGATCATATTGCTCTCCACTCTTATGGATGGGTGTTATGAGGCCTTGGTTCCATACTTGAGGGTAGAATCCAACGCTCAGGACCAGGTTGAAAACTTTACATATTGCAGCATGTGCTTCTGGAGAGCCGTGTTTAATCATCTCTGGAAGAATTCCATCCATCCCGCTGGCTTTTTTACTTCGCAGATCTTGAATTTTTTCTGCTACTTCTTGGGGTGTAATGGGTGTATCTAACGGGTTTTGGAAATCATTGATTTTTTCCTCCAGTTCATGTAGTCTTCTGATGATGTGTTCTTGTTCCCCAGTTAGCTCCTCTTTGGGAATGTCTTTGTACAGGCTCTTGAAGTAGTTGAGCCAGATGTTGCCATTTTGGATGTGGAGGTGTTTTTTCTTGGATCCTGAGCCGATTTGACTCCAGGTTTCCCAGAAAGAGTTATCCTGAAGAGCCTCCAGTTGTTGAAGGTTTTGGGAGATGAGGTTTTGTTTTTTCTTTTTGAGGATTTGTTTATAGTTTTTCTGCAGGACACCATGTGTGATCCTCAGGTCAATGTTGTCGGAGTCTCTGTGTTTTTTATTTGAGACTGTTCGTAGGTTGTTTCTTAGTGTTCTGCATTCTTTGTCAAACCATTTATTGGGTTGTTTATTGGATGATTTCTTGAAGTTGACTTTTTTAATGTTGGAGGTCTCTGCGATGGTGTGTAGTATGCTGTGGGGGTCCTTTGCTGCTTGGTTCAGCCCCTGGGGACTTAGTAGATAGGTATGGTTTTGAAAGACTGTTAGCTGATCTTTGATGTCGGGTCTGTTGATGACCTCTCTGTAGGCTATGGTAGAGTGTCTGGTCCATTTGAACGATGGTGGGAGGTTGTACAATCCGCTCTGATGGGGTTTTGAGGATCGTTTGTTTGAGGATTTAATATAAAGCAGTAGTTGGCTGTGGTCTGACAGGATTAGTCTTTACTCCCTTTGCACCCTGCACACAAGACTGCACACTGAGGGAGCCACACACATCCTTAAAAGGGCAGGTCAATACTAATTAGGCCTCAGCTGTTAGTTAACCCTTTAGGGAAAAGGGGAGTCCTCCATCTGCGGGCTGATAAACCTATGGTCTACCACCCTGCCCCTAATCACACTGTCACAGGCCATTCTATTAAAAGACAGTTATATTTTCCTGAGAACAGGAGTAAAAATACTTTAAACAGATCAAGTAAAACTTCGTCAGTTACTCCTAATTAGATTGTTTAAGCTTTCCCAGGAACTCCCATTATAGTAAGTATAACTGTATAATATCAGCAAGAATATACAATACAAAACAATCAATTTCTTTCATATTAATAGGGCTCTATTCCATTCTTTGCGCAAAAACGCTCGCGTAGCGCGTTAATTTGTGCGCGAAGTGTTAAACGCTAACGCGCGTAAATTAACGCTGGTATTACAATCCGAGCGCATTTTTTCATCTGTCAAAAATAACGCGTGTAAAAAAGGCGCGCAAAAACACGCGCGCATTGACGCTGCGCGCAGAAATCGGTGTGCGGACTGTTTTTTCACGCGATTCAACCAATCAGAATTAAGAACCACAATTGTCTCCCGTTCAGTTTTTGCGCCTGTCAAAATCAATCTGAGTATATATGCTGCAGCAATAATAAAAACACGCACAACTTCTCAATTTTATTGTTTGGGTATGTGTAGAATGTGTAACTATACGTTGCTGCGTATTTTTTATTTTTTTGGACTGGTGTATTTGAGTTCATCCAGGTCGCTCAGATTTGCCATTAACACCAGCTTTTCAAAGACGTTAAAATTATTTGCGCAAACGTTGTCAATTAAAATTTGCGCATAGATTGTAATACCATCCGCATACCAGCGCACAAACGCATTTGCGCTCACAATGTTAAGTATACGACGCGCGCAGTACGGTATGCTCGTAAAGGGTTCGCGCAGGACCACCCGCGTTAGACGTTAATGCGCATTTTTTGTGCGGACGTTGTAATACGACGTTCACGCAAAGGGTTTTGCCCCTCGCGTTAATGCGTTTTTGCACACGCGTTAAGATTTGTGTTTGTAATAGCCCATAGTCTTCATGTAGGATTTGCTCTCGCTATCAACAGCAATTAGAACAAACATTTAGTCATCAGGGGGTGATTCTTCAGATTATAAAAGATACATGTTTCAGCGGATATCTTAAGATAAAACACTACGGGCCACATTACATTCCTGACGTTAACGTTAACGCTCACTTGCATGAGCATTAACGTTAACTGCGATGTCTACCACATATTACGATCCAAACGCAAACGGGTTAAGTAACCTGTTTGCGTTTAGTACCTTGCACTTTTCAGCGCGAGGTTACTGTACTTTGTGCTCCCTATGCTTAACATGGGGAGCGCAAAGTGTTAATCAGCTTTAGTATTACAATCTACTAGCGCTGATTAACGTCCGGCTGTGGTTAGCAAAAAGTTAACCACAGCCAGGACTTGGTGTTTTAACGGATTCCACTTCTGCAGAATCCGTTAACACCAGCCTAAAAATAAAAAACAGAAGCATATATTCACCTCCTGTCCCCGGCGAGGACCGCCGCTCTGTCCGCCTCCTCTGGCTGGCGGGAGCAGGGAAAGACTGGGGGAAAAAGTCCCCCAGTCTCTCCCTGCGTATCATTACAACGACCGGCGAGATCCGGCTGGTCATGTGACCGGCAGGGGGAAACTCAATGGAGTCCTATGGACTCCATTGAGTGGATGCTCGCGGCTGCGCTTAGCACTGCCGCGAGCATCCTGGAGGTTAACGCGTGGTAACAATGCAGGCAGCATTTTTTGCGCCTGCATTGTAATCCAGCGTTAAAACGCGGGCGCAAGGGGGAAAACTGCAGGCACAGTTTTTCCTCCCTTGCGCCCACGTTTTAACGCTAGGATTGTAATATAGCCCTACTCCTTTTTTTGTAAAATTTTCATTTCACAGGAGGCTGATAACCAGAAGCTGACCCTTAATTCAAATCCTTTAACATACTCTTCTAAACAGACAGTGTACTGTCCATAAATCCATCCCAACAACAACATTCTTTTCCTTTCTTACCAAAGCCTTCACATATACTTTTGCTTTTTTCTCTTTTAAACTGCAAACACAATCAATGTCACTCCTGTTTGCTCTATCACCAAAGACCTTGTCGGGACACTTCAGTATACATGGTTAGGGTTTGGTGGTGTGAGATCAAGATGCAGTGATGAGAGCAGACAGATTGCAGGGCACAGCAAGCTGAATTTATTGAAAGATGGATATAACAACAGGTGTCAATAATCTTAGGACAAAGTGGAGACGCATCAAAAGCGCTGATTAAGGTAGGTGGCTTGGACTGAGGGTAGTGGGGGTAGTGATAGGGAACTAAAACATAAATAAGAACCTAGAGACACAGAAACAAGGAGCGCAAAAGGGGACTCACTAAATACAGAACAAAAGGATAGGCGGGGTAACTATATACAGGCAAGACTGATGGCACAGGAATAGGGCTGGACACAGACATTAGAAAACAAAGGCAAATGAATATAAACTGGGCAAAAGTCCGTGGCAGGGTCTTGGTAGGCGGCAGGCAATAACCTGGTCAGAATCCATGATAAAAGGTTTTGGCAGATGGCAGACAATAGCGGGGTCAGAAGTTCATAGCAAGAGTTTGTTATGTAGACGACTTGGTAGGTGCACGGTGGGTACCTTGACAGAAGCATATTAGGTGGCTTGATAGACACGGTGGGAACTTGGTAGGCACAGTGGGAACTTTTACAGGAACCCGCGGAGCTCAGTAGTCAGATGCGCACAGCCAGACTTCAATGTTGAAGCAATTCAGGAAGGGTGGGGCGTGCTTAAATGGAAGTCCAGGAGCCAGCCTACACCTGAGAGGACCCAGGAGACTTGGAGTGGACTCCTGGGAGCTGGAACATAGCACAGGACAGCGGTAAGATCCGGAACGAATAGCGACTCAGAAGGTTGTCCCGTAGTTTTAGCATGGAAATGCGCCGGATTTGGCTTTCCTGCGAAGCCGGCGGCGAGGGCCATGACAGACCTTTACATAGCTTTTTCCTTTAAACCAGAAATTAACTCCTTTTTTATTCACAGACAGAACAAATGAACAACATTATATTAAGGTGTTAGTAAAAACAATTAAACAAATATACATACAACATGTAAACACACTCCTAAATCAACACCATGATGCCACAACACAGTATCAATATATATATATATATATAACTATACCCAAATGCCATGCACTCACGCTTAGAACATTTAATTGCTTGGTGCTCACCTTCTGGCTTGGTTCAATATAGAAAATTCAGTGATGATGGCGGCACTCCAAGTCTATTGATTGCGTTCTTTATTGCAGTAAAAAGTCAACGTTTCAATCCCAGCTCGGGATTTTCATCAAAATATAAGTGAAGTAGCCCTAGGTCAACTAGCTACAGTGAAAATAACTATAGCAATGTAATCTGTAAAGAATGAGCTAAATTTCAGATAGAAGCCTTTAATCTGCTGCAATATGATCAAAAAAGTTTTTATTCATTTGGGGCTATATTACAAAGTTGGTGCTAACTTAAACAGAGCTGTTGTAAACTTACCAGAGCCATTATAGCCTATGGGGCTGTTAAGTTTACAACAGCTCTGTTTAAGTTAGCACCAAATTTGTAATACTGCCGTTTGTGTTTGAGCCGGCACCTAAGGTTGCTATGTCAACCCCCCTTACATTGACCCGTAATGAGGGAATGATGCACAGATGGGGAAGGATGACGCCGAGTCAAGGGGAGGGGTGAATGTGTCTACAACACACTATTTAACACCCAACTTGCAATACCGCAATACAAAAAGAAAGTGGCTTGATCCTCATTTTCCTACAGAGCACCGCAGTTATGGAATAACATCCCAGACACCATCAAATCTTCCCCCAGTCTAAAGTCCCTTAAGAGCTCCCTATTAACCCCTTAGTGACCGGGCGGTTTTACACAAATCCGTCTTTTAGTGACCGCTGCTGTTTTTACGTTTCTGCGCTGTTAGTGTTTAGGTCAAATTTTCCTCTTACTCGTTTATTCGACCCACACATATTATACACCCTTTTTCCTGCCATTAAATGGACTTTCTAGAAATACCATTATTTCCATCATATCGAATAATTTACTATAAAAAAAAATATGAAATATGAGGAAACAAATGGTAAAAACACACTTTTTCGTAATTTAATCCCCAAAATCTACAACCACCCAAAAAGACCCCGGCTAAATAGGTTCAAAATTTTGTCCCGAGACTAGAAATACCCAATTTTTACATGCATTTGCTTTTTAACCCCTTCACTGCTGAGACAGTTCACCTATGTGCGCTGCGCTCATTATGACCATTTTGTGCTAATTATTTTTAGATGACAGCCTAGGTCCTATTTAATTAAACTGCCCCCAGACAAAAAACTTTAAAAAAAAAAAATCATTTTTTTTTTTTTTATTTTTTTATTATTTATTATTATTTTTTTAATTTATTTTAAAAACCAAACCTGGTCATGTTTGGTATCATTGGAAAGGCCATAATCAGGCCTTTCAAATGATGTCAAATATGACCATCTAGCTGCCATGGATCGGGAGATAAAGGGATCCTTAGGATCCCCTTATCTCTACATGGCAGCTAGAGGGTTAACTGGCCCACTGACATCCTCACACATATGGTGAGGTTGTCAGTGGGTGGGGGGGGGACCTGGAGGCTTGGCTGACATCCAAGATGTCAGCCCCCCTCCAGGTTTGAATCGCGTTTTGGCGCCAATTGGCGCCGCAACGTGATCCGGTGGCGAAACTGTTAATGCCATACACCGCTGAAAAGGGGAGGCTCTCCCCTCTCTAGCGGTGCAAACGGCATCTCCCTAGCTTCAATGGTTGGGGAGATAGAGGGCTCCGAAGGAGCCCCCCCTCCCCTCCATTGAAATGCATGGGGACGCCTGCTGTTGACGTCACCACGCAGCGTGGCGACGTCATCAGCCTCGCCTGCCCATGTAAATCACATGGGCAGGCTTCCTCCCTGCCAGATCGCCGTGGGATCCAGCGAGGGAGGTGAGTATCGGGCGGGAGGGGGATTAGGTGCCGCTGACGTACCCTGGACGTCCGTGGGTCTAAGGGAGACCCGAGAACAGGACGTACAGGGTACGTCAGTGGCCCTTAAGGGGTTAACGTAACTCAATACAGAATGCACCTGTAAACATGTAACATAATGACTATTTCCTACATATTTATTTTTCTGTTAATCTGTATATTTGTTTTTGTGTTAATATCTTGCATTTTACTATTTTGTATTTCTGTAACCACTCAATGTTCTTGAACCCAGGACATACTTGAAAACGAGAGAAATCTCAATGTATCCTTCCTGGTAAAATACTTTTATAAATAAATAAATAAAAATAAATTTAAATGTATGTAATGCATGTCCTGATGAAAATCCCGAGCTGGGATTGAAACGTTGACTTTTTACTTCAATGAAGAACGCAATCAATAGACTTGAAGTGCCGCCGTCATCACTGAATTTTCTATATTGAACCAAGCCAGAAGGTGAGCACCGAGCAATTCAATGTACTAAGCGTGAGTGCATGGCATTTGGGTATATTTCTACATACAAGAGTGGCTACTCTTTGGCCAGTGCACCGGCAGAACTCATTATTTAAGCGATAAAAACACGGACACAATTCTTTTTCTCCACTAACGACGATCTACATCTGATCCTGCCTGAGCCCCGCGGTAAGAAAGCAGATTGTACAACAAATGCTTATGCCGGCTATTGATTACGGAGATGTAGTGTATGCAGCAGCCCCGCAAACACACCTTCAGAAACTTACTACATTGTATAACTCCTTCTGCCGCTTTGCATTACAATGTAACTACATGACCCACCATTGTGACATGTTAAAAGAGCTGAACTGGCCATCGCTGGAGTCTAAACGCACCCTTCACCTTTCCAGCCTGGTGTTTAAGAGCATTTCTGGGAAGTTGCCACCCTACCTGAATAGACTGCTTCCCCCAGCAGCTCCCTCATCCTATAACCTCCGATCCAGGACCAGCACCTTACTTGCAATACCACAATACAAAAAGACAGTGGCTCGGTCCTCATTTTCCTACAGAGCACCACAATTATGGAATAACCTCCCAGACACTATCAAATCTTCCCCCAGTCTTAAGTCACTCAAGAGCTCCTTACTAACATACCTCAATACAGAATGCACCTGTAAACATGTAACCTAGTGACTATATTTCCTACATATTTATTTTCTGTTAATCTCTATATTTGTGTTGTTTTTTAATATCTTGCATTCTATTACTTTGTATTTCTGTAACTGTAACACTTCAATGTTCTTGAACCCAGGACATACTTGAAAACGAGAGAAATCTCAATGTATCCTTCCTGGTAAAATCCTTTATAAATAAATAAAAATAAAATAAATCAACGCTTGATATTAGACCTAAGCAGTCTATAATGGAGAACGTTTTGCAACAGGTAGCCCACACATTACAATTCACAGAAGATGAAGCAGAGGCCATCTTGTGGAATACATCTAGTACTACACTCACCTGTATCAAATCTAAGAAAGACATATACTTTGAAATGTTACGCTTAAAGAAGAAAGAAATTGACTTGGATCTCCATGGATTATTTCTATCAGATTACCATCGAGCCAAGAGAATACCGAGGGGGTTTCGAGTTAACAATATACCGACTCTGGGACGCTCTAAACCCAAAGTTTGAAGAATTGGAAAGCAGTCCATAATAAATACTTGTTGGACTTGATGTTAGTTACCATTCAAGACATCAAAGAGGAACTAGAGGAATTAAAGACAAAGATTAATCGCTTTGAAATTGACCATGAACAACTACTGATTTCACCTGAAGGAGTAACTCTGAGGAAAAAAGTCTCAGATGAGACAGGAAAATACAAAACTGAATTCGTAAAATTCAAACGAGACAAATTCGAGAGTCAAAATGAACTACCAGTGTGACGAAACAGCCACTTCAAAGTTTATTTGCAGTTCATTTTGCTTGTATTTCATTGTCTCTGTATATAGGGTAGAGTGTTTGTTCTGTGTGCCCTATTACCTGATGTCTGTGTTATATTAATATTCCCTTATGTGGTTATTGTAGAGTATTGTTTCTGTGTACCTTCTCTCTGTATAGTGTACATCTCTGTATTAGCTGTCCTCTGTCTTGCTATTGTACTCCTCTGTGGCTACCCCCCTCTCTGTAAGAAGACTCCTTGGTTTCCCTCTAGTACTAGCACTGTTTCGATAAGATGCATGTTTAAACACTCTCTATTGTGTTGGATGGCTCTTTCTATTGTCCAGTGGCTGGAGCCTGTTGTTATCTGCAATGTATTCTGGAAGGGAGGGGGTTGTCTCACCTGTGTGTATTTGAAATAAAGAAACATTCTCCATTTGAATTTTGAATGAGCAACATCTCTTCAGACAGTTTACAAAGAGGCAGAGCGGACAAAGAGGCAGAGCAAGTCAAGGCCCAGCTGCGCGAGAAGGCCCATCAAGAGCTACAGGAGCAGCTTGCTGCAGAGACCCAACAGCGCCACAGTATTGGTGAGTAGCTGCAACAATCCAAAAGTATGCTGTGCGTTGCCCACCAACAGCTGGAAAACAAGAGGCTTCAGACCGTGCGGCATCAACAGATCCAGGCCGAGCTGCTGGCATCAGTTGCTGAACTGGAAGCAAGGACCAATGCGGCTAGAGGTACAGCTGGACTCCGAGATCATCAGGCGGCATGCCGTTGCTGAGGAGTTACACTGGACAGATAAGTTGGGAAAAGAGATCAGCCTCACATTGCCAGCGGAGCTCAACACGGCCCCAGGTGAGGAGCCAGCCGCAGAACAGAGTGGGCATCAGGGAGAGGAGGCAGTCAGCCGTGCTACCCAGCGGTGAGTGTACCAATTTCTACTGGAGCCGGCGCTGTGTTGACAACAGAGTGTGCTGGGTCATCGAGGAAGATGGAGACCACTGCCCACCTGCCAAGGTGACCAGTGAGTGACAATCCTGAGAGGCTGCACCCGTTTGGGATTGTGGGGATTTCCGTGGGCTGGTCCCCTAAGGAATGTCTGGGAGGGGGGCATCAGCCAAAGAAGAGACTGGGGACTGTAAATGCTGACTGGGTTCTGGTCCTGGGGCTTCAGAAATATGCTGGAGAAAAAGACATGTGGGGAGGAGGCCCAGTGTGCCCACTACCAAACAATTTTTCTCTGTGGACTGTGGTGGCCTGTTGCGTGGCGCACTGGACAAGAAGGGTGTCTTGCCTCTTAACCCAGGACTATGAACCCACAACCCTGCAGCGACCGTCAGACCCCACTGATGGTGCTTGTGCGCTAGCAAAGGGACAAAGGGAGAGGTCTTGTCAGTGGCAAGCGTCCCGTTGGGATCAAAGCTCACCCTGACGCTCTGGAATGGGGGATATATGTGACGAAACAGCCACTTCAAAGTTTATTTGCAGTTATTTTGCTTGTATTTCATTGTCTCTGTATGTAGGGTAGGGTGTTTGTTCTGTGTGCCCTATTACCTGATGTCTGTGTTATATTAATATTCCCTTATGTGGTTATTGTAGAGTATTGTTTCTGTGTACCTTCTCTCTGTATAGTGTACATCTCTGTATTAGCTGTCCTCTGTCTTTCTATTGTACTCCTCTGTGGCTACCGCCTCTCTGTAAGAAGACTCCTTGGTTTCCCTCTAGTACTAGCACTGTTTCGATAAGATGCATGTGTAAACACTCCACTGTGTTGGATGGCTCTTTCTATTGTCCAGTGGCTGGAGCCTGTTGTTATCTGTAATGTATTCTGGAAGAGAGGGTTTTGTCTCCCCTGTGTGTATTTGAAATAAAGAAGCATTCTCCATTTGGATTTTGAATGAGCAACATCTCTTCAGACAGTTTATGTGTCGTCTATATTGTACCTGGATACACGCTCCGTCTTATACAGCGGAAAGGGGCGCCTGGGATACTAGGATCCTCAACAACCAGGAACACAGTGTATATAAGTGGCTAAGTGGAAATGCCAACCCTAGACCATACAGAAAACTGAGGAGGAAAATCCGTAAACCAAATATCACTACCATCGATACAACCTCAGGTGAGTGCGTACCGCAGCGTACATCCTAGAGACCAGAGAATGCTCGCCTCACCTTGGGGTGCGGACGGTTAAGGAGCGCTGTCCAGGGGTCCGGACATAAGTGTATCCCTAGTGCCCTGCTCAAATCACCAAACACCTCCCTCCAAATAGGTCTGACCATGTCGCAGTCCCACCAAGCATGCAGATATGTCCCATTGCGGCCACAGCCTCTGAAGCAAGTCGATGGTGTCCCCGGGTACATCTTCGCGAGGCGGCGCGGATGGATATACCACCTTTCCATGACCTTGTAGCAGTTCTCGCGAACCGCGGTGCAGATTGTGACCCTGGAGGTCCTGTCAATAATGTCTGCCCAGTCATCTCCATCCAGAGAGCCCCCTAGATCATCCTCCCATCGTGTAACGTAAGGTGCCTCCTGCGGAAAGGTCGCATCAAGGATGTGGGAATAGAGCGAGGACATCAAACCCCTCCCTCTATACTTCCGACGACAGCAGGTCTCATATAGGGTCATTCTGCGGTCCGGTGTCTCTCTAAGAGCTCCCCTGACGAAATGTAGCAGTTGTAGGGCTCTGAATGTCTCCGGGGGGGGGGTAGCGATTTCGATTGCCTTAGATAACCGAGGGTGACTGGGCGACCCTGCAAGATTAGATTGCACAGTTCCCTAATATCAGATCTGAGCCACCAGCCGAACGCCCTAGGAGGATTGCCCTCCGGGAACTTCGGATTATAGAATAAAGATTGGAGACCCGAACCCGGGGGGGACAGACCGTCTCCATCTCTATAGAGGTTCCAGAGGCGCAGTGAGTGCTGCAGCATGGGGCTATTGTGGAGGATCCGGGAGGTGGCTTTAGGGGCCCATTGAAGCATACGCAATAGCTGTGGTACCCCCATATCTTGCTCAAGGATAGTCCAGAGCGGGACCCGCTGCTCAGGTTAATCATAGAGAGCATTGCAAATTGGGCCGCCTTGTAATATGAGTAAAGATGCGGGACTCCCATGCCCCCCCCCGTCGCCTGGATTGAAACATAAGGTTTTTAGGCAACCGACCTCGGCAACCACCCCAAATAAAGGAGTGGATAGCCGACTGAAGGAAAGTCATGTCCGCCCTGTGAATAGGAATTGTCAGTGTTCTGAAAAGGTACAGCAGCTTCGGGAGTAGGGTCATTTTGACTGCGTATATCCGACTGAAGAGCGAGAGGTGTAAATGAGACCATGCAGACAGCAGTGCGTGGAGGGTAGGGAGCAATACCCCGTAATTTGCCGCATACAGCCGATCCCAAGTAGGAGTCAGCTGGGTCCCCAGAGAGCCCACAGATGAGCGGCACCATCGAAAAGGGAACCGATCTCGAACAACCTCCTTCTCCCCCTTTGTCAGGTTGAGGTCGAGCACCTTGCTCTTATCCGCATTAAGTTTATATCCTGAGACCCTGCCGAAGTCCCTCAGGGCCCTCATCAGATTGGGGAGGGTAGTGATTGGTGAGGTCAGAGACAGGAGGACATCGTCAGCGAAAAGAGACAACTTATATGGTTTTCCCCTTACCTCTACCCCACGGACATCAGGGTGGTCCCTAATATACGCCGCCAGGGGCTCTATAGATAGGGCGAATAGGAGCGGCGACAAAGGTCACCCTGTCGGGTCCCGTTTAAAATAGGGAAGGGGCCGAGAGGAACCCCCCGTGTCAACCTGGGGCCTGCATATAAAGCCCGTATTGCTGTCAGGAGGTCTCCCCGTATTCCAAAAGAGTCCAAAGTCGCCCATAAATATTTCCAATTAACACGGTCAAAGGCCTTTTCGGCATCTAAAGAGAGGAGGAAAGAGCCTCTACCCGAGGTTCTAGCGACCTTGATCAGATTAAGGGCCTGTCTGATATTATCCAGGGCCTCTCTACCGGGGACAAATCCGACTTGATCGGGAAGGATAACCTCTGCAATATAACGTCCAATTCTGTTAGCCAGAATTTTGGCGTAGATCTTCATGTCCACGTTTATCAGGGAGATGGGCCTGTAGCTGGGACATGCCGCCGGGTCCTTGCCCGGCTTGGGGATGACCACAATGAGGGCCAGGAGCATGTCAGAAGACTGGACCTCCTTTCCCTGCATGTAATTGTTAAACATGTTGGGAACGATGACATCCGTGGCCCGTAGACTAACGTATCGGGGAGCGACTCCGGTCCGGTCTCCGGAGTCTGCCTCTGGCTTCGCCCTGCGCAAAGAGATGTGGAGGCTCCGGGATACCCAGCGTCTCCAAGATCGTCGAGCAGTCGGCTGGTGAGCGGAGGGTTAAGAAGGTGCCATTGTGCGGTATGAGAAGACGGAATGGGAATCCCCAACGGTATCTGACGTCCCGCTGGCGGAGAAGGTCCGTGAGGGGCTTTAGTGCCCGGCGTTTCTGAAGTGTGGAAGGTGCCAGATTGTTGTAGAAGTGAGGAGTCACCTCGTCGGGAGTTGGGGCAGCATTACGCACCGCTCAAAGTATTGCCTCCTTAGTGGTGTAGTAATGACACCGGAGTATCACGTCTCTGGGAGGCTCCATCTCTGACGGCTTCGGGCGCAGGGCTCTATGGACCCGGTCAAGGAGCAGCTCCTCCTCAGGTGTCTCAGGCAGAAGTGCCTGGAAGTAGTGATGAAGAAAGACCCGTAAGTTCACCACCGACTCTGGGATGTTTCGGAGCCGAAGGTTGTAACGACGGGACCGGTTGTCCATATCTTCAACGGACTCCTGCAGGGCATCATATTTGTTCTGTAGCGTCGCAAGATCAGCACAGACTTCTTCGGCCTCCTGGGCCTCATCCGCACGCAGTTCGAGGGCCACCGTGCGCGTCCCAAGTGATCCCAGATCCGCTCTCAATCCATCAATCCCAGCTCTGAGGTCCGCTTGTAAATCGTCTTTAACTGTCAAAAGAAGTTGGCGGAGGTCCTGAATGTCCCGGCGTGTACATGGTGCATCCTGCGTTGCCGACTCACCGGTGGGTG
Source organism: Leptobrachium leishanense (assembly GCA_009667805.1). Taxonomy (NCBI): domain Eukaryota; kingdom Metazoa; phylum Chordata; class Amphibia; order Anura; family Megophryidae; genus Leptobrachium; species Leptobrachium leishanense. Next base: position 200,636,915 of record CM019064.1, read on the forward strand.
TGCCATCTTAGGAGAGGCGTTGGTCGATCGAGCTGGGGTGAAGCACCGGGAGATGTCCTTCTGGCCCGGGTTACGTCCAGATTTAGTCCCAGGCATCCCAATGGGGTAGTGTAGAAAAACAGGAGCAAAATGTGTCACTTAAAAGGCTTTAAAGGAGTCGCGTAGGCCTGGGGCTACCGCATCAGGCTGCCATCGTCCCTGCCCATCAGGGCTCACCGACTTTCAGAATATGCCCCGTGAAGTCACACGCTTGTAGTGATCTCCTCAGATTCCACCGTAGGCCTTAACGGTGCTGGTAGGGAGGACAAGAAGAAAAAAAAGGGGGGGACGACGACACTTCCTCTAAAAAAAATTAGTATGCAATTTCCTTAACCAGGGGCGGTGGGCCGCATAAGAACCACCGAAAAATCAAATGTCCAGGAGAAAAAATTATGTAACAATAGTAGACTTCACAGTGCCCACCAGAAAAATTGCGGATAATTTTATATTATATACAGGGGTGGTGGTCCGCGCTAGGGCTACCGAAAAAATTAAATGTGTAAGAATAGTAGGCCCTCCAGGTTCCCCCAAAAATTGCCTGCCGCGTGGGTCCGAGTCCCGATTTTTTTTTTTTTTTTTATTATAATAGGTGGGCGACCAGTACAGGCCACCCGAAAAAATTGTTCAACATGGCAATCCGCAGTAATGCGGCTCCGGTCCGCAGCGCTGCCTGGCACGGTGGAGAGTGCGTGGGAGGCGAATGACTGTGCCGGGTCCAGGCCGGTCTCTGTCTGCCCCGCGTTGTCGAGCGGACAAAGGCACCTCTAGTTGTCGTCCTCGGCAGTGTATAATAGTGAGCGGAGCGATTAATTCTTCCACAGTGTTCGTTTTCCCCCCTTTCTTCTTCCCTGTTTCCCTTTATTATATGCGCAGGGGTGGTGGGCCGCGCAAGGGCTACCTAGAAATGAAATGTACAAAAATAACAGGCCCTTCAGGGAGGTCAGAGTCCCGTTAAAAATTGTAATAGGTGGGTGACCACTGCGAGCCACCCGGAAAAATTGTTCAGCAAATTCTTTTCTTTTTTCCCTCCTACCCTGGAGAGGTATGCTGACGCACGGTATAGTTGTGAAGATGGATCAGGCAGTGGCTCCGGCACAGTACGAAGGGGGAGCCTGGGTGAGAACTGCAGGTAATGCCTGTGAGCTCAGGAAAGCACGCGCTCCTCCAGCAGCCCAGGATCTCTCGTGCGTGTAGGCCACTGTGCGGATCAGCCTCACAAATCTCTGGTGGGTAGAAGGCAGATCAGCTGCGGGTCGCTCCCACAGGTCTCTGGCAAGATGGCGAGTCGGCGGGCTGTGATGGGCCTCCCTGCGGCTCCAACACTTGGTCAGCGGGTGGTGAAGGGAAGCTCCGATGAGTGCCCACTAGAGGATGTGTACCCACCAATTACGCGGGTATGGAAACTACAGCCACTTGGTCTGGGGGTCTCCGAGAGGAATCTGCCCCGTCTAGAGGCCACAGTCAATGTCAGGTGGAGAGCGCTTCTTACTCCTAAGGCTCCCGCTGCAACCACCACGGCAAGGCCGCAAATCCCGGATTGGCCGATATTCCACACAGCAAGGCGTAGAAACAGTGGGAATCGGCCGGGAGTAAACTCCACTGTCTCTTACCCGTCCAAGGTTGTGAAAATGTCCACAAGGCAGGGAATCGGTCTCCAAATGGTAGCTTAATTCGCAATCAACTCACAGAGCTCCACAGAGATGCGGCCATTCACCTCGCCAGTCAGCTCCGCCCCCCGCACAACTTTTTTTTTTAAAAATATTTATTTGTATTTTTCTGTGCTTTTTTTCCCCTCTTTTCCAGTCAGCATTCAATATCAAGATGTTTAATTCATGTTTAAAAATATAAGTGAAGTAGCCCTAGGTCAACTAGCTACGGTGAAAATAACAATAGCAATGTAATCTGTAAAGAATGAGCTAAATTTCAGATAGGAGCCTTTAATCTGCTGCAATATGATGAAAAAAGTTTTTATTCACTTGGTGTTTGAGCCGCGCCTAAGGTTGCTATGGCAACCCCCCTTACGTTGACCCGTAATGAGGGAATGATGCACAGATGGGGAAGGATGACGCCGAGTCAAGGGGAGGGGTGACTGTTTCTACAACACACTATTTAAATGTATGTTGGTACTTTTATGTAATGCATGTCCTGTTGAAAATCCCGACCTGGGATTGAAACGTTGACTTTTTACTTCAATAAAGAACGTAATCAATAGACTTGGAGTGCCGCCGTCATTACTGAATTTTAAATATATATATATATATATATAGAGAAACGAAGAGATGGCTGCACACGCATCAAATTGAATAAAAAACAAAAATTTATTAAATCATTTAAAAATGACCGACGTTTCGGTTCACACAGGAACCATCTTCAAGGTAGCTTTGCAAAGAATGTACACTGGTTTTAAACCACACTCATGCATTGTTTTCCTACAGAAACGCCCCTTACAATTAGACATCTCCAGGTGAATTCACTACAACATGGAAGTATCCAACGAGACGCTGCTGAACGCAACGTCCCGAGAAGCTCAGAGCTACTGGTTGCCATAGCAACCTAAAAACAAAAACAAAAACAAAAGAGTAAAATATGAAATGCATATGATGGAGGACGGCAACAATAGCGGTACACTCCTCCGTCCCAACAACTGTACTGTATGAACCTTTGTTTATAATATAATAAACTTTATCTCTCTGAAAGAAAACATGAAAAAGAGACGTATTCATTTAAGTCTCTAGGTGAGATGGTGTCCAGCGTTTTAATCCAGAAAGTCTCTCGCTGAAGAAGCAACTGGGAGCGATTGCCACCACGAGGGAGTGGGGGGACATGGTCGATTCCCACAAATCTAAGTGACGGCAACCGGTGTTGTAGGTCGAGGAAATGTTTTGCGACTGGCTTATCTGTGACGCCGTCTCTGTAGGCTGTATTGATGGAAGAACGATGACCTCGTATCCGATCTCTAAGTGTTAAGTCTGTCTTCCCTACATAAGCCAACCCGCATGGGCATGTAATAAGATAAACTACGAATGCTGTCTGGCACGTGATTCGATGTTTTATGCCATACTTATGGCCCGTGTGAGGATGTGAGAAGGTGGCAGTTGGACACATATGGTTGCATGTAACGCAACCAGTGCATCTAAAGCAGCCTTTCTTAAAATAAGCTGGACGGTTGTCATATGCTTTGACAGAATCAGTGTGTATCAGCCAGTCGCGCAAGTTTTTGCCTCTTGAATAACTGATCAACGGTGGTGAGAGAAAGGATTTTGGTAGTTTACAATCATATGTAAAATTTCTCCAATGATATTTGACTTGTTTTGATAGAAGATCACTATGAGTATTGTAGTTCATAGATAACATGATCCGGGGGTCCTGTAGTTTCGAAGTGGTTTCATTTTTGTCACGTTCCATGGCTTTTTGTAGTGCTTTTTCCAGGCAATCTTGAGAGTAGCCTCTCTCTAAGAATCTTGTATTCATTTCCTTAATTTGTTGCTCACGTTTTGCTGAATCACTATTGTAACGTATAACTCGTAAGAATTGTGAAATTGGCAAGGAGTTAATAAGATGTCTTGGATGATGACTTTCTGCATGGAGTATCATGTTTCTGTCCGTTTCCTTTCTGTATAGGGTATAACCTAATTTGTCTTCTGTACGAAAAAGCAATATATCGAGAAATGCAATTTTTTCTCTGCTACATGATGCTGTGAATTTGATAGGTGTATTTAATTGATTAAGTTCTTCTACCATGCTTGCAAAATTCTCTTCATCTCCTTGCCAAATAATTACGATATCGTCCACAAAGCGTCCATAGAACAGAATCTTTTCGGCGTGTTTTCGAAGAAGGTGTTCACATTCGAAGTTGTACATGTAAAAATTGGCGTAGGTTGGCGCCATTGAAGCTCCCATGGCCGTTCCTGACACTTGGATGTAGAAAGATTTTTCAAAACGGAAGTAGTTATGGAATAGTGTAACATGTAATAATTCCAATATAAACTCTATAGGAGGGCCATCATAATATGAGGAATCTTGCAAAAGTTGTTTAAATGTTAGAATACCCTCTTCGTGTGGGATTATGGTGTACAAGTTCTTTACATCCATTGTGGCTAAAAGCCATGGAGTAGCTGGTAAGATTAAGCTATTGATTTTCTGTATCAACTGCATTGTGTCTTTGAGACAAGTCGATAGGTGCATCATTGTATCTTTAGAAATGCGATCTATATACTTTCCTATTGGTTCTAACAGACTTCCCCGCGCTGACACAATGGGTCTGCCTGGTGGTTTTTGGTTGTTTTTGTGAATTTTTGGAATCGTGTACAATATTGGTACAATTGGATGTTTAACCATAAGAAATGAGGCTGTAGCCTCTGTTATATACCCTGCTTGTAATCCTCTCGTGACAATAGAATTAATTTTTGCCGTTAATTCGTTTGTGGGATCATATGTCAGTTTTCGATAAATTGTTGTATCTGCAAGCTGTTGCAATATTTCATTGCGATAGTCCGCGTATTCCATCAACACTATCCCACCTCCTTTATCAGCTTGGCGTATAATGATGCTGGTATCCGCTGATAATTCTTTTAAAGCAATAAATTCATCTTTCGAGAGATTAGAATAATGGCGAGGTTTAGATCTCAGTAAGGCTTTTGATTCTTCGTATATGATGTTAGTATACGTATTGATAAAGGCATTGTTCGTTTTTACATCTTGTGTACCTTTAAGTCTCAATGTGGGTTTATATTGAATTGCCGAATTCGAAAGGCGTTCTTGAATCGCTAAAGACCGATTCAGTTTGTAATTCTGTATCTCAATATCAAACGGCTTGGCTTTTGAAGTAGGTACAAAGGTTAAACCTTTGTTAAGGACACGTAAATGTATCGGGGACAGTTGTTTATGTGACAAGTTGAAGACTGGAATCATCTCTTGTACTTGGGGGGGTCTCCCGCGGGTCCCTCTTCTTACTGTGCCCTCTTCGTGTGCGTTTGTTCTTACAGGTTCTTTGTGGCCCATATAGCCTCTCGTTTGAACCCGTGTAGATACTACTGGCTGAGTGTCGTGTGCTTGTGGTTCGCCTAAAAAAGCCTGAACAGTCGGCTGGTAGTGTGAGTAGTTATCTATGAACTACAATACTCATAGTGATCTTCTATCAAAACAAGTCAAATATCATTGGAGAAATTTTACATATGATTGTAAACTACCAAAATCCTTTCTCTCACCACCGTTGATCAGTTATTCAAGAGGCAAAAACTTGCGCGACTGGCTGATACACACTGATTCTGTCAAAGCATATGACAACCGTCCAGCTTATTTTAGGAAAGGCTGCTTTAGATGCACTGGTTGCGTTACATGCAACCATATGTGTCCAACTGCCACCTTCTCACATCCTCACACGGGCCATAAGTATGGCATAAAACATCGAATCACGTGCCAGACAGCATTCGTAGTTTATCTTATTACATGCCCATGCGGGTTGGCTTATGTAGGGAAGACAGACTTAACACTTAGAGATCGGATACGAGGTCATCGTTCTTCCATCAATACAGCCTACAGAGACGGCGTCACAGATAAGCCAGTCGCAAAACATTTCCTCGACCTACAACACCGGTTGCCGTCACTTAGATTTGTGGGAATCGACCATGTCCCCCCACTCCCTCGTGGTGGCAATCGCTCTCAGTTGCTTCTTCAGCGAGAGACTTTCTGGATTAAAACGCTGGACACCATCTCACCTAGAGGCTTAAATGAATACGTCTCTTTTTCATGTTTTCTTTCAGAGAGATAAAGTTTATTATAGTATAAACAAAGGTTCATACAGTACAGTTGTTGGGACGGAGGAGTGTACCGCTATTGTTGCCGTCCTCCATCATATGCATTTCATATTTTACTCTTTTGTTTTTGTTTTTGTTTTTAGGTTGCTATGGCAACCAGTAGCTCTGAGCTTCTCGGGACGTTGCGTTCAGCAGCGTCTCGTTGGATACTTCCATGTTGTAGTGAATTCACCTGGAGATGTCTAATTGTAAGGGGCGTTTCTGTAGGAAAACAATGCATGAGTGTGGTTTAAAACCAGTGTACATTCTTTGCAAAGCTACCTTGAAGATGGTTCCTGTGTGAACCGAAACGTCGGTCATTTTTAAATGATTTAATAAATTTTTGTTTTTTATTCAATTTGATGCGTGTGCAGCCATCTCTTCGTTTCTCTATATTCTATATGTCTTATGGCTGGCACCGCGTTTTTTCTGAGTATTTCTACGCAATAAGGAGTGCGGGAGCAGACATTTGATATATATATATATATATATACCAGAGACATCAACATTATCCCCTTTACGACACAGGATGTGCTATGCCGTCCTGCAGCAAGTGGGCTTTAACGCTGCGGGACGGCATAGCACGTCCCATGTGGTTCAGCCCCCAGCCGCAGATTCTCACCTTCCTCTCCAGGGTCTCACACAGATCTGACTTCCTCCCGGCGCACTGACGTCATCGCGATGGGCGCGATGACGTCAGTTTCAGGCACTCTCCCCTGCCAGAGCAGGGGAGTGCCTGAAGGGGAGGGTGGACCTATTTGGACCCCTCTATCTCCCCATTGCCGGGGGCTAGAAAGAAAAGACAGGCACTGCTGAAAAGGTCACATTCTGACCTCCCCAACAATGCCTTTTTTAACCCTTTAGGTGCATGGTGGTGCCATCTTAGACGTCAGCCCCACCTCCGGGTCCCCACTTGTCAACTGATTCATCACGCATGGCACAATGACGTCAGTTAGCCGAGTAACCCCTAGTTGCCTAGGAATTTCCGAAGGAAATCCTATGGTGGAGATAGGGGGGTGCTTTGAACCCCTGTATCCCTCGATCAGTGGCAGCTAGAGGGTGATGTTCGATATCATTGGAAAGGCCCTAGCAGTAGTAGGTCTTGTGACATGTATGTGATATGCAGCAAGAACAAGCCGAGCAGCTGCGTAATGCTGAAAGCACTTTCTTTAAGGCAGTGTTTCCCAAACCTGTCCTCCGGACCCTCTGCCTCACCAGGATTGCTAGATATCTGAAGCACAGCACAGGTGATATGATTTGCTGCTCAGTGATTGCAGGATTCAGTCTGCTTTTCCCCAAGGTAATCTGCAAAATCTGGCCTGGTTGAGGGTCCCGAGGGCAGGTTTGGGAAACACTGCTCTAAGGCAACAATATTAACTCTATAAAACTCTCCTTACAATATTGTTAGCAGTAGCAGATTTAATTCTTGAAGTACGTGACTTATCTCAAATACCATTTTTCAGGCTTTGGATTGGTCCTCATTATCGCATCAGGACAGTCCCTTGCACAATGCACACTCAAGGGTTCAAGCAAGCATCCCTTGACACATTATGATGACACTTCCCTAGTTGCTCAATATCAACATGGTGTTCAGTGATTTAGGTGCATATTAGGTACGTATATTGAACATATATTTAGTTCATTAATGTCACCAACCAGAAAAATGTGACAGCGCTGATTATATGCATGTTAATCAATAGATAGAAATTTCATTGGGCAGGTGCAGACCAAAAAATGTTACCAGTTACTTAGAATGGCAAAGCAAGTGAACCAAATCTATGTAGACTAAGGCTGGGCATCCACTGGCACCATATTTCTGCGATGGTGCGATCATCAGATATAGTCCGTCGTCGTCCGTCCAATCCAACAACATGCTGGTGAATGGACCATCGTCCATTGCGTCCGACGTCTGACGTCCGTCTTCTGGCGACGGGTAAAAACGGCAGCAGATGGGCGATCACTACTATTTCACTCGTTTGCATCACATGTATTTCAGCAGACCAGAGAAGATGAATCTCGAGAAACTGATCAGGGGAGTTATAAAAGCATTTAAAATAAACTATTTATATGTATGTGAGATGTGGGACTAGCCCTGTATGTGTAGGGTAGAGGGGTAGGGCAGGGAAGGCTCCTTGGTTGATTGTAAGCTCTTGGGTCATCCCTGCTACTGTTCTATTCTGTCTCGCCCATTGTCCCACAAAGTACTGCAGGGTTTAAAAAAGCAGAATGAACTGTGTTGTAAAACCAGTTCATTCTGGTTTTGGCAGTCTCTGCACGCCACCTCTGAAATCTATCTGATCGTCCATAGTCGTTCCAATGGATCACTTGCAGTGGAAGACCCTCGTCGGACCTAGTCGGACGTCTGACGTTGACCATGGTCTGACGAACGCATCGGTTGTCCGACTATGGTGCAGTGGACGCTCAGCCTAAGGCCCGTGTCAGACGAACGCAGTGATCACGTCCGTGTTGCCGCACATTTTAACGTCCGTCGTAGCATAAAATTATGATCAATAGAGACCCACACAGAAGTGCGGACGCACAACGCACGTGGCACTGTACGCAATTTAGGCAAGAACGTCAAACCGCTAGGACGGACGCTCAGAGTGCGCCACATCCGCGTAGCTTTGTGTTTGAGTGATGGAACGTAGTCAGACGGACTGCATTTTTGACGGACAAAATGGTTTTTCATATCATGTATCAATTTTTTTCATTTTACATATTAATTTTATTTCCCATCTACATCAGTCAAAAAAAATGTCAGTCAAAAAAAATGGACCGTGTGGTGTCTACAGCATCATCAGTTAGAAAGTACGTCCGTCAGTTGTGCACGGACGCACAGTGTGCTCAGAATGCGTTCATCTGACATTAGCCTAAATTAAAGTCACAATAGAGGCATTGAAAATTTTTGAACTCCAAAGCATGTTAAACAAAAAAGAAATGGACCCAATAGAGTAACCTGCTTAAGTGTGTTTTAAAGTTTGAGGTGATTTGAAATGGGAATTGCAAAATTGAAAGAATATATAACTAATTTATCCTTATGTTTTCTATGTTGAATGAAATCTTGCGGCTGTGCACAATCCACTTTTTAAGACAGGGCCGTCAAACTCACGGCCCCCAGATGTTGATGCCTACTATTCCCAGAATTCCTTAAATGCAATAGATTAGTAGTTCCCAACCGCGGTCCTCAAGTACCTGCTGACACGCCATGCTTTCCAGATATCTGAAGAACAGCACAGGTGATATAATTTGCTGCTCAGTGATTGCAGGATTCAGTCTGCATTTCCCCAAGGTGATCCTCAAAACCTGGCCTGTGCCGGGTACTTGAGGACCGCGTTTGGGAACCACTGCAATAGATGGTCAGGAAATCATAGGAGTTGTAGGTCAGAAGCACCTGGGGGGGCCAGAGTTTGATAGCTCTGTTTTAAGAGTAACTACCATAAGTGCATTGTGGAGGACAGGACAGGAGAATTACTGAAGATGAGTTATGTAATGGTTATATGTGGGTAAATGTTTGTTTTATTTTTTATCATGTTCCATTTTGCATGATGTATGTCATTCCTCTTATTAAATGGACTTTCTTAGCATCCTAAGAATAAAAAATATTTCTTGCAGAAATTATAAATATAAGAAATTTATGTGATATTCTCTCCACGGTGAAAACCACCACCACTGGTTGATCCATAGACAGTGCATAGGAGGCATTTGCCCCCCTCCCTGAGCTGAAAACCCATTGTAGGAGATACAGGGGATCTTTGAATCTTTGAACCCCTGTATTTCTAGTTGTATACATCATACACGACCCATTGAGATGTCATTGGAAAGACCAGAGTCTAGTAACCATGATAATGAAAATGTAGATAAAAGCAGAAAACATAAAATCCATGAAGAATTTTTTTTTTATTATTATTATTTCGTTAAACACATGCAGTAACAGGTTCTCCATTTCTGAGGTGTTTTTTTTTTCCTCAGAAAGCATACCCTGTCAACACGCTGGAAAAATATACAGTTGTGTTCAAAATTATTCAACCCCCAATGCTGTAAAGGGTTTTAGGGAATTTAGTGTACATTTGTAATTGTATTCAGAATGAAATCCTACAAGGACTTTTTAAAGAACCATATGCAACTAAAATGACATCAATTGGTTTTGTAATACAGTAGTAAATGTTTCTTTTGTGAATTATTTATTATTATTATTATTTATTTATAAAGCGCCAGCATATTCCGCAGCGCTGTACAATAAGCACAGTACAGACAGGGTTACAATACATTGAACAACATTTGACAAACAGTACAGGAGGAGATGAGGGCCCTATTCCCGTAGGAACTCACAATCTAGGAGGGTTGGGGTTGGAAACAGGAGGAGAGGACTGTAAGGTGAGAGTGATTGATGGTTGCGTCAGTGAGTTGGGTGGTAGGCTTCCCTAAATAGGAATGTTTTCAGGGAGCGTTTGAAGGAAGAGAAGTTAGGGGAAAGTCTGACAGCACGAGGGAGAGTGTTCCAGAGAGCGGGGGCTGCGCGTGAGAAATCCTGCAGTCTATCATGGGAAGAGGTGATGCGGGGAGAAGCTAGGCGCAGGTCACTGTTTGACCTTAGGGAGCGGGCTGGGGTGTATTTGGTGATTAGTGAGGACAGGTAGTGGGGAGCTGAGTTAGTGAGGGTTTTGTAGGTAAGGATAAGGATTTTGAACTCTTCAAATCCTTTTGAAGGATTTTGAATTCTTCATTGACACAATTATTCAACCTCTTAAAGACTACCACTCTGAAGAACAGAGGTTCATTCAAGTGTTTTCAATCAGGTATTGAAAACACCTGTGGATGTCACGGAGCAGCAATAAAGCATAATAAGCACCAATTAGGCAGCTTTAAAATGACTGTGATACTCAGCTCCTTCTAGACATTTACTGGTGTGGTTACAAACATGGTGAAGTCAAGAGAATGGTCCAGGAAGACAAGAGAAGAGGTGATTACTCTTCACAGGAAGGGCAATGGCTATAAGAAGATTGCAAAGATGTTAAATATACCAAGAGAGACCATAGGAAGCATCATTCGCAAATTCAAGGCAAAGGGCACTGTTGAAACGCTACCTGGTCGTGGCAGAAAGAAGATGCTGACTTCGACTGCTGTGCGCTACCTGAAGCGTAGAGTGGAGAAAAGTCCCGTGTGACTGCTGAGGAACTGAGAAAAGATTTGTCAGATGTGGGTACTGAAGTTTCAGCTCAGACAATATGGCGCACACTGCGTAATGAAGGCCTCCATGCCAGAACTCCCAGGCGCACCCCCTTGCTGTCTCCAAAGAATAAGAAGAGTCGACTGCAGTATGCCAAAAGTCATGTGGACAAACCACAGAAGTTTTGGGATAGTGTTCTGTGGACTGATGAAACAAAATTAGAACTGTTTGGGCCCATGGATCAACGCTATGTTTGGAGGAGGAAGAACAAGGCCTATGAAGAAAAGAACACCTTGCCTACTGTGAAGCATGGCGGGGGGTCAATCATGCTTTGGGGCTGTTTTGCTTCTGCAGGTACAGGGAAGCTTCAGCGTGTGCAAGGTACCATGAATTCTCTTCAGTACCAGGAGATATTGGATGACAATGTGATGCAGTCCGTCACAAACCTGAGGCTTGGGAGACGTTGGACTTTTCAACAGGACAATGATCCCAAGCATACCTCCCAAGTCCACTAGAGCATGGTTGCAGATTAAAGGCTGGAACATTTTGGAGTGGCCATCGCAGTCACCTGACTTAAATCCGATTGAGAACCTCTGGTGGGACTTAAAGAAAGCAGTTGCAGTGCGCAAGCCTAAGAATGTGACTGAACTTGAGGCTTTTGCCCATGACGAATGGGCGAAGATACCCGTAGATCGCTGCGAGACACTTGTGTCAAGCTATGCTTCACGTTTAAAAGCTGTTATAACTGTAAAAGGATGTTGTACTAAGTACTAAGATTGAATGTCACTTGGGGGTTGAATAAAACTGATAATGATTTGAGCACAGAAAATACATTTGTGGTTATTTCATTATAAATGTTATGTTATATTTGTCTGACTTACACGTGCCTCTTTGATTTAATTGTAAACAAGATGACTGAATGATCAAAATCTATGTCAAACTGGCCAAAACACTCAATTTCAGTGGGGGTTGAATAATTTTGAACACAACTGTATTTACATAGTGAAAATGATTGAAATCTGAATAGAATTTTACATTTTTTGACATATTTTGATATGGCAATCTGATGTGATATGACATATATACACATTTTTTTTTTCAAACCCCAAGAGACTTTATTTAAAGATTCAAAATACACAAAGAAAGTCATGAAATCACACTAACAGAAATACGGCCACGCAGGGCCAGCTAAACTTCTTACGAGTAGAACAGCGGAGTAGCGTGGATTAAACTAGAACGAGCGGAAAAAGGAGCACAGAGTCTGGCATAGGACAAAAAGGCACACGTGAAAGTTCAAGAACCGGTCCATGGCTCTCTAAAATATCCACTCAGAGGTCATACAGAAAATAGTCCGAAAAACTCGTGAAGAACTAAAAACATAAGTGCTTGGTGAGGGGTGGTATGATTCTCATCCCGGTTGTATTTCCAGGAGGTCCGGGGAGATACCAGCTGCCTCTAGATCCTTCCATGCCTGTGCGGGGTCAGTAATGGCATATGAAACATTGGCATACGTAACTACTAACGAACCCGCCATGCCCCATCGGTAGTGAATCCCGGTTCTTCGAAGGATCGTTGTTACATCCCGAAAGCGGCGACGTGCCAGCAGGGTCTGGAATGGTAGGTCGTGAAACATGGTCAGGGAGGAGCCCTCAAATGGCACAGGGTCTCGCGCCCCAGGAGAGGACATAATTTTTCCCTTCAGGGCGACCTCCCTAAAAGCTATAACAACGTCGCCGGGTCTGCTTCTGGAGGACGTCGCCAGTCTCCTGACCCGAAACGCAGCTCCAAGTATGTCTGGAGTGTCCAGTGGAAGTCCAGCGACCTGAAGGATCAAACGGGTAGCATAGGGCAATAGTTCTGTCGCCGCAATCGAATCTGGTATGCCCCTGACCCTGATGTTGCGGCGTCTATGTCTGGTCTCTAGAGTCTCCACGGAGCGAGATAGAACATCCACCTGAGATCTCAGGGCAGCGACCTGACCGGATAACAGCGTCTGCTCCGACTTCACCTCAGCAGCCGCCGACTGCACCTCCAACACCTGAGCACGAACCGCAGCCACTTCTTCTCTAACCGCAGCCACCTCCGGGCGCCATACCTCCCTTATCTCTCTAATCTCATCCAGGATTCTACGCAAGTCACCTTTTGTAGGTGGGAGATGGTCATCCTCCTCCCGTTGTCGAGGCTCTGCGTCTCCTCCGTCCATCCTCAGGCCGGGTCGTCGCTCAGACGCCGCACTGCTGATGGTAGAGAACTGGGGGTCCCCGGTCAGGCCCTCCTCCGATGACTCCTGGGCCACCGCCGTCTGTGGAGACGCTGCCAGAATGGCCTTGCGCTTCTTCTGCGCACGTTTTTTCCCAGCTGCGGAGAGTGGGCGCAGTTCCGGTGCCTGTGATGGCGGGGAGAGCCATGAAGCCCCTGGCCCACCGAGGGACCAGGAACTATCATCGTCCCCCGATGATCCATAGCCTGGAGGGAGAGACGCGGACCCCAACCCTCTTCTGGGAGCCGACCCACCTGCCAGAGCTTCACGGATGTCCCGCTGGCGAGGGCCCCCCTTCAGCACACGACTGCCGGGCATGACGGATCAGATACTGCAGGCACACAGGTAAGAACAGGCCCGAAAATCATGTCCAGGCTGTCCAAGATGGCCGCCGGCACCAGGCCCAAATCGATACGAGGCTGACAAAGGAAACCCTGGAGCGCGCAGGCAAAGGGCACACCCGATGCTCGGTACTCCCCAGACCCTCCTGGGTCAATCGGGCACAGCAAGAAGTCCTGTAGGAGCAGTAAAATGCGCTTTAAAACCGATGCTGTAACGGAGCTCCTCCAAAACACAACTGCTCGCTGCTGCTGTTAGCTCCACCCCCCCATATATACACATTTTAATGATATATTTTGAACCTGCGGAGTCTGCTGAAAAAACAATATACAATTTAGGTCCTATAATAAAGCGTTAAAGAATTCAAAGCGTTTAAATGTGATTAGCAACAAAAAGGTCAAAATTAACGTACTACAGGGCTGTCAAAATCCAGTCCCCAGACTTTTCTGAACTACAGCTCCCATGATTCCCTGGCCATCTTTTGCATTCAAAGAATCCTGGGAATTGTAGGCATCAACATCTGGAGCGGCATAAGTTTGACAGCCCTGACTTAGCACATGGGAAGTGAAGTGGCTCAGAAGCGAAGGGGTTAACTTATATGTATGTATTTTTTTATTTTTTTTTAATTCTTTATTTATAGAATTATAAAACGAGTCTCATGTAGTCAAACGAGATACGGCAACGCAGGACCAGTAAACAGGTATCAAACAAATTAACAATACAGCATGTAATAACAGGTGAAAAATATGAGGGGGGGGGTTGTAGCACCACATCCGTGTCACAAAAGGTCCTCCGGCGGTAAGGAAATGGGGGGAAAAGAAAGGCTTCGTTCATCAGCAATAGTCCCAAGTGCCGGAGAGGAGACAGGGGAGAAAACAAAAGGGGAAGGGGTGGGGAAGGGAACCCCAGACATCCAAGCTCATAGAGGTACATCCTCCAGGGTGGCCAACATAACAGTCTGCAAAATGGAGCAAGGGGGGGAATCAGAAAATAGGAAGGTGGGCCAGTCTACAGAAAAAATTAAACCAGGAAGCTTAGGTGATCTCCGCTACACATAGAGAAAGGTCAGTAGCGACCCTGACTAGACAAGGGATGAGTGGAAAGGCGGCAATGTGTCTCAGCCCAGCTGAACCTCCAGCATGCCCGGTGAGATGCCTGCAACAGCTAAGTCGGTCCAAGGGATGTCAGGATCAGTGACCGTATATGAAACGTTAGCATGGGTTACTACCAAGGAGCCAGCCAGGCCCCACCGTTATCAAATCCCCTTACGGCGTAGGATGGACATCACATCTCGAAATCGTCGTCGAGCCAACAGAGTCATAAACCAGAGGTCATGGTACAAAGCCAACGTGGCTCCTTCAAACTGCACAGGATCCCGAGCACCTGGGGCAGACATAATCAACACTTTCAAGGCCACATCACGAAAGACCACCACAACATCCCTAGGCCTGCCTTTGGGGGCCGCCACAGCCTTCCTGACACAAAACACTGCTCCAATGAACTCCGGCGTATCAGATGACAGTCCAGAAACCTGGAGCGCGAGCCGACTCACGTACGGTAACAGATTCTCCGTGGAGACCGAGTCCGGAATGCCTCTGACCGTTGACTGTTGCGGCGACGATGCCGTGACTCCAGTGTCTCCACAGAACGCGTTAAAACCTCCACCTGAGAGCGGATGCTGTCCACCTGGCCAGATAGATGGGTCTGCTCCAACGCGACTTCAACCGCCCTCACCTGTACCACCGTCACCTGGGCCCGGATCACCTCAGCATGAACAGCTTCTACCTCCGGTCGCCACATTTCTCTAATTTCAGCTAATATCCTGCAAAGGTCACCCTTCGTGGAAGGGAGATCATCGTCTTCCTCAGCATTCGGAGTAAAAGTGCTAGGTCGGAGTGTCCCGGTCGGGGTCCCCGGCCCTTGGGGCTCCGGGGAGGAGCCATCTCGCTCCGAGGCCATGCTGCAAGTAGCGGAGGGTTGCAGGTCCTTTGGTAGGTCCCCCTGCGGGAGGGCATGTGTGGCCGCCAAGGTCGCTGCCATTGCAGCCCTCCGCTTCTTTTGCGCCCGCTTCTTAGCTGCTGTAGTCGCGGGTTGTGGTCCCTGCAACTGGGACGGTGGGAGAGCCAAGACACTCCAGCGTCTTGGGGCCAGTAAGAGTCCTCCTCATCGTTAGACCCATATCCTAAAGGGAAAGGGGAGGAGGCTGACTCTCCCCGGGTAGCCGACCCACGCGCCATTGAGTTCCTTATGTCCCATTGACGGGAGCCACTTTTCGAAGGATCACTGGGGGGTTGCTTCTTACCCATGCTGGTGACCAAATCGAAAGAGACACTGTCCAACTCTTCAGAGGCTTCCGATATAAGCAAATAAAGTAGGCCCGAGTTATAGGCCCGAGCTCTCTGGGAACCGGAATCCACCCCCGGACACTCAAAGTAGCACAAATCATGTCCCCCAGAGTGTAAGCGATAGTCCAGGGACAGTAAGGAGCAATCTTGTGGTAAAACGAGCGATATAAATCAGCAAAAGATCAGAAAGTCAGCGGGAGCTCTGCAAAACGTGTCCGCTCGCTACCACAGCTAGCTCCGCCCCCTGTATGTATTTAACCTCTGAAGTTTACTTGAAAAGGATTCCTAGACACATTCAAGCTCTATACACCTATATATCGAGTGTATATATGTCTGTTGTGTCTGGATGTTTGTATATAGTTGTATATATGTCATCGAGTGTTGACATGTGTCTGGGTGATTGAATACAGCTGTGTATGTGTGTGTGTGTATTTGGGTACATAGCTCCTTCACAAGCTTTTGTTCTAAATTACACTTTCATTGACATAAATGGTCCGATAGATTGTGACGCGAAAAAAAAAGCCTGAGAACAGCCTAGCTTCTCAGCCGGTTTCCATGGACTTTCCTATATGTTATGGGTATCATGGTCCTAACTGCCAGCGACGCAGGAAAGCCAAAACCAATACTACCTCACAGTAATAAGGCTGGCAGTTGCTTCTCCTGTTATGGCCCTGCATGTCTAGTCCACATGTGTTGGCTAAATGAGATCTCTACATAAGCAAGTCATGCTCTATCTACCATGCTTCAGCATTGTTGCTCAGTGTTCTGTTTGTTCTGTTTTCACCCCTTACCACTGAAACGTGGCATTCCCTATGGTCAATATTTAAGATTAAAGAGAACGTGTTCTGATAATCATGAGTTCATTGAATGAGCAAATGAAACGAAGACAAAATTTTAGAGCTAAAGGTTTTCCCAATAAACTTTTTAAAAAATCCTATAAAAGAGTATTATACATCCCTAGAGAATCTCTATTACAAGCGAAAGAAGAGGCTGAAGAAAATAATATACTGCTTGAGGAAGGCACAGGCGAAGTGCCGAAACGCGTTCAGTAACCCCCCCCCCAATCATTTAAATTTACTTTGCCAATTTTACTTTGTGAATACATTTTTGATATTTTACCCTGATTCTCATCTTTGGTTTCACTCTGTTATTTGCAATTTTTTTTGCCATTTCATCTCTCCAGACTGAGGATGAAAGTTTGAAGGCAACAACAGAGGAATTTTTCTCCCCCCTCCCTCCCCTCCTTTTCCTTCCTTATCTGGATGCTACTGCAGAGTTGAAGATAGAAGCTGAGCGACACTGCAGGAGAGAGGGGTAAGGTACTCACCTGACTAAGAAGTACCATTCGCCTTTAAGCCGAGCCTGAGACAACCGAGGCTCCAACATCAGTGAGTTGAACTGAAAACTGAAAATTACTCTGATTATACGCACTGTGTTACGTTATGGGAGTGCTGTCTCTCTGCATGTATTTTATTTGAGGATATCTGGAAGACCCAAGAAAAGGGGGAACGTCACCCTGTATTTGGCATGAGGCATTCCAACCTAGAGCCGGGACCAATTAGGCTCTATAATTTGTGAGTGATTTTCGTATATACACTCACCATATCAATCACAACAGTCTGCACTATTGTTTTGTCTTTTCCCCTTTTTTCCACATATACATAATGGGATTCACCAACTGAGGAGAGGAATCACAACGTTAGGACACTTCATTTTAAAGTGTGATTTACATACTGTATGGTGACCAGCAACCACGGATCTGGTTTTATTTACACTTTGGAATTTTGCACTCTTGCACGTGCACTTTTTGTGGCCGTAGGACATTTAGAGACGTTTATATAACCCAATAAGAGGACATTTTTATGACTT
Organism: Leptobrachium leishanense; assembly: GCA_009667805.1. Classification (NCBI taxonomy): domain Eukaryota; kingdom Metazoa; phylum Chordata; class Amphibia; order Anura; family Megophryidae; genus Leptobrachium; species Leptobrachium leishanense. The sequence continues at coordinate 200,654,729 of CM019064.1, forward strand.
TCTGTAGATGTCACATCAACACATTTTTGTGTTTGCACTTTACAAATAGGAAACATTTATGAGCACATGCACTTTATATGCATTTGCACATGTGGTTTATCATACATCTTGTATTATGGGAACAGATTTATACGCCTGATATAAGAATATATCACTGTTGTTTTTTGGTACATGGTTGCGAATTTGCACAAAATTGTCATTTGCACTATTATTAGGGAATCATCGATCCACTGAAGTACACTTCTCTCTCACTATTTGATCAATATATTTGATGTCGATTTATACTGGACGCTCAGCATTATCAGCCATTTAGAAATACTTATCCAGATTCTTCCATATTAGGAAGTACCCACTGCGCCACTAGGACCCCCACCCTTTATCATATATCGTATTTACACATTTGTGTTGAGATTTATGTGCAACACCTTGTAGGCAGCAACCCTAGAAATCACAGTATCCACTAAGCGCCTCCACAGATACCCACTCTTGACGATCCTTTTCTGCCTGCTCCCTGTATATTATAATTCTGATTCTGTTGCCAACCTCTGCGAGTCTGACATTCCTCATGGTTCTGTATTCCCCGGTTCTGATCTTGACTATTCTTATATGTTTCTTGTTTTATGTATTCTGTTTTCCATAGTTTGTCTTAGTTTTCTTTGCTTAGAGGCCAAGATAAGGACCTCTCTTTAGTTTATAGATTATTGTCTGTCTTGTTTAACCCTCACCCTTCTTGCTCCCCTGACTCTGTCATTCTTTGTGAGGTTTTCCTTAGTCAGAGGCCATTCAAGGATCTGACCCAGTTTAGTGATTCCTTTAGATTTCTTCCATGCCCTCCTGTCCCTTGTGTTTCAGTCTAGTTAATTTCTTGTCTGGAATCTGTATTGTTTATCTGTGTTATTTTTAAACCAGCAGCTAACCTGCCTCAAGGGCTACATCCCTCCGTGATTCAAGTCACTACGATGGCACAATTGTAAATAATTGTAAAAAATTTATAAATTTATTTAAAAGACATGAAACCACTCACAATATAAAAAGCACATAACAAAATGTGCATATACTCAAGTGCCACAATGGCTCAGTCCTCCCGATATCTGCCGGATGAAGTCCACAAATAGACTCTTTCACCGTCCAGGTCCTGGTCCTCCGCTCACTGTTCACCAATATATCTGCCAGTAGGATAAGCTCGACGCGTTTCGTGAGTGTATACTTCTCACTTCCTCAGTGAGTGGAGGACCAGGACCAGAACAGTGAAAGAGTCTATTTGTGGACTTCATCCGGCAGATATCGGGAGGACTGAGCCATTGTGGCACTTGAGTATATGCACATTTTGTTATGTGCTTTTTATATTGTGAGTGGTTTCATGTCTTTTAAATAAATTTATAAATTTTTTACAATATCACACTATGGTGGGAATCCATTTGTGTTTTGTTCCAGAACAACTAAAGTGAAAAGAGGATACTCCTGTGATTCCCCCAACTGTATCTGGGTGTTCACAACTGGTAATATTTGTGATGCACTGTCATGCGCCATTGTAATTGTTTTTGCTAATTGTTCATTCCAAGGGCTTCAAGGTGCCCTTAACTTTGGGCTGTAGTGGGGTGTGGAAACTGGTTAAAATTTTTATGTTGTATAAGCCAGGGTACCCAGTGTCTGTTACTGGCGAGATGCCAGCCATGTCTGTTACTGGCGAGATGCCAGCCATGCCTGTTACTGGCGAGTTGCCAGCCATGCCTGTTACTGGCGAGTTGCCAGCCATGTCTGCTACTGGAGATATGCCAGCCATGTCTGTTACTGGCGAGATGCCAGCCATGTTTTTCACTGGCGATATGCCAGCTATGTCTGCTACTAGTGATATGCCAGCCATGCCTGTTACTGGCGAGATGCCAGCCATGCCTGTTACTGGTGAGATGCCAGCCATGTCTGCTACTGGAGATATGCCAGCCATGTTTGTTACTGGCGAGATGCCAGCTATGTCTGCTACTGGAGATATGCCAGCCATGTCTGCTATTGGTGAGATGCCAGCCATGTTTTTCACTGGCGATATGCCAGCCATGTCTGCTACTGGTGAGATGCCGGCGAGATGCCTTTGGGTGCCCATGACTGACACCTTTGCACTGGTTAGCCTTACTTGCACCACTTTTGGTAGGTACCAACCAATACATACCAGGAACACCCAAAGAGATGCTCTGACAGTCGTCTAGCAATCACTATTTGGCTCTTGTCAAAGTCACTCAGATCTTTTTGCTTGGCCATTTTTTCTGCTTCCAACACATGAAAATCAAGAACTGACTGGTAACCTGCTGCCTAATATATAGCATGCCTTGAGAGGTACCATTGTAATGGTATAATCAATGTTATTCACTTTATCTGTCAGTAGTTATATACACTGATCAGCCATAACATTATATTTTACTTTACTATTTTATTTCACTTTGTAGTTAATAGAAAAGCATTTTCTTTTTGGGAAAAAAACTGATGCCAAATTAGAATTATAGAAAGAATGCAACCTCAATTGAGCTGCATTATGGTTTATAAGTTACTCGTCTGAGTTTTCTGCGACTTGCTGAGGTTGCAGTGACTGTGATATACAATGTGAGATCACAATTATCCATTTTTTTTCGGTGGGTGGGCATAAATTCATCAATGGATGGTCTTGTTCATATACTGTATATGGATGGAGTCAGTTGCAGGGGAGAAATCTGGCTTAAAACATGTGACAGAAGCCCCCTCCACCATTTAATAGACCCAGCCAGCAGCCTTTGTCTCCATGGATCATGTTAGTTTCACTGTCAAGATATGTAATTAAGGGGGCGTGGCTGAGTGTTGGGGAGAGCGGACGTGATCCTGAGCAGCTCCAGCGAATTTCTCCTTTTTAGCAGGTTTTTACTCCTCTTTGGACCTAAAGATTTGCTCCCCTTGACGCTCTGGTGAGCGGTGACTGACCCGGACACCGATTGTGACGCCCTGCCGATCCTGTTGTGGCGGTAGACCCCCGGCTGGTGAGGTGTGCGTGCGGCTGCCATTTTTACGTCTGGTGACATTCTTGCTGCCGGCTCTCCCCACGTTCCCCAGTTCCCATGGGTAAATGCGACAAGCGTGCCGGAACAACAGGGGGATCCTGTCTCCCAGACATCCGCCTCTCTCTGGGGCTCACGGGATCTTGCCTCAATCTCCAGAAGCTGCTGAGATCTCTGTGACTCCCGATACAGAGGTGCCGCTCGCATCCGGGCGAACTACGGAGTTACCGGACCCTGATGACCAGCCGGCGACCAAGCGAGACATCTGCACCCTGCTGGGGGACGCTCGGTCCACTTGGCGGCAAGACCTCCTTGAGGTCCGTTCTGACCTGGTAACACTGTGCTCTGACGTCAGAGAGCTTCGGGCCCAGTCATGCGAGTTGGAGGGAATGCAGGCTGCTACCTCTTCCCACGTACAGGCCCTCCAGGTACAGGTCGACAAGCTGCAGACAGCTGTTGCAGTGTTGGAGACGAAACACAGACGCAGGAACCTCAAGCTCCGTGAAGTGCCTGAGATGATCCCCAATTCGGCCCTCTTGGCGTTTACTAATCGCTTTGTGGCGCAGTTTTGGCCTTGCCTTTGGATGCTGTGGCCCCTGTCCTCTCTGCGATTCGCATTCGGAAGGCGACTATGGGGGCAAGTCGAGATGTTATCATGGTTGTCAGAGATATCCTGATCCGGGGGCGGCTACTGAATACGACCTCGGGAACTCTGACCTGTTTTGAGGATGCTGAGATCGCGGTTGCTTCGTCTTCAAGGTGTCCGTTATCAGTGGGGGTCTCTGGTTCCCTGCTGATTCAGGAGGGCATGAAGGTTCTTGTGGCTACCACAACGGAAGAGGCTCGAGGCTCATTTATTGGTGATGGGTCTGCAGCCAGGACCGGTGGCTGCTGGAACAGATTTCGCAACCCTCTCCCCTACCCCTCGATCTGGAGATCCTGATTGACTCCCCTGATTTTCAGCAACTTATCCCTCTGGTTGACATTTGGCTTATTGCATCCTTCAGTTTTTTGTAGATTGTCTGGCTGAGTGTTCATTTCAGTGATCTTTTTTGCGAGTTTTGCCCTCTTTTTTTTTTTTCTATTTTCATTTTGCTACTTTTTGCCTGGATGGGTGTGGAGGTAGGGTTTTGCCTCGGGCGAGCGGCCACCTAGGCTCTCGCTGCTCCATTGGCGCTGCAGCGGCCCGTGCCTTGTGGTTCCCTCTGCTCCCCTTTGGGGGTGAGCTACTGAGCACCACTTAATGTAAAGGATACTTCCCCCCCCCCATTTAGGGGTTTCCCCCCTCCCGCTCACGCCTCCCTTGTCTTTCCCTTTTCCCCTGCTGTATATATGTGCTCTTGGCATCTGTTGACTCATGCATTTTTGTGGGCTCCCTGGCCCCCACTTGTACCTCCTATGTATACCTGCAGACTTTATTGCGTAACGCACATGCTTTTCTGTTTAGTTTATATCGCCCACATATGTACGATTTGCTTTTAGGTTTTATCATTTCACTATGCGATTCAATAGATGACATGTCGTGGTCCTGAGAGACCATTTACTTTCCTGTTCGATGTATGATTCTTTGCAAAACCCAAAATAAAGAATTATAGTAAGCATGCGGGGATTTTTTTTTTAATTATGTGATTAGAGTGTGGCCATTGTTCTTGCATTTGCTTGGGTTTACTCTGTGTGCGGGAGGAGTGTATATTGTACTGTTAATTTGATTACTCTCGTTTGGTTTTGTGTCTTAAACATCTGGTAAAAGAATATAAGGTATGCCCTGGAATTGATAAAGAGTCTTCGATTCTCACTCCAAGAAGCGTGTGTCTGGCTGTTGTTGATGGGGACTCTGCTCCTGTGGGTCACCTCTCTGTAATGCCAGGGCTAACAGGTAATCTGGAAGATAAAAGCTGGTCCCTGTGTGGTTTTGAGAAAGAAGGGACTAAATAACAGACTGGTTCTGATACTGGAGTTTTAGACAGAAACCCCTTGTGTTCCTGTTACAACTTTATATGATGTATACTGGGAAACAACAACCTACCAGATCCCTATTTTAGACTATTAGGCTAATGTCAGACGAGTGCATTCTGAGCGCAATGTGCAGTCATGCACAACGGACGTACGTACTGACAGAAGATACTGCAGACACCACACGAGCCGTTTTTCTTGACGGACGTTGGGGAAAAAAAAGGGAACTATGGGAAATAAAATATGAAAAATGATAAAAATTGATACATGATATGAAAAGCCATTTTGTGCGTCAAGGTGCTGGACGTCGCAAATGCGGTCCGTCTGACTTCGGTCCATCACACACACACACACACACAAAGCTACACGGACGTGGCGCACTCTGCGTGTCTGTTCTAGCGGTTTTAAGTTCTTGCCTAACTTGCGTCCGTTTGCCACGTGCGTGTGCAGTTCGGTGCAGACGCACTTCGTGTGTGGGTCTCTATCGATCACGATTCTATGCTTCGATGGACGTTAAACTGTGCGGCAACACGGATGTGATCACAGTGTTCGTCTGACACGGGCCTAAAACGTGCAGGAAGTCACATTTTAAAGTTTGTTATGAAAGCCATGTGATAGGCATTGAAAGCCATGTATCAGGGTTTGCAGAGGACACAAAACTAGGAAAAGTAATACAATGTGATCAGGATGTTACGTCGCTACAGAGGGATTTAGATAGATTGGGGGACTGGCACTTGAACACACCAGCAACTTATACCGTAAATGGAACGGAGTTAGGGAAATCCAAGCAGGAGAAGGATTTGGGAATAATCATAGACTTCAAACTAAGTAACAATGTGCAATGTCAAACAGCAGTCGCCAAGGCCAGCAAAGTATTGGCATGCATTAAAAGGAGAGTTCACTCTCGGGATGAAAACATAATTTTGCCTCTGTATAAATCAATGGTCAGGCCGCACCTTGAATATGCCGTGCAATTTTGGGCACCTGTCTTAAAGGATATTATAGCGCTAGAAAAAGTGCAGAGACGGGCGACTAAATTAATAAGGGGAATGGAAGGTTTAAGTTATAAGGAAAGACTAAAAAGCTTAAACCTGTTTAGTTTAGAGAAACGGCGCCTTAGAGGGGATCTGATAACCTTATATAAATATAGACGGGGCCATTATCAACCATTGTCTGATAACCTATTCATTAACAGGACTATACACAGGACAAGAGGTCACCCATTTAGACTGGAAGAAAAAAAATTCAGCCTAAAGCATAGGAAGTGTTATTTTACGGTGAGAACAATAAAGCTGTGGAATTCTGCCTGTTGAGGTGGTTGGGTCAGAGACTGTACAGACTTTTAAAAAGCGACTGGATGATTTCCCGCAGAGACAGAATATTAAGAGTTATAATATTTAATATGTGGGTGAAAGCTTCTTGATCTAAGGAGAACTCTGACTGCCATTCTGGGGTCAAGAAGGAATTTTTCCCAGTATGTTGCATATTGGCAAGCATTTCAGACTGGGTTTTTTGCCTTCTTTTGGATCAACAGCAGTAGGTGATGTGTGAGAGGCTGAACCTGATGGACGCATGTCTTTTTTCAGCCTATGTAACTATGTATAAGAGACTATGTATGAAGTTAGTTTTTTCTACTGAAGCATATGCCATTTAACACAACCAAAAGTGTTTTTTTTTTTTAACCAGACCGTTAGCCTAAACGACATGATCCACTGTGCAAAGTCTACTCTTTTTATGAGCACGCATACCATGCTTTCATCCTGTGATCATATATGCAATGTCATTCAAAAATGTAACGCCCTACAAATGCCATTTTCATTGTTAGGTCAATATTTGTGAGTATAGGCGTGTATTTGTGTGTGTGCTTGTGCACGTTTGTATGGGAATGGTGATGCAGACATGTATTTGTGAGATTTGTGTGAAGTGTACATTTGTATGCATGCAGTGGGAGAATATAATCCATGCAACACTCACAACGTGACAGTTTCACTTTAAACAATGCCACCATATTCAGTTGTGCTTACTATATTCTTTAAAAAGAAGAAAATTAAATTCACCTTACAGTTAGCATTTTCCAGGTTGTGCAACTACAGATAACACCTACATTTCACAGTTTATCAAACTGGAACGATTCACATTTTGTTTCTGTTACAGACAAAAATATACATCTATAAATAGGCAATTATACAGAATTTCAAAACAATATACATAAATGTGTTTGTGTGTATAAATGCACACAAATAATTTGCATATAGAATCAATTTTCTCACCCACTTGTGCATATCAAAGTATTGTCATTTTTATTTACGACAATACTGTACAAACACAGTTATATATAAGTCTTCAGTGAGGACAAACTGCATGTACCAGTTTGTTAGTCAACACATGCAGAGGTAAAAAAAAATGAAGCAGTAATTTCCCCAGAGGAATTTCATGGTGCCTGTTCACATAATCAGGATTTGTTTACGGGACAAAAATGGGGTCTGAGCATCACGCATGGCTTTAGCGAAATCTTGAAGTGGCCACTCTGTAGATCGGGGAGTAACAAGCTTCCCCCGACGTATCAAATCACTAAGATCACGAATCATTTTGGTAACCTCTTCTCGGTCTGCAAGTGAGAAAGAAGAGAAGATACAAATAAAAAAACATATGTATTGGAATACAACAAAGCAGACAGGTAATAGGTGCAAGAACAAATCAAAGTAACAGGGAAAGGCAAATATAAATTAATACTCACTTTGAGCTCGATCTCTCTTCCACTGAGTAACCCAGAATCCACACAATTTCACATTCTTGAATATGAGAGCACTCTGAAAGAAATAAAGAATCCGAGAGGAAGTCCTGAATAAAACAGCTGATTAACCAAGAAAAGAAAAAAAGTGTGTTATTTTAAGATTAATGCCTTGACTACCACGATCAAGTTACAGGGACACTCTACGCACTCTGCCCACTTTAGCTTATTAACCCTTTAGGGACAGGGCGGTTTTACACAAATCTGTCCTTTAGTGACCGCTGCTGTTTTTACGTTTCTGCACTGCTCGTGTTTAGGTCAAATTTTCCTTTTACTCGTTTATGCAACCCACACATATTATACACCGTTTTTCCCACCATTAAATGGACTTTCTAAAAATACCATTATTTCAATCATATCCTATAATTTACTATAAAAAACAAATATGAAATATGATGAAATAAAAATGGTAAAAACACACTTTTTCGTAATTTAATCCCCAAAATCTGACTGACTCTTTTATGCTCATTATTTTTAGATGACAGCCTAGGTCCTATTTAACTAAACTCCCCCAGACAATTTTTTTTTATTTATTTATTTTTTAGCTTTTTGTTACACTGAACCTAGTCAATGATGTCCAACATGACCCTCTAGCTGCCACGGATCGGAAGATAGGAGGATCATTTGGATCCCGTTATCTCCCCTTGGCAGCTAGGGGGTTAACTGGCCCACTGACATCCTCACACATATGGTGGGGATGTCAGTGGGTGGGGGGTGAACAGGAGGCTTGGCTGACATCCACGATGTCAGCCCCCTCCAGGTTTGAATCGGGATTTGGTGCAAAATTGCGTCGAATTGCGATCCGGCAGCGAAATAGTTAATGCTGCACACCGCTGACACTCTCCCCTTTCCAGCGGTGCAACTTGCAGTGCTCTATCTTCAATGGTTGGGGAGATAGAGGGCTCAGATTTCAATGGGGGCGCCTGCTGATGACGTCACCACGCAGCATGGCGACGTCATCGAGCTTGCTGGCCCCTCTAAAACACAGGGGCAGGCTTCCTCCCTGCCAGAACTGCGAGGTACCCAGCGAGGGAGGTAAGTATTGGGCGGGAGGGAGGTTGTACTATGTATGTTCGCGGGTCTAAGGGAGACACGTGGGCAGGATGTACATGGTACGTCAGTGGTCCCTAAGGGGTTAAAGTGGTCAGGATGTATGGAGCACGCTTCAGCACAATCACTTAACATTAATGGCTGCGTGTTGAGTTATTTTGAGGGGGCAGCAAATTTACACCTTTATACAAGCTGTACACTCCCTAATTTACATTGTAGCAAAGTGTCATTTCTTCAGTGTCGTCACATGAAAAGATAAAATATTTACAAAAATATGGGGGTGTACTCACTTCTGTGAGATACTGTATACACACACACACACACACACACCAACCCCTCAGACCAGACATGGGGCGGCTGTCAGAATGCTCTAAATGGTATTCCGACAGGCCCCTGCAGCTGGCCGCATGGCTACATTCCCGCATTCCAACCCCAGTCCATTCACTGAGGTCAAACAGTGACCGGTGGCTAACGTCTTCACGCATTACCTCTTCCCAGTATAGACTGCATGATTTTGCACACACAGCCCCATCCTCTGGAACACTCTCCCTCATGCTGTCAGACTTTCCCCCAGCTTTTCTTCCTTCGAAAGCTCCCTTAAGACATTCCTATTTAGGGAAGCCTACCACCCGACTCAGTCACTCTCACCCTGCAGTCCTCTCCTCCTGTTTCCACCCCCAACCCTTCTAGATTGTGAGTTTCCACAGGAATAAGGCCTCGTTTCCTCCTGTACTGGTTTATCAAATGTTGTTCAGTCTCAATGTATTGTAACCCTGTCTATATTGTGGCCATTGTTCAGCGCTGCAGAATATGCTGACACTATATAAATAATAATAATAATAATGTGGTTTATTTGCTAATCTTGTCTAGTGTGTAACTGATCGGGTTTCTCGGTCTCCTGAAGGAATTCAGATCCCTCTTACGTAGACAATGTATTCGGTTGATTATGTAATTTTACCTCTCCCTCCCTGTTTCTCATATATCTGGTCCCCATTTCAAACGAAAGATCATTCTTAGTCTTCCCTGCAGTAAGCCGTGTCTGGTGTTTGGGGAGGGATACTTAGAATTATACAGCACTCCCTCAAGTTCTGGCTGAAGGCATTGAGAGATGGAAAGCTGCTGTGGACCAGCTTGACTGGAGAGAAAGAAAGGACGCTGTAACAGGTTCAGGTCTGGTCCACAAGCCGGAGACCAGGAAAGTCCAGTTGCTGTTACATGGGGTCATTATAATACCTATATGCTGCATCGGTTTTACTTTTTAATCCTTTAGAGTGGCAGCTGGCAAGTGGTTGGTTTGAACTTAACCAGTTGGAGCTGCCAGGTATATTGTTTCTAGGGATGCACCGAAACGGAACTTTCTGGACAATACTGAAACTCCGGGATCGGTTTGGCCGAAAACCGATACCGAAAATCAGACATGAGAACCTGGGCCTCCAGGCCCAGGTTCGAATGGCTGATTGGTTGCACCTGCATACTCACCTACATCCTCCTACTTCGGCCCTGAGCTCCAGTGGTGACAGTCCTCCGGCTGTCGCAGGCTGTTCGGCCGTCGTCCAGGCTCAGGCGAGCCCCCGGCCTACAAGCGGCCCCGAGTCCTCCACCGGTGGCAGTCCTCCTGCATCCAGTGCCCACTCTCTGTCGGTCGCCTGTATGACGTCACAAAAACCTTTGACCCAGGGTCAAACGCTTCCGTGACATCATACCGGCGACCAAAGGAGAGAGGGCACTGGATGCAGGAGGACTGCCACTATAAGTTTACAGGGTCATCCAGACGTGGACCCCTTGCTTGATGTGCCTAGAGGGGTGTCAGCTATACCCTCCTGACGAGGCCTAACAAGGCCAAAACGATCGTCGGGGGTTGCTGCACCTCTCGTGCAGACATGATGTCCTTGGGGGAGAGCAGACTGATTTGCATATGGAGCATTCATCCCTGTAATGGCACAAGCAAGCTAAAACCTTGTGAGACCTGAGTGGGCACCCACCGTAGAGTAGGCCACTAGTGCTGTTGCTCGTCCTCAGGATCCTCACACCCCCCCTTTCTCTCACTAGAAGTATTATTCCCACCCTTTATGCTTTCTTATGTTCCTGTTGCCTCTCAAAAGATTATTTTCTTGGCTTTGCCCTGCTGGGGTTTTTTGCAGAGTACTTTCCATCGTCACATTGAATTGCTTTTTCTTTCCCGGTTTAAATGACAATGTTCTCCTTACAGGCTTTGCTGCATTCTTTGCTTCTGTTGATTGCTTCTGCATTCATGCACTTTTCTTGGTTTACCTACAATGACTGCTTAGGTTATTACAACTCGTACCTCTGGTTCAAAGTGCATTGGTTAGGATTAGATCATCCTAATAGTTTTCCTTGGTCTTCTTCTCGATTCAGCCTCCTAACTCACTTGGACTACGCAGTGTTGGCTAATGAAAGTCTTCACAGATTTCATAATTTCTTCGGATTCAGTTTTTTTTCCTGTTCCAGCCTTTCTTGGTTCTCGTATCATATGGTTTCTGGTTGCGAGTTTTTCTTCGTTCTTCGTTCTTCTGTCTTTTACATCAAGAAAGAAGAAGCTTTTGGAGTGTTTGTGACTTTATACTATTGGGGTTGCTAGGGGATGGGGACGATACCAATATTACCTATATCCCCTAGAGAGTATGTTATTTTTCTTGCTGCTGGAAGTAGCAATAAAATAAAAAAAATTGGCATTATAACACTCGGCTCTGTCTTTTAATAAAATTATGACTTCTCGTTATGAAAATAGGTTAATCTGGAATTTTAGTAGAGCGATGCATTGTTACAGTAATACTCACCACTGGTATAGTCACAGGCTGCTTAGCCATCCCACCATATGTCACCATGGTACCACCGTAACTAGAGGACAATAAGAAACATTAAACACTATGCAGACGGATATTACAGCAACCATGATCTTGCAAATGACCGACACACTTTATTAGACACCCTTTTCTGAGAAACATTTTTACAGGCCAAGGACTGCATTTAGATCTTGCCAAGTCCAGTCTACTTCCAAGCAGCACTTGGGAAGATAAGAGTATAGGAAATCAAAACCAAGAAAACTAAGCAGTGAAGAGGTCTTATTAAATAAATTGTCATAAGTGCTGCAGGCAGGATGCATGGTGGCCAAAAGGTTTCCTATACCCTCATGAGTAATAGAGGAAGAGCAAACTTAGTTTTATTACTGGGCTGTTTCTCCGTGGTCAGGGGAGAATCTGAGGGCCTCACCGCCCTAGATCACACCTAAATATATATTAAAATTCCTCTTCGGGATGCTTAAATATTTACAAGCTCCTGTGCCTCATTCTGGTTTACATCCCTCCCAATTTTAATACAAGGACACAGAGGCTCCTATTGCTATCTCTTTTCTTGCTTTTATTACAGCAGCAAGCAAAAATGTCAAAAATAACAGACATTTAAAGATACAAAACATATTGCTAACATTGGAACAGCCTATCCCCCCTTCCACAGTAAGTCAGTCCAATGTCTATAAGTAGATCCAGGTTCCCGCCTTTTCTCCCTCTTTTCTTGCTGCTGGAGAAAAGAGAAGTATATTTTCGTTTTTCTCTGACTTTATTGGTGGTTGTTTCCGGTCGTCTGGCTCTAACCAAGACGACCGGAGTGTTATTAACAAGGTTTTGCGCCTCTCTCATCGCGGTGGGGAGTCGCGGAACTTTAAATATCAAAATTTTACCGATTTAAATTTTCTCTGAGGTATCGCACAGCTGTTGCTAGGGGGCGGGGCGCATGCGCGTTGAGTTTGCGTGCTTTGTCCAGCTGCCGTTTACCGTTACCTCACGTTACAACTGAAATGCCGTGTTCAAAACCAGCTCCACGCCAGGCATTTAGAGATTCCTCCCCACCGAGGGAATCAGATTCGGAGGACAGCTCCGCTCACGCGGAGGACATGCATAAAAAGGCTGGTACTACACTTTCAGGCTCTGTGACCACTGACCCTTATACCCCTGAATCTTCTATCATATTCAGGCCTCAATAGATTCCGCGGTCTTTAAAGCAGTTTCTGCTCTGTCCACTTCTTTTAAGCAATCCCTCAGAGATGCAATTACAGAAGTCAGACAGGATTCTGTCCCGGTTCAACCGGGTGAAGATTTGGGCAGTTCTCTCACTGCGGTGAGGCCCTCAGATTCTCCCCTGACCACGGGGAAACAGCCCAGTAATAAAACTAAGCGCAGGGCTGGAGGGGCTGGCATCCCCACCCAGGGATTCAATGTCGGGGACACATACGCCAAAAAAGCGCACTCAAAAAACCCATCACGTCAAGCCAGACTCTGCTAAACGTGTCTAACGATCGGATACCTCTCATTCTCAAAATCACCCTTATACCTCCTGCGGGCATGACAAGCCCTCCCTCTCTGAGGAGGATAACAGAAAGAATGCTTTAGAAGTTTACGCTTCAGATGATGACCATGGAAAAGGTCACTACCTCAATAAAGAAGGTTTTCACTGCTGGGGTTTTTGCACGGGTCAGCAGTTGCGCTGCCAGCCGTGCAAGGGCAGGTTTCTCCTGCCAATTTACAGGCTACGTGGCTTATGACGCCTCCCAACCTGAGACGACAGTCTCTAACGTCTTCCCCTCCCGCTCCCGTCCCTGGCATGCCAGAGGTTATCGAGGAGGATGCAATTTCCGATACAGGTCATCAGGTATTTCATACTTTGGGGAACGTTTGTCTGCATGTCTGCCACGATGGCAGGAGGGCACGTCAGATGCATGGGTGTTACACACGATACAAGGATTTGTCATAGTGAATTGAAATGGGTGTAGTGTCTGTATGGCGCCACTAGATGGCTCTATTGGCATAGGCAGGAAAAATAAAAGGAAATGGACTGTATATAAAAAACTAAAAATAAGTAGGAGACTCACTCCGTGAGAGGACTGTATTGACCAGAAATAGGATAAAAATTAATATTAAGCAAAAAATACATATGAAACCACAAAAAAACGTGACATCCGTGAACTTACAAAGGACGTGACTAAATAGTAAAATGTGTACTGCAAGAAGAAAAAAAAAAAAAAACACAAACAATAAGATCAAACAGTGTTAAATGTATTGCACTCTGCAAAAATATATGATTTGTAGGTAGCCCTAAGGCTAAAACACCACAGATATGGGCTGTACACAATCAGTGAGCAAGGTGCTCTATAAAGGGCGTGGTAATTGGTCCAGGAAATAAGGCACAGTACTTGATCCTTGTGCTGCAGTTAAAATACTAAGCAAAATACAATAAATAAGTGAAAAAGAAAAAAAAAAACATTTATTCCTTTAAGTCCATAAAAACGAATAAAACAATTAAAAGGTGAAAAAATGAAGTGAACAGAAAAAATGGAATAAAAGATAGTGTGTATAAAAATAGTCCATACATAAGAAAAAAGCTGTTTATACTGGCCAGATTCGAGATGCAGCAGCCAGGCTGTCCAAACAAACGGCAAATCCCCAAAACCGTTTAGGTATAAAGATGCAGGTTACAGAGCTGGTGTCCGGCGCTAGCACTCACAATCTTCAGTTTCAATAAAAGATATTCAGCCAGGGATCGAGTCCTCAATGAAACAGTTGATGGAGGTGGAAGGAAAAAAAGGGAAAAAAATGCAAGGGAGAAATTAAGTGCAGACTGTATCGTCCCAGATAGGAGTGAAAAATAGGAGATATACTCACATATTCTGGTGCTGATTTAAATAAATGGGCACCAAACAGAAGGCAGATCGGTGGATTTAAATCAAGGGGCACCGATTCCCCAACCTCAGGTCCACAAGGCAGGAAACCAGATCCTTAGAATCTGTGGGTGATGATGAAGCTACTTCTACCGAAACGCGTTTGCGGTGTATTTTATTTATTGTTTTAATAAAACCGATTGTGAATTTCCACCCTGTATGATCCTGGGTGATTTATTCCTTCGGCATCCTGAATAGATATTTCTAAGGATCTGGTTTCCTGCCTTGTGGACCTGAGGTTGGGGAATCGGTGCCCCTTGATTTAAATCCACCGATCTGCCTTCTGTTTGGTGCTCATTTATTTAAATCGGCACCAGAATATGTGAGTATATCTCCTATTTTTCACTCCTATCTGGGACGATACAGTCTGCACTTAATTTCTCCCTTGCATTTTTTTCCCTTCCACCTCCATCAACGGTTTCATTGAGGACTCGATCCCTGGCTGAATATCTTTTATTGAAACTGAAGATTGTGAGTGCTAGCGCCGGACACCAGCTCTGTAACCTGCAAGGATTTGTCATAGATTTCATCTCTGCACCCGTTCAGCGTTCCTTTCCCCACCGTTGATTTTCACTGCGGAGGAGGGAGCGCTGGTGGACGAAAAGATTGCAGACCTTCTTCAGAAAGGAGCCATAGAACGGTCCTCGCTGAAGGACGTAGAATTCTTGAGCAATCTATTTCTGGTTCCCAAGAAGGGCGGGGGAGTCGTCCCGTCCTCAATCTGAAAGAGTTGAATTTGTCAGTCAATTACAACCATTTCCAAATGGAAGGTTTGCATCTGTTAAAAGATATTCTTCGACAAGGAGACTGGTTGGCGAAGATGGACTTGAAGGACGCCTATCTGATGGTGCCTATGGCGGAGGAATCCAGGAAATTTCTCTGTTTCCACTGGAACACCGTCACGTGGCGATTCTGTTGCCCGCCTTTCGGACTCTCTTCAGCTCTTTGGTGTTTCGCTAAGCTCCTGAAGCCAGTGGTGTGTCGTCTCAGATCACAGGGGGTCCACCTCAGCATTTATCTGGACGACATCCTCCTGATGGCAGAGTCAGTGTCACATCTTGGCCCTGCCCCCTGCTGGTGGTAGCAGGGATCCCTGTGTATTTTTTGTTTTCAGGCTTTGCAGACCATCTGTTGAGCTAATTGGTCTGCGGTCACACGACCTGTTTAGCCCTATATGTAGGGCCAGGATTTCCCTTGATCCTTGGATCAGGATAGACTAAGTCTGAGATCCTCTAGTTCCTGTTCCTAGAGTTTATTCTAGTTCAAGTTCTGATAATCTGTTTATGACTCTTTGGTTCGGATTTCTGGTTATTCTCTAGTCTGCTCCCGAAGTATTTTCTGCATCTGAGAACTCGTGTATGACCTGGCTTGGCTTCTGGAACTTCTTCTGTATGTATCTTGTCTGTTTAGATATGTCTGTACGTGTCTAGATCAGTTGTTTTCACTCTACAGGCATGTGGCCACAAAGCCATATGGTGAGTGATTCTCAGGGCTTTGTCTGAACGCCCTGGCTGGGAGTGTGAGGATTTGCAGTGTGCTGCATTCATTGTGCATTCTCGTATTAAGTTCTGTCTTACATTATATTGTATTTATGTTTTTCAAGTCCTCTCCTGCAGTGTGCGGAATGCATCGTGTTCCTAAGTACCAAAGTATACCTTGCAGTGTGTCTGTATTCCTGCACTGTCATTTTTGTACTGCAAGTATATGCTAAAGTCTGCTATCTATTCAATCCTCACAGCCTGGGGGCTCCCCAGCACCCTTTAGGGGCCCACCGTTACAGTCAGCTTGGCTTCTGGAAGTACATATCCAGCAGACGATAACGCTCTTGCAAGAGTTGGGTTTTCTAAGGTAATCTCTCCTGATGAAGATAGCACTAAGCTATTGAAACGCGTTGAGCTGTTGTCAATGACTTAACAGATGGTTTGTTGGATCCCATGGTGGTATATGGTGGTCTCATGTGATGACTAATAGGGGTCTAGACTGTGGTATGTCTTCAGACCTTAACTGAATTATATGATCAGTATCAACGATATAGGGTGGTCCCATGTGATGATTAATATGGGTCTACACTGTGGTATGTTTCCAGACTGAAATTTATGATCAGTACCTATCTATTGTGGAAGCCGGACTGGCAAAAAAATTTTTTCAGCCTCAGTAACCTTTGAATGACTGGCTATTTTTTCCATATTGTGCCAACAACTTGGTTTCAGTCTATAGAAATATATGCAGCACTGTTTAGTCCAATTATTATTTAACAGGTTGCGGTGAGCATACTGAGGTAATCTGTAGAATGAAAGGGCATGCGACTAACTTTGAAGTCAGCCTTTAAATATACAGATTCTTTCAATTTCTAAGATTACCTACGCCCAAATACTATAGATACCCGGCGGTATATGCTACAGTTGTGTTCAAAATTATTCAACCCCCACTGAAATTGAGTGTTTTGGCCAGTTTGACATTGATTTTGATCAGTCATCTTGCTTACAATTAAAATCAAAGAGGCACGTGTAGGTCAGACAAATATAACATAACATTTATAATGAAATAACCACAAATGTCTTTTCTGTGCTCACATCATTATCAGTTTTATTCAACCCCCAAGTGACATTCAATCTTAGTACAACATCCTTTTACAGTTAGAACAGCTTTTAAACGTGAATCATAGCTTGACACAAGTGTCTTGCAGCGATCTACGGGTATCTTCCCCCATTCGTCATGGGCAAAAGCCTCCAGTTCAGTCACATTCTTAGGCTTGCGCACTGCAACTGCTTTCTTTAAGTCCCACCAGAGGTTCTCAATCGGATTTAAGTCAGGTGACTGCGATGGCCACTCCAAAATGTTCCAGCCTTTAATCTGCAACAATGCTCTAGTGGACTTGGAGGTATGCTTGGGATCATTGTCCTGTTGAAAGGTCCAACGTCTCCCAAGCCTCAGGTTTGTGACGGACTGCATCACATTGTCATCCAATATCTCCTGGTACTGAAGAGAATTCATGGTACCTTGCACACGCTGAAGCTTCCCTGTACCTGCAGAAGCAAAACAGCCCCAAAGCATGATTGACCCCCCCCGCCATGCTTCACAGTAGACAAGATGTTCTTTTCTTCATAGGCCTTGTTCTTCCTCCTCCAAACATAGCGTTGATCCATGGGCCCAAACAGTTCTAAATTTTGTTTCATCAGTTCACAGAACACTATCCCAAAACTTCTGTGGTTTGTCCACATGACTTTTGGCATACTGCAGTCGACTCTTATTCTTTGGAGACACCAAGGGGGTGCGCCTGGGAGTTCTGGCATGGAGGCCTTCATTACGCAGTGTGCGCCGTATTGTCTGAGCTGAAACTTCAGTACCCACATCTGACAAATCTTTTCTCAGTTCCTTAGCAGTCACACGGGGACTTTTCTCCACTCTACGCTTCAGGTAGCGCACAGCAGTCGAAGTCAGCATCTTCTTTCTGCCACGACCAGGTAGCGTTTCAACAGTGCCCTTTGCCTTGAATTTGCGAATGATGCTTCCTATGGTCTCTCTTGGTATGTTTAACATCTTTGCAATCTTCTTATAGCCATTGCCCTTCCTGTGAAGAATAATCACCTCTTCTCTTGTCTTCCTGGACCATTCTCTTGACTTCACCATGTTTGTAACCACACCAGTAAATGTCTAGAAGGAGCCGAGTATCACAGTCATTTTAAAGCTGCCTAATTGGTGCTTATTATGCTTTATTGCTGCTCCGTGACATCCACAGGTGTTTTCAATACCTGATTGAAAACACTTGAATGAACCTCTGTTCTTCAGAGTGGTAGCCTTTAAGGGGTTGAATAATTGTGTCAATGAAGAATTCACAAAAGAAACATTTACTACTGTATTAGAAAACCAATTGATGTCATTTTAGTTGCATATGGTTCTTTAAAAAGTCCTTGTAGGATTTCATTCTGAATACAATTACAAATGTACACTAAATGCCCCAAAACCCTTTACAGCATTGGGGGTTGAATAATTTTGAACACAACTGTACATACTGGTGTGAAGCTTTAGACTTCCATATTTCATTAATGCTGGAAATAATAACCTTTCCATCCTATACTGATTGACTGTGGAATTACTATTGTGCACTTAAAGGAACACTCTAACAAAAAAAATCACCCCCCCGTTTTTTAATCCTAACCTATCCCTATTCCCTTAATAGTTATTTTTTGTTTTTTTTCGTGTAACTAATACTTACCCTAAAATCCTCTTGTTTCCAGCGCTGTTTTTTTTTTTTATTATACTCACCTCCCTCCTCTTCCGCTCCCGTCCTTCTATCCGACTTGCCTTCTGGTTTACGTGAGAAGCGCGAATGCGCGCCTCTCACGTAAGCCAGCCAATCGGCAGGCTTCCTCCCGGCTCCCTCTGAGGATTAGTGATGCGCGCAAGAGGATGCGCGCAACACTAACCCTCAGAGGGAGCCGCCAGCTTCTGCGGTGAGTTGGAGACGTCATCGCGCTGAAAGCGCGATGACGTCTCCTACTCGGCAGAAGCGGGAAATATGATTCCCGCTCTGCTGACTGACAGCTGGGAGGGCGGAGTAAAGTTCTCCGCCTCTCTCAGCTGTTTTCATAATTTACAGCTGAACCGCTGAGTGGAGGGAGGGGGGACAGACAGCAGGATACTCCGGGCATCATGACCACCTAAAATAGCTTAGGTGGTCATGTTGCTTAACCCCTTAGTGACCGGGCGGTTTTACACAAATCCGTCTTTTAGTGACCGCTGCTGTTTTTACGTTTCTGCGCTGTTAGTGTTTAGGACAATTTTTCCTCTTACTTGTTTATTCGACCCACACATATTATACACCCTTTTTCCCGCCATTAAATGGACTTTCTAGAAATACCATTATTTCCATCATATAATCGAATAATTTACTATAAAAAAAAATATGAAATATGAGGAAAAAAAAGCGATCCGGCGGCGAAACTGTTCATGCCATACACCGATGGAAAGGGGAGGCTCTCCCCTCTCCAGCGGTGCAAACGGCATCTCCCTAGCTTCAATGGTTGGGGAGATAGAGGGCTCTGAAGGAGCCCCCCCCCTCCCCTCCATTGAAACACATGGGGGCACCTTCTGATGACGTCACCACGCAGCGTGGCGACGTCATCAGCCTCGCCTGCCCATGTAAATCACATGGGCAGGCTTCCTCCCTGCCAGATCGCCGTGGGATCCGACGAGGGAGGGGAGTATCGGGCGGGAGGGGGATTTGGCGCCGCTGACGTACCCTGTACGTCCGCGGGTCTAAGGGAGACCCGAGGACAGGACGTACAGGGATACGTCAGGGGTCATTAAGGGGTTAAAGTATCCCTTTAATTATATATATATATTTTTTGCAATACAACCTTCAATCAATTGTGTTATTTGATGCACTTTATACGGTGTCTCGATGGATTCATTGCTCATATATTAAATTGGCGTCTAACCGAATCAACAGTGAAGCACAATATAAGAGCACTGTGATAATTTTATTTCCTATGATGGGACTCGAATTATGTGTAAATTTTATCAACACTGTGTGCTGCATGGTGCCAACCTGGATTCAGCCAGAGTTATATATCGCATAATCACTATTAGAATTGGATGGTTGTGATTAAACCCCAAAAAAACCTTTGAAGAGAACACCTACATTTAAAAAGGTATCAGTTCTAAGTGATTATTCTGCGAGTTGAACTATTGCGACGAGTAATTGATCTATGTAATAGACAATCCTTTAGTAATTCCCTGCTGATTCATTTAACCATTGTTGAGGGTACTTTATACTCAATATTGGCTGTCTGAGCACTATAATACGATTCCATAGCTAACGAAGGTAATGAGGAATCTTAGTTATGTAGGCTGGAACTATACCACAGGTTCTGCTATAGGTGTCCAATGAATCTTTTTTATTGTTGTGGATCAATTGACTGATCACTACTAAATATCCATCAGGACCAAGTAGACCCTATACCACCTATTCAATTTACATTATATGTGGTTTTAGAATGGTTGACAATAAATGTTTTTTGTTTTTTTGTTGTGTTTCTTTGAAACTAAGGTTTCCTATTAAAGTATTTTACTAAGGTCCTCTTATACGGCAATTTTCATGGTACCTTTTTTCTGACCTTTTTTGGTTCAGTTTTTTTCTGTAGTATATACACTCTGAGGGTTTAATCCCTAATTCTGGTCTTAATCAATTTCTTGATTGCCTGGTCCTCTAATCCAAATTTATCATTGAAACAGCTCTCGGCCAAACTTTTGGCCCTCCTCTGTCTCATCTCATGTAAATGTGTGGGGGATGTCCGACCTTTGGACTTTCAGGTCAGGTCCTTTGTACAGGAGGGGGTTAGATGAGGTCTCCCGCCGTGTTAAAACGTCAATAACGTCAGTGTTTTATCCGGCGTTCCCCTCCCAACCGGCCCTTTGTCCTGTGAATGGTTTGCATGTGTATGAATCATGTACAGGGTCTCTGCGAACAGATGGTGTGTCATCGCTTTTTATTTCATTTTGTACACCGCATGCTGCGGTCGGTTCCACTACTCTGGCGCGCTGGCTTAAGTGGCTTTTGGCGCTAGCAGGAGTGGATATTTCTAGATTTGGGGCTCACTCAGTTCGTAGCGTAGCTGTGTCTTCCGCGGTGATAGCGGGTTGTCGTTTGGAGGATTTGCTCAGGTCGGCTGATTGGTCTAGGGAGACCACCTTCCGTACCTTCTATTTTAAGCCGATTGGTCATCCGCTCTTATGGACCAGCTTTGAACTTGCAATAGGAGCATCTGAGTCCTTGTATTAAAATTATAGAATTTAGCCAAGTATGACGGTAAGTAAGAATTTTAATAAAGGACTGAGAGACGAGTATTGCCCACCCCGCCCTTCCGGGGCGGATTTCTGGGTTGGCTGCGCGTTCTTGATGTCAAACTGGTATCTCATCCTTCTTTTTTGTTTCAGCTCAGTGAGATGTTGCAGTCCGTCTGTTGGCAGTTCCTGCTCTTCTGACATCCGGCTGGATCGTCTTCCTTCACTTCTTCTACGCCTGTTGACCCGTTGTTGGCAAGGAAAAGAGGGAGAAAAGGCAGGAACTTGGATCTACTTCTAGACATTGGACTGACTCACTGTGGAAGGGGGGGGGGGTTAGATTGTTCCATTGTTAGCAATATGTTTTGTTTCTTTAAATGTCATTTTCAACATTTTTGCTGGCTGCTGTAATAAAAGCAAGATAAGAGATTGCAATACTCGCCTCTGAGTCCTTTATTAAAATTCTAACTTACCGTCATACTTAGAGCTAAATTCTATAATTACATTAGCCTGGAGTGTAGAAATCTCAACTTCTATCTGGACCCGCAGTCTCCCTCAGTGCGGTCTAGGTGGCTGCCACCTGCTGTTGGAAACAGCTCAGTGCAGACCCCTGATGATCGACAAGTATTGACTAGCGCACACATTAACCCACACTAACTTTACACTTCAGAAGGCTGTCCGTGCCGATTGACAGCTTTTACGGCAGAGCAGAGTTCTCTGTTTTGAAAGTCTGTTACATTGCCTAGAGACAACCAAGAGGAGGATGGACGCTCATCACACGATCACTTTTAAAATTGCTTAAAAAAGGTCATGGTGGCTATAGTGCCCATTTAACAATAACTTCCCCTGGTGAGTTGCATGAAGCAGAGATTCATTGCAAAAAACTATTTATAGTGGTTTTAAATGATTTTGCCTCAAACAGAATTACTGAATAGATGAATTAGCTCTACAACCCTAACTTACAAAGGAAGTATACATTATCAAAATACAATTCTTCATGTTCTACAGCACTTTAATAACCCATTGGTATTTGTCACTATACAGAACCTGACCTCCTCCACGAGATATCATGAATTAGGAAACAAACCATGCAGGGTTTTTAGAGAATGGTGAAACTCTCGAGAACTTTTGGAGAAGTGAAAATGCTAGGTCAAAATAGCTGATTTGGAAAGTGAGATAAATGGGAGAATTTTTCTGGTTTGGCGATCTTGACCTAGCATTGTCACTTCTCCAAACATTCTCCAGAGTTTCACCTTTCACTGAATAAGCCCGATAGTCTTGAGGTAAAAATACTTACTCTAAATGACGCAACATTTCAGTCGTACTTTTCCCACCAACACAGTTTAAGGCCAGCCTTGGACGTGGGCATTTCTGTAAACAAGAGGCAATTTTAAGGGGAATTACTAATGATTTATTACAATTTCTTCCTTGAGAAAGGAAGGTGGGATTATTACCTTGAATAGCTCTTTCATCTCTGGCTTGCGAAGGTGGTCTTCTGTGATCACATGATCTGCTCCCAGATCATGGAGCCTCTGCACTAGACTACTGAGATCTGCCCTGCGTACAGAAAAGCTGTGTTACTGCCCTTCATGAGATTTTTTTGCATTCTAGGACACTTGAGCCTACTACGGCTATATCACAAATTTGGCACCAACTTAACCAGAGCTGGTGCATACTTACCAGAGCCATTATAGTCAATAGAGTTGCTAAATTTACAACAGCTATGGTTAAGTTGGCACCAACTTTGTAATACTGCCCTAAACTTTTTATTTACCCACAATACATTCCATGAGTCTTAATGCAGCTAATGTTCTGTCAGGTGGTTGACCGAACCTCCTTTTAAGTGAGGATTCCTATTCCAACTATAGTTTATATATACAAGTATTCCCTGTATAGAGAGTGGAAACCCAATGAAGAATTCAATTAATTCTGGTGTTGTTCTTTAACCCCATAAGGACCAACAATGTACCAGGTAGGTCCTACGAAAATGGTCGCACCTGGTACATCATGTCTATAAACCACCCTCCCTCCTGATACTCCCCTCTCTGGATGGGGTCCCGCGGTGGTCTGACATCAAGGAAGTCAGACCATCGCTTTTAAACCTCTGCTGTCGCTCTGAAGCCATCGTGCTGGGCAGAGCCAGGAGAGTGCCTGAAAGGGAAGGTCCTTTGGATCCCTCTCCCTTTTGATCGGTAAAGAGTTTTTTAAAAAAAAAAAAAAAGAGGAGAGGTATTGCTGGAAAGGTCACAGTTTCTTTATAAAAATGTTATTGACTGGGTTCGTATAGTAAAATAGGACTTCAAATCGCATTTAAACATGATTAGCACAAAACTATCAAAATGAGCTCAGCACATCGAGGTGAAATGGCTCCGCAATGAAGGTGTTGAAAAGCAAAAAACATGTAAACATCGGGCATTTCTAAACTCAGGACAAAATTTAGAAACTATTTAGCCGGGGTCTCTTTTGGCAGTTGTAGATTTGGGGGTCAAAGTTTGAAAGGGTTTTTTTTTCTCTTCAGGTTTTAATCAATCATATTTCATAATTTATTTTATAGGAAATTATTAGGGATGCACCGATACCGATACTAGTATCGGTATCGGGGCCGATATTGCCGTTTGCACGAGTACTTGTTACTCGTGCAAACGGCCCGATACATCCCGCTGATACCGGAAGCCGGCGCTGGGCCGGCTTGCCGGTATCCGCTGGGCTGGGGAAGCTGGCCGCGTGCATGAAAAGCACGCAGCCAGCGTTCCCTTCCGGCGGACCACATACTCACCCATCCTGAAGGTCCGGTCGCTTGGCAGTGATGCGTTCCCGCGGCCACTGGGCGCTCCTGTGACGCTGCCTCTCGGCTGGAGGCAGCGTCACAGATGCGCCCGGCGGCCACGTGATCGCATCACTGCCAACAAGCGACCGGACCTTCAGGATGTGTGAGTATCGAGGCGCGCCGGAGGGGAACGCTGGCCGCGTGCTTTTAATGCATGCGGCCAGCTTCCCCAGCGTTCGAGCTGCGGGCAAATCCATGAGAGCTGCGGGCAAATCCATGAGACCTGGGGGCAAAACCATGAGACCTGGGATCAAAGCCATCAGTGCTGGGGCAAATCCATCAGAGCTGGGGCATAATCCATCAGAGCTGGGGGCATAATCCATCAGAGCTGAGGGCATAATCCATCAGAGCTCAGGGCATAATCCATCAGAGCTGGGGGCATAATCCATCAGAGCTGGGGCAAATCCATCAGAGATGGGGGCAAATCCATCAGAGCTGGGGGCATATCCATCAGAGCTGGGGGCATATCCATCAGAGCTGGGGGCATATCCATCAGAGCTGGGGGCAAATCCATCAGAGCTGGGGGCAAATCCATCAGAGCTGGGGGCAAATCCATCAGAGCTGGGGGCAAATCCATCAGAGCTGGGGGCATATCCATCAGAGCTGGGGGCAAATCCATCAGAGCTGGGGGCAAATCCATCAGAGCTGGGGGCAAATCCATGAGTGCTGGCTGGGGCAAATCCATGTTAGCTGGGGGCAAATCTCATAAATTTTTATATGAGGTCTGTTCTTATTGGAAAGCGTCACATGACATTAAATAAAAGTATCGGTACTCGGTATCGGTGAGTACTTTTAAAAAGTATCGGTACTCGTACTCAGCCTTAAAAAAGTGGTGTCGGTGCATCCCTAGAAATTATAGGATGAGGAAAATAATGGTACCTCTAGAAAGTCCATGTAATGGTGAGAAAAACTGTATAGAATACTTGTTTGTGGAACCCACACATAAGAGGAAAATTAGACCTAAGAAGAAACAGCGCAGAAATGTAAGTACAGCAGTGGGTACTTTCGGACAGACAATGGTAAAACAGCCTAGTCACTATGGGGTTGTTTCCTTTAGCAGGTGCAAAAGAAGGGATATGAAAAAAACAGTTTAAACTCAGCTATACTCTCCTGGCCAGGCCTACGTAGTCTGATACGATCATCAGGGGTTACTGTATTTCTCTTGCAGAGGAAAATATCACAGTTCTGGCCACCGTTTTTGGGTGATAGCGCTTTGAGCTGCATATGGTAACATCTTGTTATTGCATCACCAATATAAAACCTAATGAGACCTGAGAGGGCACATGCCGAAAGGGCAGGCCACCTATGCTGTTGCCTGTTCTCAGTACTCGCTCAAAAAAAAAAATTCTCCTAAACACGGCGTGTAACCTGCAAATCCAGAAATCTTGCAACACCACCTTGTATAATTCATACATGACTAACATGATTTGTACACTTACCGGTCGCGCACAATGTTAATGGTGGTAATACCAAGAGATGCTGCAATCTGAATTACAACCTGACCCACACTGCTGTTGCTGGCATTCTGTATTATAGAGTCACCTGAAGGAAACAAAAAGGCAAGGGTATATAGACAACTCCACATCTTACAAGAACAACCATTAAACACAGATCCAAGTTAGACTTTTATGCTTAAGACCAGAATTGCAGGAGCAAGCTCTGCAAAAACAAATTCACAATTGGCAAACTCTACCCAGACCAACATCAGACCTTGGTCAGGTTGCACATCTTTTCATTTTATAACAGCTGGCAGCACACAGCCCTACTACAAATTATATGAAAGAGTAATTTTGATTTTCTTTCCTAGAAAGAACTTTTTAACCTTAAATAATGGGTTAGATGCTACCGACAGTGTTTGCCCATTTATTTTAGGCGTTTTTACTTTTATTCCTCAGCGTGCGCTGTTCCTCCTCTTCATAGCTCAGGGACTTCCAAATCTGGAAGTCCCTGAAGCTTTACTATGCAATTAGCACTTTTACACAAACCATAAATTGAGAACTGCTATAGACTTGTGCACTTTACATACTCAAGTTCTGTAGCGCCTGTACAGAATGATAAATTTAAGTTACACGTGCAGATCCGATCCATTGGCTGCCTCTCTGAGAACGTTCGCTATCGCATGTGGTCTCAGAGAGGGTGTCATCAGCCAGGAAATTCAATATCCCGGCTGCTCGTAAAGATGGGTGGGTTAACTCCTCCACTTCATACTGTTTTTCTGCAATATGGGGCAGCAGGAAGGGGGAGCTCTACACATCCTGACCACTTTAAAGGACTAAAGTGGTCAGGATGAGTAGAGTGCTCATGTAAATATTAATACAAATATTTTCACAGGTCTGAATCACAACAATACCAATAAATACATCTATTCCCTTTCCCTAAGCTTTCAAATCTCCATGCCACTGGTTGTTCCAATTATATGTATTTATGCATCAATTATTGCCATGACATTCCACTCTTGCATGTCATTCTCTTTCACCTGGTCGAAGAATCTCATAGTCAGACAGTAACCTATATGCAGTGCATGGATTGACACTTAGGGTTGCTGCTCCCACCACAGGAAGGTCACTTGGAACCCGGATTAGGGACGACTCATTGTACAATCCTTCTGTGCGCCATGTACCTGTGGAAAGGGAGGAAATGTAAAATATGAAGAAAAAAAAAAACACCGAAAGAATAGGATGTGGCGCTCTTCAGTGACCCAGACCCATGTCTTAATGAAGGGTTATCTAACGATAAGTAAATAAATCCAGCACTCTTCAATATTAGTGGATTTTATTGCTCAGCACAGAAAACAATGTTTTGACTCTAACGGGTCTTTTGTCAAGTCTGACTGTTAGGGTCGAAACATTGTTTTCTGTGCTGAGGAACAAAAGCCACTAAATAATATTGAAGAGTGCTGGATTTATTTACTTATTGTTGGATATTACTGGATTTGGGAGTGGATCCATTCCGGCAAAAACAAGCGGCGAGCAGTATCCAGAACTATTGCTTGGTTAATAAAGGGTTATATAGAATTATATATACAGTATAACATGCATATACCTGAAATACGTGACTTTTGAGATGGATAGACCATGTTGTCCAAGGAAATTGATCTAGTATTACAGGTCTCTCTCAATACCTCAAACATAAGAGAAAATGGACACCATAGCATAACTCTGTATATAATATAATGTGTATAACACAGAGGAGATGCAATACACGCACACTTTTTGGAGCCAAAATGAGGCTTCCTATGAATTCGCCTGTGGGTTGTTATAGCAGCCACCCATTAGCCTTCGTTCCTTCTAAGTGGTTGTTCTTCACCGTGCCTCAAAAAAAATAAAAAATAAATATACAGGCCAATAGTGTGAATCTGTATAGATACAATTAAAATTTATATATGCAGAGAACACACTCGTGTGACCCTATAACTGGGTGGGCTCTGAGTCACGTGAGGGTGTTCTCTGCATACATTATTCAATTGGATCTATACAGATTTACACTATTGGCAGAAGCCTGGTGTTTTTATACAGGCGAAAAGTGTCTACGTATTTATTTTAATCCTTTTTCTTCTATTTCTAGTTTGCTTTGTAGTTTTATTTATTTTGTGTAATAAATATTTTTATCAATTTTTTGGCTGGATTGAGGAATAAAACGTTAAAAGTGCTGATGCAGTGCAATAAGCCCTTAAACAACATAAATGTTCAAAAGGTAAATAGTCAAAACAACGGTGCATTCCGATTATGTAAGAATTTTTTTATCCATCATCGGAAATTAACTGCCTAATCGGCCATGCATATACCAAAAGAGGCAAGCCGTCTGAGCCTGCGAATAGAGACCAAGCACATCAAGAGTAGAAAGGTTGGACACTGCCAAAAGGGCGTCACAAGCACCAATACCTCCTATGTGGCTTAAGAGTGGGGGAGTGAAATTCCTCTTATTAATCATTGCATTATGGATGTTGAACTTGGTACACCCTGAGTTGCCTGCGCTTTCTTTTGAATCTGATTCAATGAGAGGAACAGAAAGGGCTGTGCAACCCCACAAGCTGGTACTCTACAAACCTAGTCTTTTAAACAAAACAACAAGAACAAAATAAAAAAAATATATATTTATTATCGGAAACCCAAAATTTCACATACGAAATAAAAAAAAAAAATCATGAAAAGGCTTTTAGTTGCAGATTAAAAAAAAATAAACCATCGAATAAAAACGGAAATATTTTTTCCATGGAATCATACGAGCTTCGCATTGAATCACTTCTCTATGGGACAATTTCCCTGCTGCGGCATGGCAGTTTAACTATACACTGCATCTTTTTTCATGTAACTTATACAAGATCGTCCCGGCATCGTTCGATAAATCCCATTGAAATGAGAAAGATCACTAGTCTGTTGTAGTCATCTGAAAGCGTTCAATGGTGGTCGGATGCAGTGGAAGAGGGCTGATTCACCTGCATGTTGTAGGATTAGTCGGACGACTTCAGACTATAAAATCGAATGATCGCACAAATACGGTGCTAGTGGACTTAAGGGGTTATTCAGTAAGGACCGAAATTTCTGATCTTCAGCTTTGTACTTCACTATTTCACCGCAGGGTCGTCGTGGTGCATCAAAAGTGTAAATCGCCAAAGACCACCGATCACTAAAGTGACCGCTCAACTGCAGAAAGAAAAAAAAAAGAGGGAACTCTCTTCTTCGAATAGGTGTTTAAATAACAATGCACTACAAAAGTGTCCAAATAATAAAAAGGGGTCCTTTAAAAAATAAAACGGTCCGTTACAGGAGAAAAAATAAATAAAAAATAAGTCTTTTAAAAATAATTGGGAGCCAAAAATTTAGTATAAAAAATAATACAAAAAAGGTGTTCAAAAGACCTTTTGCTGAAAATGAAAGGAATAAACCGTATAATAAAAAAATAAAACCAGTATTTTTTTTATATTGAATTCTATGGGATTCGCCTGTTTAAACCTGCCGAACGGAACCACTGAAAATCAGGGAATTTCACCGACACTTGGTGAAGTTTAGCGTTCTGTGAGGCTAATGTCAGACGAACGCATTCTGAGCACACTGTGCGTCCGTGCACAACTGACTGATGATACTGTAGACACCACAGTTGACTGACGTAGATTGGAAATAAAATGAATATGTATAAAATGAATATGTAAAATGAAAAAAATTGATACATGGTATGAAAAACCATTTTGTCCGTCAAAAATGCTGGATGGCAAAAATGCAGACTGTCTGACTACGTTGCATCACTCACACACAAAGCTACGCGGACGTGGCGCACTCTGTGCGTCCGTCCTAGCGGTTTGACCTTCTTGCCTAAATTGCGTCCGGTGTCACGTGCGTTCGCACTTCTGTGCGGACGTACTTCGTGTGTGGGTCTCTATTGATCAGAATTTTATGCTACGACGGACGTTAAAATGTGCAGCAACACAGACGTGAACACTGCGTTCATCGGACACCGACCTGAATAGATTAACCATTACTTCTCTACTCCCGAGAAGCTGCCGGATCCATTGTGGTGCTTCGGAAATGACGACGACTCCCACATGATCCCTCCTGTGGCCGGCATCCAAAACCGGAAATTACATATTGCCGACTCGATTTCCATCTTGGATACTGGCGCCGATAACAGCAGTGCTGGCAAGGGCAATGGGATCCATAAAAGTACACAAAGAGTTCATAAACGGTCTCGGCACTGTGCGGTTGATGAGCAGGGACTCTTTAAAGGGAGCTTTTGCATTTTGGGGACACAGCTCTTGAGGAAGCTCTTGAGGAAGTCACATTGTTTTGAAACGCATCAAGCGTTTCCAGCCTAGTGACACTACTCCTTAGGCTCTTCTACCTATCACCAGTCATCAGCCTTGAGCCTTGAGAACCTGAGGTCTGACTGTTGGATTGCACAGGTTCCACCCAAGGATGGGGAGTATCCAGGGAACCGGATTACGGTGACAGCTGTGAACACTGTTAATATGCTTGTTTGCACTCATTAGTTTATATGTAGTGCCGCTTGTCATGTGAGTGGTTCCATTCACCTTTTAAACTTAGTGAGGAAAGGGGGGGGGGTTGTGAGGGTCCTAAGAACGAGCAACAGCACTAGTGGCCTGCTCTACGGTGGGTGCCCACTCAGGTCTCACAAGGTTTTAGCTTGCTTGTGCCATTACAGGGATGAATGCTCCATATGCAAATCAGCCTGCTCTCACCCAAAAAGGGTGGCCAGTACTGATTGCCAAAGACGTCATCCCTGCACGAGAGGTGCAGCAACCCCCGACGATAGTTTCAGCCTTATTAGGCCTCGTCAGGAGGGTATAACTGACAACCCTCTAGGCACACCAAGCAAGGGGTCCACGTCTGGATAACCCTGTACACTAATAGTGAGAAAAGGGGGGGGGGGGTTTGTGAGGGTCCTGAGAACGAGCAACAGCACTAGTGGCTTGCTCTACGGTGTGCCTAGAGTGGTGTCAGCTGCACCTCTCATGCAGGGATGACATCCTTGGCAATCAGCACTGGCCACCCTTTTTGGGTGAGAGCAGGCTGATTTGCATATGGCCCATTTATTCCCGTAATGGCACAAACAAGCTAAAACCTTGTGAGACCTGAGCAGGCACCCACCGTAGAGCAGGCCACTAGTGCTGTTGCTCGTCCTCCGGACCCTCACAACCCCTCCCCCCTCCTCACTTTTTAAACTTACCATTAAAGGTTTTTGGTTTTACACTATGGTTTTTCTGTATTATATTGATTTTTAGCCTTCCTCCATAGGGCTCATTTAAGGAATCCAGGAACGACAATCTATGGGTGGTATTCGTGAGCAATATTTGGGTTGTCATTTCAAGCTTCAAATTGTATAATTTTTGTTTTTAGTATCGCTGGCACAGTGTGTGGGGGTGCCTGAAATTTCATTTGGAGAACATACATTCTCTTTGTGCATACATTGGTATGATGCCATTAGGAATTACTGAGCCTCACTTAGAATACCAGTCCCAATATTAAACACATCTTGGCAATTAAAATAAAAAACGTGATGCTGACTGATGCAGGATTGTAATATTCTTCCATGCATGCAATTTAATAAAATGGCATTGGAAATGGCAAGTGGGATTGTGCAATGCCTAGAACAAAACAAAGGGTGTTATCTCTTACCAAGTCCAGCATCTACTGGTATCACCCAGTCTCCAGGTCGCATAGATGTTACATGATTTCCGATTTCAGCAACAACGCCCACTCCTTCATTTCCCCCAACAGCAGGCAGCTCAGGTAAAAGAGCATAGGTTCCTTAGAGGGAGAAGATCAGAAAAGGATTAGAAAAATATACACAAATTAAAAGGTATTTTAGTCATACAGATGAGCAAAACTAATGCACTAAAAAAAGTGATATTGCCAAATTCATCAGCAAGCATCACCAAGCTTCTGAGCTTGTGAGCACAATGGTCTCGTAGGAAAAAAAAACTACAGATACTCCATAGACCTAGAGAGTTTTAGGGAATAAAATATGAATCAATGGTGTGTCCTAATGTTACATAGTTTATTTAAGATGGGGTGTCCTACTACAGTATCCCGATGGAACCTGTTGATTTCACATATAAATTGATCACCGAATGTGGATAGTGGTAACTTGTAGTGGCTGTAGTATACCTGCATTACGTTATGGCTCAAGGCATCCTGTATTAGGTAAAGTGGGCACTGGGCATTTTACTACAAACCACTATCCTGCTTGTTTTTTTTTTTTTATTCAAAAGGCTGAAATAAACAAAGTAGATAAAAGCAGTATGTTACTGTATGCATCAAAAGAGCAGGTACATGAGGCAGACGAGCATTAAAACGAGAATAAAAAAAATTAATCATCATCTCGACCGAGGTCGTCAATACAAGGAGTACTGAAAACATGTAAATTGGTAAGTAACAGTAATAAAAAGTTACATTTGACATATCAATACTCATGGTAACGCGGAGGTCCCCGATCGTAACACAACCACAGATGAAAACCAGGCCCGAGGTAGATTACGTTGCAGTTGTAATCGTAAGGGGCAGTACGGCTCAGGGAAGAGGACTAGACGGCAGGTGACATCGAACTTAGACGCAAGACACAAAGGGTTTCAGGCATAAGAGCGAGGTTGAGGTCCTTCACCTCAGCTATAGTTTCCTGTATTGGCCTTCAAAAAAGGGAGATAAATGCGCTCAGGACCAGACATGCAAGTAGGAGCAGTCAGGGTCGTCACATCTCCAGCTGTTTGGGGTACGATGAAGGCCAATCCGGAATAGTAGTGAGGGAGTGCAGTACCAGAATGTCAAGCAATTTGTAGGAATTAGCTTGTAAGCGGGCTTCTGGGCCATGGCAACTTATATATATATATATATATATATCTTGCCAATGGTCATCGGCTATGGGAGCATCCAGTGCAAATTTCCAGGTCTGCTCGAAGGGCGTGGGTTCAGGTGGGGTTTGTAAGAGCATATATAGATGATGGAAATCCCATGAAGCAGAGTCTGAGCAGCAGAACAAAGGTTTATCAAACGGGGTAAGGCATCTATTTCAGCCTATGGTGGGCCAGTAGCGATAGCAAATAAATGGGAGATTTGAGTAAAATTGAAGCATTCCAAAAAGGGTAGGGAGTGAAGCCGCTCGGTCTCCCTCCCATGGTGGGCCTGTCCCGAGATAACTGCACCCTAAAGCTTTGGATTTTGAGAACCAAGTTGCCTGCGGGGACAGGTGTTGAAGGCCAGCTGGGAAATTTGGATTATCAAACAGAAGTACCATCGGAGAGAGGTATGAGGAGACAAAACAACTCCATATCACAGACATCCAGACCCTCAGGGTGCAGCAGATATATGGATAACGGAGAGACTGGGGCGATCTAGGTTTTAGGATCATCCAAGATAGTACTGTAGTAGTATGGGGAGTTGCATCAAGCGCTAGGTTTTGCCACAGCACTCGTCTGCCTCCTGTGGTCCATTCCACCACTCTTAGGAGGTGGGATGTTTGAGAAGAGAAAAATTCAGGCAGAGCTAAACCGGAAAGGTGTCTTAGGTCGGGAAGGAGTGCAAAGACCAATTCTTCTAGCCCAGGCATGGCCCCAGAGAAAGCGAATGCAGGTAGACCCAAGTGTGGCGCAGGAGAAGGAACATGGATGGGTAGAGTCTGGAAAGGAAAAAAAAAAAACCAAAAAAAACAAAACAATAACAGTGTCAACACACTCATATCTATAATGTTTATCTTCCCAAGCCAAGATCCTTGTAACGTCTTGCACTCCAAGAGGTCAAGATACAGTTCTGACCATAAAAAGGTAAAAGTTTTCTTAATAGAGGTCCTGCGGATTTGGTGTAAGCAAGTGGGCAGCACTTAAAAGGGTGCATGTGTCTCTGCATTAGTTCCACTACACCTGTCACATTAAGATTCAAGATCTGATTTCTCCATATTTATTTTTTTAATTCAAAAATTTTATTTTGAAAATAAGTCAACTGAAGAAGAAACAGTAATGACATACAAACGCATAACTGGCCGCAATGATCGATAGGTCATGGAGCAAGGCCAACAGGCAACAGATCAAAAAGAAGGAAATTATCACATTGGAGGAGGAACAGGAGTAAGAGGGAGACACATCCACTCTGTATCTACCTGAATTTTCAATACCTGAAGGACCATCTCAAGGATCCTAAGGGTAAAAAACAATCTGCCTGATTGTCCCCCAAAACTAAAATCGGCGGGTGCAAGCAACATGCGGGGAAAAAAATGACAAGCTCAGAGTCGTGTCTATAAATGCTCGCAGTTTAGTCAATAAAATCAATGAACTGGAGGCAATGATGGCAGCTGAAAAAGTACATTTAGTTGCGGTTACTGAGACATGGTTCAGTGAGAAAAATAACTGGGACATAACAATACCGGGGTACTCTTTATATAGAAAAGACAGAGAAGGTAGGAAAGGAGGAGGAGTGGCCCTGTATGTGAAAAACAACATAAAAACGAACCAAATAAAAGTGAGCGAGGTGAACATAGAGTCAGTTTGGGTTACGCTAACATTTGGCAATCATACAGTAGCTCGTGTAGGTGTGATCTATAGACCCCCTGGACAAGTAGAAGAGCTAGATAATCTGCTGCTTGAGGAAATAGCCAAAATGGCAATGAAGGGGGAAGTTATTATCATGGGAGACTTTAATCTTCCTGATGTGAACTGGAAAACCAAAACAGCTGGGTGCACCAGGAGTACAAATATTCTAAACTCCCTACTGGGATTATCTCTAACACAAGTAGTTGAGGAGCCGACCCGTAAAAGAGGCCATATTGGATTTAATACTCACAAATGGAGGTTTGGTATCGGACGTTGTTGTAGGTGAAAATTTGGGATCTAGTGATCACCAGTCAGTATGGTTTAATATAAGAACAGAGCTGGAGCCACACCACACAAAAACAAAAGTTTTAGACTTTAAAAAAACAGATTTTTCTAAAATGAGACTTTGTGTGAAGGAGTCATTATCAGACTGGAGGAGTTTAAAGGGAGTCCAGGAGAAATGGGATTATTTAAAAGAAGCATTATTGAAGGCCACAGGCAATTGCATTCGACTTGTTAGCAAAAACAAAAAAGGGAAGAAACCACTGTGGTACGCTGCAGAAGTGGCCAAAATAGTGAA
Source organism: Leptobrachium leishanense (assembly GCA_009667805.1). Taxonomy (NCBI): domain Eukaryota; kingdom Metazoa; phylum Chordata; class Amphibia; order Anura; family Megophryidae; genus Leptobrachium; species Leptobrachium leishanense. The sequence continues at coordinate 200,689,497 of CM019064.1, forward strand.
GAACAAAAAGACAGCATTCAATAATTATAAAACAACTCAGGCAAACCTATAAGATTAGGCAGAAAGAGGCAAAGCAATTTATAAGAGCTTCCAAAGCACACGCAGAAGAGAAAATAGCTCAGTCAGTAAAAAAGGGGGACAAAACATTTTTAGATACATAAACGAGAAAAGAAAAGTAAAACAAGGATTAGTTAGATTAAAAACAAAGGAAGGAAGGTATGTAGAAGAGGATAAAAGTCTCGCTGACTGCCTCAATGAATATTTTTGTTCAGTCTTTGCAGAAGAAAAGGAAGGAAAGGGACCTCAGTTAGGAGGAAACACTAACGAGACAATTACATATCAGTTTACAGAGGAGGAGGTTCTACAGCAGCTGTCTAAAGTAAAGACAAATAAGTCAATGGGGCCTGATGGGATCCACCCTAAATTATTAAAAGAGCTCAGTGATGTAATAGCAAAACCGTTAACAGATTTATTTAACCAATCCTTGCTAATGGGAGTCGTCCCAGAAGACTGGAAATTAGCAAATGTTGTGCCCATTCACAAGAAGGGTAGTAGGGAGGAATCTGGGAACTATAGGCCAGTTAGTCTTACGTCAGTAGTGGGGAAATTAATGGAAACCATGTTAAAGGAAAGGATTGTTGAACATCTAAAAACACATAGATTACAGGATCAGAAACAACATGGGTTTTAGACACAGGTGGTGCAGTAGACATTGCTTATTTAGATTTCAGTAAGGCTTTTGATACTGTTCCGCATAGAAGGCTTATCAATAAATTGCAATCTTTGATCTTGGATTCCAATATTGTTGAATGGATTAGGCAGTGGCTGAGTGACAGGCAACAGAGGGTTGTGGTAAATGGAGTTTATTCGGCGCAAGGTCTTGTTACCAGTGGGGTACCTCAGGGGTCAGTACTTGGACCCATTCTATTTAATATTTTTATTAGTGATATTGCAGAAGGTATTAATGGAAAAGTATGTCTTTTTGCTGATGACACAAAGATTTGCAACAGGGTTGACGTTCCTGGAGGGATCAGCCAAATGACAAATGATTTAGGTAAACTAAAAAAATGGTCGGAGCTGTGGCAATTGAGTTTTAATGTGGATAAGTGCAAGATAATGCACCTGGGACGTAAAAACCCAAGGGCTGAATATAGAATATTTGATACAGTCCTAACCTCAACATCTGAGGAAAGGGATTTAGGGGTTATTATTTCAGAGGATCTAAAGGTAAGTAGTCAATGTAATAGAGCAGCAGGAAATGCTAGCAGAATGCTTGGTTGTGTAGGGAGAGGTATTAGCAGTAGGAAAAGGGAAGTGCTCATGCCACTGTACAGAGCACTGGTGAGACCTCACTTGGAGTACTGTGTGCAGTACTGGAGACCGTATCTCCAGAAGGATATAGACATCTTAGAGAGAGTTCAGAGAAGGGCTACTAAAATGGTGTACGGCTTGAAGGAGAAAAGTTACCAGGAAAGGCTTAATGATCTTAACATGTACAGCTTGGAAAAAAGACGAGACAGAGGAGATATGATAGAAACATTTAAATATGTAAAGGGAATCCACAAGGTAGAGGAAGGGAGTATATTTAAAAGGAAACAAAGTAGCAAAACAAGAGGACATAGTCTTAGATTAGAGGGGCAAAGGTTTAAAAGTAACATCAGGAAGCATTATTTTACTGAGAGGGTGGTGGATACATGGAACAGTCTTCCAGTTGAAGTGGTAGAGGCCAAAACAGTAATTGAATTTAAGCAAGCATGGGATAGGCATAAGGCTATCCTAAACAAAAGATAAATCCAGGTAAAGTATCCATGTAATTGGGCAGACTAGATGGGCCGAAAGGTTCTTATCTGCCGACATCTTTCTATGTTTCTATGTTTCTAAGGGATAGTATTGACAGAAGACATATACTCACTTTGTATCTTCCCTGCTTCTGCCTCCCCCCATACACTGACTTGCCTTTTGCAGTCCATCCACAGGGACGTGTCTACTCTTGTCTAATTTGCCCACACCCACAGCAGGGATACAGCTTGCTGGGACCATCAATAGGTTCCCCAAGTACAACACCCTTGACAGAGTAGACACTGACTAGAGTAGCAGTAATATTTTAATTTTGTCTGTATTTCACATACTTTTTGGTGTACACAGTTTGGTTTTCTTTTAACAAACTAGTAAAAGTTACGTTTTAAATTTAGCAGACCTTTTTGCCTGCAACTACACACTGTCTCTTCCTTGCACACAATCCCGCAACTCCACGAAGTACACAGCAGATATGTGTTTACGTGGTATCCCCTCTCCCACAGTAGGCCAATCACCACCTTCCCCCCACTCGCGGTCCTGAACGTATAGAACATATGTACAGAGAACCACATAAAATAAAACATTTGCAGTCAATGACAGCTTATAAATTAATAGCAAGCACAGGCCGTCCCCTTCTTCAGTCCTGACCCATGTGGGCCAAAGAGGGCAGAGAGAATAAGGTTGTGTGCAGAAAATTGAGATGCGTTGGTAGAGAGGGTTCGCAAAGAGGCGCTCTATTATAAGCAAAGTGGTCCCCGCGCTACCCATAATAGGACAGAAATAAAGCATCAACGGGTAGGGTTGTGACCAAGAATACAGCATGGGGGACCACCACTTCCTTCCCTCCCCTACCAAGCATCACAATAATAACAATGTGGAAGGAGTATCGGGGGACAATGATCTCAGTCTCCAAGCTCCGCATATGGGGCAAATAATTGAATCCCAGTAAGCGCCAGGGGATGATGTCTCGTCACGATAAAATGGCAATCACGGCCTACATAGAGTTGAGGGGGGGGGGGGGGTGGGAGAAAAAGAGGGGGAGAGGAAGCCAGTAAAAGATGAGGGATCCAGGGGCCACTCTTATGTACCCCATATTCAGGGCTCTGGCAGAACAGACATATACACTCCATATTCTATTCATTGTTTGGCATCCAGAGGCAAAGGAGTATCAGAGACAGAGTCGGTGTATGTGGCGGTGGCATCGGAAGCGACGGGGCCTGAGAGCCGTTCAAGGACGTTTTGATCCTCTCCTTTTCCAGTCACCCACATTGATTGGGGGGGGGGTATCCAGGCAGACACATCCGCAGGGTGGCTGATCCAGTGCAGGGTATTGTTGTGACGAACTTTAAGGGCGAAGGGGAATCCCCACTGGTAAGTAATGTGGCGTTGGCGCAATGCCTGGTTAACTGGTCTACGGGTATCAACGAGCAGAAAGTGTGAATGGAGATAGTGAAAAATCTAATAACGGACCTTTGTATTCCCATTGCTGGTTTTGTGCATCACCGTTTCCTTGAGGAGATAGTCGGCAAAGCAACAGAAAAAGTCCATGAGGGAGAATCACCATCTGGGGGCAGACGCCGCAAGGCCCTATGCGCCCTGTCCAGGGCAATCAGGGTATTTGGGTCCCAACCCAGGATCAAATTAAAGAGGCCTTGTAGGGCGGCATAGAGATCCTCAGGCTGCTTCGACTCGCGAACTTCACGCACTCTGACATTACTTTGGCAACCCGAATTATCGAGGTTATCCACCAATCTGCGGAGGTCTGATAGTGGACCCAGATGTCGCTGCACTGAGTGGTTGGGCCCATGTTCAGCTTGCTCCAGCTGTGCAACCCGGGACAACAGGGCCGTCACCTCCACAAGTACCTCCTCTATTTTGTGGAAAAATGTGTTCCAGAGGTCTGCGACCACTCTTCCTGGGCAGTGCCATGAAAAATCACTTCAGGCATTCTATCGTGTTTGTGAGGTCCGGCCGCTATCTTGGGCAATGGACGTGGTCAAGGGGGAAATCGAACCGAGTGAAGCAGGAACTTGTCCAGAGGTCTCCCAGCCAGTCGCAGTGGCTTGGCGGGGGTCTTCTGGTCACTGGAGAACTTATTGTTGCGGACCATAGTTGGGCAACAGCTGAATAATATAGCTGATCGGAGGAGGGGGGGCATGATCAGTGTGCGCCCATCTTGGTCCCACTATCCTGCTTTGCGTAGATTAAAAGAGGAATAGAAAGCCTGTTTGTGAAAGAAAATGCAGAAAGATTTGTAATACCCACACGAATCCTTACCTTGGACCATATTAATATCGGAGGGGTTAATGGGAGCAGCCAACATCTTAACTCGGATGTCATAGTCACCAGGAGGATTAACTTCCAAATTCTGTAAACTAGAGAGACAGAATGACAAAGATCACATGTAAAGCTCTACAGAAATACAAAGTTAAAAATGCTTAGGAGTGTGACAGGATGCATGCATGTTGTTCTATGTCTGCCATTTAAAAGGGGCACAGTGACCACTCATTGCGGATTAGCTACAATTACCCTTCTCTGGGAATGGGGGGGGTCTTGGATGATTCAACCGTGCAATTGCAGGCTTTAGCTCCGCCAAAAAGCTTCGATCAGCAACCATTGATCTCAACTTCCTTAATAGAGGAAACTCAACTTGTAGAAGGACTCCTTCTGCTCACTTTGAGGTTGCCTGAGCCCCGTTCAATACCTCAGCAGCTGCTGAATTGCTGCAGTGCAGCAATTCAGTTTGCTGCAGCAGTGTCATTGAACGCTTTGGATGCAAATTTTGAATCCAAAATGGCCGATTTTTTAATTAAAGATTCAGATTGTTTTTCGTATCACTCGGACAAAATATGATAAAGAAAAGCAGTCAGCACAATTCTGTTTTGTATGCACACACCACAAATGATAGTTTTTATTGAATAAACGTTATGTTTACTTCTGAAACATAATATAAGTTGAACTGTAATATATGTCTATGTGCAGGGGTAAATAATAAATAAATATTTTGTGCTTTGGTGAACAAAAACCTCAAAATTAACATTGCTGTACGGAATTGTTACTTGCTTCATGGCGGCGGCCATCTTGCTGTACGGAATTGTTACTTGTTTCATGGCGACGGCCATCTTTAATACGTCACACTCAGCTACTCGCAGCATCTCCTTGGGTCGCTGCAAGTGCTAAGTTAGCAGTGCTGAGCGCTGAGTGGCTGAACGGCGTTCAATGGCAAGTTGCTAACTTAGCACTTGCAGCGGCTGAGGTATTGAACGCGCTCCTGGTGTTGGCATTAAGGTTTTTTTGTCTTACTCTAGGGTTGAAATGGAAGGGGGAGATATGGGGAGGGTCAGGAAGCCTTAATGTTTAGCCTGGCTACTCCTCCTCCTGTTTTAACCCTAGAGCATCCCATTAACAGACATTAGTTTCAAACCCTGTAATTCACGGAGATTACATCATCCCTCTTAAAAAGGGACACTACCACTTACATAAACTGTAACTAGAGTACAAATAAAACCACTTTATAAAAACACACTGCGGTTTTATTTTTCTTTGAAAGAATTGCATTTAAAAAGGAAAAATAAAGTTAGGTATTTTATACTCTAGGTTCCAGTTTCTGCATTTTTCCCATGATGCAACATATACCAAAAGCTTTGCTGTGTGACTCTTGTTTAAATAAAGGCTAGATATTGCAGATTAAATAAACATTCCATCCTCCACCTCATTAACTGGTATTGTTCTCTGGGCTACCAGAGATAGGACCTGGCAGCTGAATGAGATGTCAAGGAGCTTAAAAGGTTTCTAATCTACAACCCTGGGGTTTTCCTTTGAATACCTCCCACACAGTACAATGATGTGAGTCAACTGCCTGACCCCATAGACTCCATTATATGGCCAAAACCCGCACGGTGAGTAGGGATGAGCCGAACACTCCCCGAGTTCGGTTCGAGCCCGAACTTCCCATTTGTTCGGGACCGAACGCGAACCCGAACCCCCATGCAAGTCAATGGGGCTGAAAATTCGGTTTTTTGGAGTGCCCTCCAAGAGGGCATATATGCTACATATTTGCCATAAAAGGTGTATGGGGGTCCGGGTAGTGCCCTGGGGGACAGGAAACAAGGACAAAAAGTAAAAAAAAAAAACGTTTTTAAAAGGGACAGTGAGTTTTCCATGAAATAAGGGTTAAAAATAAAAATGAAAAATTCCTTCAAATATCGTGCCTAGGAGGTCCCCATAACCTGCCCATGAAGTGGCGGATTTCTAGGATGTATAGAAATATGTAAAAACCAAAAAAATGACATTTCAAATGACGGTAAATGCTTTTCCTTTAATCTATCCATAAACAACTGCTTGGGGCGGCAGTCTGTATGAAAAGGAGACATTTTCGGACACGCAGAAAAAGTTTACTGATTTTTTTGGCGGTGAAAAGCAGGAGAATGGAAACTTCTAGACCAAAAAGCCGATTTGGAAAGTGAGATAAATGGGAGAATTTTTATGGTTCGGCTATTTTGACCTAGAATTTTCCATTCTCCAGTCATTCTCCTGAGTTTCACCTTTCTCTGAATAACCCTGTCAGGGTTATTCAGAGAGCGGTGAAGAGCAGGAGAATGACTGGAGAATGGAAAATTCTAGGTCAAAATAGCCAAACCAGAAAAATTCTCCCATTTAGGCTAGGGTCAGACCAGCAAATTTTTAACGTGCGTTTAGGCGCACTTAATCACGGCCGCACTAGCAGCAAATGACGGCCAATATACGAAGTACGGTCGCACGAAAGTCCGGCTGCGCAACGCAAGTGGAAAATGAACGCATTTTTTCGAGAACGCAGAACCGCTAGTATGGACGTACAGAGTGTGCTGCGTCCACTAACGGCGTGTGTGCATGATTTGGAGACGTCAGACCCTGCTCATGTCCGGCCAACATAACGTCCAGACACCCAAAGTTTCCTGGTTTGGATCCGTAAAAAAATCACGCACAAAAATGCGCATCGTATGACCGTTTTCGCGCAATCCGTTAAAAAATACGGCAATGCGTTCGGACGCACTTTTTGATGGTCGCTGCGAAAAATGCGTTAGTCTGACCCTAGCCTTATCTCCCTTTCCAAATCGGCTATTTGGTCCCGATTGTTCTCTTTTCCTGCCATTCTCCTGGTTTTCACCTTTCTCTGAACAACCCTGAGAGAGAGGTGAAAGCCAGGAGAACTGGCAAGAGAAGAGAACAATCTAGACCAAATAGCCGATTTGGAAAGTGAGATAAATGGGAGAATTTTTCTGATTTGGCTATTTTGACCTAGAATTTTCACTTCTCCAGTTATTCTCCTGCTTTTCACCACTCTCTGAATAACCCTGTGAATGTTTAATCCCGAGGTGAAAAATAACATTGTTTAGATTTTTTTCAAACACCAGTTAAATGCAGCATATTAGGATGTTTTAGGGAAATGAATTCTCAAATCTCAATCAGAAGCAGACACCACCCCACCCTCAGTATATTGTACAATGTATCAAATTGATTACCAGGGGGGGGCGTGGCTGGCTGCACACGGGGAAGGACGCGTGTCTATGGAGCTCCGACCCGTCCTTCTCTAACTGGGGCTCTTTGTTATCTTTTTGCTGCCGAATTTCTGATCCTGAGGCCCAGGAGTGGTCGGCCACCGGGAAGGAGCTGTCCGGGGCCCGTTCTGCCCCCCCACCGGACCAGAGACTGAGGATTGCCAGCGGTGTTTCTGGCGGGTCCGCACTGCTGGCGGCCATCTTGAGGCCTACCCTTCCAGCTCCTACCACCTCCTTGCTGTGCCTTCCCGCCGATTTTTATTGATGAGAGCTGGGATGATGGAGGGCCAACATCTCCCGGCCACCCGAGTGCTGGAGACGGCTGGGGCATGCGCGGGAGGGGGACGGTTGTTTCACCGTTTCCTCCAGTGACTGGAATGGAGGCCGTGCTTACAGGCCTGGAAGACCTGCTGCAGGAGATGGGAGAAGATGACCGCCCGCTGACACGGGGCGACTGGCGACGGTTTATGGAGGTCCTGCGAGGCAATGGAGGAAAGGCTTTCCCGAACGGAGGTGGTTTTGGCGGTCTCCAGCGGGGACCAGGCGTGCGCGGCTGCTCAGCCTTGGGGGAACACGAGGAGGAGCGAAGTGTGAGCGGGAACCCTGCGAGCCGAATGCTGCGGTCTATCGCAACAGCGGAGGCGACGCTGCCATGCAGGGCTACGGTGCCTGATGACAACTTATTGTCGAGCTGCGTGGAGTCGGCTGAAGTGCTGGAGGAGCCTGCAGACAGAGGTCGCTGCTCGGAAGTGGAGATGCACCCCCCTTGTCGACTGGGCGGAAGAAACAGCCTGAAACTGACTCTCCACCCATCGCTTTGCGGTTACCGCTGGTTGTCCTCCGAGATCCTGGTGAGGGTGACAGATACGCATTATCGCTGCTGCTGGAGTTGCGGGCCTTGCGCTTCGTTGGTGGTCCTTTGTGGGCTGACGGATCTGGCCTGGCATGCTGCACCCTACCTGCTTCACGAGGAATTCTTTTCCGAGATGCGGGCTGAAGAGACACCTATGGTTCTCTCCACCTTTTTTGCTTTTTGCTGTTTGTCGCTGATCCCCGGCTGGGGACGCTTTTGATTACTAGAGACAGTTTTATTTTTTCTCTTATACCCCCTTCCGCTGAGTATTTTGTCGTTCTCTTTTTGACGCCATTGGCCGAGTTTTAGATGAGACCCCTCTACTCGAGGATGTTTTTGTTCCCCCCCTTTTTCTTTACGACCCCCCCCACCTGCAAAAGTTTTGATCCTGCGTGTGAAGACGCTATCGCAATTTTTTTTTATTTATTTATTTATTTATTTATTTTTTTTGGCGTTTTCGGGTACCTGTGGGTACGGTTACGTGGCCTGGAGCCGGCGTCAGCGCCCCCCAGTCCCCGGGCCAAGTGTCACTCACTCCCCCTGGCCTCCCGCGGTCCTAAGGGCCTGCAGGTTCTACCAGGGGAGACACAAGTATGGCTTCTGCCACTACCCCTAGCCCCTCCTTTTTTTTTTTTTTTCCCCCCCTTTCCTCTTTCACTCAGTTCACTAGATGTATTTAGCTGATTTCTCAGTTTATACTGCATAACTATAGAAGAGACCCCCCTATTGGGGATGCTATATGTTAATGTCTGTCTATTTTTTGATGACTTCTTGCTTTGTTTTTCCCTTATTGATGGACATTCTTTGTTGAGACCCCCCCCACTATTTGGGGATGTTTCTTATTTTTCTTGCATTGTGCATATGTTGACAGTTTTGGGTGGCCCTGCGAGGCCCTCACTTTATATGTTTGACTTACGCTGACTTATATAAAATAAAAATTTTGAATTTCAAAAAAAAAAAAAATTGATTACCAGACTAAAAACACCTGGTGTTATGCCCGTTTGTGAACAGAGGTCATTTAGAGTTGATAATCTTTCCACGTACACATTAGTTTTTAATTCAATATCTAATAAACCGTTGCTTATAATATTCTGCAGTAAAGAGGTCTCTTTATTGTTAGATTTTTTAGTATTTTTTAAGCATTTTCTATACTTTTTTCAAAAACTCTTTTTTTTTTCCGAACCCGAACCGAACACGCCCAAAAAGTTCGAAATTCGCGAACTTTCGAACCGTCCGAACCCGAACAGCTCATCCCTAACGGTGAGGAGTATGTGAGGTAAGGCCGGTGTCAGACGAGCGCACTATGTGCGCCCGTAGTAACGTGCCTCCCGGCATCCATCGCAGCGTTGTGACACTTTGATGGGGCCAGCCACATGCTGTAGCACGTGCATGAATTGTGTGCGCAACATTGGCCATGCTGAAAGCCTCCCCGCCGAAGCACTACGACGCACGTTCGTCAGGGCTGCAAGGCACAATCCTCCATAGGAGGTACGAGCCTTGCAGCGCTGAACGCAAAACTGCACTCAGGGAGGTGGCCAGATGGGCGTCAGAGTGGAAAGAACGTCCACTCTGCAAAACACTCGTCTGACCCCGGACTCAGGAGAAGTGAAACTTCTAGGTCACAATAGCCAAACCAGAAAAATTCTCCCATTTATCTCACTTTCCGAATCGACTATTTGGTCTAGATTGTTGCCGTCTCCTGACAATTCTCCTGAGTGTCACCCTTTAGTGAATAGACCTGTATGTATCTGATGTGTGACATCACTAACCAGATTGTTAATGTGGGATTGCTTGAGCAATACTGGAGACGGCCAGACTGGGAGAGCACCAGTGTCAACTAGGTTTGTCTGATTGGTGAGGTATGACAGAACACATTCTGGTCTACAACTTAAAAAAAAAGGGACACAAATTAAAAATCACCCCCTCCTTTTTATGCCCTTAATTAAACGGACAGATACTACAAACAGCATCTGCCCAATTATGTTTTTCTATTTCTTTTTTAATTTTGACAATATTCATTCACCTTTTCTCCCTCCGCATGCACTGCTCGTCCCTGTCAGCTTAGGCTGGGGTCAGACGAGCACAGTTATCACGTCCATGTTGCCGCACATTTGTATGTCCGTTATAGCATATAATTATGACCAAAGGAGCCCCGCACACAAAGTACGTCCGCACGGAAATGCAGACGCGGCAAACGGACGCAGGTTAGACAAGAACGTAAATCTGCTAGAACAGACGCAAAGAGTGCGCTGCGTCCGCAACGTCCACATAGCTTTGTGTGCGTGATGGAACGTAGTCAGACGGACTGCATTTTTGACATCCAGCATTTTGACGGACAAAATGTTTTTCAGATTAATTTATTTTCCCTTCTACATCAGTCAAAAAAACCATCAGTCACAAAAACGGACTGTGTGGCCACTACCTTGTCGTCAGTCAGAAACTACATCCGTTGTGCACGGATGCACAGTCCGCACAGAGTGCGCTCGTCTGACACTAGCCTACGGGGCTTCTGAAATCCAGGCTTGCTCAGTTCCTCAGCCACTGCAAGTGCTAAGTTAGCAACTTCTTATTCACAGCCAAACAATTCAGTGAGACTGCTGCAGAAAACTGAACTGCTGCAATGTAGCAATTCAGCAACTGCTAAGGAGCTGAACAGAGTCCTTAGCTTTTTTTTTTAAATTTACACATATTGCATTATGTATGATTTGTAAATTGGGCAGAACTCGGAAGTTCTGCAGCTCCTGCATAGAATGGTGGATTGGAGTTGAACGCACATGCACAGAACCAATCCATCAGCTGCCTCTCTCAGGATGCTCCCTATTGCCAGTGGTCTGACACCGTGATGCCGGCTCCTTGACTCCATGGAGCCATATGCGACCCTATGTTAGAGAGGTCAAGCTGAAGCCACATATGGACACCGACGGGAACCATTTGTTCAGTATTCTGCTGCATCCATCTAGAGAACAGAGTGAATCTAGCAAGTACAGATTTTTTTGATCTGTTTATTTTTCAGGGTTAAGCGAAATCCCTTGCTCAAAGCCAGTATTCTGTAGCTGAACAGTTATTAGTGGCTCCTAAACAAAGTATAGTCTGTTAACTCTATTTTGCATCGTACCACATTGAAAGGCACCCATTAACATATAAAACCCCATTTGCAAATCTCTTTAAAAGGCAGGATTAGGGTGACCCATGTGAAAAAAATGTAATTTCACTGCGAGAATTCACTCCTGTCCCTTTGTAATACTGTAAAACCAGCTGCAAAGAACAGCACCAAACATCACACTAACAAAAAGTTAAAAACCTTTGCTGCTGCATTACAGCAACCAGGGAGAAACCAGAATACAGGTCACTCACTGCTGTACAGGGATAAGATTTAGGGGGTTATGATTGATAATCCCTGTACAGTACAGATATGAGGTGTTACTGTAATTTCTATATTCAAGGATTATGCCACTGATATTTTTTGGAAGCTGCATTGCCAATAATTTTTTTATGATCACTACAAATCTCCATAAGCAGACCATTTTTAATTATCTATGTTACATTTACTGTATTTGAAACAAAATAAATTTCTGCCTGTATGCCGACCCGGTGTGAAATTGTGTAAGCTAATGGACACGAGTTCAGGACCTGTCATTCCATCAATATTTCAGAAATGGATAATCGACTACACCAAAAGGAGCAAACTTAAAATTTTTAACTATCAGAACAATGTCTTTGATAACTTCACATCCCATGTTTGAAATAAATCAGGTATTATCCCCCACCAAAAAGGGCTTAGTAGTTCAGAGGTTAACGTTCCATAAGAAGCAGCCAATGCCAATCCATAAGCAAACTTACGGGAAGGGTGGCATAGAGTCGAGACATTAACAGGGTTATTCAGAGAAAGGTGAAACTCTGGAGAACTTTTGGAGAAGTGAAAATTCTAGGTTAAAATGGCCAATTTGGAAAGTGAGATTAATGGGAGAATTTTTCTGGTTTGACTATTTTGACCTAGAATTTTCACTTCTCCAAAAGTTCTCCAGAGTTTCACCTTTCTCTGAATAACCCTGTAAGTACTGGAGCCACAATGTATTATGGGTCTAGCTGTTGATACAAAAGTTAGTTCAGAATTGGGCCCATATATTTTAAAGGGTGCATGCTAATGTAGGCACATGAAAATGCTCCCCTGCAATGTGCAGAATAGCTACAGGAGGTAAATCAATGTTCTTCTAGGATCCCTCCATAATGCATTGTGCTTTCCTTCCTGCACTTATGAGTTACACATATTGCAGGGGAGCACTTTTCTAATACTGTCCCATTAGAATGTAGTAGTTATTTGCACCCTGTAAAATATTGTGAATCTCAAAATCCCCTACACCTGTGCACAGGGTGGTGGGCAGCCCTGCCAATCAAACTAATTCAAGTGTGTAAAAAAGGACTAAAACCACCCACATTTGTACAACTGGTCATTTTTATTGATATAGCACAGGGATTTCCAAGTTTCTAAACTTGATGCCCACTTAATTCCATAAATGTATTACCACAGGGTCAAGTTTCATCTGATACAATGTAAATCACAGAAATAAAAAAAAAATGCAGTTTGCACAAGTACACAAGATTTACAGGGTTATTCAGAGCGAGGTGAAAAGCAGGAGAATGGAAAATTCTAGGTCAAAACAGCCGATTTGGAAAGGGAGATAAATAGAATTTTTTTCTTCACCTCTCTCTGAATAACCCTGTATGTGTTCATTAGGTCATACAATGCGCTCTAATTAAGGCCTATATTCGCCAGGAACAGCGTTGACCACTTTGAGACTCATAGCCAGATCTGCCATGGTTTTCCTTTTGTCATTTCACAAACACATGCTATGGGGGTGTATTTGGAATGTCAGATCAGCAATGATTTCCTGGATGCATAGGTCTTCATGCAGTGGTACACCAGAAAGGTCTTGCCTTGCAGTAAGGAAAACTCAAATACAGAAGGATTCCCTTATCGGACATGCATGGGACAATTTTATTGTTACAGTCTCCTACAATACCTGTGATAAAGTACCATTTTGCTCCCCATTATATCCTAAGGACATTCCACTCGGTCATTCTATAGAAAATAGTGATAATCCCACGTAAATTTAAACACTGCCACTGAATTTGGAGAATATGTCTGCTAAAGATCTATTTGATAAGTCAAATTGTTTTTTCTCTAAAATATTTTGCTCCCAATTACATCCTTTGGGCATTCCACTGTCATTCTCCCTTGTCATTCCCTAGAAAACAATGATAATCCACTTAATTTTAGAACTGCCAGTTACAAGTAGAGATGCACCGATACCACTTTAAGACCGAGTACCGATACTTTTATGTCAAGTGATGCTTTCCAATAAGAACAGACCTCATATAAAAATGCCCCCAGCTTTCATGTATTATGCCCCAGCTCTCATGGATTTGCCCCCCAGCTCACTGCGTTCTTTCATACTTACCTTCCTGAGCGACGCCGGTAAAGTTTCCGCACGTGTGCTTGTTGGAAGGCCCCCAGCCGCGATCACGTGGTCCCACGTGATCACGGCTGGGGGCCTTCCAACGAGCGAACGCGCGGAAACTTTACCGGCGTCGCTTAGGAAGGTAAGTATGAAAGAAAGCGGAGAGCTCCAGGTGCCTGTCCGAATGCAGATGGTGTCCGAATGCTCTATCTGCATTCGGACAGGCACCTGGAGCTCTCCGCGTTCTTTCATACATACCTTCCTGAGCGACGCCGGTAAAGTTTCCGCGCGTGCGCTCGTTGGAAGGCCCCCAGCCGCGATCACGTGATCGCAGCTGGGGGCCTTCCAACGAGCGCACGCATGAAGACTTTCCCAGTGTCGCTCAGGAAGGTAAGTATGAAAGAACGCGGAGAGCAGCTGCAGGGTCTGTCCGAATGCCGATAGAGCATTCGGACAGCCGCCCCAGCCCCTCGGATGCCGGCAAGCCGGCTCAATTCCCGGCTTCCGGTATCGGGAGAAATATTGGGGGTACTGCACAAGTACGAAGTACTCCTGCAGTACCCAGTATCGGCACTGATACCGAGACTAGTATCGGTGCAACCCTAGTTACAAGTATGTATAAAGCGCCAACAAGTTCCATAGGGCTGTACAATGTGAGGCAGAATCTCACACACACGGACGCAGACGAGAGAGAGAAGACCTTGCTTGAGAGTTTACAATCTGAGAGGTGTGACACACTAGCAGGGTTATTCAGAGAGCGTGAAAAGCAGGAGAATGACTGGAGAATGAAAAATTCTAGGTCAAAATAGCCAAACCAGAATAATTCTCCCTTTCATCTCACTTTCCAAATCGGCTATTTTGACCTAGAATTTTTCATTCCCCAGTCATTCTCCTGCTTTTGACGCTCTCTGAATAACCCTGTAGGTGAGCATGAATCGCAAGTAAATATATGAGGTAGTGGGGAGCGTGTGGGCTGAATGGGAAGATAGTGCATGAAATGTACAGTGGAGGATTATGAAGTGAGTTGATGGGCTTCTCTAAAGTAATGTGATATCTGTGATTTCTTGCAGGACTGGAGAGATGGGGAGAGTCTGATGTTGCGGGGGGAGGGAGTTCCATAGAAATGGGGCAGCTCGGGAGAAGTCCTGAAGACGAGAGTTGGGTGTACGGGTAAGAAGAACTGATAGCATCAGATCATTGGCCAAGTGAAGTGGTCAGGGCGTGATATACCTGCTAATAAGGGAGATGTAGGTAGGTGCTTGGTTATGGAGAGCTTTGTAGGGGAGCACAAATATTTTGAAGTGGATTCTAAAGGAAACAGGGAGCCAGTGTAGAGATTGACAAAGGGGTGAGGTGTGAGGAGAATGAGTCTGGCACAGGCGTTCATTACAGACTGCAGAGGGAGAATCTGGGATCCTTTTAAAGCCAAAGAGAACGGTTACAGTAGTCAAGGTGGGAGATAATAAGAGCTTGGATGAGAATTTTAGTAGAGTCCTGATTAAGAAAGGAATGGATGCGTGCAATGTTTTTTTAGGTGGAAGTAGCAAGATCTGGTTAGCGACTGAATGTGAGGAGTAAAGGATAGATCAGAGTCCAATATCACTCCTAGGCAACGAGCCTGAGAGGAAGAAGTAAAAGGTGGCACCATTCACCTGAAGGGAAATTGGCACAGGAATGGAGGTTTTAGAGGGAGGGAAGACGAGAAGTTACATTTTAGAGAGGTTGAGCTTCAGGAAACGGGAAGTCATCCAGATGGAGACAGCTGACAGGCAGGCTGTAACACAGGAGGAGAGAGATTAGGAGAGATAAGGTAGATTTGGGTGTTGTCAGCATAGAGATATTGGAGTCCATAGGAAGAGATGAGGTTGCCCAGAGAGGCGGTATAGATTGAGAAGAGTAAAGGACCCAGAACAGAGCCTTGAGGCACCCCAACCGAGAGGGGAACCGGTAGCAAAGAGGCACCAGCAAAGGAGACACTGAAAGGAGTGAAGAGAGCGGTAGGAAGAAAACCATATAAGAGTCGTGTCACAGAGCCCAAGTTGATGCAGCATGAGGAGCAGGAGAGGGTGATCAACAGTGTCAAACACAGTGGAAAGATCAAGAAGAATAAAAAAGGAGGGAGAAGAAGTGACCTTTAGTTTTAGCAGCACCTAAATCATTAGTCACCTCGGTCAGAGCAGTCTCAGAGTGCTGGGAGCGAAAGCCAGACTGGTGTGGATCAAGTATAGAGTTAGCAGTGAGAAAATTGGTGAGCTGGTTATAGACCAGGCATTCTAGGATTTTGGAGGCAAAGAGAAATAAAGAGATGGGATCAAGAGATGGCTTCTTTAGCATGGGGTGATCAATGCAGATTTCATTGCAGAGGGGAAGACTCCAGAGGAGAGGGAGAAGTTAAAAATATGAGTCAATCCAGGGACAGTGACTGGTAGAACGGACCGAATAAGATGTGAGGGGATGGGGTCAAGCAGGGAGGACACGAGAACTTCTGAGACATCATCCTCTGAGACTGGAGAAAAAGACATAATAGAAAAGGGGGCTGGGAGTGAGGGAGTCAATGGGGGTAGAATGGTTAAAGGAGGAGGGCAGTGAAGAAATTTCTAGTCTAAGTTTAGTAATCTTAAATCGGTGAAGTAGTCAGAAAAGCTGACAGCTGCGAGGTCTGTGGAAGGTTGAGTGGAAGCTGGGTGCATCAACAGATTGAAAGTGTGAAACAGACATCTGGAATCATGAGATAAGGGAGGCTGAAGTAAGCTTGTTTAGCGATGGATAGTGAGAGTGTAGGAACGGAGCATGAATTTGTAGTGCAGGAAGTCAGCCCAAGTATGAGACTTCAACTGCATTCAGCAGCCCTGGAACATTGGCAAAGATATCGGGTGTATTTGGTGCGCCATGGTAGGCGGTTAGGTATGCGTGTCGGACGGAGAGAGGTAGGAGCGAGTTCGTCAAGTGATGTGGAGAGGGCAGTTGTAGATATCCGTGGCTTTGGCCGTGCAGTTGGATGTTGAGCTCGGAAGGAGAAGAGGATGGATAGTGGTGGAAAGTAGGTTAGGATTCAGGGCACTTCTAGGTAAAAAAGGAGTGAGGGTAGAAGCCGGTGACTGGGCTGCTGGCAGGACAAGTTTCCAGGAAAGGAGATGGTGATCGGAAATATCCTATGGGCATTACACGCTGTCAATCACCCTTGTGAAAAAAAGTTGTAAATAGTAGAGAGGCTGGAGAAAACAAGGTCCAGGGTGCTGCCAGCTTGGTGGGTAGGAGAGTTGGACCACTGTTTAAGACCCAAGGAGGGGGTGCAAGGAGAGTCAACGGGAATGTTAAAGTCTCCAAGGATGAGCGATGGAATTCCAGATGAGAGAAGTTAGGGAGCCAGGCGGAGAAATGTTCCAGAGAGGGTCCAGGAGAGCTGAGGGGGGGGGATAGATTACTGCAATACGTAGGGTTGTAGGGCAGAAGAGGCGGGTGGCAAGGACATCAATGAAGGTGAATAGGGAAGGAGGCTATGGGAGGAATAAGCTGGAAAGTGCAGGATGGAGAGAGTAGAAAACCCACGGAAAGAGTAGGAATATGGGGAGAAACATTGTAGAGGATGCATATGGGTGGAGGAGAGTAAGAGTGGTAGAGAGGCAGCAGGGAGTAAATGAGGGAATTGAGTATTGCTGTGAGATGGGAGAGAATTTACGTTCGATAGGCAGTGGTCATGTGATTGATTAGGAGGGTATAAACTAAAAGTGTGGGGGGGAGAGCAATCAGTGAAAGGGGTTTGCTTGTGTCTGCAGTGTGGGTGTACTAGATTATGTCTTCTTAAAATGCATTTGATATAACAAATAGTTCAGACTCCAAGTCCACTCATTCCTCCCATTATATCCTATGGGCATTACACTCTGTCAATCACCCTTGTCATTCCACAGAACACAGCTCTAATCCCAGGTAATTTCACGAGGCTGAAGTTAGTTTCTTATTCGGCCAGTTACTTATTCGTGGAAGTTGGTTTCTGGATTCGGTTGAATTCTAAGTATGTAAAATTTCAATAAAAACCTGATTTTAGATGGTTAATTGCCATTGTGCCAATGATTTTAACATGGATTCATATAGAGGTGGATGCCCTCTACCAAACAATGTCAAATATAGCCTGGCCCAACTGCAATTTGGGCAGAAAAATCAGTGCCAACTGTGTTGATTTTTACTATTTTGAATAAGTAACTGATGTTTTCAAAGGGTTAATTGCCATTGGGCCACTGAATTCAACATGGATTTATATAGAGGAGGATGTCCTCTATCAAACACAATGGTCTTCAGCCTGGCCCAATGGCAAGTTTGCCACGAAAACAGTACCAACTGTGCCAAGCGTGTTGATTTTTACTATTTTGAATAAGTAACTGATCATTTCAAAGGGTTAATTGCCATTGGGCCACTGAATTCAACATGGATTTATATAGAGGAGGATGTCCTCCATCAAACATAATGGTCTTCAGCCTGGCCCATTGGCAAGTTCGCCACGAAAACAGTGCACACTGTGCCATGGGTGCTGATTTTTACTGTTTTGAATAAGTAACTGATGTTTTCAAAGGGTTAATTGCCATTGGGCCACTGATTTCAACATGGATTTATATAGAGGTGGATGCCCTCTATCAAGCAATGTCAAATTTAGCCTGGCCCAACTGCAATTTAGGCAGAAAAATCTGTGCCAACTGTGCCATGGGTGCTGATTTTTACTGCTTTGAATAAGTAACTGCTGTTTTCAAAGGGTTAATTGCCATTGGGCCACTGAATTGAACATGGATTTATATAGAGGAGGATGCCCTCGATCAAACACCAATGTCTTCAGCCTGGCCCAACGGCAAGTTTGCCACGAAAACAGTGCCAACTGTGCCGATTTTTTTCTGTTTTGAATAAGTAACTGATGTTTTCAAAGGGTTAATTGCCATTGGGCCACTGATTTCAACATGGATTTATATAGAGGTGGATGCCCTCTATCAAGCAATGTCAAATTTAGCCTGGCCCAACTGCAATTTAGGCAGAAAAATCTGTGCCAACTGTGCCATGGGTGCTGATTTTTACTGCTTTGAATAAGTAACTGCTGTTTTCAAAGGGTTAATTGCCATTGGGCCACTGATTTCAACATGGATTTATATAGAGGTGGATGCCCTCTATCAAGCAATGTCAAATTTAGCCTGGCCCAACTGCAATTTAGGCAGAAAAATCTGTGCCAACTGTGCCATGGGTGCTGATTTTTACTGCTTTGAATAAGTAACTGCTGTTTTCAAAGGGTTAATTGCCATTGGGCCACTGAATTGAACATGGATTTATATAGAGGAGGATGCCCTCGATCAAACACCAATGTCTTCAGCCTGGCCCAACGGCAAGTTTGCCACGAAAACAGTGCCAACTGTGCCGATTTTTTTCTGTTTTGAATAAGTAACTGATGTTTTCAAAGGGTTAATTGCCATTGGGCCACTGATTTCAACATGGATTTATATAGAGGTGGATGCCCTCTATCAAGCAATGTCAAATTTAGCCTGGCCCAACTGCAATTTAGGCAGAAAAATCTGTGCCAACTGTGCCATGGGTGCTGATTTTTACTGCTTTGAATAAGTAACTGCTGTTTTCAAAGGGTTAATTGCCATTGGGCCACTGAATTGAACATGGATTTATATAGAGGTGGATGCCCTCTATCAAACACAATAGTCTTCAGCCTGGCCCAATGGCAAGTTTGCCACAAAAACAGTGCCAACTATGCCATGGGTGCTGATTTTTACTGTTTTGAATGAGTAACTGATGTTTTTAATAGGGTTGCACCGATACCGATACTAGTATTGGTATCAGTGCCAATACCGGGTACTGCAGGAGTACATGGTACTCGTGCAGTGCCCCCAATATTTCCCCCGATACCGGAAGCCGGCATTGAGCCGGCTTGCCGGCATCCGAGGGGCTGGGGCGGCTGTCTGAATGCTCTATCGGCATTCGGACAGGCCCTGCAGCTGCTCTCCGCGATCATACTTACCTTCCTGAGTGACGCCGGTAAAGCTTCCGCACGTGCGCTCGTTGAAAGGCCCCCAGCCGCGATCACCAGGGACTCCCATGTGATTGCGGCTGGGTGCCTTCCAACGAGCGCACGCACAAAGACTTTGCGTTCATACTTACCTTCCTGAGCAATGCCGACAGTGAGCAGCTGCAGGGCCTGTCCGAATGCCGATTAGAGCATTTGGCCAGCCGCTCTATCGGCATTCGGACAGGCACCTGGAGCTCTCCGTTCATACTTACCATCCTGAGCGACGCCGGTAAAATTTCATGTGGGTGATCGCGGCTGGGGGCCTTCCAACGAGCGCACGCGCGGAAACTTTACCGGCGTCGCTCAGGATGGTAAGTATGAATGGAGAGCTACAGGTGCCTGTCCGAATGCAGATAGGGCATTTGGACAGCCGCCCCATGTCTGGTGTGGTGTGGTTGTGGGTGTGGTGTGGTGTGTGTGTGTGTGGAAATTTTAAAAATATCTACTTGTTCAACGGACTAAGTGGTAGTCTGATCTACTTGTCCTAATAAGAAAAATAATTTCAACAAAATAGTGTTTAGAGGTCTTTATTCATAACAGCGTGCACATCATTTATAATGCCCACAGATATAGACCTCAGACCAGATAATGCCCACAGTGAATGTGGACATGTCATACAGTGAATGTGGACATGCCATACAGTGAATGTGGACATGTTTTTTCCCCCTCTCCTATAATCTAGCCGGGGTATTTCCATGCTGAGTGCCTGCTGCCTCGTGGCCAGCCTTGTGTGCCAGGAAAATACTGCACCTCGTTTGACCTAGTGATTTGGGCATTTAAAGGGCACAGTGGCATGGGTTAACTCAGATCCTCTTTGGGTAAGGCATTTCCACGGCCTCCGAGCTGCTCGCTTTTATCCCTGTGCCAGCGCCGCTTTCTGTTTACTATACCCCAGGAGATCCCGCTCCACCCTCCTCACGATAAACACTCACGGAACGAGGGAAAGGGCTGCTTGGCATATTGCGTGGCAGAGCTGCTCATCTGGACATAGGGTCTGTTTTGCATCAGGCAGCCTCTGCAAACCCCCCAAACGTCCTCCCAGACACCCCGTTCCATATTCATGCTTCTCGGCGGGTATAGAAGCGGTGCAGGATGGGGAGTGTGGATCGAAAGCTTGTGTGCAAGCGCCGTAGCTCCGGCCCCTCCCCTCATCGCGCCGCTCTGTGAGCGAGAGGAAGGAAGGTCCATGAGAGTGGGCGTTACTTACACTCTCTGCGATCAGTGTACAAAGTGCGATCCTCCTATGGATGATCGCGCTTTGTTTCCCGACGGTGCTCGTGTGCTGGGTGCAGTCCGGCGGGCTTCTCAAAAATATTTACTTGTCCGGCGCCCGGATCTTCATATAACTGGCGTCGGGCGATATAATTCCCACACCCCTGCTGTAATATATACACATACACACATTGAGCTGTGTGGCATATCCAGGAGCTGGGGGGCATATCCATTAGCTGGGGCATAATCCATGAGAGCTGGGGGGCATAATCCATGAGAGCTGGGGGGCAAAATCCATGAGAGCTGGGGGGCAAAATCCATGAGAACTGGGGCATATCCATGAGAGCTGGGGGAGATATCCGTGAGAGCTGGGGGCAATATTCGTGAGAGCTGGGGGCAATATCCGTGAGAGCTGGGGGCATATCCATGTGAGCTGGGGCATAATCAATGAGAGCTGGGGGCATTTTTATATGAGGTCTGTTCTTATTGGAAAGCGTTCACATGACATAAAATAAAAGTATCGGTACTCGGCATCGGTGAGTACTTGAAAAAAGTATCGGTACTCGTACTTAAAAAAGTGGTATCGGTGCATCCCTAGTTCTTAAAGGGTTAAATGCCATTGGGCCACTGATTTCACCATGGATCTATAGAGAGTTGGATGCCCTCTATTAAAAAAAGTTGTCATTATGTTGGCCCAATGGTCAGTTTGGCACAAAAACAGTGACAACCGTGCCAGGCAAACAAATTTCATTATTTTGAATAAGTAACTTTTTAAAGGGTTAAATGCGGTCGGGCCACTGATTTCAACATGAATATATATAGAATTGGATGCCTTCTATTAAAAACTGTTTTCGTTAGGCTGGCCCAATGGTCGGTTTGGCACAGAAATAGTGCCAACACTGCCATTGGCACCAATTCTCACAAATTTGAATAAGTAACTGATGTTTTTAAAGGGGTAAATGCCGTTGGGCCACTGATTTCACCATGTAGTTATATAGAGTTGGATGCCCTCTAGGGATGCACCGATACCACTTTTTTAAGACCGAGTACGAGTACCGATACTTTTTAAAAGTACTCACCGATACCGAGTACCGATACTTTTATTTAATGTCATGTGACGCTTTCCAATAGGAACAGACCTCATAAAAATTTATATGAGATTGACCGCAGCTCACATGGATTTGCCCCCAGGTCTCATGGATTTGCCCCCAGGTCTCATGGATTTGCCCCCAGGTCACATGGATTTGCCCCCAGCTCACATGGATTTGCCCCCAGCTCACATGGATTTGCCCCCAGTCTCATGGATTGGCCCCCAGGTCTCATGGATTGGCCCCCAGGTCTCATGGATTGGCCCCCAGGTCTCATGGATTTGCCCCCAGGTCTCATGGATTTGCCCCCAGGTCTCATGGATTGGCCCCCAGGTCTCATGGATTGGCCCCCAGGTCTCATGGATTGGCCCCCAGGTCTCATGGATTGGCCCCCAGGTCTCATGGATTGGCCCCCAGGTCTCATGGATTTGCCCCAGGTCTCATGGATTGCCCCCAGGTCTCATGGATTTGCCCCCAGGTCTCATGGATTGGCCCCCAGGTCTCATGGATTGGCCCCCGGTCTCATGGATTGGCCCCCAGGTCTCATGGATTGGCCCCCAGGTCTCATGGATTGGCCCCCAGGTCTCATGGATTGGCCCCCAGGTCTCATGGATTGCCCCCAGGTCTCATGGATTTGCCCCCAGGTCTCATGGATTTGCCCCCAGGTCTCATGGATTTGCCCCCAGGTCTCATGGATTTGCCCCAGGTCTCATGGATTTGCCCCAGGTCTCATGGATTGGCCCCCAGGTCTCATGGATTGGCCCCCAGGTCTCATGGATTGGCCCCCAGGTCTCATGGATTGGCCCCAGCTCTCATGGATTTGCCCCCAGCTCTCATGGATTTGCCCCCAGCTCGAACGCTGGCCGTGTGCATGTAAAGCACGCGGCCAGCGTTCCCCTCCGGCGCGCCAAATACTCACCCTTCCTGAAGTTCCGGTCGCTGGGCAGCGATGCGGTCACGTGGCCGCCGGGCGCATCTGTGACGCTGCCTCCAGCCGAGAGGCAGCGTCACAGGAGCGCCCAGTGGCCGCAGGAACGCATCACTGCCCAGCGACCGGAACTTCAGGAAGGGTGAGTATTTTGTGCGCCGGAGGGGAACGCTGGCCGCGTGCTTTACATGCACGCGGCCAGCTTCCCCAGCCCCGCGGATACCGGCAAGCCGGCCCAGCGCCGGCTTCCGGTATCGGCGGGATGTATCGGGCCGTTTGCACGAGTAACAAGTACTCGTGCAAACGGCAATATCGGCCCCGATACTAGTATCGGTGCATCCCTAATGCCCTCTATTAAAAACAGTTGTCGATAGCCTGGCCCAATGGTTAGTTTGGCACAGAAACAGGGCCATCTGTGCTATGGGCACTGATTTCCATCAATTTGAATCGGTAACTGATGTTTTTAAAGGGTTAAATGCGGTTGGGCCACTGATTTCAACATAGAATTATATAGAGTTGGATGCCCTTCGTTAAAAACAGTTGTCTTTTGCCTGGCCCAATAGTCAGTTTGGCACAGAAACCAAGATCCTTTTTGGCAACAAGGCTGAGGGCTCAACACTGCACGTCCACCGTGAGCTGAGAAGACATTGAACCCCCTTGGAGCAAATCACAAGCAGTTCTCATATATATGCGCCCCCTCCACCCCCACCTCTCCAAAAGAAAAACCTCCCGGAAGCCCCCACCATGAGGAAAGAAAACCCCTAAATTCAGCTGTGTCTTTGGCACCTCCGTACAGAGAATGGAAGCAAACCCCCCCCCCCACACACCCTCAGTATAGCAATACAGAACAGTGACCCCACATACTAGCATAAAGAACACATTCCCCCTCCCATCCCAAGTGTGGGGTGACCCTATGGGAGTGCTCTTATAGTAACCCCCCCTCCCATCCCGTCCATATCAACACGGAAACCGCTATTGACAGTCTGAACTATACAATGTGTCACGGATCCCCCCTAGAACTACGATGCTGGTCCCTGTATACAGAACCCTATCTACCCCTCCGATCCTTGAATGGTTGGTAAAGCTTACTATCTGGAGGGTACAACAGCCAGCAAGGGTTAACAGATGCCTCCTGGCCACCCATGTGACCGCCGTGAGCCGGTATATCAATAGGCACCCAGCCAGCGAAAAGCGAGCACGGCACTGCCGTGTACCACCTGGGACACCAGACGAGGCATGGGCACTGTCACGGATCCCTCTGATTACCAAAATAGTGGTCCCTTTACGCAGACCGCTCTCTACCCTTCCGATCCTTGAATGGTCGGCAAAACTAGAAAGACAATTAACCAGACAGTAGATAAACCAGAGGTAACACCAGACAGAGGTACAGAATCGAGTATAGTCACGAATCCTTCTGACTAACAGGAAAGTGGTCCCTTTATGTAGATCGCTCTCTACCCTTCCGATCCTTGAATGGTCGGCAAAACTAGATAGACAATTAACCAGGTAATAGATAAACAAAGGGAAACACCAGACAGAGGTACAGATCAGAGTATACGTTCTCCCTAGGACCTTAGTTATAGCAGAGGAAATCTGATGTGTGCTTCGGGTGCCACATAGACTGACCTCGGTACCAACGTTAAGGGCAGAACCAAGAGCAGAGTGAATGCCAATACCAGGGGTTATACACAGAATGGTTTGTTTGCCAATGCCAAGGGTCGTACACAGGAGGGTTCGTTTGCCAATGCCAGGGGTCATACACAGGAGGGTTCGTTTGCCAATGCCAGGGGTCATACACAGGAGGGTTCGTTTGCCAATGCCAAGGGTCGTACACAGGAGGGTTCGTTTGCCAATGCCAGGGGTCATACACAGGAGGGTTCGTTTGCCAATGCCAAGGGTCATACACAGGTAATAGCCAAAAATACACAAGAGCTCTGCGGGAAGTGAATACCACGTCAGGGCACCGGCATAGTAGTGAGACTGGGCTTTAAACCCGGCGGGTCCGCGTCATGACGCCAGGCCCCGCCCCTCGGCGTCCCACGTGAGCGCACCCGGTAGCGTTTATCATTCGGCGCCTGGCCAGCGAGCAGCGAGGAATCTGCTGCCAGGCGCCCCAGCCCCTGACCAGCCGTGACAGGCACCCCCAGGACCACTGGACGTGACTCAAAGTCCATGTGGATTAAAAAGAAAAAACTATAACCCCCCCCCCATCCTAATCGAGGCAGACATCCATAGACCCAAAATCTTATAGCAGAACATAACAGTATCCCCAGACAGAAAAGTAATACAAACCCCCCATCCTATGTCATCCATACTGAAACCGCTATTTATAGTGCGATCCATGCAATAGCCATGTGAATAATACAAAAAGAAAGAGCGTCCACTCCCATAAAGGCTCATCCTCACCGTGCACCCTTCACCCCTGCCACTCCGGCATCAGTAAGGCCTGGGGCTAGGGTCCATGAGAAAGTGCACAAATGTGGCGATCACAGAGTACCCCAGCTGGATACACGGCGTCAGGGCTCAATAGTAGTACATGCAACTACTGGGCAGAGTGTGTATTATAGCTGCAGTTTTTGCCCCAAGAACGAGGCAAGACACATTTTAGGTTGAATTGCAAACAGAATCTGTTTCTTGTGCAAAACACAGGTCATATTTACAGTTGTGTTCAAAATTATTCAACCCCCACTGAAATTGAGTGTTTTGGCCAGTTTTACATTGATTTTGATCATTCAGTCATCTTGCTTACAATTAAATCAAAGAGGCACGTGTAGGTCAGACAAATAACATTTATAATGAAATAACCACAAATGTCTTTTCTGTGCTCACATCATTATCAGTTTTATTCAACCCAAGTGACATTCAATCTTAGTACTTATAACTGTAAAAGGATGTTGTACTAACAGCTTTTAAACGTGAAGCATAGCTTGACACAAGTGTCTTGCAGCGATCTACGGGTATCTTCGCCCATTCGTCATGGGCAAAAGCCTCCAGTTCAGTCACATTCTTAGGCTTGCGCACTGCAACTGCTTTCTTTAAGTCCCACCAGAGGTTCTCAATCGGATTTAAGTCAGGTGACTGCGATGGCCACTCCATAATGTTTCAGCCTTTAATCTGCAACCATGCTCTAGTGGACTTGGAGGTATGCTTGGGATCATTGACCTGTTGAAAGGTCCAACGTCTCCCAAGCCTCAGATTTGTGACGGACTGCATCACATTGTCATCCAATATCTCCTGGTACTGAAGAGAATTCATGGTACCTTGCACACGCTGAAGCTTCCCTGTACCTGCAGAAGCAAAACAGCCCCAAAGCATGATTAACCCCCCGCCATGCTTCACAGTAGGCAAGGTGTTCTTTTCTTCATAGGCCTTGTTCTTCCTCCTCCAAACATAGCGTTGATCCATGGGCCCAAACAGTTCTAATTTTGTTTCATCAGTCCACAGAACACTATCCCAAAACTTCTGTGGTTTGTCCACATGACTTTTGGCATACTGCAGTCGACTCTTCTTATTCTTTGGAGACAGCAAGGGGGTGCGCCTGGGAGTTCTGGCATGGAGGCCTTCATTATGCAGTGTGCGCGCCGTATTGTCTGAGCTGAAACTTCAGTACCCACATCTGACAAATCTTTTCTCAGTTCCTCAGCAGTCACACGGGGACTTTTCTCCACTCTACGCTTCAGGTAGCGCACAGCAGTCGAAGTCAGCATCTTCTTTCTGCCACGACCAGGTAGCGTTTCAACAGTGCCCTTTGCCTTGAATTTGCGAATGATGCTTCCTATGGTCTCTCTTGGTATGTTTAACATCTTTGCAATCTTCTTATAGCCATTGCCCTTCCTGTGAAGAGTAATCACCTCTTCTCTTGTCTTCCTGGACCATTCTCTTGACTTCACCATGTTTGTAACCACACCAGTGAATGTCTAGGAGCTGAGTATCACAGTCATTTTAAAGCTGCCTAATTGGTGCTTATTATGCTTTATTGCTGCTCCGTGACATCCACAGGTGTTTTCAATACCCGATTGAAAACACTTGAATGAACCTCTGTTCTTCAGAGTGGTAGTCTTTAAGGGGTTGAATAATTGTGTCAATGAAGAATTCACAAAAGAAACATTTACTACTGTATTACAAAACCAACTGATGTCATTTTAGTTGCATATGGTTCTTTAAAAAGTCCTTGTAGGATTTCATTCTGAATACAATTACAAATGTACACTAAATTCCCTAAAACCCTTTACAGCATTGGGGGTTGAATAATTTTGAACACAACTGTATATGGAGCTGTCCCTATTGTTCACCCTCCTGCCCACCCTCAGACATCCCGGCGCCGGAGCACCACTGCCTCCAGCCATTGCCCAGTCCCTGAATATAATGGCCACCACAGCCTCAGCCATTGCCCAGTTTGTGGAATGTCACCCTTGTCCAGTCTGGAGATGGTTCGAAGGCCAAAGTTGGGTCGCAGCTGGTGGCGGCTTGATGCACGTAAGCAGTGGGCAGGAAAAATACAGTTTCCGAGCAAGCAGAATATTGAGGAACAGAAACACACATAGGGGCATGTGAAAACAGGATGTAAAATAAGGGGCCCAATGGGGCAAAAAAGGTGCAGGGCAAAACAAAGGCAAAAAGTTTTTAAATGTGGTGGGACCCTGCAGCCTGTACCATCACAACAAACCAGAGCAATAGGAGGGTCAGTCGACCAAGAAAACATCTGAATCAAAAATCATGGAGGAATGAAGGTTGAGGAGTA
Source organism: Leptobrachium leishanense (assembly GCA_009667805.1). Taxonomy (NCBI): domain Eukaryota; kingdom Metazoa; phylum Chordata; class Amphibia; order Anura; family Megophryidae; genus Leptobrachium; species Leptobrachium leishanense. The sequence goes on from CM019064.1 coordinate 200,717,161, forward strand.
CGGGACCAGGGAGAGCACGGCAGAACGGGAAGACGAGGGCCCGGCAAATGAGGTAGCACAAAACTGGAGGAGCGGAGGGAGCTACAAGGAGCTTCAAATGGTGGGGATGACAGGTGTTAACCCAGGCCTGGTGTTGTAGTAAGGCCGGTACCTCCGTTCCACGGCCTCTGTCCAGGAGCACGAATAGATCTGCTGGCATGGGGATCCCCAATGCCTCCAACAGTCAAGTGTAATCGGCCGGTGAGCGCAGGGATATGATGGCCCCATCATGGGGCAAAATGGAAACCTCCAGGGTAGCGGACTTCCTTGTGCGGAAGAAGCTCTTCAAGCATTGGGCTCTTCTCTTCTGAAGCGTAGAAGAAGCCACATCATTGAAGAGATTCTAGGCAACCCCCTCAATCAAGGAGGCGCCATAACAGGCTGCAAGCAGCAGGGCATCCTTGGTGGAGTAATACCAGCACTTGAGCACCACGTCCCACGGGGGTTCGTTGGGACCCAAGCGTGGGTGCAGGGCTCTATGGATCCTATCTAGGCGCAACTCCACCTTCGAAGTGGCATGAACAACAGGGTGCGGAACAACTTGTCTCCAGGACATCTCTAATACAATGGTTGGAGTGGCGGGACCTGCTGTCCAGGTATTCTACTTCCTCCTGAAGCAACACGTAGTTGTCGCAGACCTCTCGTAATATAGCCTGCGCCTCGGCGTGATCAGTCTCCACTTGATGCTCGAGTTTGGCTATGCGGGTCCCCAGTGCGCCAATGTCCGTCCGTAGCCTCTCCAGGCCCGCCCTGAGGTCAGTCTGAAGGTCATCCTTCATAGTGAGCAAGAGCTTTCTTGTCACACCGAGTACAAGGCTCACCTTTCGCCGACAGAAGGACTCACGACGACGCCATCCTGACAGCTCCTGAACGCACCACCGCCGACAGCAGGGGAAAATACTGGGCAATGTCAGCTTGGCTCAACTTGCTCCTGGGCATGGAAGCTAAACCCCACAGGCTACAATGAGGTCCAGGGCTGATCAGTGGAGGCTAGTGTCAGTTGTGGAAGCGCCACCTGCGCAGAAGCTCAGAGATCAGGCAGCCATCTCAGAGCTCGGCCAAACCACACCACTCATTGTGCCACTGATTTTAATAGAGGGCATCCACCTCTATATAAATCCATGTTGAATTCAGTGGCCCAATGGTAATTAACCCTTTGAAATCATCACTTTTTCAAAATAGTAAAAATCAACACCCTTGGCACAGTTGGCACTGATTTTTCTGCCCAAATTGCAGTTGGGCCAGGCTAAATTTGACATTGTTTGGTAGAGGGCATCCACCTCTATATGAATCCATGTTAAAATCATTGGCACAATGGCAATTAACCATCTAAAATCAGGTTTTTATTGAAATTTTACATACTTAGAATTCAACCGAATCAGAAACCAACTTCAGCCTCGTCTATCCAAGTACATTTTTATTTTTCTCTCAGTATATACTGTTCCTGTGTTCATTCACCTGAGCTAAATATACACCATTCTTCCAAAATATTTCTCACCCTACAGATCCTTTCTCCTCACTTCCAGCAGCCTATTTCAATTGCTTTCACTCAGAGAACATATCAAGCAAAACTGCACCTAAACCTACACTTTATACAAGGAATTATATGTAATTTTCAGGGATTCTGCTTATAAAGAAAGAACATCCTTTTCAGGGTAATAGAAAGAACATCCTTTTCTGTTTTAATGGCAAATAACATTACCGCTCCATTACTGATATATATATTACCTGCATGCACCAAATATAAGGCTGCCCAGGTGCAAAAATACATATGAAAATGCAGAAACCCCAGTGACAACTGGATGGACGCACTCAGGGTCTTTAAATAAAAGTAAAAAAGATGCTTTGTTCAAAAATCATATTAAAAAAACTGCCTATAGGCTTCTCGCAACGTTTCGGCCCTCTCAGGATCCTTTATCAAGGTAGCAGGCTGTAGAAAATATGACAAAGAAAAATTATGACTTTTGAATGAAGCATCTTTTTTACTTTTATAGAAGACGCTGCGCCGGGTCTTTTTCAAAGTAACTGACAAAGCAGCTATACAACATATACATAGATAAAATGTGCTGTACACTTACCAATAGCACCATTGCTGCACACCTGGCAACGTCTCTCCAAAACTGGAAGGGACAGGTCAGTAGGTGTTGATGGATATTATATATGTGTATATATAGATTTCACTGTTTTACAAAGGAAAAAGTACCAAACTTGCACATCTGCCACTTGCATGTGCATGCTCTGCTATGTGTTGGATTTGGTTTTTGATTTGACTTTTGGGACTTATTGTGGACTGGCTGGGACTGGCTTTGTGTTGGAATGCTGAGGTTCCCGGGTGTACCCCCCCTTTTTTGTGAGAGAACATAGGTGAGTTGTTTGGGTGGCCACCATGGCTCTGGCCACTTACCTTTGCCCTGAGTCTTCATGTTGTGAGGCATCTTCCATGGCCTCTGATTGTCTATAAGGCGATTGGAGTGTGCCAGGCAGTGGCGTCACTAGGGATAGTGGCATCCGTGGTGGTAACTCATGGTGTCAGCCCCCAACCCATATCTCCTTCATAGGGAATACCCTGCCTGGCGGGGGATATGCAGAAAGACAGACTGACAAGTATAGAAAGATAAAAAGAGGGACAGACAGATGGGGATATAAAGATACGCAGAGGGATAGACAGAAAAGTATAAAAAGAAACGCAGAGGGACAGACAGACGGGGATAGATGGGTATAGAAAGATAGAGAGGGATAGACAGACAGGTATAGAAAGATACGCAGAGGGGCAGACAGCCAGGGATGGATGGAGGGAAAGACCGTGAGATGAATGGAGGGAAAGACAGTGGGATGGATTGGCAGAGACAGTTGGGTGTATGGATGGACGGACAGACAGTGGGATGTATGGATGGACGGATAGACAGTGGGATGTATTGGCAGAGACAGTTGGGTGTATGGGTGGATGGACAGACGGGGATGGAGGAACAGTGGGATGATGGACGGACGGACAGACGAATGTTGGGATGGGCAGACGGTGGGACGGACGGACTGTGGGACGGATGGACTGTGGGACGGACGGACTGACGGTGGGACGGACAGTGGGACGGACAGTGGGATGGATGGACAGACGGACAGTGGGATGGATGGACAGACGGACAGTGGGATGGATGGACAGACGGACAGTGGGATGGATGGACAGACGGACAGTGGGATGGATGGACAGACGGACAGTGGGATGGATAAACAGACGGACAGTGGGATGGATGGACAGACGGACAGTGGGATGGATGGACAGACGGACAGTGGGATGGATGGACAGACGGACAGTGGGATGGATGGACAGACGGACAGTGGGATGGATGGACAGACGGACAGTGGGATGGATGGACAGACGGATGGTGAGATGGATGGTGAGATGGATGGACAGACGGACGGTGGGACGGACGGTGGGTTTATTTGTAGTGCACATGTAACTGCAATACATGGATTCAAATCCCATCTCTGACGTGCTTTCCTCAATGCTGGAAATTCAAAAGATGCAAATGGTGCTTTCTAAAATCATCCTTTTTTAGATTTACATTTGTAGTGCACATGGTTCATTGGCGATGGAGAAACTCTTAAGCTTTAGGCGACCAAGTGGCTGAGTAATTGGCAAAGGACTGCCAATCCAAATGTAAACTGCAATACATGGGTTCAATTGGTTACCATGGCGACCACGGTTACTATGGCAACCAGTTACCATAGCGACAACAGTTACCATGGCAACCACGGCTACCATGTTGACAACGGTTACCATGGCAACCACGTTTACCATGGTTACCATGGCAACTACGGTTACCATGACGACAAATGGTTACCATGGCGACCGCCGTTAACATGGCGACAGTTTTACCATGGCGACAAAATGGTTACCGTTGTGACAAATGGTTACCATGGCAACCACAGCTAACGTGGCGACAAATGGTTACCATGACGACAAATGGTTACCCTGACAACCACGGTTACCATGGCGACCGCGGTTACCATGCCGCCCGCGGTTACCATGGTGACAAATGGTTACCATGGCAACCGCGGTTACCATGGCGACAAATGGTTACCATGACGACAAATGGTTACCATGGCAACCGCGGTTACCGTGGCGACAAATGGTTACCATGCCGACCGCGATTACCATGGCAACAAATGGTTACCATGGCGACCGAGGTTACCATGGTGACAAATGGTTACCATGGCAACCGCGGTTACCATGGCGACAAATGGTTACCATGCCGACCGCGGTTACCATGGCAACAAATGGTTACCATGGCGACCACGGTTACCATGACGACAAATGGTTACCATGGCAACAGCGGTTACCATGGCGACAAATGGTTACCATGGCGACAAATGGTTACCCTGACCACGGTTACCATGGCGACCGTGGTTACCATGCCGCCCGAGGTTACCATGGTGACAAATGGTTACCATGGCAACCGCGGTTACCATGGCAACCGCGGTTACCATGGCAACCGCGGTTACCATGACGACAAATGGTTACCATGCCGACCGCGGTTACCACGGCGACAAATGGTTACCATGGCGACCACGGTTACCACGACGACAAATGGTTACCATGGCAACAGCGGTTACCATGGCGACAAATGGTTACCATGGCAACAGCGGTTACCATGGCAACAGCGGTTACCATGGCAACAGCGGTTACCATGGCAACCACGGTTACCATGACGACAAATGGTTACCATGGCAACCACGGTTACCATGACAACCACGGTTACCATGGCGACCGTGGTTACCATGCCGCCCGAGGTTACCATGGTGACAAATGGTTACCATGGCAACCGCGGTTACCATGGCGACCACGGTTACCATGGCGACAAATGGTTACCATGGCAACCACGGTTACCATGACGACAAATGGTTACCATGGCGACAAATGGTTACCCTGACAACCACGGTTACCATGGCAACCACGGTTACCATGACAACCACGGTTACCATGGCGACCGTGGTTACCATGCCGCCCGAGGTTACCATGGTGACAAATGGTTACCATGCCGACCGCGGTTACCACGGCGACAAATGGTTACCATGGCGACCACGACGACAAATGGTTACCATGGCAACAGCGGTTACCATGGCGACAAATGGTTACCATGGCAACAGCGGTTACCATGGCAACAGCGGTTACCATGACGACAAATGGTTACCATGGCAACCACGGTTACCATGGCAACCACGGTTACCATGACAACCACGGTTACCATGGCGACCGTGGTTACCATGCCGCCCGAGGTTACCATGGTGACAAATGGTTACCATGGCAACCGCGGTTACCATGGCGACCACGGTTACCATGGCGACAAATGGTTACCATGGCAACCGCGGTTACCATGGCGACAAATGGTTACCATGGCGACCGCGGTTACCATGACGACAAATGGTTACCATGGCAACAGCGGTTACCACAGCGACAAATGGTTACCATGGCAACAGCGGTTACCATGGCGACAAATGGTTACCATGGCAACCGCGGTTACCATGGCGACAAATGGTTACCATGGCGACCACGGTTACCATGACGACAGATGGTTACCATGGCAACAGCGGTTACCACGGCGACAAATGGTTACCATGGCAACAGCGGTTACCATGGCGACAAATGGTTACCATGGCAACCGCGGTTACCATGGCGACAAATGGTTACCATGGCGACCACGGTTACCATGGCGACAAATGGTTACCATGGCGACCGCGGTTACCATGGCGACCACGGTGACAAATGGTTACCATGGCAACCGCGGTTACCATGGCGACAAATGGTTACCATGGCAACCGCGGTTACCATGGCGACAAATGGTTACCATGGCAACCGCAGTTACCATGGCGACAAATGGTTACCATGGCAACCGCAGTTACCATGGCGACAAATGGTTACCATGGCGACAAATGGTTACCATGGCGACCACGGTTACCATGGCGACCACGGTTACCCTGACGACCGCGGTTACCATGGCGACCGCGGTTACCATGGCGCCCACGGTTACCATGGTGACAAATGGTTACCATGGCAACAGCGGTTACCATGACGACAAATGGTTACCATGGCAACAGCGGTTACCATGGCGACAAATGGTTACCATGGCGACAAATGGTTACCATGGCGACAAATGGTTACCCTGACAACCACGGTTACCATGGCGACCGCGGTTACCATGCCGCCCACGGTTACCATGGCGACAAATGGTTACCATGGCAACCGCGGTTGCCATGGCGACAAATGGTTACCATGGCAACAGCGGTTACCATGGCGACAAATGGTTACCATGGCAACAGCGGTTACCATGGCGACAAATGGTTACCATGGCGACCACGGTTACCATGGCGACAAATGGTTACCATGGCGACTACGGTTACCATGACGACAAATGGTTACCATGGCAACCACGGTTACCATGGCGACAAATGGTTACCATGGCAACCGCGGCTACCATGGCGACAAATGGCTACCATGGCAACCACGGTGACAAATGGTTACCATTGCAACCACGGTTACCACGACGACAAATGGTTACCATGGCGACCACGGTTACCACGGCGACAAATGGTTACCATGCCGACCGCGGTTACCATGGCGACAAATGGTTACCATGCCGACCACGGTCACCATAGCGATCACGGTTACCATGACAACCACGGTTACCATGTCGACCGCGGTTACCATGGCGACAGATGTTACCATGGCGACAGATGTTACCATGGCGACCACGGTTACCATGGCGACAAAGCGGTTACCATGGCGACAAAGCAGTTACCATGGCGACCACAGTTACCATGGCAACAGATGGTTACCATGACGACCACGGTTACCATAGTGATCACGTTACCATGACACCACGGTTACCATGACAACCACGGTTACCATGACAACCACGGTTACCATGACAACCACGGTTACCATGGTGACAAATGGTTACCATGCCGACAAATGGTTACCATGGCAACCACGGTTACCATGGCGACAGATGGTTACCATGGCAACCGCGGTTACCATGGCGACCAGTCACCATGACGACAAGCGGTTACCATGGCAACCGCGTCGACAAATGGTTACCATGGCGACAAGCGTTACCATGGCGACAAATGGCCCATGACAACCACGGTTACCTTAACCACAGTTACCATGGCGATAAATGGTTACCATGGAGACCATCTCCACCATCAAATATGGAGTTTGAAACATTATGCTTTGGAGGTGTTTTGCTGCTAAGGGGACAGGATAACTTTCTCTGCCTCTTCTGGTTTCTCCTTCAAAGTGCACATTGAACCTGGAATAAACCACCTGGGGCTCCTGGTGGGTCTCAGGGGGATCCCGGACACAGAGCGCCGCTGGCTGGCCGAGTGCCAGGAGCTCTGGCTGTCCCCGGCCTGGTTGTGGCTGCTCAGGGGGCGGGGCGTGATGATGTGTAGCCGCCGGCCTTTAGGTATAGAGCGCGCGTTGCCTTGACATGGAGTCATTTTCCTGCATCGCTAGTGTTTCGTTTGCTCGACTGTTTCTCTACTTCTTGATTCTTTACCCTGTTGCCCAACCTTGCTTGTATACGAATCCTCTCTGTTATCGACCCGGACGGTTTACTGACGATTCTATCTGCATATCAGCCTGTATGTATGGTTTACCGAGAGCAGCCTCATAACGATTGCTGATCCTGCCACACGCTGAATAGTGACAGATATTGTTGCCAACCCTGCTTCTATGCGAGCCCTCTCTGTTACCAACCCGGACTGTACTATTGACCAAGTTTGTTCTGACTCTCGAAATATACACAGCCAGTGTGGGCCTAGCACTGATCATTTCTCATCTGTCTACGAGGATAACCCCTTCCACCACAGTGTATGCTCCGTAAGACGAACTACTGCCAATTAGTGATGGGCCGAACACCCCCATGTTCGGTTCGCATTCGAACTCGAACATCTGAAAACGTTTGACTGCGAATTCGAACACATTTCTAACACAATGCAAGTCAATGGGGCTCGAACGTTCGAAAATTAAGGTCCCCTCCAAGAGGGCATATATGTAAGATATACGCCATAAAAGGTGTATGAGGGTCCGGGTACTGTTTTGTGCACCAATCATATGGTTTCATATATTTATTTTTCTGTGATATACGAAGTGCAATGATTATGTTTAGATTTGTTTTTTTTGTATTGTGGTAGTGTTGTTTTTGAATAAAGATATATATTTTATTTTAAGTTGTGCTTCCATGTTCAGGTTTTTGTGTTGATCTCCTTGGGACTCATTAAGGAGAGGTCCTGATATATGGTAGCACCCTTTTGTGTATTTTTATTTTTGTGTGCATAACAGACGGTTTTGTAGTAAGATATTGGGACGAACACTGTAATGTGACCACGATTCACAGTAAATATTGATTTCCTATGGGAAGAGGGGATCGTGGAGGGGGGGGGGGCATTCTGAGGGTCAGTAAAGGGCCCCAAAATTTCTGATGGCTGGCCTGACCCTGCATCACTAATCTTTACACCTCTCAAAGTCAAGTGAGGCGTCATTGGACAGGTCAGAGTCTGGCTTTTGCATGGATACCAAACATAACCATGTAAAATCTAAAAGAAAAAAAAACCTTTATTTTTAGTTCCAAAGCGATGGCATTGTCCATTTGTCACGTATAAAATGAGCAATACCACTGCCATTACTCACCTTCTCATTTCCCACGCTGGGAGCAAGGTCAGTGTTTTATACATAGTCATATTATTCATAAAACACAGTCCTCCAAAACACAAGGGAAATATTTAATTATTTTAATTTTTTGGTTAAAATTGTATATTTCCTCAGAAAAATGCAGTAGCAGGTTCCCAAGTAAATGTTTTTAACAAGAATTCCCTATAGAATATCTAAAATTTTGCTGAAAAAAAATCCAGAAAAATACCTAAAATTTTTTTTTCTAAAAAACGAAATTAATAAAGCTTTTTGCTGCAAATGAAAAGAAACTGTTGAAGAAAAAAAATAAAAGGTTTAGAAAATTTTATTTGGGAATCACCTGTTTAAACTTGTCAAACTGAACCACTGAAAATCTGGGCATTACACCAACATTCTCAGAGCTCGGCCAAACCACACCACTCATTGTGCCACTGATTTTAATAGAGGGCAGCCACCTCTATATAAATCCATGTTGAATTCAGTGGCCCAATGGCAATTAACCCTTTGAAATCATCACTTTTTCAAAATAGTAAAAATCAGCACCCTTGGCACTGTTTACGTGGCAAACTTGCCATTGGGCCAGGCTGAAGACAATTGGGTTTGATAGAGGGCATCCACCTCTATATAAATCCATGTTGAATTCAGTGGCCCAATGGCAATTAACCCTTTGAAAATATCAGTTACTTATTCAAAACAGTAAAAATCAGCACCCTTGGCACAGATGGCACGGTTTTCGTGGCAAACTTGCCATTGGGCCAGGCTGAAGACCATTGTGTTTGATAGAGGGCATCCTCCTCTATATAAATCCATGTTGAATTCAGTGGCCCAATGGTAATTAACCCTTTGAAAACAGTTACTTATTCAAAATAGTAAAAAAACAACACCCATGGCACAGTTGGCACTGATTTTTCTGCCCAAATTGCAGTTGGGCCAGGCTATATTTGACATTGTTTGGTAGAGGGCATCCACCTCTATATGAATCCATGTTAAAATCATTGGCACAATGGCAATTTACCATCTAAAATCAGGTTTTTAATTGAAATTTTACATACTTAGAATTCAACCGAATCAGAAACCAACTTCCACGAATAAGTAACTGGCCGAATAAGAAACTAACTTCAGCCTCGTGGTAATTTCAGTGTTCGTTGGCTACAGTACCTGGCGAATACCCGCGATAAGGTTTAATTTGTTACATCCTCACAGGTTTGCAGAAAAATTAGGTGCTATTTTGCTCTCCATTATTCTCTATGGGCATTTCATTACCCTGTTAAAGTATATGTTCCTTCCAGTCTGTCATTCATTTTAGTAGGTCCCTCTGATTACTTCCCTGCATTACTTGTACGTTTGCACGGCAAACCTTTTCATGCATTACCCCTCCGCATGTATAGATGCATCCAGAAAGTCTTGGTAGTGCTGAGCTGTATATGAAAAAGTGCTGCCCTATTATATGTAGGATGGGAGTGAAGATGAACACAAAAATGTCACTATGTACGTCTGAACCTCCTGTGCAGGGTATAAAGATTGCACACTGCCGCATAGTAAAATGACGAGTCCAGGAAGCCATGGTGGAGGCAGCTTCCCAGAATGCGTTGCAAGTCATGATATTCCCAGCATCTCTCCATGACCACCTGCACGCAAGAGCTACCTAACCCCATAATGCACTGCAACAATTTTAAAGGTTCGCTGCCTCTATAGCACGCTATAGATAAGGTGATGTGCCCCACCTCCCATGATGCTAGGCGTCAAGCAAGCACATACTTCCCTTTGCCCTTCCTCCCATGATGCTATGCTGCCGTAGGAAGCCCACGGACAATTCCCCCCCCCCTCCCTTTGTAGTCCCGGATCTCACCGCAGCACCTGCAATGGCTCCCCGTGCTTCTCGTACACAAGCCCTCGAGCCGCTAAAGAGCTGATCGGGCGGCGCAACGTGCGGAGACCAGGCCACATGGCTCCGCTTCCCTCCTGCCCACAGAAGCGTGACGACAGAACCACGCCCACTATACGTAACGGTATACCTGACCACGCCCACAGCAGACCATTCGGGGTCACTGGCTTAAAGGTCAAAGGAGAAGTCTGTGAGGATGCTGAACTGCTGTCACGCGGGCAAAGCTCAGCCGGTGATAGGGTCCCAAGCTGCCATCCCAAGTAGCAGCAGTACAGTGTATCCCGTGCCACCTTAATCACGTGATGAGATGACGCATGCATGCTGCACGACCCAAATTAAATCCTAAACCATGTTACCCTATGCACTACTGCTCTATGCATATATAAGTATATGGGCACAGGATACGTGGCGTGGCAATCATAGTAATGAAATCCTGTCCTGTAATTAAGTCCTGTTTTATTATAGGACTGTGACAAAAAAAGTAAAAAAAAAAAAAGGTTGTTTTTTTTAAACTCGAAATATGGTCATATTTGGTACCATAGAGAATGCCATTCTCAGGCCTTTCCAGTGATACTAAATATGACCTAGCTGCCTTTGATCAGGAGATACGGTACCTAAACGACCCCCTATCTCCACCATATACAGTTGTGTTCAAAATTATTCAACCCCCAATGCTGTAAAGGGTTTTAGGGAATTTAGTGTACATTTGTAATTGTATTCAGAATGAAATCCTACAAGGACTTTTTAAAGAACCATATGCAACTAAAATGACATCAATTGGTTTTGTAATACAGTAGTAAATGTTTCTTTTGTGAATTCTTAATTGACACAATTATTCAACCCCTTAAAGACTACCACTCTGAAGAACAGAGGTTCATTCAAGTGTTTTCAATCAGGTATTGAAAACACCTGTGGATGTCATGGAGCAGCAATAAAGCATAATAAGCACCAATTAGGCAGCTTTAAAATGACTGTGATACTCAGCTCCTTCTAGACATTTACTGGTGTGGTTACAAACATGGTGAAGTCAAGAGAATGGTCCAGGAAGACAAGAGAAGAGGTGATTACTCTTCACAGGAAGGGCAATGGCTATAAGAAGATTGCAAAGATGTTAAACATACCAAGAGAGACCATAGGAAGCATCATTCGCAAATTCAAGGCAAAGGGCACTGTTGAAACGCTACCTGGTCGTGGCAGAAAGAAGATGCTGACTTCGACTGCTGTGCGCTACCTGAAGCGTAGAGTGGAGAAAAGTCCCCGTGTGACTGCTGAGGAACTGAGAAAAGATTTGTCAGATGTGGGTACTGAAGTCTCAGCTCAGACAATACGGCGCACACTGCGTAATGAAGGCCTCCATGCCAGAACTCCCAGGCGCACCCCCTTGCTGTCTCCAAAGAATAAGAAGCGTAGACTGCAGTATGCCAAAAGTCATGTGGACAAACCACAGAAGTTTTGGGATAGTGTTCTGTGGACTGATGAAACAAAATTAGAACTGTTTGGGCCCATGGATCAACGCTATGTTTGGAGGAGGAAGAACAAGGCCTATGAAGAAAAGAACACCTTGCCTACTGTGAAGCATGGCGGGGGGTCAATCATGCTTTGGGGCTGTTTTGCTTCTGCAGGTACAGGGAAGCTTCAGCGTGTGCAAGGTACCATGAATTCTCTTCAGTACCAGGAGATATTGGATGACAATGTGATGCAGTCCGTCACAAACCTGAGGCTTGGGAGACGTTGGACCTTTCAACAGGACAATGATCCCAAGCATACCTCCAAGTCCACTAGAGCATGGTTGCAGATTAAAGGCTGGAACATTTTGGAGTGGGCATCGCAGTCACCTGACTTAAATCCGATTGAGAACCTCTGGTGGGACTTAAAGAAAGCAGTTGCAGTGCGCAAGCCTAAGAATGTGACTGAACTGGAGGCTTTTGCCCATGACGAATGGGCGAAGATACCCGTAGATCGCTGCAAGACACTTGTGTCAAGCTATGCTTCACGTTTAAAAGCTGTTATAACTGTAAAAGGATGTACTAAGTACTAAGATTGAATGTCACTTGGGGGTTGAATAAAACTGATAATGATGTGAGCACAGAAAAGACATTTGTGGTTATTTCATTATAAATGTTATGTTATATTTGTCTGACCTACACGTGCCTCTTTGATTTAATTGTAAGCAAGATGACTGAATGATCAAAATCAATGCAAACTGGCCAAAACACTCAATTTCAGTGGGGGTTGAATAATTTTGAACACAACTGTATATTTCCATAGGGAAATCCCTGGGCAGCTAGGGGGTTAACTTCCAACTAACGCCCATGCTCAATTACTTCAGTGGGTGGGGGGAGGCCGCGTAGGCTTAGCTGACATCCAAAATGTCGGTTACCTCTGGGACAAGTCCTTGATTGGTCCTGGATTGCGGACTGGCACCTAAGGGATTGACGAGAGGCATTGTTGGAAAAATCAGACTGATCTTTCCAGCGATGCCCCTCTTTTTACTGTATGTGCTCCCGATTTCCCCCTCCCCTTCAGGCACTCTCTCCGCTCTGCCAGGGGCGCATGAATTGACATCATCACACCTGGCGAGATGACATCAGAGTGACGGCCTGGGCTTAAAATTGGTGGTTTGACACCGCAGGACCTAGGCCAGAGAGGTGAGTATTGGGAGAGTGGGTTAATGAAATCACGTACCAGGTACGTCCTTGGTCATTAAGCAACCGTTTTCGTAGGATGTACCTGGTATGTCATCAGACCTAATCGGGTTTTTTTTATTAGTTATTTTGTATTAGTTATTTTGGAATGTGAAACGGATTAATTAATTAAATTAGGGTAAAAAAAATAAAAAGATACGTAATCCCCCTGTCCTTGGTGCTGAAATATATTTTTGCACCAAGGACAGCAGCCAGCCGGTACTACAATAAAATGAAAATACTCACCAGTACTAAAAAAAACAACCAAACGGTACCAAAATAAATTATAGCCCATACTACAATAAAATTACCAGCTGGCACTACAATGAAAATAACAGCCAGTGATAAAATGAAAATAAAATATAGCAGGTACCTAAAATAAATTACAGCTGGTTTTACAATAAAAATCCCAGCCTGTACTAAAAGAAAAAAAAATACCTGCCGGTACTACAATGAAAATAACAGCCAGGGATAAAATTCAGCCGGTACTACAATAAAAATACCAGCCGTATAAAATAATCCTATAGGTTTCAATGTAAAAAATATTCACAGTTTTTATTAAATATTTATTCAACCATCTGTTCTTTCCCTTGCAGCAAAAAGTCTCTTTTATTTATTTTTTATTCATTTTACAGGATTTTTTGTGAAATTGTTGGATTCCTAATCTATTTTAAAAAAAGAAGGCTTTTTTTGTTGCCAAACGTAGCATTTTTATAATATTATTTCCTATTCAGCACCATGGATAGCAGCTGCTGCTATCCATGGTGCTGAATAGCATAGAAAAAAAAACACTGCTTTTGGCAAATATTTTTTTTTCTAATTTTGTCTAATTTTAAAATAAATTGGGAATTTAAAAAAATTTCACCAAAAAAAATCCTAATAAATAATTATTCTTCTCACTTGCAGCAAAAAGTCTAAACAGTTGAATAAATATTTAATAAAAACAGGGAATATTTTATACATTGAAATCTATGGGATTATTTTGGACAGCTGGTATTTTTATTGTAGTACCGGGTGTATTTTATTTTGTACGGCTGGTATTTATAGCCTGAAAAATGCCTAATAAATCCTAATAAATAAAGAGACTTTTTGCTGCAGAAGAAAAGAATAAACATTTAATAAAAGCAGGGATTTTTTTTACTTTGAACCTATAGGATTCGCCTGATTAAACCTGGCGAACGATCCTCTGAAAATCAGGGTTAGAAACTAGGCTTAGGAAATAGGATTAGCATCTAACCCTAATTTCTAACCCTGATTTTCAGTGATTCGTTCGACAGGTTTAATCAGGCGAATCATATAGGTTTCAGTGTAAAGAAAAACACCCGTTGTTTTTTTTATTAAATATTTAGGCTAGGGTCAGACGAACGCATTTTTCGCGTTGTCCGTGAAAAAGTGAGTTTGAACGAATGCACGTATTTTTTTCAGGGAATACGCGATAGCGGTCATACGATGCGCATTTTCGTCCGTGATTTTGTACGGATCATCAATAAAACACTTTTTGCGTCTGGACATTATGTTGGCCGGACATTAGCAGTGTCTGATGTCTCCTAATCACGCACACATGCCGCTATGCGGACGCAGCGCACTCTGTACGTCAGTACTAGCGGTTTGACGTTCTCGAAAAATGCGTTCGTTTGCCACTTGCGTTGCGCGGCCGCACTTTCGTGCGGCCGTTCTTCGTATGCTACCCGGCATTGGACGTCATTTGCTGCTAGCCCGGCCGTGATTAAGTGCGGCTAAACGCACGTTAATACTGCGCTCGTCTGACTCCAGCCTTATTCAACCATTTACGTTTATTCATTTAATTTGCAGCATAAAGTCTATTTATTTATTATGCATTTATCTCTTTTTTTTGTGTGAAATTGCTGACCAATTTTGGAGTGCACCACAAATACATCAAACTAATTCCTTAAAACTCAATCAATTTGTTTTTCCATTTTGTTCCGTTTCCGTATCGGATCATTTCTTTTCAGATCGTTTTCATTTTGAATGGATCTGATTCGTATTTCAGAAGTGCTTCTGAAAAGCGAATCGGGTAAATTTGAGTCGGAACGAAACGAAATGCATGTCTAGTTACCATATACATAATAATATGTTCACATATACGTAATATAATATATACAGTTATTACCAGGGCTGGATTAAGAGTTTTGTGGTCCTGGAGTGGAAGATTTGGTCGGGTGATAGATACAAATATGTAACCGAACTGGAAAACAATAGGCAATTGACCCTTAACCCCTTCACTACCAAGTGATTTTCCAAAAAAACATTATCAGAAACCAGTGTTTTTTTGAAAAATCATTTAAAATTAATTTTAAAGTAAGAAATTAATGAGTTGATACCTATTTTTGGCCAGTAGATGGCTCCATCTACTGCCAAATTGAGTTAGAGGTTTTAGTGGTTGGTTTATTTTTTTCTATTTCTCCTGCATTGGCTGCTGAATGCTACTGAATGCCTGATATTTCAGAGCTTTGAGCAGCTGATTTAACAGTTTTAGCTCTTCGAGCAATATGGCCACAGAGCTAAAATTTTGGGGGCACCTTCTGCAACCCAGAAGCAAACAAAATTAGTTTGCACCAAACAAATTTCCTTTGCTTTTGGGCTGCAGATCAGCATACTGAGATATCTCAATAACGGGGCAACACATGGTGCCTTTTGAAGCTCGAGATATCTCGATATCGGTAGTGAAGGGGTTAAAGAGGAACCTCTAGTGTCAGCATAGGGAATTGATCCTAAACAGATGCGTTATGCGTCTATGCGTTAACCATCTGCTGATTGCCTTTGCCGTTATTGGGACGCAGAAATGACACACACAAAATTATGTTATCATCTCTGCGCAGGTCTAGAGCTTGTACACATCTTTTATTGAAACGTAAGAGGACACCAGTAATATTGATGCATAAGATTCAGTCACCACGAGCGTTCTGGGGCTTAGATTATCTGAATGTCCTGTACCTAAGGAACAGGCATCTTATATTTCTCAACCACAAGCACTTTATAATTAAAATACCCTGATACAATCAAACTGGAAACACTTTATTCCTAGGCAGAGGTTTTAAATCTTTGCAGCATCTCCTTACAATCCCTCTTCTTGCAAAAAACGTACGTGACCAACCCCAATGGATATAAATTGGATTATGTCATTTTCAATGATACCAAACATAACCATGTTAGAGTTATGTAAAGGTAAAACAAATAACTATTTAACTAATAAAATATAAATTTTCTCATTTTTTTAATAACGCAGCATTATTATTCAGTTTATAATTATAAAGTGAACAGTGATGCTGTGCTAACTCACGTTCTCGTTTCCCACACTGTCAGCAATTGTGAAGCTGATGATGCAATGCATTGTTTCATCGGCAACCTAGACCGTGGCACTGCAGTGAGGAGAGACAAGGGGAGATTGGAACCTTGCATCTCCGAATTGTACACTACACAAGGTTAAGTGAATGAGGTGTTATTGGAAAGGTCAGAGTCTGGTCTTTACAGTGATACCAAACATGACCATGTAATGTGTAAAAATAAAAAAAAGTAAATGCAATTTATTTTTATGTTCTACAACAGAGACAATATATGCTTTTATACATAATATAAACAATGACCATGCACTAAGGCAACAAATTCCATCCCTTCTTTTGATTTGAGCGCAGAGAGAAACTGATTTTCAGCTTTTGTTCGGGGAGGGGCTCCACATTTCTGTGCTCACAGGCTCCTGAGATGCAAATCGGCCCTGCTTGTGCTAGTTCATGCGAAGCTTTGATCGGTGGAGTAATGGGTGGAGAGGAGGCAGGAAATATACAGGAAGTGGGAGCTGTAATAACACCCCTAGCTGAGGGGCGTAGCCAGAGAATGATAAAGCGCTTGCCGCTTAGGCAGCGCTGCAATTGTCCATTGCTGCACATTAGGTTAAAGAAAAAGATCATGTGAAGGACAGAGGCGATTGGCTGTTAGCTCAGACCGACTTCAGCTTGCTGAAACTGGTTCTAAGCGTTTTTTGCGGCGTGAAAATTCAAACAGCTGATTGGTTTATCAGCTGTTTTGAAGCGCGAGGTAGAGGCAGGCAAGATATAAATTATAGCAGACTTAGTCAGCCTGCGCAGCAGACAGACAAGAGGATTTTTACTCTGCACCAGCATCCCACCCTCCCTCCCTATTTCTTGATGTCATAGTTGTTTAATAAGGGTTAAGGTCGCCTCTAATTAAGGGGTGGATGGACGCATTGGGTACTCAATCTGGCTAATCAAGGGCAGATTGAGCTTGGAGCGTTGTTTCAATATGGATTGTTAATGTTAATACATTTTTTGTTGATGATTTGATGTTGGTTGCCTCCTTATACCCTTTAACCCGGGGTGACCGGGCGGTTTTACGAAAATCCGTCCGAAAGTGCCCACTGCTGTTTTTATGTTTCTGCGTTGTTTTGTGTTTAGGTCAAATTTCCCTCTTACTCGTTTATGCAACCCACACATATCATATTCTGTTTTTCCCGCCATTAAATGGACTTTATAAAGATACCATTATTTTCATCATATCTTATAATTTACTATTAAAAAAATATGAAATATGATGGAAAAAAATTGAAAAAAACGCACTTTTTCCAAATTGAATCCCCAAAATCTGCAACCGCTAAAAAAGTCCCCGGCTAAATAGTTTCAAAATTTTGTCCTGAGATTAGAAATACCCAATTTTTACATGTTTTTGTTTTTTAACCCCATCACTGCTGAGCCAGCTCACCTCTGTGCGCTGAGCTCATTTTGACTGTTTTATGCTCATCATTTTTAGATGCCAGCTTAGGTCCTATTTAATTAAACCCCCCATTTTTTATTTATTATAATTTTTTTTACAACAAACCTGGTCATGTTTGGTATTATTGGAAAGGCCGTGATCAGCCTCTAGCTGGCGTCTAGCAGCCTCTAGCTGCCACGGATCGGGAAATAGGGGGATCCAAAGGATCTCAACTTGGCAGGTAGGGGGCTAACTGGCCCACTGACGTCCTCACACATAAGGTGAGGATGTCAGTGGCTGGAAGGGTGACCCGGAGGCTTGGCTCACTTCCAAGATGTCAGCCACCTCCAGGTTTGAAACGCGATTCGGCACTGATGGTGACGAATCACGATCCAGCAGCAAAATGGTTAAATCTATGCATCACTGAAAAGGGGAGACTCTGCCCTTTCCAGCGGTGCAATTTTTTTTTCTATCTTCAACCATTGGGGAGATAGAGGGCTCCAAAGGAGCCAACCTCCCCTTCCTGATTTACACTGCAGGCGCCAGGGTCGCCTGGCGATGACGTCATCACTCACCATGTTGACATCATTGCACCTGCTGGGCCCCTTGAAAAGGCGGGGCAGGCTTCCAGACCGCCGTGGGAGCCCAGCCAGGGAAGCGAGTATTGGGAGGGAGGGTAGGAGACCCTGATGTACCATGTACGTCTGCGGGTCTAAGGGAGACTTACCGATTGGACATACAGGCAGAGCCGGCGCTAGTGTAAGGCGGCACAGGCGGCCGCCTTACCATGTCATACCAGGAGGGGGCGCACAAATTCAAATCTCCAGCCACTAGTTTTGATGGGGATTTGAAGTTTCAAATTGCCTGCCTGGCGCTGCGCCCCTCCAGGTTTGCAGCAGGCTCCGGTCCCCTTTGATGATGCTGGGGCAGGGGGCTTTATTACTTTGCTGCTCCATATCCCTCAGTGAGAGAGAATGGAGCAGCCGCACTCAGCTTCTTCCGGGCTCTGTGATCAGTCACGTGACACAGTGCTCCGGAGGAGGTGCAGAGAGCCGCGGGAAGAGGACCAGGGCAAGGCTTCCTGTGTGTGTGTGCAGCATGCTGCTGCAGTGCAGGAGAAGAGAAGAGCTCCAATCAGTGGCCGCTCAGATTCCATCCCACTAGACTACGAGGACAGGTGAGATGCCTTGTTACTGCCCCAGCCTGGATCCCTCCCCTGGAAGGCTTTCTCTTCTGCAGCTGAGCTGACAGGATATCTCGGGCTAATTACCCCTCCCCCTCCACACACAGCCTCTGCAAGGAGATGCAGTATGAGATATGGTGAGGGATTTAAAAAAAAAAAAAACAGATAAAGCATGGCCCCTGCTGTGAAGGAGAATAGCTTCTCCATTTTAACTCTTCAAGGCCAGGGATCCAAGCAACATTCTGGATTTAGCCACCCCTGCTGCACCGATAAATGACCCAGTGTGATTATGTAAGTGTGGAGCATCATATATAGAGCTGTTATATATATATATGTCTGGTTTTTATTGTTTGTGCCTATACACATACACACATTATTACAAACAGTTGTGTTCAAAATTAGTCAACCCCCAATGCTGTAAAGGGTTTTAGGGAATTTAGTGTACATTTGTAATTGTATTCAGAATGAAATCCTACAAGGACTTTTTAAAGAACCATATGCAACTAAAATGACATCAATTGGTTTTGTAATACAGTAGTAAATGTTTCTTTTGTGAATTCTTCATTGACACAATTATTCAACCCCTTAAAGACTACCACTCTGAAGAACAGAGGTTCATTCAAGTGTTTTCAATCAGGTATTGAAAACACCTGTGGATGTCACGGAGCAGCAATAAAGCATAATAAGCACCAATTAAGCAGCTTTAAAATGACTGATACTCAGCTCCTTCTAGACATTTACTGGTGTGGTTACAAACACGGTGAAGTCAAGAGAATGGTCCAGGAAGACAAGAGAAGGGGTGATTACTCTTCACAGGAAGGGCAATGGCTATAAGAAGATTGCAAAAATGTTAAACATACCAAGAGAGACCATAGGAAGCATCATTCGCAAATTCAAGGCAAAGGGCACTGTTGAAACGCTACCTGGTCGTGGCAGAAAGAAGATGCTGACTTTGACTGCTGTGCGCTACCTGAAGCGTAGAGTGGAGAAAAGTCCCCATGTGACTGAGGAACTGAGAAAAGATTTGTCAGATGTGGGTACTGAAGTTTCAGCTCAGACAATACGGCGCACACTGCGTAATGAAGGCCTCCATGCCAGAACTCCCAGGCGCACCTTGCTGTCTCCAAAGAATAAGAAGAGTCGACTGCAGTATGCCAAAAGTCATGTGGACAAACCACAGAAGTTTTGGGATAGTGTTCTGTGGACTGATGAAACAAAATTAGAACTGTTTGGGCCCATGGATCAACGCTATGTTTGGAGGAGGAAGAACAAGGCCTATGAAGAAAAGAACACCTTGCCTACTGTGAAGCATGGCGGGGGGGGGGGGGGTCAATCATGCTTTGGGGCTGTTTTGCTTCTGCAGGTACAGGGAAGCCTCAGCGTGTGCAAGGTACCATGAATTCTCTTCAGTACCAGGAGATATTGGATGACAATGTGATGCAGTCCGTCACAAACCTGAGGCTTGGGAGACGTTGGACCTTTCAACAGGACAATGATCCCAAGCATACCTCCAAGTCCACTAGAGCATGGTTGCAGATTAAAGGCTGGAACATTTTGGAGTGGCCATCGCAGTCACCTGACTTAAATCTGATTGAGAACCTCTGGTGGGACTTAAAGAAAGCAGTTGCAGTGCGTAAGCCTAAGAATGTGACTGAACTGGAGGCTTTTGCCCATGACGAATGGGCGAAGATACCCGTAGATCGCTGCAAGACACTTGTGTCAAGCTATGCTTCACGTTTAAAAGCTGTTATAACTGTAAAAGGATGTTGTTGTCATGGGTGAGGTCTGGCATGGGTGCGCAGGAGTATGGGTGTGAGCCCAATGTGCGGTGAATATTGCAGCAGACAGGTTACAGGGCAAAAAGGGGTTTATTAAGAACAGAAATATATACCAAGATAGGCAGTACCAAAAGGTAGTATAAACAAATAAATAACAGGAGGGGAACACTGATAACACAATAACAAAGCGAAGGTACAAATGGATCCAGAAAATAGAATGGTCTAAGTCTAGCAAGGGTCTGGCACAGGATCTCCAAGCGAAAGTACAGAGGAATACAGAATAGAATAGTCAAAGTCTAGCAAGGGTCTGGTACACGAGTAAGTCCAGCAGAAAAACAGAGGGGTACAGGGGGGACAAAGAGGATACCGTATGAATGATGAGCAAAGCAGAGGAATGATCAGGAATGACAAATGTTCTGAGGGGATCCAGGCAAAAAGGTATCAGGAGATCAGGAATTCAGGTCTGCTCAAGGCAAGGCTGGAGACTTCACTGGAGACTTCAATCAGGAAGCGTGGGACCAGGGGCGTAGCTTCCTTATGAGCAGGATGGATCAGGTTCAGAATACAAAATAAATCAAAGTCCAGAACCGTGCATGGGGAAAAAGGAAAAAAAACACAAAAACAAAACAAAGTCCTGGAACCTGCATACAGAATGCAGGACACTGAAAAAAGGAGGTGTCAGAGAATCAGGGGGTCCAGGCCGTGACAGCGCCCAGGTGGCCATGACATCACCCCCCCTCCTGAGGGTGCACTCCGGGCACCGAAGCTGGGACAGGGGACACAGAGCCCGGATCGTCCATAGAAACATGTAGGGGCTGCTCAAAACAGGTCCAGGTAGGTACAGCGGGCCAACTTGCCGTTAGAGGCCCGGAAAAAGTTCCATGAAGCAGTCAATTGGAGTCAGACGAGACATCAAGGTTCCCCCATAGTTCAGGGTAGCGCCTGACCACCATCAAGAACTCCTTTCGGACCAATACACCAGAGGGCGTCCTGGAGTAGCCCGCAGGTGCAGGTCCTGAGGCAGGGTATTTCGTGCCAGTTTTACTATTTGGATCTTGGAAGTCCTCGTAGAGAGCCGCGAGTACAGCCCTTTCAGAGCCAGCATCGGGCACAGAGTCATGGACACAACTCGGCGGTGAGTCTATAGTAGCAGTGCTCGGAGGAGTAGTGCCCTCAGTATGGCTTTGCTGAGTACTGGGAGCCTTGGCTCGACGGCGGCGGCTACGGCCCTTCGGCGGAGACAGCTTGGGGAAGCGACGGCTGGGCTCTGCGACGACACTGTGGAAGCGACGGCTGGGCTCTGCGACGACACTGTGGAAGCGACGGCTGGGCTCCGCGGCGACACCTCGGCTGGGCTCCGCGGCGACACCTCGGCTGGGCTCCGCGGCGACACCTCGGCTGGGCTCCGCGGCGACACCTCGGCTGGGCTCCGCGGCGACACCTCGGCTGGGCTCCGCGGCGACACCTCGGCTGGGCTCCGCGGCGACACCTCGGCTGGGCTCCGCGGCGACACCTCGGCTGGGCTCCGCGGCGACACCTCGGCTGGGCTCCGCGGCGACACCTCGGCTGGGCTCCGCGGCGACACCTCGGCTGGGCTCCGCGGCGACACCTCGGCTGGGCTCCGCGGCGGCTTGTTTTTAGGAGCCTGAGAAGGCTCAGAAACGTAGGCCTGAGAAGGCTCAGAGGCAGAGGCCTGAGAAGGCTCAGAAACATGGGCCTGAGAAGGCTCAAGGACAGAGGCCTGAGAAGGCTTAGGGACAGAGGCCCGAGAAGGCTTAGGGACAGAGGCCTGAGAAGGCTTGGGTACTGAGGCCTGAGAAGGTTTGGGGTCAGAGGCTTGAGAAGGCTTGGAGACTGAGACCTGAGAAGGTTTGGGTATAAGGGCCTGAGAAGGCTCTGAGACAGGGACCTGAGAAGGCTCGGGGACAGAGACCTGAAAAGGTTTAGGTATAGAAGCCTGAGAAGGCTCTGAGACAGGGACCTGAGAAGGCTCAGGGACAGAGACCTGAGAAGGTTTACAGACAGGGGCCTGAGAAGGCCTAGATACAGGGACTTGAGAAGGTTCGGAAATAGAGGCCGGAGATGGCTTGGTAGCTGGAGCCAGAGATGGCTTAGTGACAGAAGCCTGCAATGTCCTGGGTATGGAAGCCTGAGAAGGCATAGAGACATAGGCCTGAGATAAGAACGTGGTTCCTATATGAGTGGTTCTCATGTACCCGATGAACCTGCCAGGTTGCCCTCGAGGATGACGTGCAGTCTCTTTAGGGAATTCCTCTTCAGAATCCATAGAATCCCATTCATCCGAAGAGTGGTACTCTGAAGCCGATGGGTAACATGAGATACGCCGACTGGAAGGCACTGGAGCGGTAACGTAGTTAGCCGTGAGGTGTTGGCTCGAAGTCGTGGGTGTCATACCGGAGGGTAGGACAGACGCAATCTCCATGGGCACAACGAGGTCAGGCTCTGTAGGTCCACTGGGCTCTTCCTCCATCGGTACGGATTCTGTGGGTAGGGTGGATTGGGAATCCATAAATTCAGCCCGGTAGGGCTCTTGCTGCACGATCTCAGGATTCACTTCCATAGACACCTCTTTCTTGGGTCTGGATTCGGTGACGGATCTCTCGGGCAAGGGCTTGGCAGGCTTATTCTCTTCTTTAGACTTGAAGGATGGTGTGTCTCTGACAGGCAAGGTATTCTTCGACCTGATGGGCAGTACTTTAACAGATGCTGAGTTTTGGGGTTTAGTGCGGTTAGTCGTGGAGATATCCGCTTTTTTGGCAGATACTGCTTCAGGTGGGGTGCTAGGTGGCTTGGGTGGGCGTAGAGGGCAGGCCGATATAGTGTGCTGGTTACTTCCACAATAAAAGCACAAATTGTTGGACCTTCTTCTCTCACGTTCCTCCGGGGTTAGGGGTTCTCTGGGCCCCTTTTCTGTAACAGGAAGGCGCACTTTAGTAGAGACGCCCCTTAAGCCTTTAAGCAGGTCAGAAAATATAGTGTCCATTTGCTGCAGGATATTTTCCATTAACCCCTCCACGTACACCATAACAGCTTTACTCACTGCGGGCTCACTGGTTGATGGCTTCCTGATTCTGTCATGGGTGAGGTCTGGCATGGGTGCGCAGGAGTATGGGTGTGAGCCCAATGTGCGGTGAATATTGCAGGAGACAGGTTACAGGGCAAAAAGGGGTTTATTAAGAACAGAAATATATACCAAGATAGGCAGTACCAAAAGGTAGTATAAACAAATAAATAACAGGAGGGGAACACTGATAACACAATAACAAAGCGAAGGTACAAATGGATCCAGAAAATAGAATGGTCTAAGTCTAGCAAGGGTCTGGCACAGGATCTCCAAGCGAAAGTACAGAGGAATACAGAATAGAATAGTCAAAGTCTAGCAAGGGTCTGGTACACGAGTAAGTCCAGCAGAAAAACAGAGGGGTACAGGGGGGACAAAGAGGATACCGTATGAATGATGAGCAAAGCAGAGGAATGATCAGGAATGACAAATGTTCTGAGGGGATCCAGGCAAAAAGGTATCAGGAGATCAGGAATTCAGGAATTCAGGTCTGCTCAAGGCAAGGCTGGAGACTTCACTGGAGACTTCAATCAGGAAGCGTGGGACCAGGGGCGTAGCTTCCTTATGAGCAGGACAGATCAGGCTGGATGAGGGGCAGGTGATGGATCAGGTTCAGAATACAAAATAAATCAAAGTCCAGAACCGTGCATGGGGAAAAAGGAAAAAAAACACAAAAACAAAGCAAAGTCCTGGAACCTGCATACAGAATGCAGGACACTGAAAAAAGGCAACAAAAAGGAGGTGTCAGAGGATCAGGGGGTCCAGGCCGTGACAGCGCCCAGGTGGCCATGACAGTTGTTCCATGTACTAAGATTGAATGTCACTTGGGGGTTGAATAAAACTGATAATGATGTGAGCACAGAAAAGACATTTGTGGTTATTTCATTATAAATGTTATGTTATATTTGTCTGACCTACACGTGCCTCTTTGATTTAATTGTAAGCAAGATGACTGAATGATCAAAATCAATGTCAAACTGGCCAAAACACTCAATTTCAGTGGGGGATGAATAATTTTGAACACAACTGGACATCCAACTCAGGTGAATGGTGTAGGACTTACAGCAGTTTGCAGGTGTGCCTCCCACTTGTTAAGGGACCAAAGGTAAAGGGACAATTAGCTTCTCAGCTGTTCCATGGCCAGGTGTGTGATATTCCCTCATTACCCCAATTACAATGTGCAGATAAAAGGACCAGAGTTCATTTCAAGTGTGCTATTTGCATTTGGAATCTGTTGCTGTCAACTCTCAATATGAGATCCAAAGAGCTGTCACTATCAGTGAAGCAAGCCATCATTACGCTGAAGAAACAAAACAAACCCATCCGAGAGATAGCAAGAATATTAGGCGTGGCCAAAACAACTGTTTGGAACATTCTCAAAAAGAAGGAACGTACCGGTGAGCTCAGCAACACCAAAAGACCCGGGAGACCACGGAAAACAACTGTGGTGGATGATCGAAGAATTCTTTCCCTGGTGAAGAAAACACCCTTCACAACAGTTGGCCAGATCAAGAACACTCTCCAGGAGGTAGGTGTATGTGTGTCAAAATCAACAATCAAGAGAAGACTTAACCGGAGTGAATACAGAGTGTTCAACACAAGATGTAAACCACTGGTGAGCCTCGTGTGGTAAATGGCCGCTGAGCGCTTGAAAATATAGGTGTTGGTGTACCACTCATCCAACACAAATATATATATTGCACAAGACAGGTTCGTCCACTATATTAAGCATTTATTATGAATTACACATAGCATACTAAATCACATACAGTATAACACATATGTACAAGATTTACAAAGCAGCCAATATGAACAATAACAAATAGGCCTAGAGGGCCAGCAGCCCACAGTGTGTATACTTATCAACCAGGAGAGCAGTGAGACTGTGACACAGTCCACAGGACAGGAAGAGAGAGAGAGAATGAACTACAAAGAGTTCATGTGTATATAATGGAGTAGGTGTGTCTTCCCAAGGGAAGGGCATATTGTAATTAACCAAACGGTCTAGTGATATGTAAATGAAGGCTATAGAGCAGAGAGACCTGGCTAATTCAACATACAGGAGAGGGATGTCTAATGTCCCCACATTCCCCCACTTTTTCTTATTCTTTGTTGAACGGATTCCAACACCTCATCCAAAAAAAAAAAAAAAAAAATATATATATATATATCTGACGAGACACAAGGGGTGAGACATTTACACGTGGAAAGAATAAATCCACGTTCCACCCCTTTAAATATTATTTCTCATTTAAAACCATAAATATACCCAAACATAATGTGTTCATGTGAGGTGAAGTCAAAATTGTCATAGAATCTGGACACAACTAAGTTCATAGAGTCAGACACCTGTGGGATCACCGAAATTGCTGCTTGTTCCTAGAGCTGGATATGTTCAAATGTCCTGAAAATGAATTGATTTATTCTCCAGTGAGAATCAAAGAATTTGAGTTCATCGGGGTTTTACGAGTTGCAGTTTGCCTTTGCTAACCCCCGTTTCTGCTGCTTGTACAACCTGGGAGCCAGGAGCATTGGCTTGCCTTCTCGCCTAAGTCCTGGAATTTATGTGACGTCAACTTGACTGGTCTTCACAGAACTTGAGAATTGTGCAAAAGCGTGTGCACTCACTGGTAAAGTCCATGTATGAGAAGTTGTGGTGTGCACTTATTTCTTTAGATGCACCCACCTCCGTTCACTCAGTCCATTACAATATAAGCACCTGAAACACCAGCGTTGGCAGGTCAATGTCTCCTGACAGGTCAATGTCTCCTGACAGGTCAATGTCTTCTGGCAGGTCTTTGTATCTTCACTTTCATCTTAAAACAGCAAATCTTCTTTCAAGCATCTGTTTAGTTGTGGTGTCTGATCTATGTTTCAGCTGTGGAAGAGACTAATTATACAATCTCAACACTCACCTCACTCCTTATAGAGGATTAAACACATTACCATAGGGTCTGTTGCCCATAGCCACACATTTCACTCA
This sequence comes from Leptobrachium leishanense, assembly GCA_009667805.1. Lineage (NCBI taxonomy): Eukaryota > Metazoa > Chordata > Amphibia > Anura > Megophryidae > Leptobrachium > Leptobrachium leishanense. Next base: position 200,744,209 of record CM019064.1, read on the forward strand.
TAACCTTAGTAATAATATATACATGATCCTGCAATATAAAGAGACTAGAGTTCTTCAGTCTCCCCTGCATGTTCTCCATTATGTGTATACCATAGTTGTAAAAATAAATTGCAATTTTTCATCCAGTAAATATCCTTAAAAAGGAAAAAACAACCCATCTTTAAAAAGCCACATTTGCAGGTTATGGGAAAAAAAAAAAAATTGCAAACCTTTAAAAACCCAAACACATTGTCCCATGTGTAAAATTTATTAAAATTGTATAAAATTGCCCCATGAGAGAAAATCTTTCCATCCATAGTAACATTTTATTTTTTTTGAGGTAAAAATTAAATAACTATGAAAAAAAAATTACCCACTAAGTCAAACATTTTCCCTACTACCAAGTTACTCATAATATTGTTAAAAAAGGTTAAAGAAATTGCAACCATTTAAAACCAAAGCTATTGTGCCGTTTCATTGTTCTTTCAAAATGATAAAATTTATTTTGCGAGTGTTAAAAATTGTAGAATACCAATATGTGAAAAAAAAACAAATGGCCAATTTTCCCATGCCCAATTATCACCGAATGCATGTAATACCAGTAGAAGAACGAAAAATAAAAAAAAATGTTAAAGAAATAGAAACCTTTAACACCAAACCACTGCCCCATGTGAAGTCCAATATTTCCCATCTTATCAGTGAGAAATTGTATGCACATAATTAAAAAAAAGAATTTTTAAAACCAAATGCCTTGCCCCACGTTTTCAAATCCAGTATTTCCCATTTTTATCCCCAAATGTACAAAATACCCATAAGAGACACTATCCGTAAAATAAATTAAATAACACTTCTGTCCCGCCAAATCAATCACATCCATGACTTAATACTATCTTTAGCTAATATCTCACACATTTAATTGAAACATAATTAAAGATGGAAAATACAACTGTAACCACCACAATTTGTGTACCCCCACTTCTGGACAAGTATTTTACTTTTATTTTTTCTCTAGAATAGGTTTATATGGCGTATGTGGGCACATCAAAAAAAAAAAAAAAAAATGCAAAGGAGAGGAAAATAATAATAAAAAAAAATATTGACTGAGCTATGTTCTTTCCATTATTCTATATAAACTAATTTTAGTCACAGGGACTTGTTGCTCTCCCCACTATGTGATAAAAACGAAAAAATCTTATGGGATCTGTCACTCAGCAATAGCTGGTCCTGGTATCCTGGAAAAAATTGCAAGATTATTATTAGGGTAGGGGTGCAAGGAACTCAGATCTCGGCTCTTCATTTTTTATCTAGAAAAAAGCAAACGTGATCATTTACACAGATTCAACAATAAGAAAAAACTCATGTTAATTAGCAGAAAATAAATTAATTAAATCGGAGCTAAGAATGTCCCCAAACATAAGAAACTTGGGACATTTTCTAAGTTTTATTTACAATGATCGAGGAGAACAGAAGGGACTTACATGTCCTGTTTTCTTTCCTCCTTTCCTGATTTTACAAGCTCCCTCAATTCTTTGAGCTCATTCTGCATTCTTTCAGAGTCTCTCTTTAATTCCCAATATTCTGTCTTTCCTCTTCTCCAGTTATCACTGTCCCACCGTCTATTATTTGTCTGTTTGCTCTCTGATCTATGGGTCATCCAGGGATCTCCCCATTCTTTCCATCTCAAATTATTGTCCAGATATCCATTATTATTCTCATTTCTTCTCCAATTATTGTCACTTCTCCCCCTTGACTTATTGTCTCCACCCCAGAGTTCTCTATCATTATCTCTCCATCTATGTTGCTTTCTATTATGTTGTTTTCCACTACTCTCTCTCCAATTTTCTTCTGTTCCCTTACCGGATCTTTCCATAATCGTCCTCACTGCAGAAACAACAAATGGCCTGTCTGCATAACGATCAAACCACCATTTTTCTGCTCTGTATAGCACCAATTCTAAGTTTGAAGGCATCGGCTCAAACAGCTTAACAAAGCTTTGGCACTCATTGGGAAGGGCTTCCAGCACTCTAGTTATGTGCTGTGGTGAACCATGCGGCATTGGCTGCTGTGCTCGGCGCAGAGAATGCCAAAACAATATACGTTGAGCCACCTCTCGAGGACCATCAGTTGGCCTCATAGTAATATTATACATTTCTTTTTCAAAACTGAGAAGGTAGAAGTTAGTTGCTGCAATTCGACCCGCCTGATTTGATACACTAGTGTTAAACCCCCACAACTTGCTTTTCACAGGGCCCAAAGCATCTTCCAATACCTCTGTCCATTCCTCCATATCAAGTCTCTCTTTTCTGGCCCTTTCTGCCCCTCTCTGGAACCAATGAGTGAAATTGTTAAAATTATTAACTGGCATGGAACCCCACCATTTTTTAAAAAGTTCCTTATCTGCCATTGACATTGGCTGTGTTTGCTTAGAAAACCCTGTGGGACTGTTTGTTACATTAAACGTCTCTGTTATAATTACTGGTGCTTGTGGTGCGCAAATTACATCAGCAACGGGGAGACAGAAAGAATCCTTAGCTCTCTGGTTCAATGTTTGAACCGATTCCTGATTTTGTGGCCTGGATATATCGACATAGGTGGATGTGGGCATGTGTGTAACTTTTTTAATTTTATTTTTATACTCCATCACCATATCCTGTAGTTCTATGATTTTATCCCCATATGCAGCTCTCTGCTCCTCCAGTTCCTTTACCTGTTTTTCAAGTTGTTCAATGGTGGTGGATGTACTTAACGCTGCTATCTTAAAGCAATCTCTTTTGTCTAAGGCATCCTCTATTCTGCTCTTCAGTGCATTGTTGTCTGTCTTTAAATCCACTACCAAATCTGACAAACCCTTAATTGCCGAAATCAATGACTGAATTACCAAACTCTTTCTTTTATTGGAATTACATTTTTTGTTGGAAACGATTTGTGTAATCACATTCATAAAACCATAAATCCGATTATCCCCTTCAATACTCTCTGGCTTAGGTAACTCATATGGACCACATGTTTTTCAATGTATTTCCTGAAGTAAACACAAGCAGCAGTTGAAAAGTATTTGTCACTTGGGGGAGGCATTCTGATAAGCGTAAAACAAACAAACTAAAAGCAGGTTTAAACACAATGCTCCATTGTAATATCACTTGATAGATCTCGCACTCTAATCAAGTATAATTGAAAGAAACTAACAGTGGTAGAATCCTAGATATCCAATAGAGAAATAAAAAAAAAAATCTGGCTGTGTTTTGAGTAAACCAATAAATATATCCCGAAATAAACTATCTAGCCTCTTAGCATTAAAGGATGCGATCTACCAAACACAACCTCATTCAGCAGTAAGCAGTTCAAACAGCTGTAAATACTTTAAAATATCTGTGATCCCTTGAAAACTAGCAGTAAACAATTCAAATATATTTAAACTACTTTTAATAAAAATAAAAAATAAATCCTGTAAACCCTAAAAATAGCAAAAAGACCAAGGAAATGCTATTCTAGCAACAAAGAAAAAAAAAATCATTCTATGCAAAAATGGCCCAGTAATTAGTTTGCAAATGAACTAAACAATAACCCTGTATTAGGAACTGCAGGAACTGCATATCAAAGCACTCACCTACCCCTTTCAAAACCTATAGAAACTGGTCAGACCAGCTTTACCATGTGCTTTGTTTACAAGGCCAAAAAATTAGCAACATCTGCATTTAAAAGAAAAACAATACAGAACTTTGCACAACATTGCAGACTATTACACGAATTAAAATGCACAACAAAAAGATTAACTAAAATGGAAGGCAGAAACCTCCTTAAATATCTTAGGCCTTCAGACAAATCTGGAGCCAGTAATACTATATGTGTTAAGATTTAGCCAACACTGTATGATTTCAAAAATGCTTAAGTGGATTTTTCTACACTTCGTGGTCGCCAAAATGTGGTAAATGGCCGCTGAGCGCTTGAAAATATAGGTGTTGGTGTACCACTCATCCAACACAAATATATATATTGCACAAGACAGGTTCGTCCACTATATTAAGCATTTATTATGAATTACACATAGCATACTAAATCACATACAGTATAACACATATGTACAAGATTTACAAAGCAGCCAATATGAACAATAACAAATAGGCCTAGAGGGCCAGCAGCCCACAGTGTGTATACTTATCAACCAGGAGAGCAGTGAGACTGTGACACAGTCCACAGGACAGGAAGAGAGAGAGAGAATGAACTACAAAGAGTTCATGTGTATATAATGGAGTAGGTGTGTCTTCCCAAGGGAAGGGCATATTGTAATTAACCAAACGGTCTAGTGATATGTAAATGAAGGCTATAGAGCAGAGAGACCTGGCTAATTCAACATACAGGAGAGGGATGTCTAATGTCCCCACACCTCGAAAACAGGAAGGCCAGATTAGAGTTTGCCAAACACCTAACAAAGCCTTCACAGTTCTGGAACAAGATCCTATGGACAGAGGAGACCAAGATCAACTTGTACCAGAGTGATGGGAAGAGAAGAGTATGGAGAAGGAAAGGAACTGCTCATGATCCTAAGCATACCACCTCATCAGTGAAGCATGGTGGTGGTAGTGTCATGGTGTGGGCATGTATGGCTGCCAATGGAACTGGTTCTCTTGTATTGATGATGTGACTGCTGACAAAAGCAGCAGGATGAATTCTGAAGTGTTTCGGGCAATATTATTATCTGCTCACATTCAGCCAAATGCTGCAGAACTCATTGGACAGCGCTTCACAGTGCAGATGGACAATGACCCAAAGCATACTGCAAAAGCAACCAAAGAGTTTTTGAAGGGACAGAAGTGGAATGTTATGCAATGGCCAAGTCAATCACCTGACCTGAACCCCATTGAGCATGCATTTCACTTGCTGAAGACAAAACTGAAGGGAAAATGCCCAAAGAACAAGCAGGAACTAAAGACAGTTGCAGTAGAGGCCTGGCAGAGCATCACCAGGGATGAAACCCAGCGTCTGGTGATGTCTATGCGTTCCAGACTTCAGGCTGTGATTGACTGCAAAGGATTTGCAACCAAGTATTAAGAAGGGAAAGTTTGATTTATGATTATTATTCTGTCCCATTACCTTTTGGTCCCTTAACAAGTGGGAGGCACATCTGCAAACTGATGTAAGTCCTACACCGTTCACCTGAGTTGGATGTACATACCCTCAAATTAAAGCTGACAGTCTGCAGTTAAAGCACATTGTGTTTGTTTCATTCCAACTCCATTGTGGTGGCGTATAGAGCCAAAGATGTTAGAATTGTGTCGATGTCCTAATATTTCTGGACCTGACTGTATGTGTCCACATTGTGCATCTCACAGAGCTCCAAAGCAATAAACCTAACAGTAATGTGCAGTGTGTACGAGCGTATCAGAGCTCCACAGAAATAAAACTCACAGCAATGCGCTCTGCGTATGAGCTGTAGTACAGCAACCGCTCGGGATCCTTGGTTCCAACCAAACAACACGGGAAACACCAAACAACACTAGGGAAGAGGGGGGCAGAGCTACATGTGGCAGCGAGCGGTCGCATTTTGGAGGAGCTCCTCAGCAGCGGTTGCTTTTTAGCCGTTTTTACCCGCCCGCTCGGCTGGTCGATCACCCGGTTGGCTCCCACAGACTTTGGAGGACTTGTGCTCCTTACCTGACCTCGATCTGCAAGTTACACAATGGATTTTGGGTCCCGGAGCGGTTTGGGCCTCGCGGCGGCGGCCATTTTAGAAGCCTGCGTGTGGCCTGTGACTGTTTCGCTGGGGCCTTGCATCTCTGAGCCAGCCCATACCCAGCCATGCCTAGCAGCCGGACACAGAAGGGGGGATCACGCCAGCGGGACATCCGGGACTCTATGCCAGGTGGGTCTGCTTCTAGGCGTGCGGCACTCTCCCTCTCCCTTCCTCCTGGTTATGATTCATCTGGGGATGATGACGGCTCCTCCTGGCCTCGTGGGGGTACTGTTGGGATGACATGGATCACACCGGAGTTCCAGGCACTAGACACGCGACCCCTCTCCGCAGCTACGAAAAAACGAGCGCAGAAAAAACGCAAAGCAGCGCTGGCAGCACCCTCGGGAGCCTCGCTGGCCGCGCCGGAAATTTCAGACGGAGATTTGGCTGAGGATCGCCGGCTCTCCGCTGATAGTAGCCTAGCCTCAGACCGACAGCCAGGTTGGAGACTGGAGCCCCGAGCACTAGTGGAAGGAGTTGGGACTGTCGACCCATGCACTGTCTCTGTTGGGACACGGATCCGAGAAGAAGATGAACACCTCCCCTCCACGAAAGGCGACCTTCGTAAGATCCTGGATGAGCTGCGGGAAATACAGGAGATATGGAGACCTGAAGTGGCAGCGGTCCAAGCAGAGGTTGACGTGGTGCGTGCGCAGGTGACGGAGGTACAGGCGAAGACCATTGAAGTACAGACGGAGCAAACTCACCTGACCGAACGAGTTGCAGCCCTTAGCTCCCAGGTTGAGGTCCTGACCCGCTCCATGGAGATACTAGAAACACTACATTGTCGCCGTAATATCAGGGTCAGAGGAATCCCAGCTTCGGTCTCGACAGCAGAGTTGTCGCCTTATGTTGCCCGCATGGCCCTACAGGTTTCTGGACTCCCTCCTGATACTCCTGGTGTGGTTGGGTCGATATTCCGGGTACGACGACCAGCGGCGACCCCCACGGGGACGCCTGGAGATGTGGTAGTGGCGTTCCGAGATGTTGCCTTTAAAGTGAAGCTTATGAATACTCCTGGCGCACGAGACCCCGTGCATTTTGAGGGCTCTACGCTGGCACTGTATCATGACCTCCCGTTCCAGACCCTACTGGCTCGCCGACGATTTCGGGACGTGACAACTACCCTTCGTCGCAAAGGGATCCGCTACAGATGGGGCTTGGCGGGCTCACTGGTAGTGACGCATGCCAACTTATCCTACACGATCACCGATCCCTCGATGGCCTGGACTGATCTTGCGGCAGCGGGACTGTCGCCGGATCAGCTGGAATTGCAACCGGATTGAGGACTATCATTCCCCTTCCACCGCATTTTTCTGCTTAATGTTCGAGTTCTCTGGACTTTTTCTGATTGTTACAGATCTTTTTTGAAGGTTTTTGCTGAAGACTGAGAGTTGTTCTCCACCTCCCACCCCTGCCCTTCCCCCTTTGATTGCTATGTTTCACTGAGACCCCCCTATCTGGGGACGTTTATTATTTTTCTCCCCTCCCCCCTTTGATTGCTATGTTCCGCTGAGACCCCCCTATCTGGGGACGTTTATTATTTTTCTCCCCTTCCCCCTTTGATTGCTATGTTCCGCTGAGAACCTCCTATTTGGGGACGTTTATTATTTTTCCCCCCTTCCCCCTTTGATTGCTATGTTCCGCTGAGAACCCCCTATCTGGGGACGTTTATTATTTTTCTTCCCTTCCCCCTTTGATTGCTGTGTTCCGCTGAGACCCCCCCTATCTGGGGACGTTTATTATTTTCCTTACGCTGTACCTATGATGACAGTTTTGAGTGACCCTCACTTTGATATGTATCTGTAAGCGGACTTATTTACAAAATAAAATTTTAAATTTAAAAAAAAAAAACACTAGGGAAGAAACTGCCGCAGACTTGAAGCTTGTGCAAATGGGAGGTCTTTTATTCCAGCATACAGAAGCAAACACCACTGCATACAGAAGCAAACACCATGCTTTGGAATCACAATTGCAGGTGATTCAGTAAAAACTACAAACGAAAACCTAACTCAAATGATAGTTCTTACTAAAAATCCAGCGCCTGACGATCCAAAATCCTAATCTAGTAAACAAAAAGAAAAAACACGGGGTTATTCAGAGAGATCCGAAATGTGGCCGAAATGTAACCGGATACTGAAATTCAGCGTGCGGTGCCTTTTCGGGGCCATTCGGCTATTCAGAGAGTAGGCAGTTCGCCAAATTCTGGCGAATTGCCTGCACGTACGGTGTCTATTCGAGGGCAGTGAAATCCCCCATAGAGAAGCAATGGTTCGTCTATTCAGAGACACCAAAGAGCAGGGAAAAGTTGCCGAAATGCCCTGCTGTTTGGTGGTTTCATTCGACAGGTTTATTTAGACGTATCCCATAGGCTTCAATGTTAAAAATATTCCCGTTTTAATCCAATATCTAATAAGCTGTTTATTTTATTCTGTTGTAAAGAGTCTCTTTATTTCTAGATTTTTTAGGATCTTTTAGGCATTTTTCTGGATTTTATCAGCAATTTTTTTTGTCTTTTTTTTTTTAAAATCGTTTTTTCAATCTTCCTTAATAGACCTTTTTATTATCATTCATAGGACCTTATATGAAAATTTCAGACATCTTCGTTGTGTAGTTTTTTTGCACACAGCGTTTCAAATTTCAATCTTTCAAGCGTACTGTTTTTTTTTTCATCACGTTCGTCTGCTTGTCAGGTTTTTCCGGCGGCTGCTCTGCGCTGTGATCGGCGGCTAGTCAGGTTTTTCCAGTGTGTTCGGTGGGGTTTCTGCGGGTTTTTTGGTGAGTGTTCGGCGAGTGTTCTGCGGATTTGCGGTGAGTTTTCCCTGCACTACGGGGGGCCCTGTGCTGTTTGCTGAATACACCGCAGGGTCGGCAAACAAGAATCGCCGAATGGCCCCGAAGTGCGGGGAACGAAAAAGGTCACCAAATGTGCAGTAACTTTTAGACTCTCTCTGAATAACACTGACAGTTTGTCTTGTTTAGAAGTGCTACTGCTCCCCTCCTGGCTCGCAGGGATGTGCAGTCAGGGGAGGCAGGTGAGGCAGAGGCTCACCTGCCATTAAGTAAAAAAATTAACTTATTAACTCACCTGCTCCACGCTCCCCCGCCGTCAGCTCCGTCCTCTGCCTCTGCGAGCATTAGTTTTCACAGCAGCCTACGCAATTTGCGCAGCAGGACGCTTCGCTCAAGAAGTGTGCAGCGCGTCATAGAGACAAGTGCTGCCTACTTCCTGAACACCGCTCTTCAGTGCCTCAGAGAGGCACTGATAGAGCATTGGAAAAGCTTGAACCAGTGGGAAAATACTGTTGGTTGAAGCTATTCCAAAAAACGCCTGCATTGGAGGATAGCCTCTGATTGACAGGAAGGGGCAAATCTAGCAGCTAGACATGCCCCTTCCTGTCATTGATAGGCCAGGCAGCCTCCCATGCAGGCTGGAGTGCAGGAGGAGGCGGTCCTTGAGCAGCTTCTGGGTGGCCTGATCATGGAAGAGAAGAGCCAGAGGAGGAAAGAGAACAGCACTGTTCAGATCGCCCTCAACACCCTGGGGGGCTCCCCAGGGGGCCCTACATCTGCCTCCTGAAGGGTGAGTGTGCCCCCTCCCCCGTGTAGCACTAGCTGGGGGGATTTAAAGCCCCCTCCTCCTGCACTCCAGCCTGTTTTTTATCCTGCCTGAGATCCTCTCTGTATAACACACTGTGTAGGAAGCATTATATCCAGCAGCTCTCTGTATAACACACACTTTGTAGTGTGTGTTATACAGAGAGCTGCTGGATATAATGCTTCATACACAGTGTGTTATACAGAGAGCTGCTGGATAGACTATCAGTCTAGGCTATCTAGCAGCTCTCTGTATAACACACACACACTGTGTAGGAAGCAGTCTATCCAGCAGCTCTCGCTTCATACAGTGTGTTTTATACAGAGAGCTGCTGGATAGACTGCTTGCTACACAGCGTGTGTTATACAGGGAGCTGCTGGATATAATGCTTCATACACAGTGTGTGTTATACAGAGCGCTGCTGGATAGACTTTCAATCTAGCAGCTCTCAGTATAAGACACACACAGAATCCCCTGCAAATTTAAGGAAGGGGGACATGACTGATGGCCTGGGCGGATGGTCAGAAAGGAAATGTGGAGCTATTGGTCATATGTGTGCAACATTGTTTCACTTACCTATATATGCATCTGTGGTGGGTGTGTTCTGTCTCTTTGTTCCCTGCCAGCTTCAAATGTGCATCAAGGAGATTCTGTGAGAGAGAAGAAAAAACGTGGTGATTAGTTTACTGATTAGTTACTGATTAGTTTACTGATTAGTTAACTGATTAGTTTACTGATTTGTTTGCTGATCTGTTTAGGAATTGTTTGCTGATATGGCATCTACTTCACTGGATGCGTTGCTGGAGCAGCTGAGGGAGCATGCTGCGGCTCGGGGTTCGACCATGCTGGACCTTCTCGTGGAGGCATCGGTGCCAGCTCGGGATCAGTCTCCGGAGGAACCTGAAGAGCCCCGCCAGTGGCAGAGAGAGCGGCATTCTAGGCCTCCAGTACGCCTGAGTCCAAGTCCTCCAAGACCTCATGGGACACGGATGCCTGACGGTGGAACAGCTGCGCAGGATGCCGGTTCTGGGTCTTCAGAGGGATCGGTAGTCATGGATACGCCGCCGCGTGGACGTCGAGCTGGTTTGCGGAGGAGGGTGAGCATGCTTTCTCCCGCAGCTCTTCCCCAGGTTGTGGATGCGGCGGTGGATGGCCTTCGGCGGCCAGTTGGCACGGAGCTGGATGGAAGAATCGGGAGGAGGGGCGCCCCAAGTACCCGTCAGGATAGCCGGCGGATGGCGCGATCCAGGAGCCCTCGAGCGCAGCCTTAACTTCCGGCGGCCGGAAGTGTAATGGCAGAATCAACGACTTCCACTCAAAGGCCCCCACCTACTCGGCGCAGGCCCGCGGCTTCACGGGCAGCACGCCGGACATGCCCCCAAGATGGCAGTGCCCATGTTGTTGCCGGAAATAGGAGGAGAATGGCGATTTTGGCGGCTGCAGTGGCTGTGGATTCGGGAGTGGCGGTGGTGGATCAGTCGGTGGCTTCCTTATCGGTTTCTGGTCGTTCTGTGGCTCGTGGGGACCGTAATCGGCGCTCTCCTGGCTCTGGGTCCAGGTCCGGGGGTATGCTGAACATGCAGACGTCATCTGGTCGTGTGGTTCCAGGGCGCCCATCGCCGGTCCCGCTTGTTCCTGCTGTCCCGGTGGCTCCAGGAAGATCGTCCCTTCTGGCAGCACGTGAGTCTGACCTTGGTGGTGCGGTTACTGGCTCGGGGGGCCTTTTGGCCGCGGCTGCGTCAGGTAGTATCGGTGGGTTAACAACGGGGTTCATGGAAACCCTGGTTGAGGCCCTCAGACAGTGGCAGGATAGGACATCTGCTGTGTCGCATGCGTCTGGGTCCCCTGCTGGGGGGGTTATTGCGGGGGCGCAGCGCAGACGTCTGCCTTCGCGTCTAGTTCGGCTGCTTTGGGGGTCCCTGATACTGCTCCCTCTGGGAGTATTCCTCTTGCCTCAGCTCCCGTTCCGGCCCCTGCTGTGCTTAGCGCAGCGTTACCGATTGCGGTGAATGCCCCGGTTTCTGCCGCGGCTGTGGTCTTGGCGCCTGCTGCTTTGAGCGGTCCTGCAGCGCTGGTTAGTGGGACTCTGGGGCTTGGTGCGGAGGTGCGTTCTTATGGGGCGTGTGATTTGTCTCCACTGGGCTTGATTGTCGCTGCGGAGGTGCGGGAGAAGATTTGGAAGGGGGAGTACGTAGACGTGCTCACTTTAATTTCTCCGGATAGGGAGACGGTTGATCGTCCTAGACGCATGGATCCTGTCGGGTATATTAGAGACAAAGGATTTAAAATGGATGCTTGTAGCCATTTTGTTTTTAAAGACAGTTTTTCTTTCAAAATTTCTCTACGTTTAGAGATGAACAAGATTTTTTTTTACAGAGTTCATTCCTGGGTGAAGTCTTTTATATTTTTTTTAAGAAGTGCCAGACATGAAGGAACCTAGAATGAATGTTAGATAATGCTAAGACGTGTCATAAGTAAATTTATTGGTCTGTCTTAAGTTTTTTAAAACAAAAGAGATTTTGTCTTTTGGGTATAGGAATAAGAGTTAATATTTTCTAATATAGATTTATATTTACAAAATATATGTTAATAATCAAGGTATATTTTATTATATTTACAGTAGGAAATATACTCCAAAATATAGTATATAATTGGTAAATAATAAAAATTACTAAAGAATAGATTAACCAGGAAAGAATTTAGTTGATGGGATTCTGAGTAAGTAACTAAAAGGGAGTAGGGATATAAATCAAAGATGACAGATGGAGACACTGTGTCTGGGAGAAGGCAAGGTTCTTTGTTAAGTCAGTCTGACCTTTTTGACCCGAGATAAGAATTAAAAAGAAATGGTGGAATTAATTTAAGAAGTGCAATACTGCCCTCTAGAGGATAGTAAATATAATGATTTATATTACCATTAATTAACCGTGACGTCAAATTGGCTATAATAAGCGGCAAGGCTCTTTGTAAGTCAGTCGGAGATTCCAGCAGACAGACTCACATCGCAATGTATTCAGACGTCCATTACACATGACACTCTGAAGTCGGAGATTCCAGCAGTCAGACTCACACTGCAATGCATTACACATGACCCTCTGAGAGTCCAAGATTCCAACACTCAGACTCACACTACGATGCAGGCAGATCCCAAGACATGAGGCAATCAAGATTCTCACTAAATTTCTGACTCTCACCAACTCTCTAACTCACATGCATTGATTATCTGATATCGATAATTTTCACACATTCCAAAAATTACTACATCAGGGATTCCAAGGCAGACTTATCAACATCCAAATTGGACAGGCAGTGGCGTAGCGTGGGTTGTCAGCGCCCGGGGCCAGCAAAGAATTGTGCGCCCCCCAACCTGTGGACGTTATCGATATTGCCCCAGCTCACACATGGATTTGCCCCCAGCTCACACATGGATTTGCCCCCCAGCTCACACATGGATTTGCCCCCAGCTCATGGATTTTCCCCCCAGCTCATGGATTTGCCCCCCAGCTCATGGATTTGCCCAAGCTCATGGATTTGCCCCCCAGCTCACTCATGGATTTGCCCCAGCTCACGGGGATTTGCCCCCAGCTCATAGATTTGCCCCAGCTCTCACATGGATTTGCCTCAGCTCTCACATGGATTTGCCTCAGCTCTCACATGGATTTGCCTCAGCTCTCACATGGATTTGCCCCCCAGCTCACTCATGGATTTGCCCCCATCTCATGGATTTGCCCCCATCTCATGGATTTGCCCCCCAGCTCACTCATGGATTTGCCCCCATCTCATGGATTTGCCCCCCAGCTCACTCATGGATTTGCCCCCATCTCATGGATTTGCCCCCCAGCTCACTCATGGATTTGCCCCCATCTCATGGATTTGCCCCCAGCTCACTCATGGATTTGCCCCCATCTCATGGATTTGCCCCAGCTCATGGATTTGCCCCAGCTCATGGATTTGCCCCATCTCATGGATTTGCCCCAGCTCATGGATTTGCCCCATCTCATGGATTTGCCCCAGCTCATGGATTTGCCCCAGCTCATGGATTTGCCCCCAGCTCATGGATTTGCCCCCCAGCTCATGGATTTGCCCCCCAGCTCACTCATGGATTTGCCCCCATCTCATGGATTTGCCTCCAGCCCTTACCTGGATATTGCCCCAGGCCCCAGCTCCGGCGAGGGTTGAGGGGACCGGGACCCAGATGCCGGGCAGCGCAGGAGCGCCTGCCCGGTCTTTAACAGTCCGTCCTGTTAGGTGATGCCGCGCAGCCGGTCACGTGGTCCGGCCAATCAGGTGGTACAGAGACTCCGTACCACCTGATTAGCCGGACCACGTGACCGGCTGCGCACGCCGCGCAGCCGCATCACCTAACAGGACGGACTGTTAAAGACCGGGCAGGCGCTCCCGCGCTGCCCGGCATCTGCGTCCCCTCAACCCCCGGGCCAGTTTTAGGGGCGCAAATGCGCCCCTAACAAAACTGCGCCCGGGGCCACGGCCCCCCCAGCCCCCCCACGCTACGCCACTGTGGACAGGTAATGTATGAAATAAGGAATTAATGTAAAAATATATTTGTAGAGATTCTTGCAACGTAGACTGAGACTTCTCGGATACGGTTAAATCCAAATTCTAAGTATTTCTAATCTGCAGATGGAAATATGAAGAAGTGGATATAAGGATTTATTCCTAAAGAAATGTTGTAAGATTGATACCAATATATATATTGAATTTGGAAATTACTGTGATTAAAATTAATAAGCAAGGAATTATATAACTCCAAAGAAAAAGCAAAAGATTAGAAGTTTAATTCTCGAGATTAGGGGAGGATTCACTAAATAAGTTTTTATTACTTATCATTAATTTAGCTCATCTTTTGTTGATCCATGTAGTATAGAGATATAGATCTATAAGAGCTGGCTGGTTAAACATTGTTTGCTGGGAAATGCATGTTGTATTAAGCAGAAATGTTTATTAACCATTTGTGTATTAGTTACTAACTGATAAGGTAAATGATATTAATCATATATGCAGTTACTAACCGGAGATACATATATTGTGAAGCTAGTTTTTATATGCTGATGGATTGTGGTTTATAAATTTTTGTTTATGATATGAGATTTGAAACTTTTTTGTATACGTAATAAATATATATATTTTTATCCGATTATTGATTATTGTATTTTTTAAAGCAAAACACAGACAATTAAAAGAATTCAGGATAATTTCTAAGAGATATAAACGATTGATATTTGTGTCTCGTATAAGTTTCTTATGAAATAATAATCCCTGATATATTGGAGGCAACTGCCGAGGTAGGTCCAGTAAATCCAATATATATAAACGTGTTGTATTCACGTGCAGAGATTATATCCGACAATCCGTTACCGGGGGGACAAGGATAAGGAGAAAGTGAAGCCATTGCCCCAGACGTTTGGCAATTGGCTTCAGGGTTTTTTGGCTTATAGCGCGATTTTATGCGAGCGATTTCCGGAGGGCAGCATGGCTTTATTTTCTTATTTGGATCTGATTTGGGGGGCTTACAAAATTTACGGGGGACTTTGCTGGTTTAAGTATGACCAACAGTTCCGGCAGAAGATGGCGGTGCGGCCCGGGCTCCGTTTTGATTTGCAGGACACAAATCTGTGGCTGCTGCTCATGACGTCGAACCGTCCAGTGGTGTCACCCTTTCCTGGATCCACGGTGCCCAGAGCCCCAGGAGCGTCAGCGGAGACCGGAAAGGGGTGGTGCTGGCTCTTCAATGAGTCTCAGTGCCGTTGGTACGCAAATTGCCAGTCCAAGCATGAGTGTTCTTCCTGTGGGGAATCCCACCCGGCATTTCGATGCTTTAGAAAGGGACATGGCTCGGCGTTTAGGGCTTCAGGTCGGGGTAAGCCTGATAGAAGGGATCACCCCGGTGATGGTTCGGGCTATGGTGCCTTGGCTAGACAGGTACCCCAATAGGCAATGCGCTGAGTTATTGTTTGATGGTTTTCGTGAAGGTTTTGTGATTCCGCATGTGCCGTCGGACTTTCCTCAATTTTCCCAAAATTTTATTTCTGCGCGTCAGCAAGGCGAGGTGGTGGCGGACAAGTTGGCGAAGGAGGTTCGGCTGGGTCGTATGGTGGGTCCTTTTGTGGAGCTCCCCTTTTCTAATCTTCGGGTGTCTCCGTTGGGCATTGTGCCCAAGAGGGAGGAGGGTAGGTTCCGCATGATCCACCATCTTTCCTAACAGGCCGGTCTTTCTGTTAATGACGGTATTGGAAAAGAGGGATGTCGCGTGCGATATTCTTCTTTTGACGAGGCATTGCAGATTGTGCGGGAGGCTGGTCTTGGCTGTTTGTTGGCGAAAGCGGACATTGAGTCAGCGTTTCGTTTGTTACCAATTCGACCAGACTGCTATCATTTGCAGGGGTGTTCTTTTCGTGGAAGTTTTTACTACAACCGTTGTCTTCCGATGGGTTGCTCGATTTCTTGTTATTATTTTGAGTTGTTTTCGTCCTTTTTGCACTGGGTGGTGTGTCGGTGCTCTGGACGGAATTCGGTGGTCCATTATTTGGATGATTTCCTATTTGTGGGACCGGCAGATTCCAGCGACTTTTAAAAAGTTCGAATTCGTACTCGAACTTAATACAAGTCAATGTGACTCAAAATTCGATTTTTAGAGTGCCCTCCAAGAGGGCATATATGCTAGATATTTGCCATAAAAGGTGTATGGGGGTCCGGGTAGTGCCCTGGGGGACAGGAAATAAGGACAAAAAGTTAAAAAAAGTTTTTAAAGGGACAGTGAGTTTTCCATGAAATAAGGATTAAAAATAAAAACGAAAAATTCCTTCAAATATCGTGCCTAGGAGGTCCCCATAACCTGCCTGTGAAGTGGCGGATTTCTAGGATGTATAGAAACATTTAAAAACAATGTCCGGGTCCGGGTAGTGCCCTAGGGGACAGGAAACAAAAACAAAAAGTTTTTAAAAAAGACGTTTTTAACCCCTTCACTGCTGACGATGTGTGGGACACGTCCTCAGTTACTCCCGCTGTATGCTGAGGAGGACGTGTCACACACGTCATCAGCTTTGCGGGACCCCCGGCGGAGATACTCACCTCTCTGTCCGGGGTCCCGTGGTGTTCTGACTTCAGCGTCCTCAGACGCTGAAGTCAAGCTCCTCCCAACGTAAATGACGGTCATGCCCGGGTACCGGGGTGGCACCGGGATGTAGGGGATATGAACCCAGTATGCAGTTTCCTACACAGATGATCGGGTGGGTAAGGTTTGGAAGGGGATGAAATATGGAAACTGACCGGATGAATTCTGCAGGATGGTGGGAAGCGTGGTGGAAATAAATGCAGGAACCAGGAAAACAAAAGGAATAGGTTTTTGCAGAGCAACAGGTAACAGAACTTCACTCTAAGCATACTGTACAAGAGCTGTAATGAATCAGCAATTGGTCAGTGTGGGGCGGAGTACTTTATTTCGAGTGTGTGGTGTGATGTGCTTTGGTGTTAACTGTCTATATGCCAGAACCAGTGCTGGTTACAGAGAGCAGTGTCTGAAGTACACCACCAGGGAGGTTCCAGGATCGCTGTTGCAATATGAAAGCTGGTTGCAGACAATGAATGCAGGTTCAGGGGTTCCAAGGATGGAACATGACAGCTGGATGCAGGTTACAGGTCAGGAAATGTACCACCGGGGGGGTTTTAGGATGGTTGCTGCCATGGGGCATGACAATGACGTCATCGCGCCATGCGCGATGACATCATTTCCAGGCGACCCCCCGGCAATGCTGGGAGATCGCCTGGAAGGGAGTGGGGGGGATCCGTTCGGATCCCTCTCCCTCCCGATCGGGAGGTCCCACAAAAAAAAGCCAGGCACCGCTTAAAAGGGGAGAGGCACCCTTTTAAGCGGTGCCTGGCTTTTACCCCTGTAGGCACCGGGTCGCACTTCGGCGCCTTGCGGCGCCGAAGTGCGGCCTAGCTCCGGTGGGGACTGCCATCTTGGATCGCGGCTCCTCCCCCGGGTCCCCCTCACTGCCTGACGTCCTCACGCATAGCGTGAGGACATCAGATAGCCGGGGAACCCCTAGCTGCCTGGAATCCCCTGGTGGAGATAGGGGGTTCATTTGAGGGTTCACAGAGATGCTGTGAGGTTGTGTATAGAGATGCTGTGAGGCTGTGTATAGAGATGCTGATGGGGCTGTGTATAGAGATGCTATGAGGCTGTGTATAGAGATGCTGTGAGGTTGTGTTTAGAGATGCTGATGGGGTTGTGTATAGAGATGCTGTGAGGTTGTGTATAGAGATGCTGTGAGGCTGTGTATAGAGATGCTGATGGGGCTGTGTATAGAGATGCCTTGCGGCGCCGAAGTGCGGCCTAGGTCCGGTGGGGGCCGCCATCTTGGATGGCGGCTCCACCCCTGGGTCCCCCCTCACTGCCTGACATCCTCACGCATAGCGTGATGACGTCAGATAGCCGGGGAACCCCTAGCTGCCCGGAATCCCCTGGTGGAGATAGGGGGTTCATTTGAGGGTTCACAGAGATGCTGTGTATAGAGATGCTGTGAGGTTGTGTATAGAGATGCTGTGAGGTTGTGTATAGAGATGCTGTGAGGCTGTGTATAGAGATGCTGATGGGGCTGTGTATAGAGATGCTGATGGGGCTGTGTATAGAGATGCTGTGAGGTTGTGTATAGAGATGCTGATGGGGTTGTGTATAGAGATGCTGTGAAGTTGTGTATAGAGATGCTATGAGGCTGTGTATAGAGATGCTGTGAGGTTGTGTTTAGAGATGCTGATGGGGTTGTGTATAGAGATGCTGTGAGGTTGTGCATAGAGATGCTGTGAGGCTGTGTATAGAGATGCTGATGGGGTTGTGTATAGAGATGCTGTGAGGTTGTGTATAGAGATGCTGTGAGGCTGTGTATAGAGATGCTGATTGGGCTGTGTATAGAGATGCCTTGCGGCGCCAAAGTGCGGCCTAGGTCCGGTGGGGGCCGCCATCTTGGATGGCGGCTCCACCCCTGGGTCCCCCCTCACTGCCTGACATCCTCACGCATAGCGTGATGACGTCAGATAGCCGGGGAACCCCTAGCTGCCCGGAATCCCCTGGTGGAGATAGGGGGTTCATTTGAACCACGATATCTCCAGAACCGTGGCAGCTAGGGGGTCATGGAGGGTGGCAATCGAAAGGCCTTTCGAATGATACTCAACATAACCAGGTATAAAGTATAAAAAAAATGTAATTTTTTTGTGTGTTTTTATTAATGCAAAAATATTGTTCACATTTCAATTATAATGTGAACAATGATGCTGCACTAATGATTTTTTTCTATGGGGTGCGTTTGCTAAAAATCACGTAATCCCCCCCACAAAATGTAACAAGTCCCCATTTCTAATTTTTGTACAAGCGCACCCCATATAAAACATAACCGCAAACGCTCATGTGCTAAAATGTGAAAAAAACACTTTACACACTGCAGATGATTAAAAATTCTATTTTTATTGCATTTTTTGTCATAATATACAGGCAGGACATGACGTATACATCTAAAAATTATATATTATGAATCTGCGGAGTCTGCCGGAAAGAACGATATCTAATATGTCTGGGTCATTTAATAAAACGTGGCTTCAAATCACGTTTAAACATGATGAGCGAAAGCGGTAAAAATGAGCTGAGCACACAGCAGTGAAATGCAGGGTTAAGGGGTTAAACAGCATATCAGAGGAACATTTAGTAGAGAAATGAACACTTCTCAAAAGCACAGGTGTTGTTTGATACATGTTCAGGGGACACCTCCAGACACCCTCAGTCTACAGACAATGTATCAAATTCATTAGACCAGACTAATTAAAAGCACATGTTATTTCCAAACACTAATTAACACCTGTTGTTTACGGCGTTTGAGAGCACATGTCATTTAGAGGTGAGAATCTTTGCACAGACATTATTTTTTAATTCAATATCTAATAAACCGTTGCTTATAATATTCTGCAGTAAAGAGTCTCTTTATTTCTAGATTTTTTAGTACTTTTAAGCATTTTTTATACATTTTTCAAAATTTCATTATTTTTTTTTCGAACTCGAACCGAACACACCAAAAAGTTCAAAATTCGCAAACTTTCGAACTGCCGATGTTCGAGTCGAACTCCGAACTGATCGAACCGAACAGCTCATCCCTATTCAGGATCCAACCTGGATCATACATGTTTCAGGGCAGATCTGACATGTGCTACACTGTCGAACTGTACTACATGGCGCACATTAGAGTTGCCAGATTGCACATGTTTTCCAGGACACATAACTATTTCAGTCAGAGGGTGAATGCCTGGAAACGTGCCGGGCTGCAACATGGAAAATTCATATACTGCAGGTAGGAAATCAAGGCTGATCACCTGGGATTCCTTTTGGATTTCCTACCTACAGCATATGAATTATACATGCTGCAGCGTGGCATTGTTGTTGCACTGCCCATCAGCATGAATAAATTACATGTGTCCAGGAATACATGCCTGACCTGGCAACCCTACCAACTCTACCCATCGTGCACAATAAAAATCATTTAGAAATAGACCTTTGCACACCTAGCAAATTAAATCTCATGTCTGAAAGCTTTTGTACCATCACCTGCTTAGCTAATCATAGTTATCAAGCGGATGCAAGCTACATGTGTGTAATGCTAAATGCACCCCCCTCCGTAATTCTATGATATCACCAACAATGCTAATGCTTACTTGCAGTGATACTGTGCCCCCCATTGATCTACACAATAGTGCGTTTAATTAAAGCAGCTCGGTATTGTGATTTAAAGATATGTGCACTCACGGATGTGTAACTAATGTATATGTAACCCTGTAGATCCTGACAGAGAATGAGCGACAGACATATTGCTTGATCTAACAAGCTGACATCATATTGTGAGTACAATAGCTACATGCTTTCATCATGTAATGACCCCCTGATGTTCAGTGTTCTGTGTGTCATGTGTGCAATGGTGTTACCGGACAAAATCATGGAGACTCCTTGTTCATAACCAGAAAGTTTATTACTGAGATACAGAATTCTTTATTCTGAAAACTGAAAGGGAGTCAACATAACACCCAAACGTAGATAATGTAACCAAAATGACATAGATATAGATACCACAGGGTATAGGCACCAGGTATAGGCACCATCAGTCACAAACCTACAATATGATGACAACAATCTTGTGAGCGGATGGATTGAACGCATCAATTTAACCTCACTGAACACTCTTTTATATTGCAGGTGGGGACACCGAATATGACGTATTCACCACTTGGCAAATATAACTGTCAGGGTAATTCAAAGAGATCCGAATGGCTGGAGAAAGGTAACCGAACGCTGAAAATAAGCATTCGGTTACCTTTCTTGGCCATTCGGCTATCCATAGAGCAGGCAATTCGCCAAATCCTGGCGAATTGCCTGCACATACGGTGCCTGTTCGAGGGCAGCGAAATCCCCATAAAAAAGCACTGCTTCGGCTATTCAGAGAACACAAACCAGCAGTGAAAGGTTCCCAAAATGTTCTGCCATTCGGTGATTTAATTCGGCAGGTTTATTCAGGCGAATCCCATAGGCTTCAATGTTAAAAATATTCCCGTTTTAATTCAATATCTAATAAACCGTTCATTATAAAATTCTGCTGTAAAGAGTCTTTTTATTTATCGATTTAATTTTTTTGGGATATTTTAAGCATTTTTCTGCATTTTAATTTTTTTTTTAAAAAGTCTGATTTTGTTTTTTAAAGTTTACTTATTTTTTCTGTAACAGCCCTTTTTATTATCATTCATTGGACCTCATATGTAAATTTCAGACATTTTCGCTCAGTAGTTTCTTTGCAAACAGCGTTTCACTTTTCAAACATTCAAAGCAAACTGTTTTGCTAATTTATTCACTTCACTCGTCTGCGGTGTCGGCTTTTTCCGGAGGCTGCGCTGCGTGTGATCGGCGCCTGCTCGGGTTTTTCCGGCGTCTTCGGCGGGTTAATCCAGATGTTTTTGCAGGTTCCGGCGTGCATTCGCAGGGTTTTTGCGGTGACTTTTCGTCGGGTTTGCGGCAGCTTTTCCCTGCGCTTTGACAGCCCTGTGGTGCTTGTTGAATACACCGCAGGGTGGCCGAAATGGGATTGCCGAATCGGCCCAAATTGAAGAGAAAGAAAAGTCACCGAACATGCGGTGACTTTTCGATTCTCTTTGAATAACCCTGTATATGTTACAATCCCTGATTATACTTTGCTGTAAATATAGAAAATATATGTAGTCATGGAAAATAATTTGCTTACATAGTAAGAAAGGTCCTTTGAGGAAAATAATTTATTTTAAAGAACAAACACCTGTCACCTTGGTCACCTTGGTCACATGTTGTATAGGTGTGACACAATCATTTGCAATATCCCAAAAATAGGTTAAAATAAGAGGCTTCAGAGGAAGAGTAGTACACAGAAAAGCAACATTCATCGGTTTGTATTCAGAGATGCATAACTTAAAACGCCATAAACTGGCCATAACGATAAACTTTTTTTTTTTTTGTAATTCCTTAAAGTTTTGTCAGGTTACAATAAAAGGCACAGCAAAAACAATTCAGTACCGAAGACAGGGCACGCATAGAAATAACATAATGCTCTTCAAAAGGAATCTGGAGGTAAATATAAGTCCGAAAGGATATAGCATACGGGAGAGAAAAAATGATGAGATCTGAAAGGAGACTAAAACGCAGATCAAAAAGGGGGGGGGGTAGGGCAAAGGGACAACTACTGTAACTTCCCATAAATATCAACCAAAGAAAAAAGTCAGTTCAGCAGACTAAATCCACTATCCCGGGTCCATCAAGACAGGGGGGGTCCCCCACAATCTGATCCAGGCAGCGTCTGGGGAGGGGAGAGGCCCAGGGAACTTAACAGATGCCAGGCCGCCTCCGGAGTAGACACCAAATGTGACATGTTATCGTGAGAAATATGCATAGAGCCCGCAACCCCCCAACGATAATGGACCCCCTTGCTCCTCAAAAGAGTGGAAATCTCCCAGAACTGCCGTCGGGCAACAAGCGTCAAAAAGGGAAGGTCATTGAAGAGTGTAAGGACGAATTCCTCAAAAAGTATCGGGGCCCGGGCAACCGGTGTAGACATCAGCCTGCGTTTCTCCGTCTCCTCCACGGCAATCGCGAGCACATCGCGTGGGGAGTCCACCGGAGCTGTAGCCGCCTTCCGCAGTCGTGCGGTGTGTCAAAAAATAGGAGTAGTCCCATTCGGTGTCCCCAGAACATGCATTGCCAATTTATTCACATACGCCAGCAGGGTATCAGCAGTGATCGACTCCGGGATCCCTCTGATCCGAACATTCTTCTTTCGGTGCCGAACCTCCGCCGCCTCCACCGCACCTGTAAGCAGGGACACCTGAGCTTGTAAGGCCTCCATTTGCGGGGTGAGTAGGGCTGTGTCTCCACAACCCCCTCCACTCGTGTCTCAACAGCCGAGACCTGTCTCTTAACGGCTACCAATTCCATCCGCATAGTCTTGAAATCAGCACGCCACATAACTCTCATCTCCACCATCGTCCCCCCAATAGATGTCGGATGTCACTGTAGCGCTGGTTTAAAACACTGTTGCTGTAGTACTTATTTTTGGCCACCAGAGGGAGACAAGCGCAATGTAAGAGACACTGGGACTACGTTTTCCAGCATGCTTTGCGTCGGGAACAGGAAGTGGGTGGGGAAAAAAGACTTACATCCGCAGCCTCGTGCAGAGGAAAACCAGAGTGCGCCGAGGAGTGAAGAGAGCAAGACGCACGTGAGACAGACAACGATCGTGACCCGGCCGGAGCGCAGGTGCGGCCTTGCGGAGCTGGAGATCGGTTCACCAGTTGTACCAGTATGAACACACCTACCAGCGAAAAGGTGAGAAAATGACTGAATATATGAGGCGCCTAGATAAGATTCTGCACCAGATACTTCAAGAAAGGGGCCGAACCGGCCGAAATAGATAAAATCCGAATGCAGCAGATCCTGAGGGGCGCTCAACCTCTAGATCCGGTGATGCTACAGCTGAGAAGCAGGGAAGGTAATCGAGAATTGAAATACCTGGAACTGATCCGAGCTGTCAGAGAGGAAGAGGCTTTACTTGAAGAAAAATCCTTTAGGAGAGGAGAAAGAGCTTACGCACAACCCGTGAGGCATAACGAATGTCTGCAACCTGAAGATGATTCGTTAGACACCTATGGATCCGAAGTGGACGAACAAGAGCGTTTGGTTGTTCCTAAATCCACAGAGAATGCTGCAAAAGAACTAACCCTTTCTGCACATAGTGAGTTGCACAAAACCTTTAAGAAGGTACAAGAAACTCAAGCGGAATTGCAACAGGCGCATGCGGACCTGTGCCAAGCACTTTTGAAGGTGGCAGAGACACAGACCGATATGCAGAAGTTCCTTACTGATATGCGGACAACTGGAGTTGCTGTGGTGTCTGGCCAGGGTCCTTCAACCGAATCACAGCAAGTAAGTGCGTCTCCGTCTTCAAAGAAGAGATGTTTCAGTTGTGGGGAAATGGGTCATTTCCGCGCAAAATGCAAAAGCCAAAAGCCTGAAAGAAATATGGTAGAAGAGCTCCTAAAAGCCTTGGAGGGGCTACTATCTAGCTCACCAGCGGGAAACGCCAGAGGGCACAAGTGAAGGAGCAAACTAGGTGCCCAATGGTCAAAACCCGCTCCAAAAATCAAGCCAGGACTGAGAGGCCGAGAGGGCCTAGAGTCTGGCCAACTGCTGAGCCTGCCAGGACTGAAAGAGTCACTCCCTTAGCATCCGGTCCTACGTCATGGGGAAGCAATGCACACCCAAAACCTACACGGGCCAAGAAGAAGGCCAGGGTACAACAAACTGGGTCTAAACTTCCTGTTACTACAACAAAGTTTCCTGACCAGCTGATAGGTCCTTCTCCCATTGTACCAATCCAACTAGAGGGAGTCTACACTAAAGCTCTGTTGGACTCAGGGGCTCAAGTGACATTGATCTACCTAGACTTCTACGAGAAGCACTTGAAGCACATACCTCTACAGAAATTGAAGGACCTGGAAATCTGGGGTATCGGAACTGAGAAACTTCCCTATGACGGATACCTACAGGTGAAGTTAGAGAACGGATCCGAAGTCATCGGACAGTCTGGGGGTTGTGATGCATTGGCCATTGTGTCTCCTCGGCCTTCAGGGGCAAACAGAAGTTCTATGATAGTGGGGACGAATACTGATCTGGTGCGACGTCTCCTGACTCCTATGGTACTGGAAGAAGGTTCTACCAAGGGAGTACACCCGATGTTACGTCCAGTCTATCAGAGAATGGTCGAAGAACAGAATGCACCTGCTGAAGTGGGGCGCCTATGGAGATTGGAAGGAACAGAGAAGGTTCTGCAATCAGGAGAAGTAGCGAGCTTCCGGGCTTCAGTCAAGTTGAACGGATCGCAACCAGGTCCCTATGTGGTACTGGAAACCGATTTTAATCATGGGAGTGAAGCCAGAGTAGAAGTAATCCCTGAAATAATCTCCACAAGAGCTTTGAAACGAACACGAGGAAGAGTCTCAGTCAGTGTGTGTAATGTGTCTGATTCTCCAGTGGTCCTGAAAGCACGAATGCCTATCGGGCAAGTAGCATCCGCTACGCCTCTCTCTCCTACCGATTTAGGAGGGGGAGTGGATAAAGAGATTCCAGATGAAAGGTTATACCCCAAGGACGCTCCCATCTCACCTGAATGGATGAAACGTCTTTAGTCCCAGGTCCTAAAGTGGAGGGACTTGTTCTCCAAGGAGGAGTTCGACGTGGGCCTAGCTAAGAGTACTGAGCATCGCATTCGACTACAGGAAGACAAGCCGTTTCGAGAAAGGTCAAGACGAGTTCCACTGGGAGACTTGGATGATCTAAGAGAACAGCTGAATGAACTGCAAAGAACTAAGGTGATCCAAGAGTCCAGGAGCCCGTATGCATCTCCAATAGTAATGGTCCAGAAGAAGAATGGTTCTGTCCGTCTATGTATAGACTATCGTACGCTAAATCGGAGAACCATCCCAGATCAATATGCTACTCCTCGGATAGAAGATGCCTTACAGTGTCTGTCTGGAGCAAAATGGTTTAGTGTACTAGACCTGCGAAGTGGGTATCACCAGATACCAATGCATCCTGAAGACAAAGAGAAGACTGCGTTCATCTGCCCACTGGGGTTCTTTGAGTTCAACAGAATGCCTCAAGGCCTTACGGGAGCTCCAGCCACGTTCCAACGGTTAATGGAGAAGACCGTCGGGGACATGAACCTGATAGAAGTATTAGTGTATCTGGATGATATTATTGTGTTCGGGAAGACTCTGGAAGAACATGAAGAGCGGTTGGAGAAGGTCTTGAAGAGGCTCCATGAAGAGGGGTTGAAATTGTCTCTGGAGAAATGTCAATTCTGCTTACCTTCCGTTACATATCTGGGACATGTGGTTTCAGCAGAAGGCGTTTCGACAGATCCTCGGAAGTTGGAAGCCGTAGCTTCCTGGCCTAGACCCCGAAATGTTACTGAACTTAGATCTTTCTTGGGGTTCTGCTCCTATTATCGAAGATTTGTAGGAGGATTTGCCAAGATAGCTCAACCACTGAACAAGCTCCTACAGAAAGAAGACGCAGAAGAAGGCCACAAGGCCTCTGACCGAAATTCGTCGGCTCCAGGGCCAAGGAAGGCTCGAGAATCTATCCAGGGAGAATGGACTAGTCAATGCGAAGGTGCTTTCGTGAAGCTGAAAGAGAGTCTAACTCGAGCTCCTGTCTTGGCTTACGCGGATCCTCACAAGCCATACGAACTGCATGTGGATGCCAGTAGAGAAGGTCTAGGGGGAGTCCTGTACCAAGAGTATGGTGGATTGCTGAGGCCTGTAGCGTATGTGAGCCGGAGCCTTACGCCCTCAGAAAAGAACTATCCTACCCACAAGCTGGAGTTTCTAGCCTTGAAGTGGGCGGTGGTAGATAAGCTAAAAGACTATCTGTATGGAGCCGAATTTGTGATAAAGACGGATAACAATCCTCTTACCTACGTCCTTACTACTGCGAAGCTGGACGCCACGGGACATCGGTGGTTGGCCGCTCTGTCAGGGTTTCGGTTCAGCCTGAAGTATCGCCCTGGGGTGAATAATCGAGATGCCGATGCTTTGTCGAGAAGACCCTACACTACAGAATGGACTCAGTTAACTCCAGATGGGGTGCAAGCTTTATGTCAAGGAGCAGAGCGCCGGGTCAAGGGAGGGATTGAAGCGGAAGCCATAGGAGTTATGGCTGCGGCTGTTCCAGAGTTCTATTGTAATCCTACGTAGCTGAGTGATGAAAGTTTGCCTACTTTTTCAAAACAGGACCTGAGAGCTGATCAGGCTGAAAACCCTTTGATTGCATTAACCGTGAAGGCCCTGAACGCGAACCAACGGGAGATTCTTCTGACAAATTCCCCAGAAGGGGCCAGATTGGTATATAAAGAGTGGGAATGATTGAAGATGTTGGATGGGGTGGTCTACCGAAGGGGCCCCTCGAACAATGCTGAAGAGACCCAACAGTTGTT
Organism: Leptobrachium leishanense; assembly: GCA_009667805.1. Lineage (NCBI taxonomy): Eukaryota > Metazoa > Chordata > Amphibia > Anura > Megophryidae > Leptobrachium > Leptobrachium leishanense. The sequence goes on from CM019064.1 coordinate 200,771,084, forward strand.
CCTTCCCACTAAGCACAGAGAGGATGTGCTGCGGTCGTTACACAATGAACATGGACATTTAAGTGCAGAGAGAACTTTTAAGCTGGTGCGAGACAGATTCTATTGGCCCTGCATGAGAGCTGAAGTGGAAAGTTACTGCCATTCATGTCTGAGGTATATCCAAAGGAATACCCTACCGACCCGAACCGCTCCAATGAGCCACCTACAAAGTCAAGGACCCATGGATTTGGTGTGCATTGATTTCCTGTGCTTAGAGCCGGATGCTAGTGGGCAGGGAAATATTCTAGTAGTGACTGATCATTTCACACGTTATGCCCAAGCTTTTTCCACGAAAGACCAACGTGCTCCTACGGTGGCGAAGGTTCTAATGGAAAAGTTCTTTGTTCACTATGGCCTACCAAGGAGAATACACTCTGATCAGGGTAGAGACTTTGAGAGCCGGCTTGTTGGGCAATTACTGGAACTGTTGGGAATTCAGAAGACCCGAACTACACCATATCACCCTCAAGGTGATGCTCAACCCGAAAGGTTCAATCGCACGCTGCTAAATATGTTGGGGACACTGTCAAACAGAGAGAAGCAGAGCTGGAGTCGTCACATAGCTACGCTAGTACATGCATACAACAGTACGGAGAGTGACGCTACTGGATACTCACCGTACCGTCTTATTTTCGAAAGAGAAGCTTGACTGCCGGTTGATTTGGCATTTGGGCTATCTCTGGACCAGACGTCGGTAGCTTCTCACAGAAATTATGTGGATAGACTTCGGAAGAACTTGGCCTCTGCGTTTGAACAGGCCTGTTTGACCTCAGGAAACAGAGGAATAAGCGGAACTATGACTTGAAAGTTCGGATACAGGATCTACAACCCGGTGATAGGGTTCTTTTGAAGAACTTGGGTGCTGCTGCAAGGCATAAGTTGGCGGATAGATGGAGTTCTCAGGTCTACATTGTCTGCAAGCAACTGCCAGGTCTGCCAGTTTACCAAATCTGACTGGATGGAAAGGCTGGGCCTCTTAAATACTGGCACCGGAATCATCTGCTACCTTTGAGAGAGGCTGTAAGGATACCAGTTGGTGACGAACTTTCTCTGCCGAACCCGCCTGCTCCACGCTTAACTCCCGTTACTCGGTCTCAGCAGACACGGGTTGTTGAAGAGAGTGAAGGGGACAGTGAGGAAGAAAGCTTTTGTCTGGACTGGGTGCGCTCACCAGAGCCTGAAGAGGTCATTCCAGTTCCTGAACGGTGGGAAAGTAACCTGAGGCCTGAAGCTCCTGAATTCCAATTGGAAGTTCCCGAGACTTCTGAAATCCCTGTAGTTCCTGAAGCCGCATCTTATGATTACAGTTCTATGCCTTCACTGGAAGCATCATACTCCGAAGAGATGTCTGTTCCAGTTGTGGATGAAAGAACTGAACCCGCACCTGTAGTACTTCCACCTGAAGAGGAACTGATTGAGCCAGAACCAAAACGCTCTATTCGACCGCCCCAGAGACTCACCTACGACTCACCAGGACATAGCACTGAAGAGGCTGTTACCACGGTGCGAAGGTTGCCCGAAGTGTCTGCTATGTTAGCTGAGGTAGTCAGAAGCTTGAGTCAACTTGAGGAAGTGTATCTGACCCATTGTATGCTTGCTGCTGAGCCTGTATATGTTGCCTAACGTTATGTTGAAATGTAATGCAACTGTTATACCTCCTTAGAGAGACACAAGAGTTCTAGGAGGGGGGAAGAGTGTAACGCTGGTTTAAAACACTGTTGCTGTAGTACTTATTTTTGGCCACCAGAGGGAGACAAGCGCAATGTAAGAGACACTGGGACTACGTTTTCCAGCATGCTTTGTGTCAGGAACAGGAAGTGGATGGGGAAAAAAGACTTACAGCCGCAGCCTCATGCAGAGGAAACCCAGAGCGCGCCGAGGAGTGAAGAGAGCAAGACGCACGTGAGACAGACAACGATCGTGACCCGGCCGGAGCGCAGGTGCGGCCTTGCGGAGCTGGAGATCGGTTCACATTACTTGCCAGAGACTTACAGGGTTATCCAAAGAGATTCGAAAAGTCACCGCACGTTCGGTGACTTTTCGTTCTCTTCAATTCGGTTCCTTTTGCCGATTGCATTTCGGTGACCCTGCGGTGTATTCAGCAAGCACCACAGGGTCCCCGAATTGCAGGGAAAAGCTGCCGCAAACCTGACGAAGACACACCGAATGCACGCTGAAAACAAGCAAAAACATCTGGATTAACCTTCGAAAAACCCGAACATGAGCCGAACAGGAGCCGAACAGGAGCCGAAAAGGAGCCGAATCACACAGAGCCGAAGCAGCTGTGACGTAGAGGAGGCAGTGAATAAATTAGCAAAACCATTTGTATGAATCTGGGAAAATGAAACGCTGTTTGCAAAGAATGAAAGAGTGAAAATGTCTGAAATTTTCACAGGAGGTCCAGGGAATGATAATAAAGAGGGCTGTTACAAAAAAAATAAGCAAACTGAAAAAATAAAAAAATAAAAAATCGGACTTTTAATTTTTTTTTTAAAAATTCAGAAAAATGCTTAAAGTATCCTAAAAAATCTATAAATAAAGAGACTTTTTGCTGCAGAATTTTATAATGAACGGTTTATTAGATATTGAATTAAAACAGGAATATTTTTAACCTTGAAGTCTATGGGATTCTCCTGAATAAATTTGCCGAATTAAACCACCGAATGGCAGGGCATTAGGGGAACCTTTCACTGCTGGTTTTCGTTCTCTGAATAGCCGAAGCAGTGCTTTTTTATGGGGATTTCACTGCCCTCGAACAGGGACCGAACAGGCACCGTATGTGCAGGCAATTCGCCAGGATTTGGCGAATTGCCTGCTCTCTGGATAGCCGAATGGCCAGGAAAGGTAACCGAACACTGATTTTCAGCGTTCGGTTACCTTTCTCAAGCAATTCGGAGCTCTTTGGATAACCCTGCTAGTAATCCGCCGCTGAGAAGTTTACACAGATACAGAGTTGCTGAAGGACCCCGAGTTAGGAGACCGCGATGATCTAATGGGAGTGCAGGCGGTGAGCTGAGCATCTTGTGGCAGAAACGGACAAGCAAGACAAGTGGATCCGGTGGCAAAGAGTCCCAGTCAAGTCGAGCGGAGAGACGTCCTGGGTCGAGCAGAGCGCAGAGTATCTGGCGGATGGGTGAGAGGCCTTCCCCGGCCACAGTAAAATAATAAAGCACGCTGCAAGTTTGTCTAAACCTACAGGGCCCCAACGTGTCTAGTCGAAGACACATTGAAATCATTCACTGGCCAGTTGAATCTTGTACCCGGGTACCAACACACGCATACATGTACACATTCTTGGGACACAACCTGTACGGGACTCACATTCCAACAACGAAGGGGTTAATATTCCTTTTTCGCTGCGCGCTTCTCGCATTACGAACTTCTGTAAATATCTATGTATACCGTGCTGCTCTATATATGACAGTTTATTTGAGATCAGTAAACTATATAACTTATAAAATCCACAACAGTGCTGGTGTATATTTATTCCCTAGTGCGGGGAGACTGACCCGAGGTTTAAATTCAGCGGCTCCTCCGGGAGTGAGCGCTACATCACCCTCTGTGATGGGCAGGGGGCCTCGAACGGCTCAGGGTACATTCGCAGCGTCCCGGGAATCCCCTGGCTCCGCAGTCACCACACATGCCATGTCTGTTTTTAAAATCCCAGGTTCATCCCTCTGCTGCCTCACCTTCCCCATCGCCGGGTCTCGGGGCAATCTCCGGGCAGCCGCAGAGGCCTCCGACCAGTACAGGTCCTCACCATCCGATGAGCTCATTGTGGGAGACCGGTAAGTCTGAGGGGCCGCCTGTCTCTTCCGGCGGCTTTCCCCCATCGAATTGCGGTTATTCTGCTGCCGGGGACTCTCCGGTAGCTGGGGCTTCTTCCCAGACTTTCTCCCCATAGAGTCAGGTGTGGTGTCGGGTAGGAGGACAGTGCGAGATGCCTCAGGAAGCGGAAGTAGTACCTCAAAGATGAGGTTGAAATCTAGCGGGACTCGGTGTCCGCACATGTGACCGGAAGTCGTGTTGTGGAACGCAGACCGGAAATTACCCCATGGAACGCATCTTGGAGTTTAGACTGGACTCGGTGTCCGCACATGTGACCAGAAGTCATGCTATGGAACGCATGCCGGAACCAGAATTGGAACGCAGATGTGAGCATTAACCACAGGTGATGAACATTATTCATTACGAAGTGGCTATTTAATAATTGTGTGAAATTGTACAGGACTGAGGAAGCCTACAGTGTTGTTGGGCAAAACGCGTCTCTTGTATTTTTTATAATAAATGTTGCATTACTTATTACAAGTATAGTGCACTATTTTCTGTCCACCGTTTCCAGTCTGAGCAACCAACCTATCGGCTACAGATTTTCAAACCTATATACTGAGCCACTTCCTAAAGAGGCTCAAGAGATTGTAAGTATTCATTCTCTAATATGCTAATATAAGAATATTGATATCTGCGCAATGGAAGTATCTTTTTGCTTTTAAAGTGCTAAAAAAAATCTTTTTATGGATGATCCCACGGCTGACTCAAGCGTGAAAAATCTTATGCAAGGGGTGTGACCCCCCAGAGAGGTCAAAAGGCGACGACAGTTGAGCCCTATTAGGCTCTACACTTGTGAGTTATTTATACATACAATTTGTATTTTCCTTTGGAAACAATATTGCACCATGGAGTCTATTATTTTTTAATAGAAGGTCATGATTGTGATTTCATAATCAGGAACCGTCAAGATCAATGCTGAAGTTTCCTAATCAAGTTACTTCTTAACAGTTAAGTGCGCTCACACCGGGACTAGTACCTATTGTTTTTTACCTCAAAGATGGCCACCGGCTGTAGGCCGCAATCCCCAAAAACTCCTCAAAACAGCGCCGCAAGGCACACAAACAACAGTCCCGGGCGGGTATGATGGGTTCCGCCAGCTAAAAATATAATCTAGTCGAGGGTGAGTCGCAAAGTTCAGAAATGAAACAAAAATCAGCAGGAGAGCTCACTCAGATGCGACTGCACTCGCCGGAGGTCAGCTCCGCCCCCCCATAACAATGATGTTATTTTAGGGTTAAAGTTTATTAACTACATGTACGTAAAATTAAAAAAAAAAAAGTGGATCCATCACTTCCTCTTGGCTTTCTTGGATCCAGGCAGAGATTGCACTCTCGAGGACTTTCGCGACGATGAGGCACTGGGCTGACACACGGCTACTGTGTCTAGGGCCAGAAGTTGGTGCTGGCTGAGGTGGTGCTGGTTCTGGCTGTGGTGCTGGCTGGACTGCAGAGGGTGGTCATGTCGGTAGTTGTGGGGCTTGAGCGGTGCTGCTCTACCAGCACCGCCAAAATGTTCCCCAGACGGTTGAGGCGTGCTGCGATATCCCCCGAATTAGCCGCATATGGGTGGCCATCTCCTGAATCCCCCGGCGCATAGAACACTGCTCCCGCTGTATGGCATATGGCATACAGCCTCCCCCCCCCAAAATAATTTCCTCCTGTTGCCTACCCTCATGTCTCTCTGTGAGATGCTGGATGGGGTTTTAAAGCTGCTGGAGGGATGGTTCATTCCCAGGCCTGGGTTCCGGCGGCTGCTGAGGTTGTGCCTGCTGCCGGGGTTGCAGATGACCCGCAGCATGCGGTTTATGGTTGGCCTTGGGGCTGTGTTCTCCGAGGGGGATTGTGGGTCTGGTGAGGGGACATCTACTGGTGGTGCTGGGGAAGATGCTGGCGGTGAGATCTTGAGTAGCCTGTACATGTCTTCCACCCCCAGGACATCAGACAATAAATGTTAGCTTAAATAGCGTTCAACCTGGGGGGAGACAGGTGATGAGGTTCGTGGGGCGGACTGTGCGACAGGTGGTGCATCTGTGAAGAGGACAGGATGACATAAGTGCAATGCTCAATACACAGTAGGATGTATTTTCAATTTATAGCAAAACGATGAAGTGTCAGACACAGGTGCCAGCATATGACTAGATGCAAATAAATCCCCACTTTAAAACACACGCATCAATGACAACATGCACTACTATAGCAAAGGCCTCCTGTAAAGAAATGCACGTTTAACCCTGTATTGGCTCAACATCTCTGACCTCATATTGAATCACGGTCATATCTATTCTGTTCTTGCATTTCCCCAGTTTCTGATTATCCTGCAACCTGGCACATTCTAATATTTTTGCACTACACATCACATGATGCACTATGCAGCGAATGGGTGACAGGGGGATCATAGGATATGTAGTCAAAACATCTGCATACACTATATGGCTGTACAAAGTAGCTGAAATTACAATCACATTAAATACTCAAAATGAAAGCAATACTCCCGCTCAGTCGGTGGTTGCTCTGCTGGTGTTTGGATGCCTGGGAATCCTGCCACACTGGTTGCAGTTATCCGTTCCTTCAGTATCTCCTCCCACTCTGTATAGACGACTCTGCGTGGTGGTCCACCACCAGTTTGCATTGCCTCACGACATAACATACACTGTGTAGAAAACAGTCTATCCGGCAGCTCTCACTTCATACAGTGTGTGTTGTACAGGGAGCTGCTGGATATGCTTCATACACATTGTATGTTATACAGAGAGCTGCTGGATAGACTATTTTAGATAAAAAAAAAATGGAAAGCGCCACACAACACGTCGTACCTCCCAAACTTCAAGGCTACACCAGCAAAAAGTGGTTTCCCCCCCCCACACCATGCGACATTAAATAAATTTATACGTATCTGGGGAGTGCAAAATGAATTGCTCTGGAGTTCAGATGACTCATGCGGACCCGCAGTACATCATATGGTTATATAAAAGCAAAACATTAAGTTCATTGTGCAGATTGCAAATGGAAATTGAAAGAATAAGATGATAGAAGGTTCCACTCACAAACGTAGAGCCCCAACACTGGCTTTGAGTGGAACTGTGCCTGAGGGTTGTTGGTCTTCCTCCTTGTTAGCAGGTGACCCCCACCTTATCGTGGTAGCAATCGTCAGGTACCATGCATTCGTACATAGATCATAGAGGAAACAAACAAAATATATCCTCCTAGTGTAAATCTGATATAGAGATGGACAAAATTATTTTGCTGTATCAAGACTTACACTTGGTGGAGCTTCCATAGCTCTAGATAAAACGGCCATGGATTTTTTTTTAAAAAAAAAAAATCCAAAGAAAAAAAGCACTCTGGATATCGGGACATGGTCTTAAAGATTTAATAAAAACAAAAGTTAAAATAAACTTTTTTGTAGAACGCGTGTAAGGTGCTGGTTCCAGGGCGGTAGGTACGAGCCAATGTGCAATGAAGAAGTCTTGCAAAGCAGAGAAATACTAATTATAGACATCTATACTATAAAAGGATAAGCTAAAAACTGTCCGTCGCCAAAAGCCGTCTGCGCATGCGCGACGGACATTTGAAAGCGGCCGTTAGAACACACAGGTAGCTGCGCGTGCCGGCCGCGTGAAAAAAAAAACCAAAAAAACGGCACGAGCCGCGCGCAGCTACCCGTGTGTTTACACGGCCAGATGCCCCGATCCTCCAGCGGTGACCGTCCTCCGGCTGCCGGCGGGCCTCCAGGCTCAGGCGAGCCCCCGGCTCGGTTTGGGCCTACAGGCCCAGCCGAGCCGGGGACTCGCCTAAGCCTAGAGGCCCGCCGAGCAGCCAGCGGCAGCCGGAGAAGGTCACCGCTGGAGGATCGGGGCCGAAGTTCCCAAACAAATACACCCCAAAATCGGCCCTGAGCTCCAGCGGAGACCTCCTCCGGCTGCCGCTGGCTGCTCGGCGGCCCTCTAGGCTTAGGCGAGCCCCCGGCTCGGTTTGGGCCTACAGGCCCAGCCGAGCCGGGGACTCGCCTAAGCCTAGAGGCCCGCCGAGCAGCCAGCGGCAGCCGGAGGAGGTCACCGCTGGAGGATCGGGGCCGAAGTTCCCAAAAAAAATACACCCCAAAATCGGCCCTGAGCTCCAGCGGAGACCTCCTCCGGCTGCCGCTGGCTGCTCGGCGGCCTCCTAGGCTTAGGCGAGCCCCCGGCTCGGTTTGGCCTACAGGCCCAGCCGAGCCGGGGACTCGCCTAAGCCTAGAGGCCCGCCGAGCAGCCAGCGGCAGCCGGAGAAGGTCACCGCTGGAGGATCGGCCGAAGTTCCCAAAATCGGCCCTGAACTCCAGCGGAGACCTCCTCCAGCTGCCGCTGGCTGCTCGGCGGGCCTCTAGGCTTAGGCGAGCCCCCGGCTTGGCTTGGGCCTACAGGCCCAGCCGAGCCGGGGACTCGCCTAAGCGTAGAGGCCGGCCGAGCAGCCTGCTCGGCCGGAGGAGGTCACCGCTGGAGCTCAGGGCCGATGTTGCCTAACACATACTCACCGACATCGGCCTTTAGCTCCTCCAGCGATGGCGGTCCCGCTTGCAGCATCCTCTCTCCGTTGCTCGCCGGAATGACGTCACGAAAGCCTTTGACCCCGGGGGTCAAAGGCTTTCGTGACGTCATCCTGGCGAGCAACGGAGAGAGAGAGGATGCTGCAAGCGGGACCGCCATCGCTGGAGGAGCTAAGGGCCGATGTCGGTGAGTATGTGTGGAACCGGTGGAGGACTCGAGGCCGATGTAGGTGAGTATGCTCTACACACAACACACCACACACCCTGCTTGCTCGCCGGTATCCAAGCTTAGGCGAGCCCCCGGCTTGGCTTGGGCCTAGAGGCCTGCCGAGCCGGGGACTCGCCTGAGCATGGAGGCCGGTCGAGTTGCATGCTCGGGCATCCTCCAGGCTCAGGCGAGTCCCCGGCTCGGCTGGGCCTCTAGGCCCACGCCAAGCCGGGGGCTCGCCTAAGCTTGGTCGGCATCCAGGCTCAGGCGAGCCCCCGGCTTGGCTTGGGCCTAGAGGCCCAGCCGAGCCAGGGACTCACCTGAGCCTGGAGGACGGCCGAGCATGCAACTCGACCGGCCTCCATGCTCAGGCGAGTCCCCGGCTCTGCTGGGCCTCTAGGCCCAAGCCGGGGGCTCGCCTAAGCTTGGATACCGGCCGAGTAAGCAGGGTGGGTGTGGAGAGCACATACTCACCTACATTAGCCCTGAGCTCCAGTGGTGACTGTCCTCCGGCTGTCGCAGGCTGCTCAGGCCGCCTCCAGGCTCAGGCGAGCCCCCGGCTTGGCTTGGGCCTACAGGCCCAGCCGAGCCGGGGGCTCGCCTAAGCCTGGAGGCTGGCCGAGCAGCCTACGACAGCCACCGCTGAGGCTCCGGGCCAATGTAGGGGGATGTTGCCTAACACCTACATCGGCCCTTAGCTCCTCCAGCGATGGCGGTCCCGCTTCCAGCGTCCTCTCTCGCTCCGTTGTTCGCCGGAATGACGTCACGAAAGCCTTTGACCCCGGGGGTCAAAGGCTTTTGTGACGTCATCCCGGCGACCAACGGAGCGAGAGAGGACGCTGGAAGCGGGACCGCCATCGCTGGAGGGCCGATGTAGGTGAGTATATCCACGAGCGGGGGGGCCATATCCACGAGCGGGGGGGCCATATCCACGAGCGGGGGGGCCATATCCACGAGCGGGGGGGGGGGCGATATCCACGTGCTGGGCGATATCCACGAGCTGGGGCAGTATCCACGAGCTGGGGCAGTATCCACGAGCTGGGGCGATATCCACGTGCTGGGGGCAGTATCCACGAGCTGGGGGCAGTATCCACGAGCTGGGGGCAGTATCCACGAGCTGGGGCAGTATCCACGTGCTGGGGCAGTATCCACGTGCTGGGGCAGTATCCATCCACGTGCTGGGGCAGTATCCACGTGCTGGGGCAGTATCAATCCACGTGCTGGGGCAATATCCATGTGCTGGGGCAGTATCCACGTGCTGGGGCAATATCCACGTGCTGGGGCAGTATCCACGTGCTTGGGCAGTATCCACGTGCTTGGGCAGTATCCACGAGCTGGGGCAGTATCCACGAGCTGGGGCAGTATCCATCCACGTGCTGGGGCAGTATCCACGTGCTGGGGCAGTATCCACGTGCTGGGGCAGTATCAATCCACGTGCTGGGGCAATATCCATGTGCTGGGGCAGTATCCACGTGCTGGGGCAGTATCCACGAGCTGGGGCAATATCCACGTGCTGGGGCAGTATCCACGTGCTGGGGCAGTATCCACGTGCTGGGGCAATATCCACGTGCTGGGGCAATATCCACGTGCTGGGGCAATATCCACGTGCTGGGGCAATATCCACGTGCTGGGGCAGTATCCACGTGCTGGGGCAATATCCACGAGCTGGGGCAGTATCCACGAGCTGGGGCAGTATCCACGTGCTGGGGCAGTATCCATCCACGTGCTGGGGCAATATCCACGTGCTAGGGCAGTATCCACGAGCTGGGGCAGTATCCACGAGCTGGGGCAATATCCACGTGCTGGGGCAATATCCACGTGCTAGGGCAGTATCCACGAGCTGGGGCAGTATCCACGAGCTGGGGCAATATCCACGTGCTGGGGCAGTATCCACGTGCTGGGGCAGTATCCACGTGCTGGGGCAGTATCCACGAGCTGGGGCAGTATCCACGTTCTGGGGCAGTATCCACGTGCTGGGGCAGTATCCACGTGCTGGGGCAGTATCCACGTGCTGGGGCAATATCCACGAGCTGGGGCAGTATCCACGAGCTGGGGCAGTATCCACGTGCTGGGGCAGTATCCATCCACGTGCTGGGGCAATATCCACGTGCTAGGGCAGTATCCACGAGCTGGGGCAGTATCCACGAGCTGGGGCAATATCCACGTGCTTGGGGCAATATCCACGTGCTAGGGCAGTATCCACGAGCTGGGGCAGTATCCACGTGCTGCGGCAATATCCACGTGCTGGGGCAGTATCCACGTGCTGGGGCAGTATCCACGTGCTGGGGCAGTATCCACGAGCTGGGGCAGTATCCACGTTCTGGGGCAGTATCCACGTGCTGGGGCAGTATCCACGTGCTGGGGCAATATCCACGAGCTGGGGCAATATCCACGTGCTGGGGCAATATCCACGTGCTGGGGCAGTATCCACGTGCTGGGGCAATATCCACGAGCTGGGGCAATATCCACGTGCTGGGGCAGTATCCACGTGCTGGGGCAATATCCACGTGCTGGGGCAATATCCACGTGCTGGGGCAGTATCCACGTGCTGGGGCAGTATCCACGTGCTGGGGCAATATCCACGAGCTGGGGCAATATCCACGTGCTGGGGCAATATCCACGTGCTGGGGCAGTATCCACGTGCTGGGGCAATATCCACGAGCTGGGGCAGTATCCACGAGCAGGGGCAGTATATCCACAATAGACTGCCCTCTGGGCAGGCTTTACAACTAGTATATATATATATATATATATATATAGTTGTGTTCAAAATTATTCAACCCCCACTGAAATTGAGTGTTTTGGCCAGTTTGACATTGATTTTGATCATTCAGTCATCTTGCTTACAATTAAATCAAATAGGCACGTGTAGGTCAGACAAATATAACATAACATTTATAATGAAATAACCACAAATGTCTTTTCTGTGCTCACATCATTATCAGTTTTATTCAACCCCCAAGTGACATTCAATCTTAGTACAACATCCTTTTACAGTTATAACAGCTTTTAAACGTGAAGCATAGCTTGACACAAGTGTCTTGCAGCGATCTACGGGTATCTTCGCCCATTCGTCATGGGCAAAAGCCTCCAGTTCAGTCACATTCTTAGGCTTGCGCACTGCAACTGCTTTCTTTATGTCCCACCAGAGGTTCTCAATCGGATTTAAGTCTGGTGACTGCGATGGCCACTCCAAAATGTTCCAGCCTTTAATCTGCAACCAGTGACAGTGGCTTTGACCAGTTGCATAACCTTATCTTTGCTACAAAGCCACAGTGTGGAATAGCATTGATTTTAGGGTTCTGTGTAATAACAGATCCAGGATGTGTAAAAGTGAGACAGAGGTCATTTGCATATCTTACCCAGAATTCCTTGCTGCATATGGGGAATGTGGCACAGGAGCTCTGGGATACAATTCTTTGAATTGCTATGATGTGCGGGTGGCTTCTGCAATATTAAACACACATATATATATATATAATAATTATTTATTGTAAAAAGGCACAATAAATAAGCAAAGGCAATAACAGATATAGAAGGGTATGCAAGAGATTGAGGAGAATACTGAAGAGGAGAAAAGCCAAGGAATAGGGAAGGAGAGAGTGTATATATGTACACACAGGTTACAGGTCTAGAAAGAACCAAAGCAGAACAACATATGAACGAGGAAAGAGATCGTATATATGTATACACAGGTTACAGGGCTAGAGAGAACTAGAGCAGAATACTATATATGGATAAGGAGGAAGGGAGAGATTGTATATACAGGTTACAGGTCTAGAGATAGAACTAAGGCGGAGAATAATATTAACTATGCATAAGAGGGATAAACAGAATAAGTCAGAACATACGAAGTATAAAGGGAAACTGCAGATCAGAACAATGATACAATACAAACAAAGTGTACTTAGGTTATATAAATCTGAGTCCTTGGAGATATGGCCAAATCCTTATAATCCAGGCAAGGGAAATTTGGGAGATCCAGGAGGATAACAAGTCCAGAGGTCTGTAGTAAGTAGGAGATCCAGGAGGTTTGCAAATAATAAGTCCAGGAGAGATATAACAGCGATAGCCTTGAGAGAATAGGATCCAGCAGAGTATGGGTCCTAGGATTCTTGGAGGCACAACAGGTAGCTCCTTGCAGCTTGGATATTTCCAAGACAATGTGGAAGCATTGAGTTTCAGGTGTGGCCTGGTTTTATGCAGGAGTAGTAGGTGATCTAGGCAACACCTGAGCGATGCACAGGCAGAGGTGAGTAGTGGTACTGCTATTGAAAGTCTCACTACTATGTGTTTTCACTTTTAACCATTTGTGTGCAGGAATCTCAGTGCTGGTTCTGAGATGAGCAAGGCTTGAAAGGGGCTGTCTGGCATGGTTCAGGAACCTGACAACGCGTTTCGCTGCTACAAGAAGCTTCCTCAGCTGATGAAAGGCCATAGGATGTAAAGCCCATAGGATTCAATGCACAAAATATTAAAGTTTTTATTATTTTTTAATTCAACTGTTTATTTTTTGATCCGCAGCAAAAAGCCTTTTTATTTATTGAATTTTTTGGTATTTTTCTGGATTTTTTTAGGCGAAATTTTATGTTCCTATTTATTTTTCAAAAGATGAGTCTTTTTTTTTTTTTTCTTTGCAAGCCGGCTCCATTCATCGTTGCTGTGCCTGGTTCTGAAGCCTATTCAGCACCAGGGACAGGGGGTTAATCCCCCCGCCCCCGCAGCCTGGCAATTTTTTGGGGGGGGGCTGTACTTGGTGCTGAATTTCGAGTTTCAGCACCAGAAACAGTTTTTTTCTCACCGCAGCAGCGCTGCAGCAGGGTTTTCATTTTTTATTTTTTTTTGGCCGGACTGTCCATTGGCCAATTTGGGTCATCCACAGATGCTTCCAGTGGATGACCCTGATTGGCCGATGGCGTTATCTGTAGCCGGGTGACCAAGTCCAAGATCAAGTCCTCTGCCTTTCAGGCGCATTGCCTCAGGGTCCTCTTGGACTGCAATCTATTCTTTACTCCTCACATTTAGGGATGAGCCGAACACCCCCGAGTTCGGTTCGTATTCGAACCCGAACTTTCCAAATGTTCGAATCCGAACTCGAACTGAATATAAGTCAATGGGGCTGAAAATTCGATTTTTAGAGTGCCCTCCAAGAGGGCATATATGCTAGATATTTGCCATAAAAGGTGTATGGGGGTCCGGATAGTGCCCTGGGGGACAGGAAACAAGGACAAAAAGTTAAAAAAAAAAACGTTTTTAAAGGGACAGTGAGTTTTCCATGAAATAAGGGTTAAAAATAAAAACGAAAAATTCCTTCAAATATCGTGCCTAGGAGGTCCCCATAACCTGCCCATGAAGTGGCGGATTTCTAGGATGTATAGAAACACTTGAAAACAAAAAAATTACGTTTCAAAAGACGGTAAATGCTTTTCCTTTAATCTATCCATAAACAACTGCTTGGGGCAGCAGTCTGTATGAAAAGAGGAGACATTTCCGGACACGTAGAAAAAGTTTAGTGATTTTTTGGCTAAATTATTGTGAAACTTATGCAGGCTTTGGATGAAAGTAACAATAGGTGCTTTAAAATTGGGCCTTTAGCGTCGGCAACAGTGCCGTCACACCGTAACCCCTCTGAGGATATGAATCTGATACAGGCGTCAGTGGCAGTTCACCCAAATATTGTGCTTTTGGTGCCAGGCCTGCAAGTGCATTCATACAGTAATCCCTCTGTGGTATTGTGGAAGAATGCAGGGGTGGACCATGTGGTCCTATATTAAAATTATATGAATCTGGTAATGGGCGTCAGTGCACCCAGATATTGTGCTTTTGGTGCCAGACTGCCAGGCCAGCAAGTACTATCATACAGTAACCCCTCTGTAGTATTGTGGAAGAATGCAGGGGTGGACCTTGCGGTCCTATATTAAAAATATATGAATCTGGTAATGGGCGTCAGTGCACCCAGATATTGTGCTTTTGGTGCCAGACTGCCAGGCCAGCAAGTACTATCATACAGTAACCCCTCTGTAGTATTGTGGAAGAGTGCAGGGTTGGACCCTGCGGTTCAAAAAATTAAAATTATATAAATGTGGCACAGGCGTCAGTGCAGCCAAATATTGTGCCTTTCATGGCAGCAAGTGCCTTCACACCGTAACCCTTTTGTGGTATTGTGGAAGAGTTCAGTGCTGGAGGTTTTGTGAATGCAGAAGACATCCCCGATCTATTCCGTTACTTCAGCATCAGGGGATTGATAGCTGCTGATCCAGGACTGATTCATTTTTATAAATGTCAGCCGGTCTACAGAGTCGGTGGACAGACGCACTCTTTTGTCTGTGACAAAACCTCCAGCGGCACTGAACGTCCTTTCAGAAAGCACACTAGATGAAGGGCAACCTAGTAGCTGCATAGCATATTGGCTAAGTTCTGGCCAGTGATCCAATCTCAACACCCAGTAAGCCAGTGGATCATCTGCTGGAAAGATATCCAGGTCTGCCCTTGCCCCTAGGTAGTCCTGCACCATATGGTGAAGACGCTGGCAATGGGTGCCTACATTTGACGTCCCTGGGCGTCGTGGACTAAAAAAATTTAAAAATGCATCAGTCAAGCGGCCCTGGCCTTCACCACTATTCCTCTGATCATCCGCAGCCTCAGAAGTACGTGTGTCATCACTTGGTAACCTACCAGTGCCTGGAAAGGTGTTACACAAGTGTCGCTTTAGAGCGTCCTCAAGTTTTTTCATCCTGTGCTCCCTCTGTGCGGGCAGGATGAGCTCTGCAACTTTACCCTTGTATCGTGGATCAAGAAGGGTTGCCAATCAGTAATGATCCCTCTCCTTGATAGCATGAATCCTGGGGTCCTTTAGCAGTCTTTGCATTATAAGGGAGACCATGCAGCGTAGGTTGGAGGTGGCATTAGCTTCCGAGTCTTCCTGGTCAATGAGGATGACCCCATTGTGCACTTCCTCCTCCCAGCCACGCACTAACCCTTGTGTTTCTGGCCACACGAAACCCTCCCTTGAGGAATCCCCACCTTCAATGCCCCCACTACTTAAATATTCCTCCTCCTCCTCATCCTCCTCCTGTGTGATCTGAGTAGGACCCGCTGGAATGCTGTCTGCGGAAAGACTGGGGCCTTCAGAGCTAGGGAAGGCCTCCTCTTCCTCTAGAGCCACATCTATAATTCCCCGCAGAGTGTGCTCCAGCAGGAACACTAAAGGAATTGTGTCACTGATGCATGCACTGTCCCTGCTCACCATCCTCGTTGCCTCCTCAAATGGTGACAGTACAGTGCAGATCATCAGCCACTGCGGGGGGGGGAAACCAAGTTGACCTGAACCTGTCCTTGTGCCATACTCACACAGGTACTCATTGATGGCCCTCTGCTGCTTGTGCAGACGCTGCAGCATTGCTAATGTCGAGTTCCACCTGGTGGGCATGTCACAGATCAGACGGTTTGTGGGAAGGTGGAATTCTCTTTGAATTTCTGCCAGGCGAACGCTTGCTGGGAATGACCGTCTGAAGTGGCTGCAGACTTTTCTGGCCTGGCTGAGAAGCTCTGGCAGGCCTGGGTACTTGGTTAGGAAACGCTGTACCACTAGATTTCGGACGTGTGCTAGGCATGGTACATGCGTCAATTTACCCTTACGTAGGGCGGAGAGAAGGTTGCTGCCATTATCACAGACAATCATTCCCAGCTGAAGCTGGCGTGGTGTTAACCATCTCTGCACCTGGCCTTGCAGAGCTGACAGAATTTCTGGCCTGGTGTGGCTCCTGTCCCCTTAACAAACCAGCTCAAGCACAGTATGGCTTCTTTTTGCTTGAGCCATTGCGTAGACCCTGTCAGGCGTCGGTTTAACTGCCACTTCGCCAGAGACACAGAAGGAGGAGGAGGAGGAGGAGGAAGAGGGAGAGGTGGTGGTGGTGGAGCAGACAGACCTCATACAAGCAGCTTTCTGGAGGCATGGTGGATGAACAAGCTCCAGCACAGAGCCCCGTCTTGGATCGCTCCCAGCTGCAATCAGAGTTACCCAGTGTGCCGTGAAGGAAATGTAACGACCCTGTCCATGCTTGCTGGACCACGTGTCTAAAGTCACATGCACCTTGCTGCTGACTGCCTTTCCCAATGACTCGATAACATTGTCTTCCACGTGCTGGTATAGTGCTGGAATGGGCTTGCGTGAAAAGTAATGGCATTTTGGAATCTGCCACTGTGGTACAGCACATTCAGCAAATTCATGGAAGGGAGCAGAGTCCACCAGCTGGAAAGGCAGCAGCTGCAATGCGAGTAATTTTGCTAAGCTGGCATTTAGACGCTGTGCTTGGGGATGGTTGGGACTATATTTTTTCTTACGCTGCAGCAGCTGCAGCAACGTAATCTGACTGCGTAAATCTTCAGCTGATGGGATGCTGTCACATTGTGAGGAAGGACCTGGTACATCCATTACTGTAGCATCATCCCTGTCAGTGGAGGTTATAGGCAATGACATGGCAGGACATACAGTGGGGGTAGGGACAGATGAGGAGGAGGAGGACCTACGCAAAGGTTTGTGCCAACGGGATGTGTGGCAGGAGGTCATATGTCGCCTCAAGCACGTGGTACCCAAGTGTCCGGTGTCTTTCCCACGCTTAAGCCTCATCTGACATAGATTACAAATAGCAACGGTGGGGTCTGCTGCACATTTCTTAAAGAACTCCCAGCAGACAGCAGAGTTCCTGCGTGTGTGCTTTGAGACAACAGTGCTCTGCACCGGAGCAGCTCTGACATCTGATGCCTTGGACTGGCTAGTGCTACGGTTGGTCATAGAGGATGTTGTGCCTCGTGTTTGCTGTGCCTCCTCCTCCTCCTCCCCTTCCTCCTTAATTCCTCTGTTCGATCCGGCACCCAGGTGGAGTCAGTGACCTCATCATCAATGTCATCTTCACCCCCTATCTCCTCGTCACTGGAGCCAACTTGGCAGTATGCTGCAGCTGCTGGGGCAACATCAGTGCCAGTTATTTGTGTGTCATCACTGGCACCCCTTCCTCGAGGTTAATTATACTCCCTTCCTCAACCTCAGAGATTGAATCAGAGCACTGTACTTGCCGCGCATCCTCAAGCAGCATGTCACTGTCATTGTAGTCAAACAATTCAGCTGACTCCTCCGTGTGTGATAGCGAGGCTACGGCAGGAGTAGCTGTGGACATGGAGGCTGCATTAGATGCTTTGGCAGCTGAGGTGGACTGTAAAGCACTAGAAGCCTGGCTGGCAGAGGACTCGGAGGATGAGGATGGCCTGATTAGCCAATCCACCAAATCCTCTGTATGTTGCTGCGTCTTAAGAAGACGACCAGCACCAGTTAGAAAGGACAAGCGTGCCCCTGCAGAGGATGCACCACGTCCACCACGACCAGAGGCACAGCCTCCAACACAGGGGCTGCTTGCCCTCTTATCTGTGTCTGGGAGTGTCTGCCTGTCCTTTTTGTTCTTTCAGACATGGTGAGTGATATATAGTTTAAATATATACAGAACTCTGATTCAACTCTGGTATAAAGATTAAAGATTTACAGAACTCTGGTATAACTCCGTGAGACACCCTGATAGCTGGCAGCCAGTGACAAGACACAGATTACAATTCCCTCCTATAAATCAGTGTGACCCCCTGATGAGTGGCAGTGAGAAGCCACAGATTACAAGTCTCAGAAACCTCCTATAAATCAGTGAGACCCCCTGATGGGTGGCAGTGAGAAGCCACAGATTACAAATCTCAGAAACCTCCTTTAAAACAGTGTGACCCCCTGATGGGTGGCAGTGAGAAGACACAAATTAAAAGTCCCAGAAACCTCCTATAAATCAGTGTGACCCCCTGATAGCTGGCAGTGAGGAGACACAAATTACAAGTCGCATAAATCTGATAGAAGTATGTGGGACCCCCTGATGGGTGGCAGTGAGAAGCCACAGATTACAATTCGCATAAATCTGATAGAAGTATGTGGGACCCCCTGATGGGTGGCAGTGAGAAGACACAAATTACAATTCGCATAAATTTGCTAGAAGTATGTGAGACCCCCTGATGGGTGGCAGTGAGAAGCCACAGATTACAAATCTCAGAAACCTCCTATAAATCAGTGAGACCCCCTGATGGGTGGCAGTGAGAAGCCACAGATTACAAATCTCAGAAACCTCCTTTAAAACAGTGTGACCCCCTGATGGGTGGCAGTGAGAAGACACAAATTAAAAGTCCCAGAAACCTCCTATAAATCAGTGTGACCCCCTGATAGCTGGCAGTGAGGAGACACAAATTACAAGTCGCATAAATCTGATAGAAGTATGTGGGACCCCCTGATGGGTGGCAGTGAGAAGCCACAGATTACAATTCGCATAAATCTGATAGAAGTATGTGGGACCCCCTGATGGGTGGCAGTGAGAAGACACAAATTACAATTCGCATAAATTTGCTAGAAGTATGTGAGACCCCCTGATGGGTGGCAGTGAGAAGCCACAGATTACAAATCTCAGAAACCTCCTATAAATCAGTGAGACCCCCTGATGGGTGGCAGCCAGATTATGACAATTCCCAAATATTTTGTAGAAATTTGTGACCCCCAAAATACTTGCTGGCAGTGACAAGACACAGATCACCTCAATTCACAAATGTTTTGTAGAAATTAGTGACCCCCAAAATACTGCGTGGTACTGGCTGTGTGACAAGACACGGATCACCTCAATTCCCAAATGTTTTGTAGAAATTTGTGACCCCCAAAATACTTGCTGGCAGTGACAAGACACAGATCACCTCAATTCCCAAATGTTTTGTAGAAATTAGTCACCCCACAATACTTGCTGGCAGTGACAAGAGAAAGATCACCTCAATTCCCAGATATTTTGTAAAAATTAGTGACCCCCCAAAATACTGCATGGTACTGGCTGTGTGACAAGAGACAGATCACCTCAATTCCCAAATATTTTGTAGAAATTTGTGACCCCCAAAATACTGCGTGGTACTGGCTGTGTGACAAGACACAGATCACCTCAATTCCCAAATGTTTTGTAGAAATTTGTGACCCCCAAAATACTTGCTGGCAGTGACAAGACACAGATCACCTCAATTCCCAAATGTTTTGTAGAAATTTGTGACCCCCAAAATACTTGCTGGCAGTGACAAGACACAGATCACCTCAATTCCCAAATGTTTTGTAGAAATTTGTGACCCCCAAAATACTTGCTGGCAGTGACAAGACACAGATCACCTCAATTCCCAAATGTTTTGTAGAAATTTGTGACCCCCAAAATACTTGCTGGCAGTGACAAGACACAGATCACCTCAATTCCCAAATGTTTTGTAGAAATTTGTGACCCCCAAAATACTTGCTGGCAGTGACAAGACACAGATCACCTCAATTCCCAAATGTTTTGTAGAAATTTGTGACCCCCAAAATACTTGCTGGCAGTGACAAGACACACATCACCTCAAATGAGACCCCCCAGTAGCGTGGCAGACCGGCAGTAAGAACACACAACAACGATCTCCTATGAAATCTCCTCTCAAATGCGTGCAGAAGTGCTGCGTGGAAACCTTATATAGTGTGCTGCGGGACTTAGCGCTGTGAGCCCATGATTGGGCAAAATTTGCCCAATCAGGACTCTGAGCCGTGATTGGCATAGTGTTGAACCTGTCTTGCACCAGACCTGTGGTCAGGTGCAAGGCTGTGGCCAATTACGAGCTTCAGGCCAGTGGGAAAGTGCATTGTGGTGCATTGTGGTCAGACATGCGGCGAACACCCGGAAATGTTCGGAGTTCGCGAACAGAACAAACAGGCTAAGTTCGGTCCGAACTCCGAACCGTTCGAACCGAACAGCTCATCCCTACTCACATTCAGTCTCTAACCAAATCTTGCTACTTCCACCTAAAAAACATTGCACACATCTGTCCCTTTCTTAGTACAGACTCTAATAAAATGCTCATCCAAGCTCTTATTATCTCCCGCCTTGACTATTGCATCTTCCTTCTCTCTGACCTTAAGAGATCCCAGATTCTCCCTCTGCAGTCTGTTATGAATGCCTGTGCCAGACTCATACACCTCACCTCCCACACCTCTCACACCTCGCCCCTCTGTCAAACTCTACACTGGCTCCTTGTTTCCTTTAGAATTCATTTCAAAATACCGGTGCTGAAATGCAAAGCTCTCCATAACCATGCCCCTGCCTGCCTACATCTACTCCCTTATTAGCAGGTATATCCGATCCCGACCACTTCGCTCTGCAATGATCTGTTGCTATCAGTTCATCGTACACGCACGCCCAACTCTCACCTTCAGGACTTCTCTCGAGCTGCCCCCTGTCTATGGAACTCCCTCCCCCACAGCATTAGACTCTCCCCAGTCCTTCAAGAAGTCTCTGAAAACCCGTTACTTTAGAGAAGCCTATCGGCTCACTCCATTACCTCACCACTGTAATTTCCTGCTCCTCTTCCCATTCAGACTTATGCAACCCACCACCTATTCACCCTCACCTAATGGGTCACCCCAGTGGCGCAGCGAGGGGGGCACTTACCTCCGGGTGCCAGTTGGGGGAGGGCACCTCAAGCAGCGGCCGTCTGATGCTCTGCCTCAGTTCAGCTGTAACAGCAGCATGTGCAGGGCCCGGTATCGGCACTCTGTTCCAAAATCTGAAGCTTCCCCTGGACCCTGCAGGAGGAAGCACTGCCTAACTCTGCATGTCACTTCCTTACCAGCGGCAATGGTGTGCTGGGAGAGAGAGGAGGCGGATCTTATCTGGCTGAGGCAGGCAAGACAAGCAAGGGACCGGCCCCTGCTGCATTTCTTTTTTCGGGCTGGTGTATTTGGTTTTGGCCAGGTTGATAGAATTTGCCATTAACACCAGCTTTTAGGAGTTGCTTAAATTATGCGCGCAAAGGCTGTGCATTACAAACTGCGCATAGATTGTAATACCATCTGTGTACCAGCGTACAAACGCATTTGCGCTCACAATGTTAAGTATAGGACGCGCAAAGTACATTAAGCTCGTGCTGCATTTGCGCAGGTTCACCCGCGGTAGACGTATACGCGCGTTTGTTGCGCTGAGATTGTAATACGACGTTCTGCACAAAGGGTTTTGCCCTCGCGTTAATGCCTTTTTGCGCCGGCGCAAACGTATGTGCGAAGAATGTAATAGGGCCCTAAGACATTAATCGGGCACACGGGTGGGGGTGTTAGATGTTGTAAATCGTCAAATGGCATGGTCAGAGTGGGGAAAGAAAAAAGGGGGGGGGAAAGCCATTGAGGGATCTCAGGCCCATAAGACAACAGTGATAAGATATATTTAAAAAAAAAGATTACCCCTTAGCATATATATAACCACAAAGGTTTGGAAGCTGAAATGTGGAAAAAATTTATGATTTTACACGCTGCAGACGATAGAAATTTAAATGCAAATATATACTTTTGTGACAGCCATAAATACAATAACATACCCTCTTTTCAGGGAATGGGAATTTACATCAAAATGCAGCATGACAACCTGCACTATGATGGCCACTAGGTGGCACTGTTGCAATTCAAACAGAAATAAAGTATGGAAATTAAATAATGGAAAAACAATTCTTGTAAGAAACACATTCTAATAAGGGCCATTCTAATCAAGTTATAAAATGAAGATGACATCAAGTGTTTATAAGAGCAGGGGGAAAGGAATGTGATAATACTTTTATTATACGGATTCTATAAAAAATGCTAAATATTATTTTTACCTCTAATGTTCATATTTCAAAGTCAGGGGCGTTAGTAACTGAAGATCAAGAAAAGGCAGAAATATTGAATGATTATTTTTTTTCAGTATTTATCAAAGGCCTCCATCGTTCCACTAAGTAAATTTTTTCCCAGCAAGGTGATTTTCTCAGACTAACATAGTGTGACGTTTGGGGGCCCACAGAGCACGTGCACAATGTCTTTCACAAACAAAACAGTTTTATTCACCCTTTCAGGGCAATCAAAAAGGCAACATAATAAGTACACGCTTTGGTTCAGCGAAATTAAAGCAAAGTCCTGATCTTCAGCACAAATAAACAGAGAAATAATAGTGGCTCACCAACGCTTTAAACAGTCCCAAACCTAGGGAATCCTTTCCCCAGTATGTAGAAGCCTCTCCAGCAAGGCACAGCACGTCTCCTGCTTTTGAACACAAACACACAGCTTCCACTGATTACTTTCCTTTTCCTGAAATCCCACCATCCTCTCTGGAGTTACTGGCTTTAAAACTCTTCCTGGACAGGAAGATTAACCCTGTGGTTGCCCTTAAAGGGTCCACAACCCAAATAGGGGTGAAACATATTGTCCATCCAGGACCCAGCCTGCCGACCTCTACATATTCCCCCCCTCTGTCTCAACGCGGAGGTGTTTGAGGCAACAGTAGACAGCCCACAATGCATCCGGGACAGGGCATCAGCATTTTGGTGCTGTTTCCCAGGCCTGTGTTCCACCACAAAGTTAAACTCCTGGAGAGACAGGAACCACCTGGTAACCCTGGCATTAGCGTGGCGGTGCTGCCTCATCCAGGTCAATGGGGCATGGTCAGACACTAAACGGAACTTCCTGCCCAACAGGAAGTATCTCAAAGAATCCAAGGCCCACTTTATGGCCAAGCCCTCTCTTTCCACCACAGCATAGTTTTTCTCCGCTGCCGTCAGTTTCCTACTAAGAAAAACCACGGGGTGCTCTTCCCCATTGACTTCTTGGGATAGCACAGCCCCCAAACCCTCACTTGAGGCATCCGTCTGTACAATGAACTCCCTCATGAAATCAGGGACTACCAGCACTGGGTGCTGACACAACGCATTTTTAAGCTTCTCGAAGGCATCTTCAGCATTGGCATTCCATTGAATCATCACTGACTTCCTACCTTTCGTCAGGTCAGTCAGTGGTGCAGCAATAGAGGCAAAATTGGGGACAAACGCCGGTAATACCCCACTATACCCAGAAAAGCACGAACCTGCTTTTTCGTGAGGGGGCGTGGCCAGTTCTGGATAGCCTCTACTTTGTTAAATTGTGGCTTTACCAGACCCCTGCCTACGACAATATCCCAGGTACTTAGCTTCCTCCATCCCTACCGCACTTTTCTCAGGGTTAACAGTAAAGCCCGCTTTTCTCAAACCGTCCAAAACTGTCTGAACCCGGGGAAGATGGGACTCCCAATCTGGACTGAAGATGACAATGTCATCCAGGTAGACCGAGGTATATCTCAGGTAGGGGCGGAGCACCCTATCCATCGCTCGTTGGAAGGTGGCCGGGGCTGAGTGTAACCCAAAAGGCATCCGCTTATAATGAAAATGACCCTCTGGAGTGGAAAAAGCAGTCTTTTCCCTGGCTTCCTTGGTCAGGGGTATCTGCCAGTATCCCTTAGTAAGGTCCAGGGTGGTGATATAACGGGCCGGACCCAATTTCTCTATTAATTCATCCACCCTTGGCATGGGATACGCGTCAAATTTTGACACCTCGTTAAGTTTCCTGAAGTCATTGCAGAATCGCAGAGTGCCGTTGGGCTTCGGTACCAACACGATGGGGCTCGACCATTCACTCTGTGACTCCTCAATGACATCAAGCTGAAGCATTTTTTTAACCTCTTCAGAAACAGCCTTTCTATGGGCTTCTGGGATGCGGTACGGCTTTACCCGAACCTTTACATGGGGTTCCGTCACAATATCATGTTTAATCCCGGACGCGTGTCCCGGTAGTCCTGAAAACATGCCTTTGTTTCTTTGCAGAAACTCCTTAACTTCTTGGTTTGGGGTTTGGACAGGGTGGCAGCAATGTGTACTGCGTCAACACCATCAGACTCTATACCCACCCCAACCATGGCGGACACCTCTCGGTCTCTCCAGGGTTTTAACAAATTTATGTGGTAGATCTGGTATGTGGTTTTCTTTTCCCAGGCTGATGCACTCGGTAGTTTACTTCCCCTACTTTTTCAACCACCTCATATGGTCCCTGCCACTTGGCTAGGAACCGACTTTCCACCGTGGGTATAAGTACTGCTACCCGGTCCCCCACCTGAAATTGCCGCAGCTTGGCTGACGGTTGTACACCCTTTTCTGGGCCTCCTGAGCTTTCTGCAAATGTTCTTGTACCAAAGGCATCACTTTAGAAATTCTCTCTCTCATCTGAGAAGATATGTTCAATGAGCGATTTGTGTGGAGAGGACTCACTTTCCATGTCTCCTTTACCAAATCTAGCAATCCCCGGGGTCTGCGACCATACACCAGCTCAAAAGGTGAAAACCCCGTGGAGGCCTGAGGAACCTCTCGAATTGCAAACAGCAGTGCGGGAAGCAAATGATCCCAGTCTCTTCCATCTCTCTGCACAACCCTTTTAAGCATCATTTTCAGAGTTTTGTTGAATCTTTCTACCAGACCATCCGTCTGAGGGTGATAAACAGATGTTCGCAACTGCTTGATTTGGAACAACTTGCACACATCTGCCATCACCCGGGACATAAATGGGGTCCCCTGGTCTGTCAAAATTTCCCTTGGCAGGCCAGTTCTCGAAAACATAAAAAACAACTCCCGCGCAATGGCCTTGATGTAGGGTTTCTTAAAGGAACCGCCTCTGGATACCTTGTGGCATAATCAAGAACCACCAGGATATATCGGTGTCCCCGAGCAGACTTCTCTAAGGGACCCACTATATCCATAGCGATGCGCTCAAAGGGCACCTCAATTATTGGCAGAGGCACCAAGGGGTTCCTATAATGGGGTGCTGGGGCAGTTAACTGGCAAACAGGGCAGGAGGAACAGTACCTCTTAACTGCGGCACCAATCCCTGGCCAGTAAAACCGGTCTGTTATCCGGGCTCGGTTTTCTCAGCTCCCAGGTGACCACCTAGAGCATCATTGTGAGCCAGATCCAGCACCATTCTCTGGTAGGGCTGGGGTACTAGTAATTGTTCCACAATTTCTCCCCGAATTTCTGATACCCGGTAGAACAGATCATTATTGACCGCAAAGTGAGGAAATCTTTTCTCTGCATCTGGTGCTTGAGGTACCCCACTGACAACAGTTACCTTTCGCGAGCATTTATCAACATCGGGTCACCCATTTGAGCCCTGCCAAATGCACCTCTGGACACATCTAAGTCAGGGTGTACTGGATAATTAGAACCCTCCCCCTCATCCACCCCAAGTGTAATATCTACAGGGGATAATTCCTCTTCATCCTCTCCTACCATAACCGGCACGGGGAGGATTCCCCCTCCTTGGGTGTCAATCAGGTTGAGGAGCTAGGACACTCACTCAGTTACAACATTCTTATTTTGAACACATTTGAGCAACTCCTCATCAACAGTGTCCACGGTCAGGTTTGGTGGGGGTGACCCTGAAATGTTCCCCAGTTCGATGGGCAGTTCAGTTTGTGCCAAGCACCACAGTTCAGCAAACAAGGGGCAGTCCCGTCCCACAATCACATCATGTATCAGAGTACTCACCACCCCGACCTCTTGGGTGACCGAAGTGTTCCTGGCGGAAATGGTGACAGGGATCAGCGGATACTCCCGAGTATCCCCATGGATACAGACAACCGGAGGGTTCTTTGTACTGGACCGAGCCTTCCGACTACCCGGGCATGCACCAGGGTGACCATACTCCCAGAGTCCAGGAGAGCTTTGGCTGGGCGGTGATTCACCCACACAGTACATTCAAACTGACCCCCCTCTAGGTCAAGGTGGGTAGTGCACGTTGTGAGGGTGTAGAAAGACACTCTCCGAGCGGATCCACACTCCATGGGCTCCTCCTGTAGCGGACACTGTGCCCGGGTATGGCCCCAGGCGCGACACCTCCAACACTGTATATCGCCAGCAGTTCGGGTAGCGACAGGCCTCTGCAAAACCGAGGAAGATGATTTGGGGTGCTGGTTCCCGGATCCAGTGACGCTTCCCTCCGAGGAACTGAAGCAGGCCTCACAGGCGGTGGCAAGACTGGTCCTCGACGACTGGTTGGTCTGAGCAGGTCCTCCACCACGGTGTATCTCTCCACCATCTCGACTACCAGTGCTGCAGTCTTGGGGCCCCATGGCTGACCCAGCGCTGTAGATCCTTTGGTAGAGACCTCAGGTAGTGGTCCATCACAACCCTTTCGACCATTTGCTCTCTAGTCAGGGTCTCTGGCTGCAACCACTTTTTAACCAGCTGTCCTAAGTCATGCATCTGGGACCGGGGTGGCTGGTCAGGGCAGTACTTCCAGCAGTGAACACGTTGAGCCCGGACAGCAACAGTTACCCAAGGCGGGCCAGAACCTCAGCTTTCAGCCGGTCATAATTCTTTGCATCTTCTAGGGGCAGGTCAAAATATGCCTTTTGAGGGTCTCCTGTCAGAAACGGGGCAATGAGACCGGCCCATTGGTCTTGGGGCCACCCCTCTCTCTCAGCAGTCCTTTCAAACGTGGTAAGAAATGCTTCCACATCATCACTGGCAGACAGTTTTTGGAGGAAATGACTGGCTCTTATGGAGACATGGTTACCAGTAGTGACCACTGCTTGATCACGTCCAGGTGCAAGTTGCTGCATGGCCTCCCGCAGGGCATTGATCTGCGTCTGTGTGGCTACCTGCTGTGCTGCAAGTTGTGCAGCCAGCAAATGGGTGCTTTCTTGTGGGCAGCAACAGCCTGTGCCAGGGCTTGTTGCTGCTGAGCCATTGCCTCTTCATGGCGAGTCTGGGCCTGCACACTGACAAAAACCATCTGCTTAACGAGCTCCTCCATAGCTGTGAACTTCAGTGCAGCCTTAGCCCAGGACATGCAATCAGAACACTGTCCTTTAAAATGTCAGTTTTTTTTTTTTTTTTCTTTTCACAAAAATTCCTCTTGCTTGGCGTGTGAGGGGTAGCAAATTGCCCGCATTCTCCACCAGTTGTGACGTTTGGGGGCCCACAGAGCACGTGCACAATGTCTTTCACAAACAAAACAGTTTTATTCACCCTTTCAGGGCAATCAAAAAGGCAACATAATAAGTACACGCTTTGGTTCAGCGAAATTAAAGCAAAGTCCTGATCTTCAGCACAAATAAACAGAGAGAAATAATAGTGGCTCACCAACGCTTTAAACAGTCCCAAACCTAGGGAATCCTTTCCCCAGTATGTAGAAGCCTCTCCAGCAAGGCACAGCACGTCTCCTGCTTTTGGAACACAAACACACAGCTTCCACTGATTACTTTCCTTTTCCTGAAATCCCACCATCCTCTCTGGGAGTTACTGGCTTTAAAACTCTTCCTGGACAGGAAGATTAACCCTGTGGTTGCCCTTAAAGGGTCCACAACCCAAATAGGGGTGAAACATATTGTCCATCCAGGACCCAGCCCTGCCGACCTCTAAACATAGAAACATAGAAAAATGTCGGCAGATAAGAACCTTTCGGCCCATCTAGTCTGCCCAATTACATGGATACTTTACCCGGATTTATCTTTTGTTTAGGATAGCCTTATGCCTATCCCATGCTTGCTTAAATTCAATTACTGTTTTGGCCTCTACCACTTCAACTGGAAGGCCGTTCCATGTATCCACCACCCTCTCAGTAAAATAATGCTTCCTGATGTTACTTTTAAACCTTTGCCCCTCTAATCTAAGACTATGGCTGGGGTCAGACCAGCGCACTTTTAACGTGCGTTCTGGCGCACATAATTACAGCCGCACTAGCAGCAGATGACGGGCAATGACGGCCAATATACGATGTACGGCCGCACAAAAGTCCGTCCGTGCAACGCAAGTGGAATTTGAACGCATTTTTTTGAGAACGCTGAACCGCTAGTACTGACGTACTGAGTGCGCAGCTGCGGCATACCGGCGTGTTTGCGTGATTAGGAGATGTCAGACACTGCTAATGTCCGGCCTACATAACGTCCAGACGCAAAAAGAGTTTTATTGACGATCCGTACAAAATCACGCCCGAAAATGCGTGTCGTCTGACCGTTTTTGCGCATTCCATGAAAAAATACGTCAATGCGTTCGGACGCACTTTTTCACGTTCGCGGGGAAAAATGGTTTCGTCTGACCCTAGCCTATGTCCTCTTGTTTTGCTACTTTGTTTCCGTTTAAATATACTCCCTTCCTCTACCTTGTGGATTCCCTTTATGTATTTAAATGTTTCTATCATATCTCCTCTGTCTCGTCTTTTTTCCAAGCTGTACATGTTAAGATCATTAAGCCTTTCCTGGTAACTTTTCTCCTTCAAGCCGTACACCATTTTAGTAGTCCTTCTCTGAACTCTCTCTAAGATGTCTATATCCTTCTGGAGATACGGTCTCCAGTACTGCACACAGTACTCCAAGTGAGGTCTCACCAGTGCTCTGTACAGTGGCATGAGCACTTCCCTTTTCCTACTGCTAATACCTCTCCCTACACAACCAAGCATTCTGCTAGCATTTCCTGCTGCTCTATTACATTGACTACTTACCCTTAGATCCTCTGAAATAATAACCCCTAAATCCCTTTCCTCAGATGTTGAGGTTAGGACTGTATCAACTAACCTCTATTCTTAGCCTCCTATGCTTTTGAATGCTTAATATGACTGCACTGTAATTTGTCTGTGTGTGTTATATATATATATATATAGTTTTTGTATATATTTATAGGATATATGTATTAAGTGTGTGTGTGTGTATATATATATATATAATATATATTATAGTTTTTGCATATACTTTTAGGATATATGTATTAAGTGTGTGTGTGTTTCTCTCCATATGTATTCAGACCTGTGCTGGTAGACTCTGTATACATGTATGCATATTTTTCTCTATGTATTCAGTTTATGTGTAGCTAGGCACATTTGCCACTGCTCAATTTCCTTTAGAACCATTTGTTCTTATCTATCCCCCCCCCGTCCGAACCACTGAGTCTACGAATTTTATTGCACCCCAAACCCCCCTCTGACCTTAGGTGTGCTCTCTCTTTTTTTTTCTCCCAGCAAGCAAGCATTATCTCATTGCTTCCTCACCCATCAGACTTAGGCAGCAACTCACTCTGGCTTCTCCAGGCGTTCTTGCTAATAGCTTTAGTGACCATTGTCTAGTGTACTGCGTGCGCAAAATAAAAGCCTTGAAATATCCCCCAAAGGTAATAACCACCAGGTCTTTCAAGAAATTTATTCTTGAATCCTTCCTAAGTGATCTCAAACAGCTCACCTGGTACAGGCTAAACCTAATCCCAGACCTAGACTGTGCAGTTGAATACTTTCAGTTTGAGCTCCTGCAAGTCTGGAATTCCCATGCCCCGCTGCGTAAAGTGCGAGTAAAAGGGACCCATCTCCCCTGGGTTACAGCTGATCTTACACTAATGTACCAGCTTAGAGATTCACTATGGTCAAATTTCAAGAGTACTGGTTCCATGAACGATCACTACGAATACTGAAAATGCTGTAATGAATGCACAAAACAAACAAAAATGGCCAAAGCCCATTATTTCAATGAAAATCTAAACAATAACATATCAAACCCTAAAAACTTTTGGAGAACCATAAGTAACATACAAGCACCCCCAGTCCACTTCCAGCCAGCTGCTGTCAAAGTAAACAACCAAACCCTGCAACACCCCCTAGATGTAGCAAATGCCTTTAATGATTATTTTGTCGGATGCACCACCACTTTGATTGCCAAGCTAGGAAATGACATGCAATCAGAGAGGCCTCATGTAGGTCAGGCCCCTCCAACTGTGCAAAGTCCCTGTATCAGACAGGAATTCAGTTTTAGACCAGTGCCTGTCAGTGTCGTAACTAAACTTCTCCGTAAGCAAAAAATGAAATACCAGTCTGGACCTGATCAAATACCAGCAATGCTGCTGAAAATCAGTGCGCCGGCAATTGCAATTCCTGTCGCAACCCTAATAAAGGAATCACTGGCGACTGGATACATAACCAAACTCTGGAAGACTGCGAGAGTGGTACCTATCCATAAAAGTGGTGACAGTACTTTGGTATCCAACTACCGTCCGATATCGTTGCTCCCTGTAGTGTCAAAAATCTTGGAAAAATGCGTCTACACACAATTACGTGATTATTTTCAATATTGGAACTACTTAACCCCGGCTCAATCAGGCTTTCGTCCAAATCACTCAACTACAACCGCCCTTTTAAAAGTCTGCAATGATATCCAAGCTGGGATGGAACAAGGAAACCTAACTGGAGCCATCTTCCTTGATTTTGCCAAGGCCTTTGACACAGTAGACCATGGCATCTTGTTAGCAAAAACTTAAAAACTCTGGCATTGGTGATCGCACGCTAACCTGGTTTCAATCATATGTATCCGACCGATCACAATATGTGTCAATTTCTGGCAGCTCCTCCCTCCTGCTCCCAGTCACTTGCGGTGTACCCCAAGGCTCAATACTAGGCCCCCTGCTATTCACAATATTCATAAATGATCTGCCCAACGTCTGCAAAACCTCAACTGTACATATGTACGCAGACGACACTGTAATCTATACCAGCAAACCAAATCTCCCGCAGCTGGAGGCCGTGCTGCAAGAACATTTCACAGAGGTAGAAAAGTGGATCAAACACAACAAACTTTTTTAAAATACTGAGAAAACTGTAACGATGCTCTTTGGAACAGCACCTAAACTACACAAATTGCAAAATCCCCATCAATGTGTTGGGACAAAATCAAATGGCACGCTGGCCACAGTCACTTCTTTCAAATATCTAGGTATGTGGTTGGACCCTAATCTATCCTTTGGCCCCCACATCGAAAAACTCTCATCTAAACTTTACCCCAAACTAGGTGCCCTGTACAGAAACAAATCCTGCCTGAGCCCCGCGGTAAGAAAGCAGATTGTACAACAAATGCTTATGCCGGCTATTGATTACGGAGATGTAGTGTATGCAGCGGCCCCGCAAACACACCTTCAGAAACTTACCATATTGTAGAACTCATTCTGCCGCTTTGCGCTACAATGTAACTACATGACCCACCATTGTGACATGTTAAAAGAGCTAAACTGGCCATCTCTGGAGTCTAAACGCACCTTTCACCTCTCCAGCCTGGTGTCTAAGAGCATTTCTGGGAAGCTGCCACCCTACCTGAATAGACTGCTTCCCCCAGCAGCTCCCTCATCCTATAACCTCCGATCCAGGACCAGCACCTTACTTGCAATACCACAATACAAGAAGACAGCGGCTCGGTCCTCATTTTCCTACAGAGCACCACAATTATGGAATAACCTCCCAGACACCATCAAATCTTCCCCCAGTCTTAAGTCACTCAAGAGCTCCCTATTAACATACCTCAATACAGAATGCACCTGTAAACATGTAACCTAGTGACTATATTTCCTACGTATTTATTTTATGTTAATCTGTATATTTGTGTTGTTTTTTTAATATCTTGCATTGTATTACTTTGTATTTCTGTAACTGTAACACTTCAATGTTCCCGAACCCAGGTCATACTTGAAAACGAGAGAAATCTCAATGTATCCTTCCTGGTAAAATCCTTTATAAATAAATAATAAATAAAGAGGAACCTATGACAAGAGACATGTAAATCACTGACAAAAACTTACTAATAAAATGCGATTGGGTAACTCAAGAAAAAGTGTTGCGTCAACTAAAAGTGAATATGAACTAGAGATGTGCACGGCTAAAAAATTTGTTTTGTTTCTTTTCTTAAAATAATTTTGTTTTCGGAATTTCATTGCTAATATTGTTTCGTTTCATTTTACATCGATTTGAAGTTTTATATCGATTCAAATTGATATATCAAATTATCAATTCGATAGTTAATATATCAATTCGATAGCTGATACCAATTTTAATTTCGGATCACTAAATAAAACCCCAATTAATAAAATTTTGCCGTTAAAAGACAAGCTAGGGTTAAATATTAAGCTATGTCACAGATTTAATATTTGAGTCAAATTAAACAGTGAAACTAAATTAATTTGTTTCATAAAGTCGTTTGCTGACTATTACTTGTTTTGTAAGTTACGATCAATTTGATACTTGATATCAAATTCAATTTAGTAGTTGATCTCAATTCAAATTTTCCACCATAGTTTTCAATGTTAAAAAATCACCGTTTTTATTAAATATTTCTTAAACCATTTATAATTTTCAATCGCAGCAAACCAAAAAGTCTTTTTTTTTATTGCTGAACGCATTACAGACTGTAAAAAAATAATTCAGCTGCATGCGTTCAGCAAAGAAAAACTGACCTCATTATTACATTTAAAATAAGTTCGGAAACCTAAACTTTCACCCAAAAAATCCCGAAAAATGCCAAAAAAATCCTAAAAAATAAATTATAAAATTGCTGTTTGCTGCAATTGAAAATCAATAAACGGGGATTTTTTTAACATTGAAAACTATGGAAAAAGCCTAGCATCTGCATTAATTAAAAAGTGACCTGTTCCGTTTTTTTTTCCCTTTTAGACCTTTTGGTTCAGTGTTTTACATTTTTAGATCATTTTGTTCTTTTTTTTCCATTTAATTCCTGCCCTCTAGGGGTTTATGGATGTAACCTGGCACTAGACAATAAATCAGGTTATTATATAAACAGGCAGCTCACCAATGGGTGTATCCCTCACCGGTCACAATATATAGACCAGAGAAAATACAAAAAATGTATAATAGGGAGCGCGTGAGAAGGACCAAAAACATGCACAACACGCTGTGATAAATGGGATCAAACTTTAGATATTCATCTTATATACCAAAATACAGAATGTCACAAACCTGTAACGTATCCTATAAAACAGTTATAAAAATCAATTGTGCAATATCAAAATATTAATCTAGCTGAAATAAAAACCGCTCTGCGAGCATCAGCTAGATCAGGGGTGGGCAAACTATGGCCCGCAGGTCAAATGCGGCCCGCCACATAGTTTTTTGCGGTGTGCCGGCGTTCTACTCCCGAGGCGAGCAGCCGCTGACATGCAGCTTGGCTGCTCGTCTGGGATGGGAACCAGCTGACCAATGCGCGATCTCCATATACCCATGTGAGCTGGGGGCAATATATACCCATATGAACTGGGGCAATATATACCCATATGAGCTGGGGGCAATATATATCCATATGAGCTGGGGCAATATATATCCATATGAGCTAGGGGCAATATATACCGATATGAACTGGGGCAATATATACCCATGTGAGTTGAGGAAAATATATACCCATATGAGCTGGGGACAATGTATACCCATGTGAGCTGGGGGCAATATATACCCATGTGATCTGGGGCAATATATATCCATGTGAGCTGGGGCAATATATGTCCATGTGACCTGGGGCAATATATACCCATGTGAGCTGTGGGCAATATATACCCATATGAGCTGGGGGCAATGTATACCCATATGAGCTGGGGCAATATATACCCATGTTAGCTGGGGGCAATATATACCCATGTGAGCTGGGAACAATATATATCCATGTGAGCTGGGGTCAATATATATCTATGTGAGCTGGGTGCAATATATACCCATATATACCAATATATGGGCTGTGATGAGAATCTCAAAAGCCATCTCACTCCTGATTTCAAAATTTTTTAAAAATTTTTTGATAAGATACGTTTGTCTCATTAAACTGGTTTAAAATTAAATGTGCTTGCAGCTATAGATGATATGAAATTAGCACAATAAATAAATTGAATAAAACTACCACTATTTCATAATTTTAAATGGTGCGGCCCGCCGCTAACCTCAGCTCCCACAATGTGGCCCGAGCCAAAACAAATGCCCACCCCTGAGCTAGATTGATATTTTGATATTGCAGAATTGGTTTTTATATCTGTTTTATAGGATATGTTACAAGTTTGTGCCATTCTGCATCTTGGTATATAAGATGAGTATCTAAAGTTTGATCCCATTTATCACAGGGTGTTGTGCATGTTTTTTGGTCCTTCTCACGCGCTCCCTATTATACTTTCTTTTTTCATGTCAGATCATTTGGTTCCGTTTTTTTCATTTCAGTTCATTTCGTTGCGAAATTAATTTTGTTTTTGATAGTTTTGTTCCGCTTTTTCAGCATTTCGTAACATTTGCATTCCGTTTTATTTCATTTAGGTCCCATAACAAAATGATTTCGTTTGTGCTGAAACTTTGATTCGGGATTTCCTCATTTCGGGCGGCTGATATTTTGTTTCGGAAATGCCTCCGAAAGAACGAAAATGGTAAATTTCATACGAAATTCTATTCAGAACGAAACGAATTGCACATCCCTAATGTGTACAAAGCCCCAGGGCCGGATGGCATTCACCCGCAAGTAGTGAGGGAGCTAAGTGTGGAAATAAGCAAACCGCTGTTTTTAATCTTTCTTTAATCTTTAAAAGAAGATTCTTTTCGTTCATGAATCGTACCAGAGGATTGGAGAAAAGCTGGTGTAGTCCCTGTATTCAAGAAAGGTTCAAAATGTCTGCCTGGAAAATATAGACCTGGGAGCTTAACATCTGTGGCTGAGAAAGTATTTGAGGGGTTACTAAGGGATAATATTCAGGAATTTATTGGGGGGGTATAATGTAATTTGCAAAAATCAGCATTGTTTTATGAAACACAGATCATGTCAGACTGACCTCATTGCATTCTATGTAAGTAAGTGGAAGTATAGATCAGGGGGTCGCAGTGGATGTGATTTATTTGGATTTTGTCAAAGCCTTCAACACAGTTCCACACGAGGTTACTATTTAAAAGAAAAAATGGTCTAGATGAAAATTCTTGATCTTGGATAAAAAACTGTCTAAAAGATAGGGTACAGAGACTGGTTATAAATGGTACATTTTCAAGATGGGCACCAATGGTAATGGAAGTGGTGTGCCTCAGATATCTGTTATAGAACCACTACTATTCAATCTATTTATAAATGACCTTGAAATAGGCATTGAAAGTCATGTGTCAGTGTTTGCAGATGACACAAACCTAGGAAAGGTGACACAGTGTGAGCAGGATATTACTTAGCTGCCGAGGGATTTAGATAGATTGGGGGACTGGGCACTTAAATGGCAGATGAAATTTAATCTAGATGAATGCAAAGTTATGCACATTGGAGTGAAGAACACACAAGCAACATATACTGTAAATGGTACTGAGTTAAGAAAAAAAAGCAGAAGGATTTGGAAATAGTCATGCAGGATTATTCAGAGAGCACCGAAATGTCGGTGACATTTTTGTGCTCTTTCGTTCCCCACACTTCAGGGAATCAAATTCCCCTACCATGCGGTGAATTCGGCATGAAAACATAATTTTGCCTTTTTATAAATCAATGGTTGAACACCTTGAATGTTTTATTGTTTTTTTTTAATATCTTGCATTGTATTACTTTGTATTTCTGTAACTGTAACACTTCAATGTTCTTGAACCCAGGACATACTTGAAAACGAGAGAAATCTCAATGTATCCTTCCTGGTAAAATCCTTTATAAATAAATAAATCTGCCGTGCAATTTTGGGCACCTGTTTAAAAAAAGATATTATCCCACTAGAAAAGGTGCAGCGCAGGGGGCGGAGCTGACTGCTGACAGGAGAGGACGCACATCGCTGAGCTCCCTAGAGGATTATAATTTTGTGTGTTTTTGGCGTCCCTCCGTCTGTTTTATGTCCCCCACTCGGTGGCTATTGTCGTCTGGCTGTGGCGCTGGGGTGCCGTGAAGAGTTGAAAGTGTTCTTGTCGACGAAGGAGCTGGTGTGGGGTTTCGGGCCTACACATGCGGCCTATCCTGACGGCCATTTTTGAAGCCTGCATCGTCGTGGAGCTCATGGTTCCTTCCTGGCGCACACCCCCTCTGTGCAGATGATAGATCCAGATTCCCTGCCCCTCACGAGGGGCATGCTGACGGAGCTGATGGAGGAATTTCGGCTTTGTGGATCCGTGACTGGCAGGAAGTTGGATGGCACTCTGGGGTGGCACCAGCTGGGGAGGCTGTCGGTGGGTTCTCGGCAGAGTTACCGGAGGTACGGCTCTCTGGGGATCGTGCCTTGTGCGGACGGGGCCCTGTCGGTCCAGGAGATGTGGCACTGTCCCTGATTGCAGAACCTGAGGAGGTACGCCCTGATTATCTGGAGATCTTACCTGTTGCGGAGACGGATGCTGGTCCACTGCTTTCTCTAGTGCTTTCGTCCACTGGAGACGCTGCTCGAGCCGAACGAGCTGTGCCTGCTGGACGGATGGCAGCCAATAGGAGAGCCGGTGGATGGATGCACTGCGGTTGTGGAGAGTATCCCCGTCCTGGAATATCATGTGTCCCGGCTGGATGTTGTCCATGAGGGAGCTGCGTGCCTCTTCGCACTCTTGTTGGACACGGGCTGACTCTCCCTGGCCTGACCACCTCACCTTTCTGGCTGCTGATCCCTTGCTATCGCCCCCCATTTCCAACCTCTGATGACCCCCACAGTGATGACATCCCCCTCCCCCACCGCTGTCTGTACCCTGCTGGCTGTGGACTCTGTGGCCGATGTTTTCTCATTTATTTTTGTTTTTTCTCTTTTGACAAGCCAGTTCATGCACCGGGCCCACTTCCCCCCTCCACCATATTTAATTTTATTTTCTTTGGGCATCTTGAGGTGTGCCATTGTGGCGGCCACCATCGCTCTGTCCCCCATACCTGGCCCTCATGTACCCCGGCCTTGTGACCTGCACTCTTCCATGGCCTCCCCTTCCCGGGAGTGTGCCAGGAAGGTCACGTATTGGGCCTTTGCCAACTTTTTCACCCCTTTTTAACCCTTTTCCCTTTTTTTTTGGGGTCCTGGGATTGTTTTTGATCTGTGTCCCCCCCCTTCTTTTTCTTTACCTTACCGCTGGACCTTTTTGATTTTTGTTTCCCTCCCCCCCCCCACCCCAAGCTGGGAATATTTTTGGGACTCTTCCTGCTATATATGTATTATTGTTCCCTGGCTTGGGACGTTTAGAGACACTTTTTTGAGGACTAGATGTGGATTTTTCAGTGACTATACACTCATTGAGGTTATTGCTCTTATGTGCTGACTAGCCTGCTGTGGCCCAGCGCGACATTTTTTTCCTGTCTGCTGTATTGATGACATTGTTACAAAATAAAAATTTTGAATATAAAAAAAAAAAAGAAGAAGAAAAGGTGCAGCTTAGGGCAACTAAATTAATAGGGGGACTGGAAGATTTAAGTTATGAGGAAAGGCCAACAAGCTTAAACCTGTTTAGTTTAGAGAAATGGCGCCTTAGAGAGGATCCGATAACTTTAGAAACATAGAAACATAGAAAAATGTCGGCAGATAAGAACCTTTCGGCCCATCTAGTCTGCCGGGAACATTATAAACCATTGTCTGGAAACCTATTTATTAATGGGACTATACATAGGACACAAGGTCACCCATTTAGACCCATTTAAGAAAATTCAGCCTAAAGCATAGGAAGGTTTTTTTTGTATTGAGAGAACAATAAAGCTGTGGAATTCTCTGCTTGTTGAGGTGGCTGTGTCAGAGTCTGTACAGACTTTTAAAAAGCATTAGCATTAAGGGTTATAATATTTAGGGATGTGCACGTCGTTTTTTTTTGGTTCGTTTTTTTTCCCGGCTCTTTTTTTTTTCGTTTTGGGTAGTTTCGGCAGGTTTTTGGTTCGTTTTGTCAATTTGGGTTGATTCGGCAGTCTGTTTCAATGGGTTATTTTGTTTATTTCGTTTTCCTGTTTTTGGGACTAATATATTATTAATACATTATTAAATATTTATTAAACCGTTTATTTTTTTCACTTACAGCAAGTTATTTTAAAGAAACTAGCCTTTTTTCCATCATAACTTTAAATGTTAAAAAAATCCCCGTATTTAACTGTTTATTAAATATATCTTAAAGCATTTATTTTTTTTCACTTACAGCAAGAAGTGTCCGTATTTATTTATTTGTTAGGATTATTTTGGCATTTTTTGGGGAATTTTTGGGTTAATCTTTAGGTTTTCACCCAAAAATTCCTGAAGAATGCCAAAATAATCCTAACTAAATATGGAGATTTTTTTTAACATTGAAAAGTTTGAAAACTATGGAGGTAAAAAAAAAGGTCTAGCATCTACATTAATTAATAATTATAAAGTGACATGTATGGAATACATATTATATAGGGGTACAGCATCTGCATTAATTATAAAGTGACTTGTAATACATATTATATAGGGGCACAGCATCTGTATTAATTATAAAGTGACCTGTAATACATATTATATAGGGGCACAGCATCTGCATTAATTATAAAGTGACCTGAAATACATATTATATAGGGGCACAGCATCTGCATTAATTATAAAGTGACCTGAAATACATATTATATAGGGGCACAACATCTGCAATAATTATAAAGTGACCTGAAATACATATTATATAGGGGCACAGCATCTGTATTAATTATAAAGTGACCTGTAATACATATTATATAGGGGCACAGCATCTGCAATAATTATAAAGTGACCTGAAATACATATTATATAGGGGCACAGCATCTGTATTAATTATAAAGTGACCTGTAATACATATTATATAGGGGCACAGCATCTGCAATAATTATAAAGTGACCTGAAATACATATTATATAGGGGCACAGCATCTGCATTAATTATAAAGTGACCTGTAATACACATTATATAGGGGTACAGCATCTGTATTAATTATAAAGTGACCTGAAATACATATTATATAGGGGCACAGCATCTGCATTAATTATAAAGTGACCTGAAATACATATTATATAGGGGCACAACATCTGCAATAATTATAAAGTGACCTGTAATACATATTATATAGGGGCACAACATCTGCAATAATTATAAAGTGACCTGAAATACATATTATATAGGGGCACAGCATCTGCAATAATTATAAAGTGACCTGAAATACATATTATATAGGGGCACAGCATCTGCATTAATTATAAAGTGACCTGTAATACACATTATATAGGGGTACAGCATCTGTATTAATTATAAAGTGACCTGAAATACATATTATATAGGGGCACAGCATCTGCATTAATTATAAAGTGACCTGAAATACATATTAAATAGGGGCACAGCATCTGCATTAATTATAAAGTGACCTGAAATACATATTATATAGGGGCACAGCATCTGCATTAATTATAAAGTGACCTGAAATACATATTATATAGGGGCACAGCATCTGCATTAATTATAAAGTGACCTGAAATACATATTATATAGGGGCACAACATCTGCAATAATTATAAAGTGACCTGAAATACATATTATATAGGGGCACAGCATCTGTATTAATTATAAAGTGACCTGTAATACATATTATATAGGGGCACAGCATCTGTATTAATTATAAAGTGACCTGTAATACATATTATATAGGGGCACAACATCTGCAATAATTATAAAGTGACCTGAAATACATATTATATAGGGGCACAGCATCTGCAATAATTATAAAGTGACCTGAAATACATATTATATAGGGGCACAGCATCTGCATTAATTATAAAGTGACCTGAAATACATATTATATAGGGGCACAGCATCTGCATTAATTATAAAGTGACCTGTAATACACATTATATAGGGGTACAGCATCTGTATTAATTATAAAGTGACCTGTAATACATATTATATAGGGGCACAGCATCTGCATTAATTATAAAGTGACCTGAAATACATATTATATAGGGGCACAGCATCTGCATTAATTATAAAGTGACCTGAAATACATATTATATAGGGGCACAACATCTGCAATAATTATAAAATGACCTGTTCCGTTTTTTTTTTTCGCTTAAGGCTGGGGTCAGACGAGCGTAGTGTTCACGTCCGTGATTGCGCCTAAAAGTACGTCCGTGATAGCATGAAAGTAAGTCCATTGGAGCCTGACACATGAAGTACGTCCGCACTGAACTGCGGACGCACAACGGCCGCGGCAAACGGACGCAGGTTAGGCAAGAACGTAATACTGCTAGAACGGACGTGCGGAGTGCGCCACGTCCACAACGTCTGCATAGCTTTGTGTGTGAGTGATGGAGCATGGTCAGACGGACTGCATTTATACGTCCAGCATTTTTGACGGACAGAATGTTTTTTCATTGTAATTTATTTTCCCCTCCTACATCCGTCAAAAAATAACTTCAGTGAAAAAACGGACTGTGTGACCACTACTGCGTCATCCGTACTGACGATGTCCGTACTGCACGGACGTACAGCCCGTAGAAATCACGCTCGTCTGACCCCAGCCTTAGATGATTTTTTCCCTTTTTTTTTATGTCAGATCATTTTGGTTACTTTTTTTTTCGTTTCAATTCATTTCATGCGAAATTGATTTTGTTTTTGATCGTTTTGTGTGCAGTACTGGAGACCGTATCTCCAGAAGGATATAGACATCTTAGAGTTCAGAGAAGGGCTACTAAAATGGTGTACGGCTTGAAGGAGAAAAGTTACCAGGAAAGGCTTAATGATCTTAACATGTACAGCTTGGAAAAAAGACGAGACAGAGGAGATATGATAGAAACATTTAAATACGTAAAGGGAATCCACAAGGTAGAGGAAGGGAGTATATTTAAAAGGAAACAAAGTAGCAAAACAAGAGGACATAGTCTTAGATTAGAGGGGCAAAGGTTTAAAAGTAACATCAGGAAGCATTATTTTACTGAGAGGGTGGTGGATACATGGAACAGTCTTCCAGTTGAAGTGGTAGAGGCCGAAACAGTAATTGAATTTAAGCAAGCATGGGATAGGCATAAGGCTATCCTAAACAAAAGATAAATCCAGGTAAAGTATCCGACATTTTTCTATGTTCTATGTTTCTATGTTTTGTTGAGTTTTTTCAGCATTTTGTATCACTTGCGTTTTAATTCGTTTAGGTCTCATAACAAAATGATTTAGTTTATGTTGAAACTTTGATTCGGGAGTTCATAATTTCGGGCGGCCGATATTTTGTTTCGGAAATGCTCCCGAAAGAGCAAAAATGGTAAATTTCGTACGAAATTTAATTCGGAACGAAACGAATTGCACATCCCTAATAATATTTAATATGTGGATAACAGCTGCATGATCCAAGGAGAAAACTGACCGCCATCTGGCTCAAAAAGGAATTTTTTCCCAAGTATGTTGCATATTCGGTGAGTGATTCAGACTGGGTTATTTTTCCTACTTTTGGATCAACAGCAGTCTGTGATATGTGAAAGGCTGAACTCGATGGACGCATGTCTTTTATCAGCTTGTATAACTATGTAATATAAGTTCCAAACGGTTTGGTTAAGCCAAACATATAACTAAAATATGACAAATTATGGATGAAAAAAGATGCAGTCACGTTAGCAGTGCTCCAAATATCCTGCAGTCAGGTTTGTAGGAAATATTTAATAAATTGTATATGCAATGGTGGTGTGGTAGTACATTGCTATGATGAATAAAGCCTTTTGTTGTTACACAAGGAATAAGGCATCTTATTGGATACAGATGTTTGTTAACATGCCAGCAAATATGCTGCTATTAACCCCTTCACTGCCAAGACTTAGTATACTGGATCTACACAGCACCTATTGGTGCCCCGATATTGGGCACTATCCCACTCTTGCCATTAAGATATCCGATCTATAGATCAGCTCCAGCCAATATTCAAATAGCTGGAGTTGCTATTCTGACCGCACTACAAACTCTACGTGAGGCTCGGTTATAGTATGTCCTTACAGCAAATTAACCCCTTGCCGCCACAGGACGTGCTATGCTATGGAAGGGGTTTGAAGATGCAATGCGCACATGTTCATTCCGCTGTCTTTAATGGGCCACCAAGGCTCCTCTGTGCGGCCAGCGCGCGCTATGTGCCATTGGCTGCAGAGGGTTGGCCTGCCCTCAGGCCATCCCCTTGCAGCGAATGACTCGCGTTGGCTACGGGACAGGCCAAAATCAGCAGCTTGCGTGGCGTCTGTCGACAAGAAGTAAATGTACGCCTCGCTGGCGTTAACCCACCCATGATGGGCGACACCTGTCTGTCCTTAAGGGGTTAACGTCTCCTATACCTTGTATAGGAGGTGTTAATTTGCACATGGGACTAGATGAATGAGATATTCCAAGGATACTTGTTCTTCTCTTTTTGAGTCAACTCCTAGGACCTGGTGATAAGCGATTTTGCTTTTGCAAAGTTTCTAAACACTTTACAATAAACACTCCCTTACCTTTCATATCACGATGAAGAAGACTGCACCATCTGCTATTTCATCTCTCGTGAGCAATGGGAGACGTTGAACAAAGTGTTCCCAGTGTCCATCCATGCTTTGTCCTCTCCCCTGTATGATCATGCTAATACGAGCTCATGGCAGGGACGCTCTGGACTATTGACTCCAGCCTGGAGTCTCCAGGAACCGATACCAGCGGCAGTGCTACTGCCGGTATTACGCTGCACCTCTGTTTCATTCCGAAGCCAGACTCTAATAAAGCGGCTGGATTGGAATAGATATGTTAAAAGGGAGCATGTAAGGGAAATCAGCTTGGAATGATTTTTTCTTTACCAGCTCCCCTTTCTCGACACAAATAGATCCCTTTGAGTATACTTGATTTGGCCTAATTCTGGACAAGACAGAGGAATTTTGTTTATTCCAAAGGAAATTCATTTGCAGACGGGCTTTAGTATCTGCCACAAAGGTTTTAGCACCTTGGGCATGACAGCTTAAGTGTTAAAACAGTTTGAAAAGATGGATTTCTGCATCTAAAAGATGAATCCCCAGCTGATTCAACTGCTGCAGTTGCGATTTTTGGACATTCTTCACACAAAAATGCACGGTAAACGCGTGAATTCTT
Organism: Leptobrachium leishanense; assembly: GCA_009667805.1. Taxonomy (NCBI): domain Eukaryota; kingdom Metazoa; phylum Chordata; class Amphibia; order Anura; family Megophryidae; genus Leptobrachium; species Leptobrachium leishanense. The sequence goes on from CM019064.1 coordinate 200,814,375, forward strand.
GCGCGAAGCGTAAATCGTTAACGCGCGTAAATTAACGCTGGTATTACAATCCTCGCGCATTATTTCATCTGTCAAAAAATAACGCACGGAAAAAAGACACGCAAAAACGCACGCGCATCAATGTTGCGCGCAGAAATCGTGTGCGAGCTGTTTTTTCACGCGATTCAGCCAATCAGAATTAAGAACTACAATTGTCTCACGTTAAGTTTTTGCGCCTGCCAAAGTCAAGCTGAGCATATATGCTGCAGCAATAATAAAAACACGCACAACTTCTCAATTTTATTGTTTGGGTATGCGTAGAATGTGTAACTATACTTTGCTGTATTTTTTTTTCAGGCTGGTGTATTTGGTTTCGGCCAGGACGTTCAGATTTGCCATTACCACCAGGTTTTAGAAGATGTTAAAATTATGCGTGCAAACGCTTTGCGTTAAATTTTGCTCATAGATTGTAATACTATCCGCGTACCAGCGCACAAACGCATTTGCGCTCACAATGTTAAGTATAGGACGCGTGCAGTACAGTATGCTCACACAGCGTTCGCGCAGGTTCACCCGCGGTAGACGATTACGTGCGTTTGTTGCGCTGACATTGTAATACGACGTTCAGCGCAAAGGATTTTGCCCCTCGCGTTAATGCGTTTTTGCGCTCTCTCAAACATTAGCGTGAAGATTGTAATAGAGCCCGCAGTGTTTTAGCCCCTAGATGCAATATTTCCCAAATTGGCTATATTTTCCAGGACACCTCCTATAACTTCTATATGATAACGGGCGCCACATGAAAGTGTAATCCTGAAGTAGGTATAATCTGTATGCTGCATGAGGGAAATTAGTTCACTATAAATGTTCCTGTAGGATTCCACTGTGATATAGCAAAGTGATTTTTTTTCCTTCAACATGTCAACTCTACATCCTCCGGCAAGGGAGCATTTTAATATCCATTAGCATGTAGAAGTTATATGCTTATTGACAAATTATGGTTAATCTCACAGACAATTTTGAACACTGGTATCTCAAGATAACATGATACAAAAGAATTTATACAAATGACAGTAGATCATATCAGACCATGCTGAACAGCTGTAAAAACAGTGAATGGGAATTTCAGAAATGCAAATGCCACTTGTCTGGCTGAGAAAAACTTACTGGGCTCAAGTGACCACGTGGATTGATTAACACATGTGATATCTAATATACACTTGCGAGACATTGTGCATATTTCACTTACTATTTTTTCTGTCTTCCTTTTGTACGGCCAAGTTTTGTATTAGGTGTACAATCCTTGTATCTGACATCATGTTGTGTCAAGAGATCACAGTGGACATTTGGGGACATGTTTCAATCATTGTATTTCCATGGAGGTTAAAAGAAAACTATATTAAAAAATAGAGTTCCCTTTTTTGCCCTTAAATTATTGGACAGAAGCTGCTGACAGCCTTTTCCTTTTTGGAGTGATATTACTCACCTTTTGTCCCTTGTTGCTCGTTGGTCCTCCTCTTTGGCTCAGGCACTCCCAAACCCATAAGTCCCTGAAACTTTCTAATGCAATTTGTGCTCATACACAACTTGTGTAGTGTAGGAGACAAAAATTACTCAGTGCAATGAGACTTGTACACATTATGTATGCAAGTTCCGTAGCGCCTGCACAGAACGATGGACTGGATGCACAGAGCTGATCCATTGGCTACCTCTCTGAGACTGATCGCTACAGGGATTGGTCTCAGCGAGAGTGACATTGGCATGTTAGCTGCGTGTCGACGTCACTGGTGACTGATGCCGGGTGCAATGCCGCCTAGGACGCAGCAGGCCCCGACCCAGGACCATTATTGTACATCACTGTTCCTCATTGCACGACTCGTGGACCGCAGAGCCGGCAGAGTCGGCTTGTGGACCCCCGCTAGTGGCGCGGAAGGTGGGCGTCTTGTGGTAACACGCGGGCGTCATCAGATGGTCCATGAACCACCACTGATGGCTACATAAGTCGCACAATGAGGAACAGTGGCGGACAATAATCTTGCCTGTTACAAAAAAGCGAGAGGCTTGTTGAATAATAGAATTACAAGAATGACATATTATAAAGATACCGCTTGTTCTAAGCGCCATCTGAGGGTGCAGAGAGGAGAAGAGGCGTACAAGAAAGGAAAAGGCACAAAAGAAAGAAAGAAAGAAGAAGCAGAGGAAAGAAAGAACGAGGTACAGAACGAGGCAGAGGGAAAAATAAGAAAGAGGAACAGAGGGAAAAAAGATAGAGGCAGAGGAAAGAAAGACAGAATGAAAGAAAGAGGCAGAGGAAAAAAAGAGACACAGACCGATCTCGGGCCCAACAAGCAGAGAGGTAAGGCAGGCACCAATGACTGACCGTGTGCAGCCCCCCTGCACAATGTGTGTGTGCTTCCCCTGTTCAGTGTGCCCCTCCGCACAATTTGTGTGTGTCCCTGCGCAGTGTGTATGGGTTAGGGTGTGTTTGATTTGGGCGGTCTGATTGGGTGTTTGTCCAGATGGTTTTTTTTATTTTGGACAGATGAGGGTTATTCAGTTTGGGGTGATTTTGGGGCATATGCAGATGTCTATATATATGAGATATATAGGCCCCTATAACATTCCTCGTGCATTTTCGTTTGTGCGCGCAAATGCGCATTGGCGCGAGTGGCAAAACCCTTTTGCGCAGAACGTCGTATTACAACGTTCGCACAAACAATGCGTGTTATTGTTTAACGCGGATGGACTTGCGCGAGCGAGATGAACTGTGCGCGTCCTATACTTAACATTGAGACCGCAAATTCGTTCGTGCGCTGGTATGCGGATGGTATTACAATTGATGCGCATCTTTTTACGAACAATGTTTGCGCGTTTAATTTTAACATCTTTGAAAAGCTGGTGGTAACTGCAAATCGGAACATTCTGGCCAAAACGAAAAACACCAGCGCGAAAAAAAAAATACAGCACAGTATAGTTACACATTCTACACATACCCAAACAAAAAAATTGTGAATTCGTGCATATTTTTTTATTGCTGCAGCATTTATACTAAGATTTACTTTGACAGGCGCAAAAACGTAAGTGAGTCAATTAAGGTAAATTGATGTCAATTAAGGTTCTTAATTCTGATTGGCTGAATTCGGCGAAAAAAAAACAGTCCACACTGATTTACAGGCGCTACATTACTGCGCGCGTATTACTCTTCGCTTTGCATGACGTTTTTCCGAATGTTATTTTCGGACGGATGAGAAAATGCGTTCGGATCGGAATACTCCGTTAAGTTTCTCGCGATAACGTCGGACGATGTGCGCAAAAAAATTTGCGCTGCGCGAACGAAATTGCGCGAAGAATGTAATAAGGGCCTTAGTGTAGTGCTGTGTTTTCAGATTGTGTGGTATTTCAACAGTTACCATTTTTTTGGGGGCGGGGGTGCGCAAATAGATGGTCTTGCCTTGGGCGCAAAATTGTCTAGCACCGGCCCTGGCTGCTGGCAAAGTTGCAGAAAGTTTCAATTTGCTTTTGCAAAACCACTTAACACCAAAATGTAAACCCTCCTTGTCATGTACCTGCACTGATCCGGGATCCTGGCGGCTGGCAGCACCATCCTCACCGAGTGTCCGATTGCGGCCATGGGTTGCTCACACGGGTGGGGTGCGGCATGATGATGTGGCGCCCACCGAGTTTAAAATGAGAAACCTGAACCTGGTCCTTTGCTCCAACGTGGTTTCCACTCCTCTCAGTGCTTCTTACTGTTCATCATTTTGCTTACCTGTGTATGACCTTGGCTTCTGTGACTATTCCCCTGGCTGTTAACCCTTTGGCACTTGGCCGACGACCCACTCTGGTATGCAACCCCTCGAACTTGGCTGATGACCCTTTCTGGCATAAAGACCCCTGGCACTTGGCTGACAATCCGACCTGGTATTAACCCCTGGTAACTGGCTCATGAGCAATCCTGTATTAACCAATGGTATCTGGCTCACGAGCAGTCCTGGTATTAACCCCTGGTATCTGGTTTGATTTGGCATTCACCTCTGGTACTACTTGTCTGTGTATAGAAATAGGTAGGGAGGCGTGGCCGGCTCTGCCAGGGAGAAGACGTGTCTCGGTGGAGCTCTGAGAGATTCTCCAGTTTTTTTTTTTTTTTTTTCCTTGAGCTTCTCCTCATTTACCCTATATTGGAGTCCCTGCTGAGCTGGCCATTACGGGATTGCTCCGGGGCCTGTTCTGTCCCCCCCCCCCGGAGCACAGCTGAGATATATCTTGCATTTTACTATTTTGTATTTCTGTAACCAGTCAATGCTCTCGAACCCAGGACATACTTGAAAACGAGAGAAATCTCAATGTATCCTTCCTGGTAAAATCCTTTATAAATAAATAAAATAAAATAAATATTTGCTGAGAACTCCTGACTGGTCTGCTCGGCCGTCAGCAGGGCTGGACTGGGACAAAAAATCAGCCCTGGACTTCATCCAGACTGGCCCACTTTAATTATGCAAACACGCACAAAATTAGTATATAAACCAACCGGATCATTCAACCAATCACTCTACAGATACTGTAGAGCAATTGGGTAAAGCAACCCAGCGTCACTGAGGTTGAGTGCGCACCATGACTTAAAGGGAGGTGGATGCACAGTGGGTCTCACCCACACAGTGGCCCCAATATAAGACTGCGGCAGACTGCATCTGTTTTACAGACAGTGAGCAAGCTCTCACCTCACCCCTTAAGTGCAGTGCGATGAAACAGCATTCACACTGGCCCACTGAGCTATCGGCCCACCGGGAATCTCCCTGTAGTCCCTATGGCCAGTACATGCCTGGCCGTCAGCCATTTTGAGGCCTACCTTCCTGCTCCTAAGTGACTTGCTCTCTACTCTGCCTTTTCCCTCTGTAAAGAGCTCGCACTGGGTGTTTGGCGATAGCAGGCTGCAAGTATTGAGGGCCCCCATTTTCCAGCCGCACCTAGTGTCCCCTTGGAGATGTTGTTGGTGGAGCGAGTGGAGTGGCGCAGTCTGAGGCAGCCCTCCTACGCTGGAGGTATGGAAGCTGCGTTTGCGGCCCTCGAGGCCTGCTTGGCAAAACTGCCAGAGGAGGAGGAGAGTCCGATCTCTCGAGGATCTTGGAGGTGCCTGATGGCCGCGCTGAGACCTGGCTGGGACGTTGCAGATCTGGTGGAGGAAGAACCGGAGGATAATGTGCCTGCTGGACACGTGGATGGCGATCAGTGGCATACGGAGCTGGGAGATTTGGATACTACGCCGTCAAGCCTGCCTTCGATGGGTACGGGAGGTACCCTCGCGCCGCATGGTGTCATCAGGAGACCTGCTTGCTGGAACCCTGCTGTGTCGACGATCATTGAGTCACCCTCTGAGGTACCCATTGTGCGGTCTATGCTGGCGGCACTGATCAGGAGGCAGTGCTGACCTAGGTCCTGGGATGGAGCCGGTGATGAGCCAGTTGGGGCCTGGAGGATGGAGGATAACTGTACCCTGAGTGACACCTGCGTGCCTGCGGAGGATTTCAGACCCGCATTCCTGCTGGATATGGGCTGAGGGGACTCTTCTACACTCGATTGCCCGCTGTTTGCTGACCACGATGTACCTGGCCCCAAGATGACCCACCACGCGTGCTACTCCTTGTTTTGTCACACGACACCTTAACTGCAGTTCAAAAAATTCCATTTGATGTGACCATTTTCTTTTGTTTTGTTCCTGATTTGATTTTAGCAGTGCCCTAGATGTAATTTTTTCTTTTTCTGATGACATTTCTTTCAAATATTTTATTTGAATTCACGATGAGACTTAGGGCACTATTACATTCTTCGCACAAACGTTAATGCGTACGTAAAAATGCATTAACGCGAGGGACAAAACCCCTCGCACAGAATGTCGTATTACAATGTCCGTGCAAAAAATGTGCGTTAACGTCTAACGCTCGTGGACCTGCGCGAACCCTTTGCGAGCGTAATGTACTTTGCGCGTCCTATACTTAACATTGTGAGCGCAAATGCGTTTGTGCGCTGGTGCGCGCAAGGTACTACAATCTTAGCGCAAAATTTAACAGACAACGTTTGCGCGCATAATTTTAACTTCTTTGAAAAGCTGGTGGTAACGGCAAATCTGAACGTTCTGGCCGAAACCAAATACACCCGCCAAAAAAAATAATCCAGCAATGTATAGTTACACATTCTTCGCATATCCAAACAATAAAATTGATAAGTTGTGCGTGTTTTTATTATTGCTGCAGCATATATACTCAGATTGATTTTGACAGGCGCAAAAACTTAACGGGAGACAATTGTGGTTCGTAATTCAGATTGGCTGAATCACGTGAAAAAACAGTCGGCCCACCGATTTCTGCGCGCGGCGTTAATGTGCGTGTGTTTTTGCGCTACTTTTTTATGTGCAGTAAAAAATGTGCTCGGATTGTAATACCAGCGTTAATTTACGCTTGTTAACATTTAACGCTGCGCGCAAAAAAAATAGCGCTGCGCAACCGTTTTTGCGCGAAGAGTGTAATAGTGCCCTTAGATTTTTGAGACATTTTCTTTTATTTTTCCATACTTTCTCTGTTGTTCCCTGCTGAGAACTTTGTCTTTGGTTTTTATCTGAGATTTTTGGAAGCCTTTTGTTTTTATTCTCTAGTGAGTTTTCGCAGATGACCTTTTTCCTTCCTTTTTTTTTTTTCCTCTCGTAGTGTAACTGACGACTTACTTTGGCCCTGTGAGGTCATATTCCCTTATGTTGGCTTTGTTTGTAGATGCAAACTTCAGAAATAAAGAATAAAAAAAATAAAAAAAATAAAAAGAAAAAGAAATAGGTAGAAATCTGGCCACTTAAAGGATCATCTGCATGCAGGGATCATACATTATATAAAGGGGATACGTGACACTCCTTTTAACAGAGACCCCTGCTGTCCTCCTTGTTACAGAGACCCCAGCCTTCCTGACATATATTCAGAGACCTGACCTGACGATCCACTGCAAAACCTGAGAATGCGTCCAAAAAAGCCAACGATCCGTCAAACAGAAAGCCGACCAGCCGCCGGAAAAGGCAGACGAGCTGACGAACGGGGTAAAAACAAAAATAAAACACACCGCAACTTTTAAAAGCTGTTTGTAAAAAACAACTGCACGAAAATGCCTGGAATTAATATATATGGTCCTATGAATACTAATAAAAAGGTCTGTTACAGATAAAATAAAAACGCTATTTAACCCCCATAGTGACCAGGAGATTTTACCATTGTCTGTCCGAAAGTACTCACTGCTGTTAATTTTCCTCTCACCGTAGATACTCGAGTATAGCATGACTCGAGTATAACACGATTGATGGAAATGTATTATTGAGATGTGGTGTGACCTCGAGCCTCGAATATATCACGAGGAGCTTTGTAGCGTTGAGCTAGGTGGCCACAAGGGCGACAGAGTGGAAGAAACGTCCACTCTCGCGGACGTTCCTTGAGCTCTCAAATGCGCTTGTGCATGACTTCGGTCAGATGAGCGCACTAAGTGACCCGCTTGCTCATAGCAGGGGTTTCCTGGGTCCTGGCTGGGTTTCCCCGGGCGCTGTAGTTTGGGGCTCCAGGTTCTCTTACCGCCAGCTCCAGGTTGTGGTTGTCCCGTTGAGACACGGCTCGGATCACCCCGACTCCTCCTCACTGGACCGCACACAGGAAGCACTTTCCAACCAGCTACGTCTGCGCTCTGAGCGTCCACACAGCCCAGCCAGTAAACCCCCTTGGCAGCTAGGGGTTACTGCTCATACTGACGTCATTGGGTCCAAGGTTTTTTGGCTTTCAGCGCCATACTTTGTGAGCGTTTTCCCGATCAGAGCGTGGCATTGTTTTCTTATCTGGATCTCATTTGGGGGACATATAAGATTTATGAGGGGCAGTGTTTGCTCCTCTATGACCAACAATTCCAGCAAAAGAAGGCAGTTCATCTTTCCCAACGCTTTGATGAGCAGGATGCTAACCTCTGGTTGCTCTTAATGAACCCTACTCACTCAGTTGTTTCTCCCTTTCCCGGGCCCGCTGGCACTCCTGCTCCTAGCTTATCGGTGACACCCCGGAAGGGGTTTTGCTGGTCATACAATGAATCACATTGCCGCTAGGCCAGCACGTGTTGGTTTCAGCACGATTGTTCGCAATGTGGGGGTATGCATCCAGCCTTCAGATGCCTCAATATGGGTAAGGGGTCTTTCGGGCGTGGGAGAGTTAGGGCTTACCCCGGTGAGCATAGTAAAGATGCTCCCGTGGCTTGACCACAACCCCAATAGGAGGGCAGCCTGTTTATTAAAGTTGAGTTTCATGTCCCTTTTGTTCGATTCAATTTCCCGGTTTTTGCTTCCAATCTGATGTTGGCGTGGCAACAGGAGGAGGTGGTAGCCGCTAAGTTGAATCACAAAGCGCATTTGGGACTGATGGTGGGTCCGTTTGATGCTTTGCCGTTTCCTAACCTTCGCATTTCTCTCCTGGGTTTTGTTCCCAAGAAGGAGGCTAGAAAGTTTCGGCTGATTCATCACCTCTCTCACCCCTCAGGGTCCTCAGTGAATGATTGTATCGGTCGTGAGGATTGTCAGATTAGGTATTCTTCTTTCGATGAGGCTCTGTTGTTGGTCCAGGAGGCGGGACAGGTTGTCTTTTGGCAAAAGCTGACATTGAGTTGGCTTTTCGGCTTTTACCACTCCATCCGGAATGTTACCATCTTTTCGGATGTGCTTTTCAGGGTGGGTTCTATTTTGATAGAGGTTTCCCTATCTCCTGCCATTACTTTGAACTTTTTTCTACCTTCCTTGAATGGGTTGTATGTCAGAGGGTGGGCTTGTCCTTGGTAGTCCATTATTTGGACGATTTTCTTTTCGTGGGTGTCTAATATCATTGCCGACTCTCCCGTTTCCAGAGAGACTGTTTTTGGCAGGTGGCGCCGAGGGCAGATCAGATGGGTACGCCTTTTCCTCAGTGGTTGTGGACCCTGGCTTCGGTGGATTGATGCAGCATTTGTTTCGCTCATTGGCCAGAACTACATGGATGGCTTATATGCAGGTGTGGCGAGCTTGGAGGTGGTGGCCTGGTCAGGTCGTGGATGGTAAGCTACAGAGGATCGTTGCTGGGCTACTTGGCAACTTTTGGTATGATAGAGTGGGAGGGCCGGTCGGCGGCCTACGCCTCCAGAGTGCTGTCGGCTCTTTTGCTCCTCTGTCAGCTGGTAGGTTGGGAGGATTTCTCTAAATACATATTGTTATGGAGGAAGGTCGCAGGGTGGTGGAGCCTTGCAACGCCGGATTCTCGTCGGCCGGTATCATACCCCCTTTTACAAGATTTAGTATTGACCTTAGGTTTGGTCTGTGTCGATGATTTTGAGGTCCACTTATTTCGGGTGGCATTTGATTTCTGTTTTTATGGTGCCCTTAGGGTGGGGGAGCTGGTCTCGCGCAGCGCTCATTGTCTCTCTGGGCTTCAAGCACAGTATGTGGTGGTGGGGGATGATAGGGTTCGTGTCACGGGGGCACCCGGCGTGAGCCAAGGTGGGCCCTTTATACAGGATATTTAGCCCTTGAGACAGGTTAGCTGCTGGCTGCATGGACAGACCACAGCACACAGATGCTACACGGATACAAGACAAGATATATCACAGAACTGAATCAGGAATGGCAGGAGAACAAGGAGAACACAGAAGAACTTTAAAGGGATCCCTAACTCTGGGGAAAGGTCCTTGTATGGCCTTCTGCTTATGGAATGAAAACCTGACAAGAAATAACACAGAAACAGGAGAACAGGAAGGGCGAGGGTTAAACAAGACAATATAATGATAACCAGCAGCAACACAAGAAACCCTGAACTGACATGAGGTCCTTACACTGGCCTCTGTGCTATGGCTGCTGGGTAATACATAGAACAGGATACAAATAATAGAATAGTCAGGACTGGAGCCAGAGAATCAAAAGCCAGGAGGGAATATCAGACAAGCAGAGGTTGGTACACAGATATCAATAAACAGGAAAAAAGGGAGCATATAACAGAATAGTCAGGATACATGCCAAGATCATAAACCAGAATACCAGGACAATATATCAGGAAGGAATAACTCAGGAACCCACAGGAACTCTCAGGAACAAGAAACCCTCAGGAACATGAACCCATGCAAGAGCAGGGAGCTATTGCACTGCTAGCAATATTTATAGGGACCAGGACTGGGCAGACAGGACATGTGACCCCAGGTCCTAACAGCCACAGGGGACTCCAGGAGCGGCGCAGGGTGGAATGGCTAAACCCAGATAGGGAAGAGCTGGCCTGGATCGCTCTCACCACCAAGGGGCATGGCTGGAACCTGTGGAAACATGACAGTTCACCGCTTTCTGCCCCGGGCTAAAAGTGATCAGGTTGGTAGTTGGGTCTTCATTAATTTACTTCGCATCAGGGGGGGGGTCATGTTATCCATACACACTCGCCCTGGAGTTTTTGGTTAGGAGACCGATTGGTGGGGACCCCTTTTTGATTCATGCATCTGGCCGTCCGCTGGCTCATTTTCAGTTTTTGGCAGTTTTCGTATGAGCTTGTCACGCCTTGGTTTGAATTCAGCAGATTTTGCTCTTCGCTCTTTTCAAATTGGGACGGCTACGGGGGCGGCAGAGACTGTGGCATCTGGGGCGTAGGTTGCGTAGGTTGGGGGAGATGATCTTCCAATCGTTTTCGTGGGTACATTCGTCCGCACTTAATGTAAATCTTTTTATTGGAGGTCATTCGAGGTCTGTCTGGATATTGGAACATTCTTACATCTACTGGGCTGCTCGACATGCTGAGCAGCCGGTTAGCGGCAGGAATCTGGGACTTCCCATGGATGTCGCGTTAGTGCATTGGTTGGGCATTAAACGTTTGAGGTGGGTCCACATATATGGGGAATGTTGCCTTTTGGCCCGTAGGTCGCCGGATTCAGCGGTCTTAGTCGTTCATGCAGGTGGTAATGACCTGGGTAGTGTTCGGTCTTTGGACCTGACTCACAGCATTAAGCAGGATCTGGCCCGCTGTTTTGCCCTTTTCAAGAATATTTCACTTATCTGGTCCGAGATCGCTTCAAGGCAGGCTTGGAGTGAGTTTTCTTCTGCTAAGGCATTGGAGCGAGCTTGAAGGAAGCTTAGCAGGGGTTTATCCTGTTTTATGGGCAATATTGACGGGTTTTCTGCCTGGCATTGGGAGCTGGAGGGGGATAATCGGATGCTAATGCACCCTGATGGGGTGCACCTGTCCGATAATGGACTGGACATTTTTTGGCTGCCGGGGGTGGGGGGGGGATTGCAGGGACAGTAACGTTATTGCCCCTTTGCGTTGGCATTAACCCTGGCCAGCGGGGAAGATTGATAAACCACCGGGTAAGGTGGGCGCTGGGAGAGCCATCCTCTGTTCCTATGTAAGCCAGGAGGAGCAACGAGCCCTGGTTTGGAATTATTACTGCCTACTGCAAGGATGCTGCGGTAGGGTCAGATTAAATACGGTGGGTTTTGGGGTGTGTTATTATAATGGTTATATTCAATAAAGCTGTGGCCTATGCCCTTTCCAAATAATTATGTGTTGCGTGGTTATTCAAAGGGCATGGGCAGTTTAGGATCCAGGTTTAAGCAGTCATGCTACAGTTAGCATACACTTGGGAATAGAGCCAAACATCGGGTTATACTCTAGTGATATTCATGCACAATGCAAATGAATTAGTTTCCAAATGGGCTCCAGAATGTGTCCCTAAAGGTTCAACACATTGGACATGACAGCCAAAGTACTAAAACTGTTTCAAAAGCCTCAAGATCTGTTTTTCTTCCACAGAAACTGTGATCCCTAGCAATATCGGTTTACAAATACTGTACATTTTGGCCTGCATAGTGAGCTCTCTGACTTTCATATAAATTAACTGTCTCTGTAAAGGTATGTGCAGTATGTACATTTTCATTGGGTAGTGAAAAGTGGTTTTCCATAAATCCACTGTATTCTGACAGTGGTTTTATAGTAAACCACTTGGTAGTGAAGAAGTTAAAGAGATATTTCTCTCAGATTGTATGTCCTATTATTTCTGTTTCTCAAAATTATGTTTTTGTTGTTCCTCCAATTGTACTGTACTGCAGAATATGTTGGCACTTCATAAATAATTGGAAATGGTTTTAAATATTTGTAATTCTTATTTTTAGATGTTTTTTTAACTTCTGTTCCGTAGGTCTGTGAACAATCCAGTAAAACAGCTATTTTAATATATTTCTATATCCACATGAGCTCTGTAGAACAAGCAATGCAATTCATACAAGTCCACTCATGCTAACACAAGAAACATCACATTGTCAGAACGTTTTATTAAAACCTATGCTGATTAGTGTTTTGAAGACTCGTATTATAAAAAACTTTATAGCCAGCATACTTTTGTAACAACTTCACCCCTTTGTCAATTTCTGCAATGGCTCCCTGTTTTCTTTAGAATCCAATTCAAAATATTGGTGCTCACATACAAAGCTCTCCATAACCGTGACCCTGCCTACATCTCCTCCCTTATTAGCAGGTATATCACACCCTGATCACTTTACTCTGCCAATGATCTAATACTATCAGCTCCACGTACAGGCACCCCAACCCCTGCCTTCAAGATTTCTCCCTAGCTGCCCACTTTCTATGGAAGCCCCTCCCCATCTCTCCAGTCCTTCAAGACGTCTCTGACAACACAATACTTCAGAGAAGCCTATTGGCTCACTCCATGATTCTCCCGAGGTAAATTCATGCGCCATCTACCACCCAGCTCACATACAACCCGCTGCTTTAGGTTCTCTATTTACCCTTACCTAATGTGCAATCCCTCTCTTAGAATGTATGCTCTCAAGCAGGGTCCTCTCTCCTACTGTTCTGTGTGTTTAACTTGTGTGTATGTTTGTTGTTCTGTCTCACCCATTGTACAGAGCTATGGAACTTGTTACGCATAATAAATACTTGTAACTGTAGCTGTAACTAATACAGTTGTGTTCAAAATTATTCAACCCCCAATGCTGTAAAGGGTTTTAGGGAATTTAGTGTACATTTGTAATTGTATTCAGAATGAAATCCTACAAGGACTTTTTAAAGAACCATATGCAACTAAAATGACATCAATTGGTTTCGTAATACAGTAGTAAATGTTTCTTTTGTGAATTCTTCATTGACACAATTATTCAACCCCTTAAAGACCACCACTCTGAAGAACAGAGGTTCATTCAAGTGTTTTCAATCAGGTATTGAAAACACCTGTGGATGTCACGGAGCAGCAATAAAGCATAATAAGCACCAATTAGGCAGCTTTAAAATGACTGTGATACTCAGCTCCTTCTAGACATTTACTGGTGTGGTTACAAACATGGTGAAGTCAAGAGAATGGTCCAGGAAGACAAGAGAAGAGGTGATTACTCTTCACAGGAAGGGCAATGGCTATAAGAAGATTGCAAAGATGTTAAACATACCAAGAGAGACCATAGGAAGCATCATTTGCAAATTCAAGGCAAAGGGCACTGTTGAAACGCTACCTGGTCGTGGCAGAAAGAAGATGCTGACTTCGACTGCTGTGCGCTACCTGAAGCATAGAGTGGAGAAAAGTCCCCGTGTGACTGCTGAGGAACTGAGAAAAGATTTGTCAGATGTGGGTACTGAAGTTTCAGCTCAGCTAAGGCTAGGGTCAGACTGAGGCAGTGCGAACGCGCGTTCTGGCGCACATAATCACGGCCGCACTAGCAGCAGATGACAGGCAATGACAGCCAATATACGAAGTACGGTCGCACAAAAGTCCGGCCGCGCAACGCAAGTGGAAAATGAACGCATTTTTTCGAGAACGTTAAACCGCTGGTACTGACGTACAGAGTGCGCTGCGGCCGCATAGCAGCGTGTGTGCGTGATTAGGAGATGTCAGACGCTGCTAGTGTGCGGCCAACATAACGTTCAAACAGCCGGATTTCCCTAGACTTCTTTTCACCCCATCGTCATGAAATACGTCCAGAATTGCGCATCGTCTGACCACTTAAGCGTATTCCGTGAAAAAATGCGTGCGCACGCATCGACGTACATTTTGACGGTGGCCGCAGAAAATGCGCTCATCTGTCCCTAGCCTAATACGTCGCACACTGCGTAATGAAGGCCTCCATGCCAGAACTCCCAGGTGCACCCCCTTGCTGTCTCCAAAGAATAAGAAGAGTCGACTGCAGTATGCCAAAAGTTATGTGGACAAACCACAGAAGTTTTGGGATAGTGTTCTGTGGACTGCTGAAACAAAATTAGAACTGTTTGGGCCCATGGATCAACGCTATGTTTGGAAGAGGAAGAACAAGGCCTATGAAGAAAAGAACACCTTGCCTACTGTGAAGCATGGTGGGGGGTCAATCATGCTTTGGGGCTGTTTTGCTTCTGCAGGTACAGGGAAGCTTCAGCGTGTGCAAGGTACCATGAATTCTCTTCAGTACCAGGAGATATTGGATGACAATGTGATGCAGTCCGTCACAAACCTGAGGCTTGGGAGACGTTGGACCTTTCAATAGGACAATGATCCCAAGCATACCTCCAAGTCCACTAGAGCATGGTTGCAGATTAAAGGCTGGAACATTTTGGAGTGGCCATCGCAGTCACCTGACTTAAATCCGATAGCCTCTGGTGGGACTTAAAGAAAGCAGTTGCAGTGCGCAAGCCTAAGAATGTGACTGAACTGGAGGCTTTTGCCCATGACGAATGGGCAAAGATACCCGTAGATCGCTGCAAGACACTTGTGTCAAGCTATGCTTCACGTTTAAAAGCTGTTATAACTGTAAAAGGATGTTGTACTAAGTACTAAGATTGAATGTCACTTGGGGGTTGAATAAAACTGATAATGATGTGAGCACAGAAAAGACATTTGTGGTTATTTCATTATAAATGGTATGTTATATTTGTCTGACCTACACGTGCCTCTTTGATTTAATTGTAAGCAAGATGACTGAATGATCAAAATCAATGTCAAACTGGCCAAAACACTCAATTTCAGTGGGGGTTGAATAATTTTGAACACAACTGTACCTGGCTAGATTGCATAGTGTATTTAATTTGCTGGTTTAAGCTAGGGTTTTGAATCACAATTACTTATTTCACACTTTTATTGAACTCAAGAGGGTATAACCCCTGTTTATGAATTCCTTTATTAGCCTTTGTAGTTTCCTCTGTCTGTTGCAGGCGCACTGGCGAGTCTGAAAATTCTAATCTGTGAGTCTGGAAATAATATGAAAGATGCTTTCATGCAGCTAGATATATTAATGAGTCTGTGTTCTATGTATTTTCTGAAAGTGTAGGAGGAAGGAGCTCACTGAGGTACTTAAATCAGCTGTCACACAATAAAATAAAAAAACATTACATTTTTAGTAAAACTTTACTCTTATAAAGTTTAGGTTTTTTTGCTGAATTGTTCTATATTGAAGCACATAAATCTAAGTGGTAATATGTTATAATGTCTAATTCTGGGTTTTCTGAAAGTTTTCAGTATTCCATATTCAAAACACAATCGAAGCTTATATACTTTTTTCCATTATTCATATGAAGACTTTCCAGGACACTGATTTCGTACTCGTGGTTGTTCTTCAAACTTATTCTTTAACCTCTTCCCTACGAATTTGTTTTCCATAAAACAATTTCCAGGACAGTAGATTTATAGAAAACAACTTTCCATTCCAGACGTTTAAAAAAAAAAAGAATGTATATTTCATAAAATACATTTTACATTGATTTTGCTGATAGTAAGCTGATTACCAGCAGGGGGCTGGTAATCAGGGGGCTGGAAATCAGCTTACTATCAGCAAAATCAATGTAAAATGTATTTTATGAAATATACATTCTTTTTAGGAGACATTATAAAACATGTTACCACTTATATTTATGTGCTTCAATATAGAACAATTCAGCAAAAAAAACTATACATTTTTAGTAAAACTTTACTCTTATAAAGTTATGTTTTTTTATTTTATTGTTGGCTGGCCAAAAAGTTCTACTACATGTAAAATCATACAGCTGGAGATCCTTTTTTCCTGTAAATGTAAAACACATCTCCAAGCTGTTCAAACATCAGTACTTTGTATGACATGTCCAAGGTGCTGAAAATTTGGGAACACATTATGAATGTCACGTCTCCTGCTCCTGAAACTCAGCAACCGGCAGCAGCGTCCTTGATGCTAGCTGGCCAGGCCGTCGAGTGAAGTATCTGGTGATGGTGATCGCGTCCGCGTGACAGTGACGCAGGTGGAAACGCAGCATGATGACGCGGCACCCAAAAGATTCAAATATTGGGAAGTGAGTCCAGCTCAGTGCACTATCGTGGTTTCAACTCCTCAGTGCGTTCCTTGATATCTTGCTGTTAAGCTCTCCTGTGTATGACTCTGGCTTTGACAACCAATCTGGTATTTACCCTTGGCTCTGAGTATCCATTCTGGCATTTAACACTTGGCTCTGGCTGACTACCCAGTCTGACATTAACCCTTGGCTTTGCCTGACTACTCGTTCTGGCATTTAACCCTTGGCTCTGTCTGTCTACCTGTTCTGAAATAAACCCTAGGCTCTGTCTGACTACCCGTTCTGGCATTTAACCCCGGCTCTGTTTTACTACTCGTCTTGGTTTACTGGCTTCCTTTGTTTTGTCCGTCTGTCCTGTACCTAGCAATCTGGCTATAGACTGGCAGTGTAGGTAGATTGACTCATACACGCAGACATAGATATTCATGACAGCGAAGCACATTTGCAAACAAATTTAATTTGCAGCAAACACAATTCCTTTGCATTGCTCTAGAATATGACAATATAGAGTTACTCAATGCTGGGTTCCTGCAGGAGCATTTGAGCATCACATATACTCGACAATGGTAGTGAGTGGGTTAAGATTTCTATTTTTGCAATTAATAACAAATTTATGACAGTGCTATTAATTGAGAATTTATTTAAAAATATCCCTCTAAAACAACGGATAAAAAGAAACACAAATGATAGCATGACTCCAAGAAATTCCAATAATATTAGGAGTCATTATAATTATTATTATTCTTTATTTATAAACGGCCAGCATATTCCACAGTACTGTACAATGGGGGTGCGCAGACATGAGCCATACCAAAACACATAAGGAACAAGTGGCCCTGCCCTTAGGATAATTGCCCTACTGATACAGCACTTTACACAAGTGCTCAGCCAGACATCCCATGAGCTTACAATCTAAAGGACAGGGGTAAGTGAGACAGAAAGAGAGCAGGGGAGTGTGGATCTGGTGGCAAGAGCGAAAATAGCAAGGATTGTATGGGAGTGACCAAGATCTTGGACTAAAGGTTAATACTAAAGGCAGCAGCTGGAAGGGAATGAATGAGTTTGGGCCTAGGGCAGGGTGGAAGGGTGGATGGGGCAGGCGGGTGGCACTGCAGGGGCTGTGGAGTGGTGTTGACTGTGTGTGTTGAGCTGTAGGAAGGAAGAGACAGCGCTTTTAGGAGAGGGGTCTGTATGCAAGCAGTTAATGACATGTGAGGGGGAGGGGGAAGCATGGTGGTAAAACAGTAATTTTTGGTACTATCAAAAACGGAGGGAAACCATTAAAGGGAAAAATAATCAGCCTGGGAATAATACATGAAAGGCAGAAGACTACGAAAACAGGAGTGAAGCAGTGGAGTGGCTTGAATGACATCATGGTCGATTTCTGGATACCTTGGGAGTGCAGAGGCTGTGGAGTGGTGGTGGCTGTGTGTGTTGATCTTGGGAATCATTGCCATATAATGGAGTCTCTGGGTCAGGCAGATGACTCACATCATTGTATTATGTGGGATGTATTTAAAGCACATCACCAGGGTGTAGATTAGAAGTCTTTTACGCTCCCTGTCATATCGGATTCAGCTACCAGCTCTTATGTCAAGTAGCCTGGATCACAATATACCCCCTACTACCTTAATTGGTAAGTATAGTAAATTAAATAAGCAAGAGCCACATAGTAAGGCTTTTGGTAAATGTTGCATCATGGTAAAAATCCGGAACCTTGAATCCAGTGATAAAATATTTTATAATTTTATCTTTCCTTTTTACATGCAATTACTTCAGAGAAAAAAAAAACGGCATTTATTTTATATAATGATTTTATTTGTAATGCACAAGTAATCTAGTTACAGCTTATGTAAGTGGTAGTGTCCCTTTAAGGCCCCCTGACTAGAGGAGGCTAACAAGGCTGAGAATGCTGCTTTGTTTTCTGGCTGCGATGATAGATTTTCCCAGATCTTACATTGCAATAAACCACTCATGAATCTGGGGAAAATGATTAGTTAAATATAAATGGAACAATGTCTATTGATATAACATCTTTGGTCTTACACATGCATCCATATTGATGGTTTCAATAATTAACATGTATATTAATGTCGAGAGCTCATTGATATTGCTTTGAATTGCGGAGCATTAATGTAAGTTGTATCCTTGAACTGTACACCATGAGCAGGGGGAGTTGGATGTCTTTCAATAACTTATATGTTCCATGGCAATCTTTATTCGTTACAAATAGTAAATAATCACAAGCAATGTTCATGCTCTTTATTATGAACCAGATAAGAAACACTTGCAAAGTGTAGATAGGGAACCGAATGGCTGAAAAACAGACATATTCACTCATTTGACACCTCGTTCTATACACTAACCATTGGTTCCATGGTTTCTGTGCCTGAACAGAATTTGTCTCCAGCAAATATATGAACGATATGGGCACCCATTCTAGCTGAGCTATCAAAGAGTGGCTAAAATGAGTTATTGATGTAAACCAAAATTATAGTAACCATTAATTTACAGTATCCTGCCGCAACAGCGTTGCTGCATGTAAAGTTTTTGGCTCAGTTGGAAGAGAAGGGGAGCGGTTATGCTTAACAAGTCGTAATCGGTCCCACAATGTCTGGATGCTGCTCTTAACTATGGTAGAACAGCCCACCAAGCACCTATAAACCTCTGCCAGGATATTGAACGCAAAAATATGATCTCATTTTGTGGGGAAAACCTAACCAGATTAGATACCTGCAAAAACTGTTTATCAGCTTTGTAGCCAAAGTAAAGCCAAAGCCACTCATTATAAGGTCTAAAAAGCTGCATGAATGCCAACATGCAGAAGAATATTTTATATTGTATGCAAATAAGCATGGAGTAGGTGTAACTAGTGGCAGATGGCAATATTTCTTCTTATTTAATGCAGTGCATTGTGTAAAAGATTCCATATGTTTAGAAAACAATGAGAATGACAATGGAAAATACACTATAGCTCAGTATAAACGTTTAAATTAACATAAATATATAAACGTAGATTAAAACATTCATATACGCATATATTGTGTGACCTATCATACTCAACTTGAAAGGAATAAAGTGTATTGTAATGGATACAATAAAGGACATTTAGATAACAAAAAGAAATACAATCTTATGGCTAAAAACTTTATAAATACGGTACTGCTTTGACATCCAAGAGGAGTAGACATAATGGGGTGTCAGGAATTTGGATGCTTTTATCTTCACTGTGTTCGCACGAAGACACCTTTTGCAGTTAAGGTTAATTGAATGCTCTAAGATGCCGTATAATTAAAATTAGCCTATAAAATATCCCTTGAGTTGCACTTTGTCTGGGACTGGTAATGATGGTACAGGAATTATTTCACAATGTAATCCAAAGTAATCAATGAATAAAACCATATAGAGGATGTCCTGGTTTTATCTGTAGTACCGGTTATTTTAGCAAATTGTTGAAGTGGTAAAAGTGGAGGACTAAAAGCTTTAATTAAATTGGTTCCCTTGGTTTTTTTCGTCTAATAGATCAAGTTTAAGTACCTTTTTAAGAACAAGTTTCCAAGTAAATATAATGTGCACATTGGTGAGACAGAATTTTTGATTGCGGATTGGTGTGCAAAGCAGCACACTCAAGCATTCTGTTATGTTGAACGCAGAGGCACACGCATATTACTACAATAGAGGATCTGTGCAGACTTTTTTAAAATTAAATTTATTTCATACATAGAAACAGATGTGAGATTTTTGTTCTGGTAGTTGACTAGGTAACAGTTCAATAGCCTCAATTCTTTTATGCAGCTTTCATCTTTATTTTTCTGCTGGTTGCATTAGAGGAAAGTGAATAACCCATTACTTTCCTTTCCATTTTGTTTCTTTGCATTCACAACTTCTTCATCAGGCACTTGACCACTATCGGTCACATTGTACGGAGGCTTTTAAATGCAGCAGTCTTTCCCCCCATTCTACATACAATCCAACTGAGAGACTTATATTTCGAAGAACAGGAATGGCCATGTCTGACATCTGTAAACAATCCACTACCACACACTTGAAATATACAAACTTTAATATCAAATTTGAATGTGGGATGGTGGACTAACCCATTCACTGCTGAGCCATGTCGCCGCTGTGCGCCGAGAGCATTTTGACCAATTTTTTACTCATGATATTTAACCACCAATTGAAATAGTGATTAATTGTACATCTTACATATATAATATATAATTTTTAATTTACACAAGCTGTGCAGATTCAAAATACATAATTGTTAATGTCATGTCACCTTAAGAGACTACATAAAATAAAGTGCAAATTAATATTCAGATTTCATTGATTTACAAGATGTAAATTTATATTCTCACTATCATTCAAACCTTTGTGGTTATATATTCTATTACGTACTTCAATCAAATTAATAAATATATTTTTCTGTTGTATTTTCCAACATCGCATTTCATAAATTATTATCATTATTTATTATTATCATCATATTTTATATAGCACCAACAGTTTCCACAGAGCTCTACAATAATCAAAGGAAACAAGACACAAATAGACAAACATAGGAAAGGAGACAAGGTGTAGAGGGCCCTGCTCATAGGTGCGCTTACAATGTAAATAAAATTAAATTACATAACATAAAATGATCTTGTATAGAATGCTGAGCATTGCCTAGACATATAATTTATCAAAAATATATTAAGGCTAGGGTCAAACGAACGCATTATGCGCAGCGACTGTCAAAAAGTGCGTCCGAACGCATTGAAGTATTTTTTCACAGAATGCGCTAAAAAAGTCATACGATGCGCATTTTCGTGCGTGATTTTTTACGGATCTAAACCAGGAAACTTTGGGTGTCTGGACATTATGTTGGGCTGACATGAGCAGCGTCTGACGTCTCCTAATCATGCAAACATGCCGCTAGCGGACGCAGCGCACTCTGAACGTCAGTACTAGCGGTTCTGCGTTCTCAAAAAAATGCATTAGTTTACCGCTTGCGTTGCGCGGTGGCCATACTTCGTATATTGCCCGTCATTTGCTGCTACTGAGGCCGTGATTAAGTGCGTCTAAATGCACGTTAAAAATGCGTTAGTCTGACTCCAGCCTTAGATATCAATATATCCTTTGTGGGTTTGCTCTAGAAAAAATATTAACATATTTCATAGATGTAGCTGTCTGGAAAATAATATTCCATGGGATGGGATTAGAATCAGACTTAGGATCCCTTATGTACACCTTGCACAACCTCAATATAAAAAGGCAGCATTTCGGTTAAAAAAACGTTTTGTTTAAGCTTCTAGTCCTTAGGTGGAAGAATCTTTGTAAAGTTGGTCATTAATCATTTTTTTTTGAAAAGTAGAAATTTTAATTAATTGTCGGACAAGGGTACAGAAAAATAGGTTACAGAAAAAATGTCGACGACATTTCGGTGCTCTGTGAATAACCCCTTAAGTCTCCAATAGGGTCTAGTAAAAACCTTATGTCAGAAAGTATCAAAATCACGGCATGGGCATGATCGGAGCCAGCGAAATCGAAATCTCGCAGCATGTAACTGCCGGCAATATTGATCCATATGCAAGTGTATATGAGATATGAAGTGGGGAGTAGTAAGTATAACCCCTATCACCTGGGTGCAACAGTCGCCAGACATCATAAAAGTTAAAGTGAGCCATTACGTCTGATAAATTCTTACACTGCCAGTGTATCGAAGCATATGGTGGGGCCGAACGTTTGAGTACTGAGTCCATACACATGTTGAAATCCCCATTAAGTATAACTTCACCCATAAGAACAGCAGACATTTTGGTTAAGACATGCTTAATAAAAGGGACCTGAGAAGAATTGGTCCATAAATAGTACCCAGGGTATAAGGTTTTTAGTTAATCGTACAGACCAAAATAAGGTAACTCATAAAACAACCCGCAGGCGTTTATCCACTCTGAGCCAGTGTTGGGGCTCTTGCTTTGTGAGTGAACCAAGACTCTACAATATGATATATACACTGTATTAGACATACTGCACCAATGTACTTTTTTCCTTCTGTTTCCTATACCACATATATCCGTACCGAGGACGTTATTATGAAAACTGCCTGAAATCCCTAGCATTTTTCGCGTTGACCAGATACGTATCCATTTCCATATTACAAAAACACATTGGGCTATATTACAAAGCTGGTGCTAACTTAACCAGAGCTGTTGTTAACTTAACAGTTCCATAGGCTATGGCCCCTATTACATTCTTCGCACAGTGCATTTTGCGTGCGCAAATGTGCGAGGAGCAAAACCCTTTGCGCTGTACGTCGTATTTCAACGTTCGCGCAAACAATGCGCGTTATCGTCTAACGCGGATGGACCTGCGCGAGCATGATGAACTGTGAGCGTCCTATACTTAACATTGTGAGCACAAATTCGTTCGTGCGCTGATATGCAGATGGTATTTCAATCGATGCGCATCTTTTTACGAACCACGTTTGCGCGCATAATTTTAACGTCTTTGAAAAGCTGGTGGTAACTGCAAATCAGAACGTTCTGGCCGAAACGAAAAACACCAGCACGAAAAAATAAAATACAGCACAGTTACACATACCCAAACCAAAAAATTGTGAATTCGTGCATATTTTTTTTAATTGCTGCAGCATGTATACTCAGATTTACTTTGACAGGCGCAAAAACTTAAGCGAGTCAATGAAGGTAAACTGATGTCAATTAAGGTTCTTAATTCTGATTGGCTGAATCCCGTGAAAAAAAAGTCTGCACACTGATTTACGTGCGCTACGTTACTGTGCGCGTATTACACTTCCTTTTACGCATTGTTTTTACGAACGTTATTTTTTGACGGAGAAAATGCATTCGGATCGGAATGCTGTGTTAATTTTCGCACGATAACGCTGGACGATGCGCGAACGAAATTGCGCGAAGAATGTAATAGGAGCCTATAATGGCTCTGGTAAGTTTACAACAGCTCTGGTTAAGTTAGCACCAGCTTTGTAATACTGCCCATTTTGTTTACATTTCTAGTGCTTGAAATGTAATAGAATAATTGAAAACACTGCAATTTCTTGTACAACACCAGTCCTCATGAGAAATAATAAATTCCTTTAGAGTGGATTTAATCACTTATACAGTAGGTGCCATCATTTGCACCTAGCAAACCCAACATTTAAGCAAGCCATTTTAAAATGAAAACATGTAATGCATTCCAGCAAACGCACATGTCCCAGATATCCTCTCCATTCGAGTGGGCAAGTAACATTTTTAGAAAGATCTGACAGTTATTTTATCAAAATTAGGCCCTTTTCCAAGGTTGGTGTAGGTAACGTGGGGGGGGGGTCCTGTGCCCACGTGCAGAATGCTCCCCTCACTGCCACTATCCCAAAGGAGTACTGGTTCTGGACAGAACCCACTCAATACAGGAGATCCCCGCAGGGTGAAAATCAGACTGAGACTGACTTTATTTACATTTTACAATTGGGAAAAACACACACAGTGGGAAGGTATAAGACAATGGAAACATGCCCAGCTTTGAAACAGGATCAAGGAGTAGCACAAGGACCCAGTTAAACCTAGTCGCTGAGGGAAGGAGGGGGGGGGGGGGTTGATGGAGGCATGTATAAACAAAGTAATCTATTACTCACAAATACACATCAGAAAAACAGTACAGTATACACCACAGGAGACTCCAAAATAAATACATAAGAGAATATTAATATAACGCAGACATCAGGGAATAGGGTACAGAAAACAAACACCCTGCATCTACTTTTGGTTTAAAGTGATGTATAACCTGGACAGTTATCCTACGACCAGGGTTGTATTTCCTCTTGTATCATGTAAGTCTGCTGTTTGTGCTTCCCCATTGTAAAGCGCTATGGAATCTGTTGGCGCTGTATAAGTACTTGTAACTGTAACTTTGTATTTCTGTAACTAACACTTCAATGTACTTGAACCCAGGACATACTTGAAAACGAGAGAAATCTCAATGTATCCTTCCTGGTAAAATACTTTATAAATAAAATTTGTAGATACAGGATGACTTTGACAAAGGAAAGGGCAGGGAAACAATATGAAACTTAAGGCCCGCACCTCTCAAATACATTTCTAGGCCCATGTACCCCAAGTCCAAAGTGATGCAAGTTACAGTGTAATCTTAGGCTGCAGTCAGACGAGTGCACTTAGCATATTCGTCTGGCGACACTGTTTGCTGATTGTCGTAGCTTTTCAATGGAGTCAGAGAACAACAAATGAAGCACGTGCGCTCTTTTTGATGCACAGGCAGCGCATGTTGCAACGGACGCCATGGAGGCATCGATGTGAAAAAGCTACAACGGACGTAGAGACACCCCTGCATACAGCTTTTTTTTCTCAGCATCAGTCATAACTAACTGATACAATGTTAACCACATTCTCACGTTATAAAGTGTTTTCATTTCAACACTGTACGCGAAAGGTGCGCTCGTGTAACTGCAGTCTTAACAGAACTGTTATAAACTTAGGAACACCATAGACTTCAATGGTTCTGGTAAGTTTACACCAGGGTCAGAATACGTCCCTATAATAGGCTATATTTAGATTTCATAGTTGATTAACTAACTACAGGAAATGTTACACATATTATCTCCTGTAGCTATTTTATCGACCGGAAACGCCATTCCACTAGAGCTGCAAGCTGAGCACACAGCTCAAATGTAGCGTTTCCTTGCGCGAGGTTACTGTACATAAACGTCTATATTTATGAGACCTAAATTTTAACCTCTGCATGGAAGCGCAGGCCCAACGTTTCCTCAAAGCTGGTGTTTTTGGAGAATCATGTAACACACTCTTCTAAACCACCATTAAATCCTATATTCACCTCTCACCCTACGATGAAAAGGGCAGCACAATCCATCGATTCTTCTCACCAGGAGCAGAGTGAGCCTGGGAACAAATAGTCCCTAGTCTCCCTCCACGACCCATCTGTACCGCTGAGCGATCTTGCGAAAGTGAGCTCATGCAGAGTTCACGGCCATGGAGCCCTACAGACAACATTTGCTGATTCTCGCAGTGGTGGTGGGGCACTGTGCCACCACCGGTAACTGGCAGCTTTGCACTTCATTCAAAACACCAGCCGAAAAAGTCAGCCAAAAATTGATGATCCCAGCTGACATTGAGCGAGCACTCTTTCAATGCTGCTTAGCTGGAGATAATTGTAATTGGAGAGAGGCAGGAGCTGCTACACATATTTATTTCTGCACACAAAAGGTTAACTGCTTGATCCACAGTATCAGTGCACGCAGTAACCTCTGGCCTCTCAGTGACAAGGAACAAGTGATTTATCACTGACCGCCTGCCAGTGGTGTCTGCTCCAAGGACAAGAGGGAGGGTTAATGTGGGAGCTTCCATCCATGCCTCAAAAATGTTAATGGAACGTTTCTCTGTACTTCAAAAAAATAATAGATTAAGAGAAAGACTGATGTTTAGGCTCCATCTGAGCCTTTATAGAAATATATCTACTCATTTAAATTGTATTGGAGGGCAAAAATATTTGATTAAAAGCCTCCACACAACAAATAATAAACTTTATAGTTGCAGGGTTCTCTGAATTGTTGGGATGTGTAAATGTCTTCTGCAACTATAAAATGTGTGTGTGTGTGTCTCTAAAAATTTTACACATGAATGTATGCACTAGATGCAAAATAACTCCAAAAATCTTAAAATTTTTAATGTGGATTAATTTAAATTCATGATATTAATTTAATAAAGTCTACTATGGATACAGTTATACAAAAAACCTTAAAATCTTAAAATAAATTGTGGTGGAAAAGTAATTTTTTCGGTTTCATTCCAAAACTTTCATTTGAGAGCATCACATATATATATTTTACACACACCAGACACATGTATACACAGTATGTGTGGTGTTTAAGAGCTTTTCTGGGAAGCTGCCACCCTACCTGAATAGACTGCTTCCTTCAGAAGTTCCCTGAACCTATATCCTCCGATCCAGGACCAGCACCTTACTTCAATACCACAATACAAAAAGACTGGCTCGGTCCTCATTTTCCTACAGAGCACCACAGTTATGGAATTACCTCCCAGACGCCATCAAATCTTCCCCGAGTCTAAAGTCACTCAAGAGCTCCCTATTAACATACCTCAATACGGAATGCACCTGTAAACATGTAACATAATGACTTTCCTACATATTTATTTTCTGTTAATCTGTATATTTGTGTGTTTCTTTTTTAGATCTTGCATTGTATTACTTTGTATTTCTGTAACAACTGTAACATTTTAATGTTCTTGAACCCAGGACGTACTTGAAAACGAGAGAAAGCTCAATGTATCCTTTCAGGTAAAATCCTTTATAAATAAATAATGTAAATAAAATAAATGTGTGTGTATATAGTCATATATAGAAAGTCATTTTCGGTATCGGTTTTCAGCCAAGCTCATCATGCATTTTCGATCCCAAATTTTCATTTTGGTGCATCCCTAGAGCTGGGGCAATATATTCATGTGAGCTGGGGGCTATATATATATATATATATATATCCATGTGAGCTGGGGCAATATAGATATCCATGTGATGAGCTGGGGGCAAATATATCCATGTGATGAGCTGGGGCAATATATCCATGTTAGCTGGGGCCAATATATCCATGTGAGCTGGGGCCAAATATATCTATCCATGTGAGCTGGGGCAATATATATATCTATCCATGTGAGCTGGGGCAATATATATCTATCCATGTGAGCTGGGGGCCATATATCCATGTGAGCTGGGGGCCATATATCCATGTGAGCTGGGGCCATATATCCGTGTGATGAGCTGGGGCAATATATCCATGTGAGCTGGGGGCAATATATCCACGTGAGCTGGGGGCAATATATCCACGTGAGCTGGGGCAATATATCCACGTGAGCTGGGGCAATATATCCACGTGAGCTGGGGGCAATATATCCACGTGAGCTGGGGGCAATATATCCACGTGAGCTGGGGGCAATATATCCACGTGAGCTGGGGCAATATATCCACGTGAGCTGGGGCAATATATCCACGTGAGCTGGGGGCAATATATCCACGTGAGCTGGGGCAATATATCCACGTGAGCTGGGGGCAACACATATCCACGTGAGCTGGGGCAATACATATCCACGTGAGCTGGGGCAATACATATCCACGTGAGCTGGGGCAATACATATCCACGTGAGCTGGGGCAATACATATCCACGTGAGCTGGGGGCAATACTATCTTTTTTATATTGCAGAAAAAAAAAAGGAAAAATATAGATCATTTTTGGGGGGGACCCTTCATGGATTCTTGCACCGGGCAATCAGGTTTCTAGTTATGCCACTAGGTCACCATGACTATTTAAATTCAATTAACTGCCGGCTGGGTGGAGTAGAGGTAACACCACTGCTCTGCGTGGAGAGAGCCTGTGGAGACATGGGTTCGATCCCAGTGAGCAACCTCTCTAGTAAGTGTCCATGGGCAAGACACCTAACGGTACATACTCGCCACCCAGGACATACTTGAAAATGAGAGAAATCTCAATGTATCTTTCCTGGTAGAATCCTTTCTCAAAAAAAAAAAAACTGTCCATTTACGCTTAATTAGTAAATTATGTAGGATGGAGCTAAGGCCCAAAGATCTAAATATTGCATTTAAAATAGGAGTCCACCAACTCCAGAAGTTTTTAATCATTCTTAAAGGCAACAATAAAAAAAATTCAAAGGACTGAGCTGAAAAAATAATTGAAATGTAGTAATTAGTCAACAGATTAGGGCCACATTACATTCCTCACGTTAAAACGGGGGCGCTAGGAAAAAAAAGCTGCCTGCATTGTTAGCGGGCACTACACCCCGGGATGCTCGCGGCAGCGCTGAGCACCACTGCGAGCATCCACTCGATGGAGTCCATGAAGCTCTGCCGCTCGCCTGGGAAGATCTTGTGAACTCAGCAATCTCGCGTGATCGCGGCTTGTGGATCCCAGGCGAGCGGCCGAGCTTCATGCCGACGGCCGCTCGCAGGAACAGAAGCACTCGGCAAGATTTTCTCAGGAGGGGGCAATTGCTCCGTTGCCTCTCTGGATTCGCCCCAGGCTAGTAGATTGCACTCCCTATACTTAACATGGGGAGCGCGAAGTACAGTAACCTTGCGCTTAAAAGCGCAAGGTACCAAACGCAAATGGGTTACTTAACCCGTTAAGTTTGGATTGTAATATGCGGTAGCCACCGCGGCTAACGTTAACGCTCACGCAGGTGAACGTTAACATTAGCACCTAGATTGTAATGTGGCCCTTACTCTTTTGCCACCTTGAATGCAAAAATGAAGCATTGAAATGTATGAAAGTGACAGTAAAATGGGCAGTGCTTCGGGATTTATATTAAATCCAGTGCTGTTCCATGTACAGTATGTATCATACAATAATTGTTAAAAATAAATTTTAGCTTGTATGATTGTGTTCTCAGCACCTTTCTTCCAATATTTTTATTAGCTCATGCAGCAGAAAATACAAAAATCAATAGTTTACAATATCACAGTATGAGATGAAATGTATAATATTGTTTATTTGGTCAATAAAGTTTCACCATTTTCCCAACTATTTAAAAAGGTTTATTAAACCCACTCACCTTCCTTCCCGCAAATTACTATAAAGAGCACGTCATGACTCACGTTAAAGAAATATATCTTTATAAGTGTACGGGTATTCTCATTTTTTTTATTGGAACAAGTTTTATATTTGATGAACAGATTATGGTACAGGGAACTAAAGAGTGAGGGCCGTGAGGTGCAATTCACTATTGCCTCATCAACTCACACATAGTACAATAAAGGCAGCATGTATAGAGTGAATATTAATCGTGACATATATAGAACAGAACAATAACCAGTTCAGGTGCTCTCATTTTCTAATATCTAGACTCTGAAGCAGGGTTAACCTGATAGTAACACAATGGGCCCTATTCCAATGTTGGTGCTAAATTGCAGATGCTAATGGAAAACCTTAACGTCTGCCGTTTTAACTCTTACCATTTAGCACCCGTATTACGAAGGAGCTGCTTTCTAGACAGCTCCAGACTTAATACTTTGTGGGTGTTAAATGATAACACTAAGCGCCATGTGTGCTATCAGCTCCAGAAGTCCATAGAGACAGGATCTCTGTAAGAGCCTGCGCAAATTACATCCGCGCGGGGGGGGGGGGGTATAGTGATGTGTGGGTACTGTCACGGATTTCCTATGGATATAGGTATATGATCCCTTGTAGTGGTCAGTTATAGTGACTGTGCTGAGCTGAGTAAGTAATGAATATTCATAAAGGTCAGGGAACAGGAAGTGAGCTGTGCCCCAGGAAGAGTCAGTGTGCAGGAGAGCCAGCTCAGAGTCAGGAAAGCAGCTCAGATCGATCTCATGTCCTAAAATAATAAAGAAGTTGCTGTAACCAGAACCTTGTGGATCCTTTCAGTACATTAAAAGCTGAACAACACATGGTACCAGAAGTGGATGTTTCTTCAAGTTCTACCAGTTACCAGCAAATAAAGCAACATGGATCTGCATCACATGGCCAGCAAACCTCAGAGTTTACCTGTGAGAACTGATAGTCTGAAGTCACCTCCTGAAATCAGGTTTGTGGGTAATCTGGAGGAAGTGTGGAGAACATTTAAGCAGAGATTTATCCTGTATATGAAAGCAACAAACACCTGCACTTTGCCAAGTGATCAGAAAGTAGCATTGCTCTTAACTATTGCTGCAGCAGAAGCATTGGACATTTATAACAGCTTTCAATTATCTGAATCTAATGGTGAGAATTATGAGATTGTCATGGAAAGATTTGCTGCATATTGTACACCAAAGAAAAATGAAACATGAGCGTTTTGTATTTAACTCCAGGGTGCAGCTGCCACATGAGACAGTGGAGGAGTTTGTCACTGACCTAAGATTAAAAAGCAGGTCTTGTAACTTTGGCTCTCTGCAAGAATCTTTAATCAGAGATAGGCTGCAACAGTAATAAAATATGTGAGAGACTACTAAGACAGGGGTCAAAATTTCCACTCGCTTGCTCGCATTTGGCGAGTGGAAATTAAGGGTGGGCGAGTGGAGATGCACACGCAGGCAGCACGATAAAGTATATTGTTCTGCCTGCGCTGCGTATTCCAGTGGCAGCCGTTTGTTTTTTGGCCGGCAGAAGCCACTTCCGGCGCATTTACTGTCCGTCACTTTTCAGCCGGCGTGAAGGGACATCCAGCGTGTAGCAGGCAGGTCCAGTAAAAGGGGGGCGGGAGAGGGAATTTGCACCTCCCTGTTGTGGCACTCTGAGGACCAATTGATTCCTCGCGCCGGATGTTTCCCATCTCTGGTCATGCTGTACCCGGCATGCCCTCTGTCTCTCCATGCTACACTCTCACTGACGATGCTTCAGGGAGACGGGTTGAACCTCATTACTGATCTCAGAGTTTTGCTCGGCGCACTCGCCCGTTTGCTGTACCATGTGAACGGATCACGGGAAACTGCGCCGAGCAAACATCTTGAATCAGTAAGAGGTTCATCCTGTCTCCCCAAAGCAGCATCAGTGAGAGTGTAGCATGGAGAGACAGAGGGCACGCCGGGTACAGCATGACCAGAGATGGGAAACATCCGACGTGAGGAATCAATTGGTCCTCAAAGTGTCACAACAGGGGGGTGCAAATTCTCTCTCCCGTCCCCCTTTTACCGGTGTTACATGCTGGATGTTTGGAAATAACATGTGCTTCTAATTAGTCCGGTCTCATGAATTTGATACATTGTATGCAGACTGGGAGTGCTAGGTGTCGTGTGTGGGTCTGTGATGGCGATGTTTCCATACATCCTACAAATCCGCCACTTCACGGGCAGGTTATGGGGACCTCCTAGGCACGATAGATATTTGACGGAATTTTTCGTTTTTATTTTTAACCCTTATTTTATGGAAAACTCACTGTTCCTTTAACCCTTTCACTGCTGAGGCATTTCACCGCTGTGTGCTGAGCTAATTTTTACCGCTTTCACTCATCATGTTTAAACGCGATTTGAAGCCACATTTTATTATACGACCCAGACATATTATATATCGTTCTTTCCGGCAGACTCGGCAGATTCATAATATATTTTTATATGTATACGTCCTGTTCTGCCTGTATATTATAACAAAAAATGCAATAAAACTTGAATTTTTAATCATCTGCAGCGTGTAAAGTGTTTTTTTTCACCTTTTATCACATGAACATTTGCGGTTATATTTTCTATGGGGTGCGCTTGTACAAAAATTAGAAATGGGGACTCATTAAATTTTTTGGGGGGAATTATGTGATTTTTAGCAAACGCACACCATAGAAAAAAATCATTAGTGCAGCATCATTGTTCACATTATAATTGAAATGTGAACAATATTGCTGCATTAATAAAAATAGCACACAAAAAAAATACATGTTTTTTTTTATTTTATTTTTTTACTTTATACCTGGTCATGTTGGGTATCATTCGACAGGCCATGCTCATGCCTTTTCGATTGACACCCTCCATGACCCCCTAACTGCCATGGTTCTGGAGATATCGGGGTTCAAATGAACCCCCTATCTCCACCAGGGGATTCTGGGCAGCTAGGGGCTCCCCGGCTATCTGATGTCCTCACGCTATGTCAGGCAGTGAGGGGGGACCTGGGGGTGGATGGCGGCCCTACCAGGGCTAGGCCGCACTTCGGCGCCTCAAGGCACCGAAGTGCGACCCGGTGCCTAAGGGGTTAAAGCTAGACTTGTGCATCGCATGACGCGATGATGTCATTTACGTCGGGAGGAGCTTGACTTCAGCGTCTGAGGACGCTGAAGTCAGAACGTCGCGGGACCCCGGACAGAGAGGTGAGTATCTCCGCCGGGGGTCCCACAAAGCTGATGACGTGTGGGACACGTCCTCCTCAGCATACAGCGGGAGTAACTGAGGATGTGTCCCACACGTCGTCAGCAGTGAAGGGGTTAAAAACATCTTTTTTTTTAACTTTTTGTCCTTGTTTCCTGTCCCCCAGGGCACTACCCGGAACCGGACATTGTTTTTAAATGTTTCTGTACATCCTAGAAATCCGCCACTTCACAGGCAGGTTATGGGGACCTCCTAGGCACGATATTTGAAGGAGTTTTTATTTTTAACCCTTATTTTATGGAAAACTCACTGTTCCTTTAACCCTTTCACTGCTGAGGCATTTCACCGCTGTGTGCTGAGCTAATTTTTACCGCTTTCACTCATCATGTTTAAACGCGATTTGAAGCCACATTTTATTATACGACCCAGACATATTATATATCGTTCTTTCCGGCAGACTCGGCAGATTCATAATATATTTTTATATGTATACGTCCTGTTCTGCCTGTATATTATAACAAAAAATGCAATAAAACTTGAATTTTTAATCATCTGCAGCGTGTAAAGTGTTTTTTTTTTCACCTTTTATCACATGAACATTTGCGGTTATATTTTCTATGGGGTGCGCTTGTACAAAAATTAGAAATGGGGACTCATTAAATTTTTTGGGGGGAATTATGTGATTTTTAGCAAACGCACACCATAGAAAAAAATCATTAGTGCAGCATCATTGTTCACATTATAATTGAAATGTGAACAATATTGCTGCATTAATAAAAATAGCACACAAAAAAATACATGTTTTTTTTTATTTTTATTTTTTTACTTTATACCTGGTCATGTTGGGTATCATTCGACAGGCCATGCTCATGCCTTTTCGATTGACACCCTCCATGACCCCCTAACTGCCATGGTTCTGGAGATATCGGGGTTCAAATGAACCCCCTATCTCCACCAGGGGATTCTGGGCAGCTAGGGGCTCCCCGGCTATCTGATGTCCTCACGCTATGTCAGGCAGTGAGGGGGGACCTGGGGGTGGATGGCGGCCCCTACCAGGGCTAGGCCGCACTTCGGCGCCTCAAGGCACCGAAGTGCGACCCGGTGCCTAAGGGGTTAAAGCTAGACTTGTGCATCGCATGACGCGATGATGTCATTTACGTCGGGAGGAGCTTGACTTCAGCGTCTGAGGACGCTGAAGTCAGAACGTCGCGGGACCCCGGACAGAGAGGTGAGTATCTCCGCCGGGGGTCCCACAAAGCTGATGACGTGTGGGACACGTCCTCCTCAGCATACAGCGGGAGTAACTGAGGATGTGTCCCACACGTCGTCAGCAGTGAAGGGGTTAAAAACATCTTTTTTTTTAACTTTTTGTCCTTGTTTCCTGTCCCCCAGGGCACTACCCGGAACCGGACATTGTTTTTAAATGTTTCTGTACATCCTAGAAATCCGCCACTTCACAGGCAGGTTATGGGGACCTCCTAGGCACGATATTTGAAGGAGTTTTTATTTTTAACCCTTATTTCATGGAAAACTCACTGTCCCTTTAAAAACGTTTTTTTTTTTTACTTTTTGTCCTTGTTTCCTGTCCCCCAGGGCACTCCCCGGACCCCCATACACCTTTTATGGCAAATATCTAGCATATATGCCCTCTTGGAGGGCACTTTAATAATCGAACTTTGAGTCCCATTGACTTGTATTGAGTTTGTGTTCTTGTTCGAGTTCGAATGCGAACCGAACTCGGGGGTGTTCGGCTCATCCCTAATTACAATGCAGGTGCTAAAAAAGCTGCCTGCATCGTAATGCAGCGCTAAGCCCCGGGATGTGCGCGGCAGGGCTAAGCGCCGCCGCGAGCATCCCCTCCATGGAGTCCATATGACTCCATTGAGGCAGACGCTGTCAGTCACATGACCTGCCGGATCCCGCCTCGCGAGATCTGGCAGATAGGCGTAGTGATCCACAGAGGGAGACTGGGGGACTTTTTCCTCAGTCTCTCCCTGCTCTCGGCGGACAGAGGAGGCGGTTGGAGCTGCGGTCCTCGCCGTGGGATGGAAGGTGAGTATCTGATACATTTGGGGCAACTTCTGTCCGGTGCTGACGGATTATGCAGCAGCGGAATCTGTTAGCATCAGGTCCAGGCTGTGGTTAACTGTCGGGTTAACCGCAGCTGGAAGGTAATTAGCGTTAGTATATTGTAATACTAATGCCAATTAACACTTTGTGCTCCCCATGTTAAGTGTAGGGAGTGCAAAGTACAGTAACCTCGCTAATAGTTTTTTAACCCGTTCGTTAGCATTTGAATTGCAATATGGTGCGCCTGTGCTAGTGCCACCAGGGCTAATGTTAACACTCACTCAGGTGAGCGCTAACATTAGCGATAGGAATGTAATAATATGGCCCTGGGTATTTCTAAACTCGGGACAAAATTTAGAAACTATTTAGCCAGAGTCTTTGGTCAAGTGTTTTTTTTTTTCAATTTTTTCATCATATTTCGATTTTTTTTATAGTAAATTATAAGATATGATGAAAATAATGGTATCTTTAGAAAGTCCATTTGATGGTTCGAAAAATGGAATACAATATGGGCCAAATTACAATCTTTGCGCAAACGTTTGCGCCGGCGCAAAAAAACATTAACGCGATGGGTAAAACCCTTTGCGCTGAACGTCGTATTACATTGTCAGCTCAAAAACCGCACATAATCGTCTACCGCGAGTGAACCTACGCGAACCCTGCAAGAGAGTACTGTACTGATTGTGTCCTATACTTAACTTTGTGAGCACAAACGCGAATGAACGCTGGTACGCGAATGGTATTACAATCTATCTGCAGGATTTAACGCATATCCTTTGTGCGCATAATTTTAGCAACTCCTAAAAGCTGGTGTTAATGGCAAATCTGAACAACCTGGCCGAACCCAAATACACCAGCCCAAAAAGAATGCAGCAAAGTATAGTTACACATTCTACTCATACCAAATGTGTGTGCATTTATTATTGCTGCAGCATATATGCTCAGATTGACTTTGACAGGCGCAAAAACTTAACGTGAGATAATTGTGGTTCTTAATCTGATTGGCTGAAACGCGTGAAAAAAACAGTCCGCACACCGATTTCTGCACGCAACGTTACTGCGCAAGCATTTGTGCGCGTCCATTTTACGCGCGTCAATGCTCGACGGATGAAAAAATGTGCAAGGATTGTAATTCCAGCGGTGATTTACGCGTGTTAACGTTTAAAGCTTGGCGCACAAATTCACGCGTTGCGCGTGCGTTTTTGCGTGAAGAATGTAATTTGGCCCTATTTGTCGGTACAGTAAATGAGTATGAGGAAAATTAGAGCTAAACACAAACAGCGCAGAAATGTAAAAACAGCAGTGGGTACTTCCGGACAGACAACCGTGGTCTGAAAGACGTTATTCCTTTCAGAATAATGTCAGACAAAGATGGAGAGCAGCCTGGATGGACCAGCTCGTTCTTCATCTGCTGGGGCCACATTGGTGTCTCCCATACAAAGATTAGGAGATGCTAATGTATGGTAACCAAGCGCAACCTCCTGAGCCGCAAGCTCAGCTTTTCTTTATACAGGTCTATTTATGTCTGTCATCTCAAAATGTCTTGGTGTCTGTGACCAACCTAGAGTTTCCACCCTTTATCTTCAGTTCTTGATTATCTGAGGTCAACATTGCTTCTGTTTGGGTAGGGTAGTTGATGCGTTTAATATTGTTAGGGCCTGTAGTGGCATCAGGTTGATTGGACCTGCAAGGAATTTCATCATGCTTTATTGACATGAGGAAGCAGTGACAGAGAAAGAGATTGTCAATTAGAGAAAGTCTAACTGTTATATAAAATTCATTTTATACGGATGGAGGTGTCTTCTGGATGATTTAATCCTGTTTGTCCAACTTTTAGGTCACTTTATATCTACCCTTTTTTGATATTCCTTATCGGGTTCATTATAATGAGCATGAAAACTGACTCTTTATAGTTAATATTTGTAATTAATAAATATGGCAGCAGCACACACCTATGTAGCAGAGGTCAACAACCTTTGCCTTCCAGATTTTGTGGAACTAAATCTTCCATGATGCTCAGTCAATTATTAGGTTGGCTGAGCCTACTGGGAGAGGTAGTTCCACAAATTCTGGAGGGACAAGGTTGTTGACCCCTCCCTTTAGAGTATAATCCAATCTTTGTATTATAAATAAAAATATATAATCAAGATGTGTTTGCAAAGTGATTAACATATAAAATGAAAGGCTACTGTATATTATAAGAAAAAATTACCAATGAAATTATGGCATGCACAAAAGAGTGCTGAACAACTCAATGCCCCTCATCCCATGGCTAACTGAATCCGTATCAAACGGTTTCTTAAAAAGATTTGCTCCTATTAAATTGTTTCTATTTGATATGCCAGATGCTGAATCCATTGGCCAAGGCTATTTTTACAAATACATTATGTATTTCTCATTGAATGCTCAACCAGGTGGCAGAGCACTTACTTTGAAAAGCTGAAGAAGTCAGTTTTTCTGGTGGTAATCTGCATGGCCCTGGGGCCTGCAACTTGTCGTCCAAGTCAAGGACCCCAGATCCTATAGCAGTGGAAGGAAATGAAACATCTGAGTGACTGCAGAAAAGTATTTTAATAAAGTCTATTTTCCTAGCGGCATTAAAATCTTACAGAACTCATCTTTATGCTTCATATAGAAGAATAATGTAAAATATAAGCGGCATCACTTTCTAAAGACAGTAACATCTCTAAGCATTCTCCTCTTTGTTCCTGTTTCATTCAGTCTGCGCTGTATTCTTTGAAACTCAGCAAAATTAACAATTAAAGAATTTGTCTTTATTGCCATCTAGCATGACCTCATCATATGGAAGTGAAATGTCCTTGTACTGTGGCTGATAGCATTTGGTTGGTAAGAATCCATGTTTTATCACAAGATAAAAATATAAAAGCTCATCTATGCTACATCTTTCTGCAGTCACTTATCATTTTACTTGCAACTAACAGTATTATATAGCAGGTCTAGGAATTTTAAAATCTTAAGCTACATGCCATACGTGTAAGCTGGGCATTAGTCAAAGAAATAATATTTCCAGAAAAATTTGAGAGACCTTACAGCCCTATACTTTCTCCATCTTCTGTTTCTTCA
Source organism: Leptobrachium leishanense (assembly GCA_009667805.1). Taxonomy (NCBI): domain Eukaryota; kingdom Metazoa; phylum Chordata; class Amphibia; order Anura; family Megophryidae; genus Leptobrachium; species Leptobrachium leishanense. The sequence continues at coordinate 200,851,650 of CM019064.1, forward strand.
CCTAACATTTACCATTTTTTCTGGTCCAAAACGGCTCCTGGCACTCCGTTACACTTATCCCCCACCCCAAACCTGCCCTACAACCGGCAAGGTTGGAATAGTTTGTTCGTCATCAGCTAGCTGCACATTAATGTCTCCTGTATAAAATGTAGGAACCATTAATACACAGTAAGGAGCTTGTGGCTCGGTTGGAATAGTGTCTCAAGGCATTAAGCTAGATTCTGGAGCTGTTATGTTGTACGGCTTGACACTTAGCTTAACGTCAGCCATGGAAATGGGCCCTGGGTATCAAATACGTATACTTAGTAGCCTTGATCAATATTATTCTGTCTATGGCAGGTGCAATGTATGTTAATTTTGACATCACACAACTGCCAATATCAATTAATTCATCATTAACATAAATGAAGTGAAAAAAAGAGGTTAACATAATAAAACATAATATTAAAAAATATGCACACATTGTTTTGCATTCCTTAATCATGTTGCGGTATCAGCTGTGACTAGAATAGAATTAAATCAAGCCGCTGGTTTGGAGAGTGAGTATTTTTTTTAAAACACAATCTCGAGACGAGAAGAGCGAGCGACCTTGGAATTGCTAATTTACGCCATCTGTCTGCATATTAGTTCATACTATATAAGGTATAGAAAGCATTAATTTACAGTATGAACCCGCAACTGTCTAGGACAGGAGTCTTATGATTAATGGATGGGGTCATTTTACTTATAGACTCCCTTGTTAACCATAACAGATGTCAGAATAGGGCCCTTATTTGGTGTCTTCTGAATATTTTAATTCACTGACACTAATTTGATAAAGTGACACATTGAGATTTGATGTCCAAAAAATACACTGCCAACATCAGACAGTGAGCAGCCAGCATCACCACTGCTACACATCTGTTATGGGACATGGATTATTCTTGTCAAAAGCATTGTAGATTAACGTCAGTTCCCTGCGCTCACTTTTTAGTGAATAAATGAATAAACTCTTCATAGAAATTCACTAGATTTATGGTAAATATTCTACGGCATGAAGGAAGCAGGTTTGGAATTGAGTACAATGCAAATGGAAATGCTTTAGCAATGTAATGTGTGGTTCACCTTTTAGTGAATAATCTTTTTATAGTAATTCAACAGTTGCTTGCATGGATAATAGGTTTCAAATGGATCACATGGCAAATGATAGTCCTATATCGAGGAGTTATGGGATAATGGAAGCACAATATTCATGTCAAGTATCTAAATGACAAAATGCCTCTGAGAGAGCTAAAATGATGGATTTGCTTGTCCATATATTACCTCTATATAGAAATTTAATTTGCATTTTATTCCATTTGATGACAATTTCCTTTATAATTTACAGTATGCAATGCAGGATTTCACGAAAATAGAGGGATACGTATGTGGTTCCCCCTGGTAGCATGGTAACAGAATATTGCTACCTGTTACCATTTCTTTATGCAGCATCTCCTGTTTCTGTGGAGAAAAAAAGAGTAATCTATGATATGCCAACGTACATATCATCGTATGCCAAATATGTCCAAACATTTTAAACGATGCCTGGACTCCTAAACAAAAGGGGTCCTATTCCATTGTTGATGCTAACATGGAGATGGTAAGCAGGATAAAGTGTGCTTGCAGATTTTCCCTTACTTTCTCCATGTTAACAACTTTTTCCGTGAAAGGTTCTATCTCAGAATGCAGAGCTAACCTCCCTGAAACCCATGAGTATCAGCTCCTGGACTCCATAGGACTCAATGTAATCTTGGTCTTCCAAGCCGCAAGATCTGGAGCTCCTGATGAAACTACCAGTAGGAAGACAGTGAAGTGTGCGTTGGGCCAGTTATTATGAGTCAATAGACTATCAGGGTTATTCAGAGAAAGGTAAAATCCAGGAGAACTGGCAGGAGAAGAGAACAATCTAGACCAAATAGCCTATTTGGAAAGTGAGCTAAATGGGAGAATTTTTCTGGTTTGGCTATTTTGACCTAGAATTTTCACTTCTCCAGTCATTCTTCTGAGTTTCACCTTTCTTTGAATAGACCTGTATAACTTTTTGCTACAACAATGGTTGTGCTTAAAAGCTTTAATTGACAAATGTGGTTATAATAGGGAACCCCTTTTTTATGGCATGGTGCTGTTGCTATATGGGAAGCATTATGTTGTGATTATGGCTATCTGAGGTGCTTTTCATGCTAAGGAGTGTGCTTTTGATATATGGCTACAGGACGAGCATACGAGTCCCACATTAAGGAGACTTGAAGAGATACAGCTCTTGGGGGTACAACACTCAGATTATTGGGTAGCATGACATGCTAATGGGTTGCTCCCTTATTGATTTAAAATTTAGCATATGAGTGATTTTATGTAATCATAATAAAGGTTATATTTTAATGATCATTAGGGAGAATTGACTCCTCATCTCAAGAGGAATTTTTGTTGTTTGGTAAACTTACTGGGCCATATTACAATCTTGTTGTTAACTGTAGTGCCGGCATGGTTAAGTGTTAACGCGCGTGTTAAAAAAAAATTGCGCTCAATTCCGTATTACATTATTAACGATACAACCGCGCGCAATCGTCTACCGCGTGTGAACCTGTGCGAACCATGCGCGAGCTTACTGTACTTCACGCGTCCTATACTTAACATTACGAGTGCAAGCGCAAATGTGCGCTACGATTAACGTGGTATCACAATCTATTAGCGCAAATTACCGCATGGGCGTTAAAAGGAAAATCTTTGCGATTATGAAAAGCTGGTGCTAATGGCATATCTGAACAACCTGGCCAAACCCAAATTCACCAGCCCATAAAAAGGAATGCAGCGACAATATAATGGATGATGGCAGGTGTGTGTGTATTATTACTGTAGCATATGTGCTCATTTTGCATCATAGATGCAGAACCCTTCTCCGATGCCTCTGGCAGATGCAATTCAGTTGCGTTTGATAGGTGTGTTTCTTCATTTTGATTGCCTGAATGGGTGCAAAAAACTGCATGGGCAAAGGGCCCTATTAAAATCTTTGCGCAAAAACGCATTAACGCAAGGGTAAAACCCTTTGCGCTGAACATCGTATTACAAAGTCAGCGCAACAAACGCGCGTATTCGTCTACCGCTGGTGAACCTGCGCGAACCCTACGTGAGTGTATTTAACTGCGAGCGTCCTATACTTAACATTGTGCGCGCAAACACAAATGAACGCTGGTACGCGGATGGTATTACAATCTATGCGCAGGATTTAACGCACAGGCTTTGCGCGCATAATTTTAGCAACTCCTAAAAACTGGTGTTAATGGCAAATCTGAATGACCCGGCCGAACCCAAATCCAACACAACTAAAAATATAAGTATTTTATATCAATTTTTTGGGTGCCTTCCGGTGCTAAAACACCTATTACTTGTGTAAATATATTGTAGACTGTAATCATACGGTCGTTATTTCTATTATGTATTAGCCCAAGCTAAAGTGCGCCTGGAATATTTTGTTTCTTTTCCTCGATTTGTCGTGTCCTTGGAGGTGTGTGGACACTATATATTCTACCACAGCAGCACTCATCTAAATATTTTATCCAATTAAAAAATACCCACAATATATAGAAGCGCCATCTGCACGTTTACACTTTCCATGCTATTTCAATTACATCCTCCACTGTGCGTTTTGAGCTGCTTCATACTATTATGGATTATAGGAAAAAATTTGGCAATTTTACTAATATATTCACTATAGACACAGAAACTGATGGTGAAAATGGTGACAAAAACAAAATGATGCGTATTTTAGAAAGCACCCTAAAAAAAGAATTAAGGACTAAATGGGAAATTATTACCTTGGAAAAGTATTTAGAGGTTAAAATGATCCCTAGAGGTTTACGATATTATAAAATGCCAACATTTGATAGAGACTTTGCACCTTTTATGGAGAGATGGAAAAAAATGCTGGAGGGTTTCTCCTTCGATTCTATGCATACCATCATTGAAAGACAGAAACAAGTATTAATTGAATTAAATGACCATAGATAGAACCTATACAGAATTAAGTAAAATTTCAGAGGTAGAAAATTTGAATGCTTTTAATAGAAGAATGGAGAGAGAATTGGAGAAAGTTGAAACGGAAAGAATAAGAATTAAAAAGAAAAAATTCCTAAGAGATACACAGGACTAAAAATTGGGAAGAGTATGGGATATATATCCACAGGATAATAAAGACAACTACAGAGTCCAGAATTTTCAACATACATCCATGGATGAGAGAAGGAACAGGATGACCCAAAGAGAAAGATGGAGTACACGAGAAAGAAGACCATCACCAAGAAGAAATGTCCAATGGGAAGACCAAGGTAGAGATGGTAGAGGGAATAGATACCCACATGGTACTGAAGATTGGGAGTATCACAACACCCCAAAACACAATACCCCTGAAAAAAGAAGGAACAACTCTTATAGATCCCCACTCCAAGACCCTCCACCTCCATGGAGGAATCAACATAGAAGATCACCACAAAAGAGAAGAAACTATGAATTCCAAAATCACTATACTCAGGGAAGATATTATAAAAAGATTCCTGATATAGTATTAAAGAATAGGTAGCACTCACCCCCGGAGGAGCCGCTGAAATAACCCAGGATAGTCTCATCGCTCTAAGAATTATTATACACCAGCACACTGTTGTGGATTTTCTAGTTTTTTGTACTTTACTGAAGCAATAAAGTGGCATAGAATACACATATACTTTAAGCATAATCAGTTAAGCGGGAATGACGGACGAAGTACGCAACGCAGGAAAACACGTGGCGGAAAAGAAACGGTTAATGTCCCTTCAGTTTGTAAGTTATGTCCCACTCAAAAAGGCTCATAAATTGGTGTCTTAGGGTACCCGGGTACTAGATTCAACTGGCCAGTGAATGAACGAGATTATCTTCGACTAGTCAACGTTGGGGCCCTGTGGATTGAAGCATTTAACCAAGTGTGCACTTTCGTTTCGGAACCGTAGGCCTTGAGGCCTCTCATCCATCCGACGAACAAAGTGTCCACAACCGATGACTCGACCAAAGGATCTCTCTCCGCTGACTGGAACCCGGTGCCAACAAATCCGCTCCTCCGATGCCGAATCTCCGCACTGGAACTTGTCTGCTGCCTGCACTCCTGTTCGATCGCGCGGCCTCCTTACGCGAGGTCCTTCTGGAACCTGGTTGTCCTCCAAACTGCTCAGTGGAACATTGTAGATGATGATGCATGCTCCGTCCCCGATCTCCAGCACTGGATGCGCCTCGATCCACGCTCCGGCCTGGTTGTGATCCCGGACAGTCTGCTGCAAGCGTCTAACTCGTTCAGCTGCTCTACTCGCTCTGCCCATGTCCCGCACGAGGCTCCTGATGTCTTCCTGGTGCTGGCACGCCCACTTCCTGTCCTCTTAGCAAAGGTTTCTGGGAGATGAAGTCTTTTTAGTCCAGCATAGCCCATAACGTCTCTAGGCTCTGTCTCCCTCTAGTGGTAGTGTCGCATCCATCCTCTGAACCCCTGAACCTGCATTCAGTATCTGCAACCAGGTCTCATTGTAACAGCCATCCTGAAACCCCCTGGTGGTACACTTCAGAACTGCTCCTTTATGAACCAGCACTGGTTCAAGAAGTGTACAAACAGTTAAACACCAAACACGTCACACACACCAGAAAGAAAGGCACCATGCCCTCTCAGTACCTCGCTTCATCATTGTGCTTCATTCCCCCACAGAGAGAAGTACTGTGCTCTGTTGCTCCTGAATAACCCCAGTCTTGCCTTGAATCCATATCCCAATATCTGTTCCTGTGTTACCACCATCTTTAGACCACTTGGTCATATCCTTGGATTCCTGGTCCAGCAAACCACTCACCATCTTCAGCTTTGGCAATCTGGACAGTCTATTTATTACATCCACCTCCACCTATATCTGTGTCTGTGCAGCATACAGCAACTTTGGCTCAACCATCCCTATTGCTCTGGTGCCACCCCGGTATCAGAGCGTGACAGGAAGCAACAGTTCAATACATAGAGCCAAACTAATACAGCGCTACACTCTCCCCCCCTAAACTCTTGGGTCCCTCCAAGGGCGTGTAACAGATACATAGCATTGCAATGTTTTCCATTAATCGATACATGCAGGATTAGCAGTAGGCATACAGTGAGTCAGATATACATCCTCAATCTGACTCAAGTCCCTAGCTACCTCAACAAGCATAGCAGACACTTTGGGCAGCCTTTGCACAGTTGTAACCGCTTCTTCTGTGCTGTGTCCCGGTGAATCATATGCAAGTCGCTGAGGAGGCCGTATTGAATGTTTGGACTCAGATTCAGTAATCTCCTCTTCGGGTGGAAGGGCCACATCTACAGGCTCAATTCCTTCATTTACAACTGGAGCAGATACTTCCTCGGAATATGAGCCCTCCAGTGAAGGCATAGAACTGTAATCTATGGATATTTCTTCTAGAGCTTCAGGAACTGCAGAGGTCTCAGGTACCCTCATGTCTGAATTCAGGAGCATCATGCCTCAGGTTACTTTCACACTGATCAGAGGCCGGAATGACTTCTTCAGGTCCACAGGGGTACACCCAGTCCAGACAAAAACTTCTTCGCTGTTCTCCTCACTTTCTCCAACAGAACGCAACAGCTGAGATCAAGTAACAGGAGCCGAACGAGAAACAGACGGATTGGGAAAAGAAAGTTCGTCTCCTACTGGTATCTGTACAGCTTCTCTCAAAAGGTAGCAGATGATTTCTGTGTCAGTTGTTTAGAGGTCCGGCCTTCCCATCCGGACGGATTTGGTAGACTGGCAGACCAGGCAGTTGCTTGCAGACAATGTAAACTTGAGAACTCCCTCTATCCGCCAGTTTGTGCCTTGCAGAAACACCCAAATTCCTCATCAGAACCCTATCATCGGGCTGTAAGTCCTGTATCCGAACTCTCAAATCGTAGTTTTGCTTATTCCTCTGCTCTCTACCCTCTGAGGTCAAACGGGCCTGTTCAAATGCAGAAGCCAAGTTTGTCCGGAGTCTGTCCACATAATTTTTGTGAGAAGTGACAGACGTCTGGTCGAGAGATAGGCCAAACGCTAAAGCGACTGGCAGCCGAGCTTCTCTTCCAAACATGAGACGATAAGGTGAATATCCTGTGGCATCACTCTCAGTACAGTTATACGCATGCACCAGCGTAGATATGTGACGACTCCAATTCTGCTTCTCTTTAGTTGACAATGTCCAACATTTTCAGCAGAGTGCAATTAAATCTTTCCGGTTTAGCATCACCATGGGAGTGATATGGATAAGTTCGAGTCTTCTGAATTCCTAGCACTTCTACCAATTGTCCAACCAGTCGGCTCTCAAAGTCTCTGCCTTGATCCGAGTGGATTCTCTGTGGTAGGCCATAATGAACGAAAAACTTCTCCATTAAAACTTTGGCCACTGTAGGAGCACATTGGTCTTTTGTAGAGAAAGCTTGGGCATAACGGGTGAAATGGTCAGTCACCACCAAGATATTTCCCTGCCCACTAGCATCCGGCTCTAAGCACAGGAAATCAATGCACACCAAATCCATAGGCCGTTGACTTTGCAGGTGGCTCATTGGAGCAGTTCGGGTTGGTAGGGTCTTCCTCTGAATACACCTCAAACAAGAATGGCAATAACTCTCAACTTCAGATCTCATGCCAGGCCAATAGAATCTGTCTCGCACCATTTTAAAAGTTCTTTCTGCACCCAGGTGCCCATGATCATCGCGCAATGCTCTCAACACACTTTCTCTGTGCTTTTCTGGAAGGAACAATTGTTGCGCTTCTTCGGCATTGTTCGAGGGGCCCCTTCGGTAGACCACCCCATCTAACATCTTCAGCCGCTCCCATTCTATACAGACCAATTGGGCTCCCTCGGGGAAGTTAGTCAGCAGAAATCCCCTCTGACCCGCGTTCATAGCTTTCATTGTCAATCCGATCAGAGGATCTTCAGCTTGATCTGCTCTCAGGTCCTGTTTTGTGAGAGTAGGTAGGCTTTCATTCCTCAGTTGTGTGGGATTACAGTAAAGTTCTGGAACGCCCGCAGCCATAATTCCTATAGCTTCTGCCCCAATTGCTCCCTTGACCCAGCGCTCCGCCTCTTGACATAAGGCCTGCACCCCATCAGGAGTCAACTGAGTCAATTCCGCATTATAAGGTCTTCTTGATAAAGCATCTGCATCTCGATTATTTACTCCAGGACGATACTTGAGGCTGAACCGAAACCCTGACAGAGCGGCCAATCAACGATGTCCTGTTGCATCCAGTTTCGCAGTAGTAAGAACGTACGTAAGAGGATTGTTGTCGGTCTTTATCACAAATTCAGCCCCACACAGATAATCTTTCAGCTTTCAGCTACCGCCCACTTCAAGGCCAGGAACTCTAATTTGTGGGTAGGGTAATTCTTCTCTGAAGGCGTAAGGCTTCGGCTTACATACGCTACAGGCCTCAGCAGTCCATCATACTCCTGATACAATACTCCCCCCAGACCCTCTCTGCTGGCGTCCACATGCAATTCATACGGCTTATGAGGATCAGCGTAGGCCAGGACAGGAGCTCGAGTTAGACTCGCTTTCAGTTTCAAGAAGGCACTTTCACATGCACCCGTCCACTCTTGGATCGATTCTCGAGCCTTCCTAGGCCCTTGAGTAGACGAATCCCAGTTATGGGTCACTGAGCCTCCTCCAACTTCTTCTGTTCGCAAGAGTTTATTCAAGGGCTGAGCAATCTTGGCAAATCCACCCACGAACGTGGGAAAACACGTGGCGGAAAAGAAACGGTTAATGTCCCTTCAGTTCGTAAGTTATATCTTATTCAAAATGGCTCATAAATTGGTGTCTTAGGGTACCCGGGTACTAGATTTAACTGGCCAGTGAATGAACGAGATAATCTTCGACTAGTCAACGTTGGGGCCCTGTGGATTGAAGCATTTAACCAAGTGGGCACCTTCGTTTCGGAATCGTAGGCCTTGAGGCCTCTCACCCATCCGATGAACAAAGTGTCCAGAACCGATGACTCAACCAAAGGATCTCTCTCCGCTGACTGGAACCCGGTGCCAACGAATCCGCTCCTCTGATGTGAATCTCTGCACTGGAACTGGTCCGCCGCCTGCACTCCCGTTCGATCGTGCGGCCTCCTTATGCAAGGTCCTTCTGGAACCTTGTTGTCCTCCAAACTGCTCAGTGGGACGTTGTAGATGATGATGCACACTCCGTCCCCGATCTCTAGCACTGGATGCTCCTCGGTCCACACTCCGGCCTGGTTGTGATCCCGGACAGTCTGCTGCATGCGTCTCACTCGTTCAGCTGCTCTACTCGCTCTGCCCATGTCCCACACGAGGCTCCTGATGTCTTCCTGGCGCCAGCACGCCCACTTTTTGTCCTCTTCGCAAAGGTTTCTGGGAGATGAAGTCTTTTTAGTCCAGCATAGCCCATAACGTCTCTAGGCTCGGTCTCCCTCTAGTGGTAGCAACACTTCAATACATAGAGCCAAACTAATACAGCACTACAAATAGATACTCTGCACTACAGAATGAAGACTGAGGTTTTTCAGAAAGATCAGAGATGCCTAGATATCAGGATAGGGGAAGGCCAATCATTACAGAGGCAATGGCCCCCCAGGAAAAGGTCAGAAAGAGAGGAAGAAGAGGAGGAAGATCTAGAATACACAAGAACATCAGAAAAAAGAGAAAGGTTTTAGACCAGACTGGTATATACAATTTGTCTACAAAAACTTACAGAAGCACAAATTAAGGTCCTTACAAAAGGCCTCAAAATTTAAGAAAAACCTTTGTCTAAAAAAGTATATTTTAAAAAACTCACTGGCACGTACAGCTCCCATCGAAATATATCAGCATATGAAGATGAAAGAAAAATCCACTTTTTACCCACGTTCCATGTTATCAAATGAAATCAATGCCTTCGAACAAGTAGTTCTAAAGGAAATCGAAGGTCTAAAGTGGAGGAAGAATAATACTAACCTCACGAAGAAAAAACACTTAGCCCTATTCATTGAATACCTCAATGAAGGAAAAGACATGGGGATCCTTAATAATGAGTATGAGTACTGTAATGATCATGGATGATTTCTGCCATAAATTATCATATTTTAATATTAACTGATTGACATACCAAAGAAGGACCACTAGGGGCAGTGTGTAGGCTGTTTGCACTGTGTGGCAATCTGTGATGTCATTAAGCCAGCCTACGTTAGAGAGGTCTTTTCCTATTGGTAGAGAGAGGTTTTCTACTGGTGACTCCCACTGGGTATAAACGGGATTTGCAGCCAAGACTTAACGCTCTTTAGCTTGATACCTGAGACTGACCATGTGAAGTTTTCTGCAGCCCCCAGCTTGGAGCATAGTAAGCATGTTTTAATTTAATTGCTGTATTGTTTAAGTATTGTTGTTTAGTTTAATGTACTGTGCCATGACTGTGTGTATATGTTAGTTTTTCTGTAGTTACTGTAAAGCAAATGATATAAACTGTGAATATAGATTGCCAAGTAAATTGTCATTCATATTGCACCGGTTTCTGTGTGTTTTTCTTATATATATTCGACCATATTACCCACAAGATATAAATGTTATTGTTGCAATTTAGGGCTTTAATTATTGCATATTAATTCAATAATTAATGATGGATTTAATGCCCAAAACAAAACAATTGGCGACGAGGATGGGATATGCTTAGATATCTTAAGAGAGACACAAATGTGATTTGATTGGTATTTCTGTAAATATTATAGTAACTTGTGTCTGCATAGGATTGAATAAATGGATGATGCAATGTGCATAGTTTTTCCATTTCTGCCTATGTAACCATATATACCTAGTCTTTGAATTGACTTGATGCAGAAAAGTAGTTATATGATTTTTGGTGCAGATGATAAAGATAGGTTTTTGTATTCTTTGATTAGCAATGTTTTAAATGAAAAAACATTTTGTGCTTGCCACTGACCATGTGGTAGATAGACCACATGCTGTCCGAATGTTTGCTGAAGGCCTATGCCTTTCATTTGCATATGAAAAGACTTTTTTACAGTTCATTGCAGAAACTGTTTTTTCTGGGTTTTCTTGTCTTGATTACAATGGAATATGTTTTTGTATCTAGCTAGACACGTTCCTTTTAGGATTTGTGATTAATTCATTTTCTTTCTTTTTGCAGGAAGAAAATGCAAAGTTAAATTAAATAGTTAAAAATATGCATGTTATTGTGCATATGTGTATATACATGATATAGTGACTTTTGAGATAAAAAAGGGTTGCTTTTAACAGCGGATGTTAAGAGATAATGAGATATATTGTGTACCTTGCTAGCATTTACCTTGGTAAATGGAGACTATCTTTTGCAGCTAAAGATGGGGGAGGAAGCTGTGCTTGGGAGTGGATTTAGATAACATACCTGCATAGTGATTGATGCCTAAGCTAACCATGTTGTTGTGAAGTCAACAAGGGATAGTGAATGCATTTAGTGAATAGAGCCCTAAAAAAATTATTGCATTTGTGTTCTCCCTTTAGAGTAGTGATGCAAACTCTGTTTAGAAAGGGAGGGAATTAATACATGTCCGGAAAGGTAAAGATGGAAGACATGCCCATAGCTGTGCAAACATACTGGACCATAATCCTTGAAAGAGCCGGAAGAGGGAAGCTGTGTGTCGCTCCTCTATAAAATTGAATTGGTGGGTGAAGGTAACAGGTAGACAATGACCCCATTAGTCCCTAAAAGAAAGGATAGTGGCTACGGTCTTCACCCCGTGATGTAGGAACATTTGTGGCCTAGATGGAGGGCAGTAGAGTATAACATAATTCACTATGCAAGGTAATGACAGAAAACCTAGGGGTGGAGAGACATGCAAAGTTAAGACTGCATGTAAGGCTTCCGAAAGGGCTTGGGACCCCCCCCCCCCCCCTCAGCTGGCTATTTCCATGAACTAATTCTGTGTGCTTTATTTTACAGGAAGTGTGTTTATATCCCTGGTGGATAAAATGTGTTCGCTGTGCACCTCTAACTGGTGCAGACCATATAATCACACCCTCAGTGTTTGGCCAAAGTGCTTTTCAGGACAGCGCAATCCAGGATGGCATGGAGGGCCCTTACATCTGAGGCAAAGAGTATGGACTGTCACACCAATGGCTGCACTGACCGCATGTGCAGATAATGAGCAGCTACAAGCTGAATGGTTATAGATTTAAGCGTTAACAGAACATATTATATTGTACATGCCATTTGTAAAGTTAAATGCTGGAAATGACTAGGAAAGGAATTATGATCTGTGTTCTTTCCGATTAGATATATCAGATCTTGGAGACAAGAAAATATTTTTGTTTCTTTTTAAGACTTTTGAAGAAATTTATAATTTTATGAGTTTCATATATAGGGCCTTTTTAATATGTCTGTATTATGATCGGATGCATACACATGTCTCTTACAAGTCTGTGAAAGCATCACAATACTTGCATAACCAAGGTTATTGGATGGGTGAGTGGTATTCTCTTTTTGGGTGGGCCTTTAATTGGTTGTCTTGTGAGTGTATGTATACCCCATCATTGCAAAGTATTGGGAATTAAGCTAAGGGGGGCATATCGTTCACTGTTTGCATGAGAAAGATTGTTGAAATGTGTGTGTGTGTCAGTGCAAATGCCCTTGCTGGCTGAAATGGTAGAGTTAAATACCACAACCGGTGTGTGTAAGAGTGACTGAGAGGTTCCCCGCCAGCTCTGGTACAACTCAAAGAAATTACCCTACTCCGGTTATCCCAGACAAGCCGTACTCCTTCAAATCTGCCGTACCCCGCCATTATCTTCTAGGGATCCCGATTCCCATGAATGAAAGGGATGGGGGAGTGACTGGAGTCAAAGTGGAGCGTTTGTAAGTGTTGATGGGAGAATGGCGGTGCCCTGGGAGATTCTATTGTTGGAAGGGGACTGGGTGCACAGATGGGGCCCGGTCAAAGTGAAACGAAATGTAAAATGTTATGATGTTTTTTGGTTACAGATCCGTTGACAGTCCCGTCAAGGAGCAGTACCAGGTTATTGTGTTTATCTGTGAATCAGGAGTGTGGATGTATAGAGAGATCGATCTCAGGAGATATGTGTTGGTTTATATCCATCTCCACAGGGTAAAAAGTTTAGACATCCCAACCAAATAGTTATTTGTGATGATTGGCACCCCATGAGCTGTCGTTTGGCCCGTGTAGACAATTGCATGCGTGTCAAGAACTTTCCAGAAAGGAGATTTCATTAACCGATCAGGCTGTGTGTGTTATTGGTCGTGTGTATTTATTGAAGACTTTTCATCAATGTGATTTTACTGCAGCTCAAGAACCAGAAGAAGAGGCAGCAGCTTTGGACATTAAGCTCAGCCTTCATTTGAGAGTAGGTGATTAGAGTAGGTAAAGAACGCAACAAAGAGCAGGAACTTGTGTTACATCAATGTGGGGAATGAAATAAAGAATGATAAGTGACCACAAAACACATGAGCATCCCTGCACCAGTGAACTGTTGAGTAATATCCTACACCTCTCTGCGCAAATGATTTCTTCATCAGTTGCTATTCATCAAGTTCTTTGAAGGAAAAAGAAGAAAGAAAAACTTTCCAGGACTAATGTTTGGGAAATGTCAGGCTTCGAGGCCTACAGCATCCAGCTCCAGTGACTGTCCATGCCATGAATTACAGGTGCTATATGGGTTGTTGTGTCTAATACTTTATTAACCACTTCCATGCGGAGGACGCGCTGAGCGCGTCCTCCACATGGCTCCTGCTGTGCGGAGGACGCGCTGAGCGCGTCCTCCCTTTGGGGTCAGCGTTCGGCCGGGTTCCGGCCGATCGCTGGCCCCCCCGGTGCGGGCTGACATCCTCGATGTCAGCCCAGCATCCGGAACCGCCGCCGATGAAATTAGGTGTCATCGCGGCAGCGCGATGACACCTAATTCAGGCCCCCCCCCCGCATGTGCGGAGGAGGCGCCTGAAAGGGAGGGGGGGAGGTCCTTCGGACCTCTCTCCTCCCGATCGGCGGCATTGCGGGGGTTAACCCAGGCACCATTTGGAAGGGCACAGCCTGCCCTTCCAAATGGTACCTGGCATTAACCCCTGGGGAGCCGGATCACGAATCGGCGCTGAAAAGCGCCGGTTCGTGAACCTTTCCCGGAGCTGGCCGACATCTTGGATGTCGGCCAAGCCTCCGGGAACTCCCCCTGAGGACTGGCGTCATCGTGCATAGCACGATGACGCCAGTCCTAGAGTTAACCCCTAACTGCCACTAACGGTGGAGATAGGGAGTTCCAATGAACTCCCTATCTCCCGATCCGTGGCAGCTAGGGGTTAAAGTTTGGTATGGTTGGATCGGCCAGAGCAATGATACCAAACACTACTGTGAAATTTAAAAAAAAAAAAAAAAAATTAAAAATAAAAATATATTTAAAAAAATATATATAAAAAAAAATAAACATTTTGTGTTTCTTTTTTTGGCTCATTAATGCAGCAATATTGTTCCCATTTCAATTATAATGTGAACAATGATGCTGCACTAACGATTTTTGTATGCGGTGCGTTTGTTAAAAATCGTGTAACTTTCCCCAAAAAAAAATGTAACGAGACCCCATCTCTAATTTTTTTAACAAGCGCACCCCATACAAAATATAACCGCAATTGCTCGCATGTTAAAATGTGAAAAAAAAACACTTTACACATTGTAAATTATTGAAAATACATATTTTATTGCATTTTTTGTTATAATATACAGACAGGTCATGACGTATACATATAATAATGACATATTATGAATCTACCGAGTCTGACGGAAAGAACTATATATATAATATGTCTGGGTCATATACTAAAATAAGCCTTCAAAACACGTTTAAACATGATGAGCAAAACCGGTAAAAATTACCTCAGCACAGAGGTGTGAAAAGCCTCAGCAGCGAAAGGGTTAAGCTCCACCACACATCCTCACATAAATATAATAAAGTTGTTTTTGTATGTGCCTATTATAGGCCAGGGTTTTGTAACTGGTAAGGCACACGCTCAATGGTGTACCTTTGCTGAATTGAGTTGATAAAGCACTCAGACACCTCCTATAAATCAGTGAGACCCCTTGATGGGTGGCAGTGAAACCTCCTATAAATCAGTGAGACCCCTTGATGGGTGGCAGCCAGTGAGAACACACGGATTATAACAATTCCCAAATGTTTTGTATAAATTAGTGAGCCCCAAAATACTGCGTGGTACTGGCTGTGTGACAAGAGACAGATCACCTCAATTCACAAATGTTTTAAAGAAATTAGTGAGCCCCAAAATACTGCGTGGTACTGGCTGTGTGACAAGAGACAGATCACCTCAATTCACAAATGTTTTGTAGAAATTAGTGACACCCAAAATACTTTGTGGTCCTGGCTGTGTGACAAGACACAGATCAACTCAATTCACAAATGTTTTGTAGAAATTAGTGAGCCCCAAAATACTGCGTGGTACTGGCTGTGTGACAAGAGACAGATCACCTCAATTCACAAATGTTTTGTAGAAATTAGTGACACCCAAAATACTTCGTGGTACTGGCTGTGTAACAAGAGACAGATCACCTCAATTCACAAATGTTTTGTAGAAATTAGTGACACCCAAAATACTTTGTGGTACTGGCTGTGTGACAAGACACAGGTCACCTCAATTCACAAATGTTTTGTAGAAATTAGTGAGCCCCAAAATACTGCGTGGTACTGGCTGTGTGACAAGACACAGATCACCTCAATTCACAAATGTTTTAAAGAAATTTGTAACCCCCAAAAAGACTTGCTGGCACAGTGACAAGACACAGAAGGTCACCTCGATTCACAAATGTTTTAAAGAAATTTTTAACCCCCAAAATACTTGCTGGCTGTGTGACAAGACACAGAAGATCACCTCAATTCGCAAATGTTTTAAAGAAATTTGTAACCCCCAAAAAGACTTGCTGGCACAGTGACAAGACACCGAAGATCACCTCAATTCACAAATGTTTTAAAGAAATTTGTAACCCCCAAAAAGACTTGCTGGCACAGTGACAAGACACCGAAGATCACCTCAATTCACAAATATTTTAAAGAAATTTGTAACCCCCAAAAAGACTTGCTGGCACAGTGACAAGACACCAGTGACGTGCTGTCAGGGGAGGCAGGTGAGGCAGAGTCTCACCTGCCATTAAGCAAAATTAATAAAAGAAAATAAACCGGCTCCGCGCTCCCCTGCCGTCGGCTCTGTCCTCTGCCTCTCCCTCTGATTCTGTTCATTATCGATTCATTTAAGTGAGTCAATCATAATGAACCGAATCACTTTACTGATCCGAACTTCCCATCACTAACAGGAAGGGGCATATCTATTAAATGTTGGCCACAGTCACAACAAAAGGAGGAGTTTGCCTCTAGTATGTTGTGGCCAAGATTTATTCTGCCCTGACAAAGCATCTTTTATATTTTTATTCCCTTAGTGATCGGCTATTTTTTAGCATTTCTGCACGGTTTGTGTTTAGCTGTAATTTTAGTCTTACTCATTTACTGTACCCACATATTTTATATACTGGTTTTCTCACCATTAAATGGACTTTCTAAAGATACCATTACTTTCATCATATCATATACTTTACAATTTAAAAAGATGGTGAAAAAATTAAAAAAATAAATGTTTTTATAACATATTTTATTTTTTTAGTAGTAAAGTATATGATATGATGAAAATAATCGTATCTTTAGAAAGTCCATTTAATGGCGAGAAAAACGGTATATAATATAATTGCCAGTAATATGTAGAATCAACAAAAGGGTAACTGGAAAACATA
Source organism: Leptobrachium leishanense (assembly GCA_009667805.1). Classification (NCBI taxonomy): domain Eukaryota; kingdom Metazoa; phylum Chordata; class Amphibia; order Anura; family Megophryidae; genus Leptobrachium; species Leptobrachium leishanense. The sequence continues at coordinate 200,868,479 of CM019064.1, forward strand.
TTGAAGGGACAGCAATTGTAAATATCACAGTGAGACCATGCAATATATATTTTAATTTGTTTTACATGAGATTAGTAAAACTCTATTCTTCTATATAATGAGAATCAAATGCGTAAATTATGACTGCAAAACCTGTGTATATCTGGCTGATACTATCCAGTGCCTCACCAGCCACTGACCTCACCGCACATCCCTGCAAGACACAGAAGATCACCTCGATTCACAAATGTTTTAAAGAAATTTTTAACCCCCAAAATACTTGCTGGCTGTGTGACAAGACACAGAAGATCACCTCGATTCGCAAATGTTTTAAAGAAATTTTTAACCCCCAAAAAGACTTGCTGGCACAGTGACAAGACACACATCACCTAAATTCCCTGATATTTGGTAGAAATGAGACCCCCCAGACCCCCCCAGTAGCGTGGCAGACCGGCAGTAACAACACACAACAATCTCCTCTGAAATCTCATCTCAAAATGTGTGCTGTAGCTATGAGTGGAAACGTTATATAGTGTGCTGCGGGACTTAGCTCTGTGAGCCCATGATTGGGCAAAATTTGCCCAATCAGGACTCTGAGCCATGATTGGCATACTGTTGAACCTGTTTTGCACCAGACCTGTGGTCAGGTGCAAGGCTGTAGCCAATTACAAGCTACAGGCCAGTGGGAAAATGCATTGTGGTCCATTGTGATGCATTGTGGTCGAACATGCGGCGAACACCTGGAAATGTTCGGAGTTCGCGATCTAATTGAACAGGCTAAGTTCGGGTCGAACTCCGAACTGTCCGAACCGAACAGCTCATCCCTAATGGTGACTAGAGTGTCTTGTTTTAAATTTCTATACTCAGGCTTTCATCATTTGCCTGGGTAAATGTGAAGATTTACAGGATTCTCTAAAGCAAGTGCAAGCAGGGTCAACTGCTGCAATTTTTTAGGACAAAACTCTGATGTAAATGAAGGACACTGTTGTTCAAATCAGTTCAATATTTAAAAGCACATGGCACCTTCAATCCCTCCCCCCAGATTTGTGAATTATGAATACATTACCTAGCAGTTAATAGCATCTCCATTCATCAGTTAGACTGAAGAAGAAAAAAGATAAAATTATGGCACATTTATTTGCTGACTTTGAAGGAGGTGCTGAAAGAGTTATTTCTTTAAATCGTGTAGCTACCTTGGCAGCTCCACAAAGCCTAAGTGATCTAGCCACTCCGCACACAAAAATAGTAGGGAGGGCACTTGAAGTGTAGTGCTTTCAGCACGCTATGCTCAGAAGGTTACAGCTACTCATACAAAGAAAAGCAAAACAAAAATTCAAAACACAAAATCTACAAAAAAATCCAATTTTCAGTGTTCGAGAGAAATGAGAAAGATGTAAATGTACAGATTGCTCGTGATTTTCATTAACATGCAAAATAAATACCCATTAAAAAAAACAAACAAAAAATATGTTATTGATTAAGGCTAGGGTCAGACTGAGGCAGTGCGAACGCGCGTTCTGGCGCACTTAATCACGGCCGTGCTAGCAGCAGATGCCGGGCAATGACGGCCAATATACGAAGTACGGTCGCACAAAAGTCCGGCTGCGCAACGCAAGTGGAAAATGAACGCATTTTTTCGAGAACGTTAAACCACTAGTACTGACGTACAGAGTGCGCTGTGTCCGCTAGCGGCGTGTGTGCGTGAATTGGAGACATCAGACGCTGCTAATGTCCGGCCAACATAACGTCCAGATGCAAGAAGTGTTTTATTGATGATCCGTACAAAATCACGGATGAAACTGCGCATAGTATGACCGCTATTGCGTATTCCGTGAAAAAATACGTCCATTCTTCGAACGCACATTTTCACGGACAACGTGAAAAATGCGTTAGTCTGACCCTAGCCTTATTGTCTCGTTCTTGTTTGATAACTAAGGGTCAAGGTTTGAGGACAAATATTTCTATGCAGTTTCTGGTTGGTGTGTTACAACCTCCACTTTAGGATACTTAGGCCTGGTTCACACCTGGGCGTTTTACAGCCCGTTCCTACGCGCTGTAAAACGCTCAAACACTGAAATCCCATTATTTTCTATGGGCATGGTTCCCACCTGGGTGTATTACAGCGCGTAGGAATGCACTGTAAAACGCCCTACACCCAAAGAAGTACAGGAGCTTCTTTGGGGCGTATTACAGCGCGTTTGTGGCCATAGACTTCAAGATGAATGTGCTGAAATGGGCGTTTGCGCGTTTTTGAAATCAAAACGGGCGTATGAACGAGCAAGTGAAAATGGCGCATCTAAGGAAGTATTTTTCATTGGACGCCTCCGTAGTCAATCAAAAAAACGCACGTACGACGCGCGTTTCTAATTGTCATAAACGCGTGAAAACGCCAGGTAATACGCTCATAAAACGCCCGACAAAAACGCGCGTAATACTCGCATATGAGATACGCTCAGGTGTGAACCCAGGGTTAATGTAACAGTGCTGTCATTCCAAGCAGGGGAGTAACTATGAGGGGTGCAGTGAGTGCCCTGAGTCAGCAGTGCCCCACAATCCGCCGCCAGGGCCTCGCTTGGGCTGCACGGTCTAACTTGGGCAGCTTGGCAAGCAGCCGGAGCATCGGCTAGGCTCTTTCACTGGACTAAGAGAAATTAAGCCCCGTCCCTGCGAAAAGAGTTAGGAAGGTAACATAGGCGTCTCTACAGGGGGGCAAGGGGGGGCAATCCCCCCTAGGTTATTCCTTGCCCCACCACCAGAAATCAGCATCCAGCTTCCTTCAAATATTCGGACCGCGGTATCTCCGTCCATGTGCATTGCATATGGACGATCTTTAGATTCTGGCCTTTCCAATGATATCCAACATGACCATATTCAGTCTAAAGTAAAAGTCAAAGAAATAAATAAAAAGGTGTACATAGTAAACGTTTGCACAGGGTTGAAATGGTTCAGCAGTGAAGGGTGAATGTTCAGACTATATATTACATTGTGTATTACTTTCATTTTTGATTTAGTTGTATATTAAGGGTTAATGGGCAGGCTTCATCCCTTAAAGTATACATTTTATTTTTTTCCTTGATTTATGGCATTTTAGGGGTTAATGGGTAGCTACATGCCTCACTGTTTATTATTTTTATTGTATTTTCCTGAGTTTATGGAAGTTAGAATCTAAAGGGTCTACTCATCTTTAGATCCTTTGCTTTTCATCACATTTCAAGGAATTAGTTTCCCCGAAAATATTGCAAATTCCTTATTTAGCGAATTGTCACTGTAATTTGCTAAAATTTGAGTCACTGAAGCAGTTATCAGACATTGGTGAAAACCACCAAGCTGCTCCAAATAAAATATTGAATTTATGTATCAGTTTAGTTCAATAAAAAAGTATCAATACAAAAGTATCACATTACTCTGGGATTTAGGAATCTTATTTATATATATTTATTTAGGGCACTATCAGCTGGTGTGAGCTAGCCCTAGCGTTGGCATGTTTTTGCATTAGCGGCAGGTAAATTCAGTCTAATGCCGAACCAACAGATTGTTTGCCTCCCACTACAAATGGGTAAAATCACTTAGCGCGTCACTATTAGCGATTCATAGCGCGAGCTTACTGTACTTACCGCGTCCTATACTTAACATGAGGAGCGCTAGAGATCTCTAGCGCTTTTGCAACTAACAGATCACTTTGAGCCTACGCTAATTTCTGGAGCGACGGTAATCGCCTAATTTTACCTATTGCTTAACCCAGGTGCTAACTCCAAAAAAACAGAAAAAACAGGCCCTCGCCCAAAATTAACAGGCAATTAACAGGCAATGGAAAGGAATGCAGCACAGGTGTTCTCTTGGCCCCATTCACCATAATAATGGATCTGGTCAGCAATGTTGCTGCTGTTGCAGTGGGCTTATTTATAAATGTATCCTTTATTGATGTATTCTAATATATTGCCTAATTCTAAACATTTTATGCTAGGGGTTATTCATAGTATGGAAGCGGTTGATTATTAGGGTGACTGTGTGGACCATGTTTAAAGGGACACATGGATAAGTCTTGCCCTGAAACATGTATTATTTATATGCTGCAGCAGGGAAGTTATTGTGGCTCACTTGGCCTTCCTTTTGGATCTATTAAATGCAGTGTAATGATTCTACATGCTGTTGGGTGGCATTTATCATGCAATGCCCATCAGCCTTAATATATGTGTGCACCAAACATGGATGATACGGCCACCTTGGAGGATATTAATAATGCAGGGGGTATGAGAGCTCGTCACTGGATGCATTCATACTTATACAAGGTTGTGAGGGCAGGGGATAGGTATGGCCCGGCACTCTGCACTGGAAAAAAACAGTTCCAGTGGCGTAGCGTGGGTTGTCAGCACCCGGGGCCAGCCAAGAATTGTGCGCCCCCCCCAACCTGTGGACGCGTTATCGATATTGCCCCAGCTCTCACATGGATATTGCCCCAGCTCATGGGATTTGCCCCAGCTCTCACATGGATATTGCCCCAGCTCACACAGGGATATTGCCCCAGCTCACACATGGATATTGCCCCAGCTCATGGGATTTGCCCCAGCTCTCACATGGATATTGCCCCAGCTCACACATGGATATTGCCCCAGCTCACACATGGATATTGCCCCAGCTCATGGGATTTGCCCCAGCTCTCACATGGATATTGCCCCAGCTCACACATGGATTTGCCCCAGCTCACACATGGATTTGCCCCAGCTCATGGATTTGCCCCAGCTCTCACATGGATTTGCCCCAGCTCTCACATGGATTTGCCCCAGCTCTCACATGGATATTGCCCCAGCTCACACATGGATTTGCCCCAGCTCATGGGATTTGCCCCAGCTCACACATGGATTTGCCCCAGCTCACACATGGATTTGCCCCAGCTCACACATGGATTTGCCCCAGCTCATGGATTTGCCCCAGCTCATGGATTTTCCCCAGCTCATGGATTTGCCCCCAGCTCATGGATTTGCCCCCAGCTCATGGATTTGCCCCAGCTCATGGATTTGCCCCCAGCTCATGGATTTGCCCCCAGCTTACACATGGATTTGCCCCAGCTCATGGATTTGCCCCAGCTTACACATGGATTTGCCCCAGCTCATGGATTTGCCCCCAGTTTACACATGGATTTGCCCCCGCTCATGGATTTGCCCCAGCTCATGGATATGCCCCAGCTCATGGATATGCCCCAGCTCATGGATTTGCCCCAGCTCATGGATTTGCCCCAGCTCACACATGGATTTGCCCCAGTTTACACATGGATTTGCCCCAGCTCTCACCTGGATATTGCCCCAGCGGCAGCCAGCTCTCAGTCACATCCATGGATACTTGCCCCAGCTCCGGCAGGGGTTGAGGGGACCCAGATGCCGGGCAGCGGGAGTGCCTGCCCAGTCCTGAACAGTCCGTCCTGTTGAAGTGGAGGCGGCTGCGTGCGTGCGCAGGTCACGCGGTCCGGCCAGTCAGGTGGTACAGAGACTCAGTACCACCGGATTAGCCGGACCACGTGACCGGCTGCACCTGCACGCAGCCGCATCCCCTTTAACAGGACGGACTGTTCAGGACCGGGCAGGCACTCCCGCTGCCCGGCATCTGGGTCTCCTCAACCCCCGGGCCAGTTTTAGGGGCGCAAATGCGCCCCTAACAAAACTGCGCCCGGGGCCACGGCCCCCCCAGTCCCCCCACGCTACGCCACTGACCAGTTCCATCCTGTACACAACCGCATTAGCGCTGGGTCTCAGCCCGGGTCTTAGAGATTCCCTAGCGTGTGCTAAACGACCTTGTACATGGTCTCCCGTGGACAAGGTGATCTGTTAGTAGGTCGTCAGGCACTAAGTTTTAGCGACTCGCGTTAAATTTTTCCTTTAGCGATGGCATATTAGCTCACACCAGGTAATATGGCCCTTAGTTTTATTCAGTGGTATGATTTAGTGGCGAAAATTATTAGTGCCCCCCCAGTTTTGACTGTGCCCCCCCTAAATATTGCTCCTACAGTCGCCACTGGTAACAAGTATATATTTTTTAAAATAAACTATGCTAATATAATAATTTTTATATGTATCTTAATTGTATTTAAATAAATAAAATATTTTTATTTTAATATATTTATTTGAATAACATTTTATTCAATACTTATTTGTGAGTTTTACGTTTGAGCTCTGTAATACGCTCACATGCACTGCACACTACCAGGGCAGCCATCAGGGGGTGACAGCCCATGAAATGTTCAGTGGCCCAGAGGCTCTAGGGGGCCATGGCTGTTGCCAATCCCTGTGCTGCAGATAGGACTTGGGTATTGGGCAGGTCGCACTGATGGCCTGCAAAATATAAGAACAAAATCCATAAATCAAGGCAATTTATACATACATGGTGCCAGTTGGGAGGGGTTTAACGCGTACTAATACACCCCGCTGCCGTGGGCCTCTGATGCAGCACATCATTGACTGCAGGGAGACGGCCTGTGTTCAGGCTGTCTCGCAGCCAGGGCCGGCCCAAGCCACTGTGCTGCCTGGAGCGATGGATGAAATGCTACCCCCCCAAAAAAAACATGACATGTATGAGCGTATCACAGTGCTCTTCAGCAAAAAAACTCAGAGTAATGTAAAGTGTGTATGAGTGTATTCAGTGGTGTATTTAGGTTTTGTGCTGCCCTAGGCCTGACTAAACTCGTGCACCCCCTAATTTAAATTTGAGGCACCCCCTCCTGTCAAGGGCACACCTCTTCCTGGTTAATCCCCACCCTTCATTTTAAAGCTCCACCTTTTCCTCTTAGAGCTCCGCCTTTTCCTCTCTTTATATTAAAAGTGGATACCAAGTGCCTACTTGTATATTTTGTATACCATTTCAAATGTATCTATTGAGATAAATAAAATTATGAAATGTTTAAATTCAAGCATTTTTACAAAGAACAGCCACGCATGTCAAGTATAGTGGAACACAGCCTCTCTAATTGGTTGAACAATAAAATCCACAGAAACGTGCACTGCATATGAACGTATCACAGAGCTGTACAGCAATAAAACTCACAGTAATGTGCAGTGTGTATGAGTGTATCCCAGAGCTCCAGGGCAATAAAACTCACAGTACTATGCAGTGTGTATCACAGAACCCACAGCAATAAAACTCCCAGCAATGCAATGTTTGGTGTGTGTCAGCGGATCAGAATCCACAGCAATAAAAATTCCAGCAATGCAATGTGCAGTGTGTATGAGTGTATCAGAATCCACAGCAATAAAACTCCCAGTAATGCAATGTGCGGGTCAGCGTATCAGAATCCACAGCAATAAAACTCCCAGCAATACAATGTGCGGTGTGTATGAGTGCATCAGAATCCACAGCAATAAAACTCCCAGCAATACAATGTGCGGTGTGTATGAGTGCATCAGAATCCACTGCAATAAAACTCCCAGCAATGCAATGTGTGGTGTGTGTCAGCGTATCAGAATCCACAGCAATAAAACTCCCAGCAATGCAATGTGTGGTGTGTATGAGTGCATCAGAATCCACTGCAATAAAACTCCCAGCAAACCGAGTGTATATGAGCACACAGCAATTATTTATTCTACATTTACCGGCCTCTGTCCGCGGTAGGGCTGTGTGCAGAGTCAGCAGGGACTGTACAGACTCAGCAGGAGGTCCCTCCAGGCCACGTTAGGATCACGGCTGTGCCTGTGCATGGAGCCATCTTGTCAGCAGTGGGGTGCCACTGCCAGAGGGTGCACCGTGGCTTTGATTCCCTTCCCGGTGGGTGTTCAGTCCAGAATAGAGTGACAGTCCATGTTAACGAAAGGGCGGGCAGCTGCGTGCATGCGTGTCACGTGGTTCAGCCAGTCAGGTGGTACTGAGACTCAGTACCACCTGACTGGCCGGACCGAGTGTGACCTGCACGCAAGCAGCCTCACCAGGAGCCAGGCAGCTCAATGACATATTTCTATCACTGCAGTGCTGGTTAAGGAAAGGTCCACTTTAAACAGCAGTAAGCAGACAGGGCTTCATATTCTGCTGATAAACCCCCCCTTTACCTGCCGTTTACTGTCATCTTCTCTCTCTGGACACAAATCACATCCCAATCCCCTCTCCTAGAGCTGCTGCGGGGCAGGGGAGGAGCTATGGAGGGAGGAGAGGGGGATTTTTATTCTATTCGATTTTACTCCGTATGCAAACACCATGCTCCGCTGCTCGTTGTTTGAGAACACAGCTCAAAGCTGACACACAGTGACAGTGGCACCTCCTAGTACCCCCTAATGACACCCCAATAATCACTGGTACCTGGGGCGGCCCGCCCTCTGCCACTCCCCTAAGTACACCACTGCTCTGGTGATATGCTCACACACAAGTTTGGCGAACTGCCAGCAAGTACGGTGCTGTTTGAAGGCAGTGCAAATCCCCATAGAGAAGTAATGGTTAATCTATTCAGAGAACACCAAACAGCAGAGAAATGTCAGTGAAATGCCCTGATGTTCGGTGGTTTCAATCAGCAGGTTTATTCAGGCGAACCCCATAGGTTTCAATGTTAAAAATATTCCCGTTTTTTATGCAAGATCTAATAAACCATTTATTATTTTAATCTGCAGTAAAAAGTCTTTATTTATTTATTGATTTTTTTTTTGTACCTTTTAGTGATTTTTCAGAATTTTTTGGGCTAAATTACCCCCCCTTTTTTTTAATAGCGGTTCTTCGTTTTCTGTAACAGAACTTTTTATTATCAATCATAGGATCTTATATGTAAATTCCAGACATTTTCGTTCAGTAGTTCTTTTGAAAACAGCAGGCCATGGGTTTGCGGTGGCAGCATACAGCGGCCGACTCCATGCACTTTAGGGACCCTGCAGTGAATGGTGAATTCACTGCAGGGTGGGGAAATTTTATTCCCCGAAGTGCAGGGAACTACAGAACACCAAAATGTTGGCGTTAGTGGTGAGTGTTTTGTTGCCCCCTGGAAAGTGAAAGCCTAGGCCTTGCCTACCCAGGATATACTTGAAAATTAGTGACATCTCAATGTTTCCTTCCTGGTAAAATAGTTTTCAAAAGTAAAAAAAAAAAAAAAGATTTTTTTTTTTCTTTTAGGGGTGGGGCCACCCAGCGGGCCGCCGCCGCCCCCTGGAAAGTGCCGCCCTAGGCCTGGGCCTTGTTGGCCTAGGCCAAAATACACCAGTGGAGGTGAGTTTGTTCCAATGTCACTACAGAAGCCGTCTCCTGCACCGCCGTCACCTGAGCTCGTGTTGCTGCCACCTCCGTTCGGACCGCCGCCACCTCAGGCTGCCACACCTCTCGGGACACGCGGAGCTCCTCTAAAATCCTGCGTAGATCCCCTTTCGTGGAGGGGAGATGGTCGTCCTCCTCCAGTACCTGCTGCAGTTGAGGTCCCGACCTCGCTTTAGACTGACGATCCGAGGCCACACTACCACTGGCGGAAGGTGGGGGAATCTCAGCCGAGTCCCCTTCAGAGATATCTCCTGCGTCCAGCAACGCTTTGGAGGACACCTGCAGTGCTGCTTTTCTTTTGCGCACGTTTTCTAGCCGCCGCAGAGAGGGGTCGGAGGTCAGACGCCAGAGACTGCGGGGTAATCCAGGAAACCCGGAGCTACCTCCCTGAGGCCAAGAGCCGCTGTCATCCTCAGAAGAGCCATAGCCCGGGGGGAGGGAGGAGGAAACCGCCACTCCTAAAAAAGCAGACCCACCTCTCAAAGCGTCCCGAATGTCCCTCTGTCAGGGGCCCTGCTTCTGGGAATGACCAGTAGGCATGCCTCCAGAGAAGCAGGCACGAGGGTGCAGGGCGGCAAGGAGAGCTCAAAGCACCCCGGGTAGGCTTCAAAAATGGCCACGGCGACTAGGCCCAAATCACGCTGCAGGCAGCAATCTGTCCTGGAGCGCGTAACTCAGGGGTAAGTCCGATACACCAATCCCTCCTGGACCTCTCCAGACAACCGGGAAGCTCACAGGCCAGCGCAAGCGGCGAAAAAAGCGATAAATGTCTGTTTAACACGGAGCTCCTCCAAAATGCTGCCGCTTGCTTCCTCAGTTAGCTCCGCCCCCACACACACACAGTATGTACTCGACCAACTCAGGGTTGGTTTATAATTTTTTTTATAAAATTGGATAACGGGGATTAATGTTGGAGAAAGTGCCTGGAAGCTGAACAACTTTTCTTAAACAACTTTTTATTTTATGCCACACTTTGTAAAAATCCCTGTTACTCTGCATAATACACTTTAAAAATTCTCAAACAAAAAATAAATACAGAAATGGGGCCAGACTTCCTTCCTAAAAAGGTGGCATGTCTGCTAAACAACTCTGCAGCTTGACAGTGTCAATATCTCCTCCTGCCAATTCCCATTTGCTGGTGGAACTAGTGTTTCATGCAAGGGGTTAATGGAGAGGAAGCAAGGAATAAACCAATAATACCAATAACCTCTTGCCTGATGAGAAGCAGAACCCAGGCAGGTTGGAGATGCAGGATGCTGCCACCCTGGAGTTGGACCCCGAAAGTAAAACTCCCCAGTTTACTGTGTCCTCTCTAGCCCATGTTACAGCAGCACTCACAGCCACTTCCTGCCCTGGCAGATGCCGTGATGCAGCCAGTTGGAGTGCTGAGTGCTGCCCCCCTCCCCATGAAGTCAGGGTTAGTGTGCACTCTGCGCATGTCATAATCTCCTGTGGCAAAGGAGCAATCTGTCCCAGGGCCAGGCACTTCTTGATGCATGAAGTCTGCATCGCATCCTCAGAGCAGGGAAAGCCTCAGGGGTCAGGGGGTCGCTTTATCTCAGGGACTGACAGGCTGCATTTACTCACTACATTTTACTGAGAGCGGACAGCCTTACCGGGAGAACGGCAGATGAGCTGTGCTGGAGACATCAACTGCTAACTACACTGCAAAGCGATCACCAAGAACACTGCAAATCCACTGGCCCCTCAAAGTCAATGACGGCCCCTGCTGCTGCCAGTGGATTTGCAGTGTTCTTGGTGTTTGCTTTGCAGTGTAGTTAGCAGTTGATGTCTCCAGCGCAGCTCATCTGCCATTCTCCCGGTAAGGCTGTCGGCTCTCAGTAAATGTAGTGAGTGTGACACATTGACCCTATAGTATTCAGGTGCTCCCAATAAACAGGCAGTCACATACCTGGTGGCTGGTCCCTGGCCCAGCAAGAGGAGAGACGCTCACGTGCTGCTGCAGCCTGAGGCTTTCTACCCACACTTCCATGCGTGTGGGCGTGGTCAGACATGTAATTTGCTGTACCTATGCGCCGGCCTCCAAAGTAGATACTGCCGCCGGCGCTGATAAAAAAAGTAGTGCAGCGGCGCCATTTGAATTTTTGCCGCCTGGAGCAGATGCTCCACACTGCTCCATCTTTGGGCCAGCTCTGCTGGCAGCAGCCAACAGCACGTGCCGGCTGCGGGGAGGGGCCGAGGTAGGCCATTGAAGTCAGGAAGGCATACGGCCCGTGTCTTCAAGGCCCACCCTTCGCGCAAACCCCAGATACATGTATACCAAGACATCAGACCCAGGCCCAAGATACATGTAAACCCAGACAGAGGCGGCTCTAGAATTTTTGAGACCTTAGGCAAAACTCAAACATGAGGCCCTCTCTAACACCCATAATGAAAAAAATTTAAGTGATACAAAGATAACTGTATAAATTCCATATTTTAAGACAGACAAACCTTAAATCCTAAGACCTATAAATTTCTAGCTTCTAGAAATGTATCAGTCTCATATCAAATTATAACTGCGGGGGCGGAGCTTAGCTTGAGGATGCCAGATGCATTTCTCCCATGAATCAGTACTCTGTTCGAGTCACCTGTGTGAGTTGGCTCTTCTGCTGACCTTCTAGCAGCTCTCCAGCGAGGCCTCTGGCTTCCCCACAGACCCTGCAATTACAGTCAGGTCCAGAAATATTGGGACATCGACACAATTCTAACATCTTTGGCTCTATACACAACCACAACGGAGTTGGAATGAAACAAACACAATGTGCTTTAGACTGTCAGTTTTAATTTGAGGGTATGTACATCCAACTCAGGTGAACGGTGTAGGATTTACAGCAGTTTGCAGATGTGCCTCCCACTTGTTAAGGGACCAAAGGTAATGGGACAGAATAATAATCCTAAATCAAACTTTCCCTTCATAATACTTGGTTGCAAATCCTTTGCAGTCAATCACAGCCTGAAGTCTGTAACGCATAGACATCACCAGACACTGGGTTTCGTCCCTGGTAATGCTTTGCAACATTGTGTTTGTTACATTCCAACTCCATTGTGGTGGTGTATAGAGCCAAAGATGTTAGAATTGTGTTGATGTCCCAATATTTCTGGACCTGACTGTACATCTGCAGTGAGTAACAGTCCTGTTTGTCAATGGATCACTGCATAGCTGTTCTGTATCCTCCCATGCGATACCATCTCACTGACAGCTGTGCTGCTGTGTTCCAATTCCGCCTTGCTGCTGTGTTCCAAGCCCCCCAGCAGTTATTGAGAAGCACTGCCCAGTAGTGTTCAGAGTCTTCAACCACCGGATTTCTGCTGAGTAATAAATATTTATTCACTCCTGCTCCTGTGTATCATCACATGAGGGTTTTCCAGTTCCTGCCCTGGGGTCCCACCATGGCTCACGCCAGGTGCATTGGCTCCTATATTCTTTTACGCTTCCATGGTATGATAAACTATGGCATTAAATCTGTCCAGTAAGTTGATGGTCTTGAATGTTTGCTAGAACTATAGAGGAGGATGAATAGAACGCCAGGCCTCTACCAATGTTTTCAGAGTAGCAGACAGAAACCTGGATAATAGTCTAAAATGTCAGTGGTCATGGGGATACGCTAGCCCAACACCTCCGAACACAGCAATTAAATCTCTGGATAAAATTATGTTTTTTGGCAGGTGCACACTGCACACACATATGGAGCCGTTATGATTAAAGAGTAGGGCTGCTGTACTCATTTGTTAATCATAATGGCTCACTTAGAGAAGTGCCCTGCATATTTTAATGTTTTATTCTTCTTTGAATCGCTCTTTAATACAAGATGAATGTGACCTAAAAATAATTATTTTGGTGATTAAAAGCTTTCAGATAAGTTTTCTCTCAAAGCATAAATTTTATATATACATATATATAGCATTCACTAAGCTATATGCTGGCACAACAAGTGAACTTCAGTGGGAATCAAAGCATATGCTTGTCAGCATTGGTCAATGTCACAGGAAAATGTGTGTTAAATCAGGCGTATTAACCAACGTTTCCCTATGAAATTAGCAGAGCCAATGCTGATGAGTACAATTTAGCAAATTCAGAGACTAGAAGATGGAACCCAAAGGGCTCTATCACCTCCTTCAAGCTAACACTAGCGTCAGCGTTAGAGCTATCTTAAAGGACATCATAGCGCAGTGTTCACATCGCCTTTGAATCGCTAACGGGTTAAGAAAAACATTAGCGCTCATCAATTAGCTATTTGTAGCGCGAGTTTACTGTACTTTGCGCTCCCTATACCTAACATGGGGAGCGCAAAGTGCAAGCTTTGGGATCACTTGGTCCTAACGCTGATTACGTAGAGCTGACGCTAGCAAAAAAGGTACCGCAAGCCAGGGCTCGAGTCGAGCGGAACGCGCGGGAACGGCGTTCCCGCACTTCTCCCACAGCGGGAACGCTGCGGGAACGCAGCGTTCCCGCTGTGGCCCGAGCCCGAAAGGCTGGAGCAGGCGGCCGCCGTACTTAGCCGGCGGCCGCGTGCTTCCTGTTAGAACGGCCGCAGACAGGAAGTGGAGCCGCTCGCCTGGCTGTTTCATCCCAGGCGAGCGGCTCCACTTCCTGTCTGCGGCCGTTCTAACAGGAAGCACGCGGCCGCCGGGCGCAGACGCCGCAGAGAGGTGAGCTGGGGCACTATCCATGAGCTGAGCTGGGGGGCAGTATCCATGAGCTGGGGGACATTTCCATGAGCTGGGGGGCAAATCCATCAGCTGGGGGGCATATCCATGAGCTGGGGGGCATATCCATGAGCTGGGGGACATTTCCATGAGCTGGGGGGCAAATCCATGAGCTGGGGGGCATATCCATGAGCTGGGGCATTTCCATGAGCTGGGGGCATATCCATGAGCTGGGGGGCATATCCATGAGCTGGGGCATTTTCATGAGCTGGGGGCATATTCATGAGCTGGGGGGCATATCCATGAGCTGGGGGGCATATCCATGAGCTGGGGCATATCTATGAGCTGGGGGCATTCCATGAGCTGGGGGTCATTTCCATGAGCTGGGGGTCATTTCCATGAGCTGGGGGTCATATCCATGAGCTGGGGGGCATTTCCATGAGCTGGGGGGCAAATCCATGAGCTGGGGGGCATATCCATGAGCTGGGGGACATTTCCATGAGCTGGGGGGCAAATCCATCAGCTGGGGGGCATATCCATGAGCTGGGGCATTTCCATGAGCTGGGGCATATCCATGAGCTGGGGGCATATCCATGAGCTGGGGCATTTTCATGAGCTGGGGGGCATATTCATGAGCTGGGGGGCATATCCATGAGCTGGGGGGCAAATCCATGAGCTGGGGGGCATATCTATGAGCTGGGGGCATATCCATGAGCTGGGGGGCATTTCCATGAGCTGGGGGGCATTTCCATGAGCTGGGGGTCATTTCCATGAGCTGGGGGTCATTTCCATGAGCTGGGGGTCATATCCATGAGCTGGGGCATTTCCATGAGCTGGGGCATTTCCATGAGCTGGGGGGCATTTCCATGAGCTGGGGGGCATTTCCATGAGCTGGGGGGCATATCCATGAGCTGGGGGGCAAATCCATGAGCTGGGGGGCAAATCCATGAGCTGGGGGCATATCCATGAGCTGGGAGCAATATCCATGAGCTGGGGCAGTATCCATGAGACCTGGGGGCAATATTCATGAGACCGGGGGGCAATATCCATGAGACCTGGGGGCAATATCCATGAGACCTGGGGGCATTATCCATGAGACCTGGGGGCATTATCCATGAGACCGGGGGCATTATCCATGAGACCTGGGGGCATTATCCATGAGACCTTGGGGGCATTATCCATGAGACCTTGGGGGCATTATCCATGAGACCTGGGGGCATTATCCATGAGACCTGGGGGCAATATCCATGAGACCTGGGAGCATATATCCATGATACCTGGGGGCATTATCCATGAGACCTGGGGGCAATATCCATGAGACCTGGGGGCAATATCCATGAGACCTGGGGGCAATATCCATGAGACCTGGGGGCAATATCCATGAGACCTGGGGGCATTATCCATGAGAGCTGGGGCATTATCCATGAGAGCTGGGCAATTCTATCCATGTGAACTGGGAAAATATATCCATATAACCAGTGCTGTGTATATAATTCTGGGGGGTCTGTGCCTGGATATATATATATAGATTATATATAAAACGCGTTAGTCCAGTTGCCAAAATCGCGAGTATACCTGTACGTAGTGATACCTTTCACTGATCAGTATAGTTTCCAGTTTACACTCTTGAAAGCTTGTCTTTTAAATGTAAAGTTAACCCAATAAAAATGGTATCACCGGCTCGTCCGGCTATACTCGTGATTATATATATTTTTTCTTCAGGTAATAGGGGTTGTGGAATTCGTGGGTGAGTTCCCTCACTTTTTTTCCCAGGACTTGACCCCTGCCGCAAGCTCTGAGGTGTAGGTAACAGATTCCACTGCTACAGAATCTGTTACCTGCAGCTCAAAATTCCCCAAAAATCAGATACTCACCTCTCATCTAGCGGTGAGAACGGCAGCCTCTGCTTCTGACCACCAGGAGCAGAGGGAGACTGGGGGAAGAAAGTCTCCCTCCACGATCACTCCGCCGACCAACAGGATTACGCGAGAGGTGAGATCCTGCCGGTCATGTGACCTGGCAGGAGAAGCCTCCATGGAGAAGAGTCTGGGGATGGCACATTAGCGCTGTCCCCAGCATCCGTGAGCCTAGTGGCTGCTATGGGGCAGGCTTCTGGACTCAACGCCTGCCCTCTAATCTGCTGGTGGAACTGGGATGCAAAGGAGAAATTAGCGATCGCTAATTTTTCCCCTTAGCGTCAGGGTTTTAGCGAGTTGCATGCGACAGTGCCCAAAGTGTTTGGCACATTAATGATGTCAGAAATGGTCAAGGGTCTGATTACTTTTGCAAACCTTTGTTCTCTTTTATGGGAAAACCACAGAGGATAAGTGGAATATCTTTAAACTAACACTAGAAAAGTACACGTCACAGTAGGAAGATAACCAAGGAAATGAAAAATAAAAAGAAGGCATTTAAAGCTTTTAAATCTGATAAATCTGAGGCATCCTAAATCTGATAAATCGTGAGGCGAGATCTGGCATGTCATGTGACCGGCAGGGGGAAACTCAATGGAGTCCTATGGACTCCATCGAGTGGATGTTCGCAGCAGGGCTTAGTGCCCGGTAAAAATGCAGGCAGATTTTTAAGCACCTGCATGGTAATCTCCCGATAAAACGGGGGCGCTAGGGAGAAAACTGCAGGTGGAGTTTTTTTCTCCCTAGCGCCCCCATTTTAGCGGGAGGATTGTAATGGAGCCCTTAATGTTTTAGCTATCTCAGAACAAGAATTTATGTGCGGAATTTCTATTATAGCCTATAATTAATTGTTAACTTCGAAAACCATGTTCCAAATAAATGTTTATGATAAAAAAAACTTTCAACAAAAAGTGCTTGGTAGTGAATGGAGTTAATATTGCTCCAGCCTTGAATGGTTCTGTTGGAATAAGACCCTACGTTTTTTTTTTTTACAAATAATAGACAAGAGATAAAACAACACATCAAGAAGCACTGAACATTTGTAGCAAATAAGACAAATACAACATAGGGAAATGTCATTCATCATAACCTCATCAGGTATGTAAAATCAAAACAGCCAGCTGCCTTGTGGGCATATAACAGTGTTCTGATAAAGCATAAAATGAATCAGACATCACATGTTTTATACGATGTAAATGTGTCTCTACATCAGATGTGCCTGGCAACAGGAAGAAATAAATAGACAAAGAAAAGAGAGCAGAGAGGGCAGCAAAGAAATGAAGAGTGGAAGCTAAGTAGAGCAGAGTATGAGTAATAGCAAAAACATATTAGAAATGTGGAATGAAAATAGAATTGCAAAGATACCGAACACAAACAGGAGAATGTTACATACTAAGGATGAACAACACCCTATGGCAGGGAAATGTCACTTTGGGGAGTTTTCACATGGTTATTTTTATGGCATAAACTGCTCAAACTATCCGCTCTACCCCTACTAAAATAAAACAATCTCCTCAAGTAGAAATGAGGTGTTGAATTGAATAAAATAGTGTTTGATCAATGTAAACATACATATTTCTTAAAAATGTATGTGAAATCTCTAAGACAAAGCCTAAATCAGGTTGACAAAGTCATAGGAATCTGCAGAGGAGTCTAAAAAATATCTACCAACATTCCTGCACCCATTCCTGCCCTTCAGGTAAAAGGTGCCACTATTATTTCTACCTCTCAGGCTCATTGCCTCAGTGTCCTCCTAGACTCTGATTTCTCCTTTACTCCTCACATTCAGTCACTAACCAAAACCTGCTACTTCCATCTAAAAGACATTGAGCGCGTCCATCCCTATCTTAATCAGGAATCTACTAAAATGCTCATCCAAGCTCTTATCTCCTGCCTTGACTACTGTAACCTCCTTCTCTCTGGCCTTAAGAGATTCCAGATTCTCCCTCTGCAGTCTGTTATGAATGCCTGTGCCAGACTCACCCACCTTACCTCCCGCAACTTACCCCTTTGTCATGCTCTACACTGGCTCCCTGTTTCTCTTAGAATCCAATCTTATTAACAGATACATCCCATCCCAACCACTTCGCTCTGCCAATGATCTGACATTATCATCTCCTCAGACCCGCGCCCCCAACTCTCGCCTTCTGACTTCTCCCAAGCTGCCCCTTTCTATGGAACTCCCCCCTGCACCATTAGACTCTCCACATCTCTCCAGCCCTTCAAGAAGTCTCTGAAAACCCATTACTTTAGAGAAGCCTCTCATTTCAATCCCTCTCTGTTCATCTCTTACTCCATCTTCCCATCCAGCCCACATGCGCCCCGCTACTTCATGTTCTCGATTTACCCTCACCTATTGTGTCACCCCTCTCATCTTAGATTTTAAGTTCTTGAGCAGGGTCCTCTCACCTACTGTACTGTGTGTGTAATGTATATTTGTTATTCTACCTCACATTGTATAGCACAAAGGAACTTGTTAGCAGTGCACTTTATAGACTCTTGTAACTGTACCTTTTAATTATTATTACTAAGGTATTATTATTGTTAAGCAAAAAGGTGTTTTAGAAAATGCCTCATATAAAATAAAACTATAACAAAGGTAATATCACCTGGCATCTACAAGCTTTTATCTAATAACCCATAATCTTATGATCACAGTGGTTGTGTTACACCTGGGTCTGCAATTAACTTTGAGTTAACTTTATAAAATTTCATAGTGTAAAGAATAGAGAATATAATTCTAAGTATAATATATACTCCAGTACCGACTGGATGGAGTAGACTGCTACATCACTGCTCTATAACACTGGAGACCCTGGTTCGAATTCCGGCCAGAGCACTTTTCCAGTAAGTGTCCTTGGGCAAGACACCTAACGGTGCATACTTGCCTATCACAAAATATCAGCTGTGGAGTCAAGTGGTAATGTCTCTACCCTTTGAACGTGGAGAAGCAAGTCAAATCCCGTTCACCACACCTCCAATTCAATTATAGAGAAGCAAGTCTCGATTTTATGGAAAGCGGGTTCAACCAAACCACCAGGTCGCTGCTCTATAATCATGGATAGCTGACTCGATCCCACTCAGAAGATGCCACCAGAAAGTGTCCTTTTCTTGGGCAAGACACTTAATGATATGGATGCGCCTACCTCACAAAATACTTGTACTTCTCATTGTAAGTTCCATTGGGAACAGGGTCAACCTGAATCATCCATGTCATCCATATCCATATCATCCACCTGAATCATCCATGTCATCCATATCCATATCATCCATGTGTGGTATTCTAATGTATCGACCCCGAATAATAATTGTTATGTTATAAACTAAAACAATTATGCAAAAGGGGGAAACGTCATGGGAGTCTCCCAATATTTGCAGAGGACGTTCCCCACATGTCTTCCGCTTACCGGGAGCTCCCTTGTATACTCACCTCTTTCCTTTGGGGTCCCGCGGGGGTTCTGACTTCATTGAAGTCAGACGCTGCTTTCAAGACTCCTCCCGGCGCAGTCACATTTCAGTGCTCTCTGAATAACCCCCTATATTTATGATTTATTTCAATACTATGGTCTCAAATCATATCACTAAATATATATATGCCCTGCTTCCTTGTAATCTGCTAGAATATTTTTGCACAGAATATATATATGTATTAGCTACTAGCAGTGCTTTTTTCTGGAGAAATAGGTGGGGGTACTCTCACGCCCAGGGAAAAACTGATTATTATGACGATTTTTCGTGTCCTAATAAATAATCCTTTATTAACCCATTAGGGACAGAGGCAATTTTACAAACATGAGCCTACCACAGTATCCACTGCAATAAAACTCACAGTAATGTGAGGTGTGTATGAGCGCATCACAGAGCTTCACCGCAATTAAACTCACAGTAATGTGCTGTGTGTATGAGCGCAGCACAGAGCTCCACCGCAATAAAACTCAAAGTAATGTGCAGTGTGTATGAGCGCATCACAGAGCTCCACAGCATTTTTTACACCCCTGGCCAATCCCATTCTTATATATATATATATTTTCCCCTCTACTAAAATGCCACTCAGCATTACTTTTCTTATCACCTACTTAGATCCCTTATTAATCAGAACATACAGCATGGTAACCCATACAGCTTCATGACTCTTCTGAAGATTTTCCATTCTGCTTCCCAACTTTATGTATTTTACAAATAAAAACGTACATTTAATTATGATTGTTCCTGTGTGTTCAGTTGCCTGATTAAATTACCTTTGCTGTAGTTGCCTGAATAGTTGCAAATAATAAATATTTTGAGTTCTAGAAACACAGGCCACTGCGTGATTACAAACTATGTGGTACAATAATTCATATGAATAACAATTCCTATTATACAAATCTATTTATATGCTGTAATTATAATCTGAAGACAACACATTTGGTAAATGTAGCATTAGAAGGAGTAATTGTGATGCAAGATTGGATGTATACTCTGGAGTAAATTACATTACATATGTGTAAATTATGCTTCAGAAGGCATAAGATAAAGCTTTGCTGTCTCATTTTGGGACCACATGGACTCATGCAGACATTTGACAGGAATTATATAGTGAAAACCCATACCTGGTAAAAAAATCTGGTTCGCCTAAAAATTAGAACGTACCCTCATCTAAGATATGGCACTACACAACTGATAACTATCAGGGTTATTCAAAGAGATCCGAATTGCTTGAGAAAAGTAACCGAACACTGAAAATCAGCGTTCGATTGCCTTTCCTGGCCATTCGGCTATCCAGAGAGCAGGCAATTCGCCAAATCCTGGCAAATTGCCTGCACATACGGTGCCTGTTCGGTGCTTGTTCGAGGGCAGTGAATCCCCATGAAAAAGCACTGCTTCGGCTATTCAGAGAACGAAAAACCAGCAGTGAAAGGTTCCCCTAATGCCCTGCCATTCGGTGGTTTAATTCGGCAAATTTATTCAGGAGAATCCCATAGGCTTCAATGTTAAAAATATTCCAGTTTTAATTCAGTATCTAATAAACCGTTCATTATAAAATTCTGCAGTAAAGAGTCTCTTTATTTATAGATTTTGTAGGATATTTTAAGCATTTTTCAGATTTTTTTTTTTTTTTTTAAAAGTCCGATTTTCTTTTTTTTTTTCAGTTTACTTATTTTTTTGTAACAGCCCTCTTTATTATCATTCCCTGGACCTCCTGTGTAAATTTCAGACATTTTCGCTCAGTAGTTTCTTTGCAAACAGCGTTTCAATTTCACATTCATACAAACGGTTTTGCTAATTTATTCACCTCCCTCTGTCTGCGGTCTCGGCTGCTTCGGCTGGGTGCGATCGGCTCCTGCTCGGGCTTTTCGACGGGTTTATCCAGATGTTTTTGTGGCTTTTCAGCGTGCATTCGCCGGGTTTTGCGGTTAGTTTTCGGTGGGTTTACGGCAGCTTTTCCCTGCAATTCAGGGACCCTGTGGTGCTTGCTGAATACACCGCAGGGTCACCGAAATGGGATCGGCAAAAGGAACCGAATTGAAGAGAACGAAAAGTCACCGAACGTGCGGTGACTTTTCGGATCTCTTTGGATAACCCTGTATATAAAAAAAAAATGGTATGCCTCTTCCAATCATGGATAGGATCCCAGCCTAGGTAGTGAGTTTGTAAAACATAACCTTTCTAAGGCTGGGGTCAGATGAACGTACTATGTGCGCCCGTACGGACGTGCCTCTTGGCTTTTACCGCAACGTTGTAACACTTCGACGGGGCCAGCCACACGCTGTAGCGTGTGTACAATTTGCGTGCACAACAGCGGGCGTGATGTGGACATTCTGAAGGCCTCCCCGTCGAAGCGCTACAACGCGCATTTGACGGGCCTGCAAAGCGGGATCCTTCATAGGAGGATCGAGCCTTACAGCGCTGAGCGCACTAACTGCACTCAGCGAGGTGGCCAGACAGGTGTCAGAGTGGAAGGAACGTCCACTCTCACAGACATTCCTTCTGCTTTGCAAACGCTCATCTGACCCCGGCCTTAGACTTCCAAGAAAATATTTGAAGAACTACACACATATATGAAAACGTTCATACAGTATACAGTATATCCAGAGTGGTTCGATACAGAATTGTGTCTCCTAAAAAGTAAGACTACTGTAACTTGGGGGTCCTGTGCCCACGTGCCGAATGCTCCACTTGCCGCCAATATCCCGAAGGACTACTGGTTCTGGTCCAAACCCACTCAATACAGGAGATCCTCGCAGAGTGAAAATCAGACTGGGACTGACTTTATTTGCATTTTACAATTGGTAAAACCACACACACACCACACACAGTGGGTTTGGTATAAAACAATGGAAACATGCCCAGTGTTGAAACAAAGGATCAGGGAGGAGCACAGGGATCTGGTCAAAGCTAATTGCTGGGGGGAGGGGGGGGAGTTGATGGTAGCATGTGAAAAAGGAATGCATTACTACAAATAAACAAAGGAAAAGAACAGCACATCATATACAGTTACAGTTATACCACTGGAGACTCCACAATAAATACATAAGAGAATATTAATCTGACACAGACATCAGGGAATAGGGTACAGAAAACATAAACACCCTTCATCTAAAATTGGCGATACAGGGTTATTTTGACAAAGGAAAGGGCAGGGAAACAATATGAAACTTCAGGCCCGCACCTCTCAAATACATTTCTAGGCCCATGTACCCCCAAAGTGACACACATCACAACTACCTTGGTAATTGCTCATAATGAGTTCAGATATTATGATAGACATTACTCTTCTTGCTGGTTGCATGGATCATTGCCATATGTACTAAACAGGATACAGGGAATTCATAAGCAAGTACCTCTATAAATTCAACCACAAATAACCAAACCCTAATACTGCTGTACTACACCTATTGAGTCTCCTTGTAATGGGACTCATAAAACTCTCCCTGCCACTGTATACCGGTAAAGCCACCCTTTAAATTAATATATTACTAAGCGCATTGCATGAGTGGAGACCATTCTTAAATGTACATGGCAATACCTGCCAAAATATACAAGCAATCAGACCATTTACAAAAACTTAAATATGAACCACCCTAAATAACAACAATCATTATTGCCCATTGGCCTTCAAATCGCTCAATGTGCGATTCACCACGCCATAAGTGGCGGTTTCATCAGGAGCTCTTGAATAACGTGAACGAGAATAAGGTATTTATGTATTTTCCACCCTGCTTACTTAATTATATTAGTGCCCGGTGTGTGCCACATCTTGTGTCAAGATGCGAATGGCAATAATTTTGGACCCGTCCTTTCTGTATTGTCCGGAGACGTGGCACCCTGGTAACCCAGCAGGACGTAAAACGGAGACACCACCCTTTCTGTTGTATCAAGATCCTACTGGTTGTCGGTACGGCCATCCTCAATGGTGGAATTTCAATCGCATAATGTGGATTACTCACGGCTTCACCACTCAAGAGTCACTTCTCTCGTGTTACGTTTCTCTTTCTCATTGGTCTTTAGGGAGTTCCACAGATTGGCTATACATCTATCTCAAGTCACGGCACACGCCGTAGCAATGTACAATCCGCTAAATAACCTTTTCCTCATCCTGATTCTTCCCTCCAAAGAGAACCAAAGATCATTGTATTATTACTTACTTTTCACAACACTGGCAATATAATTTACTTATACATATCATGGATGTTACTCCACACTCGCTCTCAAAATATACTGTTGTCAAGGTATAAATGTTGTCATGGAAACCACTCGATCTTGGAATATAATATTCATTTAGATTTATTATTTTCTTAATCTCTATAGTACCTCCATGCCTCACAGGCCCATAAATTGAAAATATCCCCTACGATTTTTAATGCGCTCATGACTAACCATGGGGACCACACTCCCAGGCCCGTCTTTAATATTGATTGGATCCTGGGCAAACATTTTCTTGGGCCCCCCCCCGAAAGCCAGCCCACCGCATGATTTTTCTATCCAACCCCACATCCCAAAAAACAAAAAAAAACACAAATACATCATGGACTTGTCTCACAAACAAGTCCTTAGATTGATCTGTAACAGTACGTACAAGCCAATTTCTCATATATTTCTATTAACAGTTATATGTTCTTGGGAGAAAAGGCATGTTAATCTCTTACTAACTTTCAGTAATAAAGTGCAAATGAACATTATTATGTTTCAATTGTAAAACAAATAGCTATATAGTCTAGTCATAACACAAAAAGAAGAATTATATGTACCCAGCACAGACCCCCAAAAATGTATGTACCCAGCACAGGCCCCCAGAATTATATGTACCCAGCACAGACCCCCCAAAATATATTTCTTGGGGGGCCGGGCTGGGTACATATACTGTATTTCTGGGGGGTCTGTGCTGGATACATATATGTACCCAGCACAGGCCCCCAGAATTAAATAAATCCAGCACAGATCCCCCAGAATTATATGTATCCACCCCACAAATATATGTACCAAGCACAGGCCCCCAGAATTTTATGTATCCAGCACATTCCCCCCAGTAATATATGTACCCAGCACAGGTCCCCAGAAATATATGTATCCAGCAGAGGCCCCCAGAATTATATATATCCAGCACAGACCCCCAGAAAAATATGTACCCAGCACAGACCCCCAAAATTTTACTTACCCAGCACAGACCTCAGGATCAGGTGACCTGTGTGTTCCTCCGAGCGCCAGAATTCTCCTCCACGCAGCTGCCGGCTTCTGAAGGCCGTGACGCACTCTCGCGAGATCTCACCTGTAGCCCGTGTCCCAGCCTTCACAGGACGACGGCCACGCGAGGGAGAACGCTGGCACTCGCAAGAAGACACAGCCAGTCGAGGGGGTTGCTAGCAGAATGCTAATAATGCATTCCGCTAGCAGCGGCGGTGGTCGTCCATGGTTTACACGTGCCCAAGGTGCAGCTGCTTTGGGCCTCTCAACAATGACCTGGCCCGGGGCAACTGCCCCTTTTGCTCTGAATTACATCACACTCCATATCCAGAGGGCACAAAAACATTATTAGTTATTTCATGCAACAATTCATAAAAGTGAACAATCTATATGGCGCATACAATTTGTGTCAGAAAAGTAAAAATTAAACATGCACCGATTTTCAAAATGCACGTGCATTCAATACTGACTGTAACAGCGCTCAGAGTTTCAGTAAAACAAGGAAATAATATTGTTCTAACCTCTTATATATAAAAATATTATTTACTAGTTTTACTGAAACTCTGAGCACTGTGATGAGCAGCAGTCAGTTACTGTAACAGCTTTGCCTGGCACATTGTGCTGAGAGTGAGTGATACTGTAACAAGCAGCGATCTCAGCCCTCTGAGGAGCCACTACAATAGTAATTGTATTCGCTGGTTTTCGGATGAATGAAATTAGTTTTCATACTAAAGAACTGAAAACGAATTTCTTTAGAAACTAAATAAATTGCATTTTAGGACTAATCCATTAGTTCAAAACGAAATTTTGTGCTGTGCACATGTCTAATTATTAATATTTTTAGTTGTAGAAACCCTTTTAATAATAATTTAGTTTCTTTCGAAAATCTAACATTTATATTTTATATAATATAAATATATATATATATTTTTAAATATTTTTTATTATATTTATTATTATTTTTTATTTTTATTCCTTTCCTCTGTAATAATAAATTTAATATGATTATATTTTTCCCTTTCCCTCATCTTTCCCTCCCCTTTTTTGTATAGTTTTGTATTCACCACATGACCTAACAGATATCTATTTTATAATTATATGGATAGGGTCCCCCTTTTCAATATGGGTATTAATAATCTATTTGTATTATACAGCTTTTTTAATCTCTATAGGATATCAATTTTATAGTTTAGGTGTAATAGCTCTTTTAGATGTATATGGCGACATATGCACATACCTACGTTATTAGTGCATTTGTAACTCTATACCGATATTTTACTTAATCGCTATAAATATGCCACAATCTTTTATTTTGGATTTAATTGGATGTTTTGATAATATCTGCCAATTCTATACACATGCCCTGTCTGTTTGCTGCTGGTCCTCCGAAATGATATGTTTTTTATTGATCAATTCTCATCTGATTACATGCTCCAAGGAAATTGAGATATGTGTAAATACTCTTTTTGATAAAATTCAGCAATCATAACCCCTTGTATTATGGACTTGTGACCATCCAATTAGGAGAACGAACAGACCGGAACATTTTGGATGTTTACGATCGGCAATTTGGCGCATCTCAGTGGCGTCTATGATCGCAATGCACCTCTGGGTAAATGGTCTGACCGGAAACGCCGGAATCGGAAGCAGGAAGACAACACGCTGCCAATTTGTCCAGGGAAATACTGCGAGGGCATTGTATAAAAGAGGACGTTTTTACTTTCACTTCTGCTTTGGATTTACTTTTGGACATTAGTGCACCATTAATACCGACTGAGGAAGGCTGTGAATAGCAAAAAAGCGTCTCGGTAACGCATTTGTCCAATCTAATAGTTTTTATACTTTATATTTAATAAAATATTTTTATTTTCCTATTTGACCATTCTCTCCTGCCAAATTTTTTTGGAATACTACTTTCAAATATTATTTGGGAGCTCCAAAACTTATCCATAGACGGTGAGGAAGAGATTCTGGGTATCCACCTTAGTGTACCCAACGCTACACCGACTGAGCCTGTGTATACGAGGCTCCATACTCGGTGAGTGTCATGGAGCTAATGTAACGCTCCATGCTTCAAACCCCCAAGAGACTTTATGTTAATTTATATCGTGTGTTTTTAAATATTTTACATCGTTTGGTTTTAGTTTAAATTAGTTTAGTGTAAAATGGCGTAACTTTAGTTTTAAATATACTTATATTCCTGTAGGTAAATGTGTTTCTGTATAGCCAGTAAACAAGCTTTACTGCTGTGTAATTTATGCACCAGGGCTTTTCCCCTTATCTGGCTGCATGTTTAATTCAAGAAATCTGTGATAGTGTTTGTATTTAATCTGATGTGCTAGAACAATGGATTATACAAATGTGTGAGCTGAAGGCTAAAGAATGTAAAGAATGTTTATTGTAAATAACTGACATAATGTAATTAGTATATTGGTAGGACGAGGTGTGTCATTTATGCAAATTATGACTGTTGGACTTCAGCATAAATGGTGGCGTTTTGTTCATTAAGAAGTCAGAGAACTCTCAAGCTCAGCGAGAGAGAATCCTGTTTTAAAGCATACAGCCACGCCTGGTGTCTTTATTACAAACTACGCTACACTATATACTCAACATCAGAAGGCACCGAGCAGCCTTCTGGAAATTCCTAACGGCTCCAGGGCAGAGGAACAGAAGCAGGCGGGTCAAGCTGCTCAAGGCGCTGAGGACAGCGCTCCCAGTATCTGGGACCGCAACGAAGGGGTGTCTGGAGAGTCAGGACAGACGGAAGAGAACGGTTCCATCACATTGGTGGCAAGCGGTGTGGATAGAGGCTCTCTAACACCAATACACCCCGAGTTGACAAACTATACAGCCTGCAAGCAATACACCCTGAAGGACCTGCTGGAAAGCCATGGAAGGAACGAATATTGAAGAAAGGGTCAAAGGCACAAGTTTGGTGCAACCAGGAGCGAGATGGAAACGCTCAAGGAGGTAAAAAGACGCCTCAAGCAATATGGTCCAAACCCTAGCCTGGACCTGTTCCAGAGCGTTTGGAATGAGGTCTGTTTATTGCAGAAAGGGGAAGCTGTGCAGGACCAGGAAGATTTTAACCCTCTGCATGTGGAATACAGTAAATACAAGGTCCCAGGCTGGATGGAGCCAGGGGACATTCGTGGCCAGGAGGAGAACTGGCTGGCAACTACACCACACATCCAGAGGGTGTCTACAGACTTAGATTGGCAGAGACCAGGGATTTTGGAAGCATCGGCTTCTGCCAATGCCAAGACTCAAACAAAATATGCCTCCGCACCAACCGTGACCGTCAACCCACCCTCAAGTAAAGCTAAAAAGAAGCGGAGGGGTGGACGGGTGAAAGAAATGGAGGTGGTGCTGGAGAGCAAATGCAAATGTTGTGACCCGCTTCGAAGGGAGGTAGAGACCTTGAAAGGGCAACTAGACTTTGCAACCCAGAGCGAGAAAGAGACTGGCCTGCAATTGCACCGGCTACAGGATGAGCTGCGAGCTGTCACGGTGGAGAGAAATGGTCGCTGCATGGAAGTACGAGAACAGTCAGTCAGTATACAAAAATTGTCATCCCAGCTGCAGGTCTGTGAGGACTGTAACATCGACCTACACACGGAGCTCCGTGGTGCTCAGGCGCAGATAGCGGAGCTGGAGCGCAGCTCCCGTGTAGTGATTGAGCAGCTGGAGGACGAACGGCGAACCAGAGCGGCTCTACAGACATAAATTACCACATCTAAAACTGGAGCGCTGTGAGCAGGAGTTGGAGCAGACACAGCTCGCCCGGGATACTTTTCAGGCACGGGCAAGAGGAAATACAGCTGCTCCAGAACCAACTCCAGCTGTGCCAACACCAGCTACTAGAAGCAGACGCAGCTCAGAAGGAGAGCCTCGCTCAAACTAAGGCAAGCGAGATGGAGGTGAGCCGTCTGACACACCAACTAGGTGTATTGGAGCAGGGGCACAAGGGCACTGTTAGCCACATGCAGGCTGAGCTCGAAGGGACACGAGCACAGTGCCAACAGCTCCAAGATGAGTTGTCCCTGGCACAAGCTGCCAGCACCCATGTGCCCACCACGGAGGAGAGCAGCACAACAGGGAGTCAAGTCATTGCCCCTGTTATATTTTGCATAGAGGAGCAGTTGTACCCAGTGTTGCTGGAGGTGGATGCTGTGCTGGCATCAGAGTGTGCTTTGTCCCCAACGAAGATGGAGACCACCCAGCACTCCACCCCTGTGACCCAAGGTGCTACAAGAGAGGGGACCACTTCTTACCTGCCTAGAAGACCAGCAGAATCGGTGAGTGACTACCCTGAGAGACTACCAAATTCCTGGTCCCAGGAAGAATTGCGCCCTTTTAGAATTGTGGGGATTGCCGTGGGCTGGGCCCCTGCTAAATGTTCGGGAGGGGGGCATCACCCGAAGGAGAGACTGGGGACTGGGACTGCTGACTGTGTCTTGGTCCTGGGTCCACATAGGTGCCCTGGAGACAGAAAGATGTTGGGGGGAATTCCAGTGTGCCCGCTAGCAAACGTCTTGTGTCTGTGGACTGTGGTGGCCTGTTGCCTAGCAGACACTACTGCGGTGAGTCCTTGGGAGAACTGGACAAGAGGGTCGACTTGCCTCTTGCCAAGGGACTATGGACCCACAGCCTTCCAGCGACCGTCAGACCCCGCTGACTTTGCTTATGTGCCTGCAACCTGGAACTTTGAAGATGGCGCAGAAAAGGGACCAAGTGCGAGGTCTCGTCAGTGGCAAGCGATCCGTTTGGGATCTAAGCTTGCCCTGCCGTTCTGGAAGGGGGGGCATATGTCATGGAGCTGATGTAACGCTCCATGCTTCAAACCCCCAAGAGACTTTAAGTTTATTTATATCGTGTGTTTTTAAATATTTTACATAGTTTGGTTTTAGTTTAAATTAGTTTAGTGTAAAATGGCGTAACTTTAGTTTTAAATATACTTATAATCCTGTAGGTAAATGTGTTTCTGTATAGCCAGTAAACAAGCTTTACTGCTGTGTAATTTATGCATCAGGGATTTTCCCCTTATCTGGCTGTTCATTAAAAAGTCAGAGAACTCTCAAGCTCAGAGAGAGAGAATCCTGTTTTAAAGCATACAGCCGCGCCTGGTGTCTTTATTACAAACTACGCTACACTATATACTCAACATCAGAAGGCACCGAGCGGCCTTCTGGAAATTCCTAACGGCTCCAGGGCAGAGGAACAGAAGCAGGTGGGTCAAGCTGCTCGAGGCGCTGAGGACAGCGCTCCCAGTATCCGGGCTGACCGCAACGAAGGGGTGTCTGGAGAGTCAGGACAGACGGAAGAGAATGGTTCCGTCACAGTGAGTGTACTGTCAATTACTATTCTTGAATATTGTACCTACAGCATTACACTATGGGAGCGCTGTTTGTTTTCTCATAGCTATCTTAACAAGTGCTGGTGACCAAAGAAGGGATACGCCACCCTTTATTTGGCTGAAGGCCCCTAAACCTAGAGCCAGGGATTTTTTGGGCTCTTACGAATGTGAGTGTTCCGCTTCCCTGTGACTAATATATTTACCTAACTTTATTGGGATTTTCTGCATGATCATTTTTCTTTTTTTGTCCCCCCCCCTGTATCTTGTCCTTCAATTTGTTCCTTCTCCCTCGTCCTCCCCCTCCTGTTTCTCCATCTGTGTTGAGAAATAACAAGAAATATACAGACCAAGAGAAGAGGACTGTATCACTTCTAACAACCCATTACCTTACGGTCTGGTATATATATTATCCTACTGGAGCATATCACTGGACACCTTCTTTTTTTGCACATTTGGACACTGTTGCACTTTATTAACCATATGGTTTTTTGGAAGAAATATATATACTTTTTTGAGCATATACTTTGTATATATGCAGCACATTTGTTGCACTTTATTGAATTTTAAATATAGTTGTTACATCACTGTGATATATGTGCATGAGCACTTACTGTTTGGCCACATAGTGAACACATATATGATATATGTCACTTTATGATTGTTGCACTTTTTCTTAATATCAGAATTCCCTTTGATGCGCTACAGGGGACTGCAATTGTATTAATTGTATTTTTTAATACTGTATTTAGTTAGGTAAAGTTCGGAAACAACCAGAATGTGGCTTTAGGGAATTTATTAATTAAACAGTGTTTTGCTTTGTGGAAAGTTACTATCCTGACTCACAGAATAAAACATTCATAGGGGGCTGCAACCTTGCCAAATCGAGCTCCTTATAGCAGAAGATTATTTGTGCAAATGAAAGCATTTTTCATATATGGCAGTGAAAATGGAATATAACTTTGCAAAGTGTATTACTAAGTGCAGGACTGCATCGGAATATTAATTAAACGTGAACAATCACTAGATATTTAACATGACATGAGTAAAACTCTCATACCCAATTTATTTCAAAACGGGAAACATTTCTGCCTTCCTCAATCTAAGCGTACAGTTAAGGACACAAGAAATGTTGTAACTCATCAAGCAGTGCTCTGCTATTCCAAAATAAAGTGCTGCCTGGCAAAAACTCACAAATAACAAACTGAAACTGTTCTTGTAAATATTTGTGAGACATAGGGCCCAGAGGCGGAGGGAGGAGATGATCGTACTGTCGGCAGACACCGAAAAGGCATTCAATAGGGTCAACTGGGATTTTCTTTTCGCTACTCTTTCGCATTTAGGCCTTGGCCCACACTTGTGTTCTTTGATTCAAGCCCTGTACGTTGGCCCTATGACTCGGATCTGTGTTAACGGCATTTACACCTCCCCATTCCACATAGAAACATAGAAAAATGTCGGCAGATAAGAACCTTTCGGCCCATCTAGTCTGCCCAATTACATGGATACTTAACCTGGATTTATCTTTTGTTTAGGATAGCCTTATGCCTATCCCAATGCTTGCTTAAATTCAATTACTGTTTTGGCCTCTACCACTTCAACTGGAAGGCTGTTCCATGTATCCACCACCCTCTCAGTAAAATAATGCTTCCTGATGTTACTTTTAAACCTTTGCCCCTTTAATCTAAGACTATGTCCTCTTGTTTTGCTACTTTGTTTCCGTTTAAATATACTCCCTTCCTCTACCTTGTGGATTCCCTTTACGTATTTAAATGTTTCTATCATATCTCCTCTGTCTCGTCTTTTTTCCAAGCTGTACATGTTAAGATCATTAAGCCTTTCCTGGTAACTTTTCTCCTTCAAGCCGTACACCATTTTAGTAGCCCTTCTCTGAACTCTCTCTAAGATGTCTATATCCTTCTGGAGATACGGTCTCCAGTACTGCACACAGTACTCCAAGTGAGGTCTCACCAGTGCTCTGTACAGTGGCATGAGCACTTCCCTTTTCCTACTGCTAATACCTCTCCCTACACAACCAAGCATTCTGCTAGCATTTCCTGCTGCTCTATTACATTGACTACTTACCCTTAGATCCTCTGCAATAATAACCCCTAAATCCCTTTCCTCAGATGTTGAGGTTAGGACTGTATCAAATATTCTATATTCAGCCCTTGGGTTTTTACGTCCCAGGTGCATTATCTTGCACTTATCCACATTAAAACTCAATTGCCACAGCTCCGACCAT
Source organism: Leptobrachium leishanense (assembly GCA_009667805.1). Classification (NCBI taxonomy): domain Eukaryota; kingdom Metazoa; phylum Chordata; class Amphibia; order Anura; family Megophryidae; genus Leptobrachium; species Leptobrachium leishanense. Next base: position 200,900,490 of record CM019064.1, read on the forward strand.
TTTTTTAGTTTACCTAAAACATTTGTCATTTGGCTGATCCCTCCAGGAACGTCAATCCTGTTGCAAATCTTTGTGTCATCAGCAAAAAGACATACTTTTCCATTAATACCTTCTGCAATATCACTAATAAAAATATTAAAGAGAATGGGTCCAAGTACTGACCCCTGAGGTACCCCACTGGTAACAAGACCTTGCGCCAAATAAACTCCATTTACCACAACCCTCTGTTGCCTGTCACTCAGGCACTGCCTAATCCATTCAACAATATTGGAATCCAAATTGAAAGATTGAAATTTATTGATAAGCCTTCTATGCGGAACAGTATCAAAAGTCTTACTGAAATCTAAATAAGCAATGTCTACTGCACCACCTCTGTCTATTATTTTTGTTACCCAATCAAAAAAATCAATAAGATTAGTTTGGCATGATCTCCCTGAGGTAAACCCATGTTGTTTCTGATCCTGTAATCTATGTGTTTTTAGATGTTCAACAATCCTTTCCTTTAACATGGTTTCCATTAATTTCCCCACTACTGACGTAAGACTAACTGGCCTATAGTTCCCCGATTCCTCCCTACTACCCTTCTTGTAAATGGGCACAACATTTGCTAATTTCCAGTCTTCTGGGACGACTCCCGTTAGCAAGGATTGGTTTAATAAATCTGATAACGGTTTTGCTATTACATCACTGAGCTCTTTTAATAATTTAGGGTGGATCCCATCAGGCCCCATTGACTTATTTGTCTTTACTTTAGACAGCTGCTGTAGAACCTCCTCCTCTGTAAACTCATATGTATATGTCTCGTTAGTATTTCCTCCTAACTGAGGTCCCTTTCCTTCCTTTTCTTCTGCAAAGACTGAACAAAAATATTCATTGAGGCAGTAAGCGAGACTTTTATCCTCTTCTACATACCTTCCTTCCTTTGTTTTTAATCTAACTAATCCTTGTTTTACTTTTCTTTTCTCGTTTATGTATCTAAAAAATGTTTTGTCCCCCTTTTTTACTGACTGAGCTATTTTCTCTTCTGCGTGTGCTTTGGAAGCTCTTATAAATTGCTTTGCCTCTTTCTGCCTAATCTTATAGGTTTGCCTATCTTCTTCACTCAGAGTTTTTTTTATAATTATTGAATGCTGTCTTTTTGTTCTTCACTATTTTGGCCACTTCTGCAGAGTACCACAGTGGTTTCTTCCCTTTTTTGTTTTTGCTAACAAGCCGAATGCGATTGCCTGTGGCCTTCAATAATGCTTCCTTTAAATAATCCCATTTCTCCTGGACTCCCTTTAAACTCCTCCCAGTCTGATAATGACTCCTTCACACAAAATCTCATTTATGAAAAATCTGTTTTTTTAACCACTTCGCTGCGGTGGACGCGTTCAGCGCGTCCAACCGCATGTCACGTTCCATGCGGTGGACGCGCTGAGCGCGTCCAGCCTTTGGGGTCAGCGTTCGGCCGGGTTCCGGCCGATCGCTGGCCCCCCCGGTGCGGGCTGACATCCTCGATGTCAGCCCAGCATCCGGAACCGCCGCCGGGCTAATTAGGTGTCATCGCGGGGGCGCGATGACACCTAATTCAGGCGCCCCCCGCATGTGCGGAGGAGGCGCCTGAAAGGGAGGGGGAGGTCCTTCGGACCTCTCTCCCTCCCGATCGGCGGCGTTGCGGGGGTTAACCCAGGCACCATTTGGAAGGGCACAGCCTGCCCTTCCAAATGGTACCTGGCATTAACCCCTGGGGAGCCGGATCACGAATCGGCGCTGAAAAGCGCAGGTTCGCGATCCTTTCCCGGAGCTGGCCGACATCTTGGATGTCGGCCAAGCCTCCGGGAACTCCCCCTGAGGACTGGCGTCATCGTGCATAGCACGATGACGCCAGTCCTGGAGTTAACCCCTAGCTGCCACCAATGGTGGAGATAGGGAGTTCCAATGAACTCCCTATCTCCCGATCCGTGGCAGCTAGAGGTTAAAGTTTGGTATTGTTGGATCGGCCAGAGCATGGCCGTTGCAACGATACCAAACACGAAAGTGAAAAAGTTTGTAAAAAAATAAATAAATTAAAAATAAAAATAAAAAAATATTTTAAAAAAAATTATAAAAAAAAAATAAACAAGTTTTTTTTCTTTTTTTTGGTTTGTTAATGCAGCAATATTGTTCCCATTTCAATTATAATGTGAACAATGATGCTGCACTAACGATTTTTGTATGCGGTGTGTTTGTTAAAAATCGTGTAATTTTCCCCAAAAAAAAATGTAACGAGACCCCATCTCTAATTTTTTTAACAAGCGCACCCCATACAAAATATAACCGCAATTGCTCGCATCTTAAAATGTGAAAAAAAAACACTTTACACATTGTAAATTATTGAAAAATCATATTTTATTGCATTTTTTGTTATAATATACAGACAGGTCATGACGTATACATATAATAATGACATATTATGAATCTGCCGAGTCTGACGGAAAGAACGATGTATAATATGTCTGGGTCATATACTAAAATAAGCCTTAAAAACACGTTTAAACATGATGAGCAAAACCAGTAAAAATGACCTCAGCACAGGGGCGGGAAAAGCCTCAGCAGCGAAAGGGTTAAAGTCTAAAACTTTTGTTTTTGTGTGGTGCGGCTCCATCCCTGTTCTTATATTAAACCATACTGACTGGTGATCACTAGATCCCAAATTTTCACCTACAACAACGTCCGATACCAAACCTCCATTTGTGAGTATTAAATCCAATATGGCCTCTTTACGGGTCGGCTCCTCAACTACTTGTGTTAGAGATAATCCCAGTAGGGAGTTTAGAATATTTGTACTCCTGGTGCACCCAGCTGTTTTGGTTTTCCAGTTCACATCAGGAAGATTAAAGTCCCCCATGATAATAACTTCCCCCTTCATTGCCATTTTGGCTATTTCCTCAAACAGCAGATTATCTAGCTCTTCTACTTGTCCAGGGGGTCTATAGATCACACCTACATGAGCTACTGTATGATTGCCAAATGTTAGCGTAACCCAAACTGACTCTATGCTCACCTCGCTCACTTTTATTTGGTTCGTTTTTATGTTGTTTTTCACATCTGTAACGGGACCCAGCAGGGTTGCCCCTTCTACCCCTTATTGTTTACATTGGTCTTAGAACCATTCCGTAACTCTATTTCGTCTAACCACTGGTGTGCGCAGCCCACATTCATCTAAACATTTATTAATTGAAAACTTATATTTAGAAGACATTTGTCTAAAATGCACATTTTCATTACAAATAACAAGCCTGTAATTAGAGATAAGTCAGTTTTGATGTTATTAATCATGAACCAGATAAGGGACATCTAAAATATCAATATGGGAGGTTATGCGGACCTCTTCCCCAAACATAAGGTGTGCCTGGGCACACCAGGCACACCCCTGCGCACATCTATGGGTCTAACCCGAATATCCAGAGTTTGGGGGTAGGTCCCACTGAACACAAATTGGCGGCTTATGCCGATGACCTTTTATTCTTTATCACCCAACCTGAAGTTACACTCCGCAATGTGCTGATGACTTTCTGCCTTTATAGTTCTCTTTCGTACCTTAAGATTAATCTATTCAAATACTATATAATAGGTACTTGGGCATTTGGTTGACCTCTGCCCATACCTCCCTATTTCGTGAGAATTTCCTGCCTGTCCTCGCCACTTTTGCCATTGACCTGAAGACGTGGGATTATCTCCATATTTCCTGGTTAGGTCGGGTACAAGTACTCCAAATTAAATTATTCCCCTGCCTCCTCTATTTGTTCCACACGATCCCCATTGCCAAATACTCGTTTTTGCTCCCTCTGCTCCCTCTTTGTTTATTACCTACATTTGGAAAGGCTCCTGTCCCCGTCAACAGTTTTTGTGCCTCATTCTGCCCAAGCTAGAGGGTGGTCTGGCAGTCCCCGACTTCTCCCTGTATTACAAGGCATGCCACCTCCTACGTGTGGTGGAGTTGATGAGGTTGGGGCCCACTAAAATTTTGGCAGGAGGTGGAGGAGGTTGAGGTAGGTGTCCAGATTTCTGCCTTTCAATGGATGTGCAGGCCTGCATCTGGTATGCCCCCTTTTTTATACCGCTACATCCCTACGGATCTGGCATTGAATGATGCAACCCCTGAGTCTGACGTCTGACCCCTCGCCTCTAGCTCCACTGTTGCCGAGGCCTGACATCCTCCCCGGGACTGGATCCCCTAGCCTTTCGGGACATCTTAAGGATTGCGGTGCCACGCATTCTTAATGTTTTACAAATGGCAGCTTTTCCTTCTTGGAGGAATTGATGGGTGACAAGGTAATTTCCTTCATTCATTAAACAAATCCAGTTTTGTTCGCTCCATCCCCCAACAACCACACTTGACCTGTCCCCTCACTGAATTTGAAACTTTGTGTCGGCGCATGGGGGCCCTACCCCATGGTGATTCCCACTTATACTTCCTACTGCAACGTGCCTCTGGTGTTCCCCCACCCAGGTTCATGGTGAGATGTGAGATGGTGTTAGGGATTGCTGTTTCTGAGGAGCAATGGCGTTGTATATGTGATCTCACACACCATTGCTCTGTTTACACTAAAATGCAGGAAACGGCATGCAAATTATTATCTCTGCGGTATAGGACTCCTCACTTTCTCCACCAGATATGCCCAACCCTGGAAGATATCTATTGGCGCTGTGACTTGCCGCCTTCTTCTCTCTTCCATATCTGGTGGGAATGCTCACCCATTTATCCTTACTGGGAGCAGATCCATCGGATTCTGCAACTTTTTGTAGCACCCCACTCTGATTTCCTCCCTGCCTCTATGTTACTGCACCACGTGCCATGCTCAGTCTCTGCTTACAAGAAAGCAATTGGACTCATCATTAACGTTAGTAAAAGCCTGATTCCTCTTTTTTGGCACGGCACCGAATGCCCCTCGATGAGATTGTGGCTCTCCAGAATGTAGGACCTCCATGCCGTTGAACAGTTATACTTCTCCGTCAGCCATATGCTACCACGGTATACCGAGGTGTGGGCCAGATGGTTGCTGGTTTCTACAGGCCTGAGTTTAGAGCCTTGCTTGCTGACTACTAGATTATCATTTCTGTGGAGGTGGGACCATCGTGTCTGTTATCACTGAATGCGGGCCTGTGCACCCATCTTGTTATTCTAACTATGCCGACATGCCTTTATGACTTGGTCTCTGTCTCTGGGTGTCTCCCTCTTTTTCCTTTCTCTTCCCGCCTTTGTTTGTCTCTCCTTCCTTCTTGCCCTTCTTGATTCTGCCTTTACCCTGTTACTCTTAATCTGTCAGGGTGGCCTTTTGGTTAATTTAAATTTCAAAAATTACAAATTAAGGAAACCGACACAAGAGGTGAATAGGACCTGCTCATACGAGTGGAGTGACCAGGAATGGCTCATATATTTCTTCTCATTTTGAAAGCACAAATAAGTTGGTAGACCTGTACACAGACTACTGGTGCTAGAGTTGAACCAGTGTTGACATATTTTCCAGGTTAACAATTTTTTACTTGATTTATGGCCAAGATTCCCAATTACTGGAGATCTGGTATGAAAGTAGACGTTGAACATGATGACCCCTTGGCATACTTACAATTTATTCTGACCGGTGAGGTTATTGAAAAAATAGTTACTGAGACAAACCAGTACCAAGAGCAACAATTGGCTAATCTGCATCGGAAGTTTCCAAGAAGCAGAAAGTGGGAACCAGTGACCAAAGATGACATTTGGAAATTTCTGGGCCTAATAATACTTCACGGTGTGGTGGGGAAATCCCTGCAGAAGTGGTATTGGACAACTAATAAATTATTTGCTACTCCATTCTTTTGCACGGTCATGTGAGAGTACAGACTTTCCCTGATCGTGAAATTTCTACATTTAGAAAACAACGAAGAATGGGGCGGAGTCTGGACGCCGACCGAGCCAGACGCATGGTGTAGGAGCTCCCGCACCTAGCCGTCAAAACGGAGCATAGCAGCAGCACAAAGATCAATTTGACCCACCATTTCAACCCCCCCTTACCGGGAGCATGCCGGGGACTGTCATGCCCCACCTTTGATAGACTGCTTATGTACCTGTAATGCACAGCCTGGCTCTAAGAACTTTGCCCTGGATCTCTTTCTCGGATTTCATTTCCAGGTTTTGCCCAGGCTCAGCACCTTGTCCAGGTTCCTGGAGATCCAGCCTGGGTTTTCCTGTCCAGCCTGGGAGTTACAGCTGAAACCCATCTGCTATTAAGCCTCCATAAATAGCAGAGAGACCCAGCAAGGTTGGTTCTGCATTAAGGTTCCTGACTGAAGTCACTTGGCCGTGTGCATACCTGCAAGCTGAACCATTGTTTCCTGTTGCTGTACAGTGTCTCCAAGTCCATCCAGTGCCTTCCAGTGTCTCCAGTGCCTTCCATTGTTTCAAGTGTCTCCAGTATCCATCATCTCAGTTCCAGTCTTTATCCTGATTCCTGCCATTACTCTGCCCTGCTGTTCCTGGATACATCACCGTACACCCTCCTTCATTGCCTGGAACTTCCTGCAATCTCCACCTGCTCTGTATCCAAGATCCTTGGTCAAGACCTTCGGTTGCTGCACAAGTGTACCCTGTGCCTACAAGTGTACCCTGTGCCTACAAGTGTACCCAGTGCCTACAAGTGTATCCTGCTTCTATCTCCGTTCAGACCTTGGCCAAAACTTCGTGGTTGCTGCACAAGTGGGATCTCTCTACTATGTAGCTCATTATCCTGTGTCTGGATATCTACCGGTGGCTCATACTGCTCTCACCACCTTCCCTGACCTTCAATCAAGGTACCATTGCCAGCCGTCCAGATTCATTCTTTGTGGACCCTGTCTGCAGTCTGGGACTACATTGCTCACCATCCTATGCTATTAGACTTTTACCTGTGCTGTCCAGAAGGGGCATCATCTGTTTATTCCAGTGCCTGCTGCCAAGTTCCATTTGTGTTCATTAAACCTATATTATTTGCTTGCTATCCTGTCTGGCCTCCCCACTGTGTCGTCGCCTGCTGGGCTCACACCCGAATCGCACACGCCACCTGACAGAATGCAGAACCCATCTTACTATGAGTCCGCGGTGATACAGGCGGTGGTGGCATCTATGAAAATGGCTATGCAGAGCTTCCTGCAGCAATTGGACTCTGTATTGCTTAAAGTGCTGCAAGAATTAAAGGGCACCTCACCTAAGGTGCGCTCTTTTTCTGGCTGCAGGAAACCATTGTCGGAGGAGGAACACTCCAGGATGAGGTCATTGGGACTGTGCTTTTATTGTAGTGCCGGGTCACATTTCATATCTTCGTGCCCTGTGCGCCCACCCAAGCCATCCTCACCACAGACCAGAGTCAACCCTGTTACTCCTGCTTCTCAACTGGTTGCTCCTCCTGTGTCTATGCATGCCAAAAGCAAAGAGACATTACCTACTGAGTCTTTGTCATCATTGTCTGAGCAAACTCCAATTGCCAAAGCTCGACAACACCCTGTCTCTGGCAGTCCTCGCCAAGCTGCTATCAAGCCTCGCCAGGCCACAGCCAAGTCTTGCCCAGTCTCACATCCCGCCAAATCTCGCCAAGCTGCTGTCAAGCGTCGCCAGGCCACAGCCAAGTCTCGCCCAGTCTCTGCCCCTGCTAGGCCTCGCCAGGCTACCAAAGTTGGCAAGCCTTGCCGTACTCCGGTACCCAGATTTAAGAGACCGGAATTTAGGGAAGCCTTCTCTGATGTGGAAAGTACAGAGGATGAATCCCTTTCTGATTACATGGAGACCCCACCAACCGAGCCTGCTGACGCGGAACCTATGGGCATGGAGACTGCATTGCCCACGGATCCAGAACCTTGTGTACCCATGGAGGTTGGTTTAACCCACTCTGCTCCAGTCCAGACTGCCAAGCACCCTCTAGGTGTTCCAGGAGGGCGATTCTCAGACTCTGACATATTGTATGGTTGTGACACTCTGCCTGATGAAACCGTTTCGTGCCCACCTACGAATGTCAGGACTTCTTTTCTGGCCTCTGATGGCTTTATTATACCGGACTCCGACCTTGCTGCATATGAACAGTTGGCAGCCAGGAAGAAGGTTCCATCATCACGGGAGTTGTCACCTGCAGACCTCTCGAGCCAATGCCACCCATTACAAGTCCTACTCCTGAGGGCTGCGTCTGGGCATCCAACGGAACGTTGGTCCGCAGAGAGGACCTCGACATGTTTGAGATGGCCCTGCTTGCTCATGGTGACATTTATAGCGATCCTGACTCGGAGGGTGGTGAGGTCTTGCAATCCATCTGGTCCAGCCTCAGTACCCTAGGTGCCCGGAGTGCACCTTTAAGGAGGGGGGTACTGTCATGCCCCACCTTTGATAGACTGCTTATGTACCTGTAATGCACAGCCTGGCTCTAAGAACTTTGCCTTGGATCTCTTTCTCGGATTTCATTTCCAGGTTTTGCCCAGGCTCAGCACCTTGTCCAGGTTCCTGGAGATCCAGCCTGGGTTTTCCTGTCCAGCCTGGGAGTTACAGCTGAAACCCATCTGCTATTAAGCCTCTATAAATAGCAGAGAGACCCAGCAAGGTTGGTTCTGCATTAAGGTTCCTGACTGAAGTCACTTGGCCATGTGCATACCTGCAAGCTGAACCAGTGTTTCCTGTTGCTGTACAGTGTCTCCAAGTCCATCCAGTGCCTTCCAGTGTCTCCAGTGCCTTCCATTGTTTCAAGTGTCTCCAGTATCCATCATCTCAGTTCCAGTCTTTATCCTGATTCCTGCCATTACTCTGCCCTGCTGTTCCTGGATACATCACCGTACACCCTCCTTCATTGCCTGGAACTTCCTGCAATCTCCACCTGCTCTGTATCCAAGATCCTTGGTCAAGACCTTCGGTTGCTGTACAAGTGTACCCTGTGCCTACAAGTGTACCCTGTGCCTACAAGTGTACCCTGTGCCTACAAGTGTACTCTGTGCCTACAAGTGTACCCAGTGCCTACAAGTGTATCCTGCTTCTATCTCCGTTCAGACCTTGGCCAAAACTTCCTGGTTGCTGCACAAGTGGGATCTCTCTACTACGTAGCTCATTATCCTGTGTCTGGATATCTACCGGTGGCTCATACTGCTCTCACCACCTTCCCTGACCTTCAATCAAGGTACCATTGCCAGCCGTCCAGATTCATTCTTTGTGGACCCTGTCTGCAGTCTGGGACTACATTGCTCACCATCCTATGCTATTAGACTTTTACCTGTGCTGTCCAGAAGGGGCATCATCTGTTTATTCCAGTTCCTGCTGCCAAGTTCCATTTGTGTTCATTAAACCTATTGTAGCGCTGTGTTTAAATCTTACTGTGGCAGTACCTATTTTTGGCCACCGGAGGGAGACAAGCGTAATCAGAGACACTGAACTTTGGGACTACATTTCCCGGCGTGCTTTGCAAACAGACAGGAAGTGGGTGGAACACAGACGCTGTACATCCTGAGCCTCGTGGAGAACACGCCAGAGCGCGCCAGGGAGTGCATGGAAGAGGACGCAGTGCTGCTGAGCGGAATCGTGACCAGGCCGGAGCGCAAGTGTGGCCTATGAGGAATCGAGTGGGGGTTATCCTACCTTTCCAGAAGGAGCCTTACCCACCGGCCATCACCACCAAGCGTATTCCAGACAAGCTGAGGACCCCGAGTAAGGAGTACCGCGAGTCCAACGGATGGGAGAGCAGGCGGTAGCTGGACAAGTCCGGGCTGGAACACAGAGATCCTGAACATCGATCCAACAGCCGGTATCCCAGCGCGGAGACAAGTGGAGAGACGTCCTGGGTCAGCGGAGCCTTGGTGATCAGCGGATGGGTGAGAGGCCTCCAAGGCCGTTTCCACAAAAGTTCAAGCACGCTGTTGTTTATTTCTGAAACCCACAGGGCCCCAAAGTGACTAGTCGAAGACATCGCTTAAAAGATTCACTGGCCAGTTGAATAGTACCCGGGTACCATAACACACACATACACTCACAATTCAGGACTTAACCTGTTCGGGACTCACTCCCTAGTATCTGAAAAAGGGGAAAAGATTCGCATCTTGTTTTATTTTCCGCTGCGCGTTTCTCGTAATTACGAAGCATTGTGTTTTTTTCTGCTCGGTCGCGTTTCCAGAAATACGAAGTCTCGCATTTCTTTTTCCCGCTGCGCGTTTAACGCAATACGAAATACTGTAAATATATCTACGAACATCGTGTCTTATTTTATGCCTTTTACTTCAGTAAACTATATAATTTATAAAATCCACAATGGTGCTGGAGTATATTTATTCCCTAGTGCGGGGAGACTGACCCGTGGTTCATTTTCAGCGGCTCCTCCGGGAGTGAGCGCTACACGTGGGGGCTCGTTTCCGGGATCCAGTCTCTGGAAAAACCGCATCTAAAGGGTTAAATATGGATCCAGATACTGTTGCCGAATGGTGTGAGGAGCACAGTAGCCAGTTAGAATGTTGTATAGTCATGGATATTCCCGCAGACACTTGGGCCGAAGATCAGATTCGCCAGGCCGTGGCCGTGCTGACACCAGACCATCGGGGGTTAATTCTGGACATTAAAAAGAACACAGATACCTCTCACACGTATGTTCTTTTTGAATGGAGAAAGGGTGTTCCAGTATGTTTTCAGGGCGCGAGCGTGAAGCTGACCGATGAGGTGGAAGTCCAACTGATTCAGCCAAGTGCGCCACGTGGCGAATCCGCAAATGTTCCCGCGCCCAGTCCATTGGCCATGATCGGGCCTGAATTCATAGTGGCTATTGGAGATTTGCTGGCTAAGTGTCAGAGAACAAGCCCTCCGCACACTAACTTCGGTTATCGACGGTTGAGAAATTTTACAGGAAACGTACCAACTCCGGCGGGAGAAGAAACCTTTGAGGAATGGGTGGAACAGGCGATGCAGGCTCTGGATGAGTGGGACGTCCCTGAAGCCCAGAAAAAGCAAAGGATCACCGAGAGCTTAAAGGGACCTGCGTCAGAAGCGGTGAGAAACCTAAAACTGAGTAGAAAAGACTGTACTGCTTTAGATTATTTAAACGTTTTGGAGGAAGTTTTTGGGCGAACAGAAAAGGCCGCAGAGCTTGTATATCAGTACGAACACACCTATCAGCGAAAAGTGAGAGAATGACCGAATACATGAGGCGCCTAGATAAGATTCTGCACCAGATACTCCTCAAGAAAGGGGCCGAGCCGGCCGAAGTGGATAAGATCCGAATAAAACAGATCCTGAGGGGCTCTCAACCTCTAGATCCGGTGATGCTGCAGCTGAGAAGCAGGGCAGGTAATCAGGAACTGAAGTACCTGGAACTGATCCGAGCTGTCAGGGAGGAGGAGGCTTTACTGGAGGAAAAATCCTTCAGGCGAGGGGAAAGAGCTTACGCACAACCTGTAAGGCATAACGACGGTCTGCAGCCTGAAAGCGATTCGCTGGATACTTACGGGTCCGACGTGGACGAGCAAGAGCACCTGACCGCTTTTAAATCCACAGAGAGGGCTGCCAAAGAATTACACCTCTCTGAACGTGGTGAGTTGCACAAAACTGTTAAGAAAGTACAGGAAGTTCAAGCTGAATTGCAGCAGGCGCACGCGGAACTGTGCTGAGTGTTGATGAAGGTGACAGAGATGCAGGCCGAGATGCAGAAGTTCCTCACAGGCATGCAGACAACCGGAGTTGCTGTGGCGTCTAGCCAAGGTCCTTTAACTGAATCACAACAGGCGACTGCGTCTCCACTTTCTAAAAAGAGATGTTTTGGTTGTGGAGAAATGGGCCACTTCCGCGCACAATGCAAAGACCGAAAGCCTGAGAAGAATAGAGTTGATGAGTTGTTAAAGCCTTGAAGGAACTGTTATCTACCTCACCGGCGGGAAACGCCATGGGGCGCCAGTGAAGGAGCAACCTAGGTGCCCGAAGATTGAACCCCGCTCCAAAAATCAAGCCAGGGCTAAGAGGGCGAGAGGGCCCAAAGTCCGGCCAACTGCTGAGCCTGCCAGGACTGAAAGAGTTACTCCTTTAGCATCCGGACCTACGTCATGGGGAAGCAATGCACACCCAAAACCTACACGGGCCAAGAAAAAGGCCAGGGTACAACAAACTGGGTCTAAATGTCCTGATACCGCCACCAAGTTTCCTGATCAACTGATAGGCCCTTCTCCTATTGTGCCAATCCAAGTGGAGGGAGTCTACACTAAAGCTCTGTTGGATTTGGGGGCTCAAGTGACACTGATCTATCGAGATTTCTATGAGAAACATTTGAAGCACATTCCTTTACAGAAATTGAAGGACCTGGAAATCTGGGGTATCGGAACTGAGAAACTCCCCTA